>OY728167.1:402580755-405010755 GCA_963277665.1 Viscum album
CTAAAAATCCACTAAAAACTATAAAAACAATTTAAACCCCAAAAAAATTTAAAAAAATATATAGTGAACATTAAAAACCCTAAAAACACTGATAACCCTAAAACCCCAATAAACATCAAAAACCCAAAAACCCAAAAAACCCTAAACACCTCAAAATCCATAAATATCCTGAAAACCATAAAAATATTTAAAAAATCCCTATAAATATCTTAAAATGTAACAAATCCTAAAAACCCTATGAAAAACTTAAAAACTAGAAACAATTAAAACTCCAAGAAACCTAAATATGCCAAAACCCCTAAAAACCTAAAAACCGTAAAAGACCTTAAAACCCTCAAAATCCCAAAAGACCCTAAAATACAAAAAATTCCTCAAAAATCCATAAAAATCCCTAAAAATTTTAAAAACCCAAAATAATTTGAAACCCCCTAAGAAAAAATTAAAAACCTGGAAACACTTAAATCCCTAAAAATCTATAAAACTCTAAAGACCCAAAAATACCCTAAAAACCCTCAAAATCCTATAAACCCTAAAAAACATAAAAATCCCTAAAAACACTAAAAATTGTAAAAAACTAAAAAACCATAGAAATCCTATATACCCTCCAAATCCATTAAAACACTAAAACCCTATAAAAATGATAAAAAATTTCCTAAAAATCATTAAAATTTTAAAAAACCCCTAAATATCATGAAAACCACTAAGAAAACCTAAAAACCCTTAAAACACTAAGCCCCCCCCCCCCAAAAAAAAACCTAAAACACAAAAACACTAAAAGTCTCCAAGATCCTAAAAATCCCTAAAAACCCTAAAAACCCATAAAAATCCTTAAAAATACATAAAATTCCATAAAAATTTAAAAAAACCTTAATACCCTGAAAAACCATAAGAAATCGTAATAAAACTAAAAATAACATAAAACCCCCAAAACCATAAAAACACTAAAAATCCGAAAAATCCATAAAAACATTAAAAAAACAAATAATACCCCTAAAAATCATAAAAACACTAAAAAATATAAAATACCATAAAACCCCTAAAAATCCCTAAAAACCATAAAAATACCTAAAACCATAAAACCCCAATAAAACCCCTAAATCCCCCACTAAATACTCTTAAAAACATTTAGACCCCTAAAAATATTAAAAACTCTAAAAAAATAAAACCCCTAAAAAATATCTACAACCCCAAAAACCATAAATACCCATAAAACCCTGCAAATCATAAAACCCACAAAATCCATAATATATCTCAAAAACCATAAAAATATTAAAAAACACAATATATATCTAGAAGTGAAAAAAAACCTAGTGTCCTTGAAAAACCCTAAGAAAATATTAAAACCCTAAAAACACTTTGAAGCCCTAAAAAGTAAAAAACACTAAAAGCCCTAACAACCCTAAAAAAACACTAAAGCCCCCCAAATTCCCTAAACACCCTTAAAAACCATAAAAACATAAAAATCCAAAAATCACCTATAAATATAAAAATACCTAGAAACATTGAAAAAACCCAATGAAAACCATAAAAATATAAAAACAATTAAAACCCCTAAAAACTAAAAATTGCTAAAAACCCTAAAACCCTAAAACCAATAAAAATATAAAAAATCACCAGAAATCTATAAAAAAATAAAAACAAAAAAACCCAAAAAAACCATAAGAAAATTTTAAAAAACTAAAAATAAATGAAATCCCTAAATAATATATAAAACACTAAAAACATAAAAACACTTAAAACCATCTAAAATCCAAAAAATACAAAAAACCCGTAAAAACCCTTAAAATATCTAAAAACCCAAAATATTCATAAAAATTCTAAAACAATATCTAAAAATACCTAAAAATTTATAAAACCCTCAAAAACATAAATCACCCTATTAAAACATTAAAAAAATAAAATCATATAAAAACCTTAAAAACCAAAAATACACTAAAACCCCTACAAGACCCTGAAAAACCAAATAACTCATAAGACCCATAAAACCCTTAAAAACATAAAAACCCTAAAAACCAACAAAACCCCTAAAAACTACTAAAAAATATAAAAACCAATTAAATACCTAAAAATTTTATAAACTCTAAAAAACCATAAAACCCCAAAGAAATCAAAAAATCCCTAAAAGACTAAAAAAACCATAGACCCCTAAAACGACTAAAAACCCTAAAACCCAAAAAACCCTAACAATCCAAAGAAACCATAAAATAAAAAAAATCCCTAACAATATTAGAATCATAGAAAAACCTAAAACCCTAATAAAACAATATAACCTATAAACACTTAAAACCCCTAAAACATAAACACATAAACACCCTAAAAACCGTTAAAAACCCTAAAAATCCTAAAAACTTTTAATATACCTAAAAACACTAGAAAACATAAAAATCCTAAAAATTCCCCAAACAATCCTAAAAAATGTAAAAACCCCTATGAACTAAGAAAACCCCTAAGAAAACATTAAAACCCAAAAAGAACTTACA
The DNA here is from genome assembly GCA_963277665.1 of Viscum album. Taxonomy (NCBI): domain Eukaryota; kingdom Viridiplantae; phylum Streptophyta; class Magnoliopsida; order Santalales; family Viscaceae; genus Viscum; species Viscum album. Next base: position 402,583,236 of record OY728167.1, read on the forward strand.
AACCTAAAAAGCATAAAAACACTAAAACCCCTAAAAGTCCTTAAAAACAGAAAACCCCAAAAAATGACATAAACCCTAAAAGTCCATAGAAACACCTAAATCCCCAAAAAAGATAGTAAAAACTATAAAACCCTTTAATACCCAAAAAAGATAAAAAAAACTCTAAAAACATTCAAACCCCTAATATGTCAAAAAACCTAAAATTATAAAAAACCATAAAAATGATAAAAACACTAAAAACCCGAGAAACCATTAAAATCCCTAAAAACACTAAAAAAATATAAAACCTAGACATTATTTGTGAATCCCTAGAAATATAAAAAAACTAAAAACCCTGAGAAACCCTAAAAACCCCTAAGAAAACCAAAAAACCTAAAAATAATCAAAACCAATAAAAACCTAAAATGATAAAAACCCTAAAAAACCCTAAAAACAATAAACAACCCTAAAACCCTCAAAATACCTAAAAACATAAAAGGGAATAAAAATCTAGAAAACCCACAAAAAATCTAAAAACATAAAAAATTCTAATAACCCTGAAAACCCCAATGAAAACCTTAAAAATATAAAAAGAATTAAAACACCAAAAAACCATAAAATGATAAAAACATAAAAACCCTTTAAACCCTAAAACCCCTAAAACCCTAAAAAAACTAAAAATCCATAAAACACCTAAATAACAACAAAAATATGAAACAAATCCATAAAAGTCTTAAAAAATGTACAAAAGCAAAAAAAACCCTAAAAACCACTAAGATAACTGTAAAAACCTAAAACAAATAAAACCTTAAAAGTGATGAACCCCAAAAGGCCCTAAAACCCATAAAACCTATAAAAACATAAAGAACCCTAAAACCCATAAAAACTCTAAAATCCAAAAAAACTCTAAAAACCCTTTAATCCCAAAAAAATATAAAAAACTAAAAACCCCTCAAATATCATTAAAAAATCTTAAAATCATAATAATCCCTAAAACCCCTCAAAATCCCTAAAACCTAGAAAACCATAAAAATCCTAAAAATCCATATAAATCCCTAAAAACATAAAAAACTCTAAAATCCATGAAATACCCAAAGAAATACATGGAAACATAAAAAAAAGTTTAAACCCCTAAAAACCTAAAAAACAGTAGAAACCCTAAATAACACTTTAAACATTAAAAAACCTTGAAACCATCAAAATCCATAAAAAGGTAAAAAAATAAAAAAATATTAAATAATCACTAAAAACATAAAAAAAAACTCTGAAACCCTTTTGAAGAACCTAAGACCCTAAAAAACCTAAAACCCCTAAAAACCTAAAAACCACAAAACCCATAAAAACTCTCAAAATCCCTAAAAACCATTGTTTCCTTCTGGTTTTTAGCCATGAAATTCCCAATGGCTCCGTATCCAATGATTGATGGACCTGCTTTCCAAAGGCAGGCGTTCGCCGGATGGTCTGACCAGCGACTCTTAAGAACTCACATTGGTCGAGAGGATGGGAAGTCGGGCTCATTGCACCCTTTTTGGGGGGGAATTATTTCCTGCTCTAGGACTCTCATATAGATTTAAGATGTATTCATATGTTCGCGAATCTTTGGTTTACACCCAAACATAGTATCCACGGATTTAACCTTGATTAGCAACGGTCAACTGGATGTAGGGGTTCAGAATCATTTATGCCTGAGTTGTACTATCCCTCGTTGGATTAATGACCTCGAAGGGTTGGAACTCGCTTGAGGCGGCACCAGGAGTGGCGTGGTGAACCGATGTGGGGATGATCGGATCGACCGGTTATTGGTCTTGAACCTCAGGGAGGCTTCATACTTACCATGTCTAGGAAGCAGGGATCAATGTTCACATAGTTCGCTTAGGTGTCGGGGAGCTGACGTGAAGAGAGACCAGGTGGTCCGATGGGTGGTGGGCTTGAACCTCCCGGAGGCTTCCTACGTACCCTGTCTAGGAGACAGAGATCAAAGTCCACGTAGTTCGCATGGGCTTAGGGATTACTCTCTATGGCAGCCCAGAATGATGGATTGGGGATTACACTCTCAGGAGGCCCAAAGGAGGATGTCATGGTCGATGCTTACTCTAATCCCACGTGAGTCATGCTCGGTGTGAGAAACAAGAGGCAGCAGGGACCAGAGGATCATGTCGCAAAAGGTGCGTCCGTGAGAAGCGGAGTGGGGCTTATGCATGAGGGCGGCCCAGGGTGATGAATTGGGGCTTACACAATGAGAAGGCCCAAAAGGTCAGGGCTTACTCTGAGATGGATGCCCGGGGTGACAAAGCCCAATGGGAGAGGTAAAGGGGGTGCTCCTGTTCCCATCTCCTCTCTTGCAGTGCACGAGGGCTTCCTTCTGATGGGTATTTTACCATATTCGAGGAACCCTCAACAAGTGGAGGGGCAGAAAAGGGATTCCTGAGATCAGACTCCACATTACCGTGGGAATGTGAACCCAGGAATGCTTCAGGAATCTTCTCAAGGGTCGGGGTAACCCCTTTTCCCCTATTTACCGTGGGTATGTGAACTCAAAATGGTGCGCTGATGCACCTGAAAGTCATACCACGTAGATCCGGCGGCTCTAGCGGAGGCCTTGGCTCAGGGCCGACGAATAGGCCAATAAGGGAATTGCGGAGGACCTAGCTGGATCAGAAGGATTTTACCTGGATCTAGAAATGATAACACCGAAGTATTTTTCGAGCCACCGAGAGGTATAGGTGGTGGCTCCCTTCGCGTGGGAAAGTGCCACGTGGCTGGAGAAGCCGTCCGTGAACCACGGTGGTCTGCAGACTAATTGGCATCCCGCGAACCAGGACGGTTCACGGCTTTAGGTTCAATCCATGAACTAGGGTGGTTCGTGGCTTCGGGTTCAATCCGTGAACCAGGGTGGTTCATGGAGGGTTCCAGGAGGGCAGTGGCGGCCAAGGGTGGAGCCGGTCAGAGGATCGTTGGTCGGGGCTTCGCCTGCGTAAAAGGGTGCTACACAGTGTGAAGGATGGGAAAAGAGGCATAAACTCCCTGGTCCACAGGGAAGTCATCCGCAGAGGGGGTATGGTTCACGGTTCTCCTTTTTTGTTATTTTAGGTTCGCGGTTCACCAATTTATTATTCATTTTTTGCTTCCTTCTTAATTCATATACCTACTGCGGTTCGCGGATAGGAATTTTGCATTTTGTGGAATCTGAAGCCTTACTTCAACCGATCTCCTATCCCTTCAAATATGATTCCAGTTCTCCGATCCCCTTTTCTTTCCCCCTCGGTCTCCTTTTATAGAGTGGGGAAAGGAATGTATCTATGGCCACATGGAACCTTTTGCGGAGGCCCATATCCCGATTCACAGCTGACTTGGTCAATCCGCGATTCGCGGTGGGTGTTGAATGCTTCGCCCCCTCCGCGAGGCGAACTCAGGGAGTACTCCGTGGCTACGGAGAGTTCCACCTCTATTCCGTGAATGCCAGTGGGTGTGCCTTGGACCGGTCGACGCGGTCCGTGGTTAGGGTGTTTCGTGCCAGTGAACCGGACTGGCGCCCATCCTTCCTCACAACCGCAGAGGCTCTCCGCCTCTATTTCACGAACGACAATGGTTCGCGGAGGGTGTGCCTCATGGTTCCTGGCCACATTGCGCCTCCATGGACCGGTTCGCGGACCGATCCCTTTTTTGCATCTTCTTTAATAATTTTCCCCAATTATTTTGGGGTATTTGGGTAAAAGTTACTTTGCGGATTTTTCAGGACCCTACAAATGCCCCCCATCAGAATGGGGTCCGACCAGAATGAAGAGGAGGCCATTCCGATGCAAATTGGTCCTGAAACTGAGATGGTTTGCGGTAGAAAGGTGGAACCGGTAAGGGACCACGCCTATATATACGGGGAGCCCTCACACTTATCTTTTACCAAATTCTTTGTGAAACCAGAGCTCCTTCACCTCCGTGTGTTTTCTCCTTCGCGAAGTGCCTCTTCCGCGAACTGGCTGCAACCTCTGCGAACCATTCCTTCTTCACAGTCGCATTCATTTGCGAACCAACTTCTCGACCATGAACCATTACTCTTTATTAATTAAAAAGTAAGTGATGGCGGGCTGCAGAGGAACTTGCTTCATGGTTTCGATGCTCTGCGGACTAAAATATCTTGAACTTTAAAAAGTATCTAAGTCTTCCGAATAATCTCGGGATTGAAATTCCGCGGAGCAACTTGGTTCACGTTTTTCTGGCCAACGCTCCGTGGGGCAGAGCTTCGTGGACTTATTTCGCGAAGGGATGGTTCGCGGGATGATGTCATCGTGAACCATCCTTCATGGCCTCTTTGTGGATTTGATTATGAAGGCTCCTTAACCATTCATTTTTGTTCGTATTTTTATTCCGGATTGATTTCTCTCACTGTGTAGGGAGAAAATATAGTTCCCCCTCGTTCAGCGCCGAGGCCTGCTGCAGAGCCCCTCTCAATCAGCTCAGAGAGACGCTCAGCTATGATTCGCAGAGCGGAGGGCATCAAAGAGGACCCTAGTCGGTCCATCATTCCTGATGACAGTGCATTGAAGAACCTGCTCTCTCTGGAGCTTCTAAGTTATCCTTTATCCAATCGGCTCCCACTCTACGGCTTTGGTCTTCAGGATGACGTCCCTATCCCACTACTTTCGCAAGTCTCCCTTCTTTTTTCCTGGAAGCGCCTTCAAAATGCATTCAGGAAAACCTTACCCAATCTGGGGATATGATCTCTAATTTTGGCCCGAAAGACACATTTATTCTGAGGGGCTCTATCTGGACTCAAATTGATCAGTGTACTCAAGACTTTTCTCAGAAATCTGTCCTTAAGGACTACCCTTTTATTATCAACCTTTCTCGAAGGGATCATGATGCGGGGTGGGTCCCCAGGTGGGATCTTCGGTCCGGAGGGCTCTTCTCAAATGATTGGTCTTGGACTTTTTGGGTCCATCATCATTTCCGGGAGTCTCCTGATTCACTAGAAGCGGTCAACCTATAGTTTGCAGTGTGGGCTTTCCAATTTGCTGTCTACCCACCATCTTCGATCCTACCCGACCTGTTCAGCCGCTGGTGTTCAATTACTAATACTTTCCACCTCACCCACGGGGAAGTCGGCATTAGTCTGTGGGACATCTACTAGATAGGAGGACTACCGATTGCTGGCGAGATGTATGATGAATTTTTTCCCACTCCCGACGCATGGGACGATGTTGAACAAGTGCCTTTATTGGCGAAAGAGCTGCTGACCATGGCAGAGCAGTCACTGGGTCAGGCCTTGCATGCCCGTTCTCTTATTCCTTATAGAACTTGGATAGGGTTGTTTCTGAACACCACTGGTCCTGTGTCGAAGATTAAGCGTCCCAGGACTCATCCTTCCCAACAGTCACGAACCATTCAGGGCTCTTACTGGGAAGTTCTAGAATCAAGAGACTACCTTTCATGGGGTTATGAGGTGTGCCCTAGTGTGTCTCCTATGCTCCAGTTGGCCGGTCTGTTTGCTATGTTTTTTAGTGGAAGGCTATTTCCTTCCCGGGATGTTAACCCAGGCGTCCAGGCCTGAACTTTGATGATAGCGGCCGAGTTAGTAGAGGGTCGCTTGGTGAATTTAGTCATGCCCACTTTGGCCCATATCTATGAGCTACTAAGCCACATGCAGGTGGGCGGGTCACCCTACCGTCTAAGAGGGACATTTCAATTTTTGTACGGCTAGGTGGTGGATCACTATCGTTGTTATGGATATTGTCACAATAAGGCCATCCTGCTTCCTACCTTCTGGCCTACCCTATTGGATATAGCCGGAGTTCTCTTGAAGTTGCTCAGCTCTAGTGAAGTCCTCGAGCTCTTGAGTGACTTCTCCCAGTTCATCTTCACTCCCTACCCCACCCCTTCTAGCATCTTAGTTGACAACCTCCGGGGGAGCCTGGAGGAGCGCTCTTACATGGTCTCCCTGCGGGACGGGTTTTTGGCCGCACGGATCGATGATGTTTCTTTGTGTGATCTGTATGTCCTGTATCACTTTTCTTGCCAGTTCGGGTGCATGCAAGTCCAAGTTTACCTTCCTCCTTCTCGGGCTCAAGGACTACATCCAGCCATACTTCGTCAGTGGTGGCTGATGCTGACGCTGGAGGGATCTAACGCAAGCGTTCCCTTTCCTGATACGGGCGCGACTGCTGACCTTTCTATGGAGTATGCAAAAACATGGGTAAAATGCTATCCTGATGGGATCCTAGGGAATTCTGTCCAGCAGGTTCCCAAATCAGGAGGTATGGTGGCTGCTACATCCACTACACCTTCCTCATCAGTTTTAAGGGAGGAGAGACTAATGGATCGTCGATCAAATTGACTCAGAGAACTTCCCTCTCCCAACCCTGTAGTGGCCGCAGTTTAGGAAAATTCATCCTTCTTGTGCATGGATGCGTAAGACCCTGTGGTGTCAGGTCCTAGAGAGACCATCCCGGAGGTTCCACCAGTTGATACCGGGCTTAATAACTTGGTCCCCAAGCCTGAACCGGGGTTAGGGGCTCCGGACTTTCTAGCTTCAGGGTCAACTTCTAGTGAGAACACGTCCGCGCGGGCTGCCATGCCAGACATTGTTCTCGTATTGTCCAACGAGGATACCAAAGATCCTCGTACCATAGCGGACCACCGGGCAGTGTGTAGGTGGGCCTGGCCCAGAATCTGTGAAATCATCACTGAAACCCACTTAGTAGAAATGGCAACGAAAACCAAAGCTCTTCGTTAGATCTTCCTGGGTTTGGGGTCAGGTGGCTTTGACTATTGGTAGTTCCATTCTCCTGCTTTCCAAGTTGTCATGGTCTGCGAGGAAGCTGTCACTAATGAACGCAAGCTTGCTCACTTCGAGACCACTCATTGTGGGGCTCGAACCTTGGAGGAAACCACAAAAAAAGATCCATCAACTGATAGCACGGGAGGCGATCTCTCGAGATCAGGCAGCCATCCTATCCTCTGAGCTTCATGCATGTGAAGAACGGGCCGCAATGCTGAGGGATCAGTTATCGGCTATGACTGGTCATCTTGAAGTTACAAGAAAAGGGATCAACGATCTCTAAACTGCAGTGGAGCGTATTTGTCCGGTGGTTGAAGTTGAAACCAGAGATAAGGTAGTGTTGGAACAATCTTGCAACGACCTTCGCCGCGCAGTCACCAATATGGTGGGGAGAGAAAGTCGAGCTCCTTTATAACTATCAGAGCTACTTTTGTATCCCCTGTTTTACTTACCCCTCTGTCCCCCCCTCCTTTTTTTTTGTGTGAAGGAGAGACCCTAGCTTGTGTACTTCCTCCCTTTTTTGTTTGAACGAAACACAGTCTCTGTTAATCACTCATTGCTATGGAATTTGATTGTTACTTAGAACAATTGTTGCGAGAATAACAATTCACTGAATCAGAACTAATCGTAACTTAGGAAAACAAGCTCTAATTTTTGCCTAGACCATGGGATCCAGCGAGCGTAGTCTGAAAATTTCTAGGGTTTTATAGAAAAACCCTACAAAAATTTTGACTTTTTTTTCTTTTAATGCCCCAATTATGCCTGGGCCCATTCGGTATGGATCCAGCGGGTATAACCCGGATTTTTCTTAGGTCTCCCTTTTCATGTTTTTGGCCTAATAGGCTTTGTGACTCTTTCTTCCGTGAGCGGTTTAAAGTCCCGCTGACAAGACTATCACTACTGATGTTTTAGGTTGAACATATTTGACCAAATATGGTGGGGTGAGGGCCCCATTGGGGTTCAACTGATTAAAAGATGTCTTAATACCCTTCTGACACACGTGGGGGGAAACATGTTTAAATTTGAACGGTATACAGGGCAAGTCTCAAGGCATGGGAGCCGTGTCGGCGTACAGTGGTAGTAAGATTATTTCTTAAGGAAAACATTACTTTGGTAGACGGGCCAGGGGAGATCAGTATGTAGAGCCACTGAGGGCATGGTAGGCATAGTCATACAAAGGCGTCCTTAAGCCAAAGGCTTTTCCATTTCTGATGGCCAGGGGACCTCATGGAAGTCCGGATTATGGAAACCACAATGGGTGGCTTTGAAAATTAAGAAAACCACCAGGGGTGGATCAGAAGGGGAATGTGACATCTGAAAGGGTTTGGAGAACATATGTATCAATCAGGAGTGTAGAAGAAAGGTTCCCGTCCTACGCATTTATCTAGTGTAAAGGACAGTTAGGGCTTGGTGCAGTTTAAAGTCATGCAGTTGGGACATCATCTGAAATGGAACGACTTCTCCTAGTTCTCAGTAATTTTTTCAAAGACGTTCCTTCACATTCAGGTAGGATTGTGGAATCGGTTGGTAAACTGTAGCTCAGAGGGTTTCCAAATCCTGGGATAGAAATGGGGGCTCAGAGGCCAAGAGGCGTACGGAGAGAAGCATCGCCTAAAAAAATCTTGCCTTTGGTAGATAGGCCAGGGGCGATCAATATGCAGAGCCGCTGAGGTCATGGTATGCATAGTCATACAAAGGTTTCCTTAAGTCAAAGACTATCCACTCTTGATAGCCGAGCAACTTCAGGGAAGTTGAGGTTTGGAACCACCAGGGGTGGCTTATGAGAGTTCGACATTTTTTTCTGAGTACAGAGTGTGTTCTATGATGAGAGGGTGCCTGAATACAGGGGAAATATCTAGACTAAACTTCCTGAGAATGGGTGAAGTAATTCTTTCTCTTGCTGGTGTGAGGCGGTGGTTCATTCAGGTCTGACCCGTGCACTGAAAGATGAAGAAAAGACTATGTTTCTCATTGAACCCATGACGAGTATGACCGTGTAGTTTATCGTCATGTGGTTGGGACATAATCCGTGCATTTTAGCGTCATGCGGCAAGGACAAGAGGCATTTTTGAAGGTTGCTATGTAGTTTAACGTCATGCAGCGAGGACGGAGTCATTTTCGCAAAGGCTTCTCTTCATCAAAATGTAACTGGGCTTGAATACCTCAACATTCCCTAGACGTGGGGGGGGGGTTGATTGGTGTAAATCATGGTTCTAGGGCTTCTTGGATCTGGAAAGGTGATATGGGGGCTCTGATGCCAGTAAGCGTATGGAGCTAGGAAGAGCATCGCCTGTGGAAATATTTCCTTTGATAGACGAGCCAGGGGCTATCATTATGCAGAGCCGCTGAGGGAATGGTATGCATAGTCGTACAAAGGTGTCCACAGGTCGATGACTTTCCACTTCTGATGGCCATGAATGGTTATGAGGATCCTCAATTATCCAGGCCACGAAGTCTGTCATTTGGCAGGAGAATGTATGGACATGTCGGGGATATCCTCCCCTGGTTTCTTATTGAGTTTCAAAGAGCCCCTTGTGCTGATCTTTTCTCCCATTTTTTTTCACGGTGGTGTGCCTTCATTCCATGTAGTTTAATGTCATGTGGTAAGGACGAGGTACTCCTAGTTTATCGTTCATAGAGCTCGGACCATTGGGTGACTATTGCTGCAATCACTCGAAGGATAACTAAGTCAATATGTTTTGATATACTTAGGACAAGGCAGGGTATGAAGGTCATAAACTACAACTTTGAGATTTCCCGGATCATGAGGTATGGTGTGGGGGCTCTGAGGCCGGTAGGCGTATGGAGATAGGAGAAGCGCCGGCCGAGGAAATATTGCCTTTGATGGATGAGCCAGGGGCTATCATTATGAAGAGCCGCTGAGGGCATGGTATGCATAGTCATACAAAGGTGTCCCTGGGTCGATAACTTTCCACTTCTTATGGCCCTGAATGATTATGAAAATCCAAGATTGCTCACAGTTAAGAGTTCAGCAGGTGGGGATAATGGTGTCCGGTATACAAGAAACATCTTCACCGCAATTGTCCATTGAGTCAAAGTAGCCTAGTCCTGGCTTGATGTTTGTTGATGCAGGTCACTATGTGAACTACTAGCGGACACACAGGCTATCCAGATAGGGAAGCCCTGGCAACACCTGTATGTGAAAAGGGGAATGAACTTGTAAACCAATTCGCCGTAAACTTATGGATCAAGAGGTATGGTATGGGGGCTCTAAGGCCGGTAAGCGTACGAAGCTAGGAAGAGTGTTGCCTGTGGAAATCTTGCCTTTGGTAGATGGGCCAGGGTCTATCAATATGCAGAGCCGCTGAGGGAATGGTATGCATAGTCGTACAAAGGTGTCCACGGGTCGATGACTTCCCACCTCCGATGGTCATGAGTGGTTATGAAGATCCATAATTATCCGGACCGTGGAGTCTGATGTATGGAAAGGATGTATCCAAATGTTCAAGGAGTATATCCACCTTGTATCGCCATGTGTCCTGAGTGGTTTGCGGTGAATTTTGTGTATTTTAACGTCATGCGGTGAGGAAAAACTCCATGCAATTTAACGTCATGCGGTAAGGACGAAGGTGCCCTGAAGTGAAAGAAAAGGGGAGTCCGCGCAGTTTAACGTCGCGCGGTGGGGAAAACTTTCATGCAGTTTAACATCATGTGGTAAGGAAGAAGATATACACCCCGTGCAGGTATAGTTCGTACACAGGGAATGGGTAATTTTTAACATCATTTTCCGTGCAGTTTAATGTCATGCGGTAAGGATGAGAAGTACACCCCGTGTCGGTCTGGATCGCACACGGGGGGAAAGGGAATATCTTTTTTTAAGGGGTTGGTCCAGGACTGGGGATCCTGGCATAGCTACGTATCTTGCGAGGGTAGGAATCAAGCTGTATGTAGTTCTCTGGAATGAGTACACCCCGTGCAGGTCTGGTCCATACACGGGGGGAAAGAAGGCATTTTTTTATTTTTTTTATTCAGGGGGCTGGGCCAAGACTGGGGATCCTGGCATCGCTACATATCCTGCGAGGGAAAGAATCAAGTTGTACGTAGTTCTCAGGAATCCATGCAGGTTAGCATCATGCGGTGAGGATGGAGTACATACAGTTTAACATCATTTGGTTAGGACGATGGGCACACCCCATGCAGGTCTGGTCCATACACGGGGAGATGGGCATTTTTTGTTTTTGTTTTTTTTTTCTTTTTCTTTTTGAGGTGGCCAGGCCAGGGCGTGGAATTCTGGCATCACTACATATCCTGCGAGGGTAGGAATCAAGCCTCACGTAGTTCTCTGAAAGAATATACACCTTGTGCAGGTCTGGTCCGTACACAGGGGAAGGGGTGTTATTAAATCACCTTGTCTGTGTAGTTTAACGTCGTGCGGTAAGGATGATCTCCATGCAGTTTAACGTCATGAGGTGAGGACGTGGGCCATATAGTTAAATTTCATGTGTTCAGGATGAAGGTCCATACAGTTTCTATGTGAAATACTTCTTTAAGAATCTCGCATTTATAGGATTGGTTGTAAATTGTCTATCCATGGAGATCAAGGTATATGCTCCGTTGGAGTAGACCTTGTGTACAACATATGGTCCTTCCCACTTGGGCTCCATCTTTGGAGGCTTCTTTCCGGGTATCATTAGGTTCTAGAGGGCCAACACTAATTCTCCTTCCAAGAAAGACCGGAGGCGGACCTTTTTGTTGAAGTCTCTTGCGATCCAGTTCTGGTACACTTCCAGGTGGTGCAGAGTGTGCAGCCGCTTCTCATCTAGCTGTTCCAATTCACCTAGCCTCTTTTCTGACTGCTCATCATCAGATAATCGATCATAGATGGCAACGCGGAGTAAGGGAAGTTGGAGTTCAATGGGCAGGACCGCCTCTGTGTCGTACACCAATGAGTACGGGGTAGACCGAGTAGCGGTGCAGATTGTGGTTCGATAAGCCCATAATGCATGGAGGAGTTTATCCATCCATGACTTCAGGTCTTTGTCCACCATTTTCTGGAGGATATTGGATAGCGTCTTTTTGAATGCTTCTATCTGTCTGTTGGCCACTGCATAGTAGCGAGATGAGTGGCTAGCCTTGATACCATACTCATGGTATAGCTTTTCCAACTCAGCAGAGCAGAAATTGGTGTCATTGTCCTTCAGTATAGTATGAGGGACACCAAATCTGGTGATGATATTGGCCTTCACGAAACTGAAAATATTTCTTTCCCTGACTTCCTTGAGGGGTACAACTTCTACCCATTTGGAAAAGAATTCAGTCGCCGTGAGGATATACTTCAGCTGTTTGGTCTTGGCGGGAGGATATGGTCCCACAACATCCATCCCCCAGATGGCAAACAGCCAGGATTACTTATCTTGATGAAGCAACTCTGGGGGCTAGTGTATGTAGTTGGCATGAATCTGGCATGAATCTGGCATGAGTGGCATTTTGCTGTAAAACGCTCGCAGTCTTGTGCCACTGTAGGCCAGTAGTACCCAAGACTTTGAACCTTATGGAAAAGCTTGGTCCCCGGTTGATGTGCTCCACATTCTCCTGCATGTACTTCAGTCATGACGACAACAATTTCTTCTCTGTCAATGCATCTGAGGAGAACTCCATTGAGGCCTCGTTTTTAGAGGACCTCTTGCTGACCCGCGCCGCCATATAGGAAAAAATTGATTTCCCTTCTCTGTATTTGCTCTCGTTCAGCCCTGTCTGATGGAAGCTCTCCCCGTTGAAGGTAGTTTGTGATGTGGTTCATCCAGCCTGTAGCAGGAGCATATAGCTCGGGGATAGGTCTGACTTCATGGATCTCTTCCATCTTAGCTTGAACTAATGGCAATACCATTTGACGGTGAGCAATACTAATAACCATTTCATCCCGGTCTGGGTCAGCTAGGGTTGTGGCCGCGTTGGATAATGCATCAGATATAGCGTTATGGGACTAGGGAATATAATTAAATGTTGGTTCTATGGAGAAATCATCCATTAACCATCAAACATGGTCAAACAAGGGGATCATCTCCTTCTTTTTAATAGCATAGTCACCATTGAATTGCTTGATGACCAGCTCTGAGTCACCTTTTACCTTAATGTGTTGTACTCGTGCCTGGAGTGTGAGTTCCAGGCCTTCAATGAGGGCTTGATATTCTGCTTCATTGTTCGTACATCCCTTTGACAGGAGGAAGGAATACGGAAAAACTGCCTTTTATGGGGACACGAGTATTATCCCCAGACCCACTTTGTTGAATCTGGGATCCTCCATCCTCTTCCCGGTGGGGCTTTAGGACGCGCCATCAAAGAACATTTTCCATGTTGGGAACTCCCCTTGAACCGAGAAGATATCTTCATCAGGTAGTTCAGAGTTCGGTGCAGTGGACCCTGTTGAAGGGTGCTCTTCCAGAAATTTTGGTAATTCCTAGCCCTTGATGGGTTTTTGATGCACGAACCAGATGTCGAATTGTTGCAGGATGACCGCCCATCATGATAGGCGTCCAGTTAGAATCGGGCGACTGAGGACGTACTTGAGCGGGTTACTCCATGAGATCAAATGGACCTCATGATGCTGCAGATAATGTCGTAGGTTTTGAACCACGAAGACCAAGGCCAGACAGCTCTTCTCGATATTTGAGTATTGAGTTTCAGCATCAATCATGGTTCAACTGAGGTAATAGAGACTGTTTTCACTACTGGCGTCGTTCTTATGTGAGAGGAAGGCTCTCAATGACCATTCTACGGCCGTCACATATAGAATGAGAGGCCTTCCTTTGACCGAGGGCATGAGCAATGGTGGCCTTAGGAGGTACTTCTTCAAGTTGTCGAATGCCTCTTGGCAGTCATTCATCCATTGGTACGTGACCCCCTTCTTCATCAACCTGGTGAAGGGAAAACATTTTCCTGTCAGGTTGGCTATGAACCACCTAATATAGGCTAGGTATCCCTGAAATCCCCTCAGCTCAGTGATATTTTGAGGGGGCGGCAGGCTCAGGATAGCCTTCGTCTTCTCAGGGTCGACTTTGATACCACGATGGCGTATGATGAAGCCTAGAAATTTCCCTGAGGTAACCCCAAAGGTGCATTTCAAGGGGTTCATCTTCAAGCTATGTTGTCGGAGCTTGTTGAAGATGGTGTCAACGTCCGAAAAGTGATCTGAGCACTGTCTGGACTTGACCACTAGGTCATCCACGTAACATTCAATGAATTTCCCCATGAATGGCTTAAAGATCCGATGCATGGCACGCTGATACGTAGCGCCAGCATTCTTGAGACCAAAGGGCATGACCCTATAATAGAATACCCCTTGAGGGGCCCTGAAGGTAGTGGCTTCTTCATCTTCTCAGGCCATCCTAATTTGATTATATTCGGAATAGCCGTCCATGAAGGACAGAGCCTCATACCCAGCCGTCGCATCAATTAAAAACTCGGTGATTGGAACTGGGAAGTCATCTTTCGGACAATGACGATTAAGGTCTCTGAAGTCAATGCAGACATGGATTTTCCCATTCTTTTTCTTGACAGGGACGATGCTGACCAACCAAATGGGATACTGGATTTCCCTGGTGAATCCTGCTTTAATGAGCTTATTGACTTCAGCCTCTATCTTGGAAGCATGTGAGGGGTGTGTCCTTCAAAAGACTTGTTTGTAGCCCTGGTGGTCTTCTGGAAGACCCAGGTGATGCGTCGCTACCTCGGGATCGAGTCATGGCATTTCCGTGTAATTCCATGAAAATACATCCCGATGTTGCCTTAGGAAGGAGGTATATACCTCGTGTTCCTCGGGAGACATGGTCGTGCTAATGAGAGTGGGCCTCAGGTCTTCTTCGGTACCAAGGTTTATTTCCCTGAGCTCGTCTATAGTGGTGGAGATACCCTCCTCAAATGTGGGAGGTGCATCTATGAGATCTTCCCCCTCTTCTTCTCCCATGTCCTCATCCTCTTGATCTAACGAGTAGAGAGTTTCTAGTCTGAGCCTTCGAGGGTTTGAGGGAGAGGCATTATGGGCATCCCTGCATGAGTATTTGTCCCCAAATCGAGGGTTGGTAGATGTTCCCTCATTGTCGTGCTCGGCCATCATGGATGAAGTCATGAGGACATCCTAATGCGTGTTCGGACTCAAACTTCTACTCTCAACATGGTTGATGGGAAGGACATAATCACTGCCAAGCTACTTGAGGGGGTCATCGGGGACCATTTACAGGATATTTGGAGTGGGTATCCAGTCCATGTCGTCGATCAAAGGCTTCTTCTTCTTTTGATCATAGAACCTGTCGTCGATGTAATGTGACTCCAAGAGCTCGAAATGGGCCTTGTCGGCGTGCAACGTCCCGCATTGTCCATTGATGCAGTACTTGATACACTGGTGGTAGGATGAAGGAACGGCCATGTGCTAATATAACCATGGCCTTCCCAGCAGGGAATTGAATGTTGTGCTCTTCCGAACCACCAGGAATTCTGTGTAGGCTACCAGGTCACCAAAATGGGTCTTTAGCTTAATCTGTCCCATTAGATTCTTCTCACTCTTGTCGTAACCTAACAAAGTTGTGGCTGAGGGAATTAGATTTTCCTCATTGCAGCCCAACTTACGGAGTGTACGTAGGGGAAGGAGGTTAAATCCAGAGCCATTGCCTATAAAGAATTTTCAGATCTCAATACCATTCAGCGTGCTGGACACATATAGCGGTCTGATTTGTCCTTGCATGATGGAATCTTCATCCTGATTGGTGAAGGAAATCACCGCATTGCATTCAGCTGGGCCAGTCTCCGCCCGGTAAATCTCGATGGCAGCTACCTCGGATTGGAATTCCTGGGGGCTGA
Organism: Viscum album; assembly: GCA_963277665.1. NCBI lineage: Eukaryota > Viridiplantae > Streptophyta > Magnoliopsida > Santalales > Viscaceae > Viscum > Viscum album. Next base: position 402,598,801 of record OY728167.1, read on the forward strand.
TCAAAGCTTCGATAAGCGCCTCCCTATGGTCGGATGACAAACCCAGGGCATCTAGGATTGACAACTTGGATGGTATAGATGCCGATGCTTAAGGATGTCGTATTTTTGCTCCAACGATCGACACTTCTCCATTGGCGGGAGAGTCTTAGCGGGTGCTTTGGGAGATGGAGCATTCGACAGGGAGAGACCGGCCGCGGGGACAGATTTCGATGGTGTTCCCGCGTTTTGAGGACTTGATCTGGTCGGTCTGTTTGTACACACTAGGCGGCAAGACACTTGCTCCTCCTCTGGTGGGTATCGCAGAATAACAGGGAAAGAGTGGCTACTTGTGGATGTGGAGAGGGAATCTCTCTCCTTCTAAGTCCGCTGAAGGGCTCTCCCATGGGTTTCCACAATTTTGATGGTCTGGGTCGGGGTCCAACCGTAGGGTTGGTTTCGGCCGCAGCTGCGCCTCCCCTGGTATCCTCTGCCTCTGCGACTCCTCCTCCCGGCTCCTCGTGTAGGGAACTCTGGTTCATAGTCATACCCTTCATCAGGGAATGATTCCATGAGATGGATGACGTTGATAGAACAAAAAATTGGCTCCTCATCCTCTAACAGGTAAACCTGGTCAGTTGTATTTGATGGTGTCGTTTGGTGGGTCAGTGCCCATGGTGCCAAATTCGAGGGCATGAAATCTGCCAGGGTCGGGACAAACCTTGGCCCCACCGTGGACTGCTCCTCTTGTGATTGTTTCCTCCTTCGACTCTACCTAGATGACCGGCTCGTAGAGGATTGTGAGGCCGATGCTATCGTCTCTACGGCTTCAGGGGCTGTTGGGGGCAACACCGGCTACTGTAGTTGAGCTCAGAGTATGCCCTGGGCTCGGTTGATAGTCTTATGAGTCATCCAGTTATCATATTTCTGCCCTTGATTGCTGGTGACTTTCGGCCACCCCTCCTCTTTGTTGGAGTCGGTGGTAGAGATACATGCCACACGTGATGGGGGTGGTCCCAGCTCAACTTGTCCGGAATCTACCATCCTCTACAGGAGGTCTTTGAAGACGAAGCATTCTCGGATACTGTGCCCCAACATACAATGGTAGGGGCCGTAATCTGGCCTGTCATCGCGGCCGACTTCTTCAGGTTTCCTTGACTCTGGGAGGCAGAGTAAGTTGTAGTTCATTGCGGAAATGAAGTATCCACGAACTTGATCATCTCGGATCGAGTATACTTTTTGTATTCATTCCTCAAACTGGTGCCGCTTCGTTCCTCTCTAATTGTCCCATTTAGGCGGGGGCAGTCCCTGATATGCAGGGGGCCGTTGACAATTTGGTGGAGGCCTGAGCGGCGGAGCAGGCACAAGGGCCGACTTGAGTGTGACAGCGGATGCTTCAACTCTAGGAGCTCTCTTAGCAGGAGCCTATGAGGCTATTCAAGACTTTTAATTAGTCCGCTGTAGGGAGTCCTAAATTCTCTGGGCAATGGTCGAGAGATGGCAGAAGCCAGTGGTGCACTCCACCGGTATGAGCGGTGTTCGCAGCTCATCTCTAAGATTATCGATGCATATGGATAGCATCCCATCTTGAGTCATTGGCATGTTCAGAGAATAGTTCAGTCCTTTCCATCTGATGATGAAATCTGAGACCCTCTCGTTCTCCCTTTGCTTGCAGTTCATGAGATCTCTAACCGTTGTTTTAGGCAGCGTTGAGCTGAAGTGGAACATGAACTCCTTCCAGAGGTCCTCCCAGCTCTTTATCGAATGGGCTGGCAGACTTGTATACCAGACGAAGGCGGATCCATGCAAGGTCCATAAAAAGCATCTAATTTTCACTGCTTCTTGTTGTTCCAGAGTCCCCATCATAGGTTCACAATAGGATGCGTAGTGCATCAAATACTGCTCTGGATCGCCTGATCCATTGAAGATGGGGAATACAGGGCTCCCAAATTTGGGTAGAGGTGGTGTGTTGGTCCCCCAATCTAAGTAAGGTTTCCGCTTCGGCTGTATCAGAGCGCGTCGACCTTTCATCGCTTCCAGTCGATCTGTTAATGACTCTATGGTATTGGTGAGTCCCTGGTTTACATCCTGTTGGGCTCAATCCTGGGCAGGCATAGCCCGAGGCATTGCCTGAGGATCCGGATTGGCCGGCACCAAGGGTGCATATTCTATTCGGGGTACCCTCGGAGGGTTCGAGAATACTTACTCTGGTTGCCTCCTAAGTGGAGGGAAATCTTGGTATTCGTCCAGATCCACATCTAGGTAGCTGGATGGGCCAGGCACCTCATTAAGAAGGAGCCCTGATCATGCTTCATTTGTTGGGGAAAGCCTTAGCCTTTAAGGTGCACTTTCCGGGAGTGCATGACGTGTCTCTTCTTGGGATGCACTTTTAATAAGGCGGTTCCTCCAGATCAGCTCGACGTTAAGCCGCCTCAAATATTTCATCTCTTCTTCCTGTCGAGCGAACCTCTCTTCGAGCGTGAGTGGATCGTTTTTATTAAGAGAGGGGGATGGGTTAAGGGTAACCATTCCTTTGTTCTTGTCCTTTTTGGAAGCTCGTAGGGTAGGCGGAGGGAGGATAGCTGAAGGGGGGTCCATATTTAAATCATCCCTCTAGTTCTGGGTGTGTACACCTGGGGGTTCATTGTGAGTCACAGCCTGACCGGAACCGTCGTCTCCTGATCCGTCTAGATTTTCATTTTATCCAATCTCACCATTGGGGTTAGCCTCTATGGTGTTGATGAACACATATTGTGGAGTGGAGGGGACATAATCTTCCAAATAGGAAGAGGATCTCCCACGTCTTCTGTTGGCCTTCCCTCTCATGACCTAGGATTTCCCTCAGACTTCTTGGTGAAGGGTGACGTGGAGAGTTCTTTGATGCGACCTTATGGTGTGCCTTCCTCTTAGAGGGGATGATGATTCATATGACAGGATAGGATGGGAACCTCCTCTCCTGACAATCCTCCCTAGACGAGAGAATACCGACTCTCGTGGGGGAGGTTGTTGTTGAGGGGGTAATAATGCCCCCAGCCCTGAGGGCTGGGGTTGGCTCTGTTCTCTGGATGTTGAGTCTCTTCCCAGTTTTATTGGTCTTATGGGGGCATTTGTTGTTAAAAATACCCCCAGCCCTGGAGGCTGGGGTTGACCCTGGATTGTGGCAGTGGCTGAGGCTATCGTGACCTGCCTGATCTCGCGTGCCCCCATCTGGCGGTGAACCGGATCTGGTGCTGAATTCACCTGTGGATCAGTCCCTTCTGGGGAGGTAGGCAGAGATCGTTGATTGGCCTCTCTTAGGCGAGAGGCCTACTGTATGCTCTCGGTGGCCTGATTCAGGAGTTTTTTAATGGCTCGTTCCCACCGGGCCTGACACTTCTGGGACTTACTCGAGGCCCGACTCTGTTGGGTGTGTTGTCTTTCCTGAATAGGGGGTCCACCCGATTGTCGTCTCGATGTGACGACGTTGCAAGACACCATGCCAAACGGGTTCTTCTCGGTGGGGAGTGGAGTGAAATGCAGTGCTCCGTGTTCCCCCCATCCCTGATATAGACTCCCGCTGGAGCGTCACCGATGAGGCGGCGCAGCTGGTGCAGTACGCGGAGGCAAGCTGCCTCCTTATTCCCTTTGTGCCTCTCGGGGAGTTGTTGTCGCATCGAGGAAAGGGCCTCCAGGTCGATGTGACGCAGGAGGTCCCATATTGTCTTGACGTGGTATACATACCCTTCATAGGGAAGGAAGCTCGATTTTAGCTGGCGGAGGGTTGTCCATACATTATGGCGGATGTCGTGCATGAATTATTCTGACAACTCTCTAGGTATGTCGTACTGAGAGGTGGCCGTGGGCCAAAACATAACTGGTATATCATTCCTGGCCAGTCTTTTCCTCTGGTGTAGCATATCGGAATATTCCTCCGCCAGTTATTCCTCTACCTGGTCAGCCCAACTAATGCTCTCACTGTAGTCGGAAGCAGTGGGATCGGTAGGTATCGAATTGTCTTTTGGGCGATTCTGAGGTGGTTTAGAAGATGAAAGCGGCCCTAGAACAGCTCCTGATCGAAGGAGGGAATCGTTAGCGACAAGCTGGGAACCTGACATGCTCGATCCCGTCTTTCTTAGTGCCTCAGCATATGAGGGACTTTCGGTGCTTGATTCGGCAGGAGGAGGACCTTCCTATCGATATAATATGTCATCGCGGGGAGGACCTTCGCAATGACAACCGTAATGGCGAGGACTACCATTACTGTTTGATGCTTCACTGCATAGAGGACTTTTGCAGTGAACACCCTAGGGAGGACCTCCAAGGAATGTTGCAGCAAGAGGAGGACCTTCTGGCTGCGTAGCGTTGTTATGGGGAGGACCTTCACAACAACTGCCATTATGGTGAGGATGACCATCATGGCTTGGCGTTCAACGCGCATCCTAGGGAGGACCTTCAGGACACGCCGCGACAAGGGGAGGACCTTCTTGTTGCTTGGGGCCATTGCGAGGAGGACCTTCACGATGGCGGCCATGGTGGCGAGGACTACCATCACAACTGCGGAAATGGCGAGGACTACCATTACTACTATCGTAGGGAGAATATTTGTGGGATACATCCTGGGGATGGCCTCCAGAGTGCACCGCAATGAGGGGAGGGCCTTCTCGTTGCTCGACGTCTCTACGGGGAGGACCTCTGTTATCAGGGTGGCGAGGACTACCACCGTGACCTGATGCCTGGCTGCATGGAGTTTTGTTGCAGCGTAACCCCTGGGGACGACCTTCAGGGTAGGCCACGACAAGGGGAGGGCCTTCTTGTCATGATGAGACGTCACTACGGGGAGGAGCTCTGTAGTTGCGACTATGATAGAGAGGACTACCGTCATAATATGTGGTCCCACTGCATGGAGAGTGATTGTAGTGTATACCCTGGGGAGGACCTTCAGGGTGGACCGCAGCAAGTGGAGGAACTTCCTGCTGCTCGATCTTCTGGTCACGTGGAGGGTTTCCGTGACTCGCATCAAGAGAGAAGCTCTCGTGACCGATCGTTATATGCCCGTGGGGGAGGCCCCCACGGGTGCTCTGGAGAGGACCTTTAGAGCTACTGGTAGCACCATTACGAGGAGGACCTTCGTAACTGCTACTACCACTCCCACAATATGGTAATGGGTGGGCCGGGTTTTGAGCTTTAGATTTGTTCTTAGCGGCATCGGAAACCCTAGCTTCCAGTAGAGCGGATTCATGAAACCACTATTTATTTTCTGGCTGCCTTCGGCGCGTTCGGGGCACTCTTTTGCGGGCAGTGGGGACCGTCTACTGTCGACAATGACCTTCACCTCCTTTGGGTCCCTGTCTAATTGGGTCCCGGGATGCCGCCAGGATACGCCGATGAACATCTTGAATTTTAGCAAGGATATATGCCTTCTCTGGAGCATCCACCGTGATGGACGGGTGTCCCCCAGTTAGAACGAGTGAAGCTGATCGATCCAGTTTCCCTTTCATTGCGGAATATAGTCGGCGACCGTCCTGGGATGAAGTAGGGATGCAGATCTACTCTGAGGCATCTATCTCGTATCATAGATGAGTCGCCTCAATTGGGGAGATGGGCTCACGGGCCCAAGTCCTTACTGTTGTCGCCGATGCAATTACATGCTGGCAAGTCTGTATGATATGATCTGGGATAGATACCTTCTCCTCCATCATTTCCAGGATATGTAGAGAGACATATTTGGCTGGAATAGGTATGAAGGCCCATTCCGGTATCAGAGTAGGAATATCCTGCTCCGGTCCTCCAGTGGTCAGTGGGTACTGACGATTCTCCTGTGTCAGGGTAGGTGAATGAACCTTCCCCTATACCGGGATACGCCGGTTTCTCTCTCCATTTTCCTCCACATCGGGGTGGTGGAATTTACTTTCATCCGCAGGGAGCTGGCCCTAAATTTATTGTTTTCCCACCGTATCGAGTCGGTGGACTTTGTTGGTGGGGAGACGTGCCCGCCTATGATTTCCCGCAACATCTGGGTGGCAGGCTTTGTTGATCGCCACCATATCAAGATGGAGGGCATCTGAAGCAACTGCCAGGAGCTGGTCCTGCAGGTTCCAGGTCTCCACCATGTCAGGTTGGTGGGATTCACGACCTTGGGCAAGGAGATGTTCCTTCCTTGTAAGTGTCGTCCTGCGTGAGCGACGGGCTTGATGGAGCTCGGTGGGGATGCGCATCGGCTCGTATGATACTGCCATGTCTGGATGGCAGGCTTGGGAGGAGCGAACAAGTGTAGGTGCCTGTTTGTGGTACGTCTCCGTGGCTGAGCAGCGGAGCTCCTCAGGGACTAGGGTGACAACCGGTCCCCGACTGTACGTCTGCCCCCCTCATCGGGCGGTCTGAGGGTCCGGAGATCAGGGAGCGTGGGCCTGAATCCTTGGGGAGACATCCTCCTCGGTGCAAGGATGTTGAGTTGTGGCGTGACCGTGATGACGCCTTCCGGCAGGGGCCTTGGAGCGGAACCCCCGTTCGGTGGGGATGAAGTCCTCAACATTGACCTCACATGCCTCTCTAAGATAAGGGAGGTACGCATTGTCCCGTTCTAGGGATAGGCTCCCGAAACGGTTGGAGACAACGACAGGGGCTGTCTGGATCCACCTTTGCAGTCGCTACTGGGAAGGCGACCGGCGAATCTTGACAGATTGGAGGGCATACATGGCAGCCTCCACCATTGGGAGAGTACCATTCACGTGGTACTCTTGGATCAGCACATCTGAAACCCATCGTTGAAGACGCTGGGTGGGTGACGGGGTCCTCCGTTGTTGAGGAATTCTCGTCCTTGCGTCGTTGGAATCACGCACTTGTGAGTTCCTTTGTGATGCCATTGGATCGAAGGGAGTTCTGAAAGTAGTGCCTGCGAATCATTTTAGCAAATACAACCAGCAAACCCGTCAAAGCATCATCTCATAATCCCATGCGTAATTAATGACCTGGCTTGGCCCTCCTTTGGAGCATAAGGGGGAACTGGGTGAGATTAAGTTGAATCCGTCATTTTGGTTAAAGATTTATGTCAGGTTCACCATTTTTTTGTTTCGTTCTGGTTTTTAGCCACGAAACGCCCAACGGCTCTGTATCCAATGATTGATGGACCTACTTTACAAAGGCAGGAGTTCACCGGATGGTCTGACTAGCGACTCATAAGAAATCACATTGGTCGAGAGGATGGGAAGTCGGGCTCATCACACCTTTTGGGGGGGGGAATTATTGCCTGTTCTGGGACTCTCGTATAGATTTAAGACGTATTCATATGTTCGTGAATCTTGGGATTATACCCAAACAAAGTATACACAGATTTAACCTTTATGAGCAACCGTCAACGGACACAGGGGTTTAGAATCATTTATGCCCGAGGTTTACCATCCCTCGTTGGATTAATCGCCCCAAAGGGTTGGAACTCGCTTGAGGCGGCACCAGGAGTAGCACGGTGAACCGATGTGGGGATGATCGGATCAACTGGTTGTTGGGCTTGAACCTCAGGAAGGATTCCTACGTACCCTGTCTAGGAGGTAGGGATCAAAGTACACATAGTTTGCTTAGGTTTCGGGGACCCGACATGAAGAGAGACCAGGTGGTCTAATGGGTGGTGGGCTTGAACCACATGGAGGCTTCCTATGTACACTGTCTAGGAGACAGGGATCAAAGTCCACGTAGTTCGCATGGGCTTGGGGCTTACGCTCTGAGGTAACCCAGAATGATGGATTGGGGCTTACACTCTGAGGAGGCCCATTGGAGGATGTCATGGTCGATTCTTACTCTAAGCCCACGTGAGTCATGCTCGGTGTGAGAAACAAGAGGCAGCAGGGACCAGAGGATCATGTCACAAAAGGTACGTCCATGAGAAGCGGAGTGGGGCTTATGCATGAGGGCAGCCCAGGGTGATGAATTGTGGCCTACACTATCAGAAGTCCCAAAAGGTCAGGGCTTACTCCGAGATGGATGCCCGGGGGGACAAATCCCAGCGGGAGAGGGAAAGGGGGTGCTCCTGTGCCCATCTCCTCTCTTGCAGTGCGCGAGGGCTTCCTTCTGATGGGTATTTTACCATCTTCGAGGAACCCTCAACAAGTGGACGGGCATAAAAGGGATTCCCGAGCTTAGACTCCACATTACGGTGGGAATGTGAACCCAGGAATTCTTCGAGAATCTGCTCAAGGGTCGGGGAAACCCATTTGACCCTGTTTACCGTGGGTATGTGAACTCAAAATGGCACGCTGATGCGCCTGAAATTCATACCACGCGGATTCGGCAGCTCTGGAAGAGGCCTCGGCTCAGGGCCAATGAATAGGCCAATGAGGGAATTGTGGAGGACTTGGCTGGATCGGAAGGATTTTACCTGGCTCTAGAAATGAGAACACCGATGTATTTGGTGATCCACCGATAGGTATAGGTGGTGGCTCCCTTCGCGTGGGAAAGTGCCACATAGTTGGAGAGGCCGTCCGCGAACCAGGGTGGTCCGTGGACTGATTGGCGTCCCGCGAACCAGGGCGGTTCGCAGCTTCAGGTTCAATCCGCGAACCAGGGTGGTTTGCGGCTTCAGGTTCAATCCTCGAACCAGGGTGGTTCACGGAGGGTTCCAGGCAGGCAGTGATGGCCAAGGGCGGCGTCGGTTAGAGGCTCGTCGGTCAGGGCTTCGCCCACGTAGAATGGTGCTACGCGGTGCGAAGGATGGGAAAAGAGGCATAAACTCCCTAGTCTGCGGGGAAGTCATCCACGGAGGCGGTATGGTTCGCGGTTCTCCTTTTTTGTTATTTTAGGTTTGCGGTTCACCAATTTATTATGCGTTTTCCTATTCCTTCTTAATTCATATACCTGTTGTGGTTCGCGGATGGGAATTTCGCTATTTTCGGAATCCGAAGCCTTCCTTCAACCGAGCTCATATCCCTTCGAATCCGATTCCAATTCTCTGATCGCCTTTTCTTTCCCCCTTAGTCTCCTTTTATAGAGTGGGGAAAGGAATGTATTTTTGGCCGCGCGGCACCTTTTGCGGAGGCCCACAACCCGATTCACAGCTGACTTGGTCAATCCACAATTCGCAGTGGGTATTGAATGCTTCCCCCCCCCCTTCGCGAGGCGAACTCAGGGATTACTCCGCAGCTGTGGAGGGTTCCGCCTCTATTCCATGAACGACAGGGGGTGCGGCTTGGATCGGTCAACGCGGTCCGCGGTTAGGGCGGTTCGTGACGGTGAACCGTACTGGTGCCCATACTACCTCGCGACCGCAGAGGCTCTCCGCCTCCATTTCACGAACAACGATGGTTCGCGGAGGGGGTACCTCGCGGTGTCGGGCCACGTTGCGCCACCATGGACCGGTTCGCGGACCGATCCCTTTTTGTTGTGTCTCTTTTTTGATGATTTTCCCCAATTCTTTTGGGGGATTTCGGTAAAAATTCCTTTGCGGATTTTCCATGACCCTACAACCATAAACACCTTATAAATCCTAAAAAGCATTACAAATCCAAAACAATCCTAAAAACCATAAGAAAACCTAAAAAAATTAAAAATACTTAAAACCCCTAAAAACATAAAAAAGGCTAAAACCCCCAAAAGAACCTGAAAACACTAAAAACCCTCAAAATGATAAAAACCCCTAAAAATAAAACCCCCTCAAACGAATAAAAACCCTAAAACCAGACTAAAAATCCAATAAAAATTAAACCCCTAAAAATTTTAAAAACTCTAAAAACACTTAAACTCTAAAAACTAAAAAAACCATAAAACCCTAAAACACACAAAATCCACGAAACCCCTAAAAACCATAAAAATCATAAAAAACCCTAAAAATACATAAAATGTAAACAAACCTAAATACCATGAACAAACCATAAAGAAAAATTTAAAAACTAGAAAACACTTAAAACCCATAAAACCCTAAAAACGCTAAAAACCCTAAAATCCCTAAAATCCCTAAAATCCCTATAAACTCTCAAAATCCTTAAAAACACTTTAAACCATAAAAATCCAAAAAAATATCAAAAAATGTAAAAAATCCTAAAAAACCTAAAAACACCAAAAACCCCTAAGAAAACCTCAAATACCCAAAAAACACAAAAAACCACTGAAAACCCTAAAAAATTATAAGAACCTTAAAACCCCTAAAAACTGTAACAACCCATAAAAACATTAAAACCCATAAAAACCCATGAAACCCCTCAAAACATAAAATCTATACAAACCCTTAAAAATCCAAAAAAACATTAAAACAGTCTAAAAAGTATTTACAACCATAAAAAATTAAACAAAAAATAAAAAAATACAATAAAAACCATAAAAACCCTAAAACCATAAAAATCCCTAAAACCCATAAAAAATAATAAAAATCTTAAAACTAGGTAAAAATACCTAAAAACCCAGAAAACCCATAAGAAAACACTAAAAAATTAAAAAAACTAAAAACAAATAAAAAACTGAAAATGCTAAAAACCCTAAAACCCTAAGAAGCCTCAAAATCAATAAAAATATAAAAACCTATAAAAATATAAAATATCCCTACAAATACCTTAAAATGTAAAAAATTCTAAAATCCCTAAGAAAAAATTAAAACAAAAAAACACATAAAACCCCTAAAAAAATTAATAAATCCTTAAAACCAAAACGACAAAAAAATCCATAAAATCACTAAAAACTATAAAATCACTAAAAGGCTTAAAAACCCATAAACATAAAAACCCTAAAAGCACTAAAAACTATAAAAAACCATTTAAACCATTAAAATGTTAAAAAAATAAAAAACAATAAAAACCATAAAAAACCACCAAACCCTAAAAAACTTTAAAAAATCTAAAAACCTAAAAATCCCTAAAACTCATCAAATCCCTAAAACCCACAAAATCATTAAAAAATCCCTATGAATATGTAAAAATATAAAAACCCTAAAATCCTTTAAAACGCTAAGAAAATCGTAAGAGACTAAAAACACATAAAAACACTTAAAAGAATAAAAAATGCTAAAAACCTAAAAACAATTAAAACACCTAAAAAACCTAAAAATGATAAAACCCTTAAAAACCAATAAACACCTTAAAATCCATAAAAACCCAAAAATATATATATATTCTAAAAATGACCTAAAAATCCTTAAAAATATTTAAAAACATAAAAAACTATAAAACCCTAATAACGCCTTAAAAATATAAAAACACATGAAACCCATAAAAACCTAAAAAAAACCCCTAAAAGACATTGGAAACCCAAAAATCATTTAAAAATTATAAAACCCCTAAAACCGTAAAAAAAAATAATAAAAAACCTAAAACCAACTGAGAACTATAAAAACCCTTTCAACCCCTAAAACTGGAAAAAAAAACAATAAAAACCTGTAAAACCCATAAAAACCCCAAAAATCCCTAAAAACCAAGAAGACCCATAAAACCCCTAAAATCGAAAAAACCCCAAAAACCCTCAAAATCGCTAAACGTCCTAAAAAATTCCCTAAAATTAAATAAAATTAGAAACCATAAAAATCATGAAAACCCCTAAGAAAATAATATTTCTTAAAATCACTTAGACCCCCTAAAACCCTAAAAATGTTTAAAAACCTAAAAACCTAACAATGTTCAATATCCCTAAAATTCCCCAAAAAACTAAAAACTGTAAAACTCTAAACAACCCTAAAAAAACCTAAAAACCCAAAAATTATGTAAATACTCAAAAATAAAAAAACCCCCCAAACCCTAAAAGACCCCAAACACCCTAAACACTAAAAAAAATAAAAGCACCGAGAATCCTTAAAACCCATAAAACCATAAAAATCCACTAAAACCCTAAAACACTTTATACTCTTAAAAATATTAAAAAAATCTAAAAACAGTAAGAATACTAATATCTCAAAAAAACCCTAAAACCTCAAAAAACCATAAAATCCCTGAAACCCCTCAAATCCCTAAAAACTCTAAAAATCAAAATAATCCTAATAAATCCCTAAAAATCACTAAAAATATAAAAAATTACAAATAACCCTAAAATCATAAGTAAAACGTAAAAACCGAGAAAAAAATTAAAACCTATAAAAAACTACAAATTCTAAAAACCCTAAAACCTTGAAAACCCTTAAACCCTAAATACTAGAAAAATCCTAAAAAATATCTATGAATCCCAAAAGACATACCAAATCCTAAAAAACCTAAAAACCCTAAAAATACCTTAAAAACGGAAAAACACATAAAACCCATAACATCCTAAAAGATGCAAAAAAACCCTTAAAATCCCTAAGACCCAAAAAAACAAAAAAAACCTTTAAAATACCAAAAAATGAAAACAACCCTAAAAACACTGAAAACCCCTAAGAAAACCTCAAAATCCAAAAAACACTAAAAACCCAAAAAAACTGAAAAAGTACTAAAAATCCTAAGATAACATAAAATCCCAAAAAAAACTAATAAAAACCCTAAAAACCTAAAAAAACTCAAAAACCACATAAAAACCCCAAAAAGACAAAAACTATAAAAACTCTTTAAACCCATAAAAAACATTAAAAATCACTAAAAACCTAAAAAAAACTCAAAAAACCCATACAAACCCCAAAAAACTATTAAACACTAAAAACCTCTAAAACCCCTTAAAACCCTTAAAAATAGTAAAAATCCATAAAAAACCTAAAAACTATAAAAATATGAAAAATTTCTATAAATACCTAAAAACATAAAAATTCCTAAAACCCCTGAGAAAAAAATTATGATATCCTAAAAACAAAATAAAACACTTAAAATCCCTAATAACATAAAAAATGATAAAAACCCTAAAACACATAAAAATAGTCGAAATCACTTAAAGTCGTAAGAAACCATAAAAAATCAAAAAAATCAAAAAAATCCCTAAAATATAAAATAACCTAAAACCCTAAAATCCCCAAGGAACACCGTAAAAACATAAAATCACTTTAAACCCCTAAAAACATAAAAACAAAAAAACCCAGAAATACCCTAAAATCTTAAAAACCATAAAAACTTCTAAAAATATCAAAAAAACACTACAAAACCAAAAAAACACTTTAAACCCCTAAAACTTTAGAAACTTTAAAACTCCTTAAAACTGCAAAAAAATCTCTAAAAACCCAAAAAAACCATAAAAACAATAAAAAACCTAAAACCCCACACAACCCTAAAAACCCCAAAAATTATTAAAATCCAAAAAAATCCATAAAAATCCCAAAAAATATAAAAACCCTTAAAACCCAAAAAACCCATAAGAAAAACATAAAAAATAAAAAACACTTTATACCCCTAAAAACATAAAAACACTAAAAACCATAAAAAACTCTTAAACCCAAAAAAACAAATGACCATAAAAATAATTAAAAACCTAAGAAACCCTTAAAATCCCAAAAAACCTAAAAAACCTATAAAAACCATAAGAATCCCTAAAAATGTAGAAAAACTGAAAAACCCAAAAAAAACCCCTATGAACACCTTAAAATTCACAAACCACATAAGAACCCTAAAACCTAAAAACTCTAAATACCCTGAAAACCCTAAAACCCCCAAGAATCCTCAAAACCTGAAAAAACCATAAAAATCCTAAACACTGTAAAAACCTAAAATCCCTAAAAACTTATAAAATCCAAAAACCCTTGAACCCCCCAGAAAAGCTAAAAAATTAAAAACACTTAAAATCTGTAAAAAACCTAAAAATTATAAAAACCCCGAAATAACACAAAACCTTAAACCCTCTAAAAAGAATAAAACCCCCTAAAAACCTGAAAAAACTATAAAAACACTAAATCTCACTAAATAATTTTAAAAGACATTAAACCCTAACATGATGAAAAACTATAAAAAACCGTAAATCCCTAAAAACTCAAAAAACTCTAAAACACAAAAAAAACATAAGAACCCTACAAAACATAAAAAATCCTAAAATCCCCAAAAATCACTAGAATCGTTAATAACTGTAAGAACACTAAAGAGTTCCCAAAAATCCCTAAAAACATAAAAAGAAAAAAACCCCAGAAAATCTCCAAGAAAACCTAAAAACCTTAAAAAAACTTAAACCCCCTAAAAATTGAGAAATGCCAAAAACCTGAGAAAACCCTAATAACCATTAAAAACAAAAAACCCCTAAAAACCCTAAAATAATAGAAATCTTAAAAACCAATATAAATTCTAAAAAACCTAAAAACTCTAAAAACCCTATAAACCGCTAAAAATGTTAAAAAACTCCAAATAACATTTAAAATCCTAAAAATCACAAATAAACCCCTAAAAACCCAAAAAAAACATAAATATATTAAAGACCCTAAAACACCTCAAAATCCCTAAACACCATAAAACCCATTAAAATATTAAAAACAATAAAAATACTTAAAAACCTAAAAAACACCTTAAAACCCTAAGAAAATTGTAAAAACTAAAAAACACATAATATCTCTAAAAACATAAAATATTCTAAAACCCTAAAACCCTTAAAAAACCCGAACACCGCTCAAAATTCTTAAAAACCCTAAAAATTCCTAATAATCCTTGAAAATACCAAAGAACATACCATGAATATCCCTAATAAAACCATAAAAACCTAAAAAAACTTAAAACACCTAAAAACCTAAAAAAACACTAAAACCCTAAAAGACCCTAATACCATAAAACCCCCTTAAAACAATAAGAATAGATAATAACATTAAAAACACTAAAAATCCCTAAAAACCTTTAAAACCACTAAAAATTATAAAAACACATAAACCCCTAAAAACGATAAAAACTCTAAAAAACTATAAAACCGTAAAATTAAAAAACTGTAAAATCTAGTAAATTTAGAACCCCTAAAACCGTCAAAATTAATAAAACTCATAAAAACCCATAAATTGTTTTAAAAAGACCTAAAATCAATGAAATAAAAAATATTAAAAACACTGAAAAACCCTACAAAAACCTAAAAAACCAAAAAAGGATTAAAACCCACAAAATACCTGAAAAAACTAAAAACCATAAAAACTAATAAAACCTCTCAAAACCCTAAAAATCTTTAAAACCCCTCAAAATCCATAAAACCCCCAACAAAAAAATGAAAAAACCAAAAAAATCCCTAAAAATGTAAATAACATTAAAACAACCGAAAACCCCTAAGAAAACATTATAAACCTAAATGCACTTAAAATACCTAAAAATCCTAAGAAATTATAAAAACCCTAAAAGACCCTAAAACCCCTAAAAACAAAAAAATCCAAAAAACTATAAAAATCCCTAAAACTACATAAAAACCTAATAACCACTAAAAAATCCAAAAAAAACCTAAAACGCATAAAAATGTTAAAATTTTTAAAAAACCATAAAATTTTAAAAATTTAAAAAAATCCATAAAAACAAAAAAATAACACCCTAAGAAACCAAAAACCCTTAAAATCCTCAAAATGATAAAAACAATAAAAAATAATAAAAATCCAAAAATCCTACAAAATCCATCAAAACGTAAAAAACCCTAAAAACCTAAGAAAAACAACAAAACCTAAAGCACTTAAACAATTAAAACCCATAAAAAACCAAAAAACACTGAAAACATAAAAGACCATAAAACAATAAAAAAACTAAAACCCCTTAAAATACCTAGAAACCCTAAAAATAATAAAAGTCCTAAAAATCCCAAAAAATATCTAAACACGTAAAAAACCATAAAACCATGAAAAACCCTAAGAAAAAATATTAAAACTTAAAAACATAAATTCCATAAAAACAAAAAAATGATAAAAACCCTAAATGGCCCTAAATACCCTAAATCCCCATAAAACCATAAAACACATAAGATACTTAACAAACACTAAACACCATAATAACCCTAAAAAACACTAGAAAAATAAAAACCATTTAAACCATTAAAAATATTAAATGACACTACAAACATTAAAAACCATAAAAAACAAAAACAAAAACAAAAACACCCAGAAAAACCAAAAAACCCTCAAAATCCCTAACAACAGTAAAAACCATAAAAATCCTTAAAAACCATAAAAATCACTAAAAACATAAAATCCCCTAAAAACCCTGAAAAGAACTAGGAAAACCATAAAATACTAAAAACACTTAAAACCCCTAAAAAATTATAAATGATAAAAACTCTAAAAGTTCCTAAAACCCTAAACACACCTAAAAACCATAAAAACCCCTAAATATGAAAATGCCTAAAAACCAATAAAAACCCAAAAAACAACTAAAAAATCTAAAAACCATTTAACCCCTAAAAATTATAGAAATATATAAAAAACTTAAAACCCCTATAAAACACAAAAAACTCAAAAAAACACAAAAAACCATAAAACCATAAACACCAAAAAACTCTAAAAACCCTCAAAATCCCTGAAAACCCTAGAACCCAAAAAAAATCTAAAAAATTCTTAAAACACATAAAAACATAAAAAACCCCAAAAACTCTGACAAAACCTATGAAAACCTTAAAAATATAAAAAACACGTAAAACCCCTAAAAACCTAAAAAATGCTAAAAACCCTAAAAACCCTCAAAACCCATGAAATCCCTAAAAACCTTCAAAATCATTATAAACCCTAAATGTATATACAAATCCTAAAAATCCCTAAAATATCTAAAAATATAAAAGAACCCAAAATCCTAGAAAACCCCTGTGAAAACCATATAAACCTAGAAACACATAAAATCTCTAAAAATCATATTCTCGTTAAAAACCATAAAAACCATAAAACCCTAAAAACTCATAAAAACCATGATAATCCCTAAAAACCCTAAAAACCATAAAAGATAAAAAAAGCTGAAAAAATCCCTAAAAATAGAAAAATCCCTAAAAACCATGAAAACAGTAAGAAAACCATTGAACCCTAAAATCACTTAAAACCCCTAAAAACCTAAAAAATGCTAAAAACCCAAATAACACTAAAAACCTAAAACCGTAGATATTCTGAAAATCCCTAAAAACCATAAAAATCCATAAATATACTAAAAAATCCATCAAAATCCCCCAAAGGGTAAAAACCCCCAAAAAACTGAAAAACCATAAGAACACTAAAAATCTCTACGAAATCCTCAAAACCCTAAAAAATAAAAACCCTAAATATTCTAAAAATCCTAAAAGACCCTCAAAAATAAAAACCACTAAAACCTTTAAAATCCATAAATTCCAAAAAAAATTTAAAAACCACTAAAAACTAGGAAAACCCTAAAACCACTAAAAAATATTTAAACACCTAAAAACGTTAAAACACTCTAAAAAACATTAAAAACCCTAAAATCTCAAAAACCCCTAAAAACCATAAAAATCAAAAATAAACCTTTAAAAAAATATTTTAGACACATGAAAAACATAAATAACTCAAATAACCCTAAAAATCCATAAAAACCCTCAAAATCCCAAAATTCCCTAAAAACACCTAAATTTTTTAAGAATAACTAAAAATATAAAATTCATAAACCCTAAAAAATATTTAGAAAACCTTAAAAACCTAAAAAAATCCTAAAACCCATAAAATCATTAAAATGATAAAAACACTAAAAGACACTAAAACCCCCTAAAAACCATGAAATACCCTAAAAAATAAAAAATCATGAAAAATGAAAAAACCCACTAAATAATCTCAAAACCCTTTAAACCCCTAAAAAATTAGAAAACATTAAAAACTATTAAAAACCTAAAAACTCAAAAAAAAACCATAAACCCAAAAAAACCATAAAACCCTAAAAACCATAAAAAATATAAAAACAATAAAAACCCTAAAAACCCTCCAAATCCTTAAAAACCCAAAAAACCAACAAAAATCCTAAAAGTTCACAAAAATCATGAAAAAAATAAATAACCCCAAAACCATAAAAACTCATAAGAAACCCAAAAAAACCTAGATAAAATTGAGAACCATAAAAAATCTTAAAAGCAATAAAACCCATAAAACCCTAAAAACCCTTAAATCACCAAAAACCTAAAAAAACCATAAAATTCCTCAATAAAGCATATAAATCCAAAAAAATGTAAAAACCCTTGAAACCTTTAAAATTCATAAGAAAACTATAAAACCTCAAAACACTTAAAGTCCCTTAAAACCAAAAAAAATCTAAAACTCATAAAAACCTAAAAAAGACCATAAAAACTCTAAAAACACCTAAAAAACTGTAATTCCCTAAAAACCTATAATACCCTAAAGCCCTATAAATACCCTAAAACACATAAAAACTCTATAAACCCTTTAAACCCCTAAGAACGTTACAAAACTCTAAAAACCTTAAAACCCCTAAAACACTCAAAAAACCCCTAAAACCCCCCAAAAAACAATAAAAAACAAGAACCCCTAAAACCCACAAGATCCGTAAAAACCCTAAACCACCTGAAAATCCAAAAAAATTTGAAAACCCCCTAAAAGAAAAAAATACCATGATATTCCCATAGGATAATCTTCAAAAACTTAAAAAAAACATAGAACACCTAAAAAAATTAAAATAAACCAAAACCCATAAAACCCCTCAAAATCCCTAAGAACCCTAAAAACACTAAAAATCCTATAAAATCCATAAAAATCCCTCAAAAAAATAAAAAACCCTAAAAAATTTAAAAATTGAAAATATTTAAAACCCATAAAAACAAAAAAAACTGTGAAATCACTAAAAAGACCCTAAGAACCCAAAACCCCTGAAAATCCCTAAAAACCCCTAAAAACAAAAGAAACCAAAAAAAAACCATAAAAACCTAAAACCCTAAAAACCACAAAAAACATAAAAAACCCTTTAATCCTGAAAAAAATGTTCAAAACCCAAAAAACCATTAAAATCCTAACAAACTAGGAAACTGTAAAACTCAAAAAACCCATAAAAATACTAAAAATACCTAATAACCCTAAAAAACATAAAAATCCTGAAAAATAACTACAAATACCTATAAACATAAAAATCCCTAAAATACCTTAAAAACACAAATAAAATCATAGAATCTTTAAAATAATTAATACCTCTAAAAAACATAAAAAATGCTAAAAATCCTAAAAGACCATAAAAACCCTAAATAACCATAAAAACATAAAAACTCTAAAAAACATTATAAACCCTAGAAATCCATAAAACCCTAAATTCACATAGAAAACTGAAAAACCCATTTAAACCCCTTACAACATTAAGAAAACCATAACACCCTCAAAATCACTAAAAACCCTAAAAACCCATAAAAATTCAAAAAAAAAATACCTAAAACGCCCTAAAAACATAAAAACCACTAAACCCCTGAAAAAACCCTAAGAAAACCTTAAATAAAATAAGACCCTTTAAATCCTAAAAATTTTAAAAACACTCAAAACCATAAAACCCTAAAAACCCTCAATATCTCTAAAACACCTTAAAACCATTAAAATTCGTAAATTTCCCCAAAAATACCTATAAATGTCAAAAACCATAAAAACACCAAAAAACCTTGAATAAGAAAAAACAATTAAAATCCTTAAAATCATTAAAAAAATAAAAAATGCAAATGACCAAAAAAAATTATAAATATCCCAATATGCAGTAAATCGCCAAAAAATCATAAAAATCCTTAAAACCCATAAGAACCCTAAAACCCCATAAAATTATTAAAAACCTTTAAAACTCTTAACACGTTAAAAAACACTAATATATCTTATACCCCCCCCCCTAATATCCCAAAAAACAAAAAAAACCATAAATCCTCTAAAAACCCTAAAACCAGTAAAAATCCCTAAAATCCCTAAAAACCAATAAAAATATAAAAAAAAGCGTTAAAAATGCCTAAAGACATTAAAAACCATGAAAAACCCTTTGAAATCCTTAAAAATATAAAAAAACTTAAAACACCTAAAACCTAAAAATGTTAAAACCCATAATAAAACTTAAAAACTCTAAAAACAATAAAACCCCCAAAAATCACTAAGAAACATAAAAAAACATAAAATACTAAAAATCGCTAAAAATACCTTAAAACCTAAAAATCCCTAAAAATCCTAATAAAAAATTAAAAATTGAAAAACACATAAAGCCCCTAAAAAACCTAAAAAACCTAAAAATTCTAAAAACCCTAAAAGATCTTAAAAAACTCAAAAAACCATAAAACCCCCAAAAAACATAAAACCTTAAAATCCCATAAATAATCTAAAAATTCAGAAAAACTCTAAAAATCTATTAAACCCCTAAAACATTAAAGAACTCTATAAACCATAAAAATAATGAAAAAGTAAAAAACCTAAAAACTAAAAAAACCAATAAAACGTTAAAAACCCTAAGAACCATAAAACCCAAATAATACATAAAAAACATAAAAATCATAAAAATTGTAGAAAAACCTTAAAATTCATAAAGCATAAAAACCCTTAAATATTGAAAAACCATCAGACAATGTTAAAAACCTAAAAACCCATAGAACCACTAAAAACAAATAAAACCACTAAAAATCCTAAAAATCTCCAAAACCCTAATAAATCCCTAAGGATCTCTAATATGAAAAAACCCTATAAACTTTTGAAAACCATTAGAAAACATTAATAATATTAATACAATTTAAACCCCTTAAAAACTAAAAAACACTAAAAAACATAAAAATTACTAAACCCCCTAAAAACCCTAAAACCCTAGAAATCCCTAAAAACACTTAAACCCCTTAAAATACCAAAAAAGCCCCTAAAAATCCCTAAAAATGTAAAACACCCTAAAAACCATTTAAAACCTTATGAAATCCTATAAAATTTAAAACCCCATACAACCCATAAAAAATAAAAAACACTAACACTCTAAAAGACCCAAAAACCCTAAAAACCCTAAAAACTAAAAAACCATAAAAATCGTTAAAAACACTATAACCCACAAAACCCTAAAAACATGCTAAAAAATATAAAACTATTTAACCCCTAAATTTTTTAAAAAACTCTAAAAAATATTTATAACCCTAAAAACTCAATGAAGTATAAAAACCTAAAGAACCATAAAACCCTAAAAACTAGAAAACACCTAAAACCCTAAATAACATTAATTACCCTCAAAATTCATAAAAACCATTAAAATCCTAACAAAATTATAAAAATCCATAATAAACTAATAAACAATAAAAACATTGAAAAATCAATAATAAAACCATAAAAACCAAAAACACATAAAACCCATAAAAACTTAAAAAACACAAAAGATCCTAAAAACCCTAAAAATTACAAAAACCCTATAAATCCCTAAAACCCTTAAAAAACATAAAAACCTAAAAAACCCTAGTGATCCAAGAAAATGTAAAAAACCCTAAAATCCTTAAAAAAATATAAGAAAATATTAGAAACTAAAAACACTAAAAACCCCTAAAAACATAAAAAATGCAAAAACCCCAAAAAAGAATAAAAATACTAAAAATCCCTAAAAATAACAAAAACAAAAAAAACCATATAAACCCTGAAAACCCCAAAGAAAACCTTAGAAACCTAAAAACACTGAAATCCCATAAAAATCTAAAAAATACTAGACACTTTAAAAGGCCCTTAAAACCCTTAAACCCTTAAAATCATAAAAACACTTAAAACCCCTGAAACCCCACAATAACACTAAAACCCCACTAAAAACTATAAAACACATTTTAACCCCTAAAAAGTTAAAAATATCTGAATAAAAATAGAATCCTAAAAAATATAAAAAACCTTAAAAATTGAAAACACCATAAAAATTGAAAAACCCATAAAAATTGAAAAACCGTAAAAATACCTAAAAATAATAAAAATACCTAAAACCAATAAAAAATATATCTAAAAATCACTAAAAACTCCTAAAACAAAGAAAAACCTAAGGAAAACGTAAATACCAAAAAATAATTAAAACCACCAAAAAACCTAAAATCATAGAAAACCTGAAAAACCCTAAAAACTATTATGATCCCCAATAATCCTAAAAACCATAAAAATCCTAAAAATATATAAAAACATAAAAAAACTATGAAATCATTAAAACCATAAAAATAATTAAAACCACTAAAAATAATAAAAACCAAAAAAAATCCTAAATAACCCAAAAAACCCTAAAAATCATTAAAAATCACAAAAAACCCTAACAAACCATAAAATCCTAAAAAGCACCAAAATATCTAAAAACATAAAAAACCCCTAAAATCCCATAAAAATTCCTTAAGAAAACAAAAAACATGTTGAACCCCAAAAAACCTAAGAAACAGTAAAAACCCTAAAGCCCAAAAAACCCTAAGAAACCCTTAAAACCTAAAAAATCTAGAAAAATCCTAAAAATATTGAAAACCCCCAAAAAAAATAAAAACTCTAAAAACCGCTATGAAAACCTTAAAATCCTAAAAACACCTAAAACCATTTATAAACCAAAAATCACTAAAAACCATAAAAGTCCTTAAAAACCAATAAAAACCATAAAACCCCTAAAAACCATATTAAACCCAAATAATAAATAAAAACCCAAAGAACTAAAAAAACACTAAAATCCTTTTAAAATCCAAAAAACTTTAAAGAATTTTAAAAAACCATTAAAACCCTAAAAACTAAAAAACACTAAAACATCAAAAAAACCATAAAACCCTTAATGACACTAAGAAACCTAAAACCCTCAAAATCTCCAAAAACCCTAAAAACCATAATAAACACTAAAAGTCCCTTCATTCACTAAAAACCTAAAAACCATAAAAACCTAGAAAATCATAAGAAAACCTTGAATCCTAAAAAGACATAAAACCCATAAAAACCTAAAAATGTAAAAAACGCAAAAACCCTAAAAACCCTAAAACCACAAATCCCTCAAAATCCCAAAACACTATAAAAACCCATAAAAATAAAAAATCCATAAACTTCTACAAAACATTAAAAAACCTAAAACCCCTAAAAACACTAATAAGGCCTTAAAAACCTAAAAAATGCTTAAACCCCTAAAAAATAAAACCACAAAAAACCTAAAAGACCATAAAAACCCAAAAAACCCAAAACCCCTGAAAACATTAAAAACCCTTAAAAATAATAAAACCATAAAAAACCACTAAAAACACTAAAACCATTTTAAACCCCTAAAAACTTTAAAAACTCTAAAATAATTAAAAGCCCCAAAAATTTCAATAAAACATAAAAACCCAAAAACCATAATACCCCTAGAAACCTTAAAAATAGACAAAATCCCAAATGTTCCAACAACCCATAAAAAAATAAAACATCCCTAAAATCCCAAAAAATAGAAAAAACTGAAAAAACATTGAAAACCCTAAGAAATAATTATAAAAAAAATAACTTAAACCCCTAAAAAACATAAAAATACCCTAAACACCTAAAAAACCCTAAAACCCTCAAATCACAAAAAAACATAAAAACCCATTAAAATCATAAAAATTCCCTAAAACCCCTAAAAACCTAATAACCCTTTAAAAACATGAAACCCACTAAGAAAAAAATTAAAACTGAAAAACACTTAAAACCCCTAAAAAACAAAAAAATGCTAAAAAAGCTAAAACCATTAAAACACTAGAAACCATAAAACCCCTAAAAATATCTAAAAAACCTAAATAATTATAAAAAACAACATGTGGGGTACATGTGAGTTGGTTAAAGGTGGTGGTGTCCTGACCCCGAGGTTCCAGGTTCGAGTCCTCGCAAGGAAACACACACTATATGATAACAAACTTATTATGGGACCCTCTAGCCCATTGGGAACTGGCCTAATCCCATAGAATGGCCACTTTGGGCCTCACTGGGGATGTGCGACATGCAGGTGGGGAGGCCACCCCAATACCTTATTACCCATAACATGTTTTGATGAAGGGATGGTGACTCTAATCTCTCGCAATGGAAATTCTCATTTCTCGCGACGAGCTTGAAGAATACTACCTATCTTGTGCCTTGTCCTCCTTCCTCTGTGGTGGAGGGGCCTCCACTGTTTCTTGATGATGATTGTCCATCTGTTTTGTTCTTGGTTCCTGATCTGCTTCCCCCTTTTCCGCGGGTTGAGATTTGTCCTATGGTACCTGATTTACATAAAGGATACCCACAACTCCAGATTTTGGTTGCAGAGTTCAACGAGGCCTCCTCCCTATATAGGCTGACCTTTGTTGCACAATTCTTAAACTGGATACCTTTGGTGGATGTTTTTGACAGATTCGTGTTTGTAAAATGGGACCTCCAAGATCGTGCTACGGTAGGTATTGTTGATAGTAGTCACATCTTGATTCGATTTTCGTCAGAGTAGGAGTTGGTTCACGCCTGGTCTACGGCTCCAAGAAGATGCAACAGTGCCTGTTTCTCCCTTTCCTGGTGGAGCTTTGATCTGCATTTGAATCATGACTCACCAATGGTGGCATCTTGGGTTAGATTTCTGGAACTACCCCTTCCTTTCCATTATTTTTCCATTATTTCCATGTTGGGGAATTGGGTGGGAAGGTTCTTATGTGTGGATAGTCGAACTAGGGCCCCTTGTCACATGGTATCCCCAAAGGAATTTATTGAGATTGATGCATCTGAAGGAACAATTTATTTTATTTGGATTATTGTTGGTGAGGATATTTGGTGGAAACAACCTATGATTTTTGAGTCATTGAATAATTTTTTCTCCTCCTGTTGGCAACTGGAACATAGTGTTCAGGATTACAGGTTTGGCAGAAGCAATTGTGGTGTTTTTAATCAATCTCAGAAGGTAGCTGTTGATGGGAAGAAAGAGAGGGGAAAGGTGTAGGATGTTGTGAAGATGGATCCTCAACTCTTGAATTTGGTTCACGTTGAATCTGGGTGAAGGGGTCAGGCTCAGGTTGGGGTACATGTTAAAGAGGTCATAGTGGCTCTTCCAGGCGGGCATGATAGGACTGGTGCTGAGGGGATGGCACCTGCATTTGGTCTTGGTTCTGGATCTCTGATCCCAACGATTTTATGGGCTGGTCTTCTGGTTGTGATGGGGGTAATGGGTATATAGTAGGTGATCACAGTTTAGGGAAATCGGTTGTTCATTTCCAACCGGATCCGAAGTTTAGTGATATATTCAAGCGATATAGGAGTGACTTGAAGATTTTGGATGCTAAAAGTTCTTTATGTATGGAGGTTTCTATTGATAGGATATATTTTTACTCTGATTGTAGTATTAAGTAGAGGAAGGAATTCGTTCCAACTTTAAATCACTTTGAAGGGTTGGAGCTTGAGGAGGAGGTGAAAGAGTCCTTTTGTTGATGTTGGGAGTGCGAGGTCTGCTGTACAGGAGAGTGAGGTGTAGGTCATCACTGCTGGGCGTGATGGAGGGAGTGTGGCCTAGAATTCTAGTGAAGTCGAGCTAATGTTGGACACCACTGGGCACTCAGATGCTGCTGTTGAACAATAGAAAAGTTAGTTGTAGTTTCTTGTTCATAATTGTGATGGGAGTGTTGTGGATGAGGGGAACGTAAGAATGCTTCTGGGGGAGGAGGGGCAAGGGTCTCTTGTTGCTGATGCTGGGAGTTCAAGGTTAATTGTACAGGCATTGAGTGAGGTGTAGGTGTTGATGGGTACCCATATGGGGATGAAGACGTTGATTTGTGGTTCCTTCTTCTTTCTCTTCTGCATTTCGGGTCTTTTGGGGTTTTGGTGTGGGGTTTTTGGCCCCACCCCACCCTTTTTTGCTTTTTGTTTAATTTAATAAATTTTGGGGGGCTAGTAATAGCATGTCCTTTCACCTTTCTTGACCTAAAATCCCTAAAAATACGAAAAACGTAAAAACCTTGAAAATCCCTATAAAAACCAAAATCACAAAAAACACTTAAAACCCCTAAAAACCATAAAAAATCATGAATACCCTAAAAGTCCCTAAAACACACAAAAAACCCCTAAAAACTATAAACCACTAAAAACCTAAAAGAACCCAAAAAAACCTAAAAACACTAAAAATCCAGTAAAAACACTAAAAACCTGAAAACCCCTAAAAATCATAAATTCCCTAAAATCTGAAAAAATAATAAATTTTTAAAAAATATAAAACCCCCTGAATATACAAAAAATCACAAAACACCCTAAAAACTATAAAAATCCTAAAAAATCCATAAAAACATAAAAATCCCTAAAATCATGAAAACACTAAAAACCCTAAAACACAAAAAAAACTTAAATCCATAAAAACAATTAAACCCCCTAAAAAACAAAAAAATGATAAAAACCCTGAAATACCCTAAAAACCACTAAAACCCATAAAACTCCATAAAAACATAAAAAATCATAAAACCCCATAAAAACGTAAAAACACTAAATACTCTAAATATATATTAAACCCCTAAAAACATTAAAAACATATTATCAACTTTAAACATCGTAAAAACTCAAAGAAACCCTAAAATCCATAAATTCTCTAAAACCCCTAAAAACCCCCAAAACCCCTCAATATCATTAAAGACCCAAAAAACTATAAATAATATAAAAACACATAAAATTAAATAAAAAAACACTAAATTCCTTGATAGACCCTAAGAAACCCTAAAAACCCTAAGAAATCTATAAAACCCTAAAAATAATAAAAAATGCTAAAACTCTAAATACCCCTGAAAAACCTTAAAGACCTTAAGAAAAAAAATCCCCTAAAAACCATAAAAACCGCTAAAACCCCATAAAACCCCTAAAAGACACTAAAAACATTAAAACCCTTTAAAACCCTAGAATCGTTAAAAGTCCCTAAAACCATAAGAACTCTAAAAAACACAGAAAACCCCTGAAACCCACAAAAAACAAAAAAACCCTAAAACCCAACAAAATCCCTAACAACCCAAAAAAAACTAAAAACCCTAGAAATCACAAAAAACGTAAAAATCCCAAAAACCCCTAAAAACCTTGAAACGCATAAAAAACCCTCAAAATCCCTAAAAAACCTTAAAACCATAAAAATCGTAAATAATCCCTAAAAATCCCTAAAAATGTAAAAAACCCTAAAACCCATAAAATCCCAAAAAATATTAAAAACATGAAAACAGTTAAACCCCCTAAAACACCTTAAAGCCGCTAAAACCCCAAAAAAATCCAAAAACTCTAAAAAAACCTAATAAATGAAAATATCTAAAAACCCAAAAAATCCATAAAAACAAAAAACCCTAAAAACCCCTAAAAATATAAAAAGCATAGAAATAACCAAATAAAACTTTAAAACCCAAAAATAGGTAAACCCATAAAAAATTAAAAATGATAAAAAACCGTAAAAGACCCTAGGATCCTGAAAAACCCATAGAAACCATAAAACCCCTAAAACCATAAAAGACCCAAAAAACCCAAAAAACCCCATAAAAATCCTAAAAACCGCTATGAACATTAAAAAACCTTTAATCCCCCCAAAGGTAAAAAATATATAAAAAACCATAAAAACCATAATATTTCAAAAAAACATTAAAATAGAAGAAAACTATAAAACCCTAAAAACCATCACAAATCCAAAAAACTCTCAAAATTCCTAAAAATCAAAAAAATCAGTAAAAATCCTAAAAAAACTAAAAATAATAAAAAACATAAAACCCCCTGAAAACCTATAAGAATACATTCAAAACCTAGAAACATGAAAAATCAATAAAAAACCTAATAAATTATAAAAATCCTAAAAAACTAAAAAAAACCCCCAAAAACCCAAAAAACCCATAAATACCACAAAAAAATTTAAACCCATAAAAACTATAAAAACACAATAAATACTCTAAAACCCATTAAACCGCGATAAATTTTAAAAACCCTAAAAAACCATAAAATCTATAAAAACTCAAAAAATCCCCCTAAAAACACAAAAACCCCTCAAAATCCCTAAAAACCCTCAAAATCCAAAAAAAACCATAAAAACCATAAAAATCCTAAAAAATCTCCAAAAATATCTGTAATATAAAAAACAAATAAACCCTGAAAACCCCTATGAAAACCTTACAAGCCTAAAACACATAAAACTCATAAAAAACTAAAAATGTTAAAACCCATAAGAAACCCCAAAAACCCTAAAAATCCTAAAAAAACACAAAATTCCTAAAAACTGTAAACAAACCATAAAAATCTTTTAAAAATCTAAAAAAAACATAAAAACATAAAAGCCTAAAAACCCCCAAAACACTAAGAAAAAAATTAGAAACCTAAAAATATGTAAACCCCTTAAACCACTGAAAACCCAATCAAACACTGAAAACCCTAAAAAAACAAAAACCCTCAAAACACTAAAGATTCTAAAAAACTATAAATGGCCTAAGAAATCCCTAAAAATCAAAAAAACGTATAAAATCCAAAAACTACCATGAAAAACCCTACGAAAACAATTAAACCCAAAAAATTGAAAACCCTCTAAAAATTTTAAAAATGCTAAAAACCCTAAAAGACCCTAAAACCCCTAAAAACCCCTAAAACCCCTAAAAACCATAAATATACTAAAGAATCACTAAATATCTATAGAAATTTAACAAAACATAAAAACCCTGAAAAACATTAAGAAAACCATAAAAACATAAAAACACTTAAAAACCCTAAACACCTAAAAATGAAAACACCCAAAAATATCCTAAAAACCCTAAAAACTCTTAAAACCTATAAAACGCATAAAACCTAAAAAAACTAAAACTGATAAAACAATAAAACACAAAAAAAATATCCAAACCATTTAAACCCATAAAAACATCAAAAAACTCAAAAAAAATTTAACAACAATAAAAAACTAAAAAACACTAAAACCCAAAAAAACCAAAAAAACCCCAAAAAACCCAAAAAACCACAAAAAATATAAAAATCCTAAAAAAAATAAAAAACTAAAAATACTTGAAATGTAAAAAACACTAAAGACCTTAAAACATCATACAAATAAATTAACATCTAAAAACACTTAAAATCCCTAAAAACCTAAATAACCCAAAAAGCACTTTAAAGCCCTAAATCCCCCAAAATCCCTAAAACCCCTAAAACCCCATAAAATCATAAAAATACCTAAAAATGTATAAAACCCTAAAAAACTAAAAAACCTTATGAAAACCATAAAACACATAAAACCCTTAAAAACCTAAAAATTCTAAAAACCCTATAACCCCTAAAAATAATAAAATCCCCAAAATACATTTAAAACCCTAAAAAGCCATAAAAATATTTAAAAAAATAAAAACTCTAAAACCCTTTAAAAATCAAAAAAATAAATAAAAAATCTACAAAAATTATAAAACCCAAAAAAATAAAAAACACCCAAAAATGATAAATCCCCTAAAAACTTCAAAACCCTAAAAATCCCTTAAAACGTAGGAAACCCAAAAAACCTAGAAAACCCTAATAAAACATTAAAAACATAAAAACACTAAAAACACATAAAACCCCTTAAAACGATGAAACCCTAAAAAATCCTAAAAACCCTAAAACCCCTAAAAATACCCAAAATCCTTAAGAACCTTAAAACCCATAAAACCCCTAAAAATCAATAAAAACCCTAAAAAGCCATAAAAACAATAAAATCCATAAAAACCCTAAGAACACCTTAAAACCTTAAAACACTTAAACCCATAAAAACTAAAAAAGTTTAAAAACCCTAAAAGGCCTAAAAGCCCTAAAACCCCTAGAGAAAACCCCCTAAAAATCCAAAAAACCATAAAATCCCATAACAACCATAAAAACCCACTAAAAACTCTAAAACCCCTTTAAGCCCCAAAAACGTTAAAAACTCTGAAAAACATTTAAAACCCAAAAAAACCATAAAACCATAAAAATCCACCCCCCCCCCCACCTCAAAATCTCAAAAAACACAAAAACCCATAAAAACCCTTTAAATACTAAAAATATCATAAAATATAAATACCTAAAAAATCCTTGCAAACCCCTAAGAAAACATTAAATTCCTAAAAATAATAAAACCCTTAAAAAACTTAACAACACTAAAAACCTAAAAACCTAGAAAGACATAAAACCTCTAAAAACCTAAAAAACATTAAAAACCCTAAAAACCATAAAACCCTCAAAATACCTAAAAATCCAAAAAAAACAATAAATATTCTAAAAAACCATAAAAATACAAAAAAATACCCTAAAACCCAAACAAACATGATAAAAAATTAAAAACCTAAAACTCATAAAACCCATAAAACATAAAAAATTATAAAAACCCCAAAATACCTTTAAAACGTGAAAAAATCCTAAAACCCTAAAAACCTTTAAAACCCCTAAAGACCAATAAAAACACTAAACCACTAAAAACTCTAAAAATATTTTAAAGCCATAATGTTTTTAAAAAAACACTAAAAGCCCTTCAAAATTCTAAAAAATAAAATAACCCTAAGAACCTTAAAAAACTATAGAAAACCAAAAATCCTAAAAAACCCTAAAACCCATGAAAATCCCTAAAAACCCAAACACACCAAAAAATCATAAAAATTATCTAAAAATCCTTAATAATGTAAAAATACTAAAAACCCTTAAAACCCCAAAGAAAATAATAAAAACCTAAAAAAACATAAAACCCATAAAAACAAAAAAAACTCTACAAACCATAGAAAAATATAAAAATCCTAAAAACCCTAAAAACATTCAATATCCCTAAAAACCATAAAAGCCATAAAAATATAAAATATACCCTAAGAATCTATTAAGATGCAAAAAAACCTTAAAAGCTCAGAAAAACCATAATATAACCTTAAGAACATAAAAACACATAAAGAACCTAAAAATCCTAAAATATGCTAAAAACCCAAAAAGTCTATAAAACCCCTAAAACATAAAAATAACATAAAAACCACTAAAAACCTTTAAACACCATAAAACACCTAAAAATCCATTAAAAATCAAAAAAATTCTTTAAAAACCTAAAAATTCTAAAAAACATAAATAAACATTTCAAATCCTAAAAAATAACAAAAAACCCCTAAAACCCCAAAAATCCATAATACCTCTTCAAACCCTCCAAACCCTCAAAATCCCAAAAAAACCATAAAAACCCATAAATTCCTAAAAAATCCCTAAAAATCTCTAAAAAGGTAACAA
The DNA here is from genome assembly GCA_963277665.1 of Viscum album. NCBI lineage: Eukaryota > Viridiplantae > Streptophyta > Magnoliopsida > Santalales > Viscaceae > Viscum > Viscum album. The sequence continues at coordinate 402,629,612 of OY728167.1, forward strand.
ATCCTAAAAACCCTATGACAATATTAAAAATAGAAAAACAATTGATACAACTAGAAACCTAAAAAAATATTAAAACCCCTAAAAAACCTGAAAACCTTAAAGACCCTAAAACCCTAAAAATCCCTAAAGACCATAAAATACCAAAATATCATAAAAATCCCTAAAAATTTCTAAAAAGATAATAAACCCTAAAAAATTGGAAACACCTAAGAAAAGATGACAAACCTAGATACACATGAAACCCCTAAAACCTAAGTGAACTCTAAGAACCCTAAAATACCCTAAAACCCCTCAAAATACTAAAAACCCTAAACACCATCAAAATCCCTAAAAAAACTAAAAACCCTTAAAATGATAAAAATTCTAAAAATCCTAGAAACTTTCAAAATATATCAAGATGCTAAAAATCCCTAAAAATCCTAAAAAAATCCATAATAATCAGTAAAAACATAAAAAACATAAAACCCCTGAAAACCCCTAAGAATACCATAAAAATCTAAAATAACATAAAATTCCCAGACAACTAAAAAAACTCTAAAAAACCTATAAAACCAAAAAAACCCTAAAAACATTCAATATTCCAAAATACCCCAAAAACCATAAAATTCATAAAAGTGACCTAAAAATCCCCAAAAAGGTAAAAAAACCCCTGAAATCCTTGAAAAACACAAATAAAACATTAAAATATAAAAACACTTTAACCCATAAAAATATGAAAAAATATAAAAACACTAAAAGTCCCTAAAAACCCTGAAACCCCAAAATAACATAAAAACCACTACAAACCTTAAAACCCCATAAAACCCCAAAAATACACTAAAAACTCTAAAAACTATTTAAAACCCAAAAAACATTAAAAAACTCCACGGAATCTTAAGAACCCTAAAATGTAAAAAAAAACCCTAAAACCACAAAAAACCTTAAAACCCAAAAACTGAAAAAACCATTGACCCCTCAAAATCCCTTTAAATCATAAAAAACCATAAAACTCCTAAAAACTCCCTACAAATATATAAAAACATAAAAAATCCTAAAAAACCTTTGAAAATATTAAAAACTTAAAACACTTGAAACCCCTAAAAACATAAAAATGATAAAAACCCTTAAAAACCTAAAAACCTTAAAAGACCATAAAACCCTCAAAATCTAGAAAGACCACAAAATACCAAAAATTACTGAAAAACCCCTAAAAGTCCCTAAAAACATAAAAACCTCACAAAAACCTTGAAAACCTCTAAGAGGACCTTAAAAACCTGAAACACTTAAAATCCCTAAAAACCTATAAAACTGTAAAAACCCTAAAATACCCTAAAAACACTAAAAATCATATAAACCCTAAAAACCATCAAAAATCATAAAAATTCCTAAAACCACTAAAAACCATTAAAATAAAAAAAACCCCTATAAATTCTAAAAACTTTCAAAATACCTAAAAAGACTAAATACACCAAAAAAATATTAATAAAATTTCTAAAAATCAGTAAATTTCTTAAAAAACATAAAATTCATGAAAACCACTAAGAAAACCTAAAAACCCTCAAAACACAAACCCCCCCAAAAAAACTAAAAACACCAAAACCATAAAATCCCTAAAACCCTAAAAATTCCTATAAACCCTAAAACCCCCTAAAAATCCTTAAAATCCATAGATTTCCCTAAAAATTTGTTAATAACTAAAATCCCTGAAAACCCATAATAAAGCCTTATAAACATAAATAAACTTAAAACACATAAAAACCATAAAAACACTAAAACCATAAAAACTATAAGAATGCCATAATAACCAAAACACACTTAAAACCCCTAAAAACCATAAAAACACTAAAAACCCTAAAAGACCCTAAAACCCTAAAAACACCAAAAACCTATAAAAATTCCTAAAACTGTAAAACCTAAATCAAACAACTAAATCCGCAATAAAAAACTCATAAAATTATTTAAAACCCTAAAAACTTTTAAAAATCTTAAAAAATTAAAACCCCAAAAAACACCAAAAAATCCTACAACCTAAAAACCCATAAATATCAATAAAAACCCTAAAACCCCTAAAACCCACAAAATCCATAAAAAATATCAAAACCCATAAACTTATTAGAAAAAACTAAAAATCTATAAAATTATAAAAACCCTAGAGTCCTTGAAGACCCCTAAGAAAACCTTAAAAACCTAAAAATACGTTGAAACCCTAAAAAATGCTAAAAACCCAATCAACCCTAAAAAACCCTAAAACCCCCAAATGCCCTAAACTCCTTTAAAACAAAAAAAAACATAAAAATTATGAAAACACTTTAATTTTTTTAAAAACCCTAGACACATAGAAAAACCCAAAGAAAACCACAAATCCATAAAAACAATGAAAACCCCTAAAAACCTAATTTTTTTTAAAAAGCCTAAAACACTAAAAACTAAGAAAAATCTTTAAAATCACTAAAAATATCAAAAAATGTAAAAACAAAAATAACATGAAAAACCTTAAGAAATTATTAAAAACCTAAAAACACATAAAACCCTTAAATAATATATAAAACGAAAAATCTAAAAAAACCTAAAACCATCCATAAACCTAAAAATGATAAAAACCCTAAAACCTGTAAAAACCCTGAAAATCACTAAAACCCAAAATATCCATAAAAATTATAATAAAGATCTAAAAATACCTAAAAATATATAAAACCTTTAAAACCCAAAAAAACCAAAGAAAACATTAAATTTTTAAAATCATACAAAACCCATAAATACCAAAAAAACACTAAAACACCTATAAGACCATGGAAAACCGAAAAAATCCAGAAAACAAAAAAACTCATACAAAAATAAAAACCAAAAAAAAACCCATAAAGACTTCCAAAAATTCTTAAAACCATTTAAATCCAAAAAATATTAAAAAATCTAAAAACCTTAAAACCCCAAAAAACTCAAAAAACCCTTAAAAGACAAAAAACCCAAAAAAACCCTAAAAATTATAAAAACCCTAAAACCCTCAAAAACCCTAAAAATACTAAGAAAGAATAAACTATAAAAAAATTACAAAAAATAATAGAAACATAGAAAACCCTAAAAACCTAATAAAACCATAAAACATAAAAACACTTAAAACCAATAAAAACATACACAAATATAAAACCCAAAAAACTCTAAAAACCTTAAAAAAGTTTAATATCCCTAAAAACCCTAAAAGCCGTAAAAATCCTAAAAATTCCCTAAACATACCTGAAAATGTATTAACCTCTAAAAACTAAGAAAACCAAAATAAAAACTTAAAAAATCAAAAAAAAATTAAACCCCTAAAAATCCTATAAAAACTAAATACCCTAAACCCCCCAAAAATGATAAAAACCCTAAAAGTCTATAAAAACACATAAAACCCCTAAATAGACAATAAAAACTCTAAAAACACATTAAACTGCTGAAAAGTTAAAAAAAATCTAAAAAATTTTAAAACCCAAAAAAATCTAAAAAAAATAAAACCCCAAAATACCATAAATACACTAAAAACTCTAAAAAACACTTGAAATAATCAAAATCCCAAAAAACCCCAAAAAACCCCATAAAAATTCTAAACATTCCATATAAATCCATATAGATATAAAATAAACCTAAAACCCTGAAATACCCTAAAAACTCCTAAGAAAACCAAAAAACCTAAAAATAATTTAAACCCCTAAAAACCTAAATACTGATAAAAAGCCTAAAAAACCCTAAAAACCATAACTGCCCTAAAACCCTCAAAAATTCCTAAAAATCCTAAAATACTATTAAAATACAAAAAAAAATCCCAAAAAACTAAAAACTAAAAATATTCTAATATCCCTGAAAAACACAATGAAAATCATAAAAAACCTAAAAACACTAAACACCCCAAAAAACTATAAAATGATAAAACCCTAAAAAACCCTTTAAACCCTAAAACCCATAAAACCATATAAAATATAAAAAAAATAAAACTCCAAAATAACCTCAAAAATCAAAAAAAAATCAATAAAATTCCAAAAAAATGTAAAAAATCATAAAAACCCTAAAAACCACAAAGAAAACTATAAAAACCTAAAAACAAATAAAACAATAAAAAACCTAAAAATTGATAAAACCTTAAAATTCCCAAAATCCCCTAAAAACCATTAATCCCATAAAAATTTAAAAAACTTTAAAGAACATAAAAACCCAAAAAACCAAAAAAAACTCTAATAACCCTTTAAACAAATAAAAAAAATAAAAAACTAAAAAACTAAATACCCCTAAAATATCAAAAAAACCATAAAATCCTAATAATCTCTAAAAACTCTCAAGATCCAAAAAACCTGAGAAAACCATAATAATCCTAAAAAATCCCTATAAATCCCTAAAAACATAAAAAAATCTAAAATCCATGAAAAACGCAAGGAAATAAATAAAACCTAAAAAATTTTAAACCCTAAAAACACTAAAAACCCTTAAAAACACTAAAACCCATAAAAACCCTAAAAACCCAAAAATCCATAAAATTTTGAAAAAAAACTATAAAAATAAAAAAAAACTTTGAAAACAAAAAAAACTCTAAAACCCTACGAATAACTTAAGACCCTAAAAAATTTATGAACCCCTAAAATCCTAAAAAAATGGTAAAAACAATAAAAACCTTCAAAATCCATAAAAATCCTAAACCCCATATAAATCTTAAAAATAAATAAAAATTAATAAAACCCCTAAAAACCATAAGAAAACCATAAAAACTTAAAAATACATAAAACCCCTAAAAACATAAAAAACACTAAAAACCTAAAAAGAACATGAAAACCCTAAAACCCTTAAAAGATATAAAAATACCTAAAACCTAAAAAACCCTAAAACCAATAAAATCTTTAAAATCCAACTAAAAAAATCTAAAAACCTTTTAAATCCCTAAAAAGGTTAAAAAAAATTAAAAAGACTTAAAATCCTAAAAACCATAAAACCCAAAAAAATCCATGACACCCTTAAAACCATAAAAATCTTAAAAACCCCTAAAAATCCAGGAAATGTAAAAACCCTTAAAGACAATAAAAAATTGTAATAAAACCTTAAAAAATGAAAAAAAAACTTAAATCCCCTAAAAATTTAAAAAGGCTAAAAACCCTAAAAACCCTAAAACCTCTGAAAATCCTCAAAATCCATAAAAACTATTAGCTGGATGGCGACACACTCCCACAACTCTCTCTCTTGCTTGATGCCTCCTCTAGGTTTTCCCCTGGGTTATGGTGGGAGTTTTGGTGTTGGATCCTCACTTCTTCCCGGTTCTCGACAACGATGTGCTCTAGAAGCACTCTTTGAAGTCAAGACGGTGGTGGATTTCGGTCTTCGGTGGATTCGACTTCCACAAGTGTTGTCTTTGATCAGGCTTTCGCCTTTGAATGGGGATTTTCTCTTTTCCTAGCACTTATGGGCTTTGATGACTATTTTGGTTGTGTGGTCTTCAGATTGAACTCATTTGGATTGTGACAAAGTCAACAGCTCCTTGGTGGTCGGGAACCCTCTTGGACATCAGCTGTGGATCGGGGTCAATTTTCTAGATATGTGGTTTCCAAGGATGAGTCAGTGGGGTCGTGGGAATCAATGGTGGAGATGTATTTTGGCTTTGGATGGGGCTTTTCTCCATTTCTGGCGCATCTAGGCTTCGTCGTCTATGGATACCGGTCTAGAATGTCACGAAGCCAAGGATTCCTTGGCGGTTGGGAACCCTACTGGACATCATCCCCAGATCAGGGATGATTTTCCAGATCTAGGGTTTCCATGGATAGGTCAGCGGGGTCGAGGGAATTAACAACAGAGAAGGTTGTTTTGGCAACACAGGTTCTGGTCTCATCGACAATCAGTCGTCTGCTCCTGTTTGTTGCTTCGGTGTTCATTTTCTTCTCTAATGATGCTTCGAATCTAGTTTGTTGTCTCTCCTGTGGTGAGGATCCTAAGATTTTTTGGTGTACTGGTGGCTTGTGAATTATGCTTTCTACAGATTAGTTGCTACATGTCTTATTTGATTTTATGGATTGTTCTGCTGGTGGATTGGTTTGTTGGCTAGGCTTGTCACTTGGTTAGGGATCTGATTGAGTCTCTGATTAAGATGGTTCATGATTTATCGATTTTTTTGATGCTACTATGGAAATTGGGGTGTGTCGATGTGAGATATATGTGGTCTGTTGCTACTTTTTTAAGAGGTGTAGAAGGATATGTTGGTTTCCGGAAATGGTGGAGTTGGATGCTTCTTACTGATGGGTTTGGATGTGATGAAGATGATGTTTATGAGTTTGGTTGTGGTGGATCTGCATTGATGGCGGTGGATCTTCTTAGTGAGTTGGTGATGGAGGATGGTGATATTAGTGGTTATGTGATGTTGACGGTTGATCTGCTTGTCAAGGAGACGTTGGATGATGGTAACACTATTGTGGGATGGTTGCTTCTTGGCTGGTATGTGATGAAGCTGACGTTTTTGAGTTCGGTGTTGATGGTTCTGTGCTGGTGGTAGTGGATATTTTTGGTGTGGAGGTGCTGGATGCTAGAATTTGTGAGATTGGATGCTATTCATTTCTTGGCTATGAGCTGCTTGATGCTGGTTACTGCTTGGATGGGAAGTGATGAATCTATAGTTAATGGTGTTATTAGTGTCCTCTTGTTGTTTCTTTCTAGAGGTTTTTGTTTTTTGTTTTGTCTTTGTTTTTTTTTGGGATGTTCAGGGCTTTTTGGTGAGAGTTGATTCACTCCACCCCTCCTTGGACTGTTGTGTCTTCTTTTTTATAAACTTGTGGGGGGGTCAAGAATCTCCAGTCCCTATGCCTACCATTCCCATAAAAATCTGAAAAAATCCAAAAAAATTTAAAAACCCCTAAAAACACTAAAAACGCCTTAGTCAATGTAAGTTGACTACGGCGTAGCCTATGGCCTCTTCGACGTCACCCTGCCTAGCGCCCTCGCCAGGGGAAGTGGTGAATGCGACACGGAATCCCTTCCCCCTATTTCTGATCCCGCTCTACTCCCTTGTTTCCCAGAGATTGACGTTGGACCCAAAGATCCCTTCTTGGTGAATGGAGTGCCTTCATTTCAGATCTCTTCTCAGGAGTTATCGTCTGCTTATTCTCTCCTGGACCTTTCGCTGGTGGCTCGTTTTCGGAGGATTCAGCCCTCTGTGGCATATTTTGGCAGGTTTGTTGCTTCATCTTGGAATCTCCGTGAACAGGTAATCGTTGTGCTGTTAGACACTCGACACTTTCTAATTCGGTTTATAAATAAATAGGATCTGATTTTAGCTTGGGATTTTGCTCCGCGATCTTTTGATGGTCTTCAGTTTTACTTATTTCGTTGGAATTTTTATTTTCACCTGCATCGTGATCCCAAGACCGTGGCTTTATGGGTAACCCTTCCTGGTCTTGCTCTGCCCTTCCAAAACCCATCCATCCTCCACATCATTGGTAACCTGATTAGAATATATCTTTGTATGGATGTGTAGACTACTGTTTCCTGCCACCCTATCACGATGAGGATTTTCGTTGAGGTTGATGTGTCTAAAGAGCCAGTTACTTCTGTCGGCATTGTGATTGATGGTGAGCTCAGGTGGCACCAGATGATCTGCTTTGAATCATGGGTGCCTCTTTGCTCATCCTCCCATAAACTGGGACACTATGCCTCTACCTGTATGTGTGTTGGTTATTTTAAGCCTCTAATTTAGAGGCCAATTGATACATCTTCTGGTTTGAAAATAGATGTGCCTCACTGGGGAGACCTTAGTTTTAATGATGCGAGTCTTCTTACTAGACAGGTTGATATGCATCTCGCTGAAGATCATGATACTATTGTTGTGGGAGATGTTCCATTAATGATTTCTCGGTAGCCCCTTTCTACTCCGATGGTCTGTGATTTCTTTGATAGGATGAAAGGTGAGGTGGGAATTGTGGCTGGTAGGGAGGTGACATAATCTATAGAAGGAGGCATTAGTCAGATAATGGAGGTGTTGCGGCAAATGGAGCTGTCAGGGCTTGCTGCTGCTCATGGACTGGAGGAGAAAGGAGTTTCTCCAAAACAATTGGCAGTTAATGGGGGTGTGATGGTGTTCCCCTACACAATAAATTTGGTAATTTGACTTCAGTGTATTTTCTTCAGGAGCAACAGTTTTCACAGGCACAGTTGGCTGGTGGCTTTGATGAGCCAGCTGGGCAGAACTCCTGCTCTGGGCTTCCGGGAGCCTCCTGTGCTAATAGGGGTAAGGGAGTGTAGGCAGATGGTGGTGATGCTATGTTATATGGTATGGGGGTGAGGAGTTTGGTACATTTCATGATGTCAGTGTTCTTGTCTATGGATTATTGGGTGCTAATGTGCAGGTTCACATGCCTGGCAGTGCTGCTAATGCCGGGATCGAACATTCAGTATGTGTTGTGATTGATGGAGATGTAGCTGCACAGGGGGTCATGGAGGAGCAAAGGGTGTTGGCAGAACAGAGATAGGTCTTTCCAGTGGTGGTTTGTGTGGCCATTGTGGAGGATGGAACAGAGGGTGTGGATGGTTGCAAGAGTTCTTGACGTGGTCCGAGTACGCCTAAGGAGGAGCTCGAAGGGGAGGCTGGTGATGTTTTTTACCATGTGACTAAGAAGGGGACGATGGAGGAGCAGGGGGGAATGGATCAGTGGGAGGAGGTATCTGATCATGGGGGAGTGCCTAAGAAAGGGAGAATGTGTGGCCAAGGGGAGGGGGATGGGGCAGGGGTTGATCACAAATAGGGGGAAGATGCTACAAAGGAGGAGATGATAGGGCTAGTCCTAGAGGTGCATGAAGAGTCCCTGGCTAATGGGCCTAACTGGAAAGGGCCTCCGGTTTCTATCGTTGGGAGTGCAGAACTACCTACTTTAATGGATCCAAGTTTGCCGCAATATGAAGACTTGGTTGAGTGTCCCCTAAACCAGGAAACCTCCTTTATCCTGTATCATGTCATGGAGGTAGAGGAGCGCTCAAATAAGTGCGAGATGGTGAAAGGGATGGATTATGGTCCCACCTCTACCTCCTCAAAGAGGATGATGAAGCGGGATTACTTCACTCTTCCCAGACCCATGGCTACTCAAGCATCCTCAAAGGTGGTTACGCTGAAAGTCAAAGTGAATCTTCGAGAGCAGCAGTATTCCATGGAACATGAAAAGCGCAGGGAGAAGTTTCTAACGCTCCTCAATCTTAATGAGGATTAGGATTCAGGATGGGATGACTCTGACTCCTGCTTTGATGATGCGGCCTCTGGATATGGTGCGGATGGTGAACCCTTTGGTGTGGCTTCCTTTTCGGACTTTGGTGGTGATGTTGACTAATTTTTTTTTCCTTTTTCTGGGTTTTCATCTTTGGGCTCTGGTTGGGTTTTGTTATGGGGTTTTGGGTGGTGGTCGATTGACCCCTCCCCTACCTTGTCTGGTTGTTGTCTGTTGCATCTTTTTTTCTAATAAATTGTTGGGGGTCGGGAATATCCTGATCCTCGCGTCTTCCTTGCCTAAAAACACCTTAGAAAACCTCAAATACCTAAAAACATGAAACCACTAAAAACCCTAAAAATGATAAGAACCTCCAAACCCCTAAAAACTGTAAAACCACAAAAAACATTAAAAACCCATAAAAACCCTAAAGATTAAAAACTCTAAAAACCCTTCAAAATCCAAAAAAAACATTAAAAAATAGTAAAAAATATTTAAAAACCTAAAAAATAAAAAAACACAAAAATACAATAAAACCCTCAAAATCCGAAAAAACCTTAAAAATAATAATAATCGTAAAACAACGTAAAAATCCCTAAAAACGTAAAAATTCCTAAAAATGTAAGAAAACATACAACCCTAAAAACCCGTAAGAAAACACTAAAAACCAGAAAACACTAAAAACACCTAAAAAACTAAAAACCCTAAAACCCTAAAAATTCTCAAAATCACTAGAAAAATAAAAACTTATAAAAATCTAAAAAAATCCATTAAAATGTAAAAAACAATAAAAACCCTAAGAAAACCTTAAAAACCTAAAAACAAATAAAACCCTAAAAATGTAAAGAATCCTTAAAAACCCAAGACCCTAAAATTATTAAAACCGCTAAAAACCATAAAAACCCAAAAATACATAAAAACCTAAAAAGCATAAAAACCCTAAAAAACACTAAAAACTCTAAATACAAATAAAAAGCTAAAAAATGATTAAAAAACTCTAAAAACATTGAAACCCTAAAAAACACCAAAAACAAAAAAAACTATAAAAATATAAAATCCCTAAAATCCCTCAAAATCCCTAAAAACCCAAAAAAATAATAAAAAATACAAAAGAATATCTAAAAATGTAAAAACCCTAAAAACCTTGAAAACCCCTAAGAAAACCATTAAAATATAAAAACACTAAAAATCCCTAAAATACCTAAAAAATTCTAAAAACCTAAAAACAATTAAAACACACAAAAACCTAAATAATGAAAAAAAAACCTAAAAACCCCCATTAAATCCATAAAAACTTAAAAAACCACAAAATTATAAAAATGTCATAAAAATTCCTATAAACATTTAAAACCCTAAAAACCCTGAAAAACCCTAATAAAACCTTAAAAACATAAAAACACATGAAACCCATAAAAACTGAAAAAACCCCAAAAGACCCTAAAAACCAAGAAATATTAAAAACTATAAAACCCCTAAAACCTTAAAAACCCCTAAAAACCATTAAAAACCCTAAAGCCAACTGAAAACTATAAAAACCCTTTCAACCTATAATTTTTTTTAAAAAAACATTAAAAACCCGTAAAACCCCTAAAAACCTAAAAAATGCTTGAAATCCAAAAAACCCCCAAAAAACCCCTAAAATCCAAAATAACTCCAAAAACCTGAAAATCCCTAAAATACCCAAATAACAACAATAGTCCTTAAAATCCCTTAAAATCCAAAAAAAATAAAAATAATAAAAACTATGAAAATCCCTAAGAAAACCATAAAACATAAAGACACTTATACTCCCTAAAACACTTTAAAATGTAAAAAACCCTAAAACCTTAAAAATGTTAAGTATCCATAAAAACCATGATTATATAAAAAATGACCTAAAATGACCTAATTTTTTTAAAAACCATAAAAACTATGAATAACCCTAAGAAAACCTTAAAAATCTAAAAACATGTCAAGACCTAAAAATAAAAAAAATGCTAAAACCCCTAAAAGGCCCAAAACACCCTAAAACCCTAAAAACCATAAAAACAATAAAATCCCAGAAAATCCTAAAAACCTATAAACCCCTAAGAGGCAACTAAAAACCCTTTAAACCACTAAAAACATTAAAAACTCTAAAAACCTTAAAAACCCAAAAATAAAAAAAAACTAAAACCTCAAAAACCCCCAAAAACCCAAAAACCCCTCAAAAAATAATAAAAAACGTAACAATCAATAGAATCCTAAAAAAACACTAAAAATATATAAAAAATTAAAAATTAATAATAACCCTAAAACCCATAAGAAAAAGTAAAACCCTATAAAAAATTAAAACCCATAACAACAAAAAATTCTAAAAACCCTAAATACCCTAAAACCTTGAAAACCCTAAAATCCCTCAAAACCTCTAAAAACCCTAAAAAGTAGAAAAATACAAAAAAAATCACTATGACTCCCCAAAGACACAAAAAACTCTAAAAACCTCGAAAACCCCTAAGAAAACCATAAAATCCTAAAACACTTAAGATCCCTAAAAACCAAAAACCCCCTGAAGAACATTAAAACCCCCAAAACCTCATAAAAAATCCAAAAAATTACAAAAACTCTAAAAACTCTTTAAACCCATAAAAACATTAAAAAACCCTAAAAAACCTAAAAACCCAAAAAACTAAAAAAACGATTAAACCCTAAAACCCCTAAAAACCCATCAAAATCCTCAAATTTCCAAAAAACCCTAAAAACTATAAAAATTTAAAAAATTCCTATAAATCCCAAAAAATTTAAAAAATCATAAACCCCTGAAAAAACCTTTATAAAACCGTAAAAACCAAAAAACACTTAAAATCCCTAAAAACATAAAAAATGCTAAAAAACATAAAAATAGACGAAATTCCAAAAAACCAAAAGAAACCAATTTTTTTTAAAAATCAATAAAAATCCATAAAATGTAAAATAACCTAAAAACCTTGAAAACCCCAAAGAAAACATTAAAAACGTTAGAAAAATTTAAACGCTTAAAATGTTTAACATCTCAAAAAAACCATAAAAATCACTAAAAATATAAAAACCCTAAAAACCTTAAAACCCCATAAGAAAACCAGAAAAACCTAAAAACGCTTTATAACCCTAACAACCTAAATATTCTAAAAACCATATAAAATACTAAAACCCTAAAAACCAAAAAAGACCATAAAAATAATAAAAATTATAAGAATCCCTAAAAATCAATAAAAACAAAAAAAATCCTATAAAAACTATAAGAATCCCTAAAATTGTAAAAAACCTGAAAAACTTGAAAAACAACTCAGAACACCATAAAAATAAAAAACCACTTAAAACCCCTAAAAACCTAAAAAATATAAAACCCCAAAAAAACCTAAAAAACAATAAAACCCCTAAAAATCCATAAAACCCTACAAAATATAAAAATCCTAAAAAAATCCCAAGAATCCCTAAAAACTTATAAAACCAAAAAAATCATTGAAAACCCCCAAGAAAATCTAAGAACCTAAAAACACTAAAAACCCAAAAATACCACAAATCTCTAAAAGCCTATAAAAACAATAAAAACACCTAAACACATGAAACAACTGTAAAAACACTAAATACCAATAAATACTTTAAAATCCTCTGAATCCCTAAAATGTTAAAAAAAATATAAAAACCCATAAAAACCCTAATAACTAAAAAAAATCTAAAACCAAAAAAAAACATAAGAACCCTTCAAAACATAAAAACCCATAAAATCCCCAACAATCCCTAAAACCCCTAAAAACCATAAAAATCCTAAAAGGCCCCAAAAATCCCTAAAAGCATAAAAAGGAACAAAAAACTGAGAAAAGCACTAAGAAAGCCTAAAAAAACTAAAAACACTTAAACCCCCTAACAACATAGAAATGCTAAAAAGCTGAAAAAACCATAATAACCATTAGAAAACCCATAAAACCCATGAAATAGTAAAAACCATACAAAACCCATAAAAATCATTAAAAAAACTCAAAAAACTCTAAAAACCCTATACACTGCAAAAAAATGATAAAAAACTCCAAATAATCTTTAAAACACCAAGAAATTCAAGAAACTACTAAAAAAATATTAATAATATTAAAGAACCCAAACCCCTCAAAATCCTAAAACAACATAAAACCCATTAAAATACTAAAAAACCTTAAAACACTAAAAAACCCAAAATAAACCCATAAACCCTAAGAAAACCATATAAACCAAAAAAAATGAGTCGTCTAAAAACTTAAAAAATAATAGAACCCTTAAACCCCTAAATACCCTAAAGCTTCTTAAAATTCATAAAAACCCTAAAAATTCATAACAATCCTAGAAAATCTCTAAAAACATACCTTGAATATCCCTAAGAAAACCTTAAAAACGCTAAAGCACTTAAAACAACTAAAAACATAAAAAATGATAAAAACACTAAAATACCATAAGACACTAAAACCACTTAAAATCAATAAAAACATCTCAAAACATTAAAATCCCTAAAACCCATAAAATCCTTTTAAACTACTAAAAATTATAAAAAATCAATAAACCCAAAAAAATGATAAAAAACTCTAAAAACCATAAAACATAGAACCCCAAAAAAACATAGAACCCCTAAAAACCCCTCAAAATCCATAAAAAACATAAAAACCCATAATCATATTAAAAAATCCCTAAAATCACTAAAAAATAGTAAAAACATTTTAAAACTCTAAGAAAACCATAAAAACATAAGAAGGCTTAAAACCCTTAACAGTCCTAAAAAATCTAAAAACCATAAAAACTTCTAAAAATCCTAAATAACCCTAAAACCCCTCAAAATCCCTAAAAACCCTAAAAAATAGTAAAAATATAAAAAAATCCCTAAAAATTGATAAAAATGTAAATAACATTAAAAAAACTGAAAACCCCTTAGAAAACATTAAAACCCTCAATACACTTAAAACCCCTAAAAATCATAAAAAACAATAAAAACCCTAAAATACCCCAAAACCCATAAAAACATATAAACTCATAAAACTGTAAAAATTTATAAAAACCTATAAAACCCTAACAACCACTAAAAACTCCAAAAACACCTCAAATCCATAAAAATTGATTAAAAATTTAAAATACATTAAAATTATAAACAATTCAAAAAAATCCATAAAAAACCAAAAAAAACCTAACACCATAAGAATCCTAAAACCCATAAAACCCCTAAAAATCATAAAATACATAAAAAATAATAAAAAACCAAAAACATCATACAAAATCTGTCAAAACGTAAAAACCCCTAAAAACCTAAGAAAAAATTGAAAACCTAAAACAGTTAGAACAATTAAAATCCATAAAAAACATAAATAAACAAAAAAACCTATGAGACCCTAAATAAATTAAAAAACCAATAACCCCCAAAATACCTAAAATCCTTAAAACCAATAAAAATCCTATAAAATCCATAAAAATATCTGAAAACGTAAAAACTGATAAAACTCTGAAAACCCCTAAGAAATTTTTAAAACATAAAAAAACTTAAAACCCCCTAGAACATAAAAACATTAAAAACCATAAAATTTTTTAAATACTCTAAAAACCCCTAAGAACCATAAAACCACTTAGAACCCAAACAAACCCTAAAAACCACTAAATAAACTAAAAACCCTTAAAACCCTAAAAAATGTTAAATAACAGTAAAAACATTAAAAACATAAAAATTTTAAAAAAACCCTAAAAACCCAGAAAAACCATAATCCCAAGAAACCCTAAAAATTCCTAAAAACATCAAAATCCCTAAAAATCCGGAAAATCCATTAAAACCTAATGAAATCTCTAAAAATACCAAAAAATGCAAAAACCATAAAAAACATAGAAAACCATAAGAAAACCTTAAAAACATAAAAACAATTAGAATAGATAAAACCCCTAAAAAATTTTAAACACCCTAAAAACCTTGAAAACCCTAAAAACCCTCAATATCCTTAAAAAACCTAAAAACCATAAAAATATTAAAAAATCCATAAAATCACTAAAAATAGAAAATCCCCTAAAATCCCTAAAAACCACTAGGAACACCATAAAATCCTAAAAACCATAAAAACCCTTAAAAAGGATAAAAACTCTAAAAGTCCCTAAAACCATAAACTCCCCTAAAAACCATAAAAACCCATAAAAAACAAAAAATGTTAAAAATCTATAAAAACCCATAAAACTCCAAAAAACACTAAAAAACCATAAAAACTCAAAAAACCCATAAAAACCCTAAAAACCAAAAAACCATGAAAACCCTAAAAATCTAAAAAAACCTATAACCCATAAAAATTATAAAATATACCTAAAAATCCCTAAATACATATAAAACCCAAAAAAATATAACAAACTCTACAAAAACCATAAAAACCTAAAAACACTAAAACCCCTAAAAACCTAAAAAACTCTAAAAACACTAAAAAACCCTTAAAACCTAAGAAATACCTAAAAATGCTCAAAATCCTTATAAACCCTAAAATTCCATACAATAAAAGGCCTTAAAACCTCTAAAAATTAAGAAGAAAAAATCCCTGAAAACCCCTATGAAAACCATACAAACCTAGAAACATAAAAAACCTCTAAAAAACCTATTAACAGTAAAAACAACAAAACTAAAAAACTCGTAAAAATAGATAAAATCCCTAAAACCCCTCAAACCATTAAAATTAAAAAATATCCTTAAAAATCCCTAGAAATGGAAAAATCCCAAAAAATGAAAACAGTAAGAAAAACTTTAAACCCCAAAAGCACTTAGAACCCCTAAAAACATAAAAATTATTGAAAACCCTAAAAACTCTAAAACCCTAAAACCCATATTAAATATGAAAATTTCTAAAACCATAAAAACCATAAAAAACCTAAAAAATCCATCAACATCTCTAAAAGGAGAAAAAAAACATAAAAATAATGAATAACAATAAGAACATCAAAAACACCTAAGAAATTCTTTAAACCCTAAAAACACTTAAAAACACTAAAAATTCTAGATAGAATGATGGCAACCAAGTCTCTCATATGCACTCGGTTTTCCCTTAAATTTCGTCTCATCTTGTGTTGCATCTTCTATGGTGTAGAGGTGCCTTCATGGCGTCGCCATTCACAGCATTGTCGGTCCCTCCTTTAGAAGTGATTTTCCTCTGGCTTGGAGATGCTCTTGCAAGTTCTCAGACGACGACAGCGGACGGAGGATTCAACTTTGAACGAAAGGGTCAGATCTGGTCTCCCCGGTGTGCGACATTGCACTTTTATGGAGGTGTTGGTTGGATCTGGTTTTCCCTTAGTGAGACATCGGAGATCCATTATAGAGTCGCTAATATCGGGTTACTTCGTTGTGTGGTGCTTCAGATCCATGGAGGAGAATGACAGATCTGGGTGCTACGGTTTGTGGCATTACAGGTCTTTGTCCTTTATTTGTGATGGTAGATCTCAACGGTGATGGCCTTCAGCGGCAATTTTCCTGGCGGCGGGTGTTTCCTAGTTTCTTTGACAACTTTGCCTTCTCCTTGCGGCATCCTAACGGATGAAGAAGATCTGGGGTTTCCACGGATGGGTCATTGGGGTCGAGGGCATCAATGGTGGAGAAGTTTGCAATGGCGTCCCAGGTTTTGGCCTCATTGACGGTCGATCGTTTGGTTTTCTTCTTCATTGTTCAGTTTCTTCTCTAATGGTGATTCAAATCCAGTATGTTGTCTCTTTTACAGTTTTGATCCTATGATTATATGGTGTGTCAGTGGCCCATGGTTTTAGGTTTCTACGGATTAGTGGGTAAATTATTTATCTTCTATAATGGATGGATCTGCTAGTGGATTGGTTTGTTAGCTGGTATTTTCATCTTGTTAGGGGTATTCTAATTGAGTTTCTGGTTAAGGTGGTTTTGGTTTGTTCGGTTTTTTTTGATGATACTGTGTCAATCGGTTTGTGACGATTCAAGAGATATGTTGTTTTTTTTGGATGATTTACGAGGTGTGGAAGGAAATGTTGGTTTTTGTAAATGGTCGCATTGGATTCTACTTTTTGATGGGATGGGATGTGATGAAGCTGATGTTTATGAGTTTGGTGTTGGTGGCTCTGCGTGACTGGCGGTGGATCTTCTTAGTGAGGCGGTGCTGGAGGTTGGTGATGCCAGTGGTCTTGTGTTATTGGTGGTTGATCTTCTTGTCAAGAAGGTGATGGATGATGGAAATAGTGATGCGGGATGGTTGTTTCTTGGCTGGGAAGTGATAAAGCTGACATTTTTGAGTTTGGTGCTGATGGTTCTGTGCTCTTGGAGGTGGATCTATTTGGTGAGGAGGTGTTGGATGATGGAATTTATGAGATTGGATTCTGGTCACTACTTGGATATGAGCTGCTGGATGCTGGTTACTGGTTGGTTGGGAAGTGATGATGTTGTGTTTATTGGTCTTGGTGTTGTTTGTGTCCTCTTTCTATTGTATCTTTTTGGGGTCTTTTTCTTTTGGGGGGGTGTTTAGGGTTTTTGGGTGTGAGTTTATTGACTCCACCCCTCCCTCATGTGTTGTGTCTTTTTTTCTAATAAATTTTTTGGGGGGGGTAAATAATAGCCTATCCCTACACCTACCTTTCCCTAAAAATGCTAAAAATACTAAAAGACCCTTAAAAACCAAAACAACTAAAAGCCTTAAAAACCATAAAATCCCCCAAAATACTAAAAACCACTAAAAATTATAAAAAACCCTAAAACCACTAAAAATATTTAAACCCCTAAAAACATTAAAACACTCTATAAAATTTCAAAACAATAAAATCTCAAAAATAACCCCTAAAAATCCTAAATAGCCTAAACAAACCATAAAATTTTAAAAATAGTTTAAACACCTAGAAAACCTAAATAACTCTAAAAACTCTAAAAATCCATGAAAAACCCAAAAACCCTCAAAATCCGTAAAATCCCTAAAAATCCATAAAAGGAAAAAAAAATCCCTAAAAATATAAAACCACTAAAACCCTGAAAACCCCTTAGAATACCTTAAAAACCTAAAAACAATTAAAACCCCCAAATACATAAAAATGATAAAAACCCCAAAAAGAAACTAAAAACCCCTAAAAACCATGAAATCCATTAAAAATATAAATAACCATAAAACCTGAAAAACCCAATAAAAATATAAAAACCCTTGTTTTTACCGAGTGTGGGAAGACCGATGCGCCCGACGGTCAATCTGTACAGAAGGCTGAGTTCCTCTCATTCGCTCAGGTCAGGTATATCGGTCTTCATTTCGAAATGCCCAATAGTTCCATATCCAACAATCTATGGACCTTCTTTCCAAAGGCAGGTGTTCATTGGGAAATTTGGCCAGCGATGCTTAAGAACTCACATTAGTCGAGAGGATGGGAAGTCAGGCTCATCGCACCCTTTTGGGGGGAATTATTTTCTGTTCCGGGACTCTCTTATAGATTTGCGATGTATTCATATGTTCGAAAATATTTGGTTTATCCCCAAGCATAATATCCACAGATTACCCCTAAGTTGGAAATGATCAACTGAACGTAGGGATTTAGATTCATTTAGGCCTGAGGTTTACCATCCCTCATTGGGATTAATGACTCTGAGGAGTTTGGACTTATTCAGACGGCACGGGTTTGAAGCCTCATAAATGGGTGCTCCGGAGTTTATTGTCATCCAGGGGGGACAGATAACAACTTGAGCATTTGGCTAAAACCTGTGATACGGGCTTCCTACGTATCCTTGTGAGAGGAATCATAATGTACATCGGTTCTACTTGATGGGACACATCTCCTTTTAAGTTTGTGCAACAAGGACCCAACTGTACAATTTAACATCTTGTGGCAAGGACACCCGGGCGAGAGATGCCCGGTCAAATCTGGTGTGGGACTTACGCCGAGACAACCCAGGAGACCCAAGGGAAGTGATTTCCTGGGCCCAAAGATGGTCCTGCTGGAGTATAAGGACATGGTCTGATAGGGACAGATGTGTATCAGACTTAGATATCGGGCTTGCACCTCGGGGAGTTTTCCTACGTATCCCGGTTGGCCAGCAATCGAAGTCCACGTAGTTTTTGGAAGATTAGGGCTTAAACGTGAGAGTTGTCTATTATTGGGATTGAACCTCGAAGAGGCGTCCTATGTACCCTGTTTAGGAAACAGGGATCAAAACCCACATAATTCATTTTTGAGGGGCATGATTGGGACTTACACATGGTTAGTGGCCCAGATTGGGATTGATCCTCGGGGAGGTTTCCTACGTACCCTACTTAGGAGATAGGGATCAAAACCCGCGTAGTTCGTTTTGACCGCTGTCTTTTTGCGGACTTCGTGACCATCACAAATCTCTAAGCTCATGTGAGTCATTCTCGGTGTGAGAAACAATAGAATGCAACAGACTTGGAAAGCCTCGCACTTTCTCCCTACCGAGGGAAGGGGAGGAAGATGACGAGCAGAAAAGAAGGTCGGGACCGCTGGAATCTCCTTCTCCATGATGTTGGAGGAAGGTAGGAGTCACACAGCGGAGCAATGAACCTTCCGTGATGAGAGGTGAAGGTACATTGGCTTCCAGTGAGGATGGTGTGGGGCTTACTCCAAGAGGGATACCCAGCCGATCCCATGAGAGGGAAGAAGTGCTCACTGCTGGTTCTAGTCAAAAGGAAATGCGAGCGGGGTCCCTCAATATTGGAAAGTGGAGAGAAACAAAGGGGACGCCCGGGCTCGGCCCCTACTCTACCGTGGGAATATGAACCCAGGAATACTTTCGGAATCTGCTCAAGAGACGGGGAAACACTTTTGTCCATGCCTACCGTGGGTATGTGAACTCAAAGTGGTGCGTTGATGCACCTGAATGTTTCATCATACGGGTCCGGAGGCTTTGGTAGAGGCCTTGGCTCAGGGCCGATGAATAGGCCAATGAAGGGATTGTGAAGGATCGGGCCAGATTGGAAGGTTTTTATCTGGCACGGGGAATGGGAACACCGATGGAGTTGGTTGGATGCATGGGTGAATGAGTAGTGGCGTGCTTCGCGTAGGGGGGTGCTACGCGGCTGGAGAGGTCATCCGCGTACGAGGGCAGTACGTGGACTGATGGGTATCCTGTGTACCGGGGCAGTACGCTGCTTCGGGTTCGTCTATGTACCAGGTTGGTACACGGTGGAGTCCGCGCGAGCAGTGGCAGTCAGGTGCATTTCCGGTCGGGGGTTTTCCAGTCAGGGATTCGCCCACATAAGAGGGTTCTAGGTGGTGCATCAGATCGAAAAATGGACATAAACTCCCTGGTCCTCAAGGATTACATCCACAGAGGGGCCCTGGATCGTGGTTCTTATTTTATGTTCACGGTTCACCAATTTGTTATATATTTTTCGGTTCCTTATCAATTAGTTTTCTAGTTTTATACCTGTTCTGGTTCTTGAATTGGAACTTTGCTGTTCGTGAAATCCTAGGCTCCTTCCTCCGGAATCCTTCATTAAGAAGTCGATCTCCAAGCCTTCTCACCGATGGAGTTTGATCAATCGATCCCCCGATTTCTGAATCCTTCTACATGAATCCATTCGATCCCCCTCTTCTTCTCCCCCTTGATGTCCTTTTATAGAGTGGAGGAAAGAGGTATATCATGGTCATGCAGCACCTTTTATGGAGGCTTATGACCGAAAACCCGGCCCAGGGATGACTTAGTCAATCCTTAGTTCACGGGGATTCATTGATTTCACCTCACCCGCGAACCAAGTCAGATCGCGGGGTGCTTTGCGGCCGCCCAGGGCTCTACCTCTGTTCCGCGAATGACAGTGCGTGCAGCGTGGGCCGGTTGGCATGGTTCATGGCGTGGGTGGTTCGTGATGGTGGACCGGCCTGGCTTACACCCCGCATCGTGCCCGCAGAGGGATTCCTTACTTCGTTTTGTAGAAGACGTTGGTTCATGGAGGGGGCGACTTGCTGAACCAGCCACGTACCATCAATGTTAAACTAGTACGTGGACCGGTCAGTCCTTTTCCAATCTTGAGTAATCTCCATGTTTTTTGTCCAATTCATTGAGGGAAATTGTGTAGAATCCTTTCTAAAATTTAGGGGATTCCCATTATCCTTTGCATATTTTTTAGGACCCTACAAATTCCCCCCATTGAAATGGGGTTTGATCGGAACGAAGAGGAGGATATTCCGATGTAGAGTGGTCATGAAACTTGGATAGTTTGCGGTAGAGGAGTGGAACCAATAGGGGACCACTCCTATAAATAAGGCGTCCCATACCCTTGTCTTTTACCGGATTCCTTGTGAAAATGGAGCTATCGCTTTTTGTCTTCGCGGGCCTGCTCCTTCGCGAAACTCCTCGTCTGTGAACCAGCTTCTGTTTCGGCAAATTGTTCCTCGTTCGCGGTTACCTTTACCCACGGACCAATATCCTAGCCACGAACTAAAACTTTTAATCAATTAAAAAGTAAGTCATGATGGGCCACGTAGTAAATCACTACGTGGTTTTGGATGGTCCGCAGACCAGAAATTTTTCAGACATTTAAACTTGTTAAGTCTTCTAAACATAAACATTTTAGTCTGGGATTGAGATTCTGGGGGGCAGCCTGGTTTGCGGATTTTTGGCCAATGCTCCGGGGGCCAGAGTATCGCGGACTTCTTCTACGCAGGGCTGGTTCATAGGATGCAGTGGTCGTGAACCACCTTTTGAGGCCAACCTGCGGATTTTTTCATGAAGGCTCCTTGAGAGACTCCTTTTTCAAATACTTGATGTTTTGTCCAAATTTTATTATTTTGGACTAACCATTTTCCTGGTTTTTATAATGCAGGGAGAAAATATAGTTCCTCCTCAACCCACACCTAGGCCTACAACCGAACCTCTTTCGATTGGTCTAGGGAAAGGTCTAGCCTTGATCCATAGAGCTGAGAGCATCAAAGAGGACCCTAGCTGACCCATCATTCCTGAAGATGGTGTTTTTAAGGACTTTCTCTCCCTCAAACTTCTGGGATATCCATTATCTAATCGTCTTCCACTGTATGGTTTCGGCCTTCAAGACGATTTCCCTATCCCCCCTGTCTTCTCAGGACTTTCGTCCCCTTATTTGGAAACGTCGTCGAAGTGCGCTCAAGCGAACCTCACCCAGTTAGGAGAGATGATCTCTGATTCTGATCTGAAAGACACTTTAATTTTGAGAGGCTCTATTTGGACTCAAAGTGATCGGTACAATCAGGACTTCTACCAAGAGGCCGTCCTCAAGAGTTACCCCTCCTTCATCAACCTTGCTCGAGTGGATCCTGACGCGGGATGGATTCTGAGGTGGAATATTCGGTCTGGTGGGATTTTCTCAAATGACTGGTCTTGGGCCTTCTGGGTCCATTATCATTTCTGGGAATTTCCCGAGTCACTGGAAGCGTTAAATCTATACTCTGTAGTGTGGGATTCCCAGTTTTCTATTTACCCACCATCTTCGATCCTACCTGACTTGATCAGTCGCTGGTGTTCAAGCACTAACACTTTCCACCTCGCCCATGTTGAAGTTAGTATTAGTTTATGGGACATCTACCAACTGGGAGGGCTTCCAATCACTAGTGAGATGTATGACGAGTTTCTACCCACTCCTGATGCATGGGACGATGTCGAACGGGTGCCTTCATTGGCGAGGGACCTAATGGTTATAGTGGAGCGGTCACTGGGTCGGTCATTGCATGCCCACTCTCTTATTCCCTATAGCACCTAGATAGGGCTATTTCTGAAGGCCACTGGTCCTATGCCGAAGGTCATGCACCCCAAGACTCACCCTTCTAAACAATCACGAACTATACTTGGTTCTTACTGGGCGGTTCTGGAGGTGAGCGACTATCATTCATGGGGTTATGAGGTGCACCCCATTGTGCCGCCTATGCTCAGGATGGCAGATCGTTTCTCCATGTTTTTGAGAGGGTGGCTATTCCCATCTCGGGATATCAACCCAGGCATTAGGGCATGCACCTTGATGATGGCAGTTGAGCTAGTGGGGGGCCACCCAGTGAATATGGTCATGCCCACTTTGGATCGTATTTACGAATTACTGAGCCACGTGCAGGAGGGTAGGTCAACCTATTTTCTGAGTGGGCCATTTCAATTCTTATATGGCTGGGTTGTGGATCATTTCCATTGTTATGAGTATCATCAAAACACAGTCATTCTATTTCCTTCTCTTCGGTCTGCCCTGCTCAATATAGATGGATTTCATCTGATGTCCCTTGGCTCTGATGAATTTATCTATCTTTTGATTGAATTTTCCCAGTTTTCTTTCACTCCATACCCCAATCCTTTCGTCATCATAGTTGATGAACATAGGGGGAGCTTATAAGAGCGTTCTTACATGATTTCACTACGGGGTGGGTTTTTATCCATGCGGATTGATGGGGTTTCGCTGTGTGAGTTGTACGCCCCATATTTTTTTCTCGAAAGTTTGGATGCATGCAACTCCAGGTTTCAGTTCCCCATCCTTGGGCCCAAGGACTACATCTGGCCACTCTTCTTCAATGGTGGTTGATGTTGATTCAGAAGGGATCTGGCATAAGTATTCCCTTGCCTGACATAGGAGCGGCTGCAAGCCTATCCTTGGAGTATGCAAGAATGTGGATAATGCATTATCTAGATGGGATCCTGGGGAAGGCTGTCTGGAAATTTCCCAAATCAGGGGTTACTACGGCTACTGTGCTTACCACACCTTCTGCTTAGGCTTTGAGGGAGGACCGATTGATGTCTCGCAGGTCAAAGAGGCTGAGGGGGTCTTCCACTTTCAACCCCTCTACGGCCAAAGTTCAGACATATCCAACCCTTTTGGATGTAAATGAGGATGGCCCCATGATGCCAGGCCCCTATGATGTAATTACCGAAGCTCCGCTGGTTGATACTGGACTTACCAGCTCAACTCCCAAGCTTGAACCAAGTCTAGAAGCTTTTGACCCTCCCGTCTTGGAACCATCTTCTAGTGAACACATGTCTGCACTGACTGCAATGCCAGACTTCATTCCTGTGTTATCTAGTGAGGATACAAAAGACCCTTGTGTCAAGGAGGACCACCGAGAAGTGTGAAGGTGGGTCTGGCCCCAGATCTATGAGATTATTGCCGAAACTCCTCTAGAGGAGAAGGAAACTAAAACTGAAGCCCTTTGGCAACTCTTCCTAGGTTTGGGGTCAGGTGGATTCGACTATCTAAAACTTCATTTTCTCGCCTGCCAGGTTTTCATTGCCCGTGGGGAGTTTTCTTCTAGTGAACACAAAATTTCTCACCTCGCTGCCTCTCATTGCGGGACCCGAGCTATTGAGGATCCTATGATGAAGCTACATCAGCTGATAGCACTAGAGGAGAGCTCTCTAGATCAGGTGACCACCCAATTTACCAATCAACATGAATGAAAAGCTCGAGTAGCGATGCTGATGGATCATTTTTAATCTTTGACAGTGACCTTGAAACTACCAGGAAAGGTATCAACGGTCTCCAAAAAATGGTGAGGCATACTCGTTCGGTGGCCAAAGTTGAGGCCAGGGAGAAGTTCATGCTGGAGAAAACCTGCAATAACCTTTGCCGCACGGTTTTCGATCTGATGGAGAGAGAAATGCAGGCTCCTTTTTGATTTCGAGAACTATTTCTATACACTCTGTTTTACCTCTTTTGTTGCTACGAAGGAGAGACACCGACTTGTGGACGTCCTCCTTTTTTGTCCAAATGGAATACAATCTGTTGTCGATCATTCCTTACTATAAAATTTTATATTTACTAGAATGACTATTGTATAAATAAAAACTCAATGAATCAGAATTAATCATAATTTAGGATAATTATAAAATAGAAACGAGCTCTAATTTTTGCCTGGACCATGGGATCCAGCGAGCATAGTTTGACTATTATTAGGATTTTATAGAAAAAACCCCCACAATATTTTTGTCTTTTCTGTCAATACCCTAATTTTTCCTGGACCCATTTTTCATGGACCCAGCAGGTATGGCTTGGATTTTTCTTAGGTCGCCCTTTTCAGGTTTTCGTCCTAAAGGGATTTGTGCCTCTTTTTGTGAGTGTTTTAAAATCCCACCGACAATACTATCATTACTGATGTTTTAGGTCGAACAGCTTTGACCAGAAATGGTGGGGAAAGGGCCCCGACGAGGTTTGGTTGATTAAAAGATGTCTTAATACCTTTCAGATACACATGGGGGGAACATGTTTAGATTTGAACAACATGAAGGGCATGTCACAAGGCATGAGAGCCATTTCGGTGTGCGGAGGTAAGAAACGCATCACCTAAGGAAGACTTGCCTTTTTTAGACGGGTCATTGGTGATCTATATGCAGAGCCGCTAAGGGAATGGTATGCATAGTTGTGCAAAGGTGTCCTTAAGTCAATGACTGCCCATTTCTGATGGCCTGAGGACTTCATGGAACTATGGATTATAGAAACCACCATGGGTGGATTAGAGAATTATGAAATCCACCAGGGGTGTCTTGAACATTCATGTGATGTCTGAAAGGGTTTGCGGACATCTGTATTTATTAGAAGTGTGGTTGGGAGGCCACTTTCCTACGCATTTAGTTAGCGTAAAGGATGGTTGTAGCTTGACACAGTTTAAAGTCATGAAGCTGGGACATTATTTTTAAAATGGAATGGCTTCCCCTAGCTCTTGGTAATCTCACCAGAGACGTTCCACCATACTCAGGTAGGGTTGTGAAGAAAGGTTGATAAACTGCAGCTCAGAGGGTTTTCGGATCCTAAGATAAACATGGGGGATCAGAGGCCAAGAGGTGTACGGAGAGAAGTATTCCCTACGGAAATCTTGCCTTCAGTAGACGGGCCAGGGGGGGTTAATATGCAGAGCCACTGAGGTCATGGTATGCATAGTCATGAAAAAGTGTCCTTAGTTCAATGATTGTATTCTCCCGATAGATGGGCAACTTCAGGGAAGTTGAGATTCGGGACCACAAGGGGAGGCTTTTGATAGTTCGACTTTTTCTGAGTACAGAGTATGGTTTGTGAAAAGAGGGTGCCTGGATACAGGAGAAACATCTAGGCTAAACATCCCGGAAATGGGTGAAGTTATCCCTTCCCACGCTGGTGTGAGATGCTGGTTTTTGTAGGTCTAGCCCGTGCATTGAGGGATAGAGGAAAGCCTCTATTCCTGATTGAACCCATGACAGGTTTGACTGTGTAGTTTAATGTCATGTTCCAAGGATGAGGGAATTTTAAATTCCATGCAGTTTAACATCATGAGGTAAGGACGGATTCTATGAAATTTAATGTCATGCGGTAAATATGGGGAGCATTATTACAGATACTGTGTAGTTTAATGTTGTACAGTGAGGATGGTGGGTATTTTAAATCCGTGAAAATTCTTTTAGTTGGATGCATTTCCCTGGATGTTTAATTCTTGGTCTTTGCGGCTTCACGCCAAGCGGCAATGACATGCTCCATGTAGTTTTAGCATCATGCGATAAGGACATTGTCGCAAAGGCCACTCATGATTAGAGTGTAACTGGGCTCAAATATCTCTTCATGTCTGAGACATGGAGAGGGATTGATGGTGTAAATCATGGTTCTGGGGATTCTTGGATCAGGAGAAATGATATGGGGGCTCTGAGGCCGGTAAGCATAGAGAGCTAGGAAGAGTATCACTTGAGGAAATCTTGCCTTTGGCAGGTGGTCCAGGGGCTATCAATATGTAGAGCTGCTGAGGGAATGGTATTCATAGTCATGCAAAGGTGTCCACAGGTCGATGACTTTCCACTTCTGATGGCCATGAATGATTATGAGGATTCGTGATTGTTCGGTCCACGAAGTCTGTCATTTGGTAAGGAAATATCTAGACATGTTGGGGATGTTCATCCCTGGTTTCTATTAAAACTCGAAGAGTTCCCTACGCTGATTTATCTTGTGCATGGGGTATACCATTACTCCATGCATTTTAATTTCATGCGGTAAGGAAGAAGTACTCTTAGTTTAAAGGTCATAGAGTTCAGACCATTGGGTGACTATTTCTACAGCCACTCGAAGGATAACTAGGTTAACATGCTTCGGTATACTCTGAACAAGGTGGGGGATTGAGAGTGTAAACCATAACTCTGATTTTTCCCAAATCAGGAGATGTGGTGTGGGGGATCTGAGGCTGGTAAGCGTACGGAGCTAGGAAGAGTATCGCCTGAGGAAATCTTGCCTTTGGTAGACGGGCCAGGGGTGATAAATATACAGAGCCGCTGAGTGCATGGTATGCATAGTCATGAAAAGGTGTCCTCGGGTCGATGACTTTGCACTTTCGATGGTCATGGATGATTATGAAAATCTGGGATTTCTCATAGCATAGAGTTCAGCATATGGGGATAATGGTTTCCAATCATACAAGAAACATCTTCACCACAGTTTCCCGTTGAGTCAAAGTATCCTAGCCCTGGCTTGATCTTTGTAGATGCAGATCGTCATGGGAACCATGGGCGGATATATAGGCTAACCAGGTAGGGAAACTTTGCTAATGTTTGGATGTGAGAGTGAAATGAAGTTGTAACCACTACTCCATAAATTTTTGGATCGGGAGATATGATACGGGGGCTCTGAGGCCGATAAGCGTACTGAGATAGGAATAGTATCGTCTAAGAAAATATTGCCTTTGGTAGACGGGTCAGGGGCTATCAATATGCAGAGCCGATGAGGGCATGGTATGCATAGTCATACAAAGGTGTCCATAGGTCGATAACTTTCCACTTCTGATGGCCATGGGTGGTTATGAAGATCCGTAATTATCCGTGTCACGGATTCTGATGTATGGAGAGGATGCATCCAAATGCACAAGGAGTATTCCCATCCCGTTTCACCGTATATCTTGGGTTGGTCATGACGAAGTCTGTGCAGTTTATCATCATGCGGTGAGGACAAAGTCCGTGTAATTTAACGTTGGGCGGTGAGGATGAGGATGAACCGACGTGAAAGGGGGATTCCATACAGTTTAATGTCGTGTGGTAAGAACACTGGATTGTGCATTTTAATGTCGTGCACTAAGGAAGAGGGGTATATATACTCGTGTTTTATTTTATCGATGGCTAGGCCAGTAGATAAGATCCTGATGTCTCTACGTATCATTCAAAGGTAGGAATCAAGCCACATATAGTTCTTTTTGGAGTACACCCCATGCAGGTCTAGTCCTTACACGGGGGGAAGGGGCATATTTATTTTTCTGTGTCCGTTCAGTTTAATGTCATATGGTAAGGACGAAGGGAATTTTTTTAGGGTGGATGGGCTAGGATAAATAATCTAGGTGTCGCTACATATCCTGCGAGGGAAGAAATCAAGCCTCACATAGTTTTTTCAGGAATACACCTCGTGTAGGTCTGGTCCGTACATGGGGTAAAGGGAAATTTTTTTAAATCGGTGCTGTTTAACGTCATGCGGTAAGGATGAGGAATACACCCTGTATAGGTCTAGTTCTTACATGGGGGAAGGGGGTATTTCTAGCTTCATTTGGGGATGGTTGACCTAGGATGTGGAATCCTGGCATCACTACGTATCATCCAAAGGCAGGAATAAAGTCGTATGTAGTTCTCTAGAAGGGATACACCCCGTGCAGGATTAGTCTATACAAGGTGGAAAGGGCATTTTTAATCTTCATTCAGGGGTGGCTGGGCCAGGATGGGGGACCCTGGCATCACTACGTATCCTGTAAAGGGAGGAATCAAGCCATACGTAGTTGTTTTGGAGTACACCTCATGCAGGGTTGGTCTGTACATGGGGGAAGAGGGCATTTTTTTTATTTAATTTGGGGGTGTCTGGGCCAGGATGTGGGATCCTGGGATCTCTACGTATCCTAAAAAGGTGGGAATCAAGCCGTATGTAGTTCTCTGAAAGGGATACACCCCGTGAAGGGTTGGTCCGTACACGGGGGAAAAAGGGAACTTTTAACTTTATTTGGGGATGCCTAGGCCAGGATATAGAATCCTGGCATCGCTACGTATCCTTCAAGGGAAGGAATCAAGCCATATGTAGTTCTCTGAAATCTATGCAGTTTAATGTCGTGCGGTGAGGATGAAATGATCTTAGTTTAGGGTCATAGATTTTGGACCATTTGTTCTTGGAAGTTTAACGTCCTGCAGCTCGGACGATAGGTGCTTGGAAATTTAACATCCAGCAGCTCAGGCGATAGGCGCTTTAACTTTATTTGGGGATGGTTGGGCCATGATACAGAATCCTGGTGCCGCTATGTATCCTACAAGGGTAGGAATCAAACCGTACAAAGTTCTATGAAATTCGTGCAGTTTAATGTCGTGCGGCGAGGATGAAATACTCTTAGTTTTGGGTCATAGAGTTTGGACCATTGGGGCTTGGAAGTTTAATGTCCTGTAGATCAGATGATAGGCGCTTGGCATTTTAACATCCCACAGCTTAGACAATAGGCGCTTAGCAGTTTAACGTCCTGCAGCTCGGGGGATAGGTTCTTGGCAGTTTAACATCCTTCTTCTTGGATGATAACTACTCTAACTTTATTTGGGATGGATGGGCTAGGATACAGAATCCTGGCATCACTACATATCCTACAAGGGTAGGAATCTAGCCGTACATAGTTCTCTCAAATCCATGCAGTTTAACGTCATGCGGTGAGGATTAAATACTCTTAGTTTAGGGTCATATAGTTTGTACCATTGGGCTTGGCATTTTAACATCCTTCAGCTCGGAAGATAGGCACTTGGCAGTTTAACGTCCTACAACTTGGATGATAACTACTTTTGGTTATGCGAAATACTTCTTCAGAAATCTCGCATTTGTAAGAGAGGTAGTGAATTGCCCGTCCATGGAGATCAGGGCATATGCTCCGTTGGATTAGACCTTGTGTATAACATATGGTCCCTCTCACTTGGGCTCTATCTCTAGAGGTTTCTTTCTGGGTATCATTGGGGTCTGGAGGACCAACACCAATTTTCCTTCAAAGAAAGACTGAAGATGAACCTTTTTATTGAAGGCTCGTGCGACCCAGTTCTGATATACTTCAAGATGGTGCAAAGTGTGCAACCACTTCTCATACAGCTATTCCAATTCACCTATCCATTTTTATGACTGTTCATTTTTGGATAACTGATCACAAATGGAAAAATGGAGTGAGGGAAATTGGAGCTCAATGGGCAGGACCACATCTATTCCGTATACTAATGAGTACGGAGTAGCCCGAGTAGCGGTGCAGATTGTGGTTTGATAAGACCAAAATGCATGAAGGAGTTTATACGACCATGATTTCTTGTCTTTGTCCACCATTTTCTAGATAATTATGGACAAGGTATTGTTGAAAGCCTCTATCTGTACGTTGGCCATTGCATGGTAGCGGGATGAGTGGTTAACCTTGATACCATATTCTTGGTACAGTTTCTCTAATTCAGTAGAGCAGAAGTTGGTGCCGTTATCCATTAGTATGGTATGAGGGATGACAAATCTGGTGATGATATTGGATTTCAAAAAGTTGACAATGTTTCTTTCCCCGACTTCTTTGAGAGGTATATCTTCTGCCCATTTGGAAAAGAAGTCAGTTGTTTTGAGGATATAATTCAGTTGTTTGTCCGTGGCGGGAGGATATGGTCCCACGACATCCATTCCCCAGATATAAAATGTCCATGAGTACTTGTCCTGATGAAGTTACTCTGGGGGCTGGTGAATAAAGTTGGCATGAATTTGGCCGGAGTGGAAATTTTTGGTAAAGTGCTCGCAATCTCGTGCCACGGTGGGCCAGTAGTACCCAAGCCTTCGAACCTGATGGGAAAGATTAGACCCTAACTGATGTGCTCCACATACTCCGGAATGTACTTCATTTATAACCACAACAGTTTCTTCTCCATCAATGCATCTGAGGAGGACTCCGTCGAGGCCTCGTTTATATAGGACCTCTTGCTGGCCCGTGCCGCCATATAGGAAAAAGTTGATTGCCCTTCTCCTTATTTTCTCTCGTTCATCCCTGTCTGATGGAAGTTCTCCCATTCAAAGGTAGTTTGCAGTGGGGGTCATCCAGCCGGTGGCAGGAGCATATAGATTAAGGACATGACTAACTTTTTGATTTCTTCCGTCTTATTCTGAACAAACATCAAGACCATTTGACGATGAGGAATACAAAAAGTTGTTTCATCTCGATCTGGGTCATCTATGGTTGTGGCCACATTATATAATGCATCGGCCTGGGCATTCTGAGACCATGAAATATAGGTCAATGTTGGTTCTGTGGAGAATTCTACCATTAACCATTAGACATGGTACAACATGGGAATCATCTTCTTCTTTTTAATAGTATAGTCACCATTGACTTACTTAATGACCAGTTCTGAGTCACCTTTTACCTTAAGGTGTTGTACTTGTTCTTGGAGTGCGAGCTCCAGGCCTACAATGAGGGCTTGATACTCTGCTTCATTGTTCGTACATCCTTCTAATAGGAGGAAGAAATATGGAAAGACTGCCTTTTCTGGGGACATGAGTATGATCCCCAAACCCACCTTGTTAAATTTGGGATCCTCCATCCTCTTCCCTTTTGGGATTCGGGATGCGCTGTTGAAGTACATTTCCCATTTTGGGAACTCATCTTGAACTGAGAAGACGTCTTCATCAGGTAGCTCTACATCTGGTGCGGTACTCCCTGTTGAGGGGTGATCTACCAGAAAATCTTCTAATTCTTGGCCTTTGATGGATTTCTGAGGCACAAACTGGATGTCAAATTTTTGCAGGATGACTACCCATCGGGATAGGTGACCAGTCAGCATCGGGCGGCTGAGGATGTACTTAAGTGGGTTACTTCGTGAGACCAAATGGACTTCTTGATGCTACAGATAATGTCGCAATTTTTGAACTGTGAAGTCCATGGCCAAAAAACTCTTCTCGATGTTTGATTATCGAGTTTTAGAATCAATCATGGTTTGGATGAGGTAATAGATACTTTTTTCACTATCGGTGCCATTTTTCTGTGCGAGGAAGGCTCCTAGTGACCGCTCTAGGGAAATCACATATAGGATAAGAGGTCTTCCTTCAACCGGAGTCATGACCACCAGTGGGCTTAAGAGGTACTTCTTTAGGCTGTCGAATGCCTCTTGGCAATCATCTGTCCATTGGTACGTAACCCCCTATTCATTAACCTGGTTAAGGGAAAGCATTTACATGCCAGGTTAGCTATGAACCGGCTAATGTAGGCCAAGTGTCCTTGGAATCCTCGCAACTCAGTGAGATTGTGGGGAGGTGGTAAACCAATGATAGCCTTTGTCTTCTCAGGGTCGACTTTGATGCCACGATGGCATATGACGAAGCCAAGGAATTTCCCTGAGGTGACCCCGAAGGCGCGTTTCAAGGGGTTCATCTTCAGGCTATGTTGGCAAAGTTTATTGAATACGGTTTCAAGGTCTGATAGGTGATCTGAGTGTTGTCTAGACTTTTCCACTAAGTAATCCACGTAACATTCGACTAATCTCTCCAGGAATGGTTTAAAGATATGATGCATGGCATGCTGATATGTGGGGCCAGTATTCTTGAAACCAAAGGGCATGACCCTGTAGCAGAATACTCCTTGGGGGGCCCTGAAGGCAGTAGATTCTTCATCTTCTAGGGACATCCTGATTTGATTATAACCAGAATAACTATCCATGAAGGAGAGATACTAATACCCATTCGTTTCATCGATTAATAACTTAGTGATCGGGATTGGGAAATCATCTTTTGGGCAATTCCGATTGAGATCTCTGAAATTGATGCAGACGCAGATTTTTCCATTCTTTTT
The DNA here is from genome assembly GCA_963277665.1 of Viscum album. Lineage (NCBI taxonomy): Eukaryota > Viridiplantae > Streptophyta > Magnoliopsida > Santalales > Viscaceae > Viscum > Viscum album. Next base: position 402,662,455 of record OY728167.1, read on the forward strand.
CTTGATAGGGAAAATGATGGCTATCCATATAGGTTATTGGACCTCCCAAATGAAGCCTTATTTAATAATCTTATTGACTTCAGCCTCTATTTTGGTAGAATGTGTGGGGTGTATCCTTCTAGCAGCTTGTTTATAGCCCTGGTGGTCTCCTAGCAGACCTAAGTGGTGCGTCGCCACTTCGGGATCGAGTCCCGGAATTTTTTGGTAGTTCCTAGAAAAAACAACTCGATGTTTCCTTAGGAAAGAGGTATATACCTCATGCTCCTCGGGAAACATGGATGTACTAATGAGACTGGGTCTCGAGTCTTCCTCGGTACCCAGGTTTATTTCCCTGAGCTCGTCCACAGTAGTGGAGATACCTTCCTCAAATGCGGGAGGTGCATCCCTGAGATCTTTCTCCTCTTCTTCCCCCACATTCTCAACTTCTTGATCTGACGATGGGAGAGTTCCTAGAACGGGCTCTTAGGAGTCCTGAGGCAAGGAATTGTGGGAGTCCTCGCTCAAGTATTCACCCCCCCAATTGAGGGTTAGTGGTCGTTTCTACACTACTATGCTCGGGCGTTATGGAAGAAGTCATGAGGATAGCTGAGTGCATGTCTGGACTTGAACTCCTGCTCTCAACATGGTTGATGGGAAGTACGTATTATTTACCAAGATTCTTGAGGGGGTCATCAGGAACCATTTCCATGCCATTTAGAGCGGGGATCCAGTCGATACCATCGATCGAAGGCTTCTTCTTCATTTTCTCATAAAACCCGGCGTCAATGTAGTGTGACTCGGAGAGCTCAAAAGGGGCCTTGTAAGTGTGCAATGTTCCACCTTGTCCATTGATGCAATACTTGATACACTAGTGGTATGATGAAGGAATGGCCATGTACTTATGGAGCCACAACCTTCCCAGTAGGGCATTGAATGTTGTGTTATGTCGGGCCACCAAAAATTCTGAGTAGGCCACAAGGTCTCCAAAATGGGTTTTTAGCTTGATTTGTCCCATTGGCCTCTGTTCACTCTTGTCGTAACCTGACAGAGTTGTGGCTGAGGGTATTAGATCATCTTCACTATAGCCCAACATATGGAGTGTCTGTAGGGGAAGGAGGTTAACTCCAGATCTGTTGTCAATAAAGACTTTTCGGATCTCAACATCATTTAGTGTTCCAGACACATATAGTGGCTTGATGTGTCCTTGCATGATGGCATCTTCATCCTGATCAGTGAAGGAAATCATAGCATTGCATTCAGCTGAGCTAGTCTCTGTCCGGTAAATCTCAGCAGTGGCTGCCTGGGCTTGAAACTCCTGGGGGTTGAGCAAGTCTTCTATAAGCGCCTTCCTGAGGTCAGCGGACAAACACAAGGCATCCAGGATTGACAGCTTGGCTGGTACTGATGCTAGCTGCTTAAGGATGTCGTATTTCTGCTCTAGCGGCCGACGCTTCTCCATTGGAGGGAGAGTCTTAGCAGGCACTTTGGGAGATGGAGTATGTGATGTGGAGGGACTGGCCGCGGGGCCGGATATCGGTGGTGTTCTCGCGTTCTGGGGACTCGGCCTGGTCGGTTTGTTTGTGCGCACTCGGTGGCTACACACTTGTTCCTCCTCTGATGGGTACTGCAGAATGATGGGGCCAGAGTGGCTTCTTGTGGAGGTGGAGGGATATTCTTTCTTCTGATGAGTCCTTTGAAGGGATCTACCATGGTTTTCTGTGATATTAACGGTTTGGGATGGGGTAAAACCATAGGGTTGGTTTCAGCCACGACTGTGCCTCCCCTGGTATCCCCTGCTTCTGTGATTCCTCCTCATGGCCCCTTATGTTGGGAACTCGGGTTCGTAACCATACCATTCATTAGGGAATGATTCTATTAGATGGATGATGTTGATGGAACCAAATATTAGCTCCTTGTCCTGTGATTGGTCAACCTGGTCGATTTTCCCTGATGGGGCCGTTTTGTGGGTCGGTGCCCATGGTGCCAAGTTTGAGGGCATAAAATCTGATAGTTTCGGGGTTAAATTTTCCCTTATTGCAGACTGCTTTTCTTGCGCTTGTATCCTCCCTTTTCGATTATGCCTAGATGACCGGATCATGGAGGGTTGTGAGGCCGATATTGTCGCTTTTGTGGCATTAGGGGCTATTGGTGGAAACACCGGCTGCTGTGGTTGAGCTTGGAGTATGCCCTGAGCTCGATTGACAGTCTTCTGAGTCATCCAGTCATCAAATTTCTACCCCTTCTTGCTGGTGACCTCCTGCCACCCCTCCCTTTCATTGGGGTCGGTGGTAGAAATATACGTCACATGTGCTGGGGGTGGTCCCAGCTCGACCTACCCAGATACTACCATCCTTTGCAGGAGTTATTTGAAGACAAATCATTCCTGGATATTTTTCCCCAACATTAGATGGTAGGGACAATAATCTGGCCTGTCATCACGCCTGACTTCTTCAGGCTTCTTGGCTCTAGGAGGTGGAACAAATTGAAATTCCGAGTGGTGATGAAATAGTCGCAGACTTGGTCCTCTCAGAATGAGCATAATTTGTGTCTTTATTCCTCTAATTGGTTCTGATTAGATCCTCTCTGATCGTCCCACTTGAGTGGAGGCGACCACTGATATACAGGGGGCCCTTGACGATTTGTTGGAGACCTAGGCGGTGGAGTAGGCGCAGGGGCTAGAATGTGCGTGAAAGAGGACGCTTCATCTCTAACTGCTCTCTTTGCAGGAGCCTGTGAGGATATTCGGGACTTAATATTAGTATATTGTAGGGAGTATTCAATTCTCTGGGTGATGGAAAAGAGATTTCGGAAGCTAGTGGTACACTCCACTGGTATGAGCGGTGTTCGCAGCTCATCCCGAAGGCTATCAATGCATATGGCCAGCATCTCATCTTGGGGCATTGGCATGTTCAGAGAGTAGGTCAGACCCTTCCATCTAGAAATGAAATCTGATACCCTCTCGTTCTCCCTCTATTTTCAATTCATGAGGTCACTGACCATTGTTTTAGGAAGCGTTGAGCTGAAGTGGAACAGGAACTGCTGCCGAAGTTCTTCCCAGCTTTTTATTGACTGAGCTGGCAGACTCGTATACCAGACGAAGGCAGATCCTTGCAAGGTCCGCACGAAGCATCTGAGTTTCACTACTTCTTGTTGTTCTGGAGTTCCCATAATAGGGTATCAATAAGACACGTTGTGCATCAAATGTTATTCTAGATCGCCTTATCCATTGAAAATAGGGAATACAGGGCTCCCAAAATTGGGTGTAGGAGGCGTGTGGCTCACCCAATCTGGGTAGGGATTTCGATCTAGCTGTACCGGAGCACTTCTACCTTCCATTGCTTCCAATCGAGCTGTCAGTGCTTCGATGGTGTTGGAGAGACCCTAGTTTACATCCTATTGGGCCCGGTCTTGGGCAGGTGTAGCCCGAGGCATTTCTTGAGGATCCAGCTCAGCCGACACAAAGGGTGAATATTCCATTTGTGACAACTTCGGAGGGTTCATACATACTCGCTCTAGTTTCTTCTTGAGTGTGGGAAGTCTTGGTATTAATCCGAATCCATGTTTAGGTAGTTGGATTGGCGGGGTGCGGCATTGGACGGGGCCCTGACCGCGCTTCATTTGCTAGGGAAAACCGTGGTCTTTGAGGTGCAATTGCTGGGAGTTCAAGGTTTGGCTCTTCTTGGGAAGCGCTTTCAATAAGATGGTTCCTCTGGAGTAGGTCAGCTTTAAGTCACCTCAATTCTTTCAGTCCCTCTTCCCGTCGAGAAAATATCTCTTCGAGCGTAAGTGGATCGTTTTTATTGAGAGAAGGAGGTGGGTTAAGGGTAACCGGTCCTTTTTTATTATCCTTGTTGGAAGATCGCAGTGTAAGTAGAGGAGGGTTAGCGGGAGGGGTGGCCATATTTAGGGTGGCCCTCTGGTTCCAGGTGTGCACCCCTAATGGTTCGTCATGAATCACAGCCTGAACAGAACCGTTGTCTCCCAATCCATCTGAATTTGCATCATCTTCGGTGACATCCATGGGGTTAACCTCTATGGCGTTGATGGATGCATATCGTGGGGTGTAGGAGATGTCATCTTCCAAATAGGAAGACAATCTCCTGCGCCTTTTACTTGTCTTCCCCTTCTTTTCCCAGGATTTCTTTTAGACTCCTTAACAAAGGGTGACGTAGAGTGTTCTTTGATGTGACCTTATAGTATGCCTCCCTCTTGAAGGGGATGATGATTCAATGGACGGGATAGGGTAGGAACCTCCTCTTCTGACTTTCCTCCCTAGACAGGAGAATACTGATTCTTGTGGGGGAGGTTGTTTTTGACGTGGTAAAAATTCTCCCAGCCCTGAGGGCTGGGGTTTTCTCCATTCCTTGAACATTGAGTCTCTTCCCATTTTTATTGGTCTTACGGGGAAATTTTTTGTTAAAAATTCCACCAGCCCTGCAGGCTGGGGTTGACCAAGGATTGCGGTAGTGGCTGCTGCTATCTCTACCTGCCTGATCTTGCATGCCCCCATTTGGGGGTGAACTAGATCTGATGTCGATTTCACCTGTGAATCAATCCCCTCTGAGGAGGCAAGCAATGACTGCTGATTGGCCTCTCTTGGGTGAGAGGCCTATTGTATGCTCTCGTTGGCCTGATTCATAAGTTCGTGAATGTCTTGTTCCTTTCGGCCATGACGCTTCTGGGACTTACTCAAGGCATGTCTCTGTTGGGCGTGCCACCTTTCCTGAATAGGGACCCCACTCGATTGTTGTCTTGACGTGATGACGTTGCAAGAAATTAGGTCGAACGGGTTCTTCTGGTCGGGGAAAGGAGTGAAATGCAGAGCTCCATGTTCTCCCCATCCTCTGATATGGACTCCCATTGTAGCGTCACCAATGAGGCGGCTCAACTGGTTCAGTGCACGGAGGCAGGCTAACTCAAGGTTTTCTCTACACCTCTCAGGTCACAGTTGTTGCGCCGAAGGTAGAGCTTCTAGGTCGATGTGACACAGGAGGTCTCCTATTGTCTTGACATAGTATACATACCCATCGTAGGGTAGGAATCTTGATTTCATCTGGAAGAGGGTTTTCCATATATTGGAGAAGATTTCGTGCACACATTCTTTTAACAACATTATGGGTATGCTGAATTAAGAGGTGACTGTGGGCCGAAACATAACTTGTACATCATCTCTGGCCAGTCGTTTCCTCTGGTGAAACATGTCAGCATACTCCTCCGCTAGTGATTCATCTACCTGGTCGGCCCAACTAATATGCTCACTGATAGTGTGGTCGGAGGTAGTGGGGCTGGTAGGTATTGAATTATCATGTGGGAAATTCCGAGGTGGTTCAGAAGATGAACATGGCCCCATACCATCTCCTGATTGAAGAAGGGTGTCGTTGGCGACTAGCTGAGAATCTGACATGCTTGATCTCGTCCTTCTGAGTGCCTTGGCATATGAGGGCTTTTTCGTGCTTGATTAGGTAGGGGGAGGACTTTCCTGTTGATATGATATGTCACTGTGGGGAGGACTTTCACAATTGTGGACACAATGGCGAGGACTACCATTTTAGCTTCCACAGGGAGAGAACCCGCGGGTACACCCTAGGGAGGGCCTTCAGAATGTACCACAACAAGGGTAGGGCCTTCTCGTTGATCGAAATCAAGGCAGGGAGGGCCTCTTCTCTCTGAGTCGTAATGGCGAGGGCTACCATTACTGCTTGACACCTCACGACATAGAGGACTTTTGTAGTGCATAACCTGGGGAGGACCTCTATGGCATGTCGCAGCAAGGGGAGGACCTTCTAGATGTGTAGAGTTGTTATGAGGAGGGCCTTCACAACAACTACTATCATGGTGAGGATGACCATCATGGTTTGACGTTCGATGTGTATCCTAGGGAGGACCTTCAATACACACTGTGACAAGGGGAGGACCTTCTTGTTGTATGGGGCCATTGCGTGGAGGACCTTTGCAATGGTGGTCATGGGGGCGAGGACTACCATCACAGTTGCCTCAATGGAGAGGACTACCATCACAGCTACCGCATGGAGAATGTTTGTGGGGTACACCCTAGGGAGGGCCTTCAGAATGTACCGCAATGAGGGGAGGTCCTTCTCGTTTCTTGACGTCTCTACGGGGAGGACCTCTGTTATCAGAGTGGTGAGTACTACCGTCATGATCTGATGCCTAGCTGTGTGGAGTTTCGTTGCAACGTAACCCCTAGGGAGGACCTTCAGGGCAGGCCATGAAAAGGGGAGGGCCTTCTTGTTGTGATGAGACGTCACTACAGGGAGGGCCTCCGCAGTTTCGACTACGATAGCGAGGACTATGATCATAATCTGTGGTCCCACTACACGGAGAGTGTTTTCAGTGTATACCCTAGGGAGGACCTTTAGGGTGGACTTCACCAAGTGTAGGGACTTCTTGCTACTCGATCTTCTAGTCACGTAGAGGGATTCCGTGACTCGCATCAAAAGAAAAACTATCATGATCGATCATTATATTCCCATGGGGGAGGCCCCCATGAGTGCTCTAGGGAGGACCTTCAGAGGTTCTGGTAGCAACATTGCGGGGAGGACCTTCACAACTGCTATTGCCACTCCCATAATATGGTAATGGGTGGGCAGGGTTCTGAGACTTCGATATGGGCTTAGAGGCATTGGGAATCCCAAATTCTAGTAGAGCGGAGTCATGAACCTGGTCTTTACTTTTCGGCTGCCTTTAGTGCGTTCGAGGAACTTTCTTGCGGGTAGTGGGGACAGTCTACTATTGATAACGGCCTTCACCTTTGGGTCCCTTTATAATTGGGTCCCTTGATGCTGCCAGGATAGGCCGATGAACATCTTGACTTTTATCAGGGATATATGCCTGCTCCGGAGCTTCCACAGTGATGGACGGGTGTCTCCTAGTTGGAAAGAGTGAATATGCTCGACCCAATTTCCCTTGTATCACGGAATATGGCCGACAACCCTCCTTGGCGGAAGAAGGGATGCAGATCTGCTCCGAGGAGACTATCTCATCTCTTAGATGAGTTTCCACGATTAGGGAGACGGGATCACGGGCCCAATTCCTTGCTGTTTTCACCGATTCAATTACATTCTGGCAATTCTGCAAGATATGATCTGGGATCGATACCTGATCCTCCATCATTTCCAGGATATGCAGAGAGACGTCTTTGGCTGGAATGGGCATGAAGACCCATTCAGGTATTAGGGTAGGAATATCCTGCTCTGGTCCTCCAGTGGTCAGTGGGTACTGACAATTCTCTTGTGTCAGAGCAGGTGAATGAGTCTGCCCCTATGCCAGGATATTCCAGTTTATCTCTTCGTTTTCCACCACATCAGGATGGCAGAATTTACATGCATCCATAGGGAGCTGGCCCTGTATATGTTGGTTCTCCCACCATATCGAGTTAGTGGCCTTTGTTGGTAGGGAGACGTGCCCACCTATTAATTTCCGCCACATCTGGATGGCAGGATTTGTCGATCACCACCACATCGGGATGGTAGGCGTCAAGATCATCTGCTAGGAGCTGGTCATGCAGGCGTTGGGTTTCCACCACGTCTGGTTGGTGGGCTTCATGACCCTGGGGAAGTGAGAGGTGCCTTCCGAGTAGGTGACGTCCTGCGTGAGTGACGGGCTTGATGGAGCTCGGTAGGGATGCACGCTTTCTCGTATGATACCTCCATGTCTGGATGACGGGCTTTGGAGGAGCGAACAGGTGTATGTGCCTGCTCGCAATATGTCTCTGTGACTGGCCAGTGGAGCTCCTCCTCAAGGACAAGGGTGATGACCGGTCCCTAGTTGTACGTTTTCCGCCCTCGTCGGGCGGTCCGAGGGGCCGGAGCTCGAGGAGCGTTGGCCTAGATCCTCAGGGTGACATCCTCCTTAGCATGAGGATATTGAGTCATGACGTAACTTCGGAGATGTATTTCAGTGAGGGACTTAGAGAGAAACCCCCATTCAGCGGGGATGAAGTCCTCAGTGTCGAACTCATCAGCCTCCCTAAGATAAGGGAGGTATGCATTGTCTCGTTATGGGGATAGACTCCCGAAATAGTTTGAGACGGCAATAGGAGCCGTCAAGATCTTCTTTTGCGGCCGCTGCTGGGCAGGCGACCAGTGGGTCTTTGCGGATTGGAGGGCGTGCATGGCCACCTCCACCCTCGGGAGAGTACTATTCAAGTGGTACTCTCAGATCAACACAACCGAGACCCAGAGATGAAGATGCTGAGTAGGTGACAGGGTCCTTCGTTGTTGAGGATGTCTATCATTGCATTTCTTGAAGTACATGTCTATGAGTTCCTCTGTGATGCCATTGGATCGAAGGGAGTTCTGATTGGTACCTGTAAAATATTTTAACAAATACAAATAGAAAACCTGTCAAAGCAGCATCTCATGATCCCATGCATAATTAATGACCTTTCTTGGCCCTCCTTGTGAGTATAAGGGGGCACAGAGTGGGATTAGGTTAAATCTGTTATTCTTGGTTAAAGATTCATGTTGGGTTCACCATTTTTGTTTCGATCGAGGGGCTGGAAGACCGACGTGCCTGACGGTCGATCATTACGAAAGGCTAAGTTCCGATTAATCGCTCAGGTCATATATATCGGTCTTCATTTTGAAATTCCCAATGGTTCCGTATCCAACGATCTGTGGTCCTGCTTTCCAAAGGCAGGCGTTCGCTAGGCGATTCGGCCAGGGATGCTTAAGAACTCACATTGGTCGAGAGGATGGGAATTCGGGCTCATCACACCCTTTTGGGGGGAATTATTTCCTATTTCGGGACTCTCTTATAGATTTAAGATGTATTCATATGTTTGAGAATCTTTGGTTTATCCCCAAGTATAGTATCCACAGATTACCCCTTAGTTGGCAATGTTCAATTGAATGCAGGGATGCAGAGTCATTGAGGCTCTGGTTTACCATCCCTAATTGGGAATAATGACTCTGAGGAGTGTGGACTTATTGAGAAGACATGGGATTTAAGGCTCATAACTAGGCACTCTGGAGTTTATTATCATCCAGGGGGATAGATAACGACATGAGTCTTTGGATCAAACCCTTGATACGAGCTTCCTACGTATCCTCGTGAGAGGAATCAGAATCCATGTAGTTCGGTGCCGCTTTATGGGACACATCACCTTTTAAGGTAGTGCGACAAGGACCCAACCGTACAGTTTAACGTCTTGTGGCAAGGACACCCGGGCGAGAGATGCCTGGTCAAAGCTGGTGTGGGACTTACGCTGAGATAGCCCGGAAGACCCAAGGTAAGTGATTTCCTGGGCCCAAAGATGGTCCTGCAATAGTATAAGGACATGGTCTGATAGGAACAGATGTGTATCAGACTTAGATTTCGGGCTTTCACCTTGGGGAGGTTTCCTACGTATCCCGGTTGGTTGGGAATCGAAGTCCACGTAGTTTTTGGAAGATTAGGGCTTACATGTGAGAGTTTCCTGTTATTGGGATTGAACCTCGAGGAGGCGTTCTACGTACCCTGTTTAGGAAACAGGGGTCAAAACCCATGTAGTTAGTTTTTGAGGGGAATGATTGGGACTTACACATGGTTAGTGTCCTATATTGGGATTGAACCTCGGGGAGGCATCCTACGTACCCTTCTTAAGAGACAGGGATCAAAACCCATGTAGTTTTTTTTGACCGCCATTGTTGTGCGGATGCCATGACCATCACAAATCTCTAAGCCCACGTGAGTCATGCTCGATGTGAGAAACAAGAGAATTCAAGAGACTTGGAAAGCCCCACACTTTCTCCCTACCAAGGGAAGGGGAGGAAGACGACGAGTGGAGGAGAAGGCCGGGACCATTGGACTCCCCTTCTCCCTGATTTTGGAGTAAGGTAGGAGTCACGCAGTGGAGCAATGAACCTTCCGTGATGATAGGGGAAGGGTCATTGGCTTCCGGTGAGGATTGTGTGGGGCTTACTCCAGGAGGGATGCCCAGCCACACCCAGGAGAGGGAAGATGTTCTCACCTCTGGTGATCGTCAAAAGGAAACGAAAGCGGGGTCGCTCAATCCTGGAAAGTGGAGAGGCACAAAGGGGACTCCCGGGCTCGGACCCTGCACTACCGTGGGAATATGAACCTAGGAATTCTTCGGGAATCCGCTCAAGAGACGGGGAAACCCCTTTTTCCTTGCCTAAAATGGGTATATGAACTCAAAGTGGTGTGTTGAGGCACCTGAAAGTTTCATCATATGATTCTGGTGGCTTTGGTAGAGGCCTTGACTCGGGGCTGATGAATAGACCAATGAAAGGATTGCAAAGGATCTGGCCGGATTGGAAGGGTTTTATCTGGCTCGGGGAATGGGTACACCGAAGGAGTTGGTAGGCCGCATGGGTGCATGAGAAGTGGATCCCTTCATGTAGCGGGGTGCTACGCGTCTAGAGAGGTCGTTCGTGTACCATGGTGGTACGCGGGCTGATAATCATCTCACGTACTAGGGTGGTACGCAGCTTCAGGTTCGGCCCGTGTGCCAGGTTGGTACACGGTGGAGTTCGCGTGAGCAGCGGCAGTCAGGGGAGTCGCTGGTCGGGGGTTCGCCGGTCAGGTCTTCACCCACGTAGGAGGGTGCTACGTGGTGCGTCGGATTGAAAAAGGGGCATAAACTCCCTGGTCTGCGGGGAGTACATCCGCAGAGGGGCCCTGGCTTGCTGTTCTTATTTTAAGTTCGTGGTTCACCAATTTTTTATGTGTTTTTCGGTTCCTTATCAATTCGTTTTCCAGTTTTATACATGTTCTGGTTCATGAATTGGAACTTCACTATTCACGAAATCCTAATCTCCTTCCTCCAGAATCCTTCCTTCATAAGTCGATCTCCAAGCCTTCTCGTTGATGGAGTCCGATCAATCGATCCCCCGATCTTCGAATCCTTCTACTCAAATCCCTTTGATCCCCCTATTCTTATCCCCCTCGATATCCTTTTATACAGGGGAGGAAATGGGTGTATTGTGGTCATGCAGCACCTTTTGTGGAGGCCTATGACCGAAAACCTTGGCCATGGATGACTTAGTAAATCCGCAGTTCGTGGGGATTCATTGAATGCACCTCACCCGCGAACCATGTCGGTTCGAGGGGTGCTTTGCAGCCGCGTAGGGCTCCGCCTCTGTTCCGCGAACAATAGTGCGTGCGGCGTGGGCTGGTTGGCATGGTTCGTGGTGGGGATGGTTTGTGATGGTGGACCGGCCTGGCGTCCACCCCACATCATGCCCACGGAGGGATTCCCGCCTCTACTTCATGGACGACGCTGGTCCATAGAGGGGGCAGCTCGCTGAACTGGCCACGTACCCTCAATGTTGAACCGATACACGAATCGGTTGGTCCTTTGCCAATCTTGAGTATTCTCCATGTTTTTTGCCCAATTCTTTGAGGGAAATTAGGTAGAATCCTTTCTCAAATTAAAGGGATTCCCATTCTCCTTTCCAGATTTTTCAGGACCCTACAACCTAGTAAACCCCTAAAAACATTAAAAACCTGAAAATCCATTAAAAATATAAATACTCAAAAAAACCCTAAAACCCACAAAAACATTAAAAAATAATAATTATAATAACCCCAAAACCTCTCGAAATCCCTAAAAACCCTAAAAATCCAAAAAAGTCCTACAAAATCTCAAAAATCATGAAAAACACAAATAACCCCAAAACCTTAAAACCAATAACAAAACCATATAAATCAAAAAAAAATTGATACCCTTAAAAACCTTAAATGTGATAAAAACCATTAAAACCCCTAAGCCCCTTAAAATCACCCCAAATACCTAAAAAACATAAAAATGCTAAATAAGGCATAAAAATCCAAAAATATAAAAAACCCATAAAGCCCCTAAAAACCCCTAAGAAATCATAAAATTATAAAAAACATAAATCCCCTTAAAAACCTAAAAAATTCCTAAACCCAAAAAAACATAAAACATACCCTAAAAACACTAAAAAACCTAAAAAAAGAAAACACCCTAAAACCTTTAAATTCCCTAAATCCCTATAAATACCCAAAAACTGCTATAAACTCTAAAAAACCTTTAAAATTATAATAATTGTAAAAACTAAAAAATCGTTAATAAACCCACAACACCAAAAAACCCTTAAAAATCCAAATAGACAATAAAAAACCTTCAAACCCTAAACCCTCCAAATCTGTAAAAAATTAATACCCCCTAAATATCCTAAAAATGTTTTAAAAACCCCTAAAAACATAAAAAATCCTGAAATCTCATATGAACATACCAAAAACATGAAAACACTTTAAACACCTAAAACCCTAAAATAAACCAAAACCCATAGAACCCCTAAAACATATCAAAATGTTAAAGAAACCTAAAACAATGAAAATGCTAAAAATTCCCCAAAAATCTCTAAAGAAAAAAACCCTAAGAAAACCTCAAAAACCATAAAATACTTAAAACTAAAAAAATGAAAAAAAACCCTAAAACCACTAAAAAGACCCTAAAACCCCTAAAACCCCTAAAATTTAAAAAACAAAAAACCATAAAAACCATAAAAACCCTAAAACCCCAAAAAATCCCCAAAAAAACCACTAAAAAATCTAAAAATCCTTTAATCTTTGAAAAATGATAAAAAGACAAAAAAACCTTTAAAAGCCTTAAAACTAAAAAAAATGTCAAATCCCAAAAAAACCCTAAAAACCCAAAAAAATCCAAAAAAACCCCTCAAATTCCCTATTAACCCTAAAACCCATAAAAATACTAAATAATCCCTACAAATACCTTTGAACATAAAAAAACCCTAAAATCCATTAAAAGTACTAATATAACATAGAAAATTAAAAACAATTAAAACCTCTAGAAAACCTAAAATAGCTAAAAACCCTAAAAGACCTTAAAAACCATAAATAACCCTAGAAAACAGAAAAACCCTAAAAAAATTAAAAACCATAAAAACCTAGAAAAACCAAAATACACACTAAAAACGCTAAAATCCCTTTAAAACCCTTATAATGTTAAAAAACCATAAAACCCTCAAAATTTCTAAAAACCGTAAAATCCATAAAAATACTAAAAATGCCCTAAACCCGCTAAAAATGTAAAAAAACACTAAGAAACCCTTAAAAACCTTAAATCAAATAAAACCGATTAAAACCTAAAAATGTTAAAAATACTCAAAACCATAAAACCCTAAAAACCCTCAATATACCTAAAAACCATTAAAACCATAAGAATTCGTAGATATCCCTAAAAGTACCTAAGAATTTAAAAAACACAAAAACACAAAAAAAACCCTAAAAACCAAAAAACATATAAAATTCTTAAAAACCATAAAAATATAAAAACCATAAATTTCCCAAAAAACTATAAAAATCCATATATACCATACAACCCCCCAAAATCCAAAAAATCTTTAAAAACCTATAAGAACTCTAAAAACCACTAAAACTCTAAAAAAAATATAAACCCCATAAAAATGTTAAAAAACACCAATAAACCATAGACCCCCTAAAACACCAAAAAAACAATAAAACCCTAAATCTTGCTAAAATTCCAAAACCCCTAAAAATCCTTAAAAACCCTAAATACCCATTAAAAATCCTAAAAAATCCTAAGAAATACCTAAAGACATTAAAACCCCTAAAAAACCTTTTCAGAACCTTAAAAATCTAAATACACTTAAAACCCAAAAAAACCTAAAAACATTAAAACCCTTAATAAAACCCAAAAAACTCCTAAAAATAATAAAAAAAACCCAAAATCCCTAAGAGACATAAAAAACCATAAAACAACTAAAAACACTAAAAAACCATACAAACATAAAAATCCCTAAAAATTACTAAAAACCATAATAAAACATTAAAATCCAAAAAACACCAAAAGCCCCTAAAAACCTCAAAAACCTAAAAAATCTAAAAACCCTAAAAGATCATAAAAACCCTAAAACCCCTACAAAACATAAAAATCCCTAAATAGCTTTAAAATACCTAAAGGCCTATAAAAATCCTAAAAACCCATTAAAAACATAAAAAAAACCCTTTAAACACTTAAAACATTAAAAAACTATAAAAACCATAAAAAGGTAAAAAAACAAAAAAACTCAAAATAACCATAAAACACTAAAAAACCTAAAAACCATTAAACCCCCCCAATATCCATAAAACACCTAAAATCAAATAAATAATAAAAAATTCCTTAAAATCTATAAAAACATAAAAAACCCCTTTAATATTGAAAAACCATCAGAAAATCTTAAAAATCTAAAAACACATAAAACCACTAAAAACATCATAATCATTATATATAAATTTTTATTCAAAAAGAGAAATAAATAATACACACAGAGCCCGGTAATAAAGAAATAAAAAAACACAACTATGGGGGTCTAAAATGGTGAAGACCGAGAGCGTCCCCTTTAATGATGTTAATCCACGTTGGCTTAAAAGTTTCAAGATTATGGAAAACCACGCTCTCCAAGCCTGTATTGTCAAGAGAGGCCAGGTAATCTACATCCCCATTCCCCTCCCTCCTCATATGAGACACTTTGGTCATGTTACCCATGCATCCACGACATTTGTGAATAATGTATTCAATAGACCACGACATGACACCCAGCCCTTGGATCGTATTGTAAACCAACTTTTAGTATATTTCCACTTCCTTGAGGTCCAAACACCTATGTCTACAAGCGATATGACCCGCCTGCACAGACTTCACCTCCGCCAACAACGACGTGCCCTGGCCCAGCCGGATAGAAAAAACCATGATGGTCGTGCCATGGATATCACGCACAATCCCCCCCCCCCTCGCATGACACCATTTGCACACGAACCATCGTGTTCAATTTTAGGCCCCGAGTGGGAGGGTGCCCACAGACCCAATTACCAACCAAAGTATTAATGCCTGACGAAGTACCTTGGGTAGCCTGACTAAGTTGTTGCAAAGTGGGAGACTCCCACCATGAAGTGAGAGTACTGACCATATTCAACAGCTGATATCTCGTTCTATTGATAATCGTGTGACCGGACGATACCACCCCTTCGTGCCGCCACTTATTCCACACCTACCACAAGCACCAACAGCCTACCTGCAAGACTAAAGTGTGTGCCCTCTATTTGGGTTCCTCTTTCCCCGCTCCATGTAAGCAACGAACAACCAAAGGATGCTCGCCCATACGAGGAACTGAAAATGTTGTAAACTCACCAATGAACATCCACACCTTCTTTGCCCAATCCCCCGCGAAGAACATATGATTTGATCTTTACTCCTTATACCCCTTACAACAAACGCACCTAGATGCTATGCTCACCTTGCAACGTTTAATATACTCATCTATGGGAACTTCTCTATGCCAGAGCCGCCAAGTAAAAATATTAAATTTGGTGGGGATTCTCTTACACCACAGAACCTCATTCCACTCATCCCCAAAAACTGGCTTGAAGAATACATGCTGGAAGTCCTTTGTTGTGAAAGCACCAGAAGATGACAGGACAAACACAAATTTATCTGGTTCTGGGATCATCTCAGTGTTCTAGAACTTTTCTAGTTGGCCCCTATCCATCACGGCCGAAATTAATAACTTGTTAAGGCTTTCCTCCATAAAGGATATATTGGTAGTCAGGAAACCAGGGAACCCAAGAGTCTCCCCAAACCAATTATCATGCCAGAACGAGACACCTCCTATCCCAATGATCCATCGCGAGTGAGGTCTTATGGAGGAAACAATGGGACTTATCTCACTCCAGAGAGGAGAGGCATGGCCATTCTGAAAATCCCCTTGCCCCACTAAATTGGAATTCATGGTTTTTCCCCATAAAAAGGGTCATTCCAACACCTCCCATACCAGTTTGGCATGCATGCATGCAATGGTATCACTCAGACTGCGCACGTTGATATCGCCTTCGCTGGTAGGCTTCACCATCTTAAATATCTCTACAATGAAAAAACCATAAAACATTGGAAAACCCTAAGAAAAATTCAAAATATAAGTAGACTTTAAACCCATTGAAACCTAAAAAACACTAAAAAATATAAAATTTACCAAAACCCCTAAAAATGTAAACCCCTCGAGATCCCTAAAAAACCTAAATCCAATTAAATACCAGAAAATCCTTAAAAATCCCTAAAAAGTAAAAAAAACCCTAAAACCCCTTAAAAACCTTATGAAATTCTATGAATTTAAAAACACTTACAACCCCTAAAAAGTACAAAACACTAACACTATAAAAGACCCTAAAACCCTAAAAACCCTAAAAACTAAAAAAACTATAAAAACCATTAAAACCCCTATAACCCACAAAAACCATACAAAACCTCTAAAAACTCTAAACTATTTAACCCCATAAATATTTTAAAAAACTATAATAAATATTTACAACCCTAAAAACTCGAAAAACCCATAAAAACCTAAAAAACCATAAAACACTAAAAAACACAAATCCCCTAAAACCCTAACAACCTTAATGGCCCTAAAAATTTCTAAAAACCATTGCAATCCTTAAAATTTTCTAAAAATCCATAAAAATATAAAAAACAGTAAAAGAATTGAAAATAAACACTATGAAAACCTTAAAAGAATAAAAACACATAAAATCCCTAAAAACCTAAAAAACATGAAAACCCTTAAAACCCATAAAACCCAAAACAAATACTCAGACCCTCAAAATCCCTAAAACCCTTTAAAACTATAAGAAATCTAAAAATACAAGAAAATGCAAAAAATCATAAAATCCCTGAAAAACCTTAATAAAAACTTAGAAAACTAAAGACACTTAAAACCATTAAAAACCAAAAAAATTCTAAAAACCCTAAAAAGCATAAAATTACTAAAAATCCTTACAAATCCCTAAAACACAAAAATCCCTATAAACCATGAAAATGCCAAATTAAACCATAAAAACCTAAAAACACGAAAATCCCATAAAATAGAAAAAAGGGTAAAACCCATAAAAGGCGCTAAAAATCTAAAACCCTTAAAATCATAAAACCCCTTAAAACCCTTATACCCCATAATAACCCTAAAACCCCACTAAGAACGCTAAAAACCATTTAAACCCTTCAAAAAGTTAAAAATATCTAAATAACTTTAAAATACTAAAAAATAAAAAAACCACAAAAATAAAAAAACAAAAAAAAATTGAAAAAACATTAAAAATCCCTTAAAATGAAAAAAATCCCCAAAACCACTAGAAAAAAAAGATATTTAAAAATATCTAAAAAACTAAAAAAGTAAAAAAATCCAAAAACCCCGAAAACCCCAAGAAAAACATAAAAACCTAAAAACATTAAAAACCTGAAAAACCATAAAACCCCTCAAATACCTAATAAACCTAAAAACCAAAAAAATCCTAAATAATCCGTTAAAACCTAAAAAATCTAAAAACATAAAAACCCTAATAAATCCTTACAACTCTAAAACGAATTAAAACCAGTAAATATCATAAAACACTCTAGAAACCCTAAAAACCCTAAAAAGCCTAAAAATCCTAAAAATCCAAAAAAAACCCTTATAAACCAAAAATATTCTAAAAATACATAAAATATCTAAAAATATAAAAAACCCTAAAAACCCATAAGAAATCCTTGAAAAAACAAAAAACACTGAGAACCCCCAAAAACCTAAAAAATGATAAAAACCCTAAAACCGTAAAAACCCTAAGAAACCCTAAAAACCATCTAAATCCCAAAAAACCTAAAAACCCAGAAAAATCCTAAAAAAATCTAAAAAACCCTAAAAACATAAAAACCCTCAAAACCACTATGAAAACCTTAGAAACCTAAAAAAACTTAAAACCCTTAATAAACCTCAAAATGATAAAAACCATAAAAGACCCTAAAATCCCATAAAAAGCATAAAACCCCAAATAACCTTATTAAACCCAAAAAACTCAGAAAAATCTTAAGAACCACTAAAAACACTAAAAACAATTTAAACCAATAAAATATTTAAAGAACTCTAAAAAACATTTAAACCCTAAGAAACTAAGATACCCTAAAAACTAAAAAAATTCATAAAACCATTAAAGACACTAAAAAACCCCAAAACCATCAAAATCTCTAAAAACCCTCCAAACCATAAAAAAACTAAAAAACCCTAAAATCCATAAAAACATAAAAACACATAAAAACCGTGAAAACCATAAGAAAAAATTGAAATCTAAAAACATATTAAACCCCAAAAACATAAAAACCCAAAAACCCTAAAAACCATAAAAACCATAATCCCTCAAAATCCTTAAAATCCATAAAACCCCATAAAATAAAAAAAATCCTAAAAAGTCCACAAAACATTAAAAACTTAAAACCCCTAAAACACTAAGAAGGCCTTAAAAACCTAAAAATGATTAAACCCCTAAAAAACATAAAAAAACAAAAAGAGCAGAAAAACCCTACAAACCCTAAACACACTAAAAACCTTAAAAACCCTAAAAACACATAAAACCACTAAAAAAATCTAAAACCCTTTAAACTCTGAAAAAATATTAAAAACTCTAAAAAACATGAAAACCCCAAAAAATTTCAAAATAAACTAAAATCCAAAAGAACCCCATAAAAACCCTAGAAACCCTAAAAAACATAAAAATCCCAAAAGAGCTAAAAATCCATAGAAATCAAAAAAATCACTAGAATCCCTAAAAACATAAAAAACCAAAAAACCCTTGAAACCCCTAATAATTCCTTATAAAACTAAATTACCTTCACCCCCGAAAATCCTAAAAAACCCTAAACCCCCAAAAACCCTAAAAACCATATAAATCCCTAAAAACCCTTAAATCACTAAAACCACTAAAAACCCCAAGGAAAAAATTTAAAACCGAAAAAAACATAAAACACCTATAAACTTAAAAAAAATGCTAAAAACACTAAAACCCTTAAAACACTAAAAAACCTAAAGACCCCTCAAAATATCGAAAATCCTAAAAAACTATAAAAAGGTAAAAATCCATAAAATCCCTTAAAATTTGAAAACACTAAAAACCATGAAAACCCCTAACAAAACCAAAAAACTAAAAACATATAAAACCCCAAAAAGCATAAAAAATCTTGAATAATCTAAAAGATGCTAAAACACAAAAAATTCTTAATATTATAAACCACTAAAAACCTTAAGGAACCCTAAAAACACATAAAAAACACCAAATTCTACTAAAAAATCTAAAAACCTAAAAAACACTAAAAATCATAACATCCTTCAAAATTCCAAAAAACAATAAAATCCTAAAAAACCTAAAAAAAATCCCTAAATATACAAAAAAATACCTAAAACCCTAAAAAGTAAAAAAAATCATTAAAATTCCATAAAAATCCATAAAAACGTAAAATTCTATAAAACCCTAAAAAACCTAATAACCCTTAAAGACATTAAAACACATAAAACACTAAAAACACTTCAACCCCCTAAAACCCAAGAAATATTAAAAATATAGAAAGACCCTGAAAACCCTAAAAAAAATAAAACCTATAAAAACTACTAAAACCTTAAAAAATCATAAAACATCATAAACCCTAAAAAAACAAAAAACTGTAAAAACCCATTAAACCCATAAAAATGTTAAAAACATCTAAACAACCTTAAACACCATAAAAAACTCAAAGAAAACAAAAAAACCATGAAAACCCTAAAACCCCTAAAAACATATTAAACCACACAAAACCCCTAAAACCCCTAAAAACCATATAAAAAATCTAAAAACCATAAAATTAAATAAAAATGAAAAAAAAACACTAAATTCCTTGATAAACAATAAGATAACCTTAAAAACCTAAAAAAAATATTAAAACCTAAAAATAAAAAATAACTCTAAAACTCTAAATACCCTTGAAATACCCTAAAAACCATAAAAACCATAAAATCCACTAAATACCATAAAACACCCATAAAACCCTAAAAACAACTAAAAAAATTAAAAACCCTTTAAACCCCTAAAAATGTTAAAAATCCCTAAAACTATAAGAAACCTAAAAAACTCAAAAAACCAAAAAACCCACAAATAACCATAAAAACCCTAAAACCCCTAAAACCCCTAAAACCCATCAAAATCCATAAAACCAATAAAAAACCATAAAATACTTAAAAATCCTAGAAATTCCAAAGAATGTAAAAAACCCTAAACCCTGGAAAACCTTAAGAAACTCTTTAAAACATAAAAACACTTAAAACTCTTAAAAACATAAAAAATGCTAAAAACACTAAAAACCCTTAAAACCTTGAAACCAATAAAACCCTCAAAATCCCTAAAAACCCAAAAAACTATAAAAATCTAAATAATCCCTAAAAATCCCTAAAAATGTAAAAAACCATAAAAACCCACAACACCAATAAAAATTAATAAAAACATGAATAAACTTAAACCTACTAAAAAACCTAAAACTAATAAAACACCAAAAAAATCCAAAATACCTAAAAACATTAAAAAACTGAAAATATCTAAAAAACCAAAAAATCCATAAAAACAAAAAAAATCCCTAAAAATATAAATAACACAGAAAAACCCAAATAAAACCATAAAAACCGTAAAGCTGAAAACCCATAAAAAACTAAAAAATATAGAAACCCTAAAAGTCCCTAAGAACCCTAAAAACCATTAGAAACCATAAAAACCTTAAAACCTTTAAAGTCCCTAAAAACCCATAAAACCCTAAAACCAACTAAAAATTCTTAAAACCCATTAAAGCCCAAAAACGTTTAAAAATATAAAAACTTTAAAACCCATAAAATCTCAAAAAACCCTTCAAACACGAAGAAAAATCATAAAATCATAAAAATCATATCAAATCCTAAAAGCACACAAAATCCCTAAAATCCTAAAAATCCATAAAATTCCTAAAAAATCACTAAAAAACACTAAAAACTTAAAAACCCATGAAAAACCAATAAGAAAACATGCAAAACATAAAAACACATAAAATACCTGAAAACCAAAGAAAGGATAAAAATCTTAAAAGACACAAAAAAATGCCAAAATCCCAAAAAACTAAAAAAAATCAAAATACCATAGTAACCCTAAAAACCCATAAAAATTCTAAAAATCCTCTAAAAACTCTAATAACCCTTTAAACCCCTAAAAACATTAAAAAAACTAAAAAACATTAAAACCTCTAAAAACTCAAAAAAATCCCCTTGAAACCCCAAAAAACCCTTAAAATCATAAAACCCCTAAAAACCAAATACCCACAAAATCCCTAAAAATCTCAAAATCCCTAAAATCTCTAAAAACCCTAAAAACCATAAAAAACCTAAAAATATCTATAAATCCCTAAGAATATAAAAACCATAAAACCCTAAAAATACCAAAGAAACCCTTAAAACCTAAAAACACAGAAAACATATAAAAAACTAAAAAAATGTTAAAAACTATAAGAAACTACAAAAACTGTTAAAATCCTAAAAATACTCAAAATACCTAAAAACCATAAAACCATAAAAATTATAAATAATGCCAAAATATCCCCAAAAACATAAAATATCATAAAACCCCTAGAAGAATAAGAATCAAATTAGAAACCTAAAAATATGTAAAGGCCTTAAAAACCTAAAAACCCTAAACCCCAAATAAAGCCTAAAAACACTAAAAAACCATATAAACATGAAAAAAAAAAATTAAAAACCCATAATGATCCTAAAAATGAATACATAATATAAAAACCCTTTAAACCCCTAAAAAATTAAAAACTCTAAAAAGCCTTAAAACCCAAAAAAAAATAAAATATAGTCCTAAAAATCTAAAAAAACTGTAAATACCCAAACCCCCTAAAACCCTGAAAAACCATAAAAATCATTAAGACATTAAATCCCAAAACATATCCAAATTATTATAATAAATACATAAAAAACCTAAAAATTAAGAAATCCAAATAACCTTAAAACCCCTTAGAAAACTTTAGAAACCTAAAAACATATAATCCCCTAAAAAACTAAAAAAATCTAAAAATGATAAAAAGCCCCTAAAACCCTAGATCCATCAAATTCCCCCAAAACACTAGAAACCAAGAAAAATACTAAACAATCCATTGAAATCCCTAAAAATGTAAAAAACCAAAAACTATAAAAAAGAAAATGAAAAAAATTAAAAACCTAAAAATGATTAAAACCCCAAAAAAACATTAAAAATGTTAAAACCCTAAAAACCCCTAAAACCCCTTAAAACCGTCAAAATCCCTAAAATCACTTAAAACCATAAAAACCCTAAAAAAGCCCTAAAAATCAATATAAATGTTGAAAACCACAAAAACCCTAAAAACCACTATGAAATAATTAAAAACATAAAACAACTTAAAATCCCCAAAAAACAAAAAAAAGAGACTAAAAACATTAAAAGTATCTAAAAACCATAAACCCCTAAATTTTTTTTAACACCTCAAAATCCCTAAATAAACTCAAAAAACCATAAAGTCCAAAAAAATCCTTAAATATCACTAAAATGTAAAAAACTATAAAAAACATGAAAAAAAACTAAGAAAACCATAAACAGCCTATAAAACCATAAAATCTCTAAAACACCAAAAAAATCCCTAAAACACCAAAAAAATCTAAACAACCTTAAAAACCTAAAAACCCTAAAAACCATAACAATCCTAAAAATCCATAAATATCTAAAAAACCACAAAAAACCCTAAAAACACTAAAACCCCTAAGAAAACAATAGAAACATAAAAACACTTAAAACTCATAAATATACAAAAAATTATAACCCCCCCCCCCCCAAAAAAAACTCCAAAACCCCTAAATGGTTTTAAAAACATGCAAAATCCTTCAAAAACCTAAAAACTATAAAATCCTAGAAATCCTAAAAAATCCAAAAAAAACGAAAAAATAGAAAAAAACCTCGAAAAACCCAAAGAAATCCTTAAAAACATAAAACTATTTAAACACCTAGAAACATAAATGATCCTAAAAACCCTAAAATACCTTAAAATTAGAAAAACCCTTAAAACCAAAAAAACCATAAATTTTTTAAAAAACATAAAAATTGATAACTAACCTAAAACACCACTAAAAACACAATAAACCCTTTAAAACCCTAAAAATGTTTTAAAACTCTAAAAAACGTAAAACCCTTTAAAACACAAAACAACCAAAAAACCAAAAAAATGCCAAAAAACCTAAACATCCTTAAAAACTGAAAAAACCATATAATACTAAAAAGACCTAAAAGTCCAAAAGAAAATAAAAAACCCTGAAAACCCCTTAGAAAATAGTAAAATCCTAAAAACACTTAACCCCCAAAAAATAGTAAAAACACTAAAAACTCTAAAACCCCTAAAAACCCTTAAAACCCTCAAAATCCATTAAACCCCTAAAAACCATAAAAACATAAAAATTACTTAAAATCCCTAAAAATATAAAAAAACTAGAAACACTAAAAGGCCCTATGAAAACCTTAAAAATAAAAAAAAACATAAAAACCCTAAAAAATTTAAATTGATAAAAAAATCAAAAAACCCCAAAAACCATCAAAATCCCTAAAAATTCTAAAACACATACAAATCATCAAAAATTCCTAAAAATATATAAAAATGGAAAAAACCACGAAAACCCTAAAAAATCCAAAGAAAACCTTACAAAACCTAAAAACAATTTAAATCCATTAAAAATCTAAAAAACGCTAAAACCCCTAAATCCCAAAAACCATAAAAACCCTAAATTCCTAAAAATACAAACAAATCTTATAAATCATAAAAGTTAGAAAAAACTCTAAAAATTTCTATAAACACAATAAGCCTTAAAAACCCTGAAAACCCTCAAAATTCCTTAACACCCTAAAAAAATTTAAATACTAAAAAATATCTAAAAATACCTAAGAATGTAAAAAACAATAAAAACCCTCAAAAATCCTAATAAAACATTAAAAAAATAAAATACATAAAACCCCTAAAAACAAAAAAAAATACACCAAAACCCCTAAAAAACCCTAAAACTTTCTAAACACCATTGAAATCCCTAAAAACCTTGAAATCCCTAAATACATAAAAACCCTAAAAAACACTAAAATCACTAAAATCCTTTAAACCCCTATAATGTTAAAAACTATAAAAAATCATTAATTCCCTAAAAATGTAAGAAAAATCCCAAAAAATTTAAAAAACCATAAAAACCCAAAAAACCCTAAAAACTCTAAAAATCCTAAAAAACTAATAAAAATTATAAAAATCCCAAAAAAATCCCTAAAAACGTAAAATACCCAAATCCCTAAATACCCCTAAGAAAACATTAAAAACCTAAAAAATATTTACACCCCTGAAAACCTAAAAAAATGATAAAAAATAAAAGCAAAAAACCTCACAAATCCATAAAACCCCTATGTGGATGGCGGTTGAGTCTCCTAGATCCTCTCTTGCTCGGGCTTCCCTCCGATTTCGACTCCTATCACGGTGGGTTTTCTCTGGCGTGGAGGTGCCTCCTTTGCTGTTGTGGCTTCGTAGGCGTCGACCTTCCTAGCATTGTCCGTCCCTCATTTGGCGGTTCTTTTCTTCTATCTTGGCGGTGCCCTTGCAGGTTCTTAGGCATCGTATTTAAATAAAGGTGTCTGCCTGGGATTATCAGGTCAAATATGGTCTCCCCGACGTGAGGCATTTCATATTTATGAAGGAGAGTGATGGATGTGGTCTTTCCTTGGGGCGGAGCTACAGATCCTTAGTGGATCCACTCAGATATGGAATTTTCGGAGTTCATCACCACAGATCCATGGAGGAACTGGTCAGATCTGAGCATTATGGTTTGCAGTGTTGCAGATCTTCGCCCCTTATTTGCAAGGGGTGATCTCAGCGGTGATGGGATTCAGTGACAATCCTTAGATTCATGGCAGCAGGTGTTCTTCAGATTCTTCGACGGCTTAGTCTTCTCCATGCAGCGGCCTGGCGGGTTCCTCATTATCAGTCAATTGCCTCTTCTGGTTTGATTCTTCAGTGTCCGGATTATTCTCTGATGGCCCTTCAAGTTTGGTATGTGGTTTCTTCTACAATGTTGATCCTACAGTTTTTCTCTTCTTCTGCTGTTTCGGTGTCTCCTGGATTCATCTTTCTACTACTTAGTCGGTGCTTGCTTGATCTACAGTTATGGATTGTTTGGCTGGTGGATTGGTTCTTTAGTTGGGATCCTCATCTGGTTAGGGGTATTATAATTGAGTTTCTATCCTTGATTGTTCTAGTTTTTTTTAAATTGTTTATGTTGTTGTGGAAATTGGTGTATGTCGATGAGAGAGATAATCTATTTGATGTTTCTTTTTTACGAGGTGCTGAAGGAGATGTTGGTTGTCGGAAAATGTGGTGTTGGGTGATGCTTGCTGCTAGGCGGGGACGTGTGGAAGTTGATGTTTATCAGTTTTGTGTTGATGGTTCTGTATTGCTGCTGGTGGATATGCTTGGGGAGAAGGTGATGGAGGCTGGAAATGGTGTGACTGGATCCTGGTTTCTTCTTAGATGGGAGGTGATAATGCTTTGTTTTTGCATTTCTATATGCTGGAAACTGAACTGCGGATGGCTGGGAGATGATGGGATAAGAGGTGTTGGATGCAAGGACCTGAGAAAACCCCCAAAAAAACCTAAGACAATCGTAAATACTAACAACTTTTGAAACCCCTAAAAACGTAAAAAATCTAAAAACTCTAAAGATCCTAAAGATCCTAAAGACCCTAAAACCATAAAAAAATCCTAAAAACCCTCAAATTCACTAAACACCCTAAAAACCATAAATGCCTAAAAATCCATAGAATCCCTAAAAATGTAAAAAAACACTTAAAATCAAGAAATCCCATAAGAACCCCATAAAAATCTAAAAATGCTTAAAAACCCTACAAACACTAAAACCCCTAAAAGAGCCAAAAAGCCATAAAACCCTAAAAATAATAAAACCCCTAAAAAAATTAAAAACCCTAAAATCATACCCAAACTAAAAACTATTAAAACCCCTAAAAACCATTTAAACCCCTAAAACATTAAGAAAACTCTAAAACCTTCAAAAACCTTAAAAACTTAAAAAACCTAAAAACCCAAAAACCCCAAAAAAACCAAAAAATCATAAAATCACTCAAAATCACTAAATACTCTAAAAAATATAAAAATTCTAAAAAACCCATAAATGTCCCTAAATACATAAAAATCCATAAAAACCTAAGAAAACAAAAAAACCCAAAAACACATAAAATCCCTAAATAACCTAAAACACATTATAAACCTAAAATGACTCTAAAACACATAAATCCATTAAAAATAAAAAAACCATAAAAAACCACTAAAAACTATAAATAACCTTAAAAGCCCTAAAAACGTTAAAAAACTAAAAAACCTTAAAAAATATAAAAAACTAAAAATAAACACATAAAAACATAAAAACCGTAGAAACGTTAAAATCCCTAAAACACCACAAAATCCCTAAAAACCTAAAAAACCATAAAAATTATAAAAAAAATCCCTTAAAATATATTCATTTAAAAACCCTAAAACCTTATAGAAAACCTTAAAACCTAAAACCACATAAAATACCTAAATAACCTAAAATCACTAAAAATAATAAAACCACTAAAAGGCATAAAAACTCCTAAAAACCATAAAATCCCACAAAAATCAAAAAAACCCTTAAAACACTAAAAAATATGAATCCCCTTTAAACCTCTAAAAATATTAAAAAACTCTAAAAATCCTTAAAAATTTTAAAAAAATTGAAAAAATCATAAAAACCCAAAGAAACCATAAAAACCCTAAAGCCATAAAACACCTAAAACCCCTCATAATCCCAAAAAAACACTAAACAAATTCCTATAAAATTCATAAATATCCCTAAAAACACAATAAAATCAAAAACCATGAAAAAACCTAAGAAAACCTAAAAACCCTAAAAACAATTAAAACTCATAAAAACCTAAAATATTCTAAAAACCATAACAACCCCTAAAATTCAAAAAACACAAATAACCAAAAAATTCATAAAAAATACCTAAAAATCCCTAAAATCATAAAAACCTTACAAATCCTAAAAAATGCTAAGAAAATTTTAAAAACATAAAAACACTTTAAACCCCTAGAAATCCCAAAAACATTAAGAACATTGAAAAACCGTAAAACCCTAAAAACCCATAGAAACCCCCAAAATCCCTAAAACCCTTAAAAACATAAAAAACACAAAAAATCCTTAAGAATCCCAAAAAATTTATGAAAACATGAAAAACCCTAATAAAAAATTAAAAATATAAAAACACATAAAACTTCTAAAAAACCTAAAAACAATAAAAACCATTATAGGCCACGAAACCGCTAAAAACCCCTAAAAACCATAACAATCTAAAAACCATAAAAGACCCAAAAACCCAAAAAACCCACAAAAAACTCTCGAAACACATTAAACATCTAAAAATGTTACAAATATCTAAAAACAATTTAAAACCTTACAATCTAAAAAACCTTAAAAACCACAAAAACGAATCCATAAAAAATCCTACAAAACATCAAAATCCATAAAATCCCTAAAAACCATAAATATCCTTAAAATATTTAAAAGTCCCTAAGAATGTAAAAAACACTAAAAACCTTAAAATCTCCTAATAAAACATTAAAAAACTAAAAACACATTAAACCCCTAAAACGTTAAAAATGATAAATGCCCTAAAACCCAAAGAAACCCAAAAATACTTCAAAAAACCTAAAAACGTAAAAACTGATAAAAATACTAAAAATAAGTAGAAATCCTAAAGACATTAATAACCCTAAAAACACTAAAAACCATATGAAAACCTTAAAAACATAAAATTCCTAAAAACCTAAAAAACACTAAAAACACAAAAAACCTTTAAACCCCAAAAAACCATAAAACCCCAAAGAACCGTAAAAAACCTAAAATATAATAAAACCCATAAAAACCACTAAAATATCTAAAACCCTTTAACCCCTTAAAATTTTTTAAAAAATATAAAAAACCTTAAAAATTTAAAAAAACCAAAACAACCATAAAAATAATAAAAAACACAAAACCACTAAAAAACCTAAAAACCGTCAATTTTCCCCAAAACCGTAAGAAAGAATAAAAAACCTAAAAGAATCCCTAAAAATCCCTACATATGTAAAAAAACCTTAAAAACCTAAAAACACCTATGAAAAACTTGAAAACCTAATAACACTTAAAAACCCCTAAAAACCCAAAAAATGCTAAAAATCTAAAAAAAATACAAAAAAATGAAGAAACGCTAAAACCAAAAAAACTACATAAAACCCCTAAAAACCATAAAAATCCTCAAAAAATAAAAACCCCAGAAAATGTAAGCCCTGAAAAATGCTACAAAAACCATAAAAACCTAAAAACTCTTAAGACCCTTAAATACCTAAAAACTGCTAAAACCCTGAAAGAACCTAAAATCCATATAAACCATTAAAACCCCAAAAAACAATAAAACCCCTAAATGCACATAAAATACTTAAAACCCAATATAAACTATAAAAAGTGTTTAAACCCCTAAAAATGTTAAAAAATCTAAAAAAAACATGAAATCCTAAAAAACTCCAAAAAACCTAAAAACACAAAATAAACCATAAAAACCATAAGAACATCAAAATATAAAAATCCTAAAAACACTAAAAAACCATTAAATTCCTAAAAATCCTAAAAAACATAAAAATCATAAAAACCCTGAAAACCTTGGAAAAACATTAACAACCTAAAAACTCTTAAAACACTTAAAACACCTAAAACCCTAAATAATCTAAAAACCCCCAAACCCCTAAAAATGTAAAAACCCTAAAACCTTTGGCAAAACCTCATAAAGACACTTAAAACTCCTAAAAAACCTAAAAATTTTAAAAACCCTAAAATTCAAAAACATCCACATAATCCCTAAAACCAAAAAAACCTAAAAAGCCATAAAAATCCATAAAAATTTAAGAACCCCTAAAACTAAAGAAAACCCCTAAAAATAAAAAAACCAGAGAAACATAAAGCCCCTAAAATACTCAAAAAAAAGCTAGAAATCCATAAAACCATAATAATATGTAGAAACTCTAAGAAACCATAAAAATCAGAATTTGTTTTTTAAAAAAACCCTAAAACGTAAAAAAACCATAAAACAATGAAAAAATCAAATAAAACATTAAAAACCTAAAAACAATTAAATCCCAAAAACCCTAAAAACACTAAGAACCATGAAAAATCATAAAAGACACAAAAAACCTACAGACGCTCAGAATCCCTAAAAACACAAAATAAATTAAAAATCCTAAAAATTCATTAAAATCCCTACAAACATAAAACCCCTAAAAACTTTGGAAAACCCTAAGAAAAACATAAAAACCTAAAACAATTAGAAACCCCAAAAAACCTAAAAATTCTAAAAACCCTAAAATACCCTAAAACCCTTAAAACCAACTAATATCCATAAAACCAGTAAAAACCTTAAAAACCCATAAAAATCCAAAAAAACCATAAAAAACTAAAAACACTAAAAACCCTTTAAGCCCCTAAAAAAGTTAAAAACTATAAAAAAACATCAAAACCCCTATCAACTCAAAAAATGCCTAAAAATAACAAAAAAACCATTAAAACCATAAAATCCCTAAACCCCCTAAAAACCCTGAAGATAAATAATAACCATAAAAATCCAAAAAATCCCTAAAAATCCTAAAATATTAAAAAACCATAATACCCTAAAAAACTCGAAGAAAACATTAAACCCCTAAAAACACTTAGAAAACATAAAAAAATAAACTACTCTAAATCCATAAATATATCTAAAAACCCTAAAGCCCTCAAAATACCTAAAACCCCAAAAAACCATAAAAATACTAAAAATACCTTAACATTCCTAAAAACATAGAAACCCTTAAACCCTGGAAAACCACTGAGAAAACCTCAAAACTTAAAAATAATTACAAACCGAAAAAAACCATAAAATTTCTTAAAACCCAAAAAAGGCCCAAGAAACCCCAAGAACCCAAAAATCCCCAGAAAAGATTAAAATATCTTAAAAACCCATATAAACCCTAAAAACCACAAAAAACCCTAAAAACCCTTCAAACACCTAAAAAAGATAACAAACCTTAAAAATAATTAAAACCCATAAAAACTCAAAAAAAAACCCTAAAACCCAAAAAAACAAAAAAACCTAAAAATCATAAAAAACCCAAAAAATCCCTAAAACCCCATAAAAATTATTAAAAATCCCTAAAAAACCCTAAAAATGTAAAATACCCAAAAAACCCAAAAAAGCCCTATGAAAACCTTTAAAACATAAAAACAATTAAATCCCCTAAAAACTAAAAAAGGATAAAAACACTAAAAACCATAAAAACATTAAAAAACTTTTAAAACCCACAAAATGCCTAAAAACTCAAAATAGATAAAACTCCTTAAATCCCTTAAACATCAGAAAAAATGTAAAAAATACTAAAAATCCTAAAAATCCCTAAGAAAACCTTAAAACCCTACTAACACATAAAACTTATAAAATCCTAAACATTCTAAAATCCTTAAAGACCTTAAAAACCCCTAAAACCCATAAAAACAGTTAAAAAAATAAATACCATAAAAACATATAAACCCCCCTAAAAACATGAAAAATTATTGAAACAAAAAAATGATAGAAAATTATAAAACACCTTAAGAAAAATACAAAAAAAAATAAAAAAACCCTAAAAACTTAAGAATCCATAAAATGCCTAAAAACTAAAAACCAGAAAACCCCTTGCAATCCTTAAATACCTTAAAAACCGAAAAATACTTAAAATAAAATAATAAACCCTAAAGCATAAAAACGCTTACAAACCTATAAAACCCCTAGGAATATCATAAAAACCAAAAAACACACAATACTTATAAATTTACTAAAGTTTCTAGAAACCCTAAATGACCCTAAAACCACAAAAACCCTAAAAACCATCAAAGTCCCCTAACCCAAAAAAACCATAAAAATTCAACAAAATTCAAAAAAAAAAAGAAACATGTAAATCCCTAAAAAATAAAAAATCTCATAAAAAACCTTCAAAACCAAAAAGAACATTAAACCCCTAAGAAACATAAAAAAATTAAAATCCCGAAGAGATCCTAAAAACCCTAAACCCCCTAAAAAACATAAAACCCCTAAAAACATTAAAAAACCCTAAAACCTCATAAAAACCCTAAAAACCCACAAAAGAAATCTAGAAAAACTTTAATCACATATAAAGGTTAAAAAATATATAAAATATTAAAAACCCTCAAAACTCAAAAAATCCTAAAATCCTAGAAAAAAAATCCATTAAAATCCTAAAAACCGTTAAAATCCCTAAAACCCAAAAATATAATAACAATCCAGAAAAACCTAAAAAATTACTAAAGAAGTAAAAAAACCTAAAAATTCATAAAAACATAATAAAACCTCAAAATCTTAAGAAACATAAAACCACTAAAAACCTACAAAATGATATAAACCATAAAAACCTTAAAACCCTGAAAATCCCTAAAAACCCTAAAAACCCTAAAAACCCATAAAAATCTTAAAGAATCCCTAAAACTCCCCAAAAACATCAAAACACTCAAAACACTAAAGACACATATAAAACCCTAAAAATAGATAAGCACTTAAAACACCTAAAAACCTAAAAAAAATCAAATCCCACAAAACCATAAAAACAATTAAAATCCTTAAAAAGCCCTAAAAATATCTAAAAATGTCTAAAACCCTAAAAAATGAAAACCATAAGAAAAAAATAAAAAACTAAAACCACTTAAAACCTATAAAAAGATAAAAAACAGATAAAACACTAAAAATACATAAAACCCTAACCCCACCAAAAAATGTAAAATAGCCTAAATACCTTAAAAATCCAAAAAACCCAAAAAAACAACTAAAAACTCTAAAAATATCTTAAACCCTTAAAAACATTAAAAAACTATAAAATACCTTAACATCCTAAATACTCAAAAAAACCCTAAAAACAAAAAAAATTCCAAAAAACCTAGAACCCACTTATAACCATAAAAAATCATAAGAAAAAACTAAAACCATTAAAATCCTAAAAAATCCACAAATGTCTTTGTAAATTTAAAAAACCCAAAAAACCAAAAAAAACAATGGAAAACCAGAAAATCCTAAAAACAAAAAAAAACCCTAAAACCGGTAAAAATAGTAAAAATGATAAAAAAAAACCCTCAAAATCCCTATAAACCCTAGAAACCCTAAAACCCCATTAAAATGAAAAACATCCCTAAAAATCCATTAAAATATAAAAAAAACATAAAACCCAAAACCCCCTAAGAAACCATAAAAACATAAAAACATTTAAATCCCCTAAAAACCAAAAAACGCTAAAAACCCCAAAATTCATTAAAATCCCTAAAAACCACAAAAACCATAAAAACAACTAAAATCCTTAAAAACCTAAAAACCCATAAAAACCCTAGAACACTAAAAACTCTAAACACCCTTTAAACCCTTAAAAACATTCGAAAATTCTAAAAACCCTTTAACCCCTCCCCCCAAACTCAAGAATATCTTAGTAACAAAAAAACAAAAAAACCTAGTAAATCCCCTCAAAATACCTAAAAACCCAACAAATCATCAAAATCAAATAAAATTCAAAAAAATACTTAAAAACCTAAAAAAATCTAGGACCCCTAAAAACCTAAAAAATGCTAAAACCCATAAAAATACTAAAATACACTAAAATTCTCAAAATCCCTAAGAATCCTAAAAAATGAGAAAAATCCTAAAAATCCCTAAACATGTACAAACCCTAAGAAAACCTTAAAACCTTAAAACATTAAAAACCCTAAAAACCATAAAAATCCTCAAAAAACCTTAAAATGTGAAAAAAAAAATAAGAAAACCATAAAAACTTAAAAACACTTAAAACCCCAAAAAACCTAAAAACTCTAAAAACCCTAAAAAAACATAAGAAACTAAAAAACCCCAAAAAATAATAAAACTATAAAAACCATAAACCCCAAAAAATTGATAAAAAAACCTAAATACCACTAAAAACGCTAAAAACCATTGAAACTGCTAAAAATGTTAAAAAATTCTAAAACCCTAAAATACCTGAAAAAAACTAGAAAAAACCTAAAAACCCAAAAAAACCAAAAAAACCCTAAAATCCCTAAAATCCCTAAAATACTAAAAACCCCATGAAATTCATAAAAATCCCAAAAATTCCCCAAAGACATAAAACCCCTAAAAACCCTAAAAGCCCTATGAAAACCTTAAAAACCTGAAAACACTTAAAACCCCCAAAACCCTAAGAAATGGTAAATACACAGAAAGACCCTATAAAACCCTAAAAACCATATATATCCCTATAAACCTTAAAAACCCTAAAACCACATAAAATTCCTAAAACCTAATAAAAAATTTGACAAAATTAAACTCTTAGAAATGTTAACAACTCTAAAAACCTTAAAAACCCAAAAAAACACAAAAACCCCCAAAACCCCAAAAACCATAAAAACCCTAAAAATTCTAAAAACCCGCTAAATCCATAAAAACGTAAAAACCCATAAAAACCCATAAAACCCTAAAAATCCTTAAAATCCATAAAAGCATAAAACATTGAAAAGCCAAAAGAAAACCATAACAACCTAAAAACACTTACAACCCCTAATTCTAATTTTTTTTTAAAAAACCTAAAACACCATAAAACCCATAAAAACCATCAAAATTCCTCAATCCCAAGAAAACCACGAAACCCTAAAAATACCTAAAAACCTAGAAACCCCTAGAAATACTGAAGACACCTATGGAAACCTTAAAAACATAAAAACACTTAAATCCCCTAATAAAATTCTGAAATCCTTAGAATATATTAAAAACCCTATAAATTATAAAACCCATACAATCTTTTAAAACCCTTAAAAAAATAAAAACATTAAAACCCCACAAAAAACATAAAAAACACTTTAATCCCCTAAAAATTATTAAAAACTCTAAAAATATTAAAAAAATGCTAAAAAACTCAAAATACTGAAAAAAATCAAAATGACAAAAAACCCCTAAAACCCAATAAAACCCAACAAAACCCTCAAAACCCATAAAATCCAAAAAAAAAGTACTGAAATTCTCTAAAAATGTAAATAACCTTGAAAAATTAGAAAAACCCTAATAAAAATATAAAAATATAAAAACAAAAGAAACCCCAAAAACCTAAGAAACACAAAAACCCTAGAATCCCTAAAAACAATCAAAATATCTAAAACTATAAAAACACATAAAAAATCATTAAAATCCCAAAAAAATATAAAACCATAAAATTTGTAAAAACACTTAAGAAAAAATTAGAAACCTCAAAACACATAAAACCCCTAAAAACATAAAAAATGGAGAAACCCCTAAAACGCTTAAAACCCTAAAAACCCTAAAAACCCCTAAAACTGCTCAAAATCCTTAAAAACCATAAAAATAAAAAACCCCCAAAAATACCTAAAAAAATAAAACCCCAAAAGTCTTGAAAAACAATAAGAAAAGCTAAAAACCCTAAAATACTTAAAACCCATAAAATACCTAAAAACACTAAAATCCCTAAAGGCCCTAAAATCCTCAAAACCCTTTAAAAACAATAAAACCCTTAAAAATTTAAAAACAAATAAAATACCTAAAAACCAAAAAAACTCTAAAAACCCCTTTAAACCCCTCAAAATGTTAGAAAAATTAAAAAAACCTTAAAACCACTAAAAACTCAAAAAAACACAAAATAACAAAAAATACCAAAAAAGCACTAAAACCCTAAAAAATATTAAAAACAAAAAAATCCAAAAAAACATTAAGAATCCTTTATGTTCCTAAAAAATACCTAATAATACAAAAAAAAACACCTAAAAATCATAAATATCCCTAAGAAAACCATAAAACCTAAAATTACATAAAACCACTAAAAACCTCAAAACCGCTAAAAACCCTAAAAACCATGAAAACCCTAAAAACCATAAAAACCCTCAAAATCCTTAAAAACCCTAAAAACTATAAAAAACTAAAAAATATCAAAAATTACGTAAAAAGTTATAAAACCATAAAGTAGTAAAAAAGTAAAAAAAAACCCATAAAAACCTAAAACACATAAAACCAATAAAATCTAAAAATGGTAAAACCTCTAAATGTCTCTAAAATCCCTAAAAAACATAAAACCTCTAAAAATTTAAATAACCATGAAAACATAAAAATCCTTAAGACCAATAAAAACTCTAAAACTCTTTCAATCCATAAAAATGTTAAATACTCTAAAAAACATTAAAACTCTAACAAACTATAAAAAACTTAAAACCATAAAAAACAATAAAACCCCTAAAACCCATAAAAATACCTAGAAACCCTGAAAAGAATAAAAATAATAAGATTACCTAAAAATAATTGAAAATAAAAAAACCCCTAAATAGACTAAAAATGCCAAAACCCCTAAAAACCCAAAAAATAAAAAACCCTCAAAATCCCTAAAACCACTAAAAAAATAAAAATCCTAAAAAAGTTCTAAAAATTCCAAAAAACAAAAAAACCCAAAAAACACAGATAAACTCTATGAAAACCATAAAACCCTAAAAATAGTTAAAACCCCTAAAAACTTAGATCCCCTAAAAACTTAGATCCCCTAAGAAAACACCTAAGAAAACCTTGGGAAGATGGCTGAGCCAGCAGGGGCTCGGGTGATTCTGTGGATCCTCGGCTTTCGCTGGCTCCTCTGAATCCGGAAGTAGCTGAATTAGTGAAGAATACTGACTCTAAACCTATCGGCCACAATGTCCTTTTTCAACATTGCAATCCTCGTGTTGCAAATCCTGGTCAATCATCGGCCTCACCTCTAGACGCGTCGAAGAAGAATTTTGCTGAGGTTTTCAAATCTACGGCTTCCTCTTCTTTCTCTGACTTCGACACCCCCTCCCCTGGGTGTGTTATTAAGAAAGGGAAAAGAGCTCATGTTTCTGCCAACCGGGAAGCAATTAAAGATAGAATTAACCTCTGAAAATTTTCGATTATTGCTCGTGTGGTCATAACTAAGGGTGAAAAACTATGTAGATTTTCCGAGCTTGT
The DNA here is from genome assembly GCA_963277665.1 of Viscum album. Taxonomy (NCBI): domain Eukaryota; kingdom Viridiplantae; phylum Streptophyta; class Magnoliopsida; order Santalales; family Viscaceae; genus Viscum; species Viscum album. Next base: position 402,698,341 of record OY728167.1, read on the forward strand.
CAAGCGAGTTGCAGAAATCTGTAGTTTCTCAGACTGGAAAATGACAGCCATGGGTCGTGACTTTTATCACATCATTTTTCCCTCTAATGAGCATAAAAAACAGGCCTAGAGTTTTAGATCACTTGATCTTAATCCTGTTTTGATACGGATTCAAGACTGGGACCATAATTTTGGTCCAAAAAGTGTCAAGAATACTTTTTCTCAGGTTTGGATCCATATCTGCAAGTTGAATTGGTTACACTGGCATCCTCAAATTCTGTGGGACATTGCCTCCTTGGTTGGATTTCCTATCCGTATCGACAGGGAAACAGACAATCCAAGATTTGGGAACTATGCTAGAGTTCTTGTTGAAATTGACATGGCCAACACTTTGGTTGAAGAAGTGGTGAAGAACACACTGGATGAAAGTATCATGCTGGAAATACACTATGAAATAAGACCCAAGTTCTGTAATAATTTTCTCTTTCTTGTCCACTCTATCAATGAATGCAGAAGACTGAAGACCTGTAACACTTGCAAGGTGCGAGGTCATGAGGATGGTTCATGTAAAGCTTCTAAAAAGAAATAAATGACCCATAAGGATGCAGTGAACCCTCTTCAAGTTTGTACCCTCCCTCTACAAGGTAATGGAAACAACAATGCGGGAACAAGCGGGGTCCCAGATTAATCTGTTGCCCCTGAGAAGATTTGTGATCCCATTGCATTGGTCCTGGCCAAGGATCCTAATGTTCTTAATGCTGAGCAAGCTGCTCATGCAATTTCTTCATCTCCTAGGGTCTCTCTAGTGACTGATGCACTTCCTATTGATCAAATTTCACTTGCCAAACCTCATAAACCTATTATTAAAAATGCCAGCAGTCCTCCTGATTCTTACAAATCAGTGGCTCCTACTGAGCATGTTAAGGATTCTATAAGTGCTCCTCCTCTTGGGGCTCCTCCAGAGATTTCTTCCCTATCTCCTGGGGCCTCTCCAGTTATTGACGCGCTTCCTATTGAACAAATTTCACTTGCCCAGCCTGATACAACTATTATTACAACTTCCAACAATGTTCATGATGCACCTACCCAGCCTTCTGATTCTCACAAAGCAGTGGCTCTTATTGAGAAAGTTAAGGATTCTACAGGTGTTCCTCCTCTTGGAACTCCTCCAGAGATTGCTTCCCCATCTCCTGGGGACTCTCCAGTGATTAATGTGTCTCCTGTTGAGAAACCTCTGTTTGTCCAGCCTGATGCAACTAACCATGCAACTTCCAGCAGTTCACATCATACACCTGCTCAGCCTCTTCAACACACTCTTGAAGTCATCAATTTGCATGATGCGGGAAGGCCTCTGTCTCATCCTGATGCTCACAAAATATATGATCCTTCTGAGAAAATTAAGGACACTTTAGGTGCTCTTCCCCTTGGGGCCCCTCCAGAGATTGATGCACTGTCAGATGTATAAACTGGTGCTTCTGTGTCTCCTGTTTCTGAACTTCATCCACCCAACAGAGTACACGACGCATTTGCTCAGCTTGATGCATATGCTCTTGTAGATACTGCTGGAGCTTTCACTCCTGTTCCTACTGGAATTTCCACCAAGTCCAAATTTACTGGAGTTCCTCATAATGAGGGGATTTGTGTCACTAATACCTTCTCCCCACTATCTGGGAAACTCTGGTCTGATCAAGAGGATGATAGTCAAGATGCAGATATAATCCCTAAAGTATCTTCTATGGCCTATACTCATGAGGTTCCAAGAGGTTACCAAGTCACCATGAAACCTCCTGGAAGACCTCCCAAGCAGGGTGGAAAGAGTAAAGGAGCCTCTTCCATGAATGCACAAGGCCTGTCTCGCTAGAGAGGCAACACAAACCTTAATCAATGAAGCTTCTTTTTTGGAATTTTTAGGGGATTGGGAACTCTCCCACTACAGCAGCCCTTTGACATTTCCTTACTACCAACAAGCCTTCACTTGTGGCCATTGCTGAGCCTCTTATTAGTTTTGATAACTAGAAGGGTTTCAACTGGGAATCGCTTAGATACTCATTTATTGCTCATAACAGAGGTGCTGGTAACCTTGAAACACTATGGGTTTTTCGACACAATGAATTAAAACTTGAGTCTTTTGAGATTTTTCATCATGTTATTTCAGTTCACATCCGGATGCAGGATACACCATTCTCCTTCTCTTTTTTCTTATGCCTCTTTCTCTTACATAAGAAGAAGAGAACTTTGGGATGAATTATCTACCCTTAGTGAGAATATGAACCATAACTGGGTCATCACTGGTGACTTCAATGTTGTTCTAAGTCCAGATGAAAAAATTGGCCCTCATTTTTCCCGTTCTGCTGCTTATGATTTTCAGTGCTGTGTGGACCAGTGGAATCTCATTGAAGTTCCTATGGCGGGCTCCAAATTCACTTGGGGAAGGTTCACTAAAAATGGGAGGCAAGCCAGTAAAATTGATAGGTGCTTCATGCATATCAATGATACTGGTGCCCCATTGGACATCTTAGGATTTACTCTTCCCAAATTTAACTCTGATCATAATCCCATAGTTGTCTCTATTCAGGAGGACACCAAGAGACTCTCTCCCTTACCCTTCAAGTTCAACAATTCCTGGCTTTCAATTCCAGGTTTCAGGGAAGTTGTTCTTGATGGATGGAATTCAAAATTCCATGGTAGTACTTATTTTGTGGTTGTCTCAAAGCTTAGGAGAATCAAAAGCCTTCTTAAAGTTTGGAGTAAGCTCTCTTTCTCCAGAATTGAGGATGATGTCAAGGATGTATAATTTCAGCTGGAGTTTTTTCAAGAAAACAATCAACAGGGGGATGTTCCTACTCGTGAGGAACTTGAGTTTCACAAAAATCTTGATGATCTTCTTGCTCTTAAAGAGAATCTGGAAAAAAATCAATTCAATATAAGATGGCTCAAGGATGGTGAAAGAAACTCAAAGTTCTTTCATCACCTGAAACGGGAGAAAAGGGTTCATAAAGGACCTAACCGCATCTGAATCAATGGAACAACCTTGGTTGAGGAGAAAGAGCTCTTTGATGCTGTTTTTGAACATTTTAAAGTTCTATATAATGATGATAGTACTCCTCCTTCTGCCTTGATTGCCGATTTTATTGAGAAGTGTGTGAATGACTCACAGAATAATGATCTGACCTCTCCTCCTCTTGGGGATGAAGTTAAATCTTGTCTTTTCTCACTCAATTCTGAAAGCGCCCCTGGACCAGACGGATTTACCAACAAATTCTTCATTTTCTATTGGGATATCTTTCATGTAGAAATTATCAATGCTGTCAGGGAGTTATTTCTCTCAGGATCAATTCCTTTTGGATCCAACTCCAATTTCATCGCTCTGCTTCCCAAAAAAGAAGATGCTATTGATATTGGTGACTTTCGTCCGATTTCCATTGGAAACACCATTCCCAAGATTATTAGTAAAATCATCATCACTAGGCTAGGGAAGTTTGTTGGAACCATCATCACACCCAATCAATTTGGCTTTGTTCCTGGGTGAAGCATTCAAAATTGTTTATATATGGCCTCTAAAGGAGTGAATATCATGAGAAAGGAATCTAAACATGGGACCTTTTCTTTAAAATTAGATATATCCAAAGCCTTTTATACCATTAAGGGGCACTTTCTGATCAAGGTTTTGAGTATGTATGGATTTTCACCCAAATTTATCAGTATGATTTCTTCTATTTTGGAGAGTTCCAGAATCTCTGTTCTAGTTAATAGGGTGCCAAAAGGTTTCTTTCAATATTCACGAGGGGTCAGATAGGGAGACCCACTCTATGGGATTCTCTTTGCACTTGTAGAAGATTATCTGAGTCATATTGTTACCAATGAAATGATGGATGGATTATATCATCCTATCAAAGCTAAAAGGGATCTTTTGTACCCTCACATATTTTTTATGCTAAAGATATCCTTCTCTTTGGGTAGGCTAATATGAGAACTATATCATCTATCTGGAAAATCTTTAATCACTATAAATATGTTGCTGGACAGGCAATCAGTTGGAGTAAATCATTTATTGTCTTTGGGAAAGAGAGATCCTATGTGAGGAAAAACAGAATTATTAGATGTCTTGACATCAAAAAAGGATATCTACCATTCAATTACCTTGGGGTTCCCCTCTTTTGGGGGAAGGTAAAGCATTTCCACTTGGAAATAATCTCTGTCAACATCACACAGCAGTTGGCTAAATGGAAGTGAAAGTCCCTGTCCCAAGCAGTCAGAGTATGCCTTATCAATTCTGTCATCACCTCAATGTTTGTTCATGCATTCTCTATATATAGATGGCCAGTAAGTCTGATCAAGTCTCGTCAAGCCAAGATTCGGAACTTCGCATGGACATGATGCATTAATGAAAAGAAATTGTTAAATTTTTCATGGAAAGACTGCATTAAACCCATTGAAATGGGTGGTCTTGGAATTAAGGATCTCAGGGTTTTCAATGAGGCCTTGTTGGCCAAATTCACCTGGAACCTCTTCGTAAACAAGGAATGTGAGCTGTATTTTCTTAAAGAAATATTTACTACTCACCTGTGCAATGGTTACACTGGGTACATTCTCTCCTTTATCTGGACCACAATTAAATCCTCATACCAGGACATCATCTCTCATTCTATTTGGGATGTTTCAAGTCACTCTAATCTAAAATATTGGCTCACTCCATGGCTCAATCATCCTCTACATGAAATCATGCAGGTACCTCAGGGTCTGCAACACATGTCTATCAATGATCTCAATGCCTGGCTGATGGAGCTGGATGGACTTCTACCACTACACATCATCTCCTAGATTCGTCGTTACAACTATATTGATTCAGATACTCTCATCTGGAAGTCAAATCTGATTGGCCAGCTCACTACAAGCGAGTTCTACAAGCATAAATTCCGGAAAGGCCTGGATCCCCCCTTATGGAATCTGAAATAAAAGTGTCAATTAATTCCCCCTAGACACTTCCTTCTTCTCTAAAAGATTTGGAGAAATAGGATGCTTATGCAAGGTTAGCTGCAAAAAGATAGATGGCCGATTGTTTCAGCCTGCAGCATTTGTTTGCGAGGTGATGAAAGCATACAACACCTCTTTGTAGAATGCAACCTTATTTATAGACTATGGAACTACATGAAATATGTCTTTGGTCTCCGTTTAACCCCTGGAACCTTTTCCGAAAGGATGCTCTTTATTAAAGATTTCAGCTGCAGTGAGCAGCTTCACAATCTCCTTCTTGCTGCATCTGCAATAATTGTTTTCTTCCTATGGGCTGCAAGAAATTCTGCTATGTTTCGAAATAAATTATGCTCCACACATGAGGGTATTATTTCCATGCACAGTGTTGTTCGAATGGCTGGGTGTATCCAATCAGGTACGATGAACAACTACGTCAATGATCTTGTTACACTCCACAATCTTGGTGTTCCTGGCAGGTGCAAAAAACCGATACTGATGAAGTACATTAGATGGATTCCACCAATCCCGTCATGGATCAAAATCAATGTTGATGGTGTGGCAGGAGGTTCACCAGGCCCTTCAGGTTGTGGTGGTGTTTTCCGTAGATATAGAGGTTTTATCAAGGTTATTTTCTATCATTTCATTGGGAATGGATGTGCCTATGAGGCAGAGCTTTGGGATATTATCAAGGCTGTTCATTTTGCAAATAAATTTGGTTGGATGCATCTATGGATCGAATCGGATTCGATGCTTGCAGTGGAGGCTCTCTGCCAAAACTCAAGGAAGGTTCCATGGCGGCTTCTACCCCAATGGATTGAATGCCTTAGCCTATCCAAGAACCTGAGTCTGAAGATCACTAATGCATATAGAGAAGTCAATATGGTGGCTGATCCTCTTTCCAAGATGGCTATTGAAGAATGTTGCTCCTAGTGGTCATTCATTTCTCCTTCTTTTTGCACGTCTCATGTAGTCTCTAACATGAAGGGCACTACTCGCACCCGAATGTACAAGTCCCCCCCTATAATCTTTTTTACTTTTTCTTTTTTATAAATTGAGGCGCCAAGCTCTCCGCTTGGCCCGCGCCTTCTTTTTAATAAAAATGAAAACAAAAGATAAAACCCCAAGAAGAACCTAAAATCAATAAGACCCCTAAAACAATAAAAACCCTCAAAAACCTTAAAAAACTACAAAAACCCATAAATACACTAAAAAACTAAAAATTATAAAAACCTTTTAAAATAGTAAAAATCATATAATGATCTAAAAAAAGTTGAAATCCATAAAAACTCAACAAAACATTAAAAACCCCAAAAACCCCATAAAATCCTAAAACCCCTAAAATTACCTAAAACCCCAAAAATTCCTAAAAACCCTAAAAACAAAAAAAAATACAAAAAAACATTAAAAAATCATAAGATGTAAAAATACCAAAAACCCCTAAAAACCTTAAGAAAACCATAAAACATTAAAACACTTAAAACCCATAGAAACCCTAAATACACTAAAAACCTTGAAAACCCCAAAACCCCCTAAAAACCCTCCAAATCCAAAAAATCATAAAAAAATAAAAAACCTAAAAAACGACCTCAAAATCCCAAAAAAACAAAAAATACCCCTAGAAAATTATAATAAAATCTAAAAACCCTAAAACCCCATAAAACCCCTACAAAACCAAAAAAAATCTAAAACCCCAAAATTACCCAAAAAACCTAAGAACCTCTATGAATCATAAAAACCCCCAAACCATAAAAACCTTAAAACAACATAAATCGAAGAATACTCACTAATAAACTATAAAAATCCCTAAAACCCGTATAAAAAATAAAAAACTCAAAAAACCATAAAATCCTATAAACTAAAATATCCCCAAAACCCAAAAAACCATAAAAACCCAAAATATTCTAAAACCCTAAAAACCCTTAATATCCCTAAGAACCCTAAAAAACATAAAAACCTAAAAAATCCAAAAAATCAATAAAAACAAAAAATCCCGAAATACCCTAAAAACCTAAGAAAACCTTAAAAACCTAAAAACACTGAAAACCCCTAAAAACATAAAAAATTGAAAAACCCTAAAAACCCTAAAACCCTAAAACCTTCAAAATACATAAAACCCCTAAAATACTATAAATGTCCTAAAAATCCCTAGAAATATAAAAACCCAAAAAAACCCCTAAGAAAACCTTAAAAACGAAGAACACTAAAAACCCCTAAGAAACAAAAAAAGGAAACACAATAAAATACACTAAAATCACTAAAAACCCATAAGCAACCAAAAAACCATAAAAAACCTAAACCCATAAAGCCCTAAAAACCACTAAAAACATTTAAAACTCTTTAAATCCCTTAAAATGTTAAAAAATAATAAATCCTTAAAAACTATTAAAAATCTCAAAAAACCCCTAAAACCCCAAGAAAAACATAAAAAACTAAAAAACCCTAAATAACCCTAAAAACTCATAAAATCCATAAATCCCTTGAAAACCATAAAAATCCTAAAAAGGCCTAAAATACTTAAAAACGTAAAAAACACTAAAACCTTTAAGAAACCCTTAAAAATATAAAAATGCAGAAAACACTTAAAAACTAAAACACTAAATACCCTAACACCCCCTTAAAGCTTCTATACCCCATAAAATCAATCAAAACCCTAATAAAATAAAAATCCTATAAAATACAAAAAAACCCTTATAAAAATTTAAAAAAAACATAAATCCCTTAAAAACCCTAAAAAAACAAAAAACACTAAATGCCACAAAACCATTAAAAACTACATAAAACACTAAAAAACTTCCAAAAACCATGAAAACCCTAAAAACCATTAAAAACCCAAAACCCCTAAATACTCAGAAAAATATATAAATCTCTATAAAATTTAATAAATTCTAAAAACCCTTTAAAGCCATAAAATACTAAAAAAACCCTTAACCCCCAAAAAACCAAAAAACCCCCCAAAAAACCCCTAAAACTCTCAAAATCCCTAAAAATCCTCAATCATCATATGAATCCTAAAAATATCTAAAAATACCTAAACACATAAAAAACCTAAAAACCCTTAATGAACCCATGAAAATCTTAAAAACCTAAAAACCTATAAAACCCCTAAAAATTTAAAAGAAGCTAAAAATACTAAAAGACCGTAAAACCCTTAAAACCCATAAAAACTATAAAAGCACCTAAAAACATTAGAAAGACCTAGAACCCATAAAAACCCAAAAACCACTAAAAATACTTTAAACATATAAAAACATTAAAAACTATAAAAATCAATGAAACCCCAAAAAAGTAAAAAAAAAAACCCTAAAACCCCTTTAAAATACTAAAACACCTCAAAATCCTTAAAATTCCAAAAAATAATAAAAATCCAAAAAAAAAACCATAAAATCCCAAAAAAAATACAAAACCAAAAAAAATCCTAAAAACCAATAAGAAAAACATAAAATCTAAAAACTCTTAAAACTATTAAAATCTGGAAAATGTTAAAAACCGTAAAAAAGCCCCCAAAACAATAGAAAATCATAAAACCCCTCAAAATACCTAAAAACCATAAAAATTCTAAAAAATCACTAAAAACCCTATAAACATAAAAAAACCCTGAAAAATTCAAAGAAACACTTAAAACATAAAAATTATTAGAACACCTAAAAATTAAAAAATTGAAACAAAACCCAAAAGACCTTAAAACCCCTAAAACCTATTAAAATAATAAAAACTCTTAAAACAGTAAAAGACCCTACATACCCATAAAACCCTAAAACCTCTAAAAACCTTAAAACCCATTTAAACCCCAAAAAATGATAAAAAAATATAAAAAACCTTAAATTCTCTAAAAATCTTAGAAACAACTAATACATTAAAACACCATAAAAATCATAAAACCCATTAAAACCCCAAAAAACATCAAAATCAATAAAAACCCTAAAACCCACAAAAATCAAAAAAAAAACTTTTAAATCACTCATAACATAACAATCCTTAAAACCCTGAAAACCCCTAAGAAAATGTTAAAATCTACGAAAACATAAAACCCATAAAAACCAAAAAAAATAGAAAATCCATAAAAAACACTAAAGATCCTAAAAACCCTCAAAATTCCTAAAAACAATAAAAGGAATAAAAAACCCAAAAAAATCCTAAAAATGTAAAAAAAATTAAAACCCGGAAAAACACTAAGAAAACCTTAAAAACCTAAAAACACTTAAGACCCCTAAAAACATAAAAGAATTTAAAAACCCTAAAATAACCTAAAACCCCTAAAAATCATATAACTATTTAAAAACCTTACAAACCCTAAAAACACATTAAACCCCTCAAAACCCACAGAACACCTAAAACCCATTAAAAACACAAATAACCCAAAAATGTTAAAAATATATAAAAAAAATTAAAACCCTAAGAAACTCAAAAACCCAACAAACCAAAAAAAGTATACAAAACCCTAAAAATCCTAAAAACCCTAGATATCCTAAAACCACTAAAAATATTAAAAAACTGAAAACCCATGAAAATCCTACAAAATCTCCAATAATACCTAAAAACATAAAATCCCTAAATTCCAAGATAATAGTAATACAACCTAAAAAACCTAAAAACAAAAAACACATAAAAATCAAAAAATTTCCAAATACCCTAAAAACCCTAAAACCCCTCAAAATCTATAAAAACCCTAAAATACCATAAAATAATTAAAATCCCTAAAAACCCTAAAAAAATAAAAAACCTAGAAAGAAACCCTTATAAAACCTTAAAAACCTAAAAACAATTAAAACCCCTAAAATAAAACAAAAATAAAAAACCCTAAAACACCCTAAACACACTAAAAACCCCTAAAACCATAAAAACACTGAAAAATTTAAAACTACTAAAAACCCCATAAAAACCCTATAAACCCACTAAAATTTATAAAAACCACTTAAATCCATTAAAATGTTACAAATTATAAAAACCATAAAACCCTAAAACACTAAAAAATGTAAGAATCCAACAAAACAATAAAACCCTAAAACCCAAAAAATCCCTAAACCCCTAAAGACCATTAAAATCATAAAAATACCTAAAAACCCAAAAAATATAAAAGCACTAAAATCTTGAAAAACCCTATGAAACCCATAAAAATTTAAATACACTTAAAACAATTGAACCCCTAAAAACACTAAATACCCTAAACCCCCTTAAAACCCTAAATCCCTAAAAATACCTAAAAAACATAAAAACAAGAAAATTCCTAAACAATCTCATCCTTAAAAATGTCAAGAACCATAAAAACCTGAAAAACCCAAAGAAAACTGTAAAAACCAAAAAACACATAAAACACTTAAAAAAACTAAACACTATAAAAACCCTAAAACCCATCAAAAACCATAAAAACTCCTAAAACCTAGAAATCCCCTAAAAACAAATAAAAACCATAAACCACTAGAAACTTAGAAATCCCATTAAATACCTCAAAATGTTAAAAAATGCTAAAAAACCATTAAAACCATAAAATCCTAAAACCCCTAAAAAGCCAAAAAAACACAAAAACACAAAAACCAAAAAACACCTAAAACCCTAAAATACGTAAAACCAATAAAGATCACAAGAACCTTAAAAATCCATAAAAAGATAAAAAATCCTAAAAACCATAAAAAACCAAAGAAGAGGATAAAATCTAAAAACACTTAAAACCCCTAAAAACCTATAAGAATATAAATACCCTAAAATAACCTAACATTCCAAAAACAACTATAGCCCTTAAAAACTCTGAAAACATAAAAACCCTAAAAATCCTTAAAAACCCTAATACCACTAAAAATTATTAAACTATTTAAACACCTAAAAATTTTAAAAGATCTAAAAAATATAAACCCCTAAAAACTAAAAAAACCCAGAAACCCCTAAAAAATTACACAAACCCTCAAAATCCTTAAAAACCATAAAAACCCAAAGAAAATCCAAAAAAACATAAAATCCCTAAAAACATAAGAAACAAAAAAATCCTTGAAAACCCTTAAAAACCATAAAAACCTAAAAAAACTTAAAACACTAAAAAACTAAAAATGGTAGATATAGTAAAAAACCATCAAACCCATAGAAAACCCTAAAACCCCTAAAAATCCCAAAAAAACCATAAAAATCAAAAAAAAAACCCGAAAAACATAAAAAACCCTAAAAACCATGAAAAACAAAAAAAACCATTATAAAATAAAAAAAATCCTTAAACCCCTAAAATACTAAAAAAAAATAGAATCACTAAAGACCCTAAAACCTCTAAAAATCTTAGCATCACAAAAACATTAAAAAACCAAAAAAAACCATAAAACCCCTAAAAACACTAAAAACACTAAAAATCATTTAAACCCCTAAGAAAACTAAAATAATATAAAAACCCTTAAAACACTAAAAAACTGAAAAACATTAAAAACCAACATATTCAAAAAAAACCCTAAAGACCATAAAAATAAAAAAAAAAATCATTTTAATTCCTAAGAACAAAAAAACCCTTTGAACCCTAGGAGGCCCTAAGAAAAAATTAAAACCTAAAAACACTTAAATCCCCTAAAAACCACAATAATCATAAAATCCGAAAAAAACCAAAAAAAATACTAAAAACCCTTAATATCCCAAAAAACCCAAAAAAATATAAAAATCCTAAAAACAATAAAAATACCTAAAACATAAAAAACCATAAAACCAAAAAAACCCTAAGAAAACCATAAAAATTTAAAAACACTTAAAACTCAAAAAACATAAAAAATAAAAAAAACCTTAAGAGACCCTAAAAACCCTAACCCCTCTAAAAATCCTAAAAACTTGTAAAAAAATTAAAAACCCTAAAACCAAAAAAACCCTTAAATACCACAAAAAAATCAAAAAACACATTAAACCCCTAAAAACAATAAAAACTCCAAAAAAATTTAAAACCCTAAGAAACTCAGAAAACACTAAAATCTCAACAAATCTATAAAAACCTAAAAAACCTAAGAAACCAAAAAAAAAATAAAACCCCCAAAAAATCCCTAAAACCCCTAAAAACCATAAAAACACAAGAAAACACTAAAAATACCAAAAAAACATAAAAAATTGTAAAAACCCAGGAAAACACTAACAAAAACATTAAAACCTAAAAACACATAAAATCCCTAAACACCCTAAAAACACTAAAAAACATGAAAACCCCAAAAAAACATTAAAAACCCTGAAAAATCATGAAATTCCATAAAATCATAAAAAACCATAAAAATCCTAGAAAATCCCTTAAATTCATTAAAATGTAAAAAATCCTAAAAACATTGAAAAATCCTAAGAATACCATATAAGCATAAAAACATTAAAACCCCTAAAAACCTAAGAAATACTAAATACCCAAAATGTCCATAAAAACCAAAAAACCAAAAAAACCATAAAAATACCTAACAACCTTAAAAAACTCTAAAAAACTAAAATCCACTAAAAACTATAAAAACCTTGTATACCTCTAAATCATAAAAAAACTGAAAACCATAAAATACCTAAAAAACATAGAAAACCATAAAGACCCCAAAAATAATTTAAACCATTAAACCCCTAAAAATCTGGAAAATCCCAAAAAATCATAAAATATTAAAATAGATCTAAAAATATCAAAAAAATATAGAAACCCTAAAAAACCTAAAAACCATATGAAAAACATAAAAACCTAAAAACATTTAAAACCCGTAAAATCCTAAAAAACACTAAAAACCCTAAAATAATTTGATTTCTTGCTTGATTTATAATGTTGTTTTGTCAGCACTTGATGATGATATTCCTTTGAAAGTGGAATATGAAAGACTTACGAACTTTTGTTCGGAATTTCAAACTATTGGTCATACCAAGGTTAAATGTCACAAGAATGAGGTATGCTCTTTTTGTTTTTCAAAAGGACATCATGAAACTTCTTGTAGAAAGAAAGTGAGGAAGCATAATTCACAAAACAATGTAGGCTCACCTCGTGACAAAAAAACACATTTCCAACCAAGTGAGGGCTAGGGATTTGGCACCAGATAATACAGATTCAGAGAAGTTAGTGCCTAGACAAAGCAAAAGTGCTCAAGTTGATGAAGGTGGTCCTATGGATCTGCAAGAATCTACTCTTGCAAATGAGGGGAAACAAAATCTAGAAGATGAAGGGAATATTACAAGGATTCAAGAGGAAATTAATAAATTAAGAGAATCTCAGGGTATTCATGGAAGGTGGGATGATATCGAGGATGATTCTCCGAAAAAATCATCATATAGTCATGTTGTCTCTAAAAGAAAAAATGTTGTTGTGGATGATGAAAGTTTTAAATCTATTCATCCCAGGAAAGCTAGATGTAGGAAAGACTATTCCTATCTGCAGCCAACTATGGTCACCAGGTCTCATGGTCCCTTAGATTACTCCAACTGGTATGATGATTATGATGATTCAAATGAGTTTGATTATGATGTTTGATCTCTTGGCATGAGGGCATGATGCTTGTATGACCCCATCCTTCACTTTTCTGTACTCTTTTTTTCTTTTCTTTTAATAAGAGAGCTCGGCCCGAACTTTTCTGATCATAAAAACCTATGAATACCCTAAAAAATATAAAAACCGATTCAAACCCTAAAAATGATAAAAAATCAAAAAAAAACATTAAAAATCTTAAAAAATAAAAAATACTAAAACCCCATAAAACCATTAAATAGCAAAAAATTCTAAAATCCCCTAAACCCCTGAAACACCCTCAAAATCCCTAAAACCCAAAAAAACAATAAAACCATAAAAAATCCATAAAATTATCTAAAAACAAAAAAACCCTAAAAAACACAAAAACCACAAAGAAAACCTCAAAAACTGAAAAACACTTCAAACTCGTAAAACCTAAAGATGCTAAAACCCATAAAAAACTCTAAAAACCATAAAACCAAGGAAACCATAAAATAACATAAATCCCCTAAAATCTACTAAACTATGAAAACCATTTAAACCCCTAAAGAAATTTAAAAACTCCAAAAACCCATAAAAACTGTAAAAACTCAAAACCCCCATATAAACCGAAAAAAAAAACAAAAAAACCATAAAACCTCTAAAAAATCAGAATCCCTAAAAACCAAAAAACCCTAAAAATCCATAAAATGTAAACAAAATCCCTAAAATGTAAAAAACCAAAAAACCTATGAAAACCTCAAAGAAAAACTGGAAAACCAAAAAACACTTTAAACCCTTAAAAAACTTAAACAATGCTAAAAATACTAAAAAATATAAAACACCCCAAAAAACCCTTAGAACCCTCAAATTCTATAAAAACCCAACATAACTATAAAAATACTAAAAAAAATAAAAAACCAATGAACCACATAAATACATAAAAAACCCTAAAATCCCTGAAAAAACATAAGAAAACATTAAAAAACTAAAAACACTTAAAATGCCTAAAAATCATAAAAACAAAAAAAAACCTAAACACCCCTAAAAACCCATAAAACATTAAAACCATAAAAATCCCTAAAAACCTAAAACTTCATAAAAACCTAAAAATCCCATAAAAATGCCTAAAAAACTATAAAACCCTAAAACCCCTAAAAAAATAAATATATAAAAAAACTTAAATACCATAAGAAACCTAAAAATGATAAACACCCTAAACACCTAAAATTGTAAAAATACCTAACACCCAAAAATGATAAAATCTCTTTAAAACAATTAAAAACCCTAATAACCCAGAAAAAACACTAAAAAACATAAACTCCAAAAAAGTTAAAGATCTATAAAGAACCTTAACACCCAAAAATAACTCAAAAAAACCTAAAACCCCAGGAACCCCCCCTAAAAACCGTTAAAATCCCTAAAACCCTTCAAAATATATAAGAATCCTAAAAAATTACAAAAAAACATTAAATTGCCTAAAAAAACCCTAAAACCCAAAAAAACTAAGAAACCGTAAAAACCTAAAAACCCTAAAATCCACTAAAAACATAAAACACTAAAAACCCTTAAAACTCCAAAAAACTATAACAACCCTTAAAACCTTAAAAACCATAAAATCCCTTAAAAACCTAAAATCCCCTAAAACCCCATAAAGCATTGAAAGCACCTAAAACTCAAAAAACCCTTTAAACCCCTAAAAAAATTAAAAACTATAAAAACCATAAAAACATTAATATATCAAAAAACACAAAATACCCAAAAAACTAAAAAACTCCCAAAAACCCTAAAAACCCTAAAAACCCTAAAAAACCAAAAAACCCTAAAAAACACTATAAAACCAAAAAAATACAAACAAATCCCTAAAAATCTATTTAAATGTAAAAAACATAACAACCCTAAAAAAGGTAAAATCTTAGAAACATAAAAACACATTAGACCCCTAAAACCAAAAAAATGATGAAAACCTTAAAAATCCTAAAAACCCTAAAAAAGGAAAAACACATAAAACTTAAAAAAACCTAAAAACTCATAAAACCCTGAAAATCACTAAAAACTCTAAAAACCATTTAAACCCCTAAATTTTTTTAAAAAAATATAAAAAACCTTAAAAACATTCAAAGACTCAAAAACCCCTAAAAACTCAAAAAACCATAAAAACCACAAAACCCTATAAATTCATAAAAACTCATAGAACCCATAAAAATCCCAGATTCCCATAAAACAAAAAAAAATTAAAAATCTATTAGAACGTAAAAAAAACTGTAAAAACAATGAAAATACCCAAGAAAACTTAAAAAGCCAAAAAACAATTAAAATCCCTAAAAACGTAATAATATTTAAAACCCTACGAAACCCTAAAAACATTATAATCTCTAAAATCCCTAAATACCCTAAAAAACTTAAAAACTAGAAAAATCTAAAAAATTACCTAAAAATATCTAAAAACTCAAGAAACCCTAAAACCATAAAAACCCTTATGAAAAACTTAAAATCCTTAAAACACTTAAGACCCTAAGAGCAAAAACACACTAAAAACCATAAAAAATACTAAAAACCCAAAAATACGTAAATACACCTAGAAACCATAAAAACCTGTAAGAACCCTAAAACCTTGTTAAAAACCTTAATAACCCTTTGAACCCATACAAATGTTAAAAACACTAAAAAACTGTAGAACCCTAAAAAACTCAAAAAACCCTTAAAACCCAAAAAACCATAAAAACTGTAAAACCCCCAAAAACAATCAAAACACCTAAAAACCCTAAAAGAACATTAAAATCATAAAATCCCTAAAATACAAAAAAATGTAAAAAAAACCCTAAAAACCTAAAAAAACATAAGAAAACCTTAAATACATTAAAACACTTAAACACCCTAAAAGCCCAAAAAACCCTAAAACCCCCTAAAACCCTAGAAACCATGAAACCCATAAAAACCATAAAACCCCTAGTAATCCATAAAAACCCTAAGAAATGACTAAAAACCCTAAAAACCCATTAAACCCCCAATACAATAAACACTTAAAAATCCATAAAAACCAAAAAAAATCAAAAAATACCAAAAATATAAAAGAACCGTAAACCCCCTAAAACCCTAAAAAATATCAGTATACCTAAAAATCTCGAAAATCATAAAATATTAAAAAGTCCATAAAAATCTATAAAACATAAAATACACTAAAATTAAAAACCCATAAAAATATATAAAAACCTAAAAAACATTAAAAACCCATAAAAATCTAAAAAACTCTACAAGACTTAAAAACCCAAAACCCTAAAAACACTAAAAACACTCCAAATCCATGAAAAACCTAAAAACCCATAAAAATCTTAAAAATCAACTAAAATCCCTAAGAACATAAAAAAACTCTAAAAACCATGAAAAACATAATGAATACCTTAAAACCTAAAAACACATAAAACCCCTAAAACCCTAGAAACACAAAAAATAATAAAAGTCTCTTAAAACCCTAAAAACCCCTAAAAAAATAAAACCCAAAAAAACCATAAAACTCATAAACCCCATAAAAATCCTAAAAACCACTAAAAACACAAAAACCCCTTTAAACCCTTAAAACATTAAAAACTCAAAAAACTCTTGAAAACCCCAAAAAATTAAACAAACCCATAAAACCTCAAAAAATCAAAGAAACTCTCAAAACCCTCAAAATCCTAAATAAAATAAAAACCATAAAAATAAAAAAAAAATATCCCTAAAAGACCTAAAAACGTAAAAAAAACTCGATGACCCTGAAAAACCCAAATAAAACCATTAAACCATAAAAATATTTAAAACCCATAAAAAGCACTAAAAACCTATTGAAACCAAAAAATACCTAAAAACAATAAAAACTCCTAACAACATAAAACCCAATAAAAACCCTAGACCCCACTGAAACTCTAAAAATCCTGTAAACCCCGATAAACATTAATAAAAACTAAAAAACCTTAAAAATGCAAAAAACTCAAGAAAACCCATATAACCTAAATGAACCATAAAACCCCCCGAAACAATAAAAAATCAAAAAAACCCCTCAAAATCTATGAAAGCCCTGAAAACCATATAATTATTAAAAAAACCTAAAAAATTCCTTATAACATAAAAAACCCAAAGAACCCATTAAAACCCTAAAAACACTTCAAACCCCTAAAAATGTTAAAAACTATAAAACCCATATAAAACCTAGAAACCATGAAAACTCTTAGAACCTTAAAAACCATAAAACCCCTAAATTCTACTAAAAACTCTAAAATCCCTCTAAACCAATAAAACATTAAAAATACTAAAGACTAAAAAACACTAAAACCCAAAAAAAATCAAAAAAACATTGAAACCCCAAAAAAACCTAAAAATCACTAGAAAACCTAAAAACATAAAAACCCATAAAACTCATGAAAACCATAAGAAAACATTAAACAAATAAAAACACATAGAACCACTAAAAACCTAAATAATTCTAAAACCCCAAAAAACCAAAAAAACCACAAAAACCCTTACAAAACCCGAAAAACCATAAAAACACAATAAAAACTCTAATAACCCTTTAAGCCTATGAAATTTCAAAATAACTCTAAAAACCCATAAAACCCATAAAAATATCAATAAAACCAAAAATAAAAAAACCCTAAAATCCATCAAAATCCCAAAAAACCCAAAATACTATGAAAACCCTAAAATTGGCCTAAAAATCCATAAAAAACAAAAAACCCATATAAATAATGAAAACCCTAAGAAAACATTAAAAACATAAAAAAATTAAAACCCCTAAAACCTAGAAAATTTAAAAACCATTAAAAACATAAAAATCATAAAAACTATAAAAACACTAAAAACTATAAAAACAATAAAAACCTTAAAAACCATAAATACCACTGAAAACTCTTAAAACAAATTAAACCCATAAAAACATTTAAAAATATAAAAAACAATAAAACACTAAAATACTCATAAAAACCATAAAACCCCAAAAAACCATATAAAACCTAAAAACTCTAAAAACACTAAAATCCATGAAAATCCCAAAAATATATAAAAACAAAAAATACTAAAAATCCAAAGAATACCTAAAAATATAAAAACCATAAAAACCATGAAAAACCCTAAGAAAACATTAAAAACCTAAAAAAACATAAATCCTCTAGAAATCCTAAAAAATGCTAAAAAAATAAAAAATATCGAAAAACACTAAAAACCTAAAGCCCATAAAACCCCTAAAGACCCATAAAACCCCTAAAACCACTAAAAAATCTAAAACTATTTAAACCCCTTAAAATTTTAAAAAACTCTAAATAATATAAAAACCCAAAAAAATATCAAAAAAAACCCAAAGATCTCATAAAACCATAAAAACCCAAAAAATCTCAAAAAATACTAAAAAATCGCTAAAAATCCCACAAAATTGATAAACTGATAAAAAACTAGATAACCCTATGAAAAACAAAAAAAACATAAAACACTTAAAACCCCTAGAAAACCTAAAAAACTGAAAAACCCAAACCCCTTAAAACTGTAAAACCATAAACCCCTAAACAAATAAAAAAAATAAAAAAATAAAAAAATTGAAAAAAAAAACCCGTAAAAAATCTAAAAAACCTAAAAACCATTTGAATCCTAAAAGGGAAAAAATCCCAAAAACATAAAAAACCCTAAAAACCCATATAAAACCCTTAAAATCTATAAATAGTTATAGCCCCTACAGAACATAAAAAATGCTAAAACCATAAAAACCCTCAAAATCCCTAAAACCCCTAAAAACAAATAAAGTCCAACAAAATCCAAAAAAAAATCCCTAATAGGGTAAAAATCACTAAAATTGTCAGAAACCCTAATAAAACCGTAAAAACCTAAAAACACTTAAAACCTTTAAAAACCTAAAAAACACTAAAACCCTTCAAAACCCTAAAGATACCCCAATGACCCTAAAAACTACTAAAAACTATAAAAAATCCCTAAAAACTATAAAAACACTTAAAAACCATAAAACCCATAAAAACTAAAAAAATTACAAAAACCCCATTATACCCCTAAAAAGTTAAAAAGCACTAAAAACATTAAAACCCCTAAAAAGCTAAAAACTCCCAAAAAACCAAAAAACCAAAAAACCCTAAAAAACCTCAAATTTCAAAAAAACCCTTAAAACTCATAAAATCATAAAAATGACTAAAGAATCACGAAAAATGTAAAAACCCATAAAAACTCCTAAGAAGAACTGACAAACCTAAAACACACAAAACCCCTAAAAATCCTAAAAAACACTAAAAACCCTAAAACCCTAAGAAACCTAAAAAACCCTCAAAACCCTAAAAATCCCTAAAAACCAATAAAAACATAAAAATACTAAAAAACATAAAAAACCCTAAAAACACTGAAAACCCCTAAGAAAACCTCAAATACCGAAAAAACACGTAAAGCCCTTAAAAACTGAAAAAATGCTAAAAATTCTAAAATTCATAAAAGCCCATAAAAACACTACAAACCATAAAACCTCTAAAAACATAAAAACCCTAAAAACCCACCTTTATAACAACTAAAAACTCTAAAAACCTTTAAAACCCCTAATAAAATTAAAAAATCTAAAAAATCATAAAACCCTAAGGAGAAAAAAACAGTTAATCCACAATAACCATAAAATCCTAAAACCCTCAAAACCTTAAAACCCTTAGAATTAGTATAAACACTAAAAGCCCATAAAAATCCTAAAAAAGTCTCAAAATCCCTTAAAATGTAAAACACCCCTAAAAAATATGAAAACCCCAAAGAAAATCTTTAAAAACTAAAAACAATTTAAACCCCTAAATAATTCAAAAAAATGTAAAAACCATAAAGAAACCTCAAAACACCTTAAAACTAAAAAACCCTTACAAATTTCAAAATCTCATAAACCCAATAAAAACCCTAAAAACTCAAAAAAAAACTAACACCCCTCGGGTTGAAGGCAATGGAAATCGAAGCTCCTCCCCCTATCTCTACGGGGGAGGACCATCTCCCTGATGATTTCTCGTCGCTCTATTCTGCTGATCTGTTACCTGCCTTCCTGCGATCGGTGCTTGGCCCGAAGGTTCCGGAGTTCTTCGATGGCTACCCTCAGCTTCCTCTCTCATCTCGAGAGTTCACTGAGGTCGCGGATCTCCACCGATTGACTCTGGTTGCAAGCTTTCTGAGGCGGAGACCCCCGGTGGTCACCTTCGACAGGTTCGTTGTGGCTTCCTGGAATCTTAGGGCTCGTGCGACCGTCGGCCTGCTCGACAGCTCTCATATCATGGTTCAGTTTGCAACGGAGGATGATCTCATCCTTTCATGGTCAGCGGCTCCTCGGTCATGCAATGGCGCTCGATTCTCCCTCTTTCTATGGAGATTTGATTTTCATTTGAAGAGAATCTCCCCGATTGCTGCTACCTGGGTGCGTTTTCCTGAACTGCCACTCCCCTTTCAGAATTTCTCAATTATTTCGATGCTTGGAAACCTGGTGGGGCGATTCCTCTGTGTGGATAGTAGGAAGAGGGCCCTCTGTCATCCGGTTTCTCCAAGGGATTTTGTTGAAATTTATGCATCGAAACCCCCTGTGGACTCTGTCTGGATTGTTGTGGGCGAGGAGCTCAGATGGAGACAATCTGTTGTCTTCGAGCAATGGCCAGTCTTCTGCTCTTTGTGCTGGAGCTTCGGGCACCGTGACTGTTCTGGAATTTTTTCTGGTGCTTCTAGGGGTGGTGAATCTCTGTCTGCTGGTGGGAGCGGCCTCCCTCGGGTGGAGGTGAAGGGGACTATTGGGGAGGTTTCCCACTCTGTGGCTACATATGTGCCCTGCTCGTCTTCTATGTTGGCTGGTAATGGGTTATAAATCTCTCTGATGGATTCGGGTGGCTTCTTGGTGAGTCTAGAAGCAAGAATCGGTGTCTCAGGGAATGCTGTTGAGAATGAAGTCACGTTCGCTGAGGGAGGAATTCATGGCTCTGCTGAAGGTGTTCACGGGTCTGGTGAAGATATTAGGAAGCAAAGTGAGATAGATGGGACAATTGTGATGGATTTATGGCCAGGAAATGTGGAAAATTCCTACAAGGATCTGGGATGGGATGACACATCTGGCTTAAAGGTTGATGAGAATGCTGGTGGATCTGCGGTACCGGATGAGGATCCTGTGAATGTCTCTCAGGTTGCAGGTTCGGCTGAGCCTGCCATGGCTGGGGTGCGGGTGGAAGATGATGCAAAGGGGGATGCTGTTTCTCAGAAAACCTGGTCTGGAGATGACTGGAGTTCATTCTCAGCTGAGGAAAATCCCATACTGGATGGGGATATTGACTGGCGTGATGCCCCACTGGTCCTGCATGGGTATCCTGGCGTGGGGGAACCTGGAAAGGGGCATGGGCTCTCATGCACCTCTGACGGCAGTGCTGAGGACCTGCCTAGTGACCAGCTCCAATATGCTGGTGATGTTGGTGGTCCTCCCATGGACCTGCAGAGGGCGATGATCCTTCATGGTGTTCCATCTGCTGAAGAATTTTGTGTGCAGCTCCATGAGATGGTATGGGTTGAAAGGGAAAGGTTCCCTCTTGAAGATGAGGCAAGGAGGCTTGGGGAGAGGTTTGCTGAGGCTGATCAATGGATAAATGCTGCTATGGTCACATCAAGGGAGAAAAAAATCAGCGGAGGTGCTGAAACTCTTGAGGAAGAAAGCAGGAAAGCCAAGGCACCACAAGCCGCTAGTGATGGTGGCAATGGACCAAAGATGTCTACTGCGGGAACCTCCTCTGCCCCACCAAGATGAAGAAGGAGGAGGGATTACTCTGCCCTCCCACGCCCAATGGCAACTAGGGCCTCCTCACGAGCTGTCAAACTGAATCTAAAGGTGAATAAGCGAGGGAAGCCTTATTTTTCTACTGAGCAGGTAAAAGCTATGGAGAAGATGCGGTCCAGACTTGGCATACAGGAAGATTTTGACCCTGGATGGGATTCAATGGACCAGGGTGATGAATCAGATTCTAGCTTTGCTGACGATGGCGGCGGCTTTGGTGATGGTATGGGGTTTCATGATACGGAGCTGGAGGATTTTGGCGGCGATGTTGACTGACCTACTCTGTGTGTGCTTTTCTTTTGGACACTGTGTCTTTTTTGGTCTTGCGCTTTGTTTCTTTGTTTCTTTCCTTTTGTGGCCCTCGGGCTGAGGTCGTAAGGGGTTTTGGGTGTGGATTGATTGATCCCTCCCCTCCCTTGTCTGCAGTGTTTGTATCCTTTGTTTATAAATTTTGGGGGGTTCCGGGAATAGCCTGGACCCGTGCCTTCTTTGCCATAAAAACCCCAAAAATAATAAAAATAATAAAAATGTATAAAAAATACAAAACCCAATAAAAACACTTCAAATCCATAAAAATGAAAAAACTAAACTCTTAAAATCCTTAAATACCCTAAAAATCATAAAACCCTGTAAGAACCTAAAAAACCATAAAAACCCTAAAAACCCTTTAAACCACTAAAAACACTCAAAATATTTATAAACCCAAAAAACGCCATTAAAATCCCTAAAAATACCTAAAAACATTAAAAACTATAAAATAATTGGAAAACCCTAAGAAAAACAAATAAACAAAAAAACTCATAGAACCCCTAAAAACCTAAATAATGCTAAAAACTGTAAAAAATTATGAAAACCCCTCAAACCCATAAAACCCCTAAAAACCATAAAAACTCCTACCTCCTAAGAAACCCTAAAAACCACTAAAAAACAAATAACCCTTAAACCTCTAAAATGTTAAAAATACTCTAAAAACCTTAAAACACAAAAAACCATTGAAACCCTAAAAACCCACTAAATACCAAGAAACCAAAAATATTCTAAAAAATCTATAAAATAAATAAAAACATAAAAACCCTAATAACCCTAATAAACCCTAATAAAAACATAAAACACAAAAAAAAAATTAATCCCTTAAGAATCTAAAAACATAAATATTCTAAAATACCTAAAAAACCAATAAAATCCAAAGACACTATAAACCATAAGAACCCCTAAAACCTATTATAAACACTGAAACCCATAAAACCCCTAAAACCAACTAAAAACTATAAAAACCCACTAAAAACCTAAAACGTTAAAAACTATTAAAACATTAAAAAACATAAAAACTGAAAAAAAAACCCTAAAACCCATAAAAAACATAAAACTCTAAAAGTAATAAAAAAACCCAAAAAATCCAAAAAATCCATAAAAACCCTAAAAAATTGAAAAATCTGAAAAAAAATCCTTAAAATTCTTAAAACCCCTATGAAAACTATAAAAACTTGAAACTTCTAAAAATCCCTATAAACACAAAAAAAAACTAAAAACCCAAAGAAATCCAAAAAACCCAAAGAACCCCAAAAACACCTAAAAACCATAAAACCTCTAAAAACCTTAAAAACTCTAAAATGCATAAAAATTTTAAAAACAGAATAAAAACTCTAAAAACACATTAAAATCTAAAAACATTAAAAAACTCTAAAACCATCAATCCCTAAAAAACTCAAAATCACTAAAAATCAAAAAAAACCATAAAAACCCAAAAAAAAACCCCTCAAAATCCCTAAAAATACATAAAATCACAAAATATCCTAGGTCAGCCATAAAAATCTAAAAAATCATTAAAACTGTAAAAACCCAAAAAAATCACTAAAAACCCTAAAACCTAGAAAAAACCCCAAGAACCCCTCAAAATCCCTAAAAATATTTAATCTTAAAATTATTAAAAAAATCTCCAAATATCCCAAAAAATCCTGAAAATCCTAATAAAAGATTAAAAACCTGGATAATCTTAAAAACACTAGAAAACCTAAAAAAATGATAAAAAACCTTGAAACCCATAAAACCTTTAAAACCCATTAAAACCCTAAAGACCCATAAACACCCTAAAACCCACTAAAAACTGTAAAAACCCTTTAAACCTGAAAAAAATAAAAAACTATAAAGTCCCATTAAACAAATAAAAACTCAAAAAACCCCTAAAAACCCAAATAAACCTAAAAACATTAAAAACATTAAAACCCTCAAATTCCTTAAAACCCCTAAAAAAATATAAAAGTTCTAAAATTCCCTAAAAATCCCTAAAAAAATAAAAAAGCTAAAAACACTAGAAAACACAAAGAAGACCTCAAAAACCTAAAATCACATAAAACTCATAAAATCCTAAAAATGAAAAATACTGTCAAAACAGTAAAAATAGTGAGTACCCAAATATCCCTCAAAACCCTAAAAATCCATAAAAATCCAAAAAAATCCATAAAAAATCCTTAATAATGTAATAATACAGTAAAAATCTTTAGAAAATCATAAAACCCTCAAAACAGTTAAAACCCCTAAAAACATAAAAATGATGAAACCCCTGAAAAACCCAAAAAGTCAAAAAAACCTTAAAAACCATAGCAACCCCTACAAACTATAGGAAACCCAAAAACCCATAAAAATCATATAACCCCCACTAAAAACTACAAACACCACTTAAACCCTTAAAATGTTAAAGAGAACAATAAAAAACATTAAATCCTTAAAAAACTCAAGACCTCCTTAAAACCGAAAAAACAAAAATACCTTAAAATCTCAAAAATCCATTAAAATCCTCAAAAACCCTAAAAAAATAGAAAACCATAAAAATCGCTAAAAACCACAATAAAATAAAAAACCATAAAACCTAGAAAACCTGTAAGAAAACATTAAAATCCAAAAAAACAAATAAAACTACGAAAAAACCTAAAAATTGTTTAAACCCCTAAAAACCCTCAAAATCCCTAAAACCCATAAACTCCAAAGATATCCTATAAAAATTTATAAAAAACCCTAAAAAATAAAATCACCATAAATACTAAAAATACTAAGAAAAAACAAAAACCAAAAAACATTTAAAACCCCCAATTAACCTAAAAGTAATAAAAAGCCTTAAAACTCCTAAAAACACTTAAAACCCCATGAAAACCAAACAAACCCCTAAAAACC
Source organism: Viscum album (assembly GCA_963277665.1). Lineage (NCBI taxonomy): Eukaryota > Viridiplantae > Streptophyta > Magnoliopsida > Santalales > Viscaceae > Viscum > Viscum album. The sequence continues at coordinate 402,723,642 of OY728167.1, forward strand.
ATAAACACCCCCACCCCTAAACCTTAAATACCTTAAAATCCCATAAAACTCCAACAAAGCCACTTAAACTCTAAAAACCATTTAAACCCCTAAAACATTAAAAATTTCTAAAAACCTTGAAAACCAAAAAGAAACTCAAAAAACCCTAAACCCCCCAAAAAACCATTAAAAATAGAAAAATTTGAAAACCATCAAAATACATAAAACAACAAAAAGCATAAAAATCATAAAAATCTGTAAAAACAAAAAAAAAACCTTAAAAACCTTAAAAATTATGAAAACTCCTAAGAAAACCATTAAAACCTAAAAACACTTAAAATCCATCAAAAACCTAAAAATTCTAAAAACACTAAAAATCATAAAAAAAACTAAAAAATACAAAAACCATAAAAATATTTAAAACCCTAAAAAATAATAAAAATCCTAAAAAGTCCCTAAAAATTCTAAAACATGCAAGAAAACCTAAAGACCCAGAAAACCCCTATAAAATCCTTAAAAACATAAAACACATAAAACCTAAAAAAATAAAAACACAAAAACCCTAAAAAACCAAAAACCATAAACAACATAAAAGCCATAAAAATCTATAAAACCTTTAAAAACCTAAAAACCCATAATAACCCTAAAAACACTAAAAACTGTAAAAAAAAGTTAAACCTTTAAAAATTTAAAAAACCCCTAAAAACTATGAAAATACAAAAAAACCAAAAAAACACCAAACCCCAAAAAACGCCTAAAAACCTAAAAATCCCTAAAAAGCCAAAAAAATCCCATAAAAATACTAAAAAATTCCTATAAATCCCTAAAAAAGTAAGAATCCCTAAAAACCCTGAAAAACCCTAAGGAAATTATAAAAACCTAAAGACACATAAAACCCATAAAAACTAAAAAAGCGCATAGAAACCTAAAAACCCTAAATCCCTAAAAAACCTAAAAACTCTAAGACACTTAAAAACACTAAAACCCATAAAATTCAGTAAAACCAGTAAAAATCCAAAAAATACTAAGAAGTCCCCGAAAAGTGTAAAATCGTAAAAAACACGAAAAACAAAAAAAAACCTAAATCACCTAAAAACACTTAAAACCCCCCAAAAACCAAAAAATGCTCAAAATCTACAAATTCTAAAAACTCAAAAAGGCCCTAAAACCCCATTAAACCTATAAAAAACCTAAAAATCCACAAATCCCTAAAAAAACTAAAAACACTAAAAACATTAAAAACCATTTAAACCTGTAGAAACATTAAAAACTCGACGAAACATTGATAACCCAAAAAAAACCCCTAAAAACCTTAAAATGGATAAATACCCTAAAAACCCATAAAATCATAAAAAATCCATGGAAAATCCTAAAAACATAAAAACCCCTCAAAACTATAAAACTAATAATAAATCCTTCAAAACCTAAAAACACTAAAAATGATAAAAAAACCTAAAAATGATAAAACCCTTAAAACTAATAAAAACAATAAAAATCAAAAAATTGTAAAAAAAATCCATAAAAACCTTATAAACCAACTAAAAACTCCAAAAAAACTTTAAACCACTAAAACCCCCAAAACCATAAAACACTTAAAACCCTAGAAAACCCAAAACCCTCAAAATCCATAAAACCCCTAAAAACAATATATATCCTTAAAAGCATTAATTCTACCAAAAAACATAAATACCCCAAAAACCCTAAAACCCCATATGGAAACCATAAAAACATAAAAACTATAAAACACTATAAAAATCTTATGAAATTATAGAAACCATAAAACCCCTAAAAACCCCTAAACACCATAAAAACCATAAAACTCTTATAACCCTTAAAAACACGTAACCCCCAAAAAACCCCTAAAAACACAATAAAAAATTAGAAACTCTTTAAATACCTAAAAATGATAAAAACTCTAAATAACCTTAAACACACAAAAAAATCCATTAAACTCAAAAAACAATAAAAAATATAAAACAATAAAACCCCTTAAAACCACTAAAAAACTCTAAAAATTCTAAAAGCATAAAAATCCTAAAAATATGTAAAAATGCATAAAAACCCTTAATAATCCCATAAAATAATAAAACCATGATGAACCAAATTAATGCCATAAAAACATAAAAACACTTGCAACCCCTAAAAAACCTAAAAATCTTTAAAATGCTAAAAACACAAAACAACCATAAAAACCCTAAAAACACCTAAAAACCCTAAAAATCCTCAAAATCCCTTAATCCCCATAAAATCCTTAAAAACACCTAAAAATAATTAAAAACAAAAAATCCTAAAAACCCTGAATACACTATAAAGACCTTAAAAACCTAAAAAACCTAAAACCCCTAAAAACCATGAAAATGATAAAACACCTAAAAACCATAAAATAACAAAAATTATCAAAATCCCCAAAACCATATTAACTATAAAAATCTTAACAAATTCCTAAAAATAATTAAAAACATATAAAATCATAAAAACCTGGAAATCCATAAAAACATAAAAACATTTAAAACCCATAAAAACCTAAAAACACTTAAAACCCCAAAAAACCTAAAAAGCGATAAAAAAAACTTAAAACCCTATAAACCTTAAATCCCACAAAATCCCTAAAAACCTAAAAAACAATATAAATCATCCCTAAAAACCTTGAAAATCTAAACAAACAAAAAAACAATAAAAAACGTAAGAAAGCATTAAAAATTTAAAAACACTTAAATACCCTATAAAACCTAAAAATAGAAAAATCCAAAAGAACCCTAAAAACAATAAAACCTCAAAAAACCTTAAAAAATCCTAAAAACACATAAATACCCTAAAAACCACTAAACACTTTAAAAACCATTTAAACCCCTAAAAATGTTAAAAACCTCTAAAAACCCTAAAAAGCCCCAAAACCAAAAAAAAACTGAAAAAACCCTAAAACCATAAAAATGCTAAGAATATGTTAAAATGTAAAAAAAACCTGAAAAAAATGACAAAATATAAAATCCTAGAAAAATTAAAACCCTGTAAACTTTAAACCCCTAAACGCCTCAAAATCCCTAAAATAAATAAAAACCCATAAAACCCTAGAAATCTTAAAAAATGTCAAAACACCATAAAACCTTGAAAACCCCAAAGAAAACCATAAAAACTAAAAAAATTAACACACCTAAAATTTTAAAAACCCTAAAAACCACAAAGACCCTAAAAACCCTAAAAACCCATAAACCCCTAAATACCTTAAAAACCCTAAAGGAACATAAAAACCCTAAAACCTCTAAAAACTATAAAAACTAATTAAACCCCTAAAAACATTAAAACTATAAAAAACATAAAACCCTAAAAATTTCAAAAACCCCAAAACCCCAGAAAACCATAAAATCCCTAAAAACCTTAAAAATAACTAAAACCCCTAAAAATCCCAAAATACTGAAAAAAACAATAAAAATCCTAAAAATCTTAAAAAACAATAAAAATGAAAAAACCCAAAATGCTAAATACCCAAAGAAAACCATAAAAACCTAAAAATACCTAACACCCATAAAAACCTAAAAAACGCTAGAACACCTAAAAACCATAAAACCCTAATGACATAAAAACTCAAAAAAACATATAAAAACCATAAAAACCATAATACCCTAAAAACCAATACAAACTATAAAAAACCTTTAAATACCTAAAAAGTTAAAAAACTGTAAAAAAATTATTAACCCTAAAATCTCAAAAAAAACCCTTAAAGCCCCAAAAACCCATAAAAAACCTAAAACACCTAGAAACCTGTAAAACCCCTCAAAATCCCAAAAATTCGAAAAAAATGAATAGAATCCTATAAAAACCCCAAAAATATACAAAATAATAAACACCCTAAAAACCATGAAAACCCCCTAAGAAAACCATGAAAACCTAAAAACACTTGAAACCCCTAAAACACTAAAAATACCCCAAAACCCTAAAAACACAAGAAACTAAAAATACACTAAAAACCATAAAACCCCTAAAAACATTAAAATAAATAAAAACTGATGAAAAACCTAAAGAACACTAAAACTCCAGAAACCCTTTGTACCAATAAAAAAGATAAAAAACTCAAAAAACAATAAAAAATACTAAAAAATCCCTAGAGACTGAAAAAACCCATAAAAAAATTAAAATGCCTAAAAAAACCTAAAAAAACCTAAAAATCCTTAAAAACCCTATAAACCATAAAAATATTAAAAACCCCTAAAAATCCCTAAAAAGTAAAAAAATCCTAAAAACATGGAAAACCCCTAATAAACCCTTAAAAAACAAAAAACACTTAAAAACCTAAAAACATATAGAATGCTAGAAACCCTAAAAACCTAAAAACCCTTCAAAAACCTCAAAATCTATAAAAACCCTAAAAAATATCGAAATGAAAAAAAATCCCTAAAAATCCTTAAATGTAAAAAACCCTAAACCCCCTAAGAAAAACAGTAGAACATAAAAACACATAAACCCATAAAAAACATAAAAAATGATAAAAAACCTAAAAATCACTAAAAACCATAAAACCCTAAAAACCCAATAAAACCAAATAAACCAATAAAAACTATAAAAACCCTTTAAACCCCTAAAAATGTTAAAAACTCTATAAGACCATAAAAATCATAAAAACCTAAAAAAACCCAAAAAACTCAAAAACCAATAAAAACTTAAAAACCCTAAAAACTATAAAAACCCTAAAAACCATAAAAATCCTAAAGTCACTAATAATACATAAAAACATAAATCCCCTAAAAACCCTAATAAAACCATAAAATTTTAAAAACACTTAAAACCCCTAAAAAATCAAAAAAGCACTAAAACCCCTAAAACCAGAAGACTCAAAAAACCCTTACAATACCAAAAAACACATAAAAATCTAAAACCGCTAAAAAATCTTTAAACCCCTTAAAACCCTATAAATTTTAAATAAACTCTCAAGTACTTAAAACGCCTAAAAAGTCAAAGAAAAACTTTAAACACCAAAAATCCAAAAAACCCAAATAAACCCCTACAAACCTATTTTTTTTTAGAAACATTAAAAACCCATAATAAATACTTAAAACCCTAAAAATCTATAAAAACATAAAAAACTCTGAAAACCCCTAATAAAAAATCAAAATCGAAAAACAATTAAAACCCCTAAATCCTTAAAAATGATAAAATCCCTAAAAACCATAAAAACCATAAAACCAAAAAAGGCCAAAAATCATTAAAAACCAAAACCCTATAAATACGATAAAAACTATAAAAAACCACTAAGTTTTAAGCAACCATTTAAACCCATGAATATATTGAAAAACAAAAAAACTTTAAAAACCCTAAAAACTAAATAAACAAAAAAAAACCAAAAACCCAAAAAACACAAAAAAAATACTTTAAAAATCCTCAAACCCCTCAAAATTCTTAAAAACCTAAAAAAACATAATAATCCAAAAAATAATTATAAATCCCAAAAAACATAAAAACCCCTAAAAAACCTAAAAACCATAAAACCCTTAAAAACCATAAAACCCCTAAAACCATAAAAACCCTAAAAACAACAAAACCCCTAAAAATCCATAAAACCACTAAAACAACCAAAATCTATAAAAACCCTTTAATAACCAAAAAATTTAAAAAACTATAAGAACCCCTTAAAAAACATAAAAAAAATAAAAAAACCATAAGAACCGAGAAAACATAAAAACCATAAAACACTAAAAACCCTAAAACCCCTCCAAATCCCTAAAAAAGCTAAAAGAAAATAAAATTACTAAAAATTATCATAAAATACCTAAAAATACATTAAAACTGAAAATACCGCTATTAACCATAAAAACACAAAGAAAACCTTAAAATCCAAAAACCACATAAAATAGCTAAAAATCCTAAAAATTCTAAAACATCTACCCATGAAAACACTAAATTCCCTAAAATCCCTAAAATCCACAAAAACCCCTAAAACATTAAAGACACTAAAAATACTTAAACCCCATAAGACCACTAAAAATTCTAGAAACTCAATAACTCTAAATACCCATAAAACCCCAAAAAATTCAAAAAACCCCTAAATTCACAAAAAAACATAAAACACTAAAAAACCATAAAACCCCTATAATCCTTAAAAATCCTAAAAACATAAAAAACCTAAAAATACCAATAAATTTGAAAAAAAATTAAAAACCCTAAAAACCATGAAAAACCCTAAGAAAACCTTAAAACCTAAAACACTTAAAAACTTGAAAATATAAAAATGCAAGAAATCCTAAATACACTAAAAAACACAAAACCCTCCAAATCCTTGAAAACTAATATAAACTATAATAACCACTAAAAACTCAAAATACCATTTAAACCCCTAAAAACCTTAAAAAACTCTAAAAATTTTAAAACCCATAAAAAACCCTGAGAAACCCAAATTACAATAAAAACCCTAAAACTCTCAAAATCCCTAAAAACCATGAAAACCCTAATTTTTTTTAAAAACTAAAAAAATACCTAAAAGTGTAAATACCCCTAAAAACCATGAAAACCTCTAATAAATTCTTAAAAATACTTTAATCCCCTAAATACATAAAAAAGATAAAAACCACAAAAATACCCAAAAAACCAAAAAACCCCTCAAAATCCCTAAAAACCATAAATAACATAGAAATCCTAAAAAATAAATAAAAATCATTAAAGATATAAAAAAACCTAAAACCCTGAATACTTATAAGAGATCCTTTAAAACCAAAAAATAATTAAAATTATTAAAAACGCTAAAAATGTAAAAAATACTAAAAGGACCTAAAAACCCTAAAACCCCTAAAAACCATAAAAACACCAAAACATTAAAAAGCCATAAAAACTCTAAAAAAACTAAAAACTCTAAGAGCCATTTAAAACCCGAAAAACTCAAAAAATCCAAAAAACCGAAAAAAAACAAACCCTCTCAAAACCCATAGAACTCCTAAAACACTAAAACCCATAAAAATCCTAAAAGACCCAAAAAAATCCAAAAAAATGAAAAACCATAAAACACTCAAAACCCCTAATAAAACCTTAAAAACTAAAAAAATAAAACCCCTAAAAAACAAAAACACGTTAAAAACCCTAAAAACTCTAAAAACCCTAAAAACCCACTAAAAACTCTAAAAACACTTTCAACCCCCAAACACATTAAAAACTCTAAAAACCTTAAAACCCTAAAAAAACTCAAAAAACCCCCTAAAAACTCAAAAAACCAAAAATAACCATAAAAATATCATATTCCCTATACACCATAAAAATCCTAAAAAAGCACTAAAAATCCATAAAAACATGAAAATTTTAAAAAACCGTGAAAACCCCTAAGAGAAATTTGAAAAAACAAATAACACTTAAACCCCTAAAAAGGAAAAAACACAAAAAACCATAAAAACCCCTAAATGTCACAAAAAACATAAAACCCCTAAAACCATAAAAATCGTAAAACCCCATAAAAAACTAAACCCACTAAAAACTCTAGAAACCATTTAAATCACTAAAATTTAAAAAAAATACAAAAACCATGAAAAATCTTGAAACACTCAAAAATAGAAAATCCTAAAATACTATAAATCCCGAAAAACCCCCAAAAACCCTAAAAACCCTAACAAATACTTAAAATCCTCAAAATCCCTAAAACCATAAAAAACCATAAAAATCTTAAAAATCCAAAAAAACCCTAAAAACATAAAAAAAAACCTCCTAAAAACCCCCCATAATACCTAAGAAGACCTTATAAACCTAAAAACACTTAAAACCCCTAAAAACCTAAAAATTATAAAAACCTTAAAATACCATAAAACCCTAAACCCCCTAAAAACCGTAAACTCCCTAAAAACTATAAAAAACCATAAAAACCCTAAAAAACACTCAAAACTATAAAAACCCTTCAAACCATTCAAATATTAAGAACACTAAAATATAAATAAACCCTAAAAATCCAAAACAAACCCCACAAAACCAATAAATACCCTAGAAACACTCAAAATCCCCAAAAAACCCCAAAAATCATAAAAAAAAACTTAATATCCCAAAATACGTAAAAACCCTAAAAATCATAAAAAAACCATACAAACCAAAAAAACACTTAAAACCCCAAAAAATATAAAAATGCTAAAATCCCTAAAAAATCATTAAAAACCATAAAAACCCTAGACACCCCTAAAAACCATAGAAACTCTTAAAACATTGAAAACCCTAAAAACCCATAAAACAAAAAAAATCCACTAAAAACACTAAAAAAAATTTAAAACCTTAAATTGTTAAAAATATGAAACCCAAAAAAAATCAAAAAACCCCAAAAAAGTAAATACCCTAAAACCCAAAAAACAATGGAGACCCTCAAAACAAAAAAACAGTGCAAAACCCTAAAAACATTTTAAAAAACCTAAAAAACCCAAAAACCCCTTCAAACCTTGATAACCACTAAGAAAACCTTAAAAACATAAAATACTTAAATTCCCTTGGAAACTAGAAAACTCTAAAAGCCCTAAAAACCTTAGAAACCCCTAAAAACCGTAAAAACCAAAAAAACCCATAAATATCGTAAAACCCCACTTAAAACAATAAAAACCCTTTAAACACATAAAACCATTAAAAACTTGAAAAAAGATTTATAATCCTGAATAACAAAAAAAACTCTAAAAACCCTAACACCATAAAAATTCAAAAAAACCCTAAAAACGCTAAGAAAACCTAAAAAATATAAAAACTATAAATAACTAAAAAACACTAAAAACCCTAAAAACCTTAAGAACCCTCAAAATACCTAAAAACCATAAAGACAATTAAAGTCCAAAATAATAACTAAAAATCATTTAAAATGTTTTAAAACCATTGAAACAACATAAAACACTAATAAAACCGTAAAAAACTAAAAAAAATAAAACCGTTAAAAATGATAAAACCCCAAAATACCCTTAAACCACTGAAAACCATATAAACCCCCAAAAAATAAAAACCCTAAAAATCATAAAAAAAAATTCCAAAAACCCTTTAAACCACTAAAAAGAATAAAAAAACCCTAAAAATATGAACCACTAAAAACTGAAATAAAGACCTTAAACCCCAAAAAAATAAAACCCTAAAAAATCATAAAAAATCAAAGTCCTTAAAAACGATAAAATCTTAAACATCATTAAAATTCCCTAAAAACATAAAATAACCATAAAACCTTAAAAACCCTATGCCCAAATGGCCCAAAGGCCTTCATTTTTTTATTGATTTTTGATAAACCCCCTTTCTAGGGATGAGGGGGAACCCGTATAAGGCTCGTAGGCTTGGTGATTACATGGACCATAGGCTTAAGAGAGATTAAATGACCCAAAGGTATTAGGGAATTCAACTAGACTATTACTATAAGGAACTGCCCCTCCCAAGCATCTACAACGTGATGGTAGATCTCCACCTTCGCATGGTTGTCTGGCTAAGCTTCTCGTGCAAGCACAGGCTGGTCCCAATGGTGTAGCGATACCCTGTAATTATTCCAAATCCATTGGTTCTACTCTGGGGATTGCACATGCTCCAAATCCTCCTCTTAGGCTGTTTATTTTTTGTAGAGTTTGTTTGGGGCAACTACATGTGGCCCGAAGGCCATGAGGTGGCCCAAAGGCCTTAAAGGTGGCATGAAATCCCTACTAACCCAATAGTCTGGGTGGGCCAAAGGCCTTAAGGACTTCAAGACCAAACTGGTGGCCCTAGGTGAATAGTTCCAGATTCTACAGTACCGAACAATAACTACTACAGTAACCGCACAGTGTACACTACTGATACAGTGCCTACTACAGTGTCTACTACAGTACCCTAGAAATATGCCTCTCCCTAGTTTCTAACCTGGGTCTCTTGGATGCACTTAAGGATACCTCACTAACTGGGTTGAGGCTCATGTGCCTTTAAACCCATATGAAAACCTTAATTACTGAAATGAACTTAAAACCCCTAAAAACCTAAATACAATAAAAAGCCAAAAAACACTAAAAACTCCTAAAAACCATCAAAATCCCTAAAAATACTAAATAAACCCTATGAATGTAAAACCCCATATAATCTTTCAAAACCCCTAAGAAAATATTAACAACCTTAAAACTCTTAAAAACCCCAAAAAATCTAAAAAACTATAAAAACCTTAAAAACCCATAACAACACTCTAAAAACACATTAAACCCTTAAAAATGTTTAAAAACTCTAAAAACCCATCAAACCCCTAATAACTCAAAAAAACTACTAAAAACCCAATGAAACCATAAAACTCAAAACCCCTAAAAACAATAGAAACCTAAAAATCCTTAAAACCCCTAAAAACAATAAAAATCATAAAAAAATCCACAACAATCCCTAAAAACATAAATAAAACTAAAAACCCTAAAAACTATAAGAAAACCTTAAAACCAAAATACACTTTAAACCCCTAAAAACCTAAAACCCTCTAAAAACTTTACAAATTTCAAAATTTAATAAAAAACCTAAAAACCCAATAAAACTCTAAAAACCCAATAAAATATAAAATCCCTTTAAACCCCTAAAAATATTAAAAACTATAAATACCATAAAAACCCTAAAAACATTAAAAACCCCTAAAACCCCACAAAACCATAAAAACCATTAAAAACCTAAAAATACCCTAAAAACCATAAAAATATAAAAACCTTAAAAATAATAAAACCCCCTAAGAAAACCTTTAAAACCTAAAAATACTTAATACCCTAAAAAACAAAAAAAAGGCTAAAACCCATAAAAACCCTATAATTACCCTAAAACCCTAAATACCAAAAAAATACCTAAAAACCTAAAATCCCCAAAAACCCATAAAAACCCAAAAATTGACTAAAAACTATAAAAAAATAAAACCCCTAAAAACATTAAAAATCCTAAAAATCTCTAAAGACTAAAAAACCCTTAAAAACCAAAAAATCCATATCAACCAAAAATCCCTAAAAAACCATAAAAACCATAAAAATCCATAAAAACTCTAAAAATTATAAAAAAACATAAAAATTCAAATAAACCCCTAAAATTTTAAAAAACCCAAAAAAAACCCTAACAAACCCTAAGAAAACATTAAAATCCTAAAACCACAAAAAACCTAAAAACATAAATACACTAAAAACCCTAAAACCCCTAATAACCCTAAAAACACTAAAAACCAAAAAAACATTAAAACCTAGTAAAAACCCTAAATTCCATTTAATCACCTAAAATGATATAACACACTAAAAACCATTGAAAAATATTCCTGCTCAAAAAAACCTAGAAACACAAACAAAACATAAAACCCCTAAAAATCCCTAAAAACTGAAAAAATCCCAAAAACCCTAAAACCCATAAAAATTCTAAATAGTCATAAAAATCCCAAAAAATGTCAAAACGTTTAAAAACCCTAAAAATCCCTATGAAAACCAGAAAAATCATAAAACACTTAAAATCTCTAAAAAACCTAAAAAAAGAATCAAACAGTGAGAACCCTAAAATCCCTAAAAATAATTAAAACTATAAAAATCCTAATAAACCATAAAATACCATACAAACATATGAAAACCATAAAAAATACTAAATATTATAAACTCCCATTAAACCCATAAAAATGATAAAAAACTCTAAAAACTAACAAAACTCAAAAAACCCCCTTAAAAAATCAAAATACCATAAAAATCATAAAACCCTAAAAACCAATCAAAATCATAAAAAAAACTAAAACCCCTTAAAAAGAAAAAAACCTTGAAAACCATAAAACCCCTAAGAAAATCATAAAATCCTAAAAACACTAAAAATCCCTAAATTATAATAACCATAAAACCCTGCAAAATCCCTAAACCCCTTAAAAACTCTAAAAATCATATATAATCCCTAAAAATGATAAAAAAAACCCTAAAAAACAAAAAACCCCTTATAAAAACATAATAACCTAAAAATAAATATAAACCCTGAAAAACTAAAAAATGCTAAAAAACCCTAAAAGAGAATAAAAACCATATAAACCCCTAAAAAGCCGTAAACCTAAAATACCCAAAAAACCCATGAAACCCTAAAAACCCACTAAAAACTCTAAAAATACTTTAAACCCATTAATATTTTTAAAAAACTGTAATGAAGCGTAAAACCCTAGAAAAATAAAAAAACCCTAGAAAACCCATAAAAAGCCATAAAAACCCTAAAAAAGTAAAAATCCCTAAAACCCCTAAAAATCCATAAAACCCTACAACATCATAAAAATCCTAAAAAAAAGCCATAAAATCCCTAAAAAATTAAAAACCACTAAAACCTTAAGAAAACCATAAAAACCTAAAAACACTTAAAACCCATAATAATCCTAAAAATACAAAAAACCCTAAAAATCCTAAAATCCCTAAAATCCCTAAAACCCCTAAAAACCTAAAAAAATATAAAATCCTAAAAAAGAACTTAAAGACCATAAAAATCATTAAAAACAAAAAAACACCTAAAACCCTTTAAAACCCTAAAAACTCGTAAAACCCTAAAAACCCATAAATACTCTAAAAATCCTTTAAATTCCTAAAACGTTTAAAAAAACTAAAATATCTAAAAACTCATAAAAGCTCAAAAGAATCATATAAAAATATGAAAATCCCAAAAAACTCTCAAAATCCCTAAAAATCCTAAAATCCCTAAAAATCCATGAAAACATAAAAACCCTTAAAAATCCTAAAAACTACTAATAAACCCATTAAAATTGAAAACACATAAAACCCCCAAAAAACATTAAAAAGCTACAAATCATAAAAGACGCTAAAAACCATAAAAACAATAAAAACAAAAGAAAAATATAAAATGCCTACAACCCCATAAAACCCCTAAAAACCACTAAAATAACTAAAAACCCTTCAATACCCTAAAAATTTTTTAAAACAAAAAAAAACCTAAAAACCCATAAAAATACAAAAAACCCCAAAAATCCAAAAATGTCATAAAAACCCTAAAAACTCTAATAAACCATAAACATCATAAGAATTCCCTAAAAATCTCTAAAAAATCAAAAAACAATAAAAACTCTCAAAAAAACTAAGGAAACCGTAAAAATCTAAAAAACATAAAACCCAAAAAAAATATAAAAATACTAAAAAGCCTAAGAAACCTTAATACCCCTAAAAAATCTAAAACCCCTCAAAACATTTAAAAATCCTAAAAAAATTAAAAAATCCTAAAAGGCCATAAAAATCCCTAAAAACATAAAAAAAACTTGGAACCCCCTAAGAAAAACATAAAAACCTAAAAAACATAAAACCACAAAAAACCTAAAAACGCTAAAATACTCCAAAAGATCCTAAAAACCCCAAAAAACATAAAAACCAATGAACCTTAAAAAAATTAAACCAATAAAAATACTAAAAACTATAAAACCCCATTATACACATAAAAATGTTAAAAAAAATTAAAGAAACCATAAAAACCCAAATAAAATCAAAAAAAATCCAAAAAACATAAAGGAAAAATAAAAAACTGAACACCATAAAAAACCCTAAACAACCACAAAATCCTTAAAAACCCAAAAAACCAAAAAAACCATAAAATCCCAAAAGATCCCTAAAAGTGTAAATAATCCATAAAACCTTGAAAACCCCTAATAAAACATGAAAAACCCTAGAAACCATAAAACCCCTAAAACCATAAAAACCCCAAAAATCATTAAAAACTCTAAAAACCAATAAAAAACTAAGAAACCACTAAAAAATCTAAAATCACTTTAAACCCCTAATATATTGAAAAACTCCAAAAAGCCTAAAACCCCTTAAAAACTAAAAAACCCCTAAAACCCATAAAACCCCCTTTAAATCTTTAAAACCCATAACAATCATAAAAAAGACCTTAAAATCCATAAAAACATAAAAAACCTAAAAAACCCTAAACATCCCCAGGAAAACCTTAAAAAACTAAAAACACATAATGAACCTATATCCATAAAATGTTAAAAACCATAAAAATCACTTAAAAGACCCTAGAAACCCTAAAACCACCTAAAAACCAAAAAAACCCCAAAACCCATTATAAACCATAAAAGTCCACAAAAACCCTAAAAATCACTGAATTTCTAAAAACCCTTTAAATCACAAAAAAAATTAAAAAACACTAAAAAACCTTAAAATCCATAAAAAACCTAAAAAACCCCCCCTAAAACAAAAAAAATGAGCAAAATACTAAAATCCCTACAAAACCAAAAAACCCCACAAAATCTCAAAGAACCCTAAATTCTTTAAAAAGGCTAAAAGGGACATAAAAATACCTTAAAACATAAAAACCCTAAAAACACTAAAAACCCCAAATAAAAAATAAAAAACTAAAAACACTTAAAACCCCAAAAAACCTAAAAAGGAAGAAAACACCTAAAACCCTTAAAAACCCAAAAAACCCAAAAAACCCATGAAATCCTTCATCATCCTTAATAGCCCTAAGAAAATATAAAAATCCTAAAAATACCTAAAAACATAACAAACACCAAAGACATTGAAAAAACTATAATAAAACCACAAACACCTAAAAACAGTTAGCAGCCCTAAAAACCTAAAAATGGAAAAACCCTAAGAGACCCTAACAACATTAAAAACCCCAAAACCCATAAAAACACATAAAAACATTAAAAATCCATAAATCTATTAAAAACACTAAAAACACTAAAAATCCTTTGATCTATAAAAAAAATTTATAACTCTAAAAATCCTTTAAAAACATAAAAAATCAAAAAAAACCTAAAAACCCAAAAAATCCATTAAAACCCTAAAACCCCTAAAAACCAATAAAATCCATAAAAACCCTAAAAACCATAAAAAACACAAAAAATCCAAAAATATTCCAAAGAACAAATAAAATCCTAAAAACCCTAAAAACCCAATGATAACCTTAAAAACCTAAAAACACATAAAACCTATAAAAAACATAAAAATACTTAAATCCATAAAACCCCCAAAAAACCAAAAAAAGATAAAATCCATAAAAATCACTAAAAACCATAAAAACCCTAATAATATGTAAAACCCATAAAACCAATAATAACTATAAAAACCCATTTATCCCTTTAAAATGTTACAAATATCCAAAAAACCAAAAAAACTCCTAAAACATCAAAGAAACCATAAAAACCCTAAAACCCAAAAAATACCTTAAAATCCTAAAACCATTCAAATTTAAAAAAATATTTAAAAATCTATAAAAAGGTAAAAACCCAAAAATCCCAAAAAAAACCTAAGAAATCATTAATTACCTGAAAAAAATTAAAACCTTAAAAACCTTAAAAACCTAATAATTTCTAAAAACTATAAAAACTCTAAACCTAAAACCCTCAATATCCTTATAATTCCTAAAAATCATAAAAATGCTAAAAAATCCCTAAAAATACTTAAAAACAAAAAACACCAAAAATAACTAAAAACCCTAATAAAATATTATAATCTAAAAGAAACTTTATACTCCTAAAAAGGAAAAAACCCCTAAAATACTCTAATACAACTAAAAATCATAAAAACCTTAAAAAATCAAACATTCATAAAAACCCATAAAAATGCTAAAACAACTAAAAAATATAAAAATGAATTAAACGCCTAAAAACATTAAATAACACCCAAAAACCATAATACCCCTAAAAATTCGAAAAAAACCTAAAACCCCCCAAAAACATAAAAACCCTTAAAAGGAAAAAAATCAAAAACCCCTTAAAATCCATAAAAACCCTAAAAACAATAAAAACCATAAAAGAGCCCTAAAAATTCCTAAAAATGTAAAATTCACTAAAATCTATGAAATCCTTGAATAAAACATTAAAATCCTAAAAACACATAAAACCCTTAAAATCCTAGAAAACTCTAAAAACCCAAAATATTTGAAAACCCTAAAGACATTAAACCCCATAAAAACCAAGAAAACATTAAAAAAACCTAAAAATCATAAATCACAAAAACACAATAAAAACACAACAAATCCTTTAAACCCCTAAATTTTTTAAAAACTATAAAACTCCATAAAAAGTATACAACCCCTAAAATACTCAAAAAACCCTAAAACCCAAAAAACCATAAAACCCCTAAAAAACCTCAAAATCCCTAAAAAACTAAAAAAACCTAAAAACTTAAGAAATACCTAAAATCTAAAAAAACATAAAAAACCTTAAAAACCCTAAAAACCCCAAAGAAAACCTATAAAAACTAAAAATTCTTAAAATGCCTAAAAATGATAAAAAAACCCAAAAAAATCAAAAAACCCTTAAAATCCCAAAAAAACCCTAAAAACCACACAAATCATAAAAAACACTAAAACCCATGAAAATTGTAAAAATTCCAAAAAACCCTTAATGGCCCAAAGGAAACCATAAAAACCAAAAGATGCTTAAATCACCTAACAACATAAAAAAATAAAAATCCTAAAGACCCTAAAAATCATAAAAACCATTAAAAACCATAAAACCCTAAAAACCCATAAAAAACCTAAAACTACTAAAAACACAAAAACCCCTTTAAAACCCTAAAGACATTAAAAACTATAAATACTATAAAAACTCTAATAAACTGAAAACAAAACCCTAAAAACCAAAAAATAAATAAAAACCCTAAACCCCATCCAAATCCCTAAACACCCTAAAAAGTACAAAAAACTAAAATATACGTAAAATAGTTAAAATTACAAAAACGCCAAAAACCTTGAAAACCCCTATGAAAACGTGAATAAAATAAAAACAATAAAAACCCTTAAACCCCCTAAAAATGTTAAAAACCCAAAAAAATCCCTTAATACAGTAAAAACCCTAAAAATCCCTAAAAACCCTAAAACCCCATAAATATCCTAAAAATATCTCGAAATCTAGAAAAACATAAAAAACCCAAAATCCTAGAAAACCCCTAAGAAAACCTTAAAAACCTAAAAACACATAAAACACCTACAAAAATAAAAAAATTGTGAAAATTCTAAAAGACCCTAAAACCCAAAACGCATAAAAACAACTAAAAATATTCAATGCCTCCAAAACTAATAAAATATATAAAAACCCACTAAAAAAATCTAAAACCCCTTCAATCCCCTAAAAATGTTAAAATAATCTTGAAAATATTAAAACCTTAAAACCATAAAAAATCAAACCCCCTAAAAACCCAGCAAACCATAAAAACCCTACAACCAAAAAAACCCACAAAATCCATAGAACCCCTAAAAACCATAAAAATCATATTTAAACCATATAAATCTGTAAATTTTTAAAAACCCTAAAATCCTAGAAAAATAGTAAGAAAACCTGAAAAACATTAAATTTCTCAAAATCCTTAAAAGTCTAAAAAACTATAAAAACCCTAAAAGGCCCTAAAAACCATAAACACCCCTAAAAACTATAAAAACCCCTAAAACATTAAAAATCCCTAAAACCTATTAATCCACTAAAAACCAAGAAATCTCTAAAACCCCGTTAATCAATAAAAAAATGTAAAAAATATAAAAAACTTTAAAACCTAAAAACTAAAAAATCCTAAAATCGCAAAAAAACAATAAAAATCCTAAAAACACAAAATACACTCTAAATCCCAAACAACACTAAAAAATCCTAAAAATCCTAAAAATCCCATAAAATGTAAAAAACATTAAAAACCCTGAAAACACCAAAGAAAACCTTAAAAACAAAAAAACACTTCAAACACCTAAAAACCTAAAAAAACTAAATCCCGTAAAACCCATACAACCCATAAAAACCATAAACGCATAAAAATCATAATAACCACTAAAAGTAATATGAACCCTAAAAACCATTAAAAACTCTAAATACAATAAAAACCCTTAAAACCCAAATAACTAAAAAAACTTAAGACCCAAAAAAACCATAAATACCCTAAAAACCTGAAAAGAAGTCTAAATGCCCTCGAAACCCCTAAAACACCTAAAAATGATAAAAATCCAAAAACACCTTAAAATTATCTAAATACGTAAAAACCCCTAAAAACCTTGAAAAACCATAAGAAAACATTAAAAAAATAAAAACACATAAAACGTCTAAAAACCAAAAAACACTAAAAATCCAAAAATTCCATAAAAAGACCATAAAGCCCTTATAACCCATAAAAAAACTCCCACAAACCTAAAAATTCTAAAACCCCATAAATACACATAAAACCCCCAAAAACAAAAAAAAACTATAAAAACCCATTAAACCCTTAAAATGTTAAAAAAACAATAAAAACATTAAAAACCCTAAAATACTCAAAAAAACACTAAATACCCAAAAAACCATAAAAACCCTAAAAATCGAAAAAATTCCCTAAAAAATTCCCTAAATTCCCTAAAACCCATAAAAATTTTAAAATGGACCTATGAATCCTTAAAAATTTAAGAAAACTAAAAACCATGAATACCCCTATAAAAACTTTAAAAATCTAATAACACTTTTAACCCATAAAACATAAAAATGCTAAAAACCCTAAAATCTCCCGAAACCCTAAGATCCATAAAAGCCCCTACAACCCATAAAAACCATAAAAAAAATCAAATCCTAAAATCCCACTAAAAACTCTAAAAGTCCTTTAAACCTCTAAATCATTAAAAAACTATAAAAAACATAAAACGCTAAAAAACTAAAATAAACAATAAAACCTAAAACAATCCATAAAACCCTACAATCCCTAAAAAACAATAAAACCCCTCAAAAATCCCTAAAGTCCATAAAAATCATTAAAATCCTAAAAAATCCTTAAAAATATATAAAAATTTAAAAAACCATAAAAATACTGAAAACCCCTAAGAAAACCATAAAACCTAAAAACACTTAAAACCCATATAATCCTAAAAAAACTAAAATCCCTAAAAAACCTAAAAATCCTAAAAAACCCTAAAACCTCTAAAAAAATAAAAAAAATCTCTAAAAATACCTAAAAAATTAAAAAACCTTAAAAAACTTGTAAAATCTTAAGGAAAATATAAAAACCTACAAACAATTAAACCCTTAAAAACCTAAAAAAATTATAAAACCCCTAAATGACCCCAGCTAAAAATCACAAAAAATCCCTAAAAAAAGTAAAAACTCATAAAAACCCGAAAAAAACCCATGAAAATTATAAAAACCATTTAAAACCATAAAAATGTTAAAATAACTCAAAAAAATTTAAAACCCTACAAAACTAAAAGCAAAAACCTTAAAACCCCAAAAAAACATAAAACACCCAAAAACCCAAAAAAAACATAACACACCCAAAAACCCAAAAATATTTAAAACCCTTAAAATCCATAAAATTCCTAAAAACCCATAGAAATCCATAAAAACCCCTAAAAATGTAAGAAACCCTAAAAAACCTATGACAACATTAAAACCAAATATCACTTAAAACCCATAAGAACCTAAAAATTCTAAAAACCATAAAAACCCATAAGTACCTTAAATAATACCAAACCCCCCAAACCCTAAAAACCATAAAAGTCCCGAAAATCCATAAAATATCAAAAAACATAAAAAACCCTAAATATTATTAAAAACTCTACGAAAACCTTAAAATCCTAAAAACACTTTAAACCACTATAAACCTATAAAACCTTAAAAATCACAAGAGGCCCAAAAAAACCCAAAAAACCCTAAAACCCCAAAAAAACTCTAAAACCCCTTTAAAAACATTAAATCATTAAAAAACCTTCAAAGACCCTAAAATACTAAAAAAACACCAAAAAAACATCATAACCTTAAAAAACCCTAAAAACCCTCAAAATCCCTAAAAGCCCAAAAAATCATAGAAATATAAGGAAAGAGTTCAAACATCCCTAAAAACATAAAAAACACTAAGAAAACTTTAAAAACCTAAAAAAACATAAAATCCAAAAAAAACAAGAAAAGGAAAAAATTAAAAAAAACCAAAGAAACCATAAAATCCCTAAACCCCAAAAAACCCAAAACATCCATGAAAATATTCGAAAAAAAATTCCTAAAACGTTAAAAACCCTTAAATCCCTAAAACCCCTTAGAAAACCTTAACCATCTAAAAAGACTTAAAAACCCCTTAAAAATCTAAAAAGTTCTAACACACCTAAATGAACTTAAAATCCAAACCCCCTAAAGACCACAAAAAACCCTAAAACAAAAAAAATAAAAACCCTAATAAATCTATAAAACACTAAAAACACTAAAAACCCTTTTATCCGCTAAAACCGTTAAAAACTCTAAAAACATTAAAAACCATTAAATATTAAAAAACCCTAAAAACATAAAAAACCATAAAACCCTCAAAACCCTTAAAATCCCTAAAATATTTAAAAACCATAAAAATCTAAAGAAAACCCTACAAATCGCAAAAAACAAAATAAACTTGTAAAAACGTGAAAACCCCATATGAAAATCATAAAAACCTAAGAACATTTATAAACCGTAAAAACCCAAAAAATTCTAAAATCCCCCAAAACTCTAAAAAACCCTAAAATCCATAAAAATTCATAAAATCCACCAAAATCGAAAAAATTCAAAAAACAATAAAAACCCAAAAAAATCAATGCAAATATTTAAAAACATTAAACACCATGAAACCCTAAAAATAGCTAAGAAACCCTCAAAAACCAAAAAAAACTAGGAATCCATAAAAACCTAAAATTCTAAAAACCCAAAATGATCCTAATAACCCTAAAAACCTATAATAAGAATAAAAACCGATAAAATCCTTTTAAAATCATAATAAACCAAAACTAATCCTAAAATCCCTAAAAACACTAAAACGCACTTCAAAACACTAAGAACATTAAAAACTCTAAAAAACATAAAGACGCTAAAAAACTCATAAAACCCTAAGCCCACTAAAATCCATAAAAAAGCCAAAAACCATAAGAATCCTAAAAATATCTATAAATCCCTCAAAACATAAAACCCATAAATACACTAACAAAACCTTCAAAAACTTAATACACTAAAACACCCTAAAAACCCAAAAAAATCCTAAAATTCCTAAAAACCCCTAAAAACCCTAAAACCATAAAAAACCTAAAAACTAATACAAACCACTAAAACTATTTGAAACCCAAAAACATTTAAAAGCTTAAAAAATCCATTAAAACCCTAATGTCAAAAAAACCCCTAAAACCCTAAAACCCCAAAAACCAGAAAACCGTAAAAAACCCTAAACCCTTTCAAAATTTCTAAAAATCCAAAAAACCATAAAATCCATTAAAAAATCCCTAAAAACCCATAAAAAATTAAAAAACGCAAAAAACTTTGAAAACCCATACGAAAACCATAAAAAACACAAAAAAATAAAACCCTTAAAAAACCTAAAACAGGCTAAAACTTCTGAAGACCCTTAAAACCCCTAAAAACCATGAAACCCCCTAAAACAATTAATAAAACTAAAACTCCATATAATGCTAAAAAATCTATAAATAAACTAAAAACACTTTAAACCTCTAAAAACATTAAAAAATTATAAAAATAATAAAAACCCTAAAAGATCGACAAAAAACCCGAAAACACAAAAAAATGCACAAGATCCCTAAAAACCCTAAACAACCATAAAAAACCTAAAAAAATATCTAAAAATCACTTATAACATAAAAATCCCTAAAAAAATTTGAAACCTAAAAACACTTAAAATCCCTAAGAAACATAAAAAAAGATAATATCATTAAAAACCATAAATCTATAAAAACCATAATACCCATAAAAATAAAAAAAAAACCCCAAGAACCCCTAAAAACCAAAAAGACATTAAATTTCTTAAAAAAAATTGGAACCCCTAAAAACGTTAAAAATCTATAAAAAACCATAAAACCCCTAAAAACTCAAAAAAACCAAAAAACGCCAAAAAATAACCATAAAACTTTATAAAAGATAATAAAATTTTAAAACTCTAAAAACCCATAAAATTCCTAAAAGATCCCTAAAATTGTTAAAAATGTAAAAAAAAACAAAAACTCTGAAAACACCTAAAAAATCCTTAAAAACCTAAAAACACTTAAAAATCTTAAAAACCAATAAAACGCTAAAAAATCAAAAAACACTAGAAACACTAAAAACCCTAAAAACTATAAAAACTATAAAAATATCAAAAACTCCACTTAAAACAAAAAAACTCCAAAAACCTTAAAGCACCTAAATAACTCCAAAAAAATCCAAAATCCCTAAAAACTGTGAAAAAACCCCAATTTTTTTAAAAACCATAAAACTCTAAAATCTGTAAAAACATAAATCCCTAAATATCACTAAAATTCTTAAAAAATAAAGACCCTAACTATTACATAAAAATCCCTAAAAAATTAAAAAACCCCATAGAACCCTAAAACCCCTAAGAAATCCTTAAAAACTAAAAAAACATTTAGAACCCCTAAAAACCGAAAAATAATCAAAACAAAAAAAACCCTAAAACTCCCTAAAACCCTAAAGACCATAAAACTGCAAATAAAACATAAAAATACCTAAAAACCCATCAAAATATTAAAAACTAATAAAAAAATTTAAACCCTAAAAAAATTTTAAAACCTCAAAAAACTATAAAAATAAGAAAAATATCCGAAAATATCGCTAAAAACATAAAAAACCCTAACAGCCATAAAAACCCTCAAAATCCCTAATAACCTAATAAAATAATAAAATCCTAAATGACCTAAAAATCACCAAAAACATAATAAACCCAAAAAACCCAAAAAACCCTAACAAAACCATACGATCTAATAACACTTAAAACCGCTAAAAACCTAAAAACATTCAAAACCCTAAAAACCCTAAAACCCTTAAAACCCCTAAAAACTATAAAACCCCTAAATTCCATAAAAACCATAAAACCCATAAAAACCATAAAACCATTAAAAACTCTAAAAAACCTTTAAACCCCTAGAAGATTTATAATATGATAAAAACCCCTAAAAACCTTAAAACCCTAAAAACTCAAAAAATAATAAAAACCCAAAAAAATTTATAAAACCATAAGAAATAATAAAACCCCTCAACATACATTAACATTCTAAAAACCATAAAAGATCTAAAAAAACCTAAAAATCCCTAAAAATTCAAATCTGTAAACACGATGAAAAAGATTAAGAAAAACATAAAAACCTAAAAACACTTAAAATCCCTAAAATCCTAAAAATGATAAAAACCATTAAAACCCATAAAAATACTAAAAAATTGAAAAACCATAAAACCCTAAAAAACCTTAAACCCCCTAAAACCCCATAAAAACCATAAAAAATATTAAAATATATAAAAAAACCTCTAAAATTTTTAAAAATAACAAAAATATTAAATACCAAAAAAACACAAAAAACTGAAAAAACCTAAAAAACTATAAAAAAACCCTAAAACTGTAAATAATGATAAAAACCCTAAACCCCTAAAAATATCTTAAAATCATAAAAACCATCAAAACAATTAAATACCCTAGTGAAACCTTAAAAAAATAAAAACACATAAGACCCCTAAAACCCCTAAAACCCCAAAAAACTCTAAAACCCCTAAAACCCTTATAAGACCCTCAAAACCCTCAAAATCACTAAAAAACTAATAAATAATAAAAATCCAAAAAGAAATACATAAAAATCACTAAAAGCTTAAAAACCCCTAAAGAACTTGAAAACCCTTAAGAGAACCTTAATAACCTAAATAAAACTTGAAACTAATAAAAAACAAAAATGATAAAACCCCTAAAAACCCAAAAAGAACCATAAAAACCCTAATACCCCTAAAAACTATAAAAACAGCTAAAACCTTAAAAACCCATAAAACCCTAAAACAACTAAGAACTTTAAAAACCCTTTAAACGCTTAAAAAATATAAAACCTCTAAAAACCATAAAATCCAATAAAAACATAGAAAACCCTAAAAACACAAAAAAAACATAAAGACCCTAAAAACCCTAAAAAACCTAAAAACCCCACAAATCTCTAAAACCCCCCATAAAAAATCCTCAAATATCTAAAAATTCCAAAAAAATATAAAAAACATAAAAAACCTTAAAAAAATAAGAAACCATTAAAAATATAAAAACACATAAAACCCCTAAAAACCTAAAAATGCTAAAAACCCTAAAAAATCCTATAAACTATAAAAACCCCTAAAAACAATAAAACCCTAAAAACACATAAAACCCAAAAAATCAATAAAAATATAAAACCCCTTTAAATACCTAAAAACATTAAAAACTATAAAAACCATAAAAACCCTAAAAAACAAAAAACAAATCTCAAATGTCATTAAACATAGAAAAACATAAAAAACCCTAAAACCTCTCAAAATCCATAAAATATTAAAACCGATAAAAATTCAAACCCCCTAAAATCCTTAAAAATTTAAAAACCTTAAAAACCTTGTAAAAACCTAAGAAAACCATAAAACCATAAAAACACATTGAACCCCTAAATTACATAAAAATGTCAAAAACCCTAAAAACCCTAAAAAACATTCAAAATACCTAAAAACACATAAAATCACTAAAACTCCCCAGAGACATAAAATCTATAAAAACCCTGAAAGATTCTAATAAAACCTTAAATACCTAAAAACACTTTAAACCCTTAAAAAACAAAAAAAATGTTAAAAGCATAAAAACCATAAAACCACCTACAATCCATAAATCCCTTAAAAACCTTAAAAACCCATAAAACCTAGAAAAATCTTAAAACCCCACTATAAAAACCAAAATAACTTTAAACCCATAAATGTTAAAAAAACTCTAAAAACCAAAAACCCTAAAAAAATCAAAAAACCCTATTACCCTAAAATCCCTTAAACCCTTTAAAAAATTAAAAACCCTAAAACCCCTAAAAATATATAAGAATGCTAAAGAAAAATTAGAATACATAAAAATACATAAGAATCTATAAAAAAATAAAACCCCTAAAACTATGAAAAACCCAAAGAAAGCAATACAAATATAAAAAAATTAAAACCATTAAAAATCCTATAAAATCAAAAAACCCTAAAACCCATAAAAACCCTAAAACCCTAAAAACCATAAAAACCCTAAAACCTTAAAAACTATAAAAACCCATAAAAACCCTAAAAATCCACTAAAAACTCTTAAGACCCTTTAAAATCTTGAAAACATGAAAAACTGCAAAGAACTATTAAAACCATAAAATTGCAAAGAAAAAAATACACTAAAAACTAAAAAAGACCATAAAAACCATAAAAAACTAAGAAACCCTAAAACCTCTCAAAATGACTAAAACCCCCCAAATCCATAAAATCATAAAAATAATAATAAATCCCTAAACATTTCTAAAAATATAAAGACCCTAAAATCCTAAAAACCCATTATAATCCCTTAAAAACCTATAAACATAAAAAAACCAAAAAGTCCCAAAAAATCACTAAAATATTAAAAAACACTAAAACCATGAGAACACTAAGAAAAACATAAAAATAAAAAAAAATATTTAAAACCTTTAAAAACATTAAAAAACTCTTAAAAACCTAAAAACCCAAAAAAACATAAAAATATATGAAAGCCTTAAAACCCATAAAAATAAAAAATTCCTAAAAACACATAAAAACATTAAAAACTCATTAAAAACCTAAAATGTTAAATAACACTAAAAAATCATAAAACACTAAAAAAACTAAAAACTAGTAAAACCCCAAAAATCATAAAAACCTCAAACCCATAAAAATCCTAAAACAGTTAAAATATCTAGAAAAACTAAAATATCATAAAAATACTAAAAATACATAAAAATTCCTAGATTAAATCATGGATATAGAGGGATGACGGTCGAGTCTTCGGGTGCCCTCCCATAGTAATTCCCAGCATTGCTGCCCCCTCTCCCCGATGGACCTCCACTGCTCCTTAGTGACGTCGTCTATGGCTTCACAGTGGTCTTAGTACGGTCTCAGCGGATCGACTGGCTTAGTGATAGTTGTGCTTGTTCTTGTCGGTGGTGTGACGTTATGGTATAGCGGGTTCGAATAGCCCTTTCTCAGTAGACGGTGAAGTGACTCTTAAAGCAGCTCCAGATATGAGTTTGTAGTGGTTTCTCAAGTTTTTATATGGTGAAAGGTGGGTATAATGGGTGTTCTGATGACTTTTCGGTGGCGTTCTCGGCTCAAATATTAGATCTATTTTTCAGATCTCAGTTTGGTCTTGGTAGTTTGGCTCTCTTAGAATTTGGTGTGATGGTTCTTGTCAAAGGTGCATCGAGATGGTCTGACGGCTTCGAATGGGACCATCTCAATCATTGGAGAAGTAGATGACTCCATATTATAGAGGGATGTGGTGGACTCTTTGGTTTCGTAATGGTGAAAGGTGGTTGTCGTGGGCTTTGCGACATCTTAGTGGTGGCATTCTCGGTCCTGTGCTCGGATCTGTGCTTCCAAATCTGAGTCTGGGAGGAGTTTTCCGGCTTTTCTGGCTTCATGACGGGTTACAATGGATGCAGAGGGAAAAGATGGAAGTTTGAGTTTCTAGTTCCTCATCTTATTCTATGGTTTACGCTACTGATTAAGGTCTGGTGAAGTTGTGTTGCATTCTGGTTACTATGTTGGGTTTTGGATTTCTGATTGGGGGCTATTTTGGTTGTGATTCGTTGATGGTGATGGATTTTGGTTTTATTACGAGGTGGTGGGAGCTGTCTAGCCAAAGGGGTTGTCTGGTTTTGGGTTTTTACAAGGATTTATGGGTGCTGTAGAATTTTTCTAGGCGTGGGTGATGGTGTTCTTGTGGTTATAGCATTGCTGCTAGGTGTGAAATGATGGAAGCTGACTGGTCAGGAGGCGATGGTTTCTGGAATCTGAGTTGTTGGGTGATGGTTATTGCATGGCTGCGATGTGATGAAGGTAATATTTGTGATTTTTATGATTGTGGTTCTGTGTTGCTGGCAGGGGATATGCTTGGCAAGGAGGTGATGGATGATGAAAACTGTGTTGCCGAATGCTAGTTGCTGATTGGTTGGGATATGATGATGGATATGATTTTGAATTTATTCTTTGTCTGGTTTTCTGTTCCTTTTGGGTTTTTTGGGTGTTTTTTGGTTTTGTGGGGGTGTCCACGGTTTTTGGGTGTGGGTTGATTGACCCCGCTCCTACCTTGTTTGCTATGTATTTTTTCTAATAAATTTGGGGGGGGGGGCAGTAATATCCTGGTCCTAAGACTGTCTTTCCTTAAAAAATCATAAAACCTCAAAAAGCCAAAAAAATATGAAAATACTTTAGAGATCCATAAAAAACTAAGAACACTTAAAACCACTAATGAATATAAAAATCACAAAGAACCCCTAAAACCCCTAAAAAACCCAAAATCCTCAAAATCCATAAAACCCCAAAAAATATAAAAATCCTAATAAAATTCCATAAAAACCCTAAAAATGTAAAAAATTTAAAACCCCTAAAAGACCCTAAGAAACCCTTAAATACCTAAAAACACTTAAAACCCCATAAAACCCTAAAAATTATAAAAAACCAATAACCCAATAGAAAGACCCTAAAAACCCTAAAAACCAAAATAGAATCATGAAAACCCTAAAATCATAAAAGACCGTAAAATGCATAAAAACCATAAAAACCCTCTAAAACTCTAAAAATCTTTTAAACCCCTATAATGTAAAAAAAACTCAAATCCCCTTTAAAAACCTAAAAACAAAAAAACCTATAAAACCCCTAAAAATATCTAAAAACTCTAATAAATTATAAATATCCTAAAACCCCCTAAAATTATATATAATATAAAACTCCTTAAAATCCCTAAAAACCACAAAGAAAACCTAAAAACACTAAAACACAAAAACCACCTAAAAACCTCAATGCGCTAAAGACCCCAAAAAATCCCAAAATCCTAAAACCCATAAAAACATAAAAAATCCACAAAACCCTTAAAAACTGTGAAAATACATTAAAAACTATAAAAAATAATTAAATCCCTAAAAACCTTAAAAAACTCTAAAATCCTTTAAAACTCTAAATAACTCAAAAAAATCCTAAAAAACCCAAAAACCAGTAAAAAAACTAAAAGACCCTAAACCCCTCAAAATCCCTAAAAACACTAAAAACTCATAAATACCTGTAAAAATACCTAAAAATCCCTAAAATTCTAAAAAAACATAAAGACCCTGAAAACTCTATGAATATCATAAATACCTAAAATCTCTTAAAACCCTAAAAAATAAAAATAAAACGATAAAAAGTTTTAAAAATATAAAAACCATAAACACCCTAAATACCTTAAAACATATAAAAACCCCAAAAAACCACTAAAAATTCTAAAAACCCATTAAACCCCTAAAAACATTAAAAACCTTAAAACCCTAAAACCCCTAAAAACACAATAGGCCCACTAACAACCCAAAAAACCATAAAAATCATAAAACCCTAAAAAACATAGAAACCCATAAAAATACTGAAAAGCCCAAAAAATCCCTAAAACATAAAAAAAACCTCCCAAACCGAAAAAAAAAACCATTAAGGAAACCATAAAAACTAAAAAAATTAAACCCAAAAAAACTATAATTGGCTGAAACCCAAAATAAACCATGAAAATACCCTAAAACCATAAAAAGCCCTAAAACAAATTAATAATCCAAAAAACACATAATAACCTTAAGACCCAATAAAAATTCTGAAAACCCTATAGACCCCTAAAAACATTAAAAACTATAAAAAACCATAAAACCCCTAAAAACTCAAGAAAAACCCTAAAACCCCACAAAAAATAGAAGCCCTAAAACCCTAAAAGTTTATAAAACCCTAAAGAACCATGAATTTCTGAAGAAAAAAACCTTAATTCCCCAAAACTATAAAAAACACTAAAATCCTTGAAAAACCCTATGAAAACCAAAAAAACACAAAAACCACAAAAACCCCAACAAACCTTAGAAACCCCAAAAATAACATAAAAACCCTAAAAGCCACTAATAACTATAAAATACCTTAAAACCAATAAAAACATTTCAAAACTCACAAAACTATAAAACCCCTAAAAATAAAAAACAAATTAAAACTCCAAGAAACAATTAAAACCCAAAAACAAATCCTAAAAACCATCAAAATACCTAAAAAGATGAAAACCCCATAAAAACCTAAAAAATCCCTAAAAATCCCCAAAAATGTAAAAATCCCTAAATACCTGTAAAAACCCAAAGGAAAACTTAACAAACTAAAACATATAAAACCCCGAAAAACCTAAAAACTCCCCAAAACCCAAAAACCCTCAAAATCACTAAAAATACGAAAATCCCATAATAATCCTAAAAAAATCCTAAAATTCCCTAAAAATATAAAAAAAACTAAAAAACTTGAAACACCAACATAAAACCTCAAAAAACACTTAATACCACTAAAAACCTAAAAATGAAAAAAACCCTAAATACATAAAAACCCCAAAAAACCAAAAAACCTAAAAAACCTAAAAAACCCCTAAAATAACAATGAAATTTTCTAAAAACACTTTGAACTCTTATGAATTTTAAGAAGACTGAAAACCTAAAAACTAAAAAAACCCTAAAACCCCAAAAAACCATAAAAACCCTAAAAACAATTAAAATTCCTAAAACATAACCAAAATATCCAAGAAAGGACTAAAATCCCTAAAAATATAAAAAAACAAAAATACCCTTAAAACACTAAAAAATCAAAAAAAACACTTAAAACCTTAAAAAACAAAAAAAAATTGTTAAAAGCTCTAAAGCCCCTAAAACGCCTAAAAACCATAAAATTTGTAAAGCCATAAGAAACC
The DNA here is from genome assembly GCA_963277665.1 of Viscum album. Classification (NCBI taxonomy): domain Eukaryota; kingdom Viridiplantae; phylum Streptophyta; class Magnoliopsida; order Santalales; family Viscaceae; genus Viscum; species Viscum album. The sequence continues at coordinate 402,753,194 of OY728167.1, forward strand.
CCCAAAAACCTCTAAAACCCCAAAAATGATAAAAACTCTAAAAACCCTTTCAACCCCTAAAAATGTTAACAACTTTAAAAAACATCAAACCCCTAAAAACTCAAAAAAATCCATAAAAACCAAAAATACCATAAAACCCCTTTAAACCTATCAAAACCCCTAAAAACCCTAAAACTCATAAAGATCATAAAAATCACCCAAGATCCCTAAAAATATAAAAAATCCCAAAAACCCTAAAAACCCCTAAGAAAACCTTAAAAACCAAAAAACATTTAAAACCCCAAAAATCCAAAAAAAAATTAATACCCAAAAATACTTTAAAAGCCCCTAAAACCATAAAACACCATAAATACCTTAAACCCCCCCCCCCCCAAAAAACACATAAAAACACTAAAAACCCTATAAATCTCTAAAAACATTAAAAAACTCTTGAGACCTAAAAACCCTAAAAAATCAAAAAAAACCCCAAAACCATAAAACCTAAAAAACCCAAAAAATCCAAAAACCCTCTAAATCCCTAAAACCCCTTAAAACCAATAAAGTCCAAAAACAACCTTAGAAACCCATCAAAAAATTAAAAATCTCTAAAAAAGTAAAAAATGCCTATGAAAACTTTAAAAACATAAAAACACTTAAAACCTATAAAAACCCCAAAAAAAGATTTCCCTAAAAAACCATAAAACCCTAAAAATCTTTAAAACCTAAAAACACCCTAAAACCCTAAAACCCTAAAAACCCATAAAACCCTAAAAACTACTAAAAAACTAAAACCCCATTAAACCTCTGAAAACATTAAAAAAATCTAAAAACCTTAAAACCCATTAAAACCCAAAAAAACTCCTTAAAACACGACAAACCATAAAACCCCTATAATTCATTAAAAACATAAAATTCCTATAAACCTTAAAACCCATAAAAATCCTAATAAATCCCTCAAAATGTGAAAAACCCTAAAACCCCTGAAAAAACTCTAATATACTATTAAAAATCTAAAAGAACTTAATACCCATAAAAAAATAAAAAGCTAACATTTCTAAAAACTAAAAAAACCCTGAAAACCCTAAAAACACTTAAAACCCTAAAAATCCATCAAAAAACTAAAAACCCATAAAAATACCAAAAATCCCTAAAAATGTAAGAAATCCCAAAAAACCCTAAAAACCCAATAAAAACATTAAAACACTAAAAAATCTTAAAACCCCTAAAAAACCGAAAAAACATTAAAAATGCTAAAACCCCAAAAGACCCTAAAACCCCTCAAAATCATAAAAACACTTAAAAACCCTAAAATCCCACTAAAAACTCAAAAACCCTTTAAACCACTAAATAATTTAAACAACTATAAAAAAATTAAAACCCCTAAAAACCAAAAAAACCATTAAAATAATAAAAATATTAAAAAACAATCAAAATCACAAAAAAACTAAAAAAATTAAAAACCTAAAAAACCAAAAAAAATCCATAAAAATGTAAAAAACTCTAAAACACTGAAAACCATAAGAATATCTTAAAAACCTAAAAAAATTAAACAACTAAAATCCCTAAAAATACAAAAAAGCTAAATCCCCAAAAAATCCGAAAACACCTAAAAACCATAAAACCCATAAAAACCTTAAAAACCCCTAAAAATACAAAAAACCCAATAAACTCTAAAATTAATTAAACCCTTTTTTTAAAACAGTAAAAATAAATAAAACCCTAAAAAACTGAAAAACCACAAAATCCCAAAATAAACCATATAACCCAAAAAACCCCATAATAATCAAAATCCCTAAAAACCCTAAAAACCTTAAAATCCATTGAAATCCCTTAAAATCCCAATAAATGTAAAAAACCCCAAAAAAACTGTGAAAACTCCTAAGAAAACAATAAAAGCCTAAAAACAATTAAAAATACTAAAAACCTGAAGACCACTAAAAACACTAAAATATACTAATAACACTAAAAACACTAAAAACCATAAAAACCCCCAAAACACTTAAAATACCCAAAAACCCCATATAAACTCTAAAAACTAATAAAAATATAAAAACTCTTAAAACCCCTAAAAACTTTAAAAAACTCTAAAAACCATTAAAACTCAAAAAACCCTAAAAACCCATTAAAACCATACAACCCTAAAAACCCATAAAAATCCAAAAAATCCAAAAAATCCCTAAAACATAAAAAACCCCAAGAAAACCTAAAAACCCCTAAGAAAAACATAAAAAAAAGGAAAAACATAAAACCCCTAAAAACTTCAAAACTCTATAAACACTAAAAAACCCAAAAAACCTTAAAAACCATGAAAACCCATAAAACCCATAAGACACCTAAAAACACATAAAAACTATAAGAGACCACTAAAAACACTAAATACCCTTTAAACCTCTAAAGTTATGAAAACCTCCAAAAAACATAAATAACCTATAAAACTAAAAACCCCTAAAACCCCATAAAAACCCTTAGAATACAAAAAGAGTCTTAAAAACCATTAAAATTCCTAAAAACCTGAAAAAATAAATATCATAAAAATCCCAGAATATATATAAAAATATTAAAAAACCCTAATAAAATCATAAAAATCTAAAAACACTAAATTTTTTCAAAACCCTAAAAAACCTAAAAACCCTAAAACCGTCAAAATCCCTAAAAACCCTAAAAACGGGTTGTAAGGGATTTTTGGGTGTGGGTCGTTTGACCCCTCCCTTCCCTTGTCTGCTGTGTCTCTTTTTTCATTCTAATAAATTTTGGGGGGTCGAGAATAGCCCGAACCTCGCATCTTCTTTTCCTAAAATCCCTAAAAACCATAAAAATCATAGAAAATCACTAAAATCTATAAAAATGTAAAAACCCTTACAAAAACACAAAACCTCAAAAAAAACTCAAACATGATAAAAACCGAAAAACCCCCTATAAAACCATAAAACCCATAAAACCAGTAAAAACCTCAAAACCCAAAAACCCATAAAAACCCTAAAACCACTAACAACTATAAAATCCCTTAAACCCCAAAAAAGGTTAAAAACTCTAAAAAAGAGTTAAAACCCTAAAAACTCAAAAAACCCAAAAAACCAAAAAAAACAATAAAAACCCTCATAATCCCTTAAAAATCAAAAAATAATATGAATCCGAAAAAATCCCTAAAATTCAAAAAACAATAATTCAAAACATTAAAACCCAAAAAACCCTAAGGAATCCTTAAAATCATATAAACACAAAAAAACCCTAAAACATAAATATCAATAAAAGAACATAAACCGCCTAAAACGCCCAAAAACCATAAAACCCCGAAAAACCATATACAATGCCAAAATAATTAAAACCCCTAAAAACCATAAAACCCTTAAAAACCAAAAAAACCCATAAAAACAACAAAAATCTACTAAAAACAATAAAACCCATTTAAACCCCTAAAAATGTTAAAAAACTTTGAAAAACTTTAAAACCATAAAAAGAAAAAAAACCCTACATACCAAAAAAACCATAAAACCCCTAAAAACCCTAAAACCTATAAAAATCCCTAAGAACCATAAAAACCATAAAAAACCTAAAAAACCTACAAATCCCCAAAAAAGGTAAACAAAAACCACAAAAACAACGATAACCCATAAGAAATCCTTAAAAACCTAAAAAAATAAAACCCCTAAAAAACAAAAAAAAAAACCCTAAAACCCATAAAAACATTAAAATCGACTAAAAACACTAAAAAATATCAATCCACTAAAAATGTTAAAAAATATAAAGGCCTTTAAAATCAGCAAAAACTAATAAAACCCTAAAACCGAAAAAAACCCAAAAAACCCCTTACACCCTTAAAAAACCATAAAACCAATAAAAATACAATAAAAATATATAAAAATGTAAAAAATATTAAAAATGATGAAAAATAATTATAAGACTCTATAAACCAAAAAGCACTTAAAACCTTAAAAAATCCATCAAAAAACCCTGAAACCCTAAAACCCAACACAATACTAAAAATACATCAAATAAAAAAACCCTAAAACCCAAAAAACCTTAAGAAAACCATAAAAACATAAAAAAACACTTAAAACCCCTAAAGAATCAAAAAACACTAAAATCCTAAAACACCCTAAAACCCAAAAAACCCTCGAAATCCCAAAAAAATAAAAAACATAAAAATATTAAAAACCCTGACAATTCCTAAAAACATAAAAACCATAAAAACACAGAAAAATAAAATTAAAACTTGAAAATCCTAAAAACACTTAAAACTCCTAAAAACAAAAAAAAAACCCAACAAAAACCCAAAAAAACTATAAAAACACCTAAAACAATAAAAATGCAAAAAAAACCATAAAAATTCTAAAACCTGACTAAAAACTATAAAACCCTTTAAAACCCAAAAAAAATTAAGAAACTATAAAAACATTAAGAATTGTAAAAATATATAAAACAATAAAACCCCCCAAAACCTTAAAACCATAAAAACACTAAAACCCCTCAAAATCCCTAAAAAATAACAACAACAACAAAATAAAGAATCCCTAAAAATACCAAAAATGTAAAACACCTAAAACCCACAAAACCCAATAATAAAACATTAAAACCTAAAAACATTTCGAACCCGTAAAAACTAAAAAATACTAATAAACCTATAAAAACCCTAAAAACTGAAAAAACCTTAAAATCCCCAAAAAACACTAAAACATAAAAATACTTTAAAATCCCTAAAAATACCTAAAACATAGAAAAACCTAAAAACCTAGAATAACCCAAAGAAAACCATAAAATCCTAAAATATCTTAAAACATGTAAAAACCTAAAAATGATAAAACCCCAAATAACCCTAAAAGACCTCTAAACCCTAAAACCCAAAAAACCCCTAAAACATTAAAAAAATGTAAAACCCATAAAAACCCTAAAAAAATATATCAAAACTTTTTAAAAAGTTAAAAAAACACCAAAAAACCCAAAAAAACAAAAAACCCCTCAAAATCCCAAAAAACCATAAAAATACTAAAACCATGAAAATTCTAAAAAACCCTAGAAATCCTTAAAAATATAAAAAAACCCCTAAAACCCCTAAAAACCCCTAAGAAAACATTAAAATCTAAAACACTTAAAACCCATAAAAAATTTAAAACCCTTAAAAACTAAAAACCCAAAAAAACCTAAAAACTCAAAAAAAACACCTAAAATTCTTTAAAACCCTAAATACCCATAAACCACTAAAACCAATAAAAATTGTAATTCCTATTAAACCTATAAAAAGGTTAAAAAATATAAAATATTTAAAACCCCTAAAAACACAAAAAAACATTAAAAACATAAAAACCCTCTAAATCCCAAAAAACCTAAAAACCATAAAAATATTAAAGGAGCCCTAAAAATACATAAAATTTTCAAAACCCCTAAAAACACAAATAAAACCTTAAAAATCTAGAAACAATTAAAACCCATAAAAAAACCTAAAAATGATAAAAACCAGTAAAAACCCCTAAACCCCCCAAAAAATCTAAAATCTATAAAAACCCATATAACGCTCAAAATCCCTAAAAATCCATCAAAACCCTAAAAAGACACTAAAAAACTAAAAACCCTCTAAACCCCTAAAAATATTTAAAAACTCAAAAACCGTGAAATCCCTAGAAAAACAAAAGACCATAAATACAAAAAAACCATAAAACCCATAAAGTCCGAAAAACCCTATAAACCATCAAAATCCCTAAAAGCCCTCAAATAACATAAAAAATCCTAAAAGGTCATAAAATTTCCATAAAAATGTAAAAAAACTCAAAAATCCTCTAAAACTTAAAGATAACATTAAAACCCCCCAAAAAAATTAAACCCCTTAAAAAATGCTAAAACCCTTAAAACCCATAAAACACCTCAAAATCCCTCAAAATCCCTAATAATCCTATAAACTCTAAACACCTAAAAACCCATAAAAATACTAAAAAATACCTAAAAACCCTTAAAACAAAAAAACCATAAAAATCATAAAAAACCACAAAAAACCTTCAAAACTAAAAATCACATAGACCCCTAAAAACCTAAAAAATGTTAAAACACAAAAACACTATAAACCCCCTAAAAACCATAAAAATGCCTAAATGCCTTTAAAAACCATAAAATCCATAAAATGCATAAAAACCCACTAAAAATTTTAAGAACCCTTTAAACCCCTAAAAAATCAAAAAAACATAAAACCCCTAAAAACCATCAAAATCACTAAAAACCCTAAAAACTGTAAAAATCCTAAAAAAGAAAAAAAATATAAAAATGACAAAATATCATAAAAACCAAAAAAATACTACAAACATTAAATATTTAAAAACACTTTAAACCATTAAAAACCCTAAAAACATTAAAAAACCTAAAATACCCTTAAAAACCATAAAAACATAAAACCCCAAAATCCTTAAAAAACTAAAAAACATAAAAACCCCAAAACCACTACAAACACTTAAAATAATTTAAACCCATAAAAACATTAAAAAATCTAAAAAACATTAAAAACCCCAAAAAAGTAAAAAAACACAAAAAACCCAAAAAAAACTTTAAAATCGTAATATCCTAAAATCCCCTATAACCCTTCAAAATCCCTAAACACTCTAAAAACCCTAAAAATCCTAAAAAATCCTAAAAATATCGAAAAACCTAAAATACACTCAAAACCCTAAAAACCCTAATAAAACCACAAAAACCTAATAATAATTAAAATTCTAAAAACCTAAAAAATGTTAAAACCCAAAAAATAATAAAAAAATCAAAAAACCCTTAAAATACCTAAATGCACTAAAAATTCATAAAAATCATAAAAATACTTAAATATCCCTAAAAAGGTAAATAAGCTTGAAACCACTAAAAACACTATGAAAACCATTAAAACTAAAAACACTTAAAACAACTAAAAACCTAAAAATTATAAAAACCAAAAAAAAACAAAAAAAAACCCATAAAACCCCTAAAAACTGTAATACCACATAAAAACATTGAAAACCTGAGAAATCTAAAATATAATAAAACAAATAAAAACACTAAATACCTTTTAAAACCCTATATTTTTTAAACAACTCGAAAAAATCATTAAAATCCCAAAAACTCAAAAAAAATCCTAAAAAGCCATAAAAACATAAAACCTAAAATACACTAAAATCCCTAAAAATCCCTAAAAACCCTAAAAATAAAAAAATCCTTAAAACTCCTTAAAAAACCTATAAACATAAATAAAAATTAAAATACATAAAAACCATAAGAATATCATAAAAACCAAAAATACTTATAAAATCCCTAAAAACCAAAAAAACCCCAAATACCCACTAAAAACTCTAAAAATCCTTTAAATCCCTAATTTTTTTTATAAAACTCTAAAAATCTTAAAACCCCTAAAAAACTCAATAATATCCTGAAAAACAAAAAGAACCATAAAACCCTTTAAACCCCCAAAAACTTGAAAAACCCTAAAATCCCTCAAAATCCTTAAAGACCCTAAAAATCATCAAAAACATAAAAGAGACCTAAAAATCCCTAAATATGTAAGAAACCTTGAACACCTCTTAGAAAAACATAAAAATCATAAAACTCTTAAAACTCCCAAAAATACTAAAATATGATGAAAAATAAAAATGACCATAAACCCCCTAACTAATCCTAAGTATCATAAAATCCCTAAAAACCATAAAAAACAAAATAATAATAATAAACCATTAAACCCCTAAAACAATAAAATACTGGAAAACCCATTAAAACCCTAAAACTCAATAAAACCCTAAAACCCTAACAAAACCATAAAACACCTAAACCCTAAAAACCCTTTAAAACCCTCAAAATCACTAAAAAACCCTGAAAACCATAAAAATCCTAAAAAAACTAAAAATCCATAAAAAAGAAAAAAACTATAAAAACTATAAAAAACCTTAAAACCTAAAAAAATTAAACCCCCTAATAACCTAAAAAAACAAAATAACCCCTAAACCCCTAAAACCCAAAAATTCCATAAACCCATAAAAACCTCATAAAAACATTAAAAACCTGAAACCCTAAAAAACCCTTAAAACCCTAAAAAATTCTAAAAAACATTTATAACATTAAAATTTTTAAAACTCTAAAAACCCTTAAAACAAATAAAAACAAAAAAACAAAAAAAACTAAAAAAATAACATAAATACCCTACAAATCCAAAAAATCCCTAAAACTTTTAAAATCTATAGAAACCAAAAAACAGAATAAAAACCCCAAAAAATCTTGAAACCCCCTAAAAATGTAAAAAAACCCCTAAAACCCCTAAAATCTCTAAAAACAAAAAAACCTAAAAACACTTAAACCCCTTAAAATTATAAAAAAGGTTAAAACCCCTAAAAACCTTAAAATACCATAAAACCCAAAACCCCTAAAACCAAAAACCCTAAAAAATCTAGAAAACCCATAAGAACACTAAAACCAACTAAAACCTCTAGAAACACTTACAACCCCTAAAACCGTTTAAAAAATCTAAAAAACATTAAAAATGTAAAAAACATCCAAAACCCTAAGACCATGAAATCTCTAAAATACCTAAAAACCATAAAAACCATAAAAATCCCTAAAATACAAAAAACCATATAAAAATACTAAAAATAACCTAAAAACCCGGTAAATGTAAAAACCCCTTAAAAACATAAGAAACCCTTGAAAACCTAAAAGCACTTTGACCCCAAAAAACCCTAAAAATTCTAGAAACCCTAAAACCATAAAATCCCTAAAAAACTAAAACTCAAAAAACCCCTAAAGAACATAAAAATAACTCAAGCCCCTAAAAACCAAAAAACCCATTTAAAACTCTAAAAACCATTAGTCCCCTAAAAACATTAAATTATAATAAAAAACCTTAAAACCCCTAAATAATCAAATAACCCAAAAACCAAGAAAACCAAAAAAACTAAAAAAACCCCTAGAATCCATCAAAATTCCTAAACACCATAAAAAATAAAAACCCCAAAAAAGCACTAAAATTTAATAAAAAATTAAAAAATCCAACAACCATGAAAAACCCTAGGAAAAACTTAAAAACCTAAAAACCCTAAAGACCCCTAAAAAAACTAAAAACTCTAAAATCCCTAAAAATACCCAAAACCCAACCCGCCTAAAAATAATAAAAAACACCTAAAAACATTAAAACCCCAAAAAAAATCTATAAAAACATCAAAACCACTAAAAATTATAAAACCACTTTAAACCACTGAAAACCATAAAACCAAAAAAAATCCATAAAAATCCTATAAACCCTAAAAATCCTAAAAGCCCTCAGAATCCCAAAAAACGATTAATACCCATAAAAATCCTAAAAAATCCTTATAAATCCATTAAATCGTATAAAACCCTAAAACTTATAAAAACACAATGAAACCCATAAAAACAACAAATACATAAAACCCAAAAAAATTAATAACGTTAAAAACCCAAAAAAACTCCTTAAAATATTAAAAAACATAAAAACCATAAAAACTCTTAAGATGTTAGAAAATCTTAAAAACCTTAAAAACCCACTAAAAACTATAAAACCATTTAATCCTCTAAAATGGAAAAAAAAATTAAAACCCTAAACAACGTAAAAAAATAAAAACCTAAAAAAACCATAAAATCCCCTAAAAATCCCTAAAACCCTTCAAAATAGCTAAAACCCAAAAAACCCAAAAAATCAAAAAAACATTATAAATACCAAACAACGTAAAAACCCTAAAACCCTGAAAATCTATAATAAAACCTTAAAAACCTAAATGAACTTAGAACCCCTAAAAACATAAAAATGATAAAAAAAACCTAGAAACCCTAAAACCACTAAATCTCATAAACCCCATAATAACACCAAAAACCTCAAAAACCCTAAAAACCCATAAAATCGTAAAAACCCACTAAAATAGCCAAAAAACATTAAAAACCTTATAAAAAATAAAACAACCTAAAAACCATTAAAAATATCCCCCCTAAAACACCAAAAATCCATAAAAACCCCTCAAATATTTAAAAACTCTAAAAACCATAAAAATCCAATATAAGAACTAAGAATCATTAAAAACATAAAAACCCCTAAAAACAGTAAAAACTCTAAGAAAACTATAACACCAAAAAATAGATGAAACCCATAGAAACCAAAATACATTAGAAAACCCTAAACGACCCTAATACCATAAAACCATAAAGTCCTTTAAACCCATAAAAACCACAACAACCATCAAAATCTATAAAAACCCTTTAAATCACTAAAAACATTAAAAATACATTAAAAACCCTTCAAACCCATCAATACTAAAAAACACTAAAAACCTAAAAATGATAATAACCCTAAAAACAGTAAAACCCATAAAGTCCCTAAAAATCAATAAAACCCTAAAAATAATAAAAAACCTAAAAAATCCCTAAAATCCCTCTCACTTTAAAAACCCCTACGAAACCTAAAAACCCCTAAAACCTTAAAACCTAAAATTACTTAAAATCCATAAAAACAAAAAAAATTAAAACCCTAAAGAGGTCATAAAAGCCCTAAGAATGCCTAAAAACCAAAAAAAACCATAAAACCCCTAAAACCACAAAAAAACTCTATAAACCCTTTAAATACATAATTTTTTTAAAAATATATAAAAACCATAAAAACCCTAAAAACTCAAAAAAACCCAAAAATCCTAAAAACAATAAAAACCTTAAAAAAACCTAAAAACCCTAAAACCCTCAAAATCCCTAAAATCCCTAAAAACCAACTAAAATATTAAAAAAGCCTAAAAATCCCTAATAACATCAAAAAAATATAAAAAACCATGAAACCACCTAATAAAAAAAATCAAAAACATAAAAACACTTTAAACCACTAAAAATCATAAAAACCCTTAAAACTCATAAAACCCTAAAACCCTCTAAAACTCTAAAAATCCTTTAAACTCCTAATTTTTTAAAAAACACTCTAAAAAACATTAAAACAACTAAAAACTCAAAAAACCATAAATCTCAAAAATCCCATAAGAAACCATAAAACCCTAGAAGACCATAAAATCCCTCAAAATCCTTAAAATCCCCCAAAACCATAAATATCGTGAAAAATCCCAAAAAATCCCTAAAATCGTAGAAAACCCTAAAAACATTGAAAAACCCTAAGAAAACCTTAAAAACCAGAAAACAATGAAAACCCTTAAAAAACATAAAAGATTAAAAAACACCTAGAAAACCCTAAAAACCAAAAATACAAAAAAAATACAAAAAAAAACCTTAAAACCCCTAAAAAGCCAAAAAACCCAAAAAACACACTAAAAATTCAAAAACCACTTCAAAATCCTAAAGAAGTTTAAAAACTCTAAAACCCATAAAATACATATAAAACACTAAAGAAAACCTTAAAACCCTAGTAAAACCATAAAAAAACTAAAAACCCTAAAAACACACAAAATCCCTAAAAACCCTGAAAACCCATAAAAATCCTAAAAATTCATAAAAATCCTTAAAAACATAAAAAACCCTAAAGAACCTAAAAACCCTAAGAAAACATTAAAACCCAAAAAACACAAAAAAAATACCAAAAACCTTATTATTTCTAAAAACCCCAAAATCCATAAGATCCATAAAACCCTTAAAACTGTAAAAACCCTTAAAACCATAAAACCCCATAAACCACCAAAAAATCACTAAAAACACCTTAAAACCCTAAAAATGTTATAAAAACACTAAACACCATAATAAACTAAAAAAATTCTAAAAACCAGAAAAATTATAAAAACACAAAAAACCCTAAAACCCTAAAAATCCCTAAAAACCCCAAAAAACAATAAAAGACCTAATAATGCCCTAATAATGTCTAAAAATATAAAAACCCTAAAAAACTGAAAAAACCTAAGAAAACTAAAAAACCTAAAAAAATTAAAACCCCTAAAACCAAAAAACCAAAAAACCCAAAAAACCCTAAAAGACCCCAAAACACTAAAAACCCCTAAACCCAAAAAAATCATTAAAAATCATAAATGACCAAAAAAACCTAATAAATCACTAAAAATATAAATACTCTTTAAACCCCTAAAAACATTAAAAAACTATAAAAACGTAAAAACAAAAAATTCAAAAAATTCAAAAAAAAAACCTATAAAAATACTAAAACTCTAAAAAACCCTAAGCCGATTGGGGTTGGCTTAATGGTACCGTGTAGGGCGGCCACTTCCCAGCAATGGAACTAGCGTAGGTTCGAGTCTTTCCACGCTCGAATTTAGCTAGGGATGAGCGGCGCGCAGGTGGTGAATGGGGCCCAGAATAAGTGTGGTGTGGCAATCACCTATACCTCGTTACCTAAAAACTCGTTTGGTGTTTGGGTTATAAGGGTTTTTGGGTGTGGGTTGATTGACCCCGCCCCTCCATTTTCTGCAGAGTCTCTTTGTCTTTAACAAATTTTACGGGGGTTGGGAATAGCCCGGCCTCACACCACTTCTGCCCAAAAAATCCTAAAATATCCCCAAAAACCATAATACCATAAGGAATGGAAGATGGCTCTACTCCTTCTCTCTCTTGTGTGTGATGGTGATTCTAGACTCCCTTGAAGACAATGTCATCGTAGTTTATGGCCATAGAGGTGCCTCCTATCCCGAGGCTTGGAGGGGTGGTAGATGGGGTTCCCCTACAACTCGCTGAGCAGGAGCTTCCCCCCCCCCCCCTTTTTCTAGAGATTGCGATTTTCCTGAAAGTCCCTAATTTCCAGAACGGTGTGCCCTCAGTCCCAATTTCTACTCAAGAGTTTTCTTTGGCCTCTGCTCTTCTGGATCTAACATTGTTGGTTCAGTTTGGGAGGAACCGGCCCCCTATCGACGTATTTGATAGGTTTTTTGCCTCTTATTGGAGTCTCCGTGAAAGGTATGTTGTAGGTTTACTTGATGGCCACTATTTTTTTGTTCGATTTGGGAATGATGATGATTTGATCTCGGCCTGGGATTTTTCTCCACGGATTGTCATCGGTTTTCGGCTCTACTTATTCCGATGGATCTTTCATTTCCACTTGAATCGTGACCCTCTGAGTGCGACGTTGTGGGTAACCCTTCTTGGACTTGCGCTCCCCTTCCAGAATCTAACCATCCTTCACGTCATTGGTAATCTCATTGGGTGATTTCTTTGTATGGATGCATGGACGAGCACTGCATGTCACCCATTTGCGCCACGGATTTTCATAGAGGTGGATGTGAAAAGCCCCCGGTCAATTTGGTTTGTGTCGAGATTTATGGTGAACTCCAGTGGCAACATCAAGTATGCATTGAATCCTGGGTCTTCCTCTGCTCGAATTGCTGCAGGTTAGGCTATGCTGCATCTTTCTGTCACGCGAGGAAGTGGATTCTCCTCTTCTGTGCCTGGGCTGTCTACTGCATCTCCTTCAAAGTTTTCTGATATTGTGGTTGGGTAATCACCTCTGCACAATATGGGATGGTCGGCCCCAAATACTAGTGTGGATGGCTAACCCAGGAGTCATGCTACCTCTGGTGGTGATGGGAAATTGGTGTCCACTCAGGACGTGCGAGCTTCATCTATGGAGCCTCTTAATGAGCAGGTTACCTCCCCGGCATCTGGTCCTATATAGGAAGTGGTAGCTTGGCAGGGGTGATGCCTGGAGAGGAGGAGTTAGTTTGTGTGGGGTCTGGGGACACTTTTTTGAAGAGTGTTCCACATAAACCGCCTAAGCCTAAGGTTAGTGAAGTGTTTGATAGGATAAAAATGATTTTGGAATAGTTTTTGGAAAAGGATTGAACGCTTACAAAGCTGGAATTAGCAGTCTGGAAACTTCCCGGGACTCTCGAGATGACCTGGTTGTGACTATGTGAACGACACATGAGAGGGATGGGGTGTTGGGAAAATGTGCAGGTGGGCAGGGCATGGATGTTCCTATGAACAACCGATTTGATAGGCTAGCTGAGGAATCAGGCTCTGGGCAGGGGCTTGCTGGGGTTATGGTGACTCGATCTGCTGAGCAGTGTCACACTGCTCGGGTGGATTGGAAGGAGGGTGATGATGCACTGGAAGTGGTGGCCTGCCCTATTTCGCATGATGTTTGTTATCATGAAATGGGGTCTCTAGTCCCAACTGTGATAGACGTTTCAGACACATGTGCTCTTGAAAGGGCACATGATGGTAAGATAAATGAGTTTGGGAAGATGGGAGATAAAGACAAAGGGAAGTCAATATAAATGGTTCTGAAAGATAGGGTTTTAGAGGACCCCAATGTGATGAAGGCACCATTGAAGGATGCTTTTTTGCAGGAGGAATTGAATTCCCATGATCATTTGTTATGGGAGGATGGTTCGAATGATAGTTTCAGGATGACATCAAATATGGCTCAGATTTTGAAAGAAAGGGCCCTACTTGGGGAACCTTTTGGGAAAGGTAACTATGTAGGTGGCTTGCCCGAGGAGAGGGTTTTTGTAGGGGCAGCATTTACTATTTTCTATCTCAATCTAGAAGACAGTACCAATATTCCCCAGTTCAAAAGTATGAGGCATGAACTTTCCACTTGTGCCTTGAACAAATAGGTCATGGAGATTCTTGTATAGGAGAAAGACCGGGAGGACTTGGAAATACTTTTTTAGGGGACAAATAGCTCATCTGGGACTCAGAAAAGAAGGTAAAAGAAGGATTATTCAATGCTTCCCAGGACTGTTCAAACCAGGGCCTCATGCAGGGAGAAGGAGAGGAAAAGGGAGTGTGATGCTATGAACCCGTATGAATCTTATGAGTGGGACTTGGCAGATCCTGATGCTTCTGACAGCTATGGTGCAGATGGAGACCCCTTTAGAGCTGGGCATGAGTCGAAGGAAGAAAAGAATAAGCTGTTAGAAGGGGGGTTAAAAATTCTGGGTCCGGAATAAAAAAGGGTGCAAAAAGGCTTCAAGTGCAGCTAGTGATGGATTCATTCATGAGGAAGAAGTGAATGAGGATGGCTCCATCTCTGCTCCACTGAAGCGTAGGCTACAGAAGGATTACTCATCCCTCCCTCGACCTATGGCGACCCGGTCCACCTCCAAGAAAGTCAAGCTAAATCTCAAAGTCAAATCACGGGAGTGGCCTTCACAAACTGCTGAGCAGGAGAGGGCCAGAGAGAAGCTTTTTTCGATGCTTTGAATGCAGGAGGAGTTTGAGTCTGGCTGGGATTCTATGGATATGGGTGTTGAATCAGACTTCTGATTTACTGGTGTGGGCACTGGCCTAGGTGCAAGCTTCGGCTACCGCGGTGTAGAGCTGGATGAATTTGGTGGTGATATTGACTAACATGCTTTTTTGTGTATGTATTTTCCTTTGGACCTTTTCTATTTGTTTTTTTTTATCTTTCTTTTTTTGGGTTCTTTGGGTCTGGGGTTGTTAAGGGTTTTTGTGTGCAGGCTGTTTGACCCCTCCACTCCCTTGTCTGCCACGTCTATTTTTCATTATAAAATTGGGGGGGGGGGGTTGGAATTTCATGACCCTCATATAGTCCTTGCCTAATGCCATAAAAGACCTAAAAATACTTAAAAATACATAAAAACAAAAAAAAATAAAAAACCCAAAAACCCCTAAGAAAAGCTTAAAAAACAAAAAAAAACACATAAAACCCTAAAAATGTAAATCTATAAAAAAAACCCAATACCCCCTAAAACCATAAATACTCTGAATTAAATAAAAACATAAAACATTAAAAAGTCCTAAAAACCCATAAAACCCATAAAACCCACTAAAAACTCAAAAAACCCATTAAATCCCTAAAAACATTAAAAACTGAAAAAAATCTTAAAAACTCAAAAAAAATCCTAAAAAACCGAAAAAACCCAAAGAACTTGGAAATTCCCGAAAAACCTAAAAACCCTAAAAATCCCTTAAATCATAAAAAATCCTAAAACACCTAAAAACACCAATTAAAACCTTAAAAACCCAAAAACCCTCAAAACCACTAAAACCCTAATAAATGCTAAAATCCCTAAAAAACCCCTAAAAGACCCTAGAAAACCTAAAAACCCCTAAAAACAATAATACCCACAAATCCTTAAAAACCCTTAATTACACTAATAACCACTCAAAACTCTAAAAACAATTTAATACCCAAAAAACATTAGAAAACACTAAAGAACTTTAAAACCCATAAAAACTAAAAAAACCCCTAAGATTGAAAAAAATCAAAATAAATCAAAATCCCTAAAAACCCGAAAAAACATAGATATCATAAAAATGTCTTAAAAATCCATAAAAACCCCAAAATATCCTACAAAACTCTAAGAAAACCTCAAAAAAATAAAGTCAATTTAAACCTCTAAAAACCTAAAAAATTCTAAAACCCTTAAAATACCCTAAATTCCTAAAACCCCCTAAATACAAAATAAAAACCTAAATCCTTTAAAACCACTATAAAACAATAACAACCCTAAAAAAACTAAAAATATAAAAACACCTTAAACCTCTAATAACGTTAAAAAACTATAAAAACCATGAAAACCCTAAAATCTCAAAAAAAAATATTAAAAAACCAAAAAATCCTAATAATAGTAAAAACCCATAAAAATGCTCAAAACCCAAATAATCCTGAAAAATTTAAAAGATCTTAAAAACATAGAAAAAACCTAAGATAACTGTAAAAACCTAAAAAACATAAAACTGCTAAATACCTCAATAATATGAAAACCCTAAAAATCCCTAAAGAGCCCTAAACCCACCCAAAAACCATGAAACCCCTAAAACACCTTAAAAATCTTTAAAGAGCCCCAAAAATCCTTAAATACATAAAAACCCTAAAAAGCATAAAAATACCTAATAAAACCTTAAACACATAAAAACAATTAACACCACTAAAAACCAAAAATGCGTTAAAAACCCTAAAAATGCTAAAAACCCAAAAAAACCATAAATACCCCAGAAAACCATAAAACCCAAAAGAACCCACTAATAACTCAAAAATATTTTAATCCCCTAAAAATGTGAAAAAATTATAAAAAAACCCTTAATTCTCCTAAAAAATACCCTAAAACCAAAAAAAACTATAAAAACCCTAAAAATAAAAAAACCCACAAAATTCATAAAAACCCAAAATAAATCAAAAACCAAAAAAGACATAAAATCTGTAAAATATAAAAAAACCTTGAAAACCCAAAATAAAACCTTTGAAACAAAAACACTTAAATTCCCAAATAACCAAAAAATGATAAAATCATTAAACCCCTAAAAGCAAAAAAACCCCACAAATCCAAAAAAACACAAAAAACACAAAAAAACTAAAAAAAAATCCATAAAAATCCCATAAAATGTAAAAAACCCTAAAAACATTTAAAATCCTTAATAAAACCTTAAAAACTTGGGAAACATAAAACCCCTAAAATCCTAAAAAATAATAAAATCGCTAAAAACCTAAAAAGACCATAAGTACCCTAAAAACCCCTAAAAACCATAAAACCCCCTACAAAACATAAAAACCCTAAAATAATTAAAAAGCCTAAAAACCACTAAAAACTCTAAAAACACATTAAACCCCTAAAAACATTAAAAACTCTAAAAAACCTTAAAAACCCTAAATACTCAAAAAAAACCCTAAAACCCAAAAAAACTTACAAAACCTAAAATCCATAAAAATATCTAAAAACCCAGATTTACATAAAAACCCTAAAAATTTACTAAAAATCCAAAAAACATAAAAACCATGAAAACCCTTATAAACATAAAAAACATAACCTCCTAAATCAGTGGACATGGGTGAATGGAGAAAACTGTCTTGCATAGATGAGGTTTGTGGAAGTGGTGAATTACCAGGGATAGGGATGGAGAAGGAGAAGGTTGCTGAGAAGGCATATTGGCATGGGCATGAACATCAGGCTGGAAGCGGTTGTGGATCGGGAGCTGCTGTCACTGAAGTGGTGCACATGGGTGAAGGGAGAAACATGTATTGCATAGATGAGGTTTTTGGAAGTGTTTAATTACCATGGAGGGGGTGGAGAAGGAGAAGATTGCTTAGAAGGAAGATTGGCCTAGGAATGAACATCAAGAGGCCCCCCTAGCATAGTCCCTTGGCGGAGCAGTGATGTAATAGAGGAAGGCAGTGGGGGTTCCAGTAGTAGCATGTTGCATCACGTGAATAATGTGGCTCTGTCAAACAGGTTTCAGGACTTAGCCTCAGCTGAGACGGTCGGTGATGATGTTGTGCAGGTGGGAGAGCCTGAGCAGGGGGAGGAGGCTGAACTAGAAATGAGAGGTGAGGATGGGCGGGAGATGATTCTGGTTGGGCAAGAGATAACCTTGGTAAGAAGGAGACCCGTGATCCTGGAAAGTGACCCTTGCTGTCTAATGGGTGTGGTAACACGGAGTGGGTTGGTAAGGGGCAGTGTCAGTTTCTCCTGGCGAGGAGGCTGGCGCTATTCATGTGAAGGGATTGGCTGGACTCCCCCCATCGGATCCCAATGCTGGCTCTGATTATGTGGAGGATCCGGTTGGGATCCCCCTACCGGAGCCCAAAACTGATGAAGGTTGATTGGCCCTGAACTTGCAGAAAACCATGGTTGTTTAGGGTGTTCTATTAGCTAAAGACCACTGCGTGCTTCTCCATGACATGATGCTTATTGAATGGGAAAGGTTTCCCCTTGAGGGTGAGGATAAAAGACCTGTGGAGAGGTTTTTTGAGGATGACCATTGGATAAATGCTGCTATGACCAGGTCCAAGGAGGAAAGGAAAAAAGCTTCAAAAAATGGGTGGTGTATATCCTGGGACAGGAAACAAGGATGGTACCAAAAGGGTCTCAAGTGCGGCCAGTGATAGAGTTCTACATGAGAAGGCAGTTCATGAGGATGGTTTCATCTCTGCCCCCCCCCCCCAATAAGGAGGAGGTGGAAGGATTACTCTTCCCTTCCAAGGCCTATGGCGACCCGTGCCACCTCCAAGGTGGTCGAGAAAGATCATAAAGTTAACAAGGTGGATCGGTCTTCACGAAATGCAGAGTAGGTGAGGGCAAGAGAGAAACTCTTGGCTATGCTCATAGTGAATGAGGATTATGAGTCGGATGGGACTCTATGGACACAAGAGTTGACTCAGAATTTTTCTTTACTGACTTGGATGGTGGTCTTGGTGAAATCTTGGGAACTCTCGGTGTGGAATTGGATGAATTTGGTGATGAAATTAACTAACTTGTTCTATTTTTTGTTTTTAGTCTTTTGGGGGTGTGGGTTTTGGAATGTGTTGGGGTTTACGGTGTGGGATGTTTGGCCCCGCCCCTCCTTTTGTTTTGTGGCATCTGTTATTTCTTTATATATTTTCAGGGGACCAGTAATAGCCTGGCCCCACATCTTCCTTCCCTAAAAAACCACATTGAAACCCCAAAAAATAATAAAAACTCTAAAAACCTATAAAAAACCTAAAATTTTAATTAATTTATAAAAAACCGTAAAACCCCTAAAAATTCCAAAAAAACCCAATAATCATAAAATTGTTAAAACTCATAAAATCCCCTAAAAACTCTCAATGTCAATGAAAATAAAAAAAATCATAAAAAGCCCTAAAATCCTTAAAAATGTAAAAAACCTAAAACCCATGAAAACACCTAAAAACAGTAAAAACCTAGAAACAATTAAAATCCTAAGATACCTAAAAAATGCTAAAAACCCTAAAAACCCATAAAACCTCTAAAACCCATAAAAATCCAAGAAATACATAAAACTCTGAAAAATACATAAAAACCGTAAGAATACTATAACATAAAAACAAAAAAAACCTAACAAAATAAAAAATCAATTAAAAACCTGAAGACCCTAAAAACCATAAAAACCCATAAAAGCCTTAAAAACCCCAAAAACCTTAAAAAAACTAAAAACCGCAAAAAAATATAAAAACCCTTTAAAACCCTAGAAACATTAAAAAACTCTAAAAAATTAAAACCCCTAAAATTTTCAAAAACCCCCTAAAATAACAAAAAATCATAAAAACCATAGAAAACCCAAAAACCCCTCAAAATCCCTAAAAACCCTAAAATCCATAATTTTTCCTTTTGGATATGAAAAACTTTCCCACAAAAAAGGCCCATTAACCAAATAAAAATTAGTCCTCATGATAGGATTTTCCTACTTCCATACACCCTAATAGATTCCATACACCATGTACCATCCTATATCCAGAAACCAAAAACCTAGGTTTAAGAAAAATCCCTCATTCATGTCTGAAAAGTATTGAGACATCCTGGGCCAATGATTCCTAATTGGGGCCCCCACCCCATAACTCATGGTCAAATATATTGAACCTAAATCATCAGTAATGTTATTCAAGGTTTGAAAAACTTTAAAATACACATGGAAAGAGACACGAAACTCACCAGGTTGAAAACCCACAAAGGGGACCATAGATAAAAGTTGAGATCATCTCATTAAACCGGAATTTTAAAAAATTTAGGAAAAATATCAATAAATTAAGAATTAAATAGAAAGAATAGATTTTTGGGTCAAAACCCCCACAAAGTATGGCCTAAAAAACAAGTTATACCCACTAAACCCATACCAAATTGGGTTTAGGAAAAAATTAGGGTATTAACAAAAAAGACACAAAGCTTGTAGGGTTTTCTAAGTAACCCTATCAATATTCACACTATGCTCACTGGATACATCGATTAAAGAAAAAATTAGATCTTAATTTGATTACATCAATTTGATTATCAGGGATCATGACTCACATTGTCATCTGGTGGAAATCATCATTCAAAATTAAATCAACTATAATGAATTAATAGTGCAGGAAAAGATAAAGGAAAAGTAGTGGAGAGAAAGAAAGTTTCTATTCAAATAAATGGGATTGGAGGAGCATCCAATCCCTATAATCTCTCTATGATGTTAAAAAAAAGGGACCATCATGATGGTCCCTTCCTAAATAGAAGAGTTGTGGATGGGATGAGATATAGAATCTGGGCATCACTATGTATCTCGTGAGGGCAGAAATCAAGCCAAATGTAGTTCTAAAAGTGTGTTCTCTATACCGGTATGACCCAAGAATAGGGAGGGGCTATGTTTAACCATTATTTTGGGATTATGGACATATCATATACCTTTTCTCTTTTTTCATGCATAGTAAAACCCTCACTTGAAATTATTAATCTCATGTGAGATATTCTCAGTGTGAGAAACAAGGAATTGTAGGGGGTTTAATCACTACATTGATGTGGTTGGGGATACATCATAGAAATTTTGTATAATGTGGTGGATGGAACAAGATATAGGATCATGTAATCTATACATATATCATTGACCAATGAGAATCAAGCCATATGTAGTTCTGTAAAGAAACCTACCCAAATCAGTCTAGTCCGTATGCAAGGAGGGGGGCATTTTTTATGGTGGTGGATCGGCCAGGATGTAGAATCTAGGCATCACTACATATCCAACGAAGGCAGGAATCAATCCATACATAGTTTTAGAGAAGTATGGTTTGCATCTGGATCTGAATATTGTGTAAGATATGGGAAATTTTGTCCTTCTCCCACATAGATCTGACTCACATGTGAAGAATCATGAATCGTTGCAATGAAATTCTATGGTTGAGAATGTAGAAGACGATCTATGGTCATGTTTTGTTCCTCTAGATAGTACTATGAAATATATTCTTCTTCCAGAACTTAAAGCCTACCTGTTGTCCAATCAATTGTCATTTTATAACATCAGACTCCAAGATGAGCTCATTTTCCAGTAGTTTTCCAAAACAAACTTACTATTCATCTTGATGTGTCTCAAGGGCATGATCAGGAAAATATTTTTTCTATGGGGCATCATTACTAATTTGATCCAAGAGGACATATTTATTTTAAATGGATCAAAATGGATGAAGAGTAATCGACATGCACATAATTCGTCCACAGATTCTGTCATCCATGATTACTTTTCCATCGTCAACATATCATGAGGTAATCCCAATGGAGGATAGAGCTCAAAATGGGATATGTAGTTTAGAGTGTTCTCTTTTGATGAATGGTCTTGGGAATTCTGGGTGGACCAGAACTGGTTGGAGCTTCCCGAACATTTGTAAGTTGCTGATTTGTACCAGGAAATGTGGGTTTCTCAATTTGTAATATATTCACCAGGTGAGATATTTTTTGAACTTCTTGGTCATTGGTGTTCAAGCACCAACACCTTCCACTTATCACACAGGGAAGTGGGAATTATATTTTGGGACATCTACCAGCTAAGGTAATTTCCCATCCTTGGTAATATGTATGAAAAATTCTTATCAGTGGCTAATACTTGGGATAATGCTGAGAAGGAGTCACCACTTGTTAGGGACTTGTTGGTCATGGCACAAAGATTTATTCATAAACCCCTCCATGCTTTCTCCCTCATCCCATTTAAAGCGTTGATAGAGTATTTTTTGCAGGTGAATGGGCCGAGACCCAAGGTTCATCGTATCCAAACACATCCAACCAAACAATCCCAATGCTTTATAGGTTCATACTATGATACCCTTGATGTAGAATAATACACCTCACTGGGGTTACGAGGTTCGATTAGACTTATCTTATGAGATTAGACTAGTTGGATTCTTTTCCATGTTATTGAGCTGATAGATTTTCCCATCCTGTGATGTCTATAATGGTGTCAGAGCTTGCACCCTTATAATGGAAGTTGCACTAGTAGAAGGACAACCCATCAACTTAGCCATCCCCACCATTACTCGTATATACGAATTACTAGGAAGGATACAGGAAGGGAGATCTTTTCATCTCTTTGCAGACCATTTCAATTATTTTTATAGCTATATGGATGTGAATTTCTCTTGCTATGAGTATATGCATACCATGAAGGTTACTCATTCTAATTTTCATTCAGCTCTAATCAACATAGTTGTTGTTCATCCCAAATCATTGAGTTTTGATAGCATAATTGAATTGTTGAGTGATGTTTCTCATTTCTCTTTTATGCCTCACCCTATGCCTCGTGGAGCAGTGGTAAATGATGGATGAGGTTCTTTGGAAGTACATTCCCACATCATTGCGCTTCGAGATGGAATATTAAACACTCGCATAGATTGAATAATCATATATGAACCCTATGCCCCTTATAGTTTTTCTAGGAAATTCAAATGTGTACAAAAAATTTTATTCCTACCAGTTGCTCAGGTAAAGAGGCAATCTCACATGATAATCATTCACCAAATATGGCTGATGATGATGCATGAAGCCTCTGGTATATAGATACTTATCCCACCCACAACAACTTATACCTACTTATCATTGGAGTATGCTCAAATTTTGGCAGATTACTATCATGATAGATTACTGGAAAGGTTAATTTGATGGGTTCAGAGGCCATTGGTTGTTTCTAGTCCAGTTCTAGCTATGTCATCCTCCTCCTTTCAGGATGTAAATGGCATTTTGTTCATCATCACATACATTTAGAATGGAATTTTTATGAACACCCTATCTCCATGGAGAGTGATTCATATCCTATATCTCTGACCAATATGGTTTGTGGTCCTACTGATGTCGGCCCAAGTGGAACATCACCAGGAATCCCTGAAGTCATAGTCAACCCCATATGCTTTGCCTCCAAGATTGAACCACCTACAGGGTGGGAATGTTCTCCTGATTGGGTAACTCAACTTTGGGTGGCTCCATCTTCCATGATTGAACTCCCTAATTATATACCCATTGGATAAGGGAGGCCAAATCAAGGTCCCAGTACTATTACAGAACACCGGGATGTGTGGATATGGACTTCGAATCAATTTTTTACTATAATTATAGAAACTCCTCTAGTAGAATTTTCTGATGAGGAGGACACCCTTCAATGTTTGTTCATTGATTTGGGCTCAGGTGACTTCGACTATCAACACTTGCATCTTCTTGTGTATCGAATCGTCATAGATAAAGAGGATATAGCTTCTTCTGAAGGCAAAATTGTTCAGTTCGACACCACCCATCTTCAAAAAAATTCATTTTGGGACATTACGGTGGAGTTTCACCACCTAGTGGTTGAGGAAGAAAATTTTCCTGATTGAATGATTACCCAAATAGAAGAGTTGTGGGCCCAGGTTTAGGAAGGGACCATCATGCTAGTGCTTTTTAACCTGGAGGAGGGTGTCCTCGTGCAGCGGTCACAGGTTTCAGACCCTAGAGGAACTTTAATCCCATGGTCACCCTTAATTCCCTTTTCCCTTGGGTTTTGTAGAGCTACCTGAGAGGTTCTGAGGGCATGGGAAAAGGACTAGGGAGAGTAGAGCTTCGAGGCTTCTTCGGGATTTTTCTTCATTCAAATGAGGAGCCACAGAGTCCTATTTATAGGCAAAGAGGGACCCTGGGAGAAGGAGGTTTCTAGAAAAGTTTCCTCATGCATGTATCCCATGTAGGTGCCTTGCGTAGGGGTAGATGATACTTTTGGGCCATGCAGGTAGGTCTTGTTTGAGCCTTCAGGTGCATAGGTTGTGGGCTGAAATTGAGAAGCAGCTTGGTAAGAAGATTGAGAAACTCCACTCAGACTGAGGTGGAGAGTATCTTAATCAAGAATTCATTGATTACTTATGGGATTTTGGGATCCTATCCCAACTCACTCCTCTATACATACCCTAGTGGAATGGTGTGAGTTGAAGGAGGAACCACACCCTGTTGGACATGGTGAGATCAATGATGAGTCATGAAAGTCTTTCATTATCCATTTGGGGATATGTTTTACAAAAATAGGCACACATACTAAACCAAGTACCAACTAAATTGATAAATAGTATTCCATACAAGTTTTGGAATGGAAAGAAAGCCATATTATCGAAATTACATGTGTTGGGGAACCAATGCATTTGTTAAGGCCTCTTCAGGTAAAAAACTTGCACCTCAAGGTACAAAGTGTACCATTATAGGATACCCCAAGGAAACACGGGGATATTACCTATACAACCCCTTAGAAAAAAAAATTATAGTGTAAAGACACGCCATATTAATTGAGAGGGAACACATCTCCAAAAGAGATAGTGGGAGTGGGTGTGACTTCGATGAAGTTGAGGATCAAGGTACACAAGAGTTGGTATAGGAATGGATTCCACAAATCCCCATGGAAGAAAGAACTATTCCAGAGACCCAAGATCTACATTGGAGTACAAGAGAGGTTAGAGAACCGAAACGGTATGGTTTTCTATTTACCAAGGATGGTGACTCATTATTAGTTGATAATAATAATCCTTTAACCTAGAAGGAAGCAGTAAGTGGCACAAATGTTGCCAAGTGGCAAGAAGCCTTGAATTCTGAAGTGGATTCCATGTACCAAAACCAATTCTGGATTTTGGTAGATTCTCCAGTTGATTTAAAGCTTGTTGGTTGCAAATGGGTATTCAAGAAGAAACTGGACATGGAAGGACAAGTCAGCACCTATAAGGCATGACCGGTTGCAAAAGGGTTCAAATAGTGTCAAGGAATTGAATACGATGAAACATTTTCACCAGTTTCAATGTTGAAATCTCTCATAATTCTATTGTTCATTGCTACTTACCATGACTATGAGATTTGGAAAATGGAAGTGAAAACAGACTTCCTTAACAAGAACCTTCAGGAAGATGTCTACATTACACAACCTGAAGGTTTTAGGACCCCAAAGGATGCCAATAAGGTATGCAAGTTGCATAAATCCATTTATGGATTAAAGAAAGCATCCAGGTCATGGAAAATTTATTTTGATGAATCTATAATGAAATTTGGTTTTATCAAGAACAAATGTGAGCCTTGTGTTTACAAACAGTTTAGTGGGAGTGCAGTAATTTTCTTAATAGTATATGTTGATGACATATTACTTATTAGAAACGAGATACCAGTCTTACATCCTATTAAGGCATGGTTGAATCAATGCTTCTCTATGAAAAAATTGGGAGAGTCATCATATATTCTTGGTATCAAGATATATCGTGATAGATCCAAGAGATTGTTGGGACTAAGTCAAAGTTCATACATTGATAAGATACTGAAGAGATTCATTATGGAAAAATCCAAGAGGGTATTGTTGCCAACATCACGTGGAATTCATCTTTCCAAGAAAATGTGTCCTCAGACACCTGAGGAAAGAAAGATAATGGAAAGGACTCCATATGCATCAGTGATTCTGTCAGTCATGTATGTCATGCTTTGTACTAGGCTAGATGTCGCCTATACATTGAGTACGATAGGAAGATATCAATCTGACCCAGGTGACCACCATTAGATGGCAGAAAAGACTATCCTAAAGTATCTAAGGCATAATAATTATATGTTCCTCGATTATGGAGGATATGAGGTACTATTAATCAGAGGATATGAAGATGCTAGTTTATAGATTGATCAAGATGACATGAAGTCATAAACAGGATACATCTTCACTTTGAATGGAGGTGTGGTGAGATGGAAGAGCTTAAAGTAGAGTGTGGTCATAGATTCTACAGCAGAATCTGAGTATATAGCAACTTCTGAGGTAGATAATGAATTAGTTTGGATGCGAAGCTTCATCCAGAATCTAGATATTATACCTAGCAGTAAAGATCTAATCACACTGTATTGTGATAATACTGCAGCAGTGGCTCTCACAAAAGAGCCAAGGTCACTTCAGTAGATGAAGAACATACATTAGAAGTATCATATATTGAGGGATTTTTCTCAGAGAGGTGAGGGTGCAGTGATTTATATTTCCACAGAATAAAACATGAAGGACCCGTTGACTAAATCCTTGAATCAGTAAAAATATGATCACCATGTGAGGTCTAGCAGACTAAAATTCATAGGCAGTTGGCTCTAGTCCCAGAGGGAGTTTGTTAGAGTTGGTGTCCTAGAACCAACTGGTTGTACTTTGATTACATGTACATTTAATGTATTTAAATATTAAACATATTATTACATATTTTTCGTTGTTCTTCATGACTATGATGTAATAATTTCCTAGAGTATTTGTTGCATCGATAAGGTCATGAATGTTCCCCGCTATGATGAGAACCTTGAAATTCTATAACAATATTCTTAAATATAGTTCTACTATTGGATGACATACTATGATGGGATACATAGCATGCATATCGTCAAGTGTGGGTACTCATAAGCATATGAGACTTCCTCTCATGAATTTTTCACTTGGTAATCTCCAAGATAGAAGATTATGGGAATAGACCCACCAATAGGAATTCTGCATGTTTTGGTGTCATCAGATATTTCTATCTACGAGTGTGTGTAATGATCCTTAGACTTTAAGATTATCATTAATACATGTCATGACTCACACACTTTGATTTACTGAAGAAAACTTTCACACAGATAGTTGGCGGGAAGTAGGGTATGTTGGGTGCGTCATGAGTGGCATGTTATTAATGGATTAGTCGAGGAAGGATTTGTCCCTTCCATTTATGTAAGTTGATATCTCTTCTCTTTTATTGAAATAGAACCGTCACATGAAATTCCATGGCTATGTTGTAATGACAAGTTTATTTCAGGTAGTCAAATAATGATGTATCAAGCACAAATGTTGATGACACTGTCATGAAACCTGCTTGATGAGATATTGCGAAAAAGAGATTATATTACACAGAGAGAATTTGTATGTGGATGTCATTATTATGACTTTAAGTTCTTTCTATTGGGTGCCTTGACCCATTTCTAGATATTACTCTTGGACTTTATGCAAGCCCGCCTAATGCCAACGAGAAAGAATCCTAGAGGGTCACGCACTAAGTGTTTTTTGTGATCTCAGTTAAATTCTATTTGAATTTAGTTAATAAATATTATTCTCAAGACATTGGAATAATTTTATTCAAGTTAAAATGATTTTATAAATGAAATAAATATTTATTCATCAGATTGTGGGTAAAATATATTTATTTATTTTATTGAACATTTAATAAATATTTATTTACTATTTTGTAAATAAAATTTTTATTTAATATAATAAATTATTTATTTATTTATTTGGGTGTTCAATAAATGGAAGTGGAGTTTTAGAGGACTAATTTTGGTCCGGTAGTAAAATAATTATTTGCAAGATGATAAATAATTATTTAACTAGTTGGCACAAATTAGAATAACGCTGCTATTATTTCGTGGCACATAATTTTATTTATAGTTCTGTTTTGTGCAATTTGGCACACCATAAATAATGAAACAATATTATTATTAATTTCATTGGTTTTTAATAAGGTTATGAATGTATTTAATTACTATTACACAATTAAATATTGTAACAGAATCCCTATGTCAATAAATAAACACATACATCTATTGTTCCATGTACCGAACCACACACCCGTTGAATTGAGAATTTTTTAGCTAAAAAATTTATCTCTTCAATCCTATTCCCACACCTCTCAAGAATGAGAGAATTTCTTCAAGGATGAAGTACAAGCAATCAAGAACGACCGACATAAGACACTCACTTCGTCGTGCTGGCACCCGGAGAACGAGCGATGTCGATCGGAGGCCATCAGAGCACGTGTGGATCACTGCTATAGGGATTATAGTTTGGATCCTTAAAATTGAAATGAGATAATCTGTAAGGGTTATTATGGATGATCAACATCATCAAAAAATAAAATACCAAAGATCCATGTATTATTTTCCTTATGAAATTAATTAAATTAATTATAATCATGACATAAAAGATCCTCTCTAAAGGTTTCAGGACTCTTCTTTATTTATCTAAATATTTGAATATATTCCATGCAGACTGGTGTTCATCATCGTATTGATCCTAGAATAATCATTGATCATGGTAAAAATCAATGTTGGGTGTCATCCAAACCATGCTTTCGCTGCGCTTGGAACATTCAGTTTGTAGTTTTGGTCCTAGTCTAATGAGTAAAAGCAGTTTTCCTTACAACATTGGAACTTTCCCTATGATCCATGACTCATGGTTGAGATAAATTTAAATATTATTTCCAATACTGGTTGATAAATTATTAAAAAGTTTGAATTTTGGTTTTCCAAGGATGTGTTAGTTTTTAGAACCATTATTTGGTTAGAGAATATATATATAGAAATTCTCAATAAGATTTTCAGTTATGTGAATTGAGGGATGAGGGTGATATAGGATCTCAGGTGTATGTCTCAGCATATATGAGTGGACTTTTAACCATTTTAATCTTTAGGTTTTCCACAATGGGGCCTCCATGGAGAATAGATCTATGTATTGGAGGGAAAATAACCAGGTGGAGTGACATTTTCCCAATTTTTGGGAAATTCGGTTTTACTTGTCTCCCTATAGTAGAATATCAGTTTACCATGTCCATGGTTTTGGTTGTTTCATCTCTTCTTGGGTGAGGTGGTCAGGTTTTTTTAAGGGACAGTCCCATAGTATTATCCCTATTGAAAAAATAAAGAAAAGATCATTTTGTATTGGTTTGGAATGGTGGAAAATTTTTATGGTTGATATGTATTGTTTTGGTTACCATTTGTACTATGATTGGCTAGGTATGGTGCCCTATATTCACACCTATGGAAACATCGAGTCAAAATGCACTAGCTAGGAAATTTATGTGATAGTGGTGATTCTTGGGAAATAAAACCATGATATAACAACATATAGTTGGGAATTTTTTAAAGAGTTATAGATGAGGTGTTTCATTAGTTATCATTTGAAATATTATTAGAAATGGTTGAGGTATTTGTATGGTTCTTATTGTGTATAGGTCTTGTGGGTTTCATTGGATAGGTCCATGAAATCATAGAGGAATGGACCTATGTTTTATTTGTTTGGTACTTCTGAGGATTCCACCTAGGAAATGGAGAGCACCACCACAACAAAATGAATATTTTAATGGATTTTGAAATTATGAGGATGGAGGATCACTCAAATAAAGGTAAATAAACATTTATCCACTTTTATTTTTTAAAAAACTCACCCCTCCTTGCTTCCTCCCACACATGTGACAAATCAGGGGAGGCTAAGGGAGCTTCATCCCCTATTCCCCTTCAATTTCACCTTTAAATGTGGTGGTTTTTATGCACCTCCATGGTGATTTAATGTGTGTTCTCATCTTCCTTTCATTCTAGTTTTCCATTTCTCTTTTAAATAATTTAGTGAAAATGAGAATGGAGTTTGAGATGATTTCCACTAGATTATAGTGGAAATCATCCAATATCATGGGTTTTTTTGGAATCACTAGTTTGAGTATAAAGATGATAAAAGATTTTATTTCCATTTATTTTCATTTAGGATAATAATTGTATTCTTTTATTTATAGTTTTTTATTAAATTATATTTAAAAAGTACATGAATCAATGTTTTTAATTATGGGTTGTCATTTAGAATGTATTGGAATATGATATGGACCTTCCATGAGTGGTTGGTCACCATAATATTTTGAATAGGTTATACGATGATATTATAGACAATTCGTCCATTTTTTATTAAATTAGAAAAATTATATATATATTAGTTAATAAATTGTAATTGTTTATAATTAATTTATTCAATTTTTATGGTGTGAGTTAGGGAACTATGTGGAAATAAAACAACCAATTGTACTTGGATAATCCAGGGTGAGAGTATGCATGTTATTCTTAAAGGATGTATCTCTATATTGAATTAGGAATTCTACCCAACATTCCCCTTTATCAACTACTCTTTTATTTGTTAATTTTTATGAGGTATCTCCACTAATGATGATTAATATTTCCTTCTTAATAATTTATATTATTTAAATTTTATGAACGTATTTCACAAAGTGTTAAGGGACACTATGGAGCCTTGGTAAACTGGAATTATTCCATGGCCTCTGATGTCCAAGACCATAATATTTAATGTATCCCTTGAGATGTTTAGAACATGGGTTGAAATTTACATGAGTTAATTGAATATAATAAACCTTATTATAGGTTCCATAGTGACTTATGAGTTTTGGAATGTGATTTTTTGGCATAATTGTCCATAGTAATCCTTTATGTTCACTTGAGAAGCCATTAAAAACTTTATGGAAGTTTGGATGAACATAAGGTATGTGTTCTTCACCCATTAGAATGTGATTTTCATCATACATATTACCAAGGTACGATTTATATATGTATATGTCTTGATCACATAAGAAAAAACCTAGGATGTCTTGGGAATTGAGAAGGGATTTATTCCACCTCTCTATAATGATGCCATTTTTTCTTGTTTTTATATATATGTGAGGTTGTGATATGATCATGATAATGACAAGGAATTTTATACCCATTTTTTTATGAGTGAGAAATCTATATGGGAGTTTTGGATTGAGCAACCCATTAATGGTTTCAAAACCTAATGAGATCTATGAAAACCTGATGGATATTCTAATTATTATGTTAACCATTGATATGATGTGTGCATTAAGGTGTTATGATGATTTTTTGTGTAACCATAGTACTTGAATCGATGATTTAATCCACATTTTTACATAATTAAAACTATAGGTTGTGTTCTTGATAGGATAACCACAGGGACATGAGACATGTTGGGTGGTTGGTTATCTAACATTATTTTTGTCATGAAATGATGTTCATGTGGGGTTCACTAACCCTGATAAATTATATGGAATTCCCATGTGGTAACCTAATGTTCAAAAATTTGATCTAGTAGGAATACTTAGGGCTGGTCTCATTGGATTTTTTTAATAAACCTGATATTATTTGATGACTTGGTCATGCTATTATAATCTAGTTGTTGAGCATAGAACTATATGAATGTCTTAGTTAATCCCCTTTTATTCTTCCTTTAAGACTCTATGTAATTTCCATGATGATGGGATTCATCCTTCTTCTCTATATGATTTCCCTTGTATTACAGTATATAATTTTTTTAATAACAAAAAAAATATTTCCTAGGATTTTCTCGAAGGAATCAGTTGTGGTACTAATGATATTATATTTTGTAAGGTCATCCCCCAAGGAAATTGTTCTTTCACATACTACTATATATAAATTAGGTTTTTTATTGGTTGGTATGGTTATATGATGTGCTTGAAGACATAATGAAACTGGATGAAGTGGGTATAGTCTATATCAATGGTCACATAAGAACACAAGGATCGATAATAGTTATTATTTATACATCTACACATTATTTATTCATTCATTTGACAATTTCAGTGAGTATTAAAAAAATTACTTGTTATATAAAGGATATTATTAATGGTTCCCTAATAAGTTTTACACATAGCATGCTCATCCTTATTTGTCCCTTAGGTACCCTATAAGGTCAATATTAATCTCAGGATCAGGTTCACCAGAGTCCCAATGTTTTATGATTGAGTATTATATCTCAAATATAATAGATTATATGATGAGGAACAACTCAGGGATGTTTAGAGACCCTTGTAAATTTATTTTATTAATTTTTTTCTTACATGTTATTAGACAAGTTATTGATCAGTTGATGTGATGGAATGATAATGACTATCTATAAGTATTTGTTTTCTCAATTCATATGTTATAGCATATTTTATTTTACCTTCATTCACATAGTACATTTATTTATGATGGTTTTATTATTTTATATAGATCATGTTAATTACTATGATGTAGAGCATATTTAGTGTTATGATATTGAAACTATATATTGTGTTATCATTGTTGGATATTGATATAAAAACTATGATTCAAGGTTTACCTCTATAGTATTGAATATGTATATATTTAGTTTTTCTATGTATTTTATATGTGGGTATACCTTGGATTTTATATTTTTATATATCTTTTCTAGATATGAAACAATATAAAACCTCTATATGGTACCTCAAAAGGTATCTGGAGGAGTTGGTTAGAGATTCCTCCTCCCTCTTAAATATAACAGAGAATCTACACACATATAAATTTTCTTGATAATATCTAACTTGAAAAACTCAAGGATATCATAAGATTCATGTCTATACATTTGAGAAACTAATGAAATACCATTGTTTAGGATTCCTTTACAAGATTCAATCAGACAATATGTGAAACATTGAGGATCACTAAATAAGGGTATAGGTTTATTACTACATGAAGTAGTTGGAAGGTCTAGATATAACTTCTTTAGAATCTCATAAACTGATCCTTGGATGCTGACCAATCTTCTATTCATTGATTTTAATTTACATTCCAATTTAGTAATACACTCTACCAACAATTGAGCTACCTCCTTAAGATAATTTTAAGAGGTTTGAGACACTATAGCACTAGCAGTGGCAACAGAAAACTTAGATGTAATTGGAGAAAATATAGTAACTTGTTTCATAGAATAGAGAATCTTGAAAGGCTCATAAACCAAAATCTATTTCTATGTGTTAGAAACTGGAACTGATGGAGTTTCTTCAGATTCTGAGGAACTATAATCCTCTTCAAAGTACAACCCTTCAACTTCTTCAAAGACCTTAACCAATAGGTCTATTATTCTCTCAATATTTTTTGTCATAGGACCAATAGACCTAGATATCATTCCCTGAATATTTTGAGTCACTTCCAAGATATCTTTCAAAATATCCTTTTGTGAATTTAGATTACCGAGGTCAAATCCCCAACATCTTATTAAGATATTTTGACTAATAATCATTCAATATATCACTTTTAGATTGACACGTTACTCCTTAAGTTTTCTTTAGGATGATAATGAATTTATTGAATCTATTAAATATTTTTAAGGGGTAATTGATATGATTTACACAGTTTATTTTCTTACATACTTTTCGTTAACATTATTTTCTTAATCCATCATGTATACAGTGCTACTTGATTATTTCTTTGAGATGGTGTTAAAAACATTAACTGATGATGATTACAGGAATAATGTAAACATAACATCCATATTCCTAATATGACAAATATATAATGATTTTTTCTTTTCAAATATAAGATTTTATGTCACTGTTATGTTATCTTTGTTACTGTATCAACTTTGTGCAGTTAAATATATAAGTTTTATATTACTATAACAACATCTATAATTTAAGATATATAATAATTAATGCATGATTAACTTCTCACAAAAATTGTTATTAATAAAAATTTTCTATTACACTTACATATTAATATGAATATTCTTTGATCATTGTTGGTTATGGAGTCATGTATCAGTTATCATGTACAATTGACACAATGATCACATATATATAATAATTCACTATATCTCACTTCTTTTCCAATTATTTACTTATTGGTGGTTTCATATTATGAGGTTGGTTCTATCCACTGCCATCGAAGTCAGTGAGTTCGACATCAGATTCAAGTAAGGTTTCTTCCTTTTTCTAATGATGTTGCATGTTGATGCTACTATCATTATCACCTATCATATTATTGCCTTTCTCACTAATCATGTTCCTCACAATTTTATTTTTAGGTTCTATTAATGATGATTAATCAGATCACTGGAATTTTTTTGAAGTCTCTCGGGACTCTTTCATGTGTTTCGTGACAACCGGAGTCAAAGGCGACTCACTGAATATGCATAGGTAAGCATATATATAATAATTTATCTCATTATATGTATATCCTCCCATGGCAGCATGATTACATATAAGGGTCTAGGTGTGCTTATGTATATATATGGAAAATGTGTACGTGTGTGGGTGATAACGGGCTTATGCAAGTGATCATATATATAAGGAACATCTTATGCGTGTATAAGGACATAAGAACATATACATAGGGGTTAGGATGTCCTTATGTATATGAAAAGGTGCATATGGCTGGAGGATGGATAGAGCAGCTTAGAGTTATTGCTGATAAAGGTGTTGAGTGCTGGATGATGGATGGAGCAGCTTCGAGTTGTCGTCGTCAAATGCAATGCGTTTAGAGGTTGAGGTAGGTTCCCTCTTCCTAATTTTTTAATTTTAATTCTATAATTGCTTGATTGTTTTAACAACATGTTCCCATAATTGCTTTATTGTTTTAAAAAAAGAGCATTGTCAAGGAAGAATATGAATATATCCCTTGAACTTATTTATAGACCATGTTCAATGAGGTTAACAAATGCTAGTAGTTTCTAGATACTAGAACAAGATATCTACAAACCATAAATTGATCATCCTTATAAACATTCATGATATCATTCAAATTCCCATTAAATTCATCATAAAAGGCCAATACTTAATTTAATGATCTATTAGTTCCAATACCAATCTTCCTTACATCTTATCTGGTATCATGGAACTAAACCATAATATTACTCTTGAAATATTGCATAAGGAATGGTGTGAACATATCAGACTATGGGGACTGAATCTGCAAGGATAAATAATTTAATTTTGAGCAACTCCTTCCCAACTAACTAGCTTCTAGGAATTTGAGTTGGTATCCTAGAAGTGCCCAATGATATTAAAAATAATTGAAGATAGGGTATTACTATTATGGAATCTAACTGCCTCTCCCTCATTCAAATCAACTTCAATCTTCGTTAAAACTAGTGAGATCAACCTACCATAAGGGGGCCCCAAGAACTTCCAATCCCTAATTAGACTATGGTTAGAATGGTAGATGTAGTTGGTGTTTCATACATGTTTTAGATCCTCAATTATACCTTTCTATATTATTTTTCATGTTGGAAAGAATATATATAATACCCATTCATGAATCATATATTGATGTGAGGTCAACAACATCTGTGATGGTGACATTAATAGAGGAGTTAAAAACAATCTATCTAAGGGTATTAATATTTACCAATATATATTAGTGTCTAAAGAACATATACAAGAAAAATTCCACTTCCATGTCTTAGAGCTATTCTAGGTGTTGTAGGGATGGGTATCCATGCATTTTAATAAATAAAAATTCCAACAATCCTTTCATGATTCCTCAATGTAGGCTTATATTGTATATTTAATTTGTTTTTCTGGGATCCAACATCTTTCAATGAAATAAGTACAAATGATCTAGCCTATAGGGATATATTTATAGTTTAATTTTTTCCCATACGAAGAGGTCCTAAACTGAATGAATATCGATTAATACTCCATATATTACAAAGTTATTTCATATATTATATATTTAGGGTATTTCACCCTCTACAAGACCAATTTTCATGTCGTTTTATAGACCATGGGACCCATATCTACCTAATTTTAGACTACTCATGCAAACTCTATACGCTTGAACAGAATTATTATATCCAACATTTGATTCCTTTGTATTAAATAAGGGAAATACTACTCAACGTACATGCCCCACAGGTATCCTAATAGTTTCCATGAATGTTCTTACCATCCTTTTTGTTGTAAGAAGAAACCATTTAATCATTGAGTGTTATATACCTAATCTAATTGATGATCCATACCTCTAAGTGGGCATCATAATAGGTGTACACCCCAAAATATTCCTACACTTGAGCCACATACCACGAACTAGACTAGGAAACTCTAATGCATATCCCTAATACATCACATATTGTCACTTATTTCACAACAAAAGCATCATTTTTGAATGATTTTAAACAATATTGATGATCCTATCATATGAACATAAATTATTTAAATCAGACTGTGAGGGTTTTGATTCATGTTCAAACAAGATACATAGTTCAACTCTTCAATTTTCATTCACAACAACCCCAACATCATCACCATCACATAAATTTTTTTTGAGGTAATATATCTGATTCCTAACCATCATCCAAGAGTACTCTAAACCTCATAGTAGTATCCACTAGTAATTAAACCATTAAATTTCTTATGTGAGGATTATAATAGTATTAGTCTCTACTAGAATTTAAAGTGTGACCAGACTTATGCAATGATCATAAGGGGACTAGTCCCCGCTAGACCTAAAATCATGACTAAAATTCTGTGATGAGCATAAGAGGACCCTACATTTCCATATATGAAAAGTATAATATTTATTATGTGATAAGAATAGGATTATTCACATATCATGATGCATCATAA
Source organism: Viscum album (assembly GCA_963277665.1). Taxonomy (NCBI): domain Eukaryota; kingdom Viridiplantae; phylum Streptophyta; class Magnoliopsida; order Santalales; family Viscaceae; genus Viscum; species Viscum album. The sequence goes on from OY728167.1 coordinate 402,789,912, forward strand.
TACTATACTTCCTCATACTATGTGAATGAAATTCTTTAGGTGATGAGCCTATAGTTCATTACGTGATGAGCCTAAAATACCACAGGTGACTAGCCTATGATGACTTTGGTGATGAAGCTTGGATTATATAGGTGATCAGAATAGTATTCCTTAGATTATGAGCTTAATATGTCTATATGGATTTACATAAGAATACATAACAACCTTCCTACCCAGATCATAAATAAAGATTCATCCATTACATATATGTGACAAGCATAAGATTCCCTCACTTCCATAAATGAGAAATATATTTATGGGGTTGTCTAAATATAAAATGTAATTGAAATTCTAGTAAACTTTGATCATTAGATTTTCACCTTGATAAGGAATCAAGTGACATTATTAACTAATGTCCACATGGATATGGAATCAAAAACAAGATTCATAGGCACGTGTTAATTATATAAGAGAAATATGGACTGGGAAATGAAAACCATAAAGATATGTTTTAAACTCCCATCATACCATTTCAATGAAAGGTTCCATAATCATCAATCTTTTGGTGACATGCTGATTGCCTTAAAAAATTAAGCATGTGAGACAAGGATCATGACCATCCAAGTGTAGTCTAACACAATGGTCTTGAAATAAAGTTTCAGAAAAAAATTGATGAAACTGAGATTAATTCATTCTACTTAAACATGTAGAGGATTAGTTTCATTGGGCATCAACTTTAGGGATTTGTGAACCCATTAAGAATTATGTATCCTTAAAAAATTATATAATGAGTAACATAGCGAATATTAGTCATCATAATCATAAAAAAATACTCAAATTTTGATTCAAATTATCTTATGGAATTCCAAGAAATAGATTTAATAGGTGAGGTCCTGCAAACATTGCTAATTGGTGTAGGGGAAGAATAGGTTCCCATGATTCTACTAAAACCCATGATCACCCAAACATGGATATTTCATACCCCTATTTTGATGAAATTACTATCATCACCCTCATCTACTTTCCATTATAGAGATCATGTAGTGGAGGGTTATCAATACACTGGTCAACCACTATGAGTAGAAAGAAATCATACCCAACAGGAAAATGGACAAGGATGATCTAGAATCCATGGTTCCATATTCAAAAAACCAATAGAAAATAACCTACATGGGGGGGGTACTGGTATGGGGAGGGGGTGTCCAGAAGGATCTGCAGGGGGTGTAGGGGGTGGGGGGCTGGTAGGGGGACTGGAAGGGGGGTGGGGGTGTCCAAGAGGGTCTGTAGGGGGGATGGTAGGGGGACTGAAAGGGGGGGAGGGGTGTCCAGGAGGGTCTGCAGGGGGTAGTGGGGGGGTATTGGTTGGGGGGACGGGCAGGGGGGGCTGGCAGAGGGAGGGGTTTTATTGAAGGGTCTATAAGGGGGTGGGGGACTGGCAGGGGGAGGGGTGTCCAGGAGGGTCTTTAGGGGGGCTGGAATGGGTGGTGGGGGTGATGGGGGGCTAGTAGGGGGAGGGGTGACTTGCAGGGGAGGGGGTGTTCAGGAGGGTCTGTAGGGGTGGTGGGGGAGGGGGTTGGAAGGGGGACTGGAAAGGGGAGGGGGTGTCTAGGATGGTCTGTAGGTTTGGGGGTGTTGTAAGGTAGGGGGACTGATAGGGGAGGGGTGTGTCCATGAGGGTCTGGAAGGTGGGTGGGGGCTGAAAGGGGGGACTGGAAGATTGGGGGACTGGAAGATGGGAGGGACTGGCAGGGGGAGGGGGACTAGCAGGGGGAGGGGTGGGAGTTTCCAGGAGGGTATACAAGGGGGAATAGTAGGGGAGGGGTGTACAGGAGGGTATATAGGGGGTTTGGGGGTGGGGTGGCCGGGGGGACTGTCATTTGGGGGGTACTTGCAGAGGGGAGGGTGTCCAGGAGGGTCTGCAGGGGGTGGGGGGCTGGTAGGGGGACTGGTATGTGGGGGGGGGGGGGGGGACTGACAGGGGGAGGGGTGTCCAGGAGGGTCTACAGGGGTGGCTGGAAGGTGTGGGGGGGGGGGGGGCTGGTATGGGAGGGGGGTGCTGGAAGGGGGGGTACTATCGGGTGCGGGGGACAATCAGTTTGAGGGGTGTCTTGGAGGGTCTATATGGGCTGGTGGGGGATGGTAGGGGGTTTCATGGGGGACTAACAGGGTAAGGGGGTGTCCATAAGGGTCTGTAGGGGGGTGGTGGGGTGGGGGTGGGGTGCTGGAAGGTGGGGGGACTGGCAGGGGGAGGGGGTGTCCAAGAGGGTCTGCAGGGGGTGGGGGCTGGCAGGGGGGACTGGTAGGTGGGGGTGGGGACTGGAAAAGGGAGGGGGTGTTTAGGAGGGTCTACATGGGGGCTGGCAGGGGTTGGTGGGGACTGGAAGGGGGGAGGGGATGTCTAGGAGGGTCCTGTTTATATCCATTTTGATTTTTAGATAACTTATATAACCACATCCCATGATGAAGATTCCAATTTTTTTACCTTCATTCATGAAAATTAGTTAATGAAATCATATGGTTGTGTCCTCCCAAATAGATTCATTTAATATGGATCACTCCTCATTGATGGGTTTTAACTCTTTTTTGGTGAATCCATAGATCACCATACCGATATCTACTTCCTGTGCGACCATTACCAGCCTTTTTTCCTCCTTTTATACTTATATTACTCTATTCATTGTGGAGTGTTGATATACCTACACAAAGAATATGTTTGGTTGTCTTTTTGATCCAGAAGGTCCCAAAGAACTATGACCCATCATATCTAGAGGTTTTTATACATTATAAAGGGATCAGAACTATTTGAGAGGCACCCTCTTTGGATTGTAAGCACTCTACTTCTGCTTTTTTAGTCATTGAAAATAGAATATTTTTATCATTTTTGTTTTCTTATTGGTCATACTACTGGTTTTTTACTTGTAACATTTTTTAGCATATTAAAATGGGTTCCTTTAGGGGCTAGTTTATGGAACCAGTTGCAGTGGGAGGGGTAGGGGTGGAGGGGGGTAGGGGGTAGGGGCAGGGTGGATGGTGGGGGGGTATGCAGGGCAGGGGGTAGGGGGAGGTCTGAAGGGTAGGGGTGGGGGTGGAGGTGGGAGGGGTAGGGGTGGGGAGGGTGGTTGGAGGGGGTAGGGGTTAAGGGGGGTGGGGAGGTATTCCATGAAGGGGTAGGGGGTGGTCTGTAAGGGGGTCTATAAGGAAGGGGGAGGGGGAGGGTGCAGATGGGATGCAAAGGGGGGAGAGGGTGGTGGTCTGTAGGGGGGTCTGCAGGGTAAGGGGTGCAAGGGGGTGGGGTAGTGTAGCAAGGGGTGTAAGGGGGCAGTGGGGGGTGGAAAACTGGCATGGGGAGGGTTCATGGGGGGTTTGCAGGGGGTCTGCAGGGTAGTGGGGAGGGGAGCTGGGGGGGTCTGTAGGGGTGCAAGGGGGTTTGTACAGGGGTGCAAGGGGGGTCTGTCCAGGGTGCAAGGGGGTCTTTATAGATGTACAATGGGGTCTATAGGGGTGCAAGGGGGTATGTACAGGGTGCAAGGGGGTCTGTCCAGGGATGCAATGGGGGTCTGTCCAGGGGTGTAGGGGGGTCTGTCCAGGGAGGGAGGGTCTGTAGGGCAGCGGGGAGGGGGTTGGGGGTCTGTAGGGGTGTAAGGGGGCTTGTCCAAGGTACATGGGGTTTGTCTAAGGTGCAAGGGGGTCTGTCCAGGGGTGAAAGGGGGTCTGTAGGGGTGCAAGACGGGTCTATCCAGGGGTGCAAGGGGGTCTATCATGGGTGCAGGGGGTGTACGAGGGAGGCTATCTAGGGATGGTGGTCTGTCCAGGGTGTAGGGTATGTCCAAGGTGAAAGGGGGTCTGTCCAGGGGTGTAGGGGGTTTGTCCCGGGTGCAGGGGGCAAGGGGGTCTGTCCAGGGAGGGGGGCGGGGTCTTTCCAGGGGTGTAATTGGGTTTATCTCAGGTGTAGGGGGTGTGCATGGGGGGTCTGTCCAGGGGGGGTCTGCAGGGCAGTGGAGGGGTTTGTCCAGGGTGAAAGGGGGATTTGTGCTGGGGTGCAAGGGGGTCTTTCCAGGGGTGCAAGGTGGGTATGTCCAGGGGTGCATAGGGGGGTTTGTAGGGATGCAAGGGGGGTTTGTCCAGGGGTGCAAGGGGGTCTGTCTAGGGGTGCAGAGGGGACAGTCCTAGGTACAAGGGGCATGGGGTCTATCTGGGGGGGGGCTCTTTCCAGTGTGCAAGGGGTTATGTCCATGGTGCAAGGGGGGTCTATCCAGAGGTGAAAGGGGGGTCTGTCCAGGGGAGCATACGGGGGTCTGCAAGGGGGGTGTCTGTAGGGGGGAGGGGTAGGGGATGTTTGTCCGGGGGGTGTGTTTTTTTATGAAATGGGATGGGATGTAGCTATGGTTCATTGAACCTTGGGTGGTATTGGAGTGGCTATAGGGCTATATCCATGGTCCAAACCGTGTCTATAGGTCTATAGAACTACAAAAAATAACTTATACCAACAAAAATCTATTAATAGAAAATATATCTTTTGGTATAATTGGGAAATTCCAATAGATATTATGTTTTATTGGTATTAATTTTAAGTTCCAACACTTGTTTTTACCAATATATATATCTTTTGGCATTGATCATTCAATACCAAAAAATCTTTTACCAACAGTTAAATCCATTACTTTATCATACTAATACCATCATTTTTGTACCAACATTTGAATTTGTTGGTAATAACAACAATTACCAGAAAATATTTTACCATTAGTAAAAATTGTATAAATAAACCATCTAATAACAAAAAAGATTTTATCGATAACCAATTAAAAGAATTTGGATTTTTTATATATTATTATTTTTAGGACCAAAGTTAATATCCATTTTTTACAATATTATTAAAAACATATCATTAATTCATTTTAATTTTCAATTTTCTCTAAATATCATTAATGTTTGTATTTTTTAATGTCGTTCATTTAATAAACATTTAAATAATATTTAAAAAAACAATTTAAATCATTACGATATATGATATATATAAATATGTTTTATACTCTCTATATACATGATAATTTAATTTTTATATTTAAATTTAATAAACATAATTAAATCTAATCAAAATTATTTCAAAAAATTAATTATTTAAATTTAATAAATAAAAAAACATTACAACCAATTGAGTAATATTATTTTATTAATAATTGATATTCACATATTGAAAATTTATTTTATATGATAAAATAAAATTAATATTTTTTATGAAATTTTATACCATTTATATATATGCTTATTATATTTTTAATTTAAAAAAGGGATGTTATTTCGTATTTTATTTATTTTATTTTATTTTTAAATGTCATTTTACAGCCCTCTAAACCTTAATTGTCCTCCCACCACCATGTGATCCACCCCACCCCCTTCTTCTTCTACCGCCTCTGCAACCCACTACCTCCTCAGCGACCATCGCTACCTTTGGAGATCCCCTCTACGTCATCCACCAATCTCAATCAATGCCACCCACCTCATCTATAAACCTTACTGCCCCATCCACCACCCTTTGCCTACGCTATCGGCCCCCTCCACCATGACCCTCCACACCCACCGCCCTTTTTCAGCGTCTTTTGTGTCTTCCTTATTGTCCCCACTAGACGACCCCCCGCCGTCCCCACCGGACGACCCCTTGTCATCCCCAACCCTCCCCACTCGACTCCCCACCATCCACAACCTTCCCCATGCGACCACAATAGCGTTGTGTTCGGCCTCTCTCTCTGGCCTAATTGATCAAAAACAAGGTATGCAAAACATCAATAGTTTGTACTGCAGATGATTTATTGCATAGAATGATTTTCCAAAGGGTATTCGAGTGAATTTCATAGCATTATCCTTCTAGAATAAAAGTATTTTCCATGGGAGAGTATTGACTAATTACCTTATGTTTGTGGATATAACTATTTATGCTTCAAATTTCATACATTAACATTTTTATTACTTAAAAATTACCAACTCATACCCATTACTTATCAGTATAATGAGAAGACCTAGAAAATAATGTGACAAAATGAGCGCACTATCCTGTAGCTAATATGTCATCTGGAACACTATTCCACCTATAGTTGATATGTCATCTGGAGAAATATTCCATTTATTTGATAAGAAGAAAACAGTAACATAAATTATCTCATGCATAGAGGTCAGTAATAAATTTCATTATCTGCAATAAAATTATAACTTCTGTCTCATCATAATTTCAGTTCATGTTTTGACATTAATTATATTTCATTTTTTTATTACAAGTTACAAAACGTGTCACTGTAGGCACAATAAAAAAATTCAAACCTACTACATCTAGTTTTATGAATCATGCATTTCTTGTAAAAAGAAGTTAGATTAAATTATAAAATTTGGTTTTATAAGTGTATGGAATCACCAATAATGACAATTCCAAGGTACTATTTCAAAATTCATGTTATTATATTCAATTATAATGATATATGTACGGTTTGAATAACCTTTACTTTAATATATTCCTAAAAAATTTATCATAACCATTTTTTGCATTATGAACATCCATAACTTTTAGAAACTGTTATAGCATGTTATAGCTACATTTTTGTCCAATAAGTAATGTTATCTAATAGAATCATGAATTATTTGAATACTACAATTTATAGAATGTTTGATAGAAGTTTTATCTTTCTCTAACTTGAATCAATATTTTCCTAGATACCGAGTATGATTTTTAGTCAACGATAATTATGGATTTAGCACAATTTTCCTCTTCAAAAAAACAGGTCATGCAAGTTAAACCAAAAAGAGCTTCAAAAATATGAGATATACTCATTCGGGTAAATGAATAAAAATATTTTATTTTTTCATGTGGGTGTACAATTTGTAATGAAAAAATATCTGTAAATTATATGACAATGAAGATCATGGATTTCCTGCTAACTTGAATGTATTCAAATATAAAACAGTGCTTCTCAGTGTTGAAATCTTAGAATTCAATATACGAAACAAACATCGACCATTAGAATAGAATACATTCAAAGTAGTATTTATTACAAACAACGTAGAACACATTTAAGATTTTTGAAATCATGAAAACCAATATATGGTATAAACTTTATACCTATTTTACATACCAAATATAGTCAATTTTAAGACAGATGCATATATAACATTTTTCTAAGATACCACATTCTGACTTATTTATTGTTTATTTACTTATAGGGCATTTCTTCATATGAAAGATCCAGGACAAATGACTCAATTACTATATCAATGTCAAATTTTTACCAAATGGTATATTAAAATTTATTTCCTTTATCATTTACTTCAACATTGTAAACTCATTTAAAAAGATTCCTTCCACTCTGTATTTCAGTATTTACATCCGATTTAAATTCTTTTCATATAAAATTAAATATTTTATAGTAATTTCTAAATGTATATTTAAATTATTTAATGTAAAAATTTACTTACATTCAAATTTTTCATATAAGAATACAAGTTCCATCTTTCAAATATCATCACAATACATTAACATCAGTCTGGAATGAAAAGTATACACTTTATATTTATACATGATAGTTTTTAAAACTATATTTTAGTACCATCATAATGTATCTTACATTTAAACTATATTTAAATTTTATTTATTCATGAAAATTTTTAAATAACATTAATCTAGAATTTAAATTATACAGAAGTATGTTTAAATAATTTAAACCTTACACAGATAAAATATGCAAATGAAACTTTTCAAAAATAAAACTATATAAATAATGATTTATTCATTTGGAAAACACTATATGTAAATGATATATGCATACAATTTCAATTAAATTATTGAACATAACTATTCATGCAGTTTAAAAGTGAATTAATGCAACCGTTTTAGTTTAAGGATGAATATAATGTATGAATACAATTTACTCGTATACACAATTAACTCATATATGTATAAAGTTTTATGAAATCCACATCATTCCAGTATATTATATGAACCTTACTCATATATAAAGTTTCTCTTCATAAAGGTTTACTCAATTCCTTACATATATAAAATTGGGTATAACATATCATTTGATTTATGGGATTTCTTTCTGAGATTACCCTGTAAAGTAATCATGAGATCCACATCATTCCCTTTACAGTATCATGACCTTGATTTTTGAATATTGTTTGGGAATATAGTATCATGACATTGCTTTCTGAATACTGATTTAATTGGGAATATACTCGTAGTTTCCTTTCAAAAAGATTGAATTATGAATACAGTATCATGAAATTTATTTGTGAATATAGTATCATGATACCCACATCATTCCTTTAGAGTATCTACATCATTCCTGTACAGCTTCATTCCTCATCATTCTTATAGATTATCCACATTATTATTATACAGTTTCATTCCACATTATTCTTGTACATTATTCTGCATCATTCCTATAGAGTATCCACATCATTATAGGTTATTGAACATTCAGTTTAATGGAATTTTATTTTACCTATTACTCAATATCTTTTTTTATATGTATGCTGACATTGGACCTGCTACACCATTGGTCTTTTATAATAATAAAAAAACACAATATGAAATCAACAACAATGGACATATCATTATCATTACCATTTTCTTTCACAATTTACATACACCATAATATATTGTACTAATTATATATTAATTTACAATGAATACTATAATGTTTATATATTTATTTACAATGTAGGTCATATATTTTTTTCTTACAGCCAAAAAGGTTTTCAACTATAGAAAAAATTCTAAAAATCCAAAGTGATTAGTGGAACATTCAAAAATAAAAGTTAATTAATGTCAGAAATTTGAAGCATAAATAGTTACATGTATATATCTAAGTTTGATATCCTTAAACCATTGATGATTGGAACAGATCAATTCAAAAGAAAAATGATAAGAATATTCCAAATAAGTACTAGTATTTTACCTTTGTAAAAGGCATGTTCCTTATTCCCTTCATCCATCATCTCCCAGTCGTTTTTTTTTCTATAGATTCCAGAAGAACTCCTGGTCCATAGGAGGACCTATTCATCAATGGTTTTGATCTTCCCATCATCAATGTGTTTCTAGGTTTTAATTCTATTCATTGTTCCCCAATACCTCACGCCCATTATCTCCAACCTTGAAATCACCAACCATTCTAACTTTTTCTCATCCATACTTCCCATAGTCGTTAAGATGGTTATGACCACAAATGCAGCCTTCACATCACCAGCTTCCACCATTGTTGTGAAGATGCCCGAATTCACAGAAGGTGAGCTAATGTCTCCTTTTCCCATCCAACTTCACCATAGTGAATATCAGGGAGTTGCAAGATTTTGAATTTCCTATCGCACCTGAACCGCAGGGATCTATTTGTGGAGGTGCAAATCGGGGCACAATAGAGCGAAAGGGTTATAAATTTCTAGCATTTTTTACTTTCAAGGTTTTTTATTCTTCCCTTTTTCTCTTGTTTTTCTTGTTTCAATTAGTATTTTTGTTACTCAGATTTTTTTATCATTTCTTACAACCATTTGGGAAAACTATATAAATTACTAAAGATTATTTATTGTTTTCATTTTGTTATATTTTCTTTTATTGGTAAGTAGTTATGATGATTAACTAATCTTGCATGGGGATGAAAAAATTACTTAGAATTTAGATTGAAAATGGAATTGAATATATTCAAGTTTCTTAATTTTAGGTGAGGAAAATATTATGGCACAAATTTTATTCCATGGGAGCTATCGTACATGCATGCAGTAAGTCTTCGTTTTCAGGAACATCATTGAGGTGGTGGTTTTTGGACATAATTGAGCCTCTTATTTGTTATCAGGCATGAGAAGATGATGTTGTAGTGGAGACTCGTGTGTGGTGGTGTCAATCATGTCATGTTGGAGAGTCATATGATTACTACATGCATAGACCCACCTCTAGTGTAAACCATGGAATGACAAATTATGGATGGAAGTTTAGAGTTTCATATAAAATTTCATGGAATTTTAATACTTATTAACATATTTGTAACATGTTTCTTGGAGGTTTACATTGAGTTTTAAGATGTTCATATAATCTAATTCTATAATTATTATATAATAAATATAATATATATAATATATATAATATATATAATATATATATATAATATATATATATAATATATATAATTAGATTAATAAATACAACATAGAATTTTAGCAATAAATATTGGAATATCCACATAATATTACAAATGGTTGGGGAGAGGGAATACCTACATAATATTTTACTGATTTTTGCGAACAATATATGGAATTATATTTGACAAATCACCAATGATGCACCTATTATATGTGTGTGCGTGTTTTTTTATGGTTTTAGAAAAGTTGTGTTTGTGTTATTTTTGTTCTATTTCTGCATTGATGGTTCATTTCAAGGTATTTTAGGTGTACTTTAGCTTTCATGGATGGTTTTTAGTGGTGTTATATAGTGTTCATGGCGGGTCTACAGCACCAGATTCATAGTCATTATTCATGGGATGGTAGTACTATAGGTATGACTTTTATTTTGAGTGTTCTTTAAAGATGGGTTTATTGCTGTGGTGCAATGTGAACATTATTGGCTTGGATTTTGAATCCATGTGAAGACAGAGGCAATGAAAGGGATAGAAATATGTTTTGCCTTAGGGCTGTGGGTGTTTGATCATCGTTGTAGCAGGGAATCCTGAGGTGGATATGAAATTTGTCTATGCTTTGGGTCTCTAGGTGAAGGGAGTGTTTTTATGGGTCAAGATTTCATTTGGACGCACCATTAAACCCATTCTTATCATGGTCTTGTGGTATTTTTCCTTCTTTTACTTTCCCAAGTAAAGTCATAATTGTTTGTTGGATTCACCTTTATTTTATCTTGTTTCTTTTATCCACTAATCTTGAATATGACCAACTTTGAGTTCCATCTTATCATCTTGGAGGTTTGTGGTCTCAATTTTGATCTGTTAAGAGAGGTGTGATGTGAGTTTTCTTGAATTTTGATTGTATTTTTGTAATTTTTTTTCTCAATGTTTTTGTAATTTATTTCTGATACAAATCCATACAGATGGTAGATGAATTTTTTATGCCCTTGTGATGATATGGATGGAAGGAAGATAATGTAGGTCCAATATTTTGTTCTTTGTGAGGGTTTTCAGTGATTCTATCGTAGTGTTATGGTGTCCCAGAATTGAAAAGTGTTAAGATCAAGTTCATTACACTCAGCTGGGTTAGCGTTGCATCCTTTAAGTCTAGCCTATTTTTTTTATCTGTCACCTAGTCTTTAACATATTTTTCCCTGTAAAAAATAATTGACATTGTAAAGATTTTTTATCTCTTCACTGATTCAGATGCACTTGTAGGTATTGCAACACTTACAAAAACGTAAGTATTCTTTCACACAAGTACCTACAATTTAAATTAAATGAAATTGGATTTTGATTGAATGCAAATATCCCATTGGTATATTGATATATCCAGTTGGAAGGTGTGAATGTAACGTTGATGGGAGCATGAGAGAAATATGAATCACAGTAGTGACATCTGATGTTAGAAGATCATGGATGGATGCTAGAGGAGTATGAGTTTCATCTTAGGTTTTTATTTTTTAATAGGTTAAGTTTCTGTTTTTAATGTACATCTTGAAGTACTTCTTGAGTTTCTATTTTCTTTTCTGTTTTGTTTTGATTATAATTTGGTGAAGTAATTCTTTTCTGTATAATTATTACTGAAATAGGTTGATGTTGGATGACCATGGATGGATTCTTGATGAGTATGAAAAGCTGCTTGGGTCTTCTAGCATGGTGGTGGATCAGGATGTGCATGAAACTATATCAAAACCTACTCTGTTTTCAGTCAAAGTGAAACTTTCTTTTATCTGGAGTCGGTTGGTGGAGATGGAGTTTACTAGATGACATGTATGAGTAACCTAGAGGTGGGGGGACCCTATTGAGGGATCCAGCATGTGGGGGTGTATTGGGGGATCCAACGTTTTGTATAAAATATTTCATTATTAATATAATTAATTTTTTTCTAAGTTTGAATATGTGTTAAAATCTCATTTTATGTATTATATATAATAAAATAATAAATATAATATGAAATTTTACTAGAAATAAAAATTTATAATTTTTATTCAAATGTAATTTATAAAAATATATATTATTTATTGGTAATATTTTTACCAACAGATAAATTTGTCACCATAACCTGTTGCTAAAAACTTTAACTAGGATATATATTATCTGTTGGTATAATTATAATTGCAACAAAACTGTTTTATCTGTCGCAAAAACATTTAGCGACAGCATTTTTACTGACAGTTTAGTGACAAGGATATATATGTTGGTAAAACGTTTTACCAATAGAAAATGCACTTTTACAAACAGATATGTCCCCGTTGGAAAACGTGAAATATTTTTTAATGTAGCCATTATTTGAAACTATGGCTATAGGGTTCGCCCTATAGCCACGCCAATACCAACCACGATTTTTGGGCTTATAGCCACGATTCCAAACCGGGGCTATAGCCTAAATTTCTAGTAGTGTAAAAATATAAAAAAAGACCCTAAAAACCTAGAAAACCCCTAAGAAAACCTTAAAAACCTAAAAACACTTAAAATCCCTAAAAAGACACTAAAAACCCAAAAAACATCAAGGACATTAAAAACCTGAAATACCATCAAAATTCCTTAAAACCCAAAAAACCTTTGAAAATAATTAAAAATGCCAAAAAATCCCTAAAAATATAAAAAATTATAAAAACCCTAAAAAACCCCCAATAAAAACATAAATTTTTAAAAATATTTAAATCCGTTAAAAACATATAAATGCTAAAAACCCTAAATGACCCTAAAAACGGTAAAAACCATAAAAACCTGTAAAAACCATAAAAACCCTAAAAACTCATAAAAACCCCAAAACCCCACTAAAAACTATAAAAACCCTTTAAACCCCTATTTTTTTGAAAAACACAAAAAACCATTAAAACTCAAAACAAAAACCCAAAAATCCCAAAAAACCATAAAACCCTACAAAACAATAAAACTCCTAAAAATCTATATGATCCTTAAAACCCTATAAAAACTGAAGAAAGAAATAAAAGTCCCTAAAAATTTTAAAACCAATAAAAACCTAAAAACCTTAATAAAATATTAAAAATATAAAAACACTAAAATCCCCTAAAAATGTAAAAATGCTAAAACACTAAAAAGGACCTAAACCCCTTAAAACCCAAAAAAACCCCAAAAACCATAAAACCCCTAAAATCCATAAAAACCAAAAAATGATTTAAAACACCATTAAACACCAAAAAATTTTAAAAAACTATAAAAAACAAAAAACCCCATAAAATCTTAAAACCCAAAAAAACCAAAAAAACCAAAAAACCCTAAAAATACCTAAAAATACTCAAAATTCCCTAAAAACCTTAAAAACCGATAATTATCCAAAATAAGAACTAAATATCCTTAAAAAGTTAAAAACCATAAATACCCTAAAAACCTTAAAATACCAAAGAAAACCTAAAAACCTAAAAATAGTTAATACCCCTAAAAACCTAAAAAATGTTAAAAACCCCTAAAAACTGTAAAAACCCTAAAACTAATAAAAACACCTAAAAATTTAAAAATAAAAAACCAATAAAAACAAAAAAAACCCACTAAAACTATTAAACTCTTTAAACTACTAAAGACATTAAAAAATATAGAAAAACATAAAACCCATAAAAAAATCAAAAAAACCCCAAAAGACCATAGAAACCCTAAAAAATCTAAAAAACCCTAAAAACTCTAAAAATCCCTAGAAAAAATTCTAAAAACCCTAAAAATACATAAAAGCATAAAAACCCCTAAAAACCATGAAAACCCCTAATAAAACCTTAAAAACATAAAAACTATTAAAACCCCTAAAAACCAAAAAAATGTTAAACCTATAAAACTCAAAAAAACCTAAAACCATAAAAAACCTAATAACCTTAAAACCTATAAAATACCATAAAAGAACTAAAAACTCTATAAGTCCTTTAAACCCTAAAAAATGTTAAAAATTATAAATAACCTAAAAACCCTTAAATAATCAAAAAAACCTAAAAACCAAAAAACCATAAAAACCCAAAAAACCCTAAAAACACTACAAACCATAAAAACCCTAAAAACCATAAAAAATTAAAAAATCCCTAAAAATCACTAAAAACATAAAAACCCTCAAAACCCTAATAAAACATTAAAATCCTAAAATCAATTAAAACCCCTAAAATCCTAAAAACTACTAGAAATGATAAAAAAACACTAAAAACCATAAAAACTATAACCCCCCCCCCATATTTAAAACCATAAAACCCCATAAAAACGGATAAAATAACTTAAAACTCTAAAAAAACATTTAATCACCTTAAAAATTAGAAAAACATGAAAAAAAATTAAAACCCTAAAAAACTTAAAAATACATAAAAAGCCAAAAAAACTAAAAAAAACACCTAAAACCTCAAAATCCCAAAATATTATAAAAATCCTAAAGACGTCCTAAAAAATACATAAAAATTTAAAACATCCTAAAACCCTAAAAAACCCTAAGAAAATCATAAAAACCTAGAAAGAATTATTACCCTATAAAACCTAAAAAATACTAAAAACCCAAAAAAATTTAAAAAAACCCTAAAACCCCATAAAACCCTAAAAACACTAAAAACTGTAAAAACATAAAACCATTAAAAACAATAAAAACCTTAAAACCCTTAAAATACTCAAAAAACCCTAAAAACAAAAAAAAACCCAAAAAATGATTAAAACCTTAAAACCCCATAAAAATACCTAAAACCCCAAAAAAGAGAAAAAAACCTGAAAACCCTAAAAAAACCCTAAGAAAACCTTTAAATACTAAAAATAATTAAAATACATAAAAACATAAAAAACACTAAAACACTAGAACCCCCTAAAACCCTTAAAAAGTTTTAAAAACCCAAAAATCCATCAAAACCCCTGAAAATAATAAAACCACTAAAACCTTAAAATAATCAAAATCCATAAAAAACCTAAAAACCCTAAAAATCCTAAAAATCCATAAAAATTACTAAAAACATAAAAATGCCTAAAAATCCATGAAACCCCTACGATAATCTTAAAAACCTAAAAACACATAAAACCCCTAAAAACTAAAAACAGTAAAAATACTAAAAATACCTCAAAACCAAAGAAACCCCTAAAACCTTATAAAACCATAAAACCCCAAAACCCCCCATAAAACCACAAAAAAACTCTAAAAACTTTTAAACCCCAAAAATGTAAAAAACACTAAAAACCCTTAAACTCAAAAAAACCTAAATCCCAAAAAAATCATAAAAACCCTAAAAAACAAAAAAAAATCCTAAAAACCATAAAAATCCATATAAACGAAATAAAAACTAAAAACAATGAAAACCCCAATGAAAACATTAAAACATAAAAACACTTAAAATCCTTAAGAACCTAAAAAATGGTAAAAACCCTAAAAAGACCCTAAAACCATAAAAACCCCTAAAAACCATAAAAACCCCTAAAACCATTAAAAACCAGAAAACCCATAAAAACCCTAAAATCCATTAAAAATATAAAAACCCTTTAAACCCCTAAAACATTAAAAAACTCTAAAAACATTAAAACCCAGAAAAAATGTAAAAAAAACCCTAAAACCCCAAAACACCAGAAAATCCTAGGAACCCTAAAGCACCTAAAAACCCTTAAAATCCCCAAAATCTCTTTAAAACCCTAAAAATCCAAAAAATTCCTAAAAATCCCTAAAATGTAAAAAACCCTAAAAATGCTAAAAATGCTAAGAAAACTATAAAACCAAAAAAACACTTTGGAACTCTAAAAAACATAGAAATGCTAAAACCCCTAACACCCCCAAAAACTCAAAAAACCCTAAAAACAATAAAAACCCCTAAAACCATAAAAAATACTAAAAACCAAAAAACCATAAAAACCCATGAAAAAACTCTTAAACCAATTTAAACCCCTAAAAACATAAAATAACTCAAAAAATTCTTAAATCCCCAATAAAATTAAAAAACCCCCAAAATTGAAAAAAACCATAAAACCCAAAAACCCCAAAAACCACTCAAAATACATAAAAACCCAAAGAAACCTTAAATAACCTAAAAAATGCCTAAAAATCTATAAAAACATAAAAAATCATAAAAAAATCATAAAAACTTCTACGAAAACATTGAAAACATAAAACACTCAAAACCTAGAAAAACATGAAAAATGTAAAAACCCTAAAAACACTAAAAATCATAAAAACCAAAAAACCCCTAAAAACATTAAAATACCCTAAAATCCCATAAAACCCCTAAAAACAAACTAAAAACACTAAAAACCCATTAAACCCCAATAAAAGTAAAAAAACTCTAAAAATATGAAAAACCCTAAAAACTCATAAAAACTCTCAAACCCCAAAAAATAATAAAAACCCTAAAAACCATAAAAATATTAAAACCCTAAAAACACTAAAACCCTAAAAACCCTAAAAATCTTAAAAAACCAATTAACCCAAAAAATTATGAAATAACCCTAAAAATCCCAAAAAACATAAAAAACCTATAAACCCTAAAACCCCAAAGAAAATAATAAATAACTTCAAACATATTAAACCCCTAAAAATCTATAAAATTCTAAAAATACGAAAAAAATATAAAAACACTAAAAACCCATAAAAACCTCAAATCACTAAAATCCCTAAAAAGCTATAAAAATCCTAGAAAAATCATGAAAATTTTATAAAAATAAAAATCCCTAAAACCTTGAATGATCCTAAGAAAACCTTTAAACCCTAAAACACATCAAACCCTTAAAACCTATAAATGCTAAAAACCCTAAAAACCCGAAAAGACCCTAAAAATCGCAAAACCTTTAAATCCATAAAAGCCCGTAAAAACATTAAAAACCCATAAAAACCATAAACACCCACTAAAAACTCTAAAAAACCTTTAAACCGCTAAAAATGTAAAAATACCCTAAGTACCCTTTAAACCCTTAAAAACCTTAAAAAATCAAAGAAAACCCCTAAAACCCAAATAAACCTAAAAACCCTAAAAACACTAAGAATCCTAAAAACTATCAAAAACACTGAAAACCCTAAAAAGAATAAAAATCCTAAAAATTCCACAATATCCCGAAAAACGTAAAAACAAAAAAAAACACTGAAAAACACAAAGAAAACTGTAAAAACCTAAAAACACTTAAAACAACTAAAACCCTAAAAAACACTAAAAACCCTAAAACCCTAAAAACCACAAAATACTCTAAAAACACATAAAATTCCTAAAAACCACTAAAAAATCTAAAACATTAAGACCCAAAAAAACTAAAAAAACATTAAAACTCACTAAAACCATAAAAAATCCTGAAACCCCTAAGCCTCCCCCCAAAAAAACTCAAAATCCCTAAAAACCCTAAAAACCATAAAAATCATAAAAAAACCAAAAAATCCCTTAAAAAGTACAAACCCAAAAAAAACATGAAAAAAATTAAAAAAACATTAAAAATATAAAAACACTTAAAACCCCTAAAAATGAAAAAACACTAAAAACCCTAAAACACCCTAAAACCCTAAAAATTAGTAAAAACCATAAAACCCCTAAAACCCAAAAACCACCTAAAACCACATAAAATTATTTAAAAACCACCAAAAACTATACAAACCTGTTGAACACCTAAAAACATTAAAAACTATAAAAAACCGTACAACCCCTAAAAACTCTAAAAACACTAAAACTGAAAAAACCATAAAAACCGAAAAATCCCAAAAAAAAATCATAAAAGACCTCAAAATCCTTAAAAACGATAAATATCCATAAATATGAAAAATAATCCCTAAAAATCCCTAAAAATGTAAAAAATCCAAAAAACCCTAAAAATCTTGATGAAAACCTTAACAACTGAAAAACAAAAAAAAACCCTAAAAAACATAAAAATGCTAAAAACATTAAAAACACTTAAAACCTCTAAAAGCCTAAAAACAAGAAATAAACCCTAAAACCATTAAAAACCATAAAAACTAATAAAAACATTAAACTGCTAAAAACTATAAAAACCATTTAGACTCCTAAAAACATTAAAAAACTCTAAAAAACCTTTAAAACTCTAAAAACTCAAAAAACCCCTAAAACCCTAAAACCCCCTCAAAATTCCTTAAACCCATAAATCCATAAAAATCCTAAAAATCCCTAAGAATATATAAAACCCTAAATAACCTAAAAATGCTAAACCCCCTAAAATCCTTAAGGGCCCTAAAATATCTCAAAACCCTAAAAACCATAAAACCCTTAAAAACCATAAAAACCAAAAAAAATTCCATAAAAACCCTAAGAAATCACTAATAACCCAAAAACCCTTTAAAACCCTAATAAAATGCAAAACACTAAAAACATTCAAAATACTAAAAACTCAAAAAAAACCCAAAGAAAAAACAAAAAACCATAATCCCCCTAAAACCCCCAAAACCCAAAACCCTAAAAATGCATAAAAACAATAAAAACCATAATAGTTCAAAAAATAAAAAATCCCTAAAAAAGTAAAAAACACTAAAAACCCTAACCCCCCCCCCCCCAAGAAAACCTTAAAAACATAAAATCATTGAAAACCCCTAAAAACCCTAAAGAACACTAAAAACCCTAAACCCCTAAAAACCCAAAAAAAACCATAAACCCTAATAATCATAAAACTCGTAAAACCATTTAAACACCCTAAAAACCCACAAAACCCTAACACCACTAAAAACTCTAAAAAAAAATTAACCCCTAAAAACAATAAAAACATATAAAAACCTTAAAACCCCTAAAAACTAAAAAAACCTAAAACCCAAAAAATGTTAAAACCACTAAAACCCCTAAAAAACCCTTAAAACCTTAAGAACCCATAAATATTTTAATAAATCTATAAAAACCCTAAAAACATAAAAAACCATAGAATCCCCAAAACCCGAAAAGAAAGCCTAAAAAATACGTAAAAACACTTAAAACCACTAAACACCTAAAAAATGATAAAACCCTAAAAAGACCCTAAAACTCTAAAAACCCTTGAAAACCAAAAAAAATAAAAAAATTTAAAAAATTCTAAAAAACCATAAAAGCCCTAAAAACCACTAAAAACTCAAAAACAATTTAAACCCCTAAAAACAATAAATACCGTAAAAAATATTTAAAATACTAAAAAACTCAAAAGACATTAAAACCCCAAAAAAAACCCATAAAACCCCTAAAACACTAAAAAAACCTAAAAACCCTCAAATTCCGGAAAAACCCTAAAAACCATTAAAATCCAAAAAATCTATAAAAATCCCTAAAACCCCTGAAAACCCTTAAGATAACCTTAAAAACCAAAAAACACTGAAAACCCCAAAATACATAAAAATGGAAAAATTCCTAAAAACCCTAAAAACCCAAAAACCCCAAAAACCATACAACCCCTAGAAAGAATAAAACCCCTAAAACCCATAAAAACCCATAAAAATACTAAAAAACAATAAAACTCTCAAAACCCTTTAAAGACATGAAAACATTAAAAAAATATAAAAACCCATAAAAACCTAAAAAACACAAAAAACAGAAAAAAGAAACAGAAAAAATCATAAAAACACAAAAAAATCTAAAAACCCCTTAAACCCCTCCAAATCCTAAAAACCCCTAAACCCCATAAGATTCATTGGAAATACATAAAAATATAAAAACCCTTACAAAATTGAAAGACACCTAAAAACCATAAAAACCTTAAAAAGAACCTAAAACCCATAAAAAACTATAAAAATCCCTAAAAACCATAAAAACACATAAAAACACCTAAAACCATAAAACCCCTAAAAACATTAAAAACCCTAAAAACCCATAAAAACCCTTTAACCCCTTAAAAACACAAAAATCCCTTTAAACCTCTCTAACTGTTAAAAAACCCTAAATCCCCAAAAAACCATAAAAACATTAAAAACCCAACAAACCTAAAAATACTGAAAATAACTTAAAACCCTGAAAACCATAAAAATCCCTAAAATTCCGTAAAATTCCCTAAAAATGTGAAAACCCTAAAAACCCCAAAGAATACATTACAGACCTAAAAATACTTAAACCCACTAAAAAATTAAAAAATCCTAAAACCCATAAAAACCCTAAAAAACCATAAAAACACAAAAACCATAAAAATCCCCTAAAATTTTTAGAAACCCTAAAACCCATAAAACCCAACAAAATATCTAAAATAACTTTAAACCAGAAAAATCATTAAAAAACTTAAACAAGCTTTAAAACCGCTAAAACCTTAAAACCCCTAAAAACCCAAAAAAAACTAAAAAACCCCAAAAAACCCTAAAAATCCCCCAAACCCCAAAAAAACATTAAAATCCAAAAAAATCCCAAAAATCCCTAAAAACATAAAAACCCCTAAAAACCTAAAAACACTTCAATCCCATAAAATTCTAAAAATTCTAAAATCATAAAACCCCTAAAAATACATTAAAAACATCTAAAAACCATAAAACCCCCCCAAACCCCCCTAAAACCCCTAAAAATCATTACTACTCTTAAATCCCTTTAAACAACTAAAAATGATAAAAAAATATAAGGAAATTAAAAACCCTAAAAAACTCAAAAAAAACCCAAAATCCAAAGAAAGCATATAAACCCAAACACCCCTTATATTCCTAAAAACTATAAAACCCATAAAAATTCCAAAATTCAATAAATATCCCTAAAAAAATAAAAACTGATAAAATTATTAAAAACCACTAAAAAATCCATAAAAACCTAAAACACTTAAAACCCCTAAAAACTCTAAAAATCCAAAAAATCCAAAAAAAACCTAAAAGACAAAAAAACCCCTAAAAACACTAAAACCCCTAAAAATCATAAAATCCCAAAAAACTGATAAAAACTATAAAAACCCTGTAAACCCATAAAAACCTTAAAAAATCTAAAAACCCTTAAAGCCCCTATAAAACACAAAAAACCCAAAAAAACCAAATAACCCTTAAAAACATGAAACCCATATAAACCCTCAAAATCCCTAAAAACCCTAAAACTCATAAGAATAATAAAAAATCCCTAAAATGATAAAAAAAACCCTGAAACCCCAAAAAAACACTAGAATCCTTGAAAAACCAAAAAAACCAAAAAGACATGACCCCTAAAAACCTAAAAATTGCTAAAAACACTAAGACATGGAAAAACCCTAAGAAAACTTTAAAAACCAAAAGACACTAAAGACCCCTAAACACCTAAAAATGCTAGACTCTAAAACCCCTAAAATACATGATTACCCCTAAAATCCCTAAAACAATAATAACCCCAAAAAACCCCTAAAATTTTAAAAACCCCTAGAAACCCAAAAAACACTAAAAACCACTAAAAACTATATAACCTCTTGAACCCCTAAAAATGTTAAAAACTCTAAAAACCCATAAGAACACTAAAAACACAAAAAAAAATCCTAAAATCCCAAAAAACAATAAAAACCCTAAAAACCATCAAAAACAATAAAATCCTAAAATCCATTAAAACTCAATAATCCAATAAAAATACCAAAAAAATCCATAGAAATCCCTAAAAAGGTAAAAAAGAAAAATAACTCTAAAACCCTAAGAAAACATTAAAAACATAAAAACACTTAAATACCCAAAAAACCTAAAAACGATAAAAACCCTAAAAACCCTAAAATAAAATAACACCTAAACACCATAAAATCCTACAACCCATAAAAACTTTAAAAATCTAATAAAATCTCTAAAAATGCTTTAAGCTCAGAAAATTTTGGAAAAACACAAAAAAAAACCTCAAAACCCATGAAAACTCAAAAACAAAACCTAAAACCCCAATAAACTATAAAATCCTAAAAACCCTAAAATCCCCTAAGGACACCAAAAATCCCTAAAAACCATAAAAACCTAAAATTTAATAAAAATACCTAAAAATGTAAAAATCCCTAAAATCCATGAAAAACATTAAGAAAACCTTTAAAACCTAAAAATGCATTAAGCTCAGAAAATTTTGGAAAAACACAAAAAAAACCTCAAAACCCATGAAAACTCAAAAACAAAACCTAAAACCCCAATAAACTATAAAATCCTAAAAACCCTAAAATCCCCTAAAGACACCAAAAATCCCTAAAAACCATAAAAACCCTAAAATTTAATAAAAATACCTAAAAATGTAAAAATCCCTAAAATCCATGAAAAACATTAAGAAAACCTTTAAAACCTAAAAACACTTAAAACTCCTAAAAATCTAAACAAAAGATAAAAACACTAATAAATACTAAAAGACCCTAAATACCCTAAAACCACTAAAAACCATAAAAACCCCTAAAAACCCAAAAATCCAAAAAAAATCATAAAAAACATAAAAACTACTAAAAATCTAAAAACCCTTTAAACACTTAAGACAGTAAAAACTCTAAAAAACCTTTAAAACCATAAAATGTCAAAAAAACCTAAAACCCAAAAAACCATAAAAATCTTAAAACCCAAAAAATCCAAAAAATCCCTAAAAAATAAAAAAAACATAAAACCCTAAAACCCCTAAGAAAACCTTAAAAACCTAAAAACACTTAAAACCCCTAAAATACAAAAAAAAACTCTAAAAACCTAAAACATTTAAAAAAATTCAAACCTATAAAAAATCCTAAAAATATTTGTAAACCCTAAAAGCCCATAATAACCGTAAAAACCCACTAAAAAACACTCAAAACAATTTAAACTCCTAAAATGTTAAAAAACATTAAAACCCTTAAAACCCTAAAAGATTAAAAAAATACTAAACGCAAAAACCATAAAAACAAAAGAATACCTAAAACCCTAAAAACCATCAAAATCCCAAAACTCCTAAAAATCATAAAAAACCTAAATTTCCTAAAAATCCCAAAAGCTGTAAAAAAATCCAAAAACTCTAAAAGCCCCTAAAAACATAAAACCCAAAAAACAATTACAAAACCTAAAAACCTAAAAAACACTAAAAACCATAATAACCATAAAAACCCATAAAAACCATAAAACCACTAAATTTTTTAAAAAACCCTAAAACCCCATAAAAACAATAAAATACACTAAACAATCTAGAAACCATTTAACTCTTCAAAACATTAAAAAACTCAAAAAAACTTTAAAACCCTAAAAACTCAAAAAAAACACTAAAAACCCAAAAAACCATAAAACCCCCCAAAACCCTAAAAAATCTAAAAGCCACAAAATCCATAAAAACCCTAAAAATCATAAAACTGATAAAAATCCAAAAAATCCTGAAAACATAAAAAAACCTAAAAACCATGAAAAACCTTATGAAAACCTTAAAAACCTGAAAATATTAAAACCCCTAAAAACATAAAAAATACTAAAACCCCCTAAAACCCTAAAAACCGGTAAAAACAATGAAAACCCCTAAAATTCCATAAAAATACTAAAAAACTAAAAAAACTAAAAACCCTTTAAACACCTAAAAATAGTAAAAACTCTAAGAAACCATTAAAACCATAAAAAAACTCAAAAACCCCCAAAAAATTAGAAAACCCTAAAAACCCACACATACCTTAAAACCATAAAGACCATAAAAATCCTAAAAAATACATAAAAATTCATAAAAATGCAAATTCCCTAAAAACCCTAAAAACCCCTAATAAAACTTTAAAAATAGGAAAAAACTTAAAACCCCTAAAAACCTAAAAATGCGAAATCCCCTAAAAAATCTAATAACACAAAAGAAAAATCATAAAAACTATAAAACCCCTATAATTATTAAAACCCCTAAAACCCATAAAAACCAAAAAAAACTCTAAAAACCATTACACCCATAAAAGCATTAAAAACCCTTGAAAACCATAAAATCCTAAAAGAACCATAAAATCACTAAATACCTTGAAAAACCTAAAACCCTTCAAAATCCCTAAAACCCCTAAAAACCATAAAAATCCTAAAACCTCCTAAAAATAATAAAAATGTAAAAAACCCTAAAAAACATAAAAACCCCTAAGAAAAACATAAAATCCTAAAACCACTTAAACCCTATAAAAACATAAAAAATGTTAAAAACCCTAAAACCCCCTAAAAATCCCTAAAAACCCCAACCCCCCAAAAAACTAAAAACATTAAAAACCCTAAAACGCCTAAAAACCAAAAAACTATAAACCCATATAAATCCCTAAAAACGTTAGAAATCTAAAAAAACATAAAACACCTAAAAACCCAAAAAAAAACCCAAAACCCCAAGTAAACCATATCAATTGTAAACCCTTAAACACCCTAAAATCCAAAAATCCAAAAAACCCCTAAAAACCCATAAAAATCATAAATATCCTAAATATCCCTAAAAACGTAACAAAACCCTAAAACCCATGAAAAAACCTAAGAAAACCATACAAACAAAAAAACTTATATCCCCCAAAAAACCTAAAATCCATAAAACCCTTAAAACCTCTTAAAAACTGTAAAAACCATAAAACCCCTAAAAACCTTAAAAACCTAAAAACACATAAAATGCTAAAAACCATGAAAACCTCGAAAACACCTTAATACAGCAAAAAAATTAAAACCTCTAAAAAACCTTAAAACCCATAAAAAACTCAAGGAAACCTTGAAAACCCTAAAAACTCTAAGAAAACCAAAAAATCCTAAAAATACTTAAACCCCTAAGACACCTAAAAATGATAAAACACATATAAAACCCTAGAAACCCATAAAAATAAAAAAAAACCATAAAACCCCTGAAAACCTTAAAACCCCTAAAAACCTATAATACCCCAAAAACCATGAAACACTATAAAACCCCTTTATACACCTAATAACTTTAAAAAACTCTAAAAAAACCTAAAAACCCAAAAATACCAAAAAATCATAAAAACACTAAAAAACCTAAAAAACCCTACTTACCCTAAAAAATCCCTAAAACCCCTAAAAATAATAAAAATCTTAAAAAATCCAAAAAAAATCCATAAAAACGTAAAACACCAAAAAAACCCTGAAAAATCATAAGAATTTCATTAAAACCAAAAAAATACTTAACACCCCTAAAAACAAAAAAAAAGATAAAAATAGTAAACGCCCCTAAAAACCCTAAAAACATAAAAACCCAAAAGCCTTTAAAACCCATAAAACCCCCAAAAAACAATAAAACTCTAAAAAATATTTAAGCCCCTAAAATTGTTAAAAATTTATGAAAAAACATTAAATCCATAAAATACTCAAAAAAACTCTAATAACCCAAAAAACATAAAACCCTAAGACCCTGGAAGACCCTCGAAATCCCTAAAAACCATAAAAACCAATTAAAATCATAAAACATCCATTAAAAACCTAAAAATGTAAAAAACCCTAAAACCCCTAAAAACCCTAAGAAAACCTTAAAAACCAAAAACACTTAAAACCCCTAAAAACCTATAAAATGATAAAAACTCTTAAAAACCCAAAAAACCCATAAATACCATAAAAACTGCAAAATCCATAAAAATCTTAAAAACTGTAAAAACCCATAAAAACTCAAAACAAAACCACTAAAACTCTAAAAATCCTTTAAATCCGTAAAATTGTTAAAAAACTATAAAAAACCATAAAATCCCAAAAAAAATAAAAAAACCCTAAAACCAAAAAAACCCATGAAACCCCTAAAAACCCTAAAATCACTCCAAAATCTATAAAAACCCTAAAAACCCTTAAATATCCTAAAAATCTTTAGAAGCATAAAAAATAGAAGAACCCCTAAAAACATAATAAAACCTTTAAAACTAAACAAAACATAAAACCCATAGAAAACCTAAAAAATGATAAAAATCATAAAAAACCCTAATATAACAAAAAACCATAAACCCCATAAAACAATAAAAACCCATAAAATCTCATTAAACCCCTATAAACCATTTAAAACTATAAAACACTTTAAGCCCCAAAAAATGTTAAACAAATCTAAAAACCTTAAAACCCTAAAAAACTCAAAAAATCCATAAATACCAAAAAAAACCATAACACCATAAAAACCCTAAAACCCCTAAAAACCCACAAAATCAACAAAAACTCTAAAAACCATAAAAATCCTAAAAAATCCTAAATTTTTTTAAAACCCCTAATAAAACCTTAAAACCCTAAAAACCTAAAAAATGATAAAACCCCATAAAACCATAAAACCCACTAAAAACTCTAAAAACCCTTTAAAACCCTAAAAACATTAAATGTCTCTAAAAAACGTAAACACCCTAAAAATCTAAAAAACCATAATACCCAAAAAACAAAAAACAAATTGTAAAAAGCTATAAAAACCCTTAAAATAACACAAATTTAAAAAACCATAAAAATCCTATAAGTTGCTTAAAAATTTCTAAAAGTTCAAAAATCCATAGAAGCCCTAAAAATATTAAAAACAAAAAGCCCATTAAAACCAAAAAAACCACTAAAACCCTAATAAACATTTAAAACCCTAGAATCGTTGAAAAAATCTAAAAACCCTTAAAACCCTAAAAACTCAAAAAAAACCCTAAAAAACCTTAAAACCCCATAAAATCCATGAAAATAAAAAAAACACCTAAAACCTCATAAAATTCATAAAAATAAAAAAACCGTAAAAATCAATAAAAACCTAGAAATCCATAAAAACTATGAAAAACCCTAACAAAAACATAATATCCTAAAAACACTTAAAACCCCTAAAAATCTAAAAATGCTAAAAATCCTAAAAACCATAAAAACCCTTAAAACCCTAAAAACCCACTAAAAACTCAAAAAACCCATAAAACCAATAAAAATGTTAAAAACTCTAAAAACCCTAAAAACCCATAAAAACAGAAACAAAAAACCCAAAAATCCCCAAAAGCAAAAAAAACCTTGAAAACCCCTACAAAATCCCTATAAACCATAAAAATCCTTAATATCCCTAAAACCCCATAAAAACCCCTAAAAGCCCTAAAAAGCCAAAACAAAACCATAAAAACATAAAAACACTTCAAACCCTACAAAACCTAAAAAACACTAAAAACTCTAAAACCCCCTAAAAATCATAAAAACCCCTAAAAACTAAAAAAAATCTAAATCCCATAAAACACTAAAATCCCACCAAAAACTCTAAAAACCCATTAAACCCCCTAAAACATTAAAAATCTATGAAAAACATTTAATACCCGAAAAAACGTAAGTAACGATAAAACCCAAAAAACCTTTAAAACCCTAAAAACCCTAAAAAACACTAAAACCCATTAAAATCTCTAAAACCCAAAAAAACTATAAAAATCCCAAAGAATTCCTAAAAAGGTAAAAAACTCTAAAAACCAAAAAAAAACCGTAAAACCCATAAAAACCATAAATCCCTAAAAAATAAAAACCCCCAAAATCCCTAAAAACCATATAAACCATAAAAATCCTCAAATTCCATAATAATGCCTAAAAAAATTATAAACCTTAAAAACACTGAAAACCCATAAGAAAAACATAAACACCTAAAAGCACTTAAAATCACAAAAAATCCTAAAAATTCTAAAAACCCTATGAAACCATAAAATACCATGAAAACACTAAAAATACTAAAAAACCCTAAAAACATTAAAAACCCAATAAAACACTAAAAACCCCTAAAAACCTCAAAAAACTGCTAAAAACTATATAACCCTTTAAGCCTCTAAATTTATTATGAACTATAAAAAATCTTAACACGCTAAGAAACTCATAAAAATTATAAGAACCCAAAAAAATCCATATAAAACCATAAAAACCCTAAACAACCATAAAACCCCTCAAAATCCCTAAAACCCTAAAAAATCTAAAAAAAATCTAAAAATCAATAAATTCCCTAAAAACATAAAAAAACCTCCAAAAACCCATAAAAACATAATAACATAAAACAGTTAAACCCCTAAAAAATGATAAAACCCAAAAAACCACTAACAAACCTTAAAACCCCAAAATACCCTAAAAACCCCTAAAAACCATAAAAAACCCTAAAACCCAATTAAAATGATAAAAAATAAAAGACACCAAAAAACATTCAAACCCATAAAAACGTTAAAAACTCTAAAAACCCCTAAAAACTCAAAAAAACACTTAAAACCCGAAACAAACCTTAAAAACCCTAAAATCCATTAAAACCCGCTTAATTACTAGAATGGCTAAAAACCATAAAAATCCAAAAAATCACTAAAAATGAAAAAAACCGTAAAAACACAGAAAAACCCTAAGAAAACCTTAATAACCTAAAAACACTAAAATCCCCAAAAACCCTAATAAACGCTAAAAACCCTAAAACCCTAAAAAACAATAAAACACTAAAAATACTAAAAACATTAAAACCCCTTTAAACACCTATTTTTTTTTAAAAAAAGTCTAAAAACCCTTAAAACCCCTAAAAACTCAAAAAACCCACAAACCCCAAAAAACATTGAAAACCCTAAAACCCCTAAAAAAGACAAAAAACCTTCAAAATACCTAAAATTTATAAAAACATAAAAATCTATAAAATCACTAAAAATGAAAAAAAAACCTAAAAACCCTTAAAATCCCTAAGCAAAAATAAAAAACCTAAAAACACTTTAAACCCCTAAAAATGGTAAAAACCCTAAAAACCAAAAAAAATCCTAAAACCCATTAAAAACCAACAAAAACCTTAAAACCATTGAAACCTATAAAAACACATTAAACAATTAAAAATGTTAAAAAGTTAAAAAACCTTAATGACCCTTAAAAACTGAAAAATACCTAAAACCCCAAAAAATCCATAAAAAACCAAATAACCCTAAAAACCCCTAAAACCCTTCAAATCCCCAAAACCCCTAAAAACCCATAAAAACCCTAAAAAAGCCATAAGAATCCCTAAAAACATAAAAAATCCTAAAAACCATGAAAAACCATAGAAAACCAAAAAATCTTAAAAATAATTAAAACCCCTAAAAAACCAAAAAAATGTTAATAACCTAAAAAACCTTAAAATATCCTAAAAACACTATAAACAATAAAATCCCCTAAAAGTCGTAAAAACCTATAAAATCCAGAAAACCCATGAAAACCCTAAAAAAATTTAAAATCTCTAAAACCATTTAAACCACTATAATCATTAAAAAACTCTAAAATCCCTTTAAAACCCTAAAAAAGTCAAATAAAATCCTAAAATCCCAAAAAATACCAAAAAAGATGAAAACCCCTAAAAATCCAAAAAAGACATCAAAATCCCCATAAACCCTAAAAAATCATAAAAAACATAAAAAATAAATTAAAATCCATAAAAATGTAAAAAACGCAAATAACCCTTAAAACCCCAAAGAAAACCTTAAAACACAAAAAAATATAAAACCCCTAAAAACATAAAAACACTAAAACCTCTAAAAGAACCTAAAACCCACTAAAAACATTAAAAAACCCTAACAACCCATAAAAACCTAAAAACACTAAAAACCCTTTAAACACCTAAAAACTTTAACCCCCACCCCCACCCCCCCAACCTTAAAACCCCTAAAAAACACAAAAAAACACTAAAATCCCTAAAATCTCTAAAAACCCTTAAAATCCATAAAACCTAAAAAACTATAAATATCCTAAAAAGACATAAAAATACCTAAAAATGTAAAAAAAACTATAATAACCCTGAAAACCCATAAAAATGTAAAAACATTAAAACAATTTAAACCCTTAAAATATAAAAAATACTAAAAACACTAAAATATCCTAAAAAACCTAAAACCACTAAAAACCTTAAAAACCATAAAAAACCTTAAAAAACCTAAAAAACCCCTAAATATCACTAAAAAAATATTAAAACCCATTAAACTCCTAAAAATGTTAGAAAATTTTTAAAAACCACAAAAACCCAAAAAATCAAAAAACCCTAAAAATAAAAAACCATAAAAACTCTAATCCCTAAAAAAATTTAAAACCCCTAAAAATCCTTAAAAACCCCAAAAACATAAAAATACAAAAAAAAATCCTAAAAACCCTACAAATATCAAAATACCTAAAAAACTTGAAAATCCCTAAGAAAACCTAAAACCTTAAAAACAATTAAAACCCCTAAAAACATTAAAAATGCTAAAACCACTAAAACACTAAAAACATAAAAAATCCCTTTAAACCCCTAAAAACTTTAAAACTCTAAAATGCCTTAAATTGATAAAAATCTCTAAAAAACTCTGAAAACCCAAAAAAAATAAAAAACCCAAAACCATAAAAACACTCAAAATTCACAAAAAACATAAAAACCATAAAATCATTAAAAGCCCTAAAAATCCCCAAAAATTGTAAAAAACCCCAAAAACCATGTAAACCCTATGAAAATCATAAAAACTAAAAATCACTTAAAACACCTATTAAACCTAAAAACACAAAAATTCCTAAAAACCTTAAAAATCTCTAAAATCCCTAAAAAACTCATAAGGGGAATAAGATGGAACAAGGAAGGGGAGCCAGGTGACCTTTGGGTTCCGGTGCGGATGGAAAAAATGGAGTTCTGGTGGTGGTTCCACCAGACCTGGTTGGTCATAAGGAGCTATTCTAGCTCTGCAGATCTTTCAAGGAAGGGCCGGATGTTCAGTTGGAGGCTATGGAGGTGCCTAGATCCACAAAATTTGTAGAGGCAGTGAAATCGGTTGCATCCATTACCTTTCCGGACTTTGGTTCCCCTTCCCCTAGTTGTGTGATTTGGAAAGGTTGGGTGGATCATGTCTCAGCAAATCGGGAAGCGATTGATGAGCACGCTAGCTTATGCCGCTTTTCCATCATCACGAGGGAGACTGTCCCGAAGGGGGATAGACTTTGGAAAAGTGACGATCTGTCCAAGCGCATTGCTGATATTTGGGGGTTCTCTAAATGCAAGATGATAGCCATGGGGAGACGTTTTTATCACATCATATTTCCCTCAGATGACTGGAAATGGAGAGCCTGGGGTTTTGGATCTCTCAATCTCAAGCCAGGTATTCTTCAGATCTAGGATTGGGACCATAATTTTGACCCCTTCAGTGTGAAAAATACCTTTGTGTGGGTTTGGATCAGAATAAGTAAGTTGAACTGGTTCTACTAGCACCCTAGAATCCTATGGGACATCACTTCCTCGGTTGGCTTCCCCATTGGAATTGATAGGGAGACAGATAACCCGAGGTATGGTCACTATGCAAGGGAGCTTGTTGAAGTTGATATGGCGATCACCCTTGTTGAGGAGGTTGTCTTCAACACTCTTGAGGATAGTCTCAACCTGGAAATTCAATATGAGCGCAAGCCCAAGTTCTTCCCTGCTTGAAATTTCCTTGGCCACTCCTTATCTGAATGCAGGAGATCAAAGCCTTTCTCTATCTACAATCTACAGGGGCATGACTCTAATAGCTGCAGAAAGAACCGGGAGTTGAGGAAGGCCACTTCTGGACCCACTGGGCATCCTACGCATCAAGATCCCTCTACGTATAAGGGGACGGTGACTGGATATGGGGGAAACTTCCTTGAGGATGCGGGGCATTCTGCTCCCCTGGGCCCAGCCACATGCCCTATATGGGTGGCTGAAGGTCGCAATGTGGCCCTAGTTGCACCTCTACCGCCTGGCGCCCCGGATGCTATGGTGGATCCTCCTGGTGGTACCACGGATTACCCCATGCAGTCCCAGGAAATGGACCCCACTTCTTCTTTGGATGGGGTAAATGGCTTGTTGCAGCTAGTCAAGGCCCCCTCTGAGTCCCTGGTGGAAGCTTCCGCACAGACCTTATCTCTTCCGAGTCTTGTTCGGTGTAGTCTTCCTGATCCAATAGCTGGTATCCAAGGTTCACTGGTTGCTGCTTCACATGTTTGCTGACAGGGCTCACCTGAAGACTTTTCTTCTATTTTCCCAGCCACACTGGATCCAGCTACGAATAAGATCGATATTCCTGGGAATCTATAGGGGAGGTATTTTGATTGTTTCATAGTAATTTCATCAAGAAATGGTGCGACGAAGAAGGGTGATCCTCTAGAGGAGGCCATCTGAACCTTGAACAAATTTATCCCATTCAATGTCACCTTTTGGAGTGATATGGTGGCGGACCCTCAGGATCAGGATGGCAGTGTCATTTCTGATCCCACAGATCATCTAGAAGTCAAGTAGAAGCTGGTAGAGAGATATCTTGTCCCATATCCAGCAAAGTCGCCCATTGGTAATCCCAAGAGAAAGAGTAGAAAAGGTAAGGGGAAGGGTGACACACCCTCCTCCGCCTCTACCAAGACTCCTCCCCAATGAAGATCATGTTCTAGAATTTCCAGGGGCTCGGAAACATTCCCACAGCTGTGGCCCTCCATAATTTTCTTTCTCACAAGCCTATGTTAATTAGGTTGGTAGAAACCATGATTAAATTTGAGAACTAGAAGGGATTTAATTGGATCACCCTTGGTTAATCCCTTGTTTCTTCTAATAGTGAGGGTACTGATACAACAACCCTATGGGTCTTAAAGAGTAATGATGTTCAGGTTATTTCTATTGAAGCGAGCTCCCAGCTGATCTCCCTTACCATCTGCTTCCATTATGCCATCCTTACACTCTCTTTTGTTTACATGTCATGTTCGTACATTAAACAGAGAGAGATCTTGAGAAGAATGGTACATATGAATGAGTCCATAACCCATAATTGGATTGTTATTGGCGACTTCAATATTGTCTTGTGTCCTGAGGAAAAGGTTGGACCTAACTTCTCCCACCCGGCAGCAGATGAATTTGCCTCATGCTTGGATCAATGTGATCTTACTGAAACAAATATTTCCGGAGCAACCTTCACATGGGGAAGGTATACCAGAAATGGTAGACAATCCAGTAAGCTGGACAAATTCTTCTCCCAAATCAGTGACACGGGTCTCCCCATGGCTATCTCCGGGTTCACTCTCCCAAAGTACAACTTGGACCACAACCCCCTTGTTGTTTACTTAAGGGTGTGTAATATCTGGCCTTTCTCCATGCCCTTAAAATTTAATAATGCCTGGATTACAGTTCTAGGGTATAGGGAAGAGGTTATCAAAGTTTGTAATAGAACCCTGGTGGGAAGCCCCCACTTTTTTGTGGTCTCTAAGCTCCGGGAGGTTAAGCGTCTCTTAAAATACTGGAGCAAGAAGTTCTTTTCAGGGATGGAAGATGATATTATAGTGGCTAAATCCAACTTATTGCTTGCCAAATTGAAAATCAGTAGCAGCACACCCCCTCCCCGGAGGAGCTGCGGCTACACTCAAAGTTGGATGAGCTTCTGGCTCTTAAAGAGAAACATGACAAGGCCCAGTTCAATTGTCAAATGGTTGTAGGATGGGGATCGCAACTCCATGTTTTTTCACCACTTTCATAGAGAGAAAAGAGTTAAAAATAACCTGAACGCTATCCGAGTTGTGGGCTCCACGTTCACTTCGATGGAAGATATCTCCAAGTCTACGGTGGACTATTTTCATAGGATGTACATGGATGATGGAATCGATTCCTCTGTTTTGTCGAACTCTATTTCTCCTTGCATCTCGGTGCATGAGAATGAGGATCTTACAGCCTCCCCTTTTGAGCAGGAGGTTAAGGAGGCGCTTTTTTCTTTAAACATGGATAGTGCAGTGGGGTCGGATGGGTTTGGAAACAATTTCTTTATGTTTTATTGGGACATCCTACACGTGGATGTTACCAATGCAGTCCGAGAATATTTCCTCTCCAGATCAATTCCACATGGGGCAAACTCAAACTTCATTTCTTTAATCTCAAAGATTGATAATGCAGTTGAGATTGGTGATTTTCGACCTATTGCTATTAGGAACACCATCTCCAAGATTATTAGAAAAATTCTGGTTATTAGGCTTGAGAGGATTTTGAGAGACATCATCACCCCAAACCAGTTTTGATTTTTTCCTGGGATAAGCATCCAAACATGACTTTTCACTACCTCTAAAGGGATCATCATCATGAAGAAGGCTACGAAAAATGGGAGTTTCACTCTGAAGCATGATATATCGAAGGCCTTTGACACTATAAAATGGAGCTTTATCTTCAAAGTTCTTGAAAGTTATGGTTTCTCAAGCAGTTTCATCAAGCTGATCAATACCATCCTTAACAGTTCTAGAATTTCTGTTCTCTTAAATGGCTCCCCAAAGGGTTTCTTTCAATGTTACCATGGTGTTCGGTAAGGGGATCTTCTCTTGGGATTTCTATTTTCAATTGTCAAAGACTATATGAGCTGATGAATTATTGACCTGGTACAGGATGGGCTATATTATCCAATGAAGGCAGGACGTGAACTTATGTTCCCTCCCACCTTCTATATGCGGATGATATTCTTCTGTTTGGGCAAGATGATCGGAAAACATTATCATCAATCCAGGGGATCTTTCTCCTATTATGAGTGTGTTGCTGGGAAGGCCATAATCTAGAAAAAATCTTCGATTTTATTTGGAAATGGTGTCTCCAATTCTAGGCAACTTCGCATTGCTATATCTCTCGGGGTGAAGAGGGGCTATCTCCCCTTCACCTATCTGGGTGTCCCGCTTTTTTGGGGAAAGGAAAAAAGCTGCTACTTTGAGGCTATTTCGTCTAGAATCACATAACAACTGGTCAAATGGAGGTCAAATGTCTCTCCCAAGATGGTAGAGTGTGTCTTATTAATTTGGTCATTACCTCTATGTTTTTTCATGCTTTTTCGATCTATTGATGGCCGATCATCCTTATTAAAAACCTGAATGCGAGGATTATGATCTTTTCCTGGACAGGATCCAACAATGAAAGGAAGTTGATTGCGGTGGACTAGAAGCATTGAAAAAAAACCTGTCGACTTGGGTGGGATTGGTATAAAATACCTTAGAAGATTTAATGATGCCCTGTTAGGTAAGTTCACCTGGATCTTGCTTAGACCGAAGGGGGATGGTCTGGACTTTCTCACTGAGAGGTTCACTCGAAGGCTTTGTGATGGCGGGCTATCAGAGCCTCATACAACGACATTATCTCTCATTCAAAATAGATTGTGTCCAAGCAATCTACTAGGAATTGCTGGACTACTACATGGCTTGAGCATCCTCTTGTTGAGATTATGAAGCATCCCCATGAGTGGAGGAATCTTTCCATCGCTGGCCTGGTCTAGTAAAGTGATCATTTACCGGTGAACCTACCTGATCAGATTGTTTTCTTAATGCAGTGATATGTTTTCGTCAATAGTGACATCCTTATTTGGAAACCAAGTATGGTTGGTCAGTTTAGTACTCATTATTATTACCGAATGAAATGTCCCCCGTCTTGGATTCTAAAGTTCAGGAAGCCTTTTATTCCACCTGCTCATTATATGCTAATGTGGAAAGCTTGAAGAAATCGTCTCCCTACTCAAGAGCAGCTGAAGAAGGCTGGATCGCAACTTGCCTCTACGTGTTCTCTCTGCAGGCAAGCTGAGGAGAGCAGTCGTCAGGTTTTCCTCCACTATAAGTTCATCGCTAAAATTTGGAGTTACCTGATGCAATGCTTTGGCTTGAGGGGAAGCTTGCAAGGATAGATTTGTGAGTTCATCCGTGGGCTGATGGATCTGAAATGCAGTGATCAGGTTCATAACCTACTGCTGGCCGGCATGGTGGCAACGGTTCATTATATTTGGGCCGCTTGAAATTCTTTGGTTTTCAACCACCAACCTCTCTCTTTCCATGGTGAAGTTGTGAATATTCACAAAGCGATCCAAGATGCACCCCTTCTTCAAACAGTTTCGATAGAAAATGATGTTAAAAAATCTGATTTTACTGCGTTCACTTGGTGTGGCTGGAAGGGGCAGGAAACCGTAGGTTTTGAAATTTATTCGATGGATTCCTCCAATCCCATATTAGATAAAGGTCAATGTTGATGGTGTGGCATTAGGTGATCTCAGCCCTTCAAGGTGTGGTGGATTCTTTTGGACCTTCAGAGGCTTTGTGAACGGCTGCTACTCTCATTTTATCAGTGATGGCTATGCTTATGAGGTTGAGCTCTGGGCCATTATCAAACCTGTTAAATTTGCAGCCCAATTTGAGTGGAGTCTACTTTGGATTGAATCAGACTCAATGCTTGTGGTGAGCATCCTCAAGAGAAAATCCAAGAAATTTCCATGGCGGCTGCTACTATAATGGATCGAATGCCTTAATCTTTCTCATATACATAGCATATGTGTCACACACACATACAGGGAGGCCAACATGGTGGCGGTTGCTTTTTCTAAAAAGAAATTTGAGGATCAGAGCTCGATGTGTTCTTTTGTTTCCCCTCCCTTTTTCTTGCATCTAGTCGACTCTGATGTGAAAGTTTATTTGCACACCCGCTCTTGAAAACCCTCCTTGTAACTGCTTCCCCCCCCCCTTTTTGTCTTTAATAAATTTTGGGGGGCTAGGCTAACTTAGCCCCTCACCTTCTTCGCTCTAAAATCCCTAAAAACAATTAAATTTATTTAAAAGCCCTAAAAATCCCAAAAAATGTAAACACCCTGAAAACCCCTAAGAAAACAATAAAAACTTAAAAACCCATAAAACCCATAAAAAACCTATAAAAATATAAAAACCCTAAAATCCATACAAATCCCTAAAAACCTTAAAAACCCTAAAACCCCATAAAAAATCTAAAAACCCACTAAGAAACTAAAAACACATTAATCCCCTAAAAACATTAATAAACTCTAAAAAACCTTAAAACCCCTAAAAACTCAAAAAACCCTAAAAACCTAAAAATCGTAAATCCTGTAAAACCCCTAAAAACCTTTAAACCCATCAAAACCCCTAAAAACTCTAGAAACTATTAAAATCCAAAAAATCCTGAAAAATCCCTAAAAATGTAAAACACCCTAAAACCCCTACGAAAACATTAAAAACCTAAAAACTCTAAAAACCCCTAAAAACATAAAAACACTAAGTACCCTAAAGAACCTAAAGTCTTAAAAACCCTAAAATCCATAAAATCCCTATAAACCTTAAAAACCCTAAAAACCCACTACAAACACTAAAGACCCTTTAAACCCCTAAAAATGTTAAAAAACACTAAAAACCCTAAAATCCCTAAAACCCTAAAACACTAAAACCCAAAAAAACTAAAATAACCCTAAAATGAAAAAAACCATAAACCCCTCAAATTCCTTACAACCCCTAAAACCCATAAAAATCCTAAAAAGCCCTAAAAATGCCTAAAATGTAAAAAACCTAAAACCCATGAGATACCTTAAGAAAACTGTAAAGCCCTAAAAAATATAAAAGCCTTAAAAGCTTAAAAAACTCTAAAAACCCTAAAAACCATAAAAGAAATAAAACCCCTAATAACCTTACAAAACCAAAAAACCCAAAAAAACCCCTAAAACCAACTAAAAACAAAAAAACCCACTTTAAACCTTGAAAACGTTAAAAAATCAAAAAATTCAAAAAATCCTAAAAACTCAAAAAAAATCTAGAAAATCCTAAAAACACTAAAAATCGCTATAAACCCTCAAAATCCTTCAAAACACTAAAAACCATAAAAATCCTAAAAAATACAAAAAAAAAATCCCTAAATACATAGGAAAACATGAAAACCCTGAAAACCCTGAAGAAAACCCTGAAGAAAACCTTAAAAACCAAAAAAACACATAAAACCTAAAAAATCCTAAGAATCTATAAAACCCTAAAAACCAAAAAAACCACAAAAAACCTTAAAAACCATAAATCCACTAAAAAATCTAAATAAACTTTAAAAACCTAAAAACATTGAAAACTATAAAAAACATAAAACTCAAAAAATTTCTGAAACCCCTCAAAAACCATAAAACAATAAAAACCCTAAAAACACTCAAAATCCCTAAAATCCCTAAAATGACCTAAAATTACTAAAAAGGACCTCAAATTCCCTAAAATGCAAAACCCCCCAAAAAAACCTGGAACCCCCTAAGAAATCCTTAAAAACCTAAAAACACTTAAAAACCCTAAAAACCTTAAAAACCCCCAAAACCCCCAAAAAACCACCAAAAACTATAAAATCCCTTAAACCCGTAAAATCATTAGAAAACTCTAAAAACCTTACAAGGATAAAAAACTGAAAAAAGCCAAAAAACACAAAAAAATAAGAAAACCCCTAAAACCCTCAAAATACATAAAAACCTAAAAACTATAAAAATCCTTAAAAATCCCAAAAATGTAAAAACACCTAAAATCCCAGTAAAACAATATGAAAACCAGAAAAACCAAAAAATGTATAAAAACCCTAAAAACCTAAAAATAACCAAAACCCCTAAAATAACCTAAAACCCATTAAACCCATTAAACCCCATAAAACATTAAAAACCCATAAAACCCCATAAAACTCAAAAAACACGAAAAACTTTGAAAACCCTTTACACCCCTAAAAACATTAAAAACTCAAAAAAACCCCTTAAAAACATAACAAACATAAAAACCCCTAAAAGCCCAAAATCTCATAGAAATCCAACATATCTAAAAATACATAAAAAACAATGTTTATAAAACCCTAAAAAACCATAAAAATACTAAAAAATCCCAAATATCATAAACTCCCTAAAACACTGAAAAACCATATGAAAACCTTCTAAACCTAAAAACACATAAAACCCATAAAAACCTAAAAAATGCTAAAAATCTTAAAAACCCATAAAAACTCAAAAACTATTAAACTAATAAAAACCCCTAACAACTTTAAAAACCCTAAACACCTTAAAAACCTAAAAACCCACCAAAAACTCAAAAAACCCTTTAAACCCTTAAAAACATTAATAACTCTAAAAAACCTTAAAACCCCAAAAAAGTCAAAATAAACCCAAAATACACAAAATAAACCATAAAAACCCTGAAATCCCAAAAAAACCTAGAATGCCTAAAAATACCTAAAAACACTAAAAACCAATAAATTTCCTAAAAAACCCCTAAAAGACTCTAAAACCCCTAAAACCCATAAAAACCCTAAAACAATAAAACCATAAAAATCTATAAAACCACAAAAAAACTAGCAAAACATTAAAAATACTTTAAACCCTTACAAATGTTAAAAAACTATAAAACACACTAAAAACCCTAAAAACTCAAAAAACATTAGTAACCCCAAAAAACAACAAAAAAACCCTAAAACCCTAAAATCCTTCAAACCTTGAAAACCCTAAAAACAATTAAAATCCTAAAAAATCCCTTAAATACCTAAAAACATAAAAAACCATAAAAACCATAAAAACCCTAAGAAAAACATAAAAAACTAAAAACACATTAAGCCCAAAAAACCTCTAAAATAATAAAAACCCTAAAACCAACAAAAAGCAAAAAATCCCTAAACACCTTAAAAACCCTAAACCCCATAAAACCCTAAAAACCACTAAAAACTCGAAAAATCCTTTAAATCCTTAATAATGTAAAAAACACTAAAACCCCTTAAAAGCATAAAAAACTCAATAAAACCCCTAAAACCCAAAAAAACCAAAAAAACCCTAAAACCATAAAAACCATAAAAACCCATAAAACCCCTAAAAAATAATACCCTAAAACCTCTAAAAACATAAAAATATAATAAACCATTAAAACTCTAAAAAAACCTAACAAGAACATTAAATACTAAATACATTTAAAACCCCTAAAAACCTAAAAAATACTAAACCCCCTAAAAAATCATAAAATCCCTAAAAACCATAAAAAACCCTAAAAACCTAGAAAACCCATAAAACCACAAAAAACTATAAAAAATATTAAATCCCTTAAAAATGTTAAAAAAATCTAAAAACAATAAAAACCATAACAAACTCACAAAAACCATAAATACCCCAAAAACCATAAAAACCATAAAAACCCACAAAATCCACAAAAACCCCAAAAACCATAAAAAACCTAAAATCACTAAAAATTTAAAAACCCCTCAAAACTTTTAAAACCCCATAGAAAACCTTGAAAACCTAA
The DNA here is from genome assembly GCA_963277665.1 of Viscum album. Lineage (NCBI taxonomy): Eukaryota > Viridiplantae > Streptophyta > Magnoliopsida > Santalales > Viscaceae > Viscum > Viscum album. The sequence goes on from OY728167.1 coordinate 402,829,695, forward strand.
AAAACCCTTAAAAATCCAAAAAACCCAAAAAACGCTAAAAACCCTAAAAAACAAAAAAACCCTAAAACCATAGAATAACATAAAACCCCATAAAACCACTAAAAACTCTAAAAAACTCTTTAATGCCCAAAAAAATTAAAGAACTCTATAAAACCTTCAACACTGTAAAAAACTAAAAAAACCCATCGACCCAAACAACCAAAAAACCCAGAAGACCCCCAAAAAACACTCAAAATTACTTAGAACCCAAAAAAATTACTAAAAATTCCATAAAAATTCCTAAAAAACTAAAAACCATAGAACCCCTGATAAACCCTATTAAAACATTAAAAAAATAAAAACACTTAAAACTGATAAAAATCTAAAAAACACAGAAAAACCTTAAAACCCTTAAAAATGAAAATAAACACCTAAAACACAAAAAACCCTAAAAAACCTAAAAAACATAAAAATATAAAAATCCCTAAAAACACATGAAATCCATAAAAATCATAAATAACCCTAAAAATAAATATAATCATAAAAAACCCTAAAATCTCTGAGAAACTCTAATAAAACCTTAAAAACCTAAAAAACTTAAAACCCAAAAAACCAAAAAACGATAAAAAGCATAAAAACCCCTTAAAACACTAAAAACCTACTAAAAACTCTAAAAACTCTTAAAACCCCTAAAAATGTTAAAAACTCTAAAATACCTTAAATTCCCTAAACACATAACAAAATTAAAAAAACAACCCCCAAAAACCATAAAACCCCAAAAAAACATAAAGATCCTAAAAATCCATAAAACCCCTAAAAACATAAAAATCACTAAAAACCCAAAAACACCAAATAAAAACATAAAAATGAAAAAACAATTCAAACCCCTTAAAAACAAAAAAAACACTAAAAACCCTAAAACCCCCTAAAAACCATACATACACCAAAATACCTTAAAACCCCTAAAAACCCATAAAAACAGTAAAATCCAACAAAAACCTCCAAAAACCCATTAAATCCCTAAAAACGTTAAAAAAATATAAATACCTTTAAACCATAAAAAATAGAAAAAACCCTAAAACCAAAAATAACTTTAAAACCCTATAAAACCTTTAAACCCCTCAAAATCTCTAAAAACAAAAAAAAACCATAAAATCCTATAAAATCCATAAGAATATTTAAATAGGTAAAAAACCCTAAAAACCCCTAACAAAATCATAAAAACCTAAAAACACTTAAATCCCCTAAAAAACCTAAAAACATTAAAAACCTGAAAAGACCCTAAAAACACTTAAATCCATAAAACCCCTAAAAACATTAAATACCCCTAAAATCCCTTAAAAACCTGAAAAACTAAAAACTCTAAAATCCCTTTAAACCCCTAAAATGTTAAAAAAATTCTAAAAACATTTAAACCCCAAAAAACTCAAAAACAAAAATCCAAAAAACATAAAAATAACAATAAAAACCATGAAAACCTAAAAATAACCATAAAATACCTAAAACCCTAAAAACCCATAAAAACTCTCAAAATCCAAAAAACATTGAAAACCCATAAAAATTCTAAAATATCCCTAAAAAAATCCCCAAATCATAAAACCCCTAAAACCCATGAAAAACCATAAAAAATTAGAAATACCTGAAAATAATTAAAACCCATAAAAACCTAAAAAAAGTTTTAAACCCTAAAAAATCCTAAAAAACCCTAAAACCCCTAAAAACCATAACACCACATAAAAACCTTTAGACCCCTAAAACCGATAAAATCCTAAAAAACACTAAATCTATAAAGACACTTTAAACGCCTAAAAACATTAAAAAACACTAAAAACCATAAAACCCCTTAAAAACTCAACCCCCCGCCCCAAAAAACCCAAAAAACCCAAAAAAACCCCCAAAAACCTCCTCAAAATCCAAAACAAAACCATAAAAGACCATACAAATACTGAAAAATCCAAAAAACCCCTAGAAATGTAAAAACCCCCTAAAAACCCTAAAAACCCCTAAGAAAACCATAAAAACCTAAAAACACTTAAAACCCATAAAAACATAAAAACAATAAAAACCATAAAAAAACCTTAAAAAACTAAAAAATCTAAAAACCATACAACCCCTAAAAATCCTAAAAACCACTAAAAACACTAACAACCCTTTACCCCCTATTATTTTTTAAAAAAACTCAAAAAAACTTTTAAAAACCTAAAAACTCAAAAAACCCCTAAAAACCCAAAAAACCATAAATACCCTAAATCCCTACAAAATCCCTAAAAACCATAAAAAACCAAAAAAATTATAAAAACCCCTAAATATCCCTAAAACCGTAAAACCCCATAATAACCCTAAAAATCCAAAAGATGATCACAAAAACCTAAAAACACTAAAAACCACAAAATAAAAAATAAAAAACCCTAAAAACCATAAAAACACTAAAAACCTAAAAACCCTAAAAACCATAATATCCCCTAAAATCTTTAGAAACCCTAAAAAACCTAAAAATCACCAAAAACTATAAAAACTCTTTAAACTCATTAAAATGTTAAAAAATCATAAAAAACCATTAAAACCCAAAAATACTAAAAACCCTAAAGACTTATAAAAACCATAAAAACACTAAAAATATAAAACCCCTCAAAATCATTAAAAAATAGTTAAAAAACCCTCTAAAGAACCCTAAAAACCTTGAAAATCTAGAAAAACTCTAAAAAACCTTTAAAACCCTAAAAAGCCTAAAAACATTAAAAACCCTTAAACCATTAAAACACCAAAATACCAATAGAAACCCTAAAACACCCCTAGAAACTCCAAAAACCCTTTAAGCCTCCAAAAATGTTAAAAACTAAAAAAAACTTAAAATCCTAAAACACTCAAAAAACCCCAAAGTCCAAAAAAAATCATAAACCCCCTAAAACCCTAAAAACACAAAAAATTCTAAAAAACCCTAAAACCCTCAAAAAAATATAAATTCTAAAAAATAACTAAATGTACCTAAAATTTACCTTAGATCCCTAAACAACCCTAAGAAAAACTTAGAATACTAAAATCCTAAAAACCCTAAAAACCCTAAAAACCCAAAAATCCCTAAAAACCAAAAATACCCAAAAATACTTAAAAACACTAAAAAACCATAAAAACCCTAAAACCACTAAAAACATTAAAACCCCATTAAACACCTAAAAATATTAAAAAATATAAAAATCACAAAAACCCTAAAAAAAAATACCCCTAAAACCCCCAAAAAACCATAAATACCATAAAACCCTAAAAAATAAAAACCCTCAAAATTCCTAAAAAAGATAAAAACTGTAAAAATCCTAAAAATCTATAACAATCCCTAAAAATATAAATAACCCAAAAAATAAATAAGAAACCTTGAACACCTAAAAACACTTAAAACCCATAAAAACCTAAAAGCACTAAAAACCCTATGAAACCCTAAAATACCCTAAAACAGAAAAACCCCCAAAAACATTAAATAACAAATAAAACCCATAAAAACCCAAAAAAACACCCTAAAAACTGTAAAACCCATTAAACCCATAAAATTTTTAAAAACCAATAAAAAACCTTTAAACCCTAAGAAACTCAAAAAAACTAAAAAACCCAAAAAAAAACCATAAAAATCTAAAAACCCATAAGACCCATCAAAATCCCTAAAACCCTAAAAAATAAAAAAAATTTCTAAAAATCCCTAAAAACATAAAAACCATAAAAACTCAGAAAAAACCCTAAGAAATCATAAGAAACTAAACACTGAAAAACCCCAAACAACCAAAAAAAATGATAAAAACCCTAAGAAACCCTAAAAACCTTTAAACCCTGAAAACCCTTAAAAAACTAAAACCACATAAAAATGATAAAAGACTAAAGACTATAAAAACCTTTGAGACCCCGAAAAATATTAAAAAACTATAAAAAACATAAAACCCTAAAAAACTAAAAAAACCACTTAAAAACCTAAACAAAATGTATCACCTTAAAAACCATAAAACCCTCAAAATCCGTAAAATCCCTAAAACCCTTAAAAATCTTAAATATCCCTAACATTTACTAAAAATGAAAAAATCTCTAAAAACACTGAACACCCATAATAAAATCATAAAACACTGAAAACTCCTAAAAACCCTAAAAACTGCTAAAAACCATAAAAATCTAAAAAACATAAAACCACTAAAAACCCATAAGAGCCCTACAATTCATAAAAACCCTAAAACACTAAAAACACTAAAAACCCTTTGAACACCTAAAATATTTAAAAATATAAAAAAACCTTGAAATCCCTAAAAACTCAAAAAACCCATAAAAACCCAAAACTATAAAAACCCTAAAACCCTCAAAATCCATAAAATCCCAAAAAAACAAAAAAATCCTAAAAAATACCTAAAATGCCTAAAAACAAAAAACAGCTAAAAACCTTGAAAATCCATATGAAATCCTCAAAAACCTAAAAACACTTTAAACCCCTAAAAACATAAAAAATGATAAAAAACCTAAAAACCTAAAAACCCTAATAAACCTTTAAAAACCCTAAGAACCCATAAAAACTCTAAAAACAAAAAAAATTATAAAAACACTTTAGATACGTAAAACATTAAAAAAGTTAAAAAAACATTAAATACCCTAAAAACTACAAAATTACCTAAAAACCCCAAAAATTCATAAAACCCCTACAAACCCTAAAAACCCTCAAACTCCTTAAAAAGCCTAAAACCCATAAAAATCTTTTAAAATCCCTAAAATCCCTAAAAAAATAAAAAACACTAAAAACCATGAAAACCCTAAGAAAACCTTAAAATAATAAAAACACTTTAAACCACCTAAAAACCTAAAAAATTTAAAAAACCCAAAAAACCCCTAAACCCCTAAAATCAATAAAATCCCCCCAAAACCATAAAAAGAAATAAAAATCCTAAAAAAAATAAAAACCCAAAAAATACTAAAAACTCTAAAAACTTGTAAACCAATAAAATAGTTAATAAACTCTAAAAACCTTTTAAACCCTAAAAACGTCAAAAAACCCTAAAACCCCAAAATATACCAAAAAACTCTAAAAATACAAAAAAACATCAAAATCCCTAAAAACCATAAAAATCCCAAAAATCCCAAAAATCCATAAAAATGTAAATACCACTAAACCCCTTAAAAATCCAAGGAAAACCTTAGAAACCCAAAAAAACATAAAACCCCTAAAAACCTAAAAACGCTAAATACCCTAAAAGACTCTAAAACCCCTAAAAACCATCAAACCCCAATTTTTTTTAAAAAACCCTAAAAAGCAATAAAAAGCCTTTAAACCCCTAAAATATTAGAAAACACAAAAAAACTTAAAATCCAAAAAATCACAAAAAACCCTAAAATCCCACAAAATCCCTAAAACCCTAAAACCGTAAAAATTATAAAAATCCTAAAAAGCCAAAGAAGACCTAATAATGTAAAAAATCTCTAAAAACCATGAAAACCCGTAAAATTTTTTAAAAACATTAAAAAACTTGAAACCCCTAAAAAGTATAAAAAACTAAAAACCCTAAAATACCCTAAAAACCCCTGAAACCATAAAACCCCTAATAACCATTAAAAACCCTAAAACCCATAAAACTAAAAAAAACCACTAAAAACTTTGAACACCCTTTAAAATCCTAAAAAAATTACAAAAATATAAAATAAAATTGAAAATTCATAAAAAATCAAAAAAACCTAAAAAAAAACATAACAACATAAAAACCCTAAAACCATAAAAAAAATTTAAACCCTCAAATTCCCAAAAAAACCCTAAAACCCATAAAATAAAAAATTACCTAAATATCCCAAAAAAAGTCAAAATACATAAAAACCATAAAAACCCCTAAGTAAAACTTAAAATCCTAAAATACTTAAAACCCCTAAAAATATAAAAAATAATAAATCCACTAAAACCGAAAAAACCCTTTAAACTCCTAAAAAATCCAAAAAAATCTAAAAAAAAGCCTTAAAACCCCTAAAAACCATAATAAACCCTAAGAAAAAAGTAGAAACCTAAAAAAACTTTAAACCCCTAAAAAACCTAAAAACCTCTAAAAACCCTAAAAACCCAAAAAACCATAATACACCTAAAAACCATAAAATCCCAAAACACCCATAAAAAACCTAAACCCCACTAAAACTACAAAAACCATTGAAACCCCTAAAAATGTTAAAAACTTTAAAAAACCTCAAAATCACTAAAAACAAAAAAAAAACCTAAAAACCCAAAAAAACTAATAAACCTTGGAAAACCTTAAAATCATTAAAAACCCTCAAAATCCCTAAAAACTTAAAATCATAAATATCCTAAAAACCCTAAAAATATCTAAAAATGTAAAAAACCTGAAATCCTTGAAAAACTCTATAGGTTCCAGAAAACTCTAAAAAGGGAAGGAAAATACTCCCACAAATTTGGTGAAAGATAAGATGGAGGTTTGGTTGAAAATTTGGAAATAAGATAGAAAAGATTGAATTTAGAAAAGGGCCAAAGTTGTGTGTGTACTGATTTCTAGTAATGGTAAGCAGATGGTGTTGCCCACAAACTGAATGGTATGCGGACAGCCCGCAAAACACTATCATGCGATGCGTTGGCCAGCGAACCAGGCAGTTCACAAAATTAATTAAGAATGGAACCATGACCCCACAAACCATGTCATTGGCAGAATAGTAGAAGAGAAATTCTTTCAGCGAACCATGGCTCCGGGAACTAGACTATTGGAAAAAACATGACGATCCTCCACATAATGTCTCTACTAGTAGCTCTAAAGGTCCTCCCTAGAACACCCATGAGGTCTTACTCCATGGGCTAGAAATAACCACGAGATTCTATCTCTTGATGCATGTCAGGGTATCCTGCCCCTTGACTAGAAGATCACATAGTAAGAAGATCCTCCCCTTGTTGTCGTTTGTCTTCATGGTCCTCCCCAGGATATACACTAAAGATATGTTTCTCCTTGTAGTCGAACATCAAGCTGTGATGGTAGTCCTCACCATGATGGTAGTCGCTACGAAGGAGCTCCCTACAATAACATCAAGAAATGATAAGGTCCTCCCCTAATGACAATACATCTTAAAGGCCCTCCCTAGAATGTACACTGTGGATACTCTCTCTATAATCAGAGCTATAATGGTATTCCTTTCCATGATAATAGTCATTGTGAAGGCCCTCCCATCAATGATTCTAAGTAGCAAGAAGTTCCTCCCCTCACTACAGTCCACCATAAAGGTCCTCCCCATGGTATACATGGGATAATTCCTCTATAAAGTTGGACACTAAGTTGTTTTGGTAGTCCTTTATATCATGGTACTAACTACGAAGGAACTCCCCATAGTCAAAATTTATGCCAGTGAGAAGGTCCTCCCCTCATTGGGTCAAATGCGAGAAATCACTTATATGACAAGGCACATGAAAAAATAGAGTATGACATGTTGGATACTCTCTCCATGAAAAGTGATATCCTTTCTCAATCAAAGGATGGCCAGGGGAAACACTATTCTTTTGATCCACCCTCATACTATGAAAATGTCAACAAGACTCCTACTAACCATGTTGCTTGGAACAAAATCATTAAGAAGCCGTCAAACAAGGAATATCAAGAAGAAGAGTCCCTGGCATAACAATAACAAGATTTGTTTCTTATGAGAAGACAACTATCTAGGTATGATATACCAGTGATGTATTGGCCCAAGAACACTTCTCAGTTCAACATTCCATGAGAGTTATCAAAATAATTCATCCATAACATTCACCTCAATATATGGAAAACTCTCCACCAGTTAGAAGAATTTTTTTCCCTATGATGGGTATGTAGACCATGTTAATGTCCTGTGAGATCTTCACCATCAAATTGACCTAGAAGCCCTTCCATCTGCACGGTGGCCACAATCAGAAAGGCAAAAGAAAGGCCTTGAGCTGACCTGCCTCCATACGTTGCACAAGTTTCAAAACCTTATTGGTGACACCCCATCTAGTGTTCATATCCAAGGATGGGGAGAATATGGGTCTCTACACTGCACCCCACTTCCCATATAGCATAACCCACTAGAAGTGACATCCTACAATGTCATCATCCTCATATGGTAGTTAAATGGAAACCTCACTCAGGAAAGGTGGAACACTTGGCAAAGACTAATCATGAGAAAGTATCAGAAACATCAGGCCTGATGAGATAAATCCATCAATAAGATATTGAACTAGGCCACCAAGAGCATCTAGAAAGCCTCCTGTCTAAGGGATGACAACCTACAAACACTTCTCATGTCCTTGGGAGCAAACAATTCACGAACAAACCCAATAACAGATCTGTCTCACACTCGCATGGGAACTTATGAGATCAAGAAGGTGAAAATAGCAGTATCTACCTCCACAACATGGGATCAACCCCATCCCATAGGGATAGGGAAATTTTTAAAACAAAATTCCCCTATAAAACTGGAAAATTCGAGCTGAGGCACATCAATTGAAGAACGGGAGCCACCCCAACCCATAGTGCTAGAAATTTTTTTACCTCAAGTATCTTCTTAATAGATGCATGTATTCTCCCAACTAGGGAGAAAAATAGATAGAGTATCCACCCATTCTATCCTATCCCTTGACTCACATCCCCTATAACAGAGCCACATTGCACGGTCATACCAGGTCTCCCTTCGAGTCACTCTTCACCATGAAACCTAAAGTGTATCACATAATGGCCGAAGAAGGTCCAAAAAAGTAAGTAAGAAGATCTCCTACCATTTAAAACTTGGTACGTCACCCCAAATGTGGTATTAATTGGTGAACATCGTGGACTTCATCCCCACATACCCCACTGAAAATGATACAAATAACCTGTAAATAGGAGAAGAGTGCGCACTCCTAGAGACGGTCCACATCGATCCTGGAGGATTTCACACCAGAAACCAAAGAGTATTCTTAAATTTTGTTTCCTCTCAATCCATCTTCCACCACCTCTTGAATGAATCCACAACAAGGATAATAATAAGAGAAAGGTCTATGACCCACCACCTCCTCCTCATTAAAACGATTTCCCTATGCTTTAGGAGATATTCGATCGACAAGAGGAATAAATGAAAGAGCTGAGGTGACTTAACATTGAACTTTTAAGAGCAAGTCATCCTACTGGGTATGTTCCCTAGGTGGAGCATCAACAGAAACTTCCATAAGATGCACCTCTGCCTCACAGACTCATCCTAATGGATTAAGATGGGCTAGAAAGGCCATTCAAGGCATCACCGGGAACATCAATCTACCTGAACTCAATCCCGAGAGGATATCAAGATTTCCATCCATTAGGGAAGAAACCGGAACAAATTCAATTGAATCCACAAGTCATTCCCTTGGTTGGGTATCCACCTCAAGTTCTAGTAGAACCGACATATCCAATATTTCCCCCTACTACACCCGCTCATGCTCAGGTCCAATAGTACATTCATCAAGGAAGCATTAACACCATCGATTTATTGAAAACTATAATAGAGAAATGGATGTACGATGTGCTCAAATACAACTAGAATGAAATCCCTACCCCAATTGGGTAAGTAATTTCCTTCCACCGTAAAATTTTGGGATCCCTCTATTCCTAGTTTTCAATAGCTCAGGGGACCCGGATCAATATCTAATTCACTAATATTATTACTATGATCCCATGATGGGAAATCCATATAAACGAGAAGTTATAAAGATTAGATGATTTTTTCAAACCCTACAAGGTTTAGACATCAAGTGGTACACCAGTTTCAAGCTAACTCAATAATGGGATAAGAGGATCTCTGGCCCCATTTCGTATTCCAGTTCATCTCAACATTTCTGATAACAATAGTCACTGACCTCATGAATTCAAAATAGAAAGAGAAAAAGAGTGTTTCAAAATTCACCACAATATGGAATGGTCTGACCTACTCCTTGAACCAGCAACTCCCCCAATATGGGATGCTCACCATGTGCATTGATAATCTCCTTAATGAGCTGTGAAGAACACGTATTCCAGGGAAATATACGAGTGGGTTTTGATACTTCTTCTCCATCACTCAAAGGATTGAATATTCCTTACAATGGACCAATATCAAGTCCTGGGTAGCCCCATCAACCCTAGTAAAAATAAAATGGAGAGATGAACCAGCTTCTGTCATGATTAAGCAACCTCCTGCACCAACTATAGTTCCAAGGCCCCCACCAAACCTTGTAGGGCCCTATGGACGTCAGCAACCACCCCCACCCCATCAAGAAGAGCAGAGGGGGTCAAAAAGAAATCAATTTGAGGAATTAAAAAAGTAAATTATAATCATTCGGGGATGACCGAGTATGCGGTTACTTCATATCTTCCATGAATTTCTACTTGATTCGGCTTCTGGAGCCAAAATGGGCTGATGTAGTAGGTCATGATGACCGACTAGATTACTTTCCCTTCCATCAGATATTGGGGAACAACACTCATTAGTCAATTATTTTCAAGGACCTCATGTATCAAATGATAGAATCCAGACAGGTCAATCTAGGACCACCGACAGCGCAAGTGGCATATGCTTCCACCACAGATCCGAATGAAGAAGGGGATTGGAAAAAAAATATTAACAAAAATGAGTAGAATTTTGATAGTTGGATGACTCAGAAAATAGTCAACCAAGATCATGGCATACTCTAGGCACATTTAAAGCAACCAATCATTCCTCAAATGGATCCCAATGAAACACAACCATCATCCTCAGTCCCATAATCCTCCATAGGTCGACCACCCAAAAAACAGTTCAATTAGAAGGGAAAAAAGCAAGTGCAGTAAGTTAAAATTATACCAATGCCAAAGTTTGTTTTGAAACTCTTAGATTTCATGCCATAAAATCTGAAGATACAGGAACTGCCCCTCCAAACGATACCACCAGAGGTAGATGATGAGGCAAATTCATCAGAAGAAGAAGAGATGATTTCTGGATCCTTCAATGTCATTCATTTGATGGATCCTTTCTCTGACGATAAGTATGGTTATCAAAAATAATTCCCTGCATACAATCGGGGAGCTAGAGGAAGAATCCATATAATCCATATATTTTAAGGGAGGAACAACCATAGAAGAAATCCAGCTTATGGATGCACCCCCACTCAAACTGTCAGTGTTTCATAAACCCACGGAAGGACCCTCCAGTAGATCCGACAGGGATAGGAAAATTCTCCTACCCCCACATAAGTCCACCATGGTCCAATCCTTCTCAAATATCCATCAAAGGAATAAAAAATGACTAATTTAACTCAAAATGTGAGCAAACTTATTCAGACCAATTTACACTGGACGGATGCTCCTCCAGATCCTACCCCAAGGGCCGACCCATATTTATCAATGCTCAAGCCCCTAAGGTGCCTGTGAAAGAGAGTACCCAAGATGGGAAGTGCAGGCCTTTTATCAAAAATATGACATTATGAAATATTTAGATTTAGTTCCAACTAAACTCTAGATCATGGATGCATTGAATCTATCACACGATCATAGAGAAGTACTCATCAAAGATTTTATAAGTCCCCATGAGTACGAAGCTGAGGTGGCCACTGCTGAAGTATACCAGACGGAGACCAATCTTGTATAATGCCTTTCAAGTATCTCATTCATGAATCAAGATGAACAGACCATCATGAAAGGACACATCAAAAACTTATATGTTTATGACACAATAAATGGTGTTGATATATGAAAAGTATTCATCAATAATTGCTCTGGGGTTAATCTCCTCCCACTGTAGACACTTTGTCGGCTGGGTTGCAATGAGGATGATCTGATGCCCTGTAGTATGAGCCTTCAAGACTACGAAAAAATCAAGCAGAATCCATTATGTCAAATCAAGATCGAAACCCAGTTCGGTGTCCTTGTAGCTCACCCAGAATTTCTAGTGGTTCAAAATAATACGGCCTTCAACACCCTGCTAGAGAGGCCATGGCTGGATAAACTCGCAGAAATCCCCTCCTCATACCATCAGTACCTCAAATATATAATTAATGGATAGAGTGGGATAATACATTACAATAAGGAACCATTAGACCTCTAAAAATCACACTATATTGATGTAGGGTTCTATGAACTAAAGGAGAAACAACCATGAGCTGATGGAAATGATTGGGATGCCACCTCAAACGGTTTGGAAATGTTTCCCACTGATCCCCTCAAGAAACACTAGGAAGAATACATATTTCCCATCAATAAGATTGAAATCAAAAGTCCAAATTCAGAGGCGTATTCAGCAGCCCTAATGATTTCAATCATGGATACTCAGCTCGATAATGTTGAAAAACTCACAGACCCCTATGATAATGGTGGCGGCTCAGATAGAAATACCCCCGAACAATCATCAAAACTCCAAAAATCCTTTCCTTAACCACTAAGTTGGGAGGAAGTTTCTCATCACTGAAAGAAGATGAGGAAAATCTTTTACCTCTCATGAAATATTCTCTAGAAAAACCCTCACCAATGGATGAAGCAGAAGATATGGATTCACATCCTAGACACCGAAATTGTAATTCCTCCCTCAACTATGTAGAAATTGTTTCAAGGATTGTTTCCCTGTAAGAAGATGAAGAGGAAGACGATGAGGATGTAGAGGAAGAATAATAAGACCTAAGGGATACCTCTCCATCATTTGAGGAAGGTGTCTCCACCACTATTGATGAACTTGCGGAAATCAATTTGCATATGGAGGAAGACCTGTGACCCACTCTAGTTAGTGTGTCCATTCCATCCAAAGAGCAATAGGTATATTCCTATTTCCTGAGGTGGAATCGATATGTTTTCACTTGTAAATATACATAAATGTTATGTATCAATATAGAGGTGCCCACTCACCACCTAGGCCTGCCAGAGGACCACCGTGGTTACAAGAAGGCTTCTATAAGGGCACACTTGACACATGCTGCCAAAATAGAGGCTGAAGTCGACAAGATCATCAGAGTTAACTTCATTCATGAGGTCCAATAACCCATATGGCTAGAAACAATTGTCCCCATTAAGAAGAAAAATGTTCAGATCAGGGTCTACATTGATTTCGGATAACTTAACCAGCACTGCCCGAAAGGTGATTTCCCAATCTCGATCAACAAATTGTTGATCGACGAAACTGTTGGATATTAGGCTATCTATTTCATTGATGGATATTCAGAATTTAACCAGATACAAATGTCCAAGAATATTAAGAACATACCACCTTTAGATCCCCCTAGGGGTTATTTTTCTATAGGGTAATGCCCTTTGGTTTGAATAATGCTGACGCCACATATCAGCGCACCATGCACCACATTTTCAAACCCTTCATGGGAAAGTTATTTGAATGCTATGTTGATGATTTGGTGGTTAAATCATGAAAATTCTCAGACCATATGATATATCTTGAAACCATATTTAATAAACTATGACAATATAGTCTGAAAATGAACCCCCTGAAGTGTGCTTTTGGTGTTACCTTCGGGAAATTACTCAGATACTTCGTACACCACCGGGGCATTGAAGTTGACCCTGAGAAGAAAAACTTCATCCTTGGGATGTCACCTCCTCACAACCTCCATGATTTGAGAGGACTCCAAGTACACTTGGACTAAATTCGGCACTTCATAGCCAACCTCATAGGTAAATTCTTTCCCTTCACCAATTTGATGAAGAAAGGGGTAGAATATCAATGGACTAAAGACTGTCAGGAAGCGTTGAACAATCTCAAGAAATATATCTTAAGTACACTAGTGCTAATGCTTCCTGTTGAAGGAAGAGCACTCATTCTGTGTGTAACCACCTTAGAGCGATCCCTAGGTGGCTTCCACGTATAGAAGAATGATGTCGATGATGAGAATAATATCTATTACCTTAGACAAACTATGATTGATTATGAGAATCATTATTTAAATATCAAGAGGAGCTACCTTGCATTAATATTTGTGGTCCAAAAGATGATACATTACTTGAAGCACCAAAAAGTCCATTTTGTCTCACGTTTCAACACACTCAAGTATATTCTTATCCTACCAATGTTAACTGGACACCTATCACTTTGGGCGATCATCCTACAACAGTTTGATATATGATTCATACCACAGAAAGCTATAAATGGTCAGACATTAGTAGATTTCTAGGCATAGCATCCCTTAAAAGAGGTGGCCCCATTAGATTTTGAGCTACCTGATGATGAATTATTCTCTATTCAAGAGAAATCCTAGATGTGAGAAATTAAATTCGATAGAAACCTCACAGTAAAAAGAATGGAAGACCCCAAATTCAATAAAGTGGGTTTGGGAGTCATTCTCATGTCCCCAGAAAAAGAGGTCATGACCTATTCCTTCCTACTCTTGGAAGGATGCACAGACAATGAAGCAGAGTACTAGGACCAAATTGTAGGCCTAGAACTAGCACTCCAAGTGTAAGCTGAACACTTGAAGATAAAAGGTGATTCAGAACTAGTCATCAAGAAATTGAATAGTGACTATTCTATCAAGAAAGAGGAGATGACCACTTTGATGAACCATGTTTGAGAATTGGTGGTAGAATTACCATTGGAACCGACACTGGCATATGTCCCTCATTCGTAGAATGTGAAAGATTATGCATTAGAAAATGAATTCATAGCTCTAGTTGATATAGATCAGAAAAAAAATATCCATCAGTATTTCTCATTGACGGATGGTATTACCATTCATTCAGGACAAAATAGAGAAAATTAATGAGATCAGTCCCATCTCTGAGCCATATGGTCCTACCACCGGATGGATGAATCCCATTATCAGATAGGGCTGTAAGGGAATAGATCCGAAGAAAAGTAGTTAATTTCTTGCTATATGATGACACAAACCAGAGAAAGGTTCTTTATAAGTGAGGACTTGGTGGATTCCTTCTTAGGTGCATTTATGGAGAAGAGAACGCCTTATGTATGAAAGAAGTGCATGCCAGAACTTGTGGGGCACATCAATCAGTGTCTAATACATCTCATCAAATTCGAAGTCTTGGGTACTATTGGCCCACCATGAAATAGGATTGTGCCGATTTCACCAAAAAGTGTCATTCATACTAATTACATTCCAATTTCATCCATCAAACCCCAGAGTTGATCCACATAGCTAAGTACTCCTGGCCATTCTCCATATGGGGAATGGATGTCAGGGGACTATATCATCCCACCACATCCAGAAAATTCAAGTTTATTCTCACAGCAATTGACTTCTTTTCCAAATGGGTAGAAGTTTTACCCCTTAAAGATATCAGATCAAAAAGCATTTCCATCTTTGAAAAATCCAATATTATCACCAGGTGTAGTGTCCCTCACACAATACTAATGGACAATGACACAAATTTCTACTCTGTTGAATTGGACAAACTCTACTTGGAGTATAGTATCAAAGACAACCATCCATACCGCTACAATGCAATGGGAAATATAAAAATAGAGGATTTCTGCAAGACCCTATCCAATATACTCAAAAATATAGTAGACAAGGATAAGAAATCATGACTGGACAAGCTCCTCCATGTTCTTTGGGCTTACTAGATCACAACCCACACCACCACTCAAGAAACCCCATACTCATTAGTAGATGGGACATAGTTGGTTCTACCCATTGAAGTTTAATTAAAATTGCTTTACATATCCATATGTGATCAACTTTCCAACAATGACCAGTCCCAGAAATGGTTCGATGAGCTGGAGTAGTTGGATGAGAAAAGATTTCACACTACACAATTTTGAAGTTTACCAGAACCTGATTGTATGAGACTTCAATAAGAAGGTTCTCCTTCGATATCTCCTCAATGGAGAAATGGTGTTGGTCCTCATAGGCCTGATGATACTCAGGAATACTCCTCTAAATTTGGATCCAAAATGGGAAGGACCATATGTTATACAAAAATTTTACTCCAATGAAGCATATTCCCTAATTTCAATGGAATGAAAGATCACCCCATCTCCCACCAATGCAAGGTTCCTGAAGAAATATTTCATGTAGCCAAAAGAATAGAAAGACATCCTTTCCACATGATGTTAAAATATATGAAAGTCATCATGATCGCATGAAAATAAACTACACAATGAAGTAATATTTTCTGCAAAACATTAAACTATATAGCATATTTTTCCTAGCTGTATGATGTTAAACTGCATAGCACCGCCCATTTCCTTTCCACATGATGTTAAAATTTACAGAAGATGTCCTGATCACAAGAAAATAAATTGCACAATGAATTCATCCATGTTTCATGATGTTAAACTACTTAGCATCTTTATCCTTACTACATGAAGTTAAACCACATGGCCCCAACAATGTTCTCACCTGAGGGTACATTGCCTCCAACATCGGTCACCTACCATGTAGTGCTATAGAACTACATATGGATTGAATCCCATCAGCTGATGGGATACATATTGACACCAGGATCTTTCATCCCGGTCTAGCCACCATCAAAAAAATGACCCCATTTTTTGTGCATGGATCAGACTGGTATAGGGAATATATTGCCTTAGAACTATGTACGACTTGATTCCCATATTCTGATGGGTTATGTAGAGATTCCTCGATTATAGATCTTGGTCCAGCCACCACCTGGTAACAAAATACCTCTATTATGCTCTCAACTCCCTCTGCATTATGATAGGATACCCTTGTTATTTCTTATTTCTCACACCAAGAATAGATCACATGAGATTAGGAATGGTGGTAATGGTTTCCCCAAGATAAATAGATGATACAAGTATGCTACAAGACCATAAAATGTTTTTTAAAAGTGCTTCTTGTGTATGATCCAAACCTATACAGGGAGACATCTCTAGAACTACATGTGGATTGATTCCTACTCTCATAGGATATGTAGTGATGCTCAGATTCTTCATCCTGGTCCATCCTCCACTTATAAAAAAATACCTCCTTTCCTTTCTCAAAGGCCAGACCTATGCAGGGAGTTTCTTTGTAAGAGCCACATATGGGCTCATTACTTCCCCTACATGATACATAAGAAGCACCTGGATCATAAAATTAAGGCCTGGATACTACAAAGTATTGAAGGAAAATTACCCCTTCCTTCTTTATGATCCCCTTTGTGGTAGTGTAATCCCTTTCTAGCCCTTGTTTCTCAAATTGTGTACTACTCACCTAGGATTAACAGTTTTTGAAGAGGATTCCTCACATTCAAACCCACTCAATACTAGCCAAAGTCCTTACCACAATACATAAAATTGTAGGGAACCCCACGAACTACATGTGTCTTGATTCCTGCTCTCACAAGATATGTAGTGACACCCATATTCTTCATCCTGGTCCAACCACCACCTAAAAAAATTCCCTCTTCCCTACGTATGGATTAGATACATGGAGGTAATTTCATTCAAGAAATATATACAGCTTGATTCATATTCATCAATGGGATACGCATAGACACATTGACCCTAATTCTTGGTCTATCCATCACACGGCTTGGAATGCCTCTGTTATATCCTATATCGCCCCTATACTACAAGGTAACTCCTCATTGTTCCTTATTTCTCACACCGACTATAACTCACATGAGGTTAGGAATGATGGTAAGGATTTACCCATCATGGAAAAATCATAGAGGGGTATAATAATCCCATTATCGTGAAAGCATGGTATAAAATTCTCCCTCTTTTTGCATAGGTTAGACTAGAATGGGGAGTCCTTAGAACTATGTATGGCTTGATTCCCATTTGTCAAATGGATACGTAGTGATGTTTGGATTCCACATCCTAGTCTAACCACCAGTCAAATTCAACAATTCCCCCCTCTTTGTACATAGGTTAGACTGGCACAAATAGTTTTTAGAACTATGTGGACTTTGATTCACAACTAACTTAGATAAATAGGAAACCTCCACGATGTTCAAGCCTGACACTTCACTCACCTCATCCTTTTCACGTTGGTTCAATATTGTCCTAACTGCGTGATGTTAAACTGTGTGACCAAAGAAGTCCTAACCAGATGAAATTAAACTATATAGTAGGTCAAGAACTACGTTTGGCTTGACTCTCAACATGATGAGATACATAGTGACACACGGGTTTTCTCATGTCCAACTATGAAGAAAAAAAAAGAGCCCTCAATCCCCCGTATGTGAAATGTAAATAGATGCAGGGGATTTCAAATCTGGACCATTGCATCCATAATGTTTCAAAAGGCCATGCTTTCCTTTACATATGAATCACATCTATGTAGAGTATCTCATCCCTCAGAACAAATCATGGTCTAGATATTTCTCACATACCCAGACATCCTATTTTCATCCATCAAACTCCATGCCCCAAAAAATATCAGGTCACCATAATCATCCAAAACTATCAGAAATAGACGCCTAGTGTCTTAAGGACACCTTTGTTTGACTATGCACACAATGCCCCGTCAACTCGGCATATATTTCCAAAAAATAGCCTATCAACCAATAGAAAATTTGTCCCCAGGAGAGGATATTCCAACATCTGTACACCCATTGGATCTTAATCCTCAAATCACCCCTCCCGACTCAAGGGATCCCATAATCATGGTTTACACCTTCTTCCCCCATTCATGTCTAGGGCATACTAGGAATATCCTATACTGATTATCTCATATTTATGCATGACCCCTTTGATATTTCGTCCCTACAACATGATGATTAAACCTTATTTTCAACATCATTTCCATAATACTTAAAACATCATGGACCCACAACAGATAGATCGTTCACATCAAATCACCCACATCCTCACTGCAAGACCTTAAACTGCATGGCCCAACAATTCTCTTTCCTTTAATCCTACCACCCCTAGGTGGTTGAGTGAAACCCTTTATGACCCTTGTTTCTCACAATGAACTTGGCTTATGTGGGATTAGGAATTTTGGTAGGGGAATCCTCATAGGATCAAGGAGAATCAATATACAATAACTGACCCTACTATAATGACTTTGAAAGGCATATTAGTGTTTTCTCATCCATATTGGGAAACCCAAAGTCCTAACCATATGACATTAAAATTGGAAGGTACCCCAAATATAGAAACCATACCTTTCCCCCTACCTATGAATCAAACCAAAATAGGGTGTCCAATATTTGGGTTCCTAGATCTCCAAACGTGGTCCCAACCCCACTGAGGGAGTCTAAATGTCCCAACTCACATATAGTTCCAATATGTATAGATAGACTCTTAATTATGAGAATAATCATAGCCTGAGTGTTTCTGATATATCCAAACAAACTTTATCCATTTGTCAAACTCTGTGCTTTGATTGATTTTGGATTTTCATAATCCTTCATGGCCATTAGGAATAGAAGTCTAGTGTCCTACGAACACCTTTGTTTGACAATGAACACAATTCCCCAGCAGCTCTGCATATGTTTCCCACAAAAATGGCTTGTTAACCAATGTAAAATTCTTACCTAGGAGAGTATTTTCCAATTTTTGTACACCTAATGTATTCTAAGCCCCATGTTATTTCTCCTAACCTAAGAGTCCTCAAAACCATGGTTTACACTCTCCTCCCTACCAACATCTTAGACATGTCAGAACATCTTGGATCTATTATCCTCCAGGTACTCGGGGCTTCTATATCAACATCCTAATCACATGACATTTAAAATGCATGATACTTGATACCTGGTATTCACCCTTTGTCTTGGTCATGTCAAAATGGTATTTCCCCTAATTTCCATGCACAAGAAATGAATATGCATAGAAAATTTTGACAGATACCCACCTCATTGGTGAATCTGTATCCAAAACAAAAATTCCCCATCCATATGTGTGAATCAGATCCTCATAGGTTTTAGCCTTAAAAGAAGAACGTATAGATTTATTCATACCATCACATGATACATAGTGACATATGAATCTTATATGTTGGATCCAACCATGAAACAGAAGTGTCCCATCCCTGCCTACGCAAGGGTCAGATCTGCATAAGGAAACAACACATATGGATAGGATAAAAATGCCTCCACTTATTCTTGGTAAATTTCAACCTAAAATAACCCATTTTCATGATCAGGCACCTCTATTCACACACCAAAATCTATGTCCAGAAAGGTTTGAATCCTCATAACCATCCCTGAACATCAGAAATGGATGACTAGTGTCTTGTAGACACCTTTTTTTGTCTATTCACACAATGCCCCAATGGATCTACATATGCTACCTACAAAAATGGTCTGTCAACCAAAGGAAAATTCATCCTCAATAGAAGATTTTTCTATATCTATACACCCCTATGATGTCTACATCTCACCTCATTCCCCAATTTCAGAAACCCCCCAGATTACGGTTTACATAATTCTCATTTTCAACACCTGAAGATAAACGACATTTCTGGTCAAACTAATGTGGGAAAAGATGAATCATTTACTCTCCTTTAGTCAGAGTAAAATTATTTCTCACCATAAGTCTCAAAATTCCTAGTTTTATGATGTTAAACTATATCATGTACTATCCCTCCTTTTCACAAGTAAAATTCTCATGGGAGAGGTTTCTAAACTAGAACCAATATAAATACCCCCATACATTCAGACATTGTTCCCTTAATAGTCCACCCACTATGGCCCTAAAAATAAAAAAATCCAAAATTCTATAATAATTTCCTTTCCATAAAAAATGGACGGCTGGTGTCCTGCGGACACCTTTGTTTGACTATGCATATGATGCCCCAATGGATCTGCATGTGTTGCCCACAAAAATGGTCTATCAACAAAGGTCAAATTTATCCTCAAGAGAATCCATTACAACTTTTGTATTCCCCATGGATTCCATGCCCCATTTCATATCTCATATCCAAAAATCACAAGTCAAGGTTAAGAAAAAATTCCCCATCCATGTCTAAAAGTTTCTGGGATATTCTTAGTTAATGAGTCCTAAATTGGTGCTCGTTCCCTAAAAGTCATGGTCAAACTTGTTCGACCTAAAAAATCATTAATGAGAGTCTATTTGTAAAAAATCTATACTTCCATTGAAAAGGTACACAGAACTTTCTAGGACGAGAACCTGTAAAGGGAAACCTGGATAAAAGTCGAGTGCCAGCTCGCCAAACCTATGCTACATACAGTTTAGGAAAAATATTTAGCAATCCAAAAATCATCAAAAGACACAAAGCTTATTAGGTCAAAAACCCCGCAAAGGATTTACAAAGAAAAATTCAAGTTATACCTACTAATCCCACACCATAACAGGCTTAGGAAAAAATTAGGGTGAGAAAAAAAAAGAAGGGACAATGTTTGTAGGGGTTTCCATGTGACCCTAGCAATAGTCAAACAACACTCACTGAGCACCTCAATTCAAGAAAAAAATTAGAGCCTGAAATTATTATTCCTTTATCCCAGATGATGATTCAAATTGATATCTGTTTGAGATTATGGTTCCAATTACAGTTGATCATAAAAGATTAATATTTCTAGAAAAGGTAAAATAGGAACACTAGAAATCCAAATTTTTCTGTTTTATCAAAATAAGTGAGTGAGGGGAGGGGGACCAAAATATGGAGGTGCTCCCCAATTTCAAAACCAAGGTGGTTTAGGGTATCCCAACAAATTACAATGAGGCCCGACTCGCTCTTTCCAACATTATTGATAACTCCCTATCGAGATCCGTCAAGGGAATGTTCCAAAGTATCCCTCCAATCAGCTTTATCTTCAACCATTGGGCATACTTAATTCATAACAATATAAATGTATCACCCTTTTGGTTTTACAGCCTCATAATTAGCACATGATGATTCTATTTGTGCTTTCAGTTTGTCCATGCTACCCTTCAACTCACACAGTTCCTCTGTCTAGGCAATCACATGGTCATGATCATAAGCTTCTTCAGATTCCAAATGATGCAACTCATTAGTAATATCCTAGAAATTCATAGATTTTTGGTGAGAAAAATTGAACTAAGTGAGATTGCCTTCATATGTAGTGAGATTCTCTCAAGTTATAAAAATTTGGTTCACAAATAAATGCAGGTGTCGGTAATCAAATCTTCCGGAACCCAAATCAACAAATAGTCATTGAAAGTTTTCCTCCTTGTTGGAGAAGTCTATCAGGGGATTTTTTGTAGAAAGAGTATGGATTTTACGTCATGCCCATTTTCACACAACTTGATGCCTCCTAATGGAATCAGAATATTGGTCCTCCTCCACCATGATAGGTATGTAAGGACGAATCATCATCCTAGCAGTTGGAAGATCCCTGAGTTGGGTCACCCAAGTAGGGGGAATTTTCCTCCCAATAGATGGTTCAACCTCTGGGAATAAATTATTGGGGCTATCAGGAATTTCAGGAACACCTGGTGATGTCCCACTCTGACTATCTTCGGTAGGACCATGGACCACATCAGCCAAAAATATAGGATCCCAGTCACTTTCCATGGAGATGGTTTGTGTGGGTGAAAACTCTTCCAAACGCATGTGGCGTCAGGTAGAACACATTATCATCATAGTGAGGGGAACATATAGTGCAACTGGCATAGTTGGGATAGGATCAGAAATATCCAATGGTCTCTAAACCCATTGAACTAGCCTTTCCAATGTCCTATCAGGGTAGCAAGATACCCACAATTGGGTGTAATCTAATGACAGGTGAGTTGAGTCTACTATAGGAGGAATGAGGAATTCCACATTAGCATCCTCCTGTGTCACGACCAACCACAATTGGTGAAGAATAACGGGATGAGACTCCCTCTTAACCAGAATAGTAGGGAGAGGTGAAGCCTGTTGAAGGCATCCAAATTTCCTAGAAAACAGATAAGGAGTGTAGGGTTCGCAGATGGTTACCTTGTCTATATGAGAAGATAAAACTCTATCCAGGAGTGTAATGATATAATAACTCTCTTCCGACGAGCCCCTTCCATTATCCATCACATATCCATGGGGAGCCATGTAAGGTGCGAAATAAAACTCAGAAACATCACCCAATAGTTTGATTGCATCATCAATACTCAATGATTGTGGATGAATGATGAAAATGTTGAGAAGAGATGGGATAAAGTTAGAATGAGGAACCCTCGTAGTAAGTTGATACTCATAGAAGGGGAAATGATTTTCCATCCACCATAAAAAAAATTAAATAGCCCTCTAAGATGATGTGGGGGTTTCCATTCATGTACATTCCCTAACAGTTCATAGATTCAGGTGGGGGTAGTAACGACTAAGTTAATGGGATTTCCCTCTTCCAATGTGGCTTCCATCATCAGAGTGAATGCCCTAACTTAGGTATAAACATCACGAGAGGGGAAGATCCACCCACTCAAGAACATAGTAAAGAAAACTAAAAATATTATCTTGGGGGTACATCTAACTAAATTCCATAACCCCAGGTCATGTATTGACCTACCTCGAGGGTGGAATAGTATGAACTCTAGATTTGTCATGATTTTTGAGTGGGGTGAGTCTAGCTACGACGAACCCTCAGCCTCAGACCATTCTCTTGAAATAATGTCCCGATCTAATCTTTAAATTAAATAAGAGAATGAGAATGTAGGGGTTGATTGAGTAATCCATCTACCATGACCAATAAATTTCTTGCTAATAGAGATACTTGTTCAGAATTCTCCCAAGAATTGGCCATTGGAAGAAACTCATCATACATGTTTCCTATAATGGGAAACCCTCCGAGTTGATGGATGTCATATAAACTAATCCCCACCTCCTCGTGCAATAGGTGGAAGGTATTTGTGATTGAACAATAATGGATAAGAAATTCGGGAAATATATCATTGGGTGAATGGATTACAAATTGGGAAACCCATGCTACCTGATACAAGTTCACTACTTCCAACTGGCCATGGGACTCCAAAAAAATATGATGCACCCAAAATTCCCAATCCCACTCATCATAGAATCATCCTCTAGATAATAAATCCCATTTGGAACTCCACCCTCAATTGGAATTATATTGAGAAAGATTTAAAATAGATGGGTACTCCCAGATGATTGACCTCAAAGAGGTGTTACAATGACAAAGATTACTCTGAGTCTATGAAGATACCTTCAGTGTGAACACGTTATCTTGAGTAAAATGAGTTACAAGTTCTCCTGTTGGGGAAATATTGGCCCAATCATGCCCTTGGGATGCCTTGAAGTGAATAATAGTAGTAGTATGATTGACCAATGGAAAGGGAACATCATCTAAGAGGCCAAAGTTGTAAAGCAGTAACTGGACAGATAGTGGATAGTCCATGATCTCTAGTGAAAGAAGGTATCTAAGAATACCCTCTTGAGGAATGATGTAGGAATGAAGGTTGTCTTTAGAATTATCAACCATAGCTTCCCTCCTCTTGATATCTTCTATTGAGATAAGTCTAAGAGAAATTATCTTGCATTAAAAAGACCATACAAAAGGCTCAGTCCAACAAAATTCTTGTGAAAAATACCAAAAGATGAAATAGGACTACAAGAAGTCTGTAAAACAAAGATCCACATACTGAACACCAGAAATTGTTTACAGAATGAATTCCCTATGAACTAGCAGTTCAAAGAGTGCTTCGCAAGAAGCTGGCCGATAAAGAGATGGTTAGAAAACTGAATAGTTCGCAGACTAATCAAAATGCATACTGAGTCATGTTACACATTTATCCAAAGTGAAGAATTAAAATTTTATGTTTGAAATTTAATGTTCAGTTCAACAAATTAATGTTTAGCCCACAAAGCAGGCAAACCACATAGTGACTTACTACATTGTAGCTCAAACTTACTTTTTAAGTTTTATAGATCAATTCATGGATTAAAAGGTTGGTTTGCAGATGATAACGACCGCGAATATTTCACATTTCTCATAATAAAGCATAGTTCTTGGATGATGGATTTTGTAAAGGACCAGTTACGCGAAAGAAAGGAAATCTGAGAGAATTTTTGTGGAGAACTTTTCACAAAGAAGTTTGGTAAATGAAAAAAGACATGGGCCCTCTATATATAGTTTTAGTCCCCCCAACAGTTCCACCATTATACTGAAAACTAGTTCATTTTAGGATTGATTTCTACATCAAAATACCATCATCTTCATCCCAGTCAAAACACATTCCAATCAGGGGCATTTTTAGGGTTCTAAAAACTCTACAAAGGGAAGGAAAATACTCTTGAAAATTTGATGAAGTAATAATAAATAGGTTCAATTGAAAATTTTGAAATAATATTGAATAAATAAAATTTAGAAAAGGACCAAAGTGTTCTGCATGCTGATTTCTGAGAATGGTATATGGATTGGTACGCGGAAAACCCACGAAACACCGGCCCGTGAGTTATTGGCCAGAGAACCAGAAAGTTTGTGGAATAAATAAAGAATGAAATAGTGACTATACAAATCACATAATTGGAGAAATTGAGGTGGATAAATTCCATCCACAAACCGCAACACCATGAACCGTGGCTCCACGAACCACATCTCTATGAACCGTGGCTCCGCAAATCGCATTGTTGGTGAAAACATTATGGAGAGGTACGCCCTCACACACCATCCCTGCAACCTCAGTTCGTAGACAAGGTGAGGCCAGTAGAGTCCCAAAAACTGCATCATTTGTGGTATTGAGGTGGTGATTACCACCACCACGAACCACAACCTTGCTAACCTCATCCCTGCAAACCTCGGTTGACCGAGTCGTCAGTGGGTCGGGAAATTTATTCATGGGCTTCCGCAAATGGTGTCATTTGACCGAAAGATACAAATTCCCTAGATTTATATAAAAGGGACCATAAGGGGAACTGAGTAGTGGGATTTTGGGTGATCTTGGAGTTTATAAATGGAGGAATTTAAAGGAAAACAATCGATGAAGTACATAATTGCGAATGGTTTCCCATAGGTATAAACACACCACGATCCATAAAAATAAGGAAGCATAATAATAAGGGCTAACCACGAACCAAATTGGAGAACTAGGAACTATAATCTCTTTAGGGATGAAATTCCTATGAAATTAAAGACTAATGCCCCTTCTTTAATCCGGCATATTTCATGGCGCATCCCTATGCAGACAAAACCCTACCCTGTGTTGCGTTCCACCACATGGATGGACTCCAACGCCACATACCACCACCCTATGCGGACAAAATCTTGGTTCTTGTACCACTTTGGTACATGGATGACAACTAGGTCTATGTACCACTTCGGTATGTGGATGGATTATAGGTCCGTGTACCACTTCTGCATGTGGACGACCCCTCCACCTGTATGGAAGCACACCATGCAGAGGGTACCCTGCCTCACATAAAAAAATGGTACGCATAATGGGGTATCTTCAGGATTTCCATCATCCAGTACTGATCATTACCTTCCATTTCCATCCCATAATCTGAATCCCCTCTGCTAACCAGTACATCGAAATCATGCCAAATCCTCTTCCAAATCCATCAGACCCTTATGAATATACCATGAGGTACATCAGCGGGGCATTCTGAGTCTACATACACATGGTAAGCGGAGTCATGTGGGTAATCCTAGTAAGGGTATGAACCCCTGAAATGTCTTTAAGTATATTTTCATATGGTAACCCGGGGCCTAACATTGGGATGCTCCTGTGAACCTAACCATTCTAGGGATCAAGGGTGATCACTGGTTTTTCAATTCAATGAGGAACAGTGATAAGTCAAAGGGATCATTCCTGTATTTCCTATTGATGAGGAGCAATGCTTCTCCCATTTACTGGATCCATCTTTAGGTAACCCCTCTTAAGGTGGCCCCATAGTGTGTCTACTAGAGGTGACACTCCTGTTCTTATCAGTCTTAAACCAGGACGTGTCTCGATATATTTCAAAACATGACTATCCTGGATATCAACATGGGTGGGAGTTGGCACATTCAAAGACCCTCTATCTCTCTCTTCGAGCCATTTCCCTAGACTCTTCCACCATCTTCCTCCTTTTCCATCAACGAAGAAGGGAAGGTGTGTAGTTTCTGAGATCTACAGCTTCCTCTTGTTTCTCACATTGATCATGACTCGTGTGGGCTTAGATATTTACAATGATCACAAAAACCATACACCATCTTACAATGAACTACGAGAACTCTGATTCCTTCTCTAAATAGGATACGTAGGATGCCTGTCTGAAGGCCTGATATCAAATGGGTATCTCTCATGCTTAAGCCCCAACCATAAACTATCTTACAATGAACTATGAGAACTCTAATTCTTTCTCTAACCAGGATACATAGAATGCCTGTATGAAGGCCCGAGCTCAAGGGTCATTCTCCTTAAAAGTCAGTCCCAATAAGAATTTTCCCCCAAATCACTAGGGAATCCTTTTCAGGAATAAGCCCTGATGTGACTCCTTCAAGAAATCATCCTCTATGGTATAATCTCAAACATAAATTGAACTATAAGGGCTTTGATTCCTAACAAATTGGGATACATAGGAAGCCTCCTTGAGGTCCAAACATAGTACCCAAATAACCCTAGTGTTCACTGGGCCATATCCTCGGTAGGGCCATATACACCCTAGAGACCATGCCTCTCCTGAGCATCATGGGCCACATCAGTGTAAGTCCCACATGAAATCTTGGCTAGGAATCCTCCACATAGATGTGCTTATTTCACGACGATAAATTACACGAATGGGTCCCCAACACATGACATTAAAAGAAGATAGGTCCAGTTAAACAGAACCGAACTACGTGGGTTCTAATTCTTCTCATGAGGATGCATAAGAATCCCATCTCATGGGTTCAATCTCAATATCAAAGAAAATTCCATCCTCCCTGGATAAGGATAAACTCCATAGCACCTCATCATAAGGTTTAAACAATCACTGTCCCTAATACATGTGTATCCATGATTGATTTTTGAAAGTTAGGGGTAATACATGGACACACTCTTAGGGAAATAACCAAGGATTCATGAACATATAAACATTTCATAAATATATAAGAGAGTCCCAGAGTAATCAATAATTCCCCCAAAAGGGTGTGATGAGCCCGACCTCCCATTCTCTCAACCAATGGAGTCCTTAAGTAATTTTGGCCAAATAATCATCCAATGAGCATCTACCTTTGGAAAGAAGGTCCACGAATCATAGATACTAGGGTCATTGGGTGTTTCTAGCTCCACATATAAACCTGTTGGAGACCATCCAAGGACATCATACCCGACGTAGACCAATTTCGCATATACTCAACCCCCTACAATTTCCCACCCAGACCATTCAATTGTGGAACCTCCTCCACAATATAAAAAGGACACACTACCTAGTCCTGGTGCAACCATCTCGCCCACCAAAAAGGCTCACAATGTTAATCGGTTCGAAATGAAATGGTATAACTGACATGAAACTATATGATAACAATAAATCAGCTATTATACAACGGGCCATTCCGTCCGCCTCGATACGACGTGAATTGGGTCGAAACAAACTCAATGAAAACTATAAAACCTAAAAACACTTTAAACCCCTAAAAAACCTAAAAAATACACAAAACTCTAAAAAACCCTAAAAACCCTAAAAAACCCATAAAAACCCTAAAAATAATAAAAACTCAAAATACTATTTAAACACGTAAAAATGATAAAAACTATAAAAACCAAAAAATAACAAAAAACTCAACAAACCCCTAAAAACATACATATACCATAAAACCATAAAAACCCTAAAAACACTCAAAATACCAAAAAACCCTAAACAATCCTAAATTTTTTGAAAAGGCCCTCAAAATCCCTAAAAATAAAAAAACCCTAAAAACCCCTATAAAAACCTAAAAACACTTAAAACCCCTAAAAACCATAAAAACCCATAAAAACCCAAAAAATCACCAAAATATATAAAATCCTTTAAACCCATAAAATTGTTAGAAAACTATAAAAAACTTTAAAACCTTAAAAAATCAAAAAAAAACCTAAAAACCCAAAAAATACCCCAACCCCGCCAAACCCTCAAAATCCATTAAAACCCAAAAAATCATAGAATTCCTAAAAAATCCCAAAAAAATACATAAAAATTTTAAAACGCCTAAAATCCCAGAAATACCCTATGAAAACCCAGAAAACTGAAAAACACATAAAATCCCTAAAAACATAAAAAACACTAAAAACCCTAAAAGAACCTAAAACCCATAAAAACCATAAAACCCACTAAAGACCTTAAAAACCCATGAAAACCCATAAAACTCTTAAAATCGTGAAAAAAATCAAAAAACCCTTTACACCCCTAAATATATTAAAAACTCTAAAACCCTTAAAACCAAAAGAAACATAAAAAACCCCCAAACCCCAAAAAACTCATAAAACCCCTAAAACCCTAAAATCCATTAAAACCCAAAAAATCCTGAAAACCCCCAAAAAACCATAAAAATCCCAAAAAAAATCCCAAATATCCCCAAAACCCTAAAAACCCTAAAAACACTAAAATCCATAAGAAAACCTTAAAACCCTAATAAACTTAAAACCCATAAAAACCTGAAAATTTCTAAAAACCCTAAAAACCATAAAAAACTCTAAAAACCATAAAACCAATAAATACCCCTAACAACTTTAAAAAACCCTAAAACACATAAAAACCCTAAAACGCACTAAAAACTCAAAAAAATCCAAAAAAACTCTTAAATTCATTAATAACTCTAAAAACATTTAAACACCTAAAAACTTAAAAAAAACCATAAATACTAAAAAAATAATAAAATGCTAAAATCCATAAAAAATCCTAAAAATATTAAAACACTTAAAACCCATAAAAATCCTAACCCCCCCTAAAAGAAACTAAAACCCCCTAAAAACCATAAAATCCCCAAAAACCATAAAACCCCTAAAAACCCATAAACCCCAAAAAACTATCAAACCACTCAAAATCCTTTAAACCCATAAAATTGTTAAAAAACTCCAAAAACCCTAAAAACCCTAAAAAACTCAAAAAACACTAATAACCCAAGAAAACCAAAAAAACCCAAAAACCCTATAAAACCCTAAAAACCTTCGAAATCCCCAAAAACCATAAAAACCATCAAATTCATAAAAAATACATAAAATTAATAAAAACCTAAGAAAACCTAAAAACCCTAAGAAAACCTTAAAAACCTAAAAACCCTTAAAACTGCTAAAAATCCTCTAAAATGCTAAAAAACATAAAAACCCTAAAACCCCTACAAACCCTAAAAACCAAAAAATACCAAAAAACCTTAAAAACCTTAAAAAGCGATAAAACCCTAAAACCACTACAAACTCTAAATACCATTTTAAATCCCTAAAAATGTTAAAAAACTCTAAAAAAACTTAAATTCACAAAAATACATAAAACCCCTAAAACCCAAAAAAAAAACATAAAACCCTAAATACCCTAAAAATCCATGAAGACCCAAAAAAATCTTAAATATCCTAAAAAATTAATAAAATATCCCTAAAAAAAATGACCAATTAAAACCCAGAAAAACCATAAGGAAAACATAAAAACCTAAAAAACTAACAACCCCTAAAAGCCTAAAAAATTATTATACCCCTAAAAACCACTAAAAACTCTAAAAATACTTTAATACCTTAAAAAAATCAAAAAACTATAAAAACCTTAAAAACCCTAAAAAATCAAAATAATCATAAATACCCAAAAAACCATAAAAAACCTAAAACCCCTAAAAACCCACAAAATCCATAAAAACCCTAAAAACCCATAAAAATCTCTAAAAATCCATTAAAACATAAAACCCCTAAACACATTGAAAACCCATAAGAAAACCTTAAAACCCTAAAAACCCTTAAAAACATAAAAATACAAAAAACACTATAAACCCTAAAAAAACTGAGAACCCTAAAAACCATAAAATCCCCTAAAACAATAAAAAAACCAAAACCCCATAAAAACCTTAAAACCACTAAAAAATATAAAAGACCATTAAACCCATAAAAACATTCAAGAACTCTAAAAAACCTTAAACACCATAAAAAACTAAAAAAAACCTAAAACCCAAACAACCAAAAAACCATAAAAAACCCAAGAAACAAAAAATCCCTAAAAATAAAAAACCCCCAAAAAATCATAAAAATCCTAAAAATTCTATAAAAATTACAAAAACCCTAAAAACCATAGAACCCTTGAAAAAATCTAAGAGAAAATAAAAAACTGAATAACACATAAAACCCCTAAAAACCTAAAAAATGTTAAAAACTCAAAAAATCCCTAAAAACCCTAAAATCCCTACAAACCATATAACCATAAAACTCCCTAAAAACCTTTAAAAACCCCAAAACCCATTAAAATTTTAAAAACCCACTAAAAACACTAAAACCCTTTAAATCCATAAAAATAGTGAAAACCTCTAAAAACCATAAAATCCCACAAAACGCAAAAAACCCCTAAAAACCAAAAAACCATAAAAACCCAAAAAACTAAAATACCTAAAAATCCCTAAAAACCCATAAAAACCATAAAAATAACTAAATTCCCTAAAAACAAATAAAACATAAAAACCCTTAAAAACTTTTAAAACACCTAAGAAAACCTTAAAAACCTAATAACAATTAAAACCCATAAAAACCTAAAAAATGATAACATTCCTAAAAATCCTTAAATCTCTTGAAATTCATTAAAAAATATAAAAACCCTTATACTCCCTAAAAATGTTAGAAACTCTAAAAACCCTTAAAACCATTAAAAACGCAAAAAACCAAAAAACCCAAAAACCATAGAACCCTTTAAACCCCTAAAAACCCTAAAAAATTCTTAAAACCCCCCAAAACCATAAAAATCATAAAAATCCATAAAAAATCATAAAAAAATAAAACCACTAAAAATCCTGAAAACCCCTAAGAACACCTTAAAAATGTAAAAAATATTTAAACCCCTTAAAAACATAAAAAATGCTAAAAACCCTAAAACCGTAAAAACCTTAAAAACCCAAAAAACCCACAAAAACAATTAAATCCAACCATAAATGTTAAAAACCCATTAAACCCATAAAATTTAAAAAACTATAGAAAATTTTAAAATCTTAAAAAAATAATAAACCATAAAACCAAAATAACCTTTAAAACCCTAAAAACCCTAAAAACCTTAAAACCCCTCGAAATCCAGAAAACCCAAAAACCCAGAAAAATACTAAAAAATCCTTAAGAATCCCTAAAAAGGTAAAAAACCCTAAAAATCTAGAAAACCCCTAAGAAAAACTAAAAAATCTAAAAACGTTTAAATCACCTAAAAATCTAAAATGTGCTAAAAACTCTAAATGACCCTAAAAACCCTAATATCCATAAACCACTAAAAACTATAATACCCCTAAATACCATAAAACCCTAAACAAACTAAAAACTCTAAAATCCCTTTAAAACCCTAAATTTTTTAAAAAACACTAAAAAACCATAAAAATCTTAAAAACTCAAAAAAAATCCTAAAAACCTAAAAAAACCAAAAAACCCTAAAAACACTCAAAATCCCTAAAAAATATAAAAACCATAAAAATATGAACCCCCCCCCCCCTAAAAATCACTAAAACATAAAAACCCCCTAAAAACCATTGATAAACCTAAGAAAAACTTAATGACCTAAAAAAACATAAAACCCATAATGACCTAAAAAATGCTAAAAAACTAAAAAACCCTAAAACCCCCAAAAAACCTTAAAATCCATTAAATCCCATAAAAACATAAAAAAACTTAAAAATGATAAAAGACATAAAACCCACTAAAACAATAAATAGCCTTTAAACCCCTAAGAATGTTACAAAACACTAAAAAACCCAAAAAAACCCAAAAAACTCGACAAAACCATAAAAACCCTAAAAAATGATAAAACCCCGAAAAACCCTAAAACCCCTAAAAATACATAAAAACATAAGAGTCTATAAAAATCCTTAAAAATCCCTAAAAATGTAAAAAACCCTAAAAAACCTAAAAATCCGAAAAACCATAAAAACCATAAAACACGAAAAAACCTTAAAAACCCTAAAAACCCTAAAAATCACTAAAACCACTAAAAGAATTTAAACCCCTAAAAATGTTTAAAAAACTCTAAAAAACCATAGAAACCTAAAATATTAAAAAAACTCTATAAAACCCTAAAACCCCTAAAAACATTAAAAACCATAAAAACCATAAAAAACAAAAAAAACCCTTAAAACCCCTAAAAACCCATAAGAACCTTAAAACCACTAAAAACTGTACATATCATTTAAAAACCTATTGACATTAAAAACTATGAAAAAAATAAAAACCCTAACAAACTAAAAAAAACCCTTAAACCCAAAAAAACATTAAGACCCTAAAAAATTTAAAAACACTCAAAAACACTAAAACCAAAAAAACTCTAAAAAACCTAAAAAGTCCCTCAAAATCCCTAAAAAATAATAAAACCCTAAAAAACTCTAAGAAAAACTTAAAAACCTAAAAGCACTTAAAAACCATAAAAACCAAAAAAAAATATTAAAATCCTAAAAAACCCTGGAATACCCTAAAAATTATAAAATCCATAAACCCCAAAAAACCTTAAAAACCTATAAAAACCCTAAAACCCATAAATACCCAAAAAACCGCCAAAAAATACAAAATCCTTTAAACCCCTAAAATTGTTAAAAAAAATAAAAGATATTAAAACCCTAAAAAAATAAAAAAAATCCCTAAATACCCACAATAATAATAAAAACCTTAAACCCTTAAAAATATATAAACACACTAAAAGCCATATAAATTCTAAAGAATCCCAAAATATACCTAAAAATGAGAAAACACCTAAAATCCTAGAAAAACCCTAGGAAAACAAAAAAATTGTCACGACCCACCTTCACCATGGTGAGGGAAGGGACAACAGATTGCCAAAACATTCCTTCCTCAAGTTGAGGGAGAGATAATGAACCCCGAGACACACCTTCAATAGGCCCCAGAGTGGCGAGTAGCACCATGGGTGTAGAATCACATGTAATATGGAAGGATTTACCCTTTTCATTTAGTAGGATTAGGAGATAAGATAGTAAATCCAAAACAACACCAAAGATAGAAGTAAAAGTAAAGCCAAAACAAGACATTCCCATATGTATGTTCCAAAAGTAAGTGATACAAAGGTATAAGAAAAATACAAAGGAAAGTACCCAAGAAAAGAAAAACAACTACAATTATCCCAACATTCGAACTAGTACAGTCCTTCATGATACCCAAAGTCCTCTTGGAAATCTAAAAGAAATTTTATATACATAGCGTGAGTATACAGGTATACTCAGTAGGGAAAACCACAAGATCTCGTGCACAAGTGGGGAGGCATTCTAATGCCCCATGAGAAAAGTAGATAACGAGAGCACCTATCAAGAAAACTATCCACACAAACCTCACCAAGGTACACTCCCCAAATAATGCAATTCAAGTAAAGTAATAGTAATAGAACATCGACATTTGGGTACACCGCACCACTTTCCCACTGGTTTTTGAAGACATCCTATGCATCAGACCACCCCCACCATTCTCACTACAGTCCCGCTGCCATACCTCACCCATACACACCTGGGATACCACAACCACACATCCCACCCGCAAACACCCGGACCACAACAACCAAACATAACCACAACTGTAGACACCTGGGTCAGAAAAAATACCCCCACACCCGAAAACACCTGGGACCGAACAACTACTGCCATGCCTGAAGACACCTGGGCCTCATCTCGAATACTCTAGGGAAACAACCTGCCCGCACACACCTGGGTGAACCACCACAACTAACCTGCCTGAAAAATCTTCGGCTATAATGGACCTCAGGCCATCACAGCCTACCCGAAGAGTCTTTGGATACTCGAGAAAGGGAGAAGAAAATGAGCTAATAACCAGCCACTCATAGGATTGTTGGGAGAAACACCCTCCCCCATGAAATGGGGGTGTTCAGAACGAAGTGATCAACTTGTGTGGGGTGCGAATAAGAAACATAAGAACTAAATTATACATATAGATAAACAAGAACTCATCCCAACTTAGGGGTTCCAAAACCATCCCATACACAATCACCCTCATTATTATTCATTCAATAAGTCACAATAGCCACAACCAAGTCACAAATCATTCCTATAGAACAATTACCCATTGAACCCATTCTTGTTTTCACATTCAAGTGTTTGCATTTAAATAATTATTCACTATCGGGCAACTAACAGGCACAACCACCAGACAAGGAAGGAAAAATAGACAAGCAATAGTTTAAGCATTCACACCCAGTTCTCTTGTAAAGTCACAACAATAAAAGGGATATGCGTGATCCCTATAAGTACTGGAACCAAACCAAGCCCCAACATATGCCCCCACATGGCCTCAGATTTGAAAACCAACAACTACACGATAGCAGGGGATCCCATACCCATCCACGTCACCCCACAAGCATCAAGCAGAACAACCACACATGTTACCAAAATAGAGAAAGGGAGTTTCCAGATTAAATCACACCATTAATTAAGTTCCTTCTTTTTTTTGGTTAACCGAGGTGGTCACACAAGGATTATTTTTCACTAGACATCCATTTAATCAACTGAGTTTACGTGATTAACCAATTTTCATGTTACCGTCATTCAATCATCACAGAAAATAGGGGTTCATTAGTGCGTAAGGAAGGACCACCAATGACCATTATTTTCAGTGGACATAATCCCATACAAATCAGAATATATAAAGGAAGATAAAAGAGTACATCAGAATCATCAAACGCACCCATTAATTCCAAAAAAAATCCTTTATTATCTTATTTAAAGTTCGTTTTCATCCATCCCTGAAGGAAACATTAACATACCCACCCTTCATGATACACAGTAAAGAGAGATGAAGGAAGAACCCTACCTGGATGATCAACGATCGATGTTTTTCTCCATGCACCAAGAACTGGGGATGCGCGACTTATAGGGGAGGAACCCTGAGGACTCCAAGAGTGAGCAAAAAAAGTTCCAACACCTGCGCACCACTTTCCTCGGTAAGGGGGACTCCAAACGCACCAAGGAGGAGAAAAAGACTATCCAAGAAGAAGATGGAATTTCCTGTGCGATAAAATGTAAGATCCTTGAGTTACGGGATATGAAATCTTGAATGGATTTAAAGGATGATCATGGATTCACCATGCAGTTGGACGCTTACACATGATGAAATTAATTGTTATTTTATAATTCCCATCAGAGAGGTGGCCATAACGACTGTGAGTTAAAGGGTTTACTTTAAACATCAGAAAACACGTAACAGGGGTGAAACTGGAAAGTACGGGAAAAGGTGTAACACCAAGGAAAATCCACACATTTTTGTAAGTCAAGGGTTGCCCGTTTCTTGATTGAAACTAGACCAGAAAGAAAGAGAGAGGTCCAAAATATCACCTCAAAAGATACCTTTCAGGAGTAAACCTCCCTGAAATTTAGGAACACCTCTCCCTCATCTTCTAAACAACCACGGATACACTACCGCTCCTATCCCCCAAGTAACCATAGAAACATGAGAGGGTCATAACATCCAGTCATATGGGTTAGGGATTCCCTTATTCAATGTCAAGATATTATTCGCTTTGGGTGGCACTGACTTGCCCACACGATTTTAACCACATCCATTTTAGTTTTTCTTTATTAGGGATCAGGTCCTCCCCTCCCCATAGTCAGGACTCTTCACATACATTTAGAGAATAAGGAAAACAACACATCTTATAGTTAACATGATCAGGAACTTAATCAAAAAAAAGTTCAAAACAAAACCCAACAATACTCAAAACAGATCTGGGTACTGGGCGTGCATCTGTGACTCCCTTTCCCATGTACCCTCCTCGAGGCCACCATGCCTCCATAACACATGAACCAAGGGAATGGTTCATCCACAAATCACCTTCTCCTCATGATCTTTGATCATCACCAGCTGCTCTAAAAACATTGTGTCATCCTCGATATCCAGCTTCCCCTAATCGAGGACGTGTGAATCATCATGTAGATACTGACGAAGCTGGGACACCTAGAAAAGGTCGTGCACCCTCTGTAGTGGTGGTGGTATCACCAGCTGAAAATCCACTTCACCGATCCACAACAACACCTCGAAGGGTCCAACAAACCTGGGATAAATCTTACTTCCCCTACTGAACCTCTATTTTCCATGCCGAGGGGAGACCTTTAAGAAAACATGGTCCCCGACCCCAAACTCCAAGGGTCCCCTCCTATGATTGACATACGATTTCTGCTGGTCCTGAGCCACCTTCATCGTCTCCCGTATAAGCTGAACCTTCTCATTCATGCTCTGCACTACATCCGAGCCAAAAACACCTACCTCCCCAACCTCATTCCAGCACATGGGTGAATGACACGGCCTCTCGTATAAGGCTTCAAGCGGTGTCCTGCCAATATTAGAGTGACAAATATTATTGTAGGAAAACTCTAATAAGGGTAAATGTCATTCCCATGATCCCCAAGGCTCAAAAACACATTCCAGTAACATGTACTCCAACGTCTGGATGGTCCTCTCTATCTTCCCATCTTTATGGAGATAGAAAGCATTGCTGAGACATAGCTGGGTGCCAAAATCATGTTGTAACCCTCTCCAGACTCGTGAGGTAAACCAAGTATCCTAATCGGAGACTATGGACCTCAGAACTCCATGAAACCGCACCACCTCATCCACGTATCTCTGTGCTAAGGAATCCACTGCACTCAACTCCTTGATCACTAGATAGTGATATGATTTTGTTAGTTGGTCTTCCACTTCCTGGATAACATCGCAGCCTCCTTGAACCCAGGGTAGTCCTGTGAAAAAATCCCTCGAGATGTTATCCCACTTCCACTTGGGGACATCTAAAGGTTGTAACTAACCTCCTGGGATGCGGTGTTCAGCCTTCACCAACTGACACATGAGAAACTTTTCCACAAACTCTTCCACTGCCTGCTTTAACACGGGCCACCAAAACAACCCCTCAAACCCCAGTACAACTTGGAAACTCCAGGGTGTACTATCATGTGTGAGTTGTGGAACTCACCAGGAAATATCTTGTGCATTTTCACAGGGACAAACAACTTTCCATGAAACAAAATCCAATTCTGGACATCTTCCGACCATCCTTCCAGAGCATCGCCCTGGGTAACATGATCGTGCATCACTTCAGCCTATAAGTCCCCCCATTGAGACTCCTCCACCTACTGAAAAAGATAGGACTACACTGTCATCTGAAACAGACAACCTTTGGCATCCTCTACCCTTGCATCCAGGTGTAGGGAAGCCATCTCCTCCATCGCCTTCGAAGAATATGCTGATTCTAGAACCACATCCTTCTGCAACTTCTTATTCAAGGCATCAACCACTATGTTACCCTTTCTTGAGGTGTAGAAGATTTTAATATTGTGGTCCTAAAGGATCTCTATCCACCTCTGATGTCTCAATTTTAGGTCTCACTGGGAGAAGATATACCTTAAGATCTTGTGATCCGTGAAGACCATGAAGTGCTCCCTAATGAGGTAATGTCGCCACAACTTGAGTGAGAACATGAATGTAGCAAGTTCCAGATCATGGGTGGCATAGTTACGCTCATGAGGACATAATTACCTAGACCCATAAGAGATCACCCATGCTGTTGCATCAACACACACCCCAAACCTTGTCCTAAATCATCACAAAACACCTCAAACATCACCCCTTATTATGGAAACCTCAACACTGGGGCACTAACCAACTTCCCCTTCAGATAACTGAAGGCCGCCTCACACTTCCCACTCCATACAAAACCCTGGTCTTTCATGGTCAAGGATGTCAAGGGTGATGCAACTCAGAAGAAGTTGGGCCCAAATATCTGGTAGTAACCTGCTAGGCCTAGGAAACTACAAACCTCTGCAACATTATTGGGTGATTCTTGATAAACAATCGCCTCGACCTTTGACAGGGTCCACTGCTATTCCCTTCTCAGACACCATGTGTCAAAGGAAGTGCACTTCTCATATCCAGAACTTGTACTTGGAAAATTTCCCATAGAGATGGGGCTGTCGGAGGACCTCTAAAACCATCCTTAGATGATCGTTGTGATCCTCCTCTGATCTTGACTAGATTAGGATGTCGTCAATAAACACAACTACGAAATGGTCCAAATATTATCATAAGATGGAGTTCATAAAACCCATGAACACGGCTAGTGTGTTCGTAACGCTGAATGTCATGACCATGAACTCAAAGTTCCCATAACTGCACCTAAAGGTAGTCTTCAAGATGTAACCCGCATTCACCCTCAACTGATGATATCCTGACTATAGTTAAATCTTGGAGAACCATCATGCCCCCTTCAATTGATCAAAAAGGCCGTCGATCCTCAAGAGGGGGTAACGGTTCTTGACCGTTACCTGGTTAAGCCTCTAGTAGTCTATACACAGCCTGAGACCACCTTCTTCCTTCTTTTCATACAAGACTGGAGCACCCCCTGGCAACGTGCTTGGTCAAACAAAACCCTTCTTCATCAGATCATCAATCTAAATCTGCAACTACTGCAACTCAGAAGGTGCCATTCGATAGGGAGCCATCCAAATCGAACGAGACTCGGGTTGCAAGTCTATCTCGAACTCAAAATCATGTTGAAGGGGTAGAGTCACCACCTCTTTAAGGAATATATCCATAAACTCACTGATGATCCCCGATACTTCCACCATCTCTATATCTATCAACTCCACTGATAGCATAACAAACAAGGAAAGGAGGGGCTCCACTCGCCAGCTTCCCTCCTAACAACCCTGCTTGCTGACAAAAGTTACAGGCTGGCCGTCCATATCATAAAACACAACCCTTATCCGGAAGCAGTCGAGAATGGAAAAAACATATAATAGATATTCGATGCCTAAAATGACATCATACGGCTGCATCTTCAGCAAAATAAGGTAACCAAGGGACTGATGTGGCCCCAACATCATTCTACATCCCTGAAAAACATGAGACAAGATGGTCTGACCTCCGACTGGCGTACTCAAAACCAGGGGCACATGAAGACTCTCTGCATCTAGACCCAAAGAATGGGCTAGAATAGGTGCAACAAAAGAGTGTGAAGCTCTTGAATCAAACAAGGCAGAAACAAGAGTGGTGAACAAACAGATCGTACCTCGAACAACTTCTGGCCCTGCTGGAACTGCTGCCTCTATGGAATGTAACTTTCCATACCAAGCTCCTCTACCCCTTAGCTGTCAGCCGCCTCCCCAACCATGCCTTGGTCAAGGTCCTTGAGGAGCGCCCTGAGGTCAGCCTCCTCCTACAACATCCGCTATCGGAGGAGCGGGAGCTCGCTGTCCCTACTATGGATGCTGAAAATGCCTGGCTAGAAATTTATACTACTGAGGTGGGCGCTAAGCCTGCCCACCCCCACTATACTACAATCAGTTCAGGAACTGATTCTGAATATTCCCACTACTTCCACAGATGAAACATCTCAGTCTTAGGCTTTCAAGTAAGGGGCGAGGACTGGGAGATTAAAACTGGAACTGCTGGGGCCTTCTCCCCACTAGCCGAAACCTAGACATCCCTTACGCTAGAGGCCTGCTGCTGATGACCTTCCCCTTTAATGATCCCAACTAGATTCCATCTCTCGATACACCTCCCAGCGTGTGTGTCCTCTCCACCACTTCGGACTTTTTTTGAACCTCCATGTATATTGGTAGAGTGAAGGGAGTAACATTATACTGAAGAGAAGGTCGAAGTGCCTCCTCTAAATTTCTCGCCCAAGACTCCGCATCCAGAAAGAGGTCCAGAGAAAAACTAAGTACATCCTTGAACTTGATCCCTAGTTCCTTTACTAACAATATACTCCCCTTATGAAGGGATAGTAGCTCCTACCTCTTCTCATCCTTCATCATGGAAGAGAGAAATTCCGTCCGGAACTCCCTCTCAAAGTCAGTCCACGAAACCCCAGCCTCCCTCTTCTCCCCAAAATAGAGCATCCACCACTAACACACTACTCCCCGTATCTGACTTACAGAAAGTGGAACCCAGTACTCCTTCAGATCCCAAATCAAGCTAAAAGCTATAACCAGCTCCTCAATCCAACTCTCTGTCTCTATGTCCAAGATGCTACCCTCGTACTTCCCGAGGGTTTTCCGCTGAAAGGCACAAAGCATCCTCTACCATTAGTCCTTTTACTCCTCTTGATCAGCCCTCTGCTGATTATCCAAATCAGCCTCATGGGACTCGATCACCCATACAACTCGTGGTCGTCATCCAGGTTCTATAACTACAAGGTAAACAAGGAATGCCTAATCCTGAGTAGTGTAGAATATTTCTTTTAAATTTTGGTTAAACTTTTTATTTATTTTTTAATCCCCAAAGTACCCAATACACACAAGAACACAAGTCATTATGATGAATGTAACTTTCTTAAGGTCTCTACTCTACAATCTATTTATCCCCAGTTGGTCGTTCGACAGGCCTAGAGTCCTTTCATCGAATCATGGGGGGGGGGGGCTAAAATCCCATGTCCTAGCCGGTCTTTCCTGGAATATTTCACACACCAAGATTTTATAACACTATTTCCCTACCATCCCATGCAATCCTCACTATGCCTAACCCTAGACTCCATCCTATCTCTCAACCATCACCTTTGATACCATTCTGTCATGACCCGCCTTCACCAAGGTGAGGGAAGCGACAGAAGATTTCCAAACCCTTCCTTCCTCAAGTTGAAGGAGATATAATGAACCTAAAGATCCACCTTCAATAGTACCTGGAGTGGAGACTAGAACCAAGGGTGTAGAATCACATGTAATATGGATGGAATTACCCTTTTTATTTAGTAGGATTGGGAGATAAGATATTAAATCTAAAAAAAAAACAAATATGGAAGTAAAAGTAATGCCAAAACATGCCATTCCAATATGTATGTTCCAAAAGTAAGTTCTACAAAGGTAAGAGAAAACTCCAAAGGAAAGTACCCAAGAAAAGAAAAACAAAAACAACAAATGTCCCAACGTCCGAACTATTATGGTCCCACACAATCCCCGAAGTCCTCCGGGAAACCTGAAAGTAGTTTTATATACGTAGCTTGAGTATACAGGTATACTCAACAGGGAAAACCAAAATCTCTTGGGCACAAGTGGGGAGGCATTCTAATGCCTTGTGAGAAAATGAGATAACCAGAGCACCTAGTAAGGAAACTATCCACCCAAACCTCACCAAGGCACACTCCCCAAATAATGCAAGTTAAGTAAAGTAATAGTAATTGCACATCAACATTTGGGTACCCCACACCACTTTCCCACTAGTTATTGAAGACATCCTACACATCAGAACTCCCCTGTCATTCTCACTGGAGTCCCACTATCATACCTCACCCACAAACACCTTGGATACCATAACCACACATCCCGCCCACAAACACCCATGCCAAAACAAACAAACGTAACCACTCCCACAGAAACCTGGTCCAGAAAAACTACTTCCACGCCCAAAAACACCTGGGCCCGAACAACAATTTCCACGCCCGAAGACACCTGGGCCTCATCCCGAAGATGATTGGGAAACAACCTACCCGCACACACTTGGGCCAACCACCACAACTACCCTGCCCAAATAATCTTGGGCTATAATGGACCTGAGGTCATCAAAACCTACCCAAAGAGTCTTGGTATACTTGGTAAAGGGAGTGAAAAAGGATCTAATAACCAGCCACTCACAAGAGTGTTGGGAAAAAAAACCTCCCACATGAAATGGGGGTGTTCAGCACGAAGTGATAAACTTGGGTGGGGCATGAATAAGAAACATAAAAACTAAATTATACATATAGGTAAACAAGAACTCATCCCAACCTAGGGGTTCCAAAACCATCCCATATACAAACACCCTCATTACTAATCATTCAATAAGTCACAACAGCCACAACCAAGTCACAACTCATTCTTGGAGAACAATTCCCCATTGAACCCATCATTGTGTTCACATTCAAGTGTTTCCATTTAAATATTTTTTCACTACTGGGCAACTAACAGGCATAGCCACTAGAAAAGGAAGGAAAAACAGCCAAGCAGTAGTTTAAGC
The DNA here is from genome assembly GCA_963277665.1 of Viscum album. Taxonomy (NCBI): domain Eukaryota; kingdom Viridiplantae; phylum Streptophyta; class Magnoliopsida; order Santalales; family Viscaceae; genus Viscum; species Viscum album. The sequence continues at coordinate 402,872,502 of OY728167.1, forward strand.
ATTCAAACCCGGTTCTCTTGTAAAGTAACAACAACAAAAGGGATCCGTGAGATCCCTTGAAGTACTGGAACAAAACAAAGCCCCAACATACAGCCCCACACGACCTTAGATTCACAAACCAGCAACTACATGACATGTGGGGATCTCATCCCCATCCACGTCACCCCACAAGCATCAAGCAGAACAACCACACATGTTACCAAAATATAGCAAGGGAGTTTCCAGATTCAAGCACACCATTCATTAAGTTCCTTTTTTATGTTTGTTTAATCAGGGAGGTCACACAAGGATTATTGTTCACTAGACATCTATTTAATCAACTGAGTTTACATAATTAACCAATTTCCATGTTACTACCATTAAATCATCACATAAGACACGGGTTCATTAGTACGTAAGGAAGGACCACCAATGACCACTATTTTTAGTGGACATAATCCTATAAAAATCACAACATATAAAGGAATATAAAAGAGCACAACAGCATCATCAAACACACCCCTTAATTATTAAAAAACCATTTATTATCTTCATTAAGGTTCAGTTTCATCCATACCCAAAGGAAACATTAACATACCCACCCTTCATGATAAACAGTAAAGAGAGACGAAGGAAAACCCTACCTGGATGATCAACAATCAATTTTTTTCTCCATGTTCCAAGAACTAAGGATGCACGACTCACATGGGAGGAACTCTGAGGACTCCAAGAGTGAGAAAAAAAATCTCTAGAATAGGCGCACCACTTGCCTCAGAAAGGGGGACTCCAAATGCACATAGGAGACGAAAAGGACCAACCAAGAAGAATAACGGATTCCCTGTGCGATAAAAGGTGAGATCCTGGAGTTATGAGATATGAAATATTGAACGGCTTTAAAGGTGGATTATGGCTTCACCATGTGGTTGGATTGTTACACACAATGAAATTAATTTTTATTTAATAATTTCCATCAGAGAGGTTTCCATAACAGTTGTGAGTTAAAGGGTTTCCTTTAAATAGAGGAAAACATGTAACATGGGTGGAACTAGAAAGTATGGGAAAAGGTGTGAAACTGAGGAAAAAGCCACAAGTTTTTGTAAGTCAAGGGTCTCCTAGTTATTCTATGATTTTTTATATAATTTGTGGGCCTTTAATGGATTTAAAAGGGGTATTAAAATATTTTCACGTCAAAATATACATTGTGGGAGCAGAAAAAATCAAAAACTGGAAAAAGAACAAAGGGTGGGACACCATTTGGTGAGACACTGTAACGATGCCACGGTCACGGTACCACCGTAAGTGGTGCCAGTATTTCGGTGTGAGATCGTGATGGAGTGTACACCACGGTGCCACAGTCACTTTGCCACCAGTTTGGTAGAACACCGGAAGCGGGGCCACCGTCACGGTGCCACCGGTTCGGTGGAACACCGCAAGCGGTGCCACTGTGTCTGTGTGCGACTGTGACTGGTGCCACCGTCACGGTGCCGACATGACCGGTGCCACTGTTTCTGGGGGACCGTTTGATAGAACTGAGTTTTTGGAAAACTATTTAATGATCCACTGTCTGGGCCATTACAAAAACTAAAAAACACATAAAACCGATAAAACAAAAAAATTATAAAAACCCTTTTTTCCACTATGATTCTGTCACAATGATGAAAACAAGACAAGTGAAATACTTTAGGGATAAGTGAATATGGGAAAAAAAGTAGTCTAAGGATCGAAAAGGCCTCCAAAGGATATTTTCCTAGGTACCCCAAAGCATTATCATCACTCATAGTAACTACATGCTAGAATGCACAACTGTCTTGTGTACAAGCCTACGTGATCAGACTGAGAAAGACACCTGAGCAAGATACCTGATAAAGATGGACCCTTCACCCAGGGTCCTATATTTTCTAATGAATAGGGCCCTGGGATCTTCATTTGTATGGATAGAAATTCACAAAGGCTAATTGATGCTCTGTTCACCCTATTGATTCTCTCAATCTCTCCATAACCTTATAGGTAGCTTTCGAAAATCCAAAGAAGAGGGAATTAAAGGGGAATAGTGAAACTAATGTCCTCTCAGGGTTTAAAATAAACAATACCTGCATGAGGACCTCGTTCACCCTATGATTAATGAAGAATAGAATGAGGTACCCTTCCTCATCTAGGGACCTACATGAGTCAATTCCAGGAACACCTGTGGAGACCCTTGAATGCTTGAGCAAGGTATCTCCCAAGTGTAGTTTCCCAGCTAGTCTGTCTCCCATGGTGCCATCAGTTCTCCCAAGCCTACCTACATGAAGCACCCCCCTGTGCGAGCCTCCTTGGTTCGCCCTAACCTCCAGCCTACATCATCCACTCATCATAACTTATTTAAATTCATCCATGGAAGGCCTTATCCTAGTTTGGTTCCCTTGATTTAGAGGGATCAAGTTGAAGCATCCACCAAGACCTCTAGACTTATACAACCATGGATAGTGGCACACCAGTGTGTCCCTCATTAGGGTGTGTATTCCTATAGTCATAGGTTTCCTTCACTTGTCCAGTTGGCCGGTTAGGGTCATTGAGGTGAATGAGAGTATTTATTCCCATGATAACAAGGACCCCAACTCTGGGGATAGTTTTTGGGAGTTCATGGCCTCAGATACTAGAGTTATGACCATGTCCTCCTCCTCTCATCTTTGAGACCTAGAGTCTCCAGTTCCAATCAGGGAGGATAAGGATCACACTTGTGTTTCCTTTTGACATGAAATGAGATCTTCCTCTATTACTTTAGAAACAAATTAAGGGAATACCTATAGGTGTAATCCCCTATCCTTTCTTTTAGGAGGTTTCACTCTTGATTCTCTCTGCCCCTAGAAATAGATTCATAGAAGGGATGGGCACATAATCACTCTCCTCTTTCTCCCACTCCATTCCCTCCTATGTCTCCATACCCTGGACCCATTCCATGGTAAATTGAAGAGAGGGGAGTTTTGTAACCATACCCTCTTTCATCAGTAGAAACAAGTTAGAGGAGGTGGGTTCACTCAATGCCCCTTCCCTTTGGGGTTTGTCACCATGTGCACCTGTGGACAAAAGTAGATTGTGAGGTGTCTCAGATCATCTATTTCCCCTTGTTTCTCACACTGAGCATGACTCACTTGATCTTAGACATTAATTATGATCATTAAATCCTCACAGATCATGACACACCATTTAACTTTGAGAAATATGATTCCTGCCACAATCATGGTATGTAAGATGCCCTCTTAGGGCCTGAGCTCAATAGGAATCCTCTTCAAGAATAATCCCCAAAAATAATTCCCTTAATCTAGGCATCCTCCTTAGGAATAAGACCCGAAACAAGCCTCCAAATCACCATGATTTAACATCCCTAATTGTCCCTCTTTAGGGAATCCCCTTTAAGAGTAGGCCCCAACTTAATCCTATCAAAGGGCCATATTACCCTATGAGGTAAACCTATCGAATGCCTCCATAGTTGATGTTATTCATAACCAAACTATGTGGGATTTGATTCCCCTATAAAATGGATACAAAGGAATCCTCTATGTGGTCCAAATAAAACACTCCAAATCAACCATGTTCTCTCTTGTCCATATTCCCAACAGGGTCTAATTCAACCTAGGAAACCATATTCCTCCCAGGTTCCCAAGGCTGATTCGGCATAAGTCTCACACAAAACTTTGATTAGGAAGCTTCCACCTAGACATACTTACCACATGATGTTAAACTATATGGTTAGGTCCTTATCACATGAACTTAAAAGGTATGATTTCAATACCATAAAACAAAAATCTAACAACATTGGCCTTTATCAGCGCTAGAAAAAAGTGGTGATAAATGTACCCTTTATCAGTACTAAAAAAGCATTGATAAAAGGAACCTTTTATTAGTGCTTTTTTATAGCACTGTTAAAAATAACCTTTATCAACACATTTTTTTGCGCTGATAAAAGAAAACCTTTATCAGTTCATTTTTTTATTGCTGATAAAGGGTGTCCTTTATCAGTGATTTTTGTTTAGCACGGACAAAGAACATCCTTTATCAGTGCTTTATTTTTAGTGCCAATAAAGGGATCCTTTTATTAGCACTTTTTTCACATATAATAGTATGGATAAAATGAAATAATTAAAAAAATAAAAATAAAAAATTATTTTATTAAATTAATATTATAAATTTTATCAATTAAATAATTATTGATAATAATGAATAAATTGATTATATTATATATAATTTAAAAATAGTATAAATTGAATATATTGATATATGTAAAATAATAATTAAATAAAAAAAATTAAAAATCATTAAATTGAGAAAAATATTAAACATTTTATTAATTAAATATTTATTGATAATGTAATAAATAATATATATTAAATATATCGATATATATATGAATGTATATAAATATGATTTATATACTATAAAATATTATTTATGCTTTACATTACATAGTAATATATTCAGTGAATAATGGTTTATAATTAAAAATTAATATGAATTAAAAATACCGACTACTTTCATCGAGTAATGGACATAATTGAATTTTGTTTGATTTTTCAATTTAACATAGATCACATTTATTATATTTATTTCACATATATATATTTAATTCATTTTTTATATACATACGCACACACACAAATATTTTTTGTGAATTTAAACAATTTATATTATATATATATATATATTGTGTTTTAATATTTTCAACATGTATTCATCATTATTTATTTATATATTCATTTTTTAATGATTAATATTAATCAAACGTATCAAAAATTTTAATATTTTACTCATTTTTAATTCATCAATTTTGCTCATTTTTAACATGCATACACTGAAGATTAAATATTCGTTAATAATGTTAAAAATACATTTGTAAAAAAATATTTGTAAAAAAATTATAAATGTACATTTACTATTTTTATACATTTATAATTATAAATAAATAAATAATATTTTTTAAAAAAGTATTTATATAATTATAAATAAATAATTATAAATTTATAATAAATTTATTTAAATAATGAATATATTTACTATATATATATAATTATATAATTATATATAATGATATAAATACTATTTTTTCAAAAAGTATTTATATAATTATAAATAAATAATGATATATTCAAAGAATTATAAAATTATTATTTTATAAAAAGTATTATTATAAGTATTATAAATATATATAATAATTGTACTTTTAAAAAAAATTAAATAGTATTATAAGTATTTATCAAAAAAAATTTGCGCCGATAAAAATAGAGATTTATAAGTGCTAAAAAAGCACTAATAAAATCAATATTTATCAGCAAAAAACATTAGCACTGATAAAGATAGATTTTATGAGCACTTTTTTAGCACTGATAAATCTATATCTTTATTAGTTCTATGAAAATTGATGATAAATATTCATTTTATCAGCGCTTATTAAATTAGAGCAGATAAAAGGTATCTTAATTAGTGCATTTTTGGAAGCATTTATAAAAGTGTCCTGATCTATTTTAAGAACCCAAACCATCGCAAACCAGTTCATGATATCCAAAGCTCTCGGTGGAAGTGACCTACTTCCGACACTCCTCATTGTTGAATTCATGCTCAAATGAAGGCTAGAATCAAGGATACAACTATTCCATGTCTCGAATCAAAGGCTCGAGCGATTCAAGGGTTGAACGAAACAAATGATGGAATGAAATCTAGGTTTTGAAATACCTCTAAATTCCCTTGGTTATCTACTGAACCTTCTCATTCCATGTCTGTGTATCCCAAAAAGTCTAGTTGCACTATCCTATAATAAAACAACCCAAAATTAATTATTTTTTAGATATATTGAAGTATCATCTACCCGATAACATGTGGCTCTTCTTGGGACAACATTGGTACTTTGTGACTTGAAATATATCAAACCCAATGTTGGGTCATGTTTTTGTGAGGTATAATAGGATCTTAATACCAATATTCCAGGACATATACCTTTTTTGTAATCATCAACTTTGGAAAAATTCATCCATATAGTGGTCGGTGTTGTCATTAGTTTGGAATATTCCATTGAAAGTCTCTTGGAAACCTCTTTTTCATGTTTTTTAAGAAATTAATGTGTTATAATTTCCTTATGCCTCCTTTAAACCAAGTAAAATGTTTCACCAATCATAGACATCTCAATATCATACCTCATATGATCCACAAAAAAAATTCATTTTTCCCAATCCTCAAATATTATGTCTTTGACATATATGAGTACTGACATCCTTTGATCATTCTCCTTCTTGATGTATAGGGTGTGATCAACTCTACCTTACAAAAAACCAAGATTTCTTAGGTATTTATCCAACCTTAAATACAATGTCCTTAGTGATTTATTTATCTTATACAAATAATTCTTTAATTGGAAAACATTTCTATCATTTTCATCCATAATAAACCAATCTGGTTTCTCAATGTATAAACCCCTTAAGAACTCCATTTAGGAACATAGATTTGACATCCATTTGGTATAATTTTAACTACATTTACATTTAAATACCTAAAAAAATTCAAATATTTTCAAACTAGGCTAAAGGAGTAAATTTATCATAAATATAAATTCATTTGATCTAGGAGTTCCCCTTTCACACTATCCATTATTTATTTTGAGCCACTTTTCCATAGTCAATGAGTTTAATATTGAACACCCACTTGGTTCTAATAAAATTATTGTTTTCCAGCCTTAGAACAATTTCCCAAGTCATATTTATTTTATTCAGATCAAGATCCCCAGGCATATATTTGATCTAATTATCATCATTTTCAGCCTCTCCAAATGATTTAGGCTCTACTTGGTAAAAAATAATGTTTTTTTGTAGATTCCTACTCCTTTGAGTTTTCACCAAAACTTTTCGACCACCAATGAAATTTTATTCATTTATTTCATCCTTTCTTATATTTCTTGTAGTTGATAAATATATATCCACATTTGAAATTATAACCCACTCATTAATACTTCTTAAAAATAGATTTATTTATTTCATCACGCATCTAATAAAAACTATGTATTTTTTACATTAATCCATATAAAAATAGATCATTATTTAACATTTACTTTTGGTTTCACCCTTAGTAATCTCTAATTACTATCTATGTAATTCTCACAAATGGGAGGCACTACCCCTTTTAGGGAACACAATGGAGTACAACTATCATCCTCATCACTTTCATCTCACTAACAGTTATTTTTCCAAATTTTTTCTTAGGACTCATCCCCCATCTCTTTTATGTTTCTTTTACTACTCTGAGTAGTAGTTATCATATGGATGACTATTTCTTTGAGTATTTCAAGAAAAATAGGTGCATGTCCATAATATATGGAGGATGAGTTCCAAACAACAAAATACTATGATGACTATTTAGAAGATAAGCTGATGAGGATGAAAATTGTATATAACTTTCACCTTTATATGAATTCACAGGATAACACATAATATAGTGGAGTAATTCTTTTCATAAATTACATTACCCATATTTTTCAATGCATACTGAAATTATTTTAAAAAATAAAATTTTGAATTTCCCTTATTAGAATTATCTATTACTTTCACCTTTGATTATGTGTATTTATTTATTTATTGTACAAAATGATTATTTTATGAACATAATAGGATATATATACTTTATCTTAGGTGATTAAAATATTCAATCCAATGCATATTATTTTCTTCTCATCTTCCTCACTCATTGATTAATTGTTTGGAGAGATCTATTTGTGTTTTTTTATCATCATTTTTTCATTACCGTCGGCATATCCCTATGGTAAACATTATTTGCACAGTAAAATCATTATCTATAGAATTATTGTATTATTTCATAAATGTGTTTAGTTTATTTATTTTTAGTATTAATCATATAATAATTGTTTCCTTATATAAGTGGATTTTTTTAGTTGGGGTGGTTTGTTCAAATCTGCTCATGCTCGTGAGGGATTGGACTTCATGCCTACAACTAAGATAATGCCAATAAGAAAATGTATCAAGAATTCATACAACGATTGAGAAAATGTGAATTCTTTCTACTTATTTAATTAATTTTGTTATAATTTATCTACTATATGTAATCTAATTTCATTATAACTTTTATCTAATACTAATTTAGTTTTTTCACAAACCTTTTGGAAAGTAATATTTTGCTTTCAACTATCTAAAACAAGACACAAAAGAGATAAAATGCTTCTTTCTTCCAATGTAACCATGTTTTCCATTTTCATTTTTTTAGAAATTAAAATACTTCATATTGGCTTGATGTTTTTAGCCAAAAAACCATTATCATTGTTGAAATCCAAAGAGGAGAGGAATATCATGTTCCCATTGTGGTGACTTCTCATGATATAATGGGAATATGAGCTTCTTCTTCACTTCTATATTTCAACAATGAGAAAGGTTTTTATACTAATAACATAAATTAAGTATGATGTGTGGGAATTTAGACATATAAAGAAAATGTAAACATTGTCACATTGGAATTTAGGGTTTTTTGAGAATTTTGGGTGTGTAGGAATCAACTTCACTTCAATATGACACATGGCACAACTGGTATGACTCCAAGTGGTTCTTTTTATTTAAAATTGACATTAATTTTAGTAAAAAGGACAACTAATGTAATAAAAACTGAGAAAATATATTCCTATTATTTAAATACTTTAGGGAAACGATACAAAATCCATTTTAGATGTGTATGAATTAGCCACACCTCAATTTGACACATGGCATGACTGCTATGACTCAATGTATCCATTATCAGTTTAAAATCAGCAGTTTAGTTCAAAAAATGTCACTCATTGAAAAATAATAAAATAAAAAATGATTTTATTCATTATTTAGGAATTAAATTCATAAGTCATTTGTGATGTGTAGGTATCTGCCTCACATCAAACTGATACATGATGTGATCAGTATGGGTTAAAGTGTGTGTTTCCAGTTTAAAATGACATTTTAGTATACAAAAAAATGACGTATTCAAAATAGAGAAAATACATTTGGATTTTTTTTGATACTTTAAGAAAACAATCCATAAGTAATTTATGATGTGTATGAATCAACTGCACCTCAATATGATATATGATGTACCTGATTTGACTCAATGTGTCTGTTATTAGTTTAAAATTAATAGTTTAGTTGAAAAATATCACTCACTAAAACCCAAGAAAACATGTTTGTATTTTCTTGATAATTTAGTAAATTGATTCATAATTCATTAGTGACATGTAGGATTTAGTCTCATTTCAATTTGATATAATATGTGATCAGTATGAGTCAAAGTGCATGTTTTGAGTTTAAAATAATTATTTTTAAAAAGAGACAAGTGACCTACTCAAACCCAAGAAAAATCATTTGAATTGTTTTGATACTTTATGAAAACGATATATAAGATAGTTTTGATGTGTAATAATTAGTCTCAACTCAATATGACCCATGGTGTGACAGGTATGACTCCTAATTCATTTTTATATTTAAAATTTACATCAATTTTAGTAAAAAGGAAAACTGAACTACTCAAAACTGATCAAACACATCATTATTGTTTTGATAATTTAGGAAAATGATCCATAATCCATTTAGGACATGTAGGAATTAGACTCAACTCAATCTGATTCATGGTATGACCGGTATGACTCCAAGTGCATCTTTTTATTTAAAATTGACATCAAGTTTAGTAAAAAGTACAACTAACCCACAAAAAACCAAGAAAATACATTTAGATTGTTTTGATACTTTAGTAAAATGATATATAAGTCATTTGTGATGTGTAGGAATTAGTTTAACCTCAATTCGATGCATGATGTGACCGATATTACTTCAAGTGCGTCTTTTTATTTAAAAGTGACATCAATTTTAGTAAAAAGGATAACTGACCTAATCATAACCAAGAAAACACATTAGAATTGTTTTGATATTTTATTTAAAATATCCATAAGTCATTTTTGATATTTAGTAATTTGCCTCACCTCAATACGATACATGATGTTCTCGGTATGACTCAATGTGTCCATTATTAGTTTAACATCGACAGTTTAGTTTAAAAAATGTCATTCATTGAAAACTGAGAAAATAAACTTGTATTTTCTTGATAATTTAGAAAATTGATTCATAAGTCTTTTTTGATGTGTAAGAATTGGTCTCCTATTAAACTAATTCATGATGTGATCGGTATGAGTCAAAGTGTGTGTTTCCAGTTTAAAATGAAATTTTAGTAAAAAATACAAGTGACATACTCAAAACCAAGTAAACACAATCATATTGTTTTTATACTTTATGAAAATGATCTATAATCCATTTGGAACATGTTATAATTATCCTTACCTCAATCTGATTCACGGTGTGACCAATATGACTCCAACTGCATCTTTTTATTTAAAATGGACATCAATTTTAGTAAAAAGGAAAATTGACCTACTCAAAACCAAGAAAACACATTCGAATTAATCTGATAATTTATAAAAGCAATCCCGTCACGACCCATCCCTCGGGGCCTGTGTCGTAACTACCCCAAACCCGCCTTCCATAGGCCAGGGGCTGATGACTAGCATCAAAGGCGTGAATCCCTATGACTGGAAGGGCATTGCCTTTATAAAATGAAAAGTCACACAACCAGAGATCAGGAGGAATAAAATACTAATTAAAGCAGTATAACAAGTGTGCTAAAAATACGAAGGGGCTAGAAATACAAGCCCAACAGAAAGGTACAGCTACAACTGAAAGAAAGTACAGCTGAAAAGACAACAGTTGGAAGATGGAAGAAGCTCCTGGATCGTCCTCCGGGTTCCTACCTGAAGGGTAGGTGTAAATGTCCTCCTCAGCACTCTGCGTCTATCAGTCCACTCCGTGTGCTGTCACGCTGAGTGTCCACCTCCGGGTACCGTCCAGTCCTCATACACTCTGTCTCGGTTAGCACTATCCGTCATCTGCATCCAACACAACGAGGTGCGGGCATATCCCGTGCAGGGGTGAGTATAACAATACTCAGTAGGGACCCCAAGACCCTCAAGATATCACAAAATCCAAAAAGGATAAACCACAAAAGAAAGATCTCAACAGATAACCTTTACTTAGGTATATGCCTATAAATATACCTATGTTATCAAGTAACCCATCTCAATCAAGAGAAAAACACAAAGGTAATTGACTCAGCTCAAACCAGGATTTTATTCATGATGTTGAAACCACGGCTGCTAGAGAACTCCTCCTCTATCAAGAACAGTAGTCCTGTTGCGACTCCAAGGTGTTACTCACTAACCTTAGTCTGTTGAGGTACTCCTCCTGTCGAGTACCACGGGTCTGCCACCCCAACACAGTAGCGCTCCCCGCCATGGGTCTGCCGCCCCAACACAACAGTGCTACCCCTAATAGCCTATAGTGGTACTCCTTCTGTCGAGTACCGTGAGTCTACCGCCCCAACACAGTAGTGCTCCTCTACCATGGGTTTGCCGCCCCAACACAGTAGTTCTCCCCACTGGGCTAGTAAAGTCACTCCGAAACGAATCAGACAAGCATTCATCAGGTCTCAGCCAACTACTATGTCTTCATACGCCGTATGCTCATCTTTGGGAGGGTCAGCTCCATGAGCTACTGGTCGATACTTCCAAGTGTCACGTAATCTCACGTGGAAGTATCTCAAAGGACCACCTCATCATAGGGGTCTCAACGCAACAGACGACGCGTCAATTGGACACCCGGTCTGTGAGTTATTAGCATTTCCGTTCCAGGGGCCCGGTTGGATTTTGGGTACAATCCAACCTGGACATGCTCAAACCACATCTAAAATCCTGTGTAGAGTATTCCAAAAGAACCGTCTCATAAATAGGAATCCAACATAGTCAACAACACGTCAAAAGGACATCTGGTCCTTAAGTTATAAGTGTTTCTGCTCCGATGACCCGGTTGGATCACGTTCGTTCCAAACCGGGCCATTTTTTCAAAGTCATCCAAAACTCACTTAGAGTATCAAAAAAGGAACACCTCGTTGCGGGGGTCCTAGTTCCGCATACGACGCGTCGATTAGACTCGCGGTCTTCTTGTTATTCACGTTTAAGTGAAATCGGCCCCGACCCGTTAAGCCTAGTGGGCTGACGGGTCAAGTCAACCTAGAGTTGGTGGGTTCGACCTGACAGGGGGTCGGACTGGCCCGATCAAACGTGCAGCCCAGCTGAAAAGGTGCTGTCTAGCCTGAGAGGGCATGGCCCGGCCCGGCGGGGAGCGGCCCGGCCCAGCACAGCCCGATCCGGCGCGGCGCGACCCAGCCCAGCAGGGCCCGGCCCGACCGACCGCAGCTCAGCCCAAAGGGGCCGAGCAGTCCGAGGCGGGAGGCGCGACCCAATGGATGCCCGAACCGGCAGTGCCAAGCGGCGTCACCCCCCTAACCGGCCAGTCAAAGCCGGTTGGCCTTCACGGCGCAAGCGGCCCTCTTAGGCCGACCGCGATTCCTCAAGCGCGGTGCCCTCCTGGCGCTGCGGGTTCTTCCCAGCCCGACCGACCTATTACCGGCCGGTTCAACTGCCGAGCAGCCTTCATAAGCAGGCTGCGTTTCTTCCTCAGTGTGGCTCTATGTAGGCGATGCTAGTTCTTCAACCTGGCCGGCCGCTTACTGGCCGATTCGCCTGCCGATGCAGCCCGCGGAGTGCGGGTCGCGGTTCTCCACAGTGCGGCGCCGTTGGGCGCCGCAGTTCCTCCCTTCATCCCGGCTGTCTATGGTTGGCCGTTTCTTCCTTGATCGAGCGGATCGTTGTTTCGGGCCGCGGTTCTTCAGCATGCGGCCGGCGCATGGTCGCCGCTTCTTTTTTCGCCACCTCTTTCATTCGCGAAACAAAATAACAAGAAACATCGGAGGGTCTTCGGGCTGATGTTTGTTTAGTCCATGCCCTCTGTGTTAAGTGGTACCAATCGTCCATAGACAATCCATACTTTTAAAACAAAGAAAAATTTTAATCCACTAAAATTGAATGTAATCCCCCTACCTTGGAACAACTTCGTGGTAGTCGAGTGTCGTGGAAGACGGCATCGCGGAGGTCGGCTGTCATGGTATACAGATGTCATTTCCATTGACATCAGGGTGAGTCCGAAGGGAAGTGTCAATGGAGAAGTCTTTCATGTTCTTCACCGGAGTCGTTCTTCATTGAAGGTTGGTGTTCTTTGTCAGAGAAGAACACTTCCTTATAAATCCTCTCAAGAGATCTCCCACCAGGATTTTCCAACCAAAACAAATTAAAAGGCTTTCCCCTCTTTTTAAAAGAATTTCCCACCAATTCAAAACAATTAAAAACGAATTGTTGACACATATATTAGTTAATTAAGAGATTAATTAATTCATTAGGTGGGGTGGCACAATCAATGGGTGGAAGGTGGAGAGGCTCCACCTAATAAATGATGGGGAGTTTTCAACTTAATATAGAGGAGATTAAGGGGGATTTGGCACATTAAATGGAAGCTCAAAGGTTCAAGGGGTTTAAAGGGGGGTTAGGTGTTCGTGTGGGGACCACCACATGTTATCCTCCCATGGGAGGTTATGTGGGTGTGGGATCCACCACCAACTACCCTTTGAAGATATAAACCACCAACAAAATAAAATTTATATAAGACATAAATTTTAATTAGTTTAAAAAAAATCCCCAAATTAACTTTCAACCAGCATAAAACACAACTGCGGTAAAGGTCCTCTTAATAAATTATCAGCGCTGCGAGTTCATCGGTGTCCTGATATTTCAATTTCGAGCACCGGTTTAAAATATTGAAAAACCTACACATTCATTTACTGAACGTACCTGAACAAATCTTCGGAAATTGATTTTGGGCACACCGGGCCTTGGAATCTGGTGCCGTCAGAAGCCACAAACTTGTAAAATTTCAAAGAATTAAGAAAACAAATTTCCTTGAAAATTACGAGTCTTTACATTACTCCCACCTTAGGGATTTACATCCCTGTAAAGCTTCAACACACACTAGAGAAAAACAAAAGAGGTACCGAGCATGCATCTGAGCCTCCCACTCCCATGTGCTCTCTTGGAGGTTTCCGTGCTACTAGTGAATGCACACCAGAGGAACCGACCGTCCTCGTAGGACCCGCTCCTGTCGATCCTCAATCTCTACTGGAACCTTCATGAAAGTCTCCCCGTCATCGATATCTAGCTCTCCGTGGTCGATGATATGGGATGGTTTGTGCACATATCTTCTCAACTGAGATACGTGGAAGATGTCGTGCACCCGGTACAATTGTAGTTGAAAGACCAAGCGGTAAGCCACCTATCCCATCCTGTTGAGGACCTGGAATGGCCTGTTGATCCTCAAAGATAACTTTCCACCTCAGCCACATCTCCGTAGACCTCGTCGAGGTGAGACCCGTATAAATACGTGGTCACCATCCTCGAACTCTAGTGGTCTCCGTATCCTATCAGTATAAGACAATGCCTGATCTACACAGTGTTCATCTGCACCTTCTCTGGTAGCCTCAAGATGAGCGCACTGGTCAACCTCTGCCTCAGCTCCTGAAAAGCTCTGCTGGCATCTCTCTGACCACACGAAGGGTTTCCCCATCTTTGTCAAAGCTAAAAGCGGTGTAGAAACTCTTGAGAAGTCTGGCACAAATCTAAGTCTGGCCAACTCATGAGTGATCGACTGCACCCACTTAGGCATGATTCCATCTTGTACTGCCTAGGGTTTCCTTTTCGCCGACCAAGGAAAACTCATCCCAATGTTGTAGGTAAACCACAACATTTTTTCCTAATACAATCAATCTGTATATGAACTGTGGTTGCCCAGTCCATACCCAAACTAATGTCGTAAGGCCTCGATGCTGCCACCAAGAGGTTCCAACCTAAACTCTCACCTCAAGGGTTAGATCACAATGTCGGCGTAAGCGTGATTATCGAGTCTCCTCCCAAAGGTATCTCCAGACGTGAGTGTCATGTCAATGGCTTAACCGGAAACTCTAGGTCTGAGACAAGATTCGTGGAAGGAATGATTCATATCAATGTCCGTTGTTACGGAAGCTAGTAGTAGATAGAGACCGTACATCGAATCATTCCTAGAGCCCTTGGGTCACACTCCTTGACCGAATGCAGCTATTCTCTTCCCCTGCTCTCCATATCTCTGAGCCTAACGGGGACTACAAAGGTAGGTGGTTGTAACATGTTGAAATGTTCACCAACTCATGTTGATCTCTTAGCTCTACTTCCACGTCTGCTACCCTATAGATTCATATATCCTTAACACTTACTCTTCTCGAAACATTATAAACACTCAAGTCTCTGAGACTGGCGCCAGTTTCATGCTTCTCACTGCTAACATTCACTGACTGTATCCGCTCAACGAAAGATCGTTCAACCACAAAGGTTCTCTTTAGCACCCTAACATAAGTAAGAATGCTTTAGAGGAAAAAGTGCTGGCTCAGATATCCTTAAACACACCTTGCTCAGAGGTCAGAGCTCTAAAGCACTGATCGCTTCGTAATCATAGAGTTCCAGGAATGGTCGGTACGCCTCGATGAATACTCAACTACCGACATGCCATCCTGTCGAAACTATATCAACTCTAGAAAAACTCTCAGCCACCTCCTCAATCCAGTCCTCAGGCGCCTGTGGGTCGGGCTCGCCTCGGAACCTGAGGGGTATCTGATGCTAAAACAGGTGTAAGGTACTAAGCCTTCATGTGTCATCTACCGGTACTACCAGTTAAAACTACTGACCAAAAGGTAGTGATATAGCTGGCACACTACCCGAAGGTACTATCTCAGGCATCATTCCACGTACCGAAGCCTCATCACTATGAGGACCAACCTTATGGTCACTCACTGAGAAAAACTCGTAGATAAGATCACCATCTACTCTACTGGTGTCTAAACTAGATGTAAAACTCTAGAAATCACCTCCAGTCAGTCCTATGCTGCCTGGAAATCTGTCTCGCCTTGTAACCTCAGAGGCCTCTACTGCTGGAACTCGTGCAACACGCTCTGTCAGCATGCACTGTCTGCTAGTACGGCTGGTGGCATCAGCTGCCTAACGGGTGGTGGTGGTGCTGGTACACCACCCGAAGGTGCCAACATAGAAAGAGGGCTCTGCACCGGACCTCGTGGCTCGGTGGGCCGTCATCGGGTACTCTCTCGGAACTCCAACTGACTGTCTGCGTGGAGGCATTCTGAAAAAATGTGACACGGTCAAGAGACTATACCTGGTGAGCTGAACTGGTATAATTTTACTTAAAGAAAACTTTCAAAAACACACACGCAATTAGTGTTTTCGTGCACTGAGTCAGAAATCAGGATTCAGGGTCCTGGTGTATGGATACGTCAGCTGCCGCACCAACACTGGACTCCCTGAACTGAAAACCACACTCATTACCTTTAACATTATTGCTTCACAGAAAGGGAATATTAGAGTTCTATGTTCTGTGGTAGAACCAACTCCTCTGATACCAATTTTTCACGACCTGTCCCTCGAGGCCCGTGTCGTAAATACCCCAAGCCCGCCTTCCATAGGCCAAGGGCTAGGGACTAGCACTAAAGGCGTAAATCCCTATAACTGGGAAGGAATTTCCTTTATAAAACATAAACTCACATGACCAGAGATAAAGAGAAATAAAACACTAAGTAAAGCAGTATAACAAGTGTTCTAAAAATAAAAAGGTTCTAGAAATACAAGCCCAACAGAAAGGTACAGCTACAACTGAAAGAAAGTACAGCTGAAAATACAACAACTGGAAGATAGAAGCAGTTCTTGGATCATCCTACAAGTTCCTACATGAAGGTTAGGTAAAGATGTCATCCTCAACAATCTATGTCTATCGGTCCGATCTATGTGCCGTCACGCCGAGTGTCCACCTCCGGGTACCATCCAGTCCTTGTACACTCTGCCTCGGTCAGCACTATCCATCATCTGCATCCAACACAATGAGGTGTGGGCATATCCCTTGCAGGGGTGAGTATAATGATACTCAGTATGGACCCCAAGACCCTCAAGGTCTCACAAAATCCAAAAAGGATAAACCACAAAGAAAGATCTCAACAGATAACCTTTACTTAGGTATATTCCCATACATATACCTAAGTTATCAAGTAACCCATCTTAATCATGAGAAAAACACGAAGTTCATTGACTCAGCTCAAACCAGGGTTTTATTCATGATGTCGAAACCACAGATGTTGGATAAATCCTCCTCTGTCGAGCATAGTAGTCCTGTCGCGACTCTGAGGTGTTACTCACTAACCATAGACTGCTGAGGTACTCCTCCTATCAAGTACCACGGGTCTGCCACCCCAACACAGTAGCCCTCCCCTCCATGGGTCTACCACCCCAACACAGTAGCGCTCCCCCTAATAGCCTATAGTGGTACTCCTTTTTTCGAGTACCGAGGGTCTTCTGCCCCAACACAGTAGTGCCCCTCCACCATGGTTATACTTCCCCAACATAGTAGCGCTCTCAACTGGGCTAGTAAAGTCACTCTGAAACAAATCAGACAAGCAGTCATCATGTCTCAGCCAACTACTAAGTCTCCGTACTCCGTATGCTCGTCTCCGGGAGGGTCTGCTCCACGAGCTACTAGTCGATACTTCCATGTGTCAAATAATCTCATGTGGAAGTATCTCAAAGTATCACCTTGTAATAGGGGTCTCAACTCAATAGACAATGCGTCAATCGGACGCCCGGTCTGTGAGTTATTAGCATTTCCGTTCCAGGGGCCTGGTTGGATTTTGGGTACAATCCAACCCGGCCATGCTCAAACCACATCCAAAATCCAGTGTAGAGTATGCCAAAAGAACCGTCTCATAAATATAAATCCAACATAGTCCAAGGCACATAAATCAGACGTCCGATCCTTAAGTTATAAGTGTTTCCGCTCCGAGGCCCTGGTTGGATTACGTTCATTCCAAACCCAGCCGTTTTTTCAGAGTCATCCAAAACTCACTTAGAGTATCATAAAAGGACAGCCTCGTCGCGAGGGTCCTAGATCCGTAGACGGTGCGTCGATCGGACATGCGGTCTTCATGTTATTCACATGTAAGTGAAATCGGGCCCGGCCCGTTAAACCCAGTGGGATGACAGGTCGGGTCAACCCAGAGTTGGCGGGTCCGACCCGACAGGGGGTCGGACCAGCCCAATGAAATGCGCGGCCCAGCCCGGCGGGGCGCGGCCCGACCCGAGGGGGTGCGGCCCGGCCCAGCGAGGCACGGCCTGGCCCAGCACGGCCCGACCTGGCGCGGCGCGGCATGGCCCGACCGGCCGCGGCTCAGCCGGCTAGCCATGCGGTCTGAGGCAGGGGGCGTGGCCCCCCGGCTCCCCGAACCAGCGGCCCCAAGCGGCGCCGCCCTCCCTAACCCGCCGTCCGAAGCCGTCAGGCCTTCACGGCGCAAGCATCCCACTTGGGTGGGCTGTGGTTCCTCAAGCGTGGCGCCCTCCTGGCGCTGCGGGTTTTTCCCAGCCCAGCCGGCCTCCTTCCGGCTGGTTCAACCACCGAGCATCCCGTACAATCGGGCTATGATTCTTCCTTAGCACAGCGCCATGAAGGCGCCGCAGCTTCTTCAACCCGATCAGCCGCCTTCTGGCCGGTTCACCCGCCGAAGCTACCCGCGGAGTGCGGGCTGCTGTTCTCTGCAGCGCGGTGCTGTGGGGCGCCGCGGTTCCTCCCTTTGGCCCGGCTAGTTCTTCCCTGGTCGAGCGGCCCACGGTTGTGGCCCGCATTTCTTCCGCATGCGGCCAGCGCACGGTCTCCACTTCTTTCGTCGTCACCTCTTTCATTCGCGAAACAAAAGAACAAGAAACGTCGGAGTGTCGTCGGTCCGTGTTTGTTCGGCCCGCGCCCTCCACATTAAGTGGTAACAATCCTCCATAGACAATCCATACTTTTACAATGAAGAACAATTTTAATCCATTAAAATTGAACGTAATCCCCCTACCTTTGAAAAGCTTCACTGTAGTCGAGCGTCGCGGAAGACGGCGTCGTGGAGGTCGGGCGTCGCGGTATACGGACGTCGTTTTTGTTGACGTCGGGGTGCGTCCAAAGGGAAGCACCGATGGAGAATTCTTTCACATTCTTCGTCAGAGTCGTTCTTCATTGAAGGTTGGTGTTCTTCTTCGGAGAAGAACACTTCCTTCTAAATCCTCTCAAGAGCTCTCCCACCAAGATTTTCCAACCAAAACAAATGAAAAGGATTTCCCCTCTTTTTAAAAGAATTTCCCACCAATTCAAAACAATTCAAAAATTAATTGTTGACACATAGATTAATTAATTAAGAGATTAATTAATTCATTAGGTGGGGTGGCACAATAAATGGGTGGAAGGTGGAGAGGCTCCACCTAATATATGAGGGGGAGTTGTCAACTTAATGTAGAGGAGATTAATGGGGAGTTGGCACATTAAATAGAAGCTCAAAGGTTCAAGGGGGTTAAAGGGGGTTAGGTGTTCATGTGGGCCCCACCACATGTTATCCTCCAATGGTAGGTTATGTGGGTGTGGGCTCCACCACCAACCACCCTTTGGAGATATAAACCACCTACAAAATAAAATTTATATAAGACATAAATTTTATTTAGTTTAAAAAAATCCCCAAATTAACTTTCAAACCACATAAAACGCAACAGCGGTAAAGGTCCCCTTAAGAAATTATTGGCGCTGCGAGTTCATCGGTGTCCTTAGATTTCAATTTCGAGCACCGGTTAAAAAGATAGAAAAACCCGCTTGTACGTTTACTAAATATACCCGAACAAAACTTCGGAAATTGATTCCGGGCACACCGGGCCTCGAAATCAGGCGCCGTTAGAAGCCACAGACTAGTAAAATTCCAAATAATTAAGAAAAAAAATTCATTGAAAATTATGGGTCTTTAAAATTACATAATTCATTTTTTATGTGTAGGAATTATCCATACCTCAATCCGATACATGATGTGTTTGGTATGACTCAATGTGTCCGTTATCATTTTAAAACTGACATTTTAGTTCAAAATGTTTCACTCACTGAAAAATAAGAAAACAAACTTGGATTATCTTTATAATTTAGTAAAATGATTCATAAGTCATTTTCGTCATGTAGGAATCAGTATCACATCAAACTGACATATGATGTGACCAGTATGAGTCAAATTATGCGTTTCTAGTTTAAAATTACATTTTAGTAAAAAAGACAAGCAACACACTCAAAAATGAGCAAACACATTCAAAATGTTTTGATACTTTAGGAAAACGATCCATAAGTTATTTGAGACATGTAAGAATAAGTCTCATCTCAATCTGATTCATGGTGTTACCAGTATTACTCCAAGTGTTTCTTTTCAATACATTAATGTCATTTTAGTTTAAAACGCACATCACATCGCTAAAACTGAGCAAGT
Organism: Viscum album; assembly: GCA_963277665.1. Taxonomy (NCBI): domain Eukaryota; kingdom Viridiplantae; phylum Streptophyta; class Magnoliopsida; order Santalales; family Viscaceae; genus Viscum; species Viscum album. The sequence goes on from OY728167.1 coordinate 402,892,815, forward strand.
GAGCCTAGATTGTTTTCTCGTCATTCTATCTGCTATTACTTAATTAATTTTTTTATCATTTTTATTTTATTCGTATTTAGTTAATTTTCACAAAAATAATTCTTGAAGACAAATATGAAATGGTGTGTTGTGTAATAATCAACCACAACTCAATATGATACACAGAGTTCCTTATATGACTCAAAGTTTTGTTTAAAATTATCACTTTTGTTAATTTTTTCTTTATATTATTACTAACATAAGAATTATTTGATTATACAAGTGATTTTTTCTCATGTAGGGGTTAGGATAAAATGGAAAAGAAAGAATTCTATTTTTTAATGTCTGTAAAAAATTTTACTTATGTAATTATATAAACCAATGTTTTAAATGTCTATAATATAGTGTTTTTTTAATGTATTTGTGTTAAAAAATTTATTTCATTTAAATTATATATTATTACTTGATTTTTCTGATTTTTTGGTGTTATTGGGGTTTTAGTGTGCTGTTAAAGCACACTACACTAGTGTTGCAGTGTGTTGTTACAGTACACTACAGTATTCCCCTTTATCAGCACTTTTAAAGGTGCTGATAAAGGTTTCGTTAATTATCACTTCTATAAGCGATGATAAAGAACTACTTTACCAACCTTTTTTAGTGCTGATAATTTACTAGGGATTTTAATCTCTCTCCAGTTTTCAACACTTATCTAGCATTGATAAAGGAAATTTTAGCGCTGTTAAAGGCCTATTTTGTAATTGTGTGTGCCCCATTTAGTGGCACCAAAATGCATGGGTTCTGATTTCTTTTACAATAATTCACAGGAGGCCCATTTATAGGTTTGATCCCAATATTGAAAAAAACTCCCATCTCCATGGATGAAGATACAATACAGAGTTCCCCTAATGAATGGCTAGGAAACCAGCATCGTCATAATAATAAAAAAAGAATCTCTATGTAGTATATAAGAGGATTCCATCAATGGAGAACCTCAGATACGTATAGATATATCCATTGGTGAAGAACCAGAAATACATACAGATGATTATAAGATATATACATTATAATAATTTATTGTTAACTATGGTTTGACCCACATCATACTTGGGAATCAATAAAGTATTAATGAAAATTTCTTAAATCTATAAGAGAGTACCTAAGTAGGAAATAATCCCCCCCCCCAAGGGTGTGATGAGACCGAACTCCTATCCTCTTAACCAATATTTGTTCTTAAGAATCATTGGATAAAATCCATAATGAGTGTCTACCTTTAGAAAGCAGGTCCCTTTAGATACAGAACCATTGGGTATTTCTAGTTCCACGAACAAAACCATTGGAAATCGTTTTGAAATACAAAATCATCATGAACCATGAATTATGAGGGACAAAAAAACGGTGAACATGACGTGAATCCTTAACCAAGTTGATAGTTTCACCCATATATTAGGCCCCTTTAACATGATAAAAGAGGGCCATACAATACAATTGATCATGCATGTGTTCCTTTCAAAGAGATGCGGTCTTGACAGGGTTTTCTTATTTGTGTTTGAACCTTGTATGCACTTACTCTCAGAGATCCCTTCAATCCAATAGAGTTATTCTAGATTTAACCCATAAGAAACCAAGTTACTGATCTATCCAGATCTTTTTCCATGCAAAGAACACAATCACCCACCCAGCATCTTCAACACCGGGTTTCAAACTCACTATTTTGAGAATACTATCAGAACGGTACAATCCCAACCTTGGAGGCCACCAGAAAATCCCTCCAATCCATGAAGCAACCTAGATCATCCAATCAAAAACAGCCAGTGGTCCTGACGTAGATGGAACCGACTACAATCTTACACCATTTCGAGAGACTATCCCTATAACATGATAACCAATCCCTCCCATGTCTTAGGGAGATGAATCAAGAGTCCGCATACGATATCATCTAGAAGGCACATCGGTCCTTATAAAAGGATCCTACTTGTAATCACAACTGCCAATGTCACAAAGTAGTGAACCCTCAACATGATGAGGGTGTGGTCTTTGGTTATTTGGTCTAGGTCCTCTGAACCCAAGAACACAAGATGACCCATTGGGGATGACAACCTCCGAATAGGGAGAAAGGTCACACCTTTCCCCCCTCCATATAATCCCACAAACCCAATTTGGTGGAAATTTGTGAGTGGCTGCATACACCCACCCACATTCATTCATCCAGCCAATAGACTCATCTGGAAACATTCAAGGAATACCACCATTCAAATCTGATGACATACTATGATAAGGAACATACACCTGCATTCACCTACCATTCTTGTCAGCAGACTCGTTTGGAAGAACTCAAAGAATACTACCAACCATGTTTGTAGAAAAATAGCGAGTAGGTGCACACACTTGCCTACATTAATCAATCTTACCAATAGCCTCATCTGAAAGCACCTAGAAAAGTCAGTCAGAATGTCCAGAAGACAAGAAGGGGGAAATCTCAACTCTCTTCCCCCAAACATAAGTACTTTCAATATCCACTGGTAAGAAAGTGAGGACATGAAAATTCACACACACCTACTCTAGATACAGGCCGGTCATGTATCTCTGTTTCAGTCACTGAAGTCACCAAGAATATCTTAGAGATTGTGAATGGGTAGATGCAAATCCCTAATCACATCCTACAAACTTTCTAGTACATCATAACGGTGATGACAGTAGTTCATAAGGGATGGACACATAAATCCATACCCACAAGTGGGATGACTCATCCGTATGTCACCCCTAGAGCACATACACAACAACACTCTCATCTAGGAGGGTCATGGTGTAAAATTTCCCATATTATATAGTCAAATAGAATTGGAACATACACCCACTCCAATAAGAGGAAATTCAACTATCCTGATGGCCACTCCACGGAAGGAACATACACTTGCCCATGAAAACCACTTCCCCCCGCAAGTGGTCCCAATCAATCAAAAAAGGCATCCCATAAGAAGCCTCATCTAACATGATTGGAAAATAAAGAGCTGATCTATGATTTAGCTCATCTTAATACTGGAGTTCTTAAATCCTTTAGAAAAATATCTATCATAGTTAAAGATCATACCATCCCATTACCAAATTATGGGAGTATTAGTAGCAATTATGAAGGTCCTCTTTGGATACTTCACCATGAATTCTTGCTTCATGTATACATTCTGGTTGATCTCGTGTGCCTATCTCCTGATGAGATCCATGAAAACCCTCCATGTGGCTAGAAGACTAAAGAGAAATAGGGTCTTCCCATTACTGTAATCCACCATGGTGTTCCTCCTAGTGATTTTTTTCACTATGAAATATCTCTCTACAATATAATTTCACATTTTTCAGAGAATCCTCCAATTGGAAATGTAGTAATGATAAAGCCCTCCTATTGTGAGGCACTTGAAAAAAAATTCTAGTGATGTATAATTCATTTTCATTGGCAGGAGAAACCATTTATCAGTCAAAATATATCCCAAGGATAAGGTAATTCTCCAATCCACCCTTGGGCCACTTACTTTCAAGTATAGAGGAAGTCCATAATGATATTACTACCTGTAATAAAGCAGTAGGAAACCATACACTATGGTCAGACTAGGTAGAATAACCTATGTTGAAAGATGAAGAAGACATGATAAATATGAGGAAAAAATTGGATAAAGATTACATACTAGTCATTTAATATCCTTTGGACACCCCTCAATATAGCATTAGTAAGGTATTTTTAGAAGATTGTGTGCACAACATCCACATAAACATCTAGAAAACTATTCATCACCTAAAAAGAAAAGTTATTAACCTTTGACGAGTATCAAAGTCACATTAAGGTAATAGAAGGGTTGTAAAACTAAATTGACCTGACATATCTCCTCACTTCATGAAATCCAAATATCTAGAAACAGTAAGGATCCCTTCAATGTACAAGACTTAGTGCATTAATGATATTGAGACAGATGATTGTTGATACACCATTCACTGTTCGTATCCGAGGAAGGGGTGTACATGAAGTGTTAAATTTCACCAAACTCCCCAACCAGGAAAGCCCACAAAAAGTGGTATCATGAAATTTCATAGCTCTAGGTCGGCTCTAGAAAATGGAATCTATTCATAACCAAATACATGATCAGCAAAAACAGACATCGAACGACTCTCATCGATGTTGGTCCAAAAAAGAGAGTTCTATTCAAATTATTTTGCATCATTCATTTGAGAATATTGAGAAAGACTCCAATTTAGGGGGAATTCATCATCAGATAATGTAAATGTTAGAAATAACATGACGGTCTTCGGAAACAAGCGATTCAAGTGTGCGCTGAATGACGCACCCAACACACGTTCGAACAAAACTCCATAGAATCAGAAGAGAAGACATGGTAGTATCATGCACGACAGTTCGTGAGAAAACCCATCCCACATGACTAGGGGATTTTTTAACCCAACCCTTGTGGTTATCCAATCATGACTTAAGTATTGTGAAAGCATAATAGGAACAACCCCTGCACCTAGGGATGGGGTCTTTTTAACCACAACAACCACCTCCTCAGCTAGAACCGGTTTTCTCAAGATTAGGGAAGATACCACAGAATGAATCCTCCTATATCATCCCATACTATGATCCAATAATTCAACTTGGAACACATGCGAATGAACAATCATGATATTCCCTTTGGGTTAATTTCCACCAAATGGTTCCCATAGAATTAGAAAAGGAGAGGAAAAGACCTATTGGAGGGAACAGAAGAAGGCATCCTCACAAAGACACTAATAGAATGCCCGTAATTAATTTCAAATCAGTTAACATCATCAAAGATGCCCTTACAGATCCTCCAGAACATAAGAACAATTCATAGGAGTTAGAAGTAGAAGTTCCAATTCAAAATGGGGTCCACACTGAAACAAATTAAGGAGGTGTATATACCCAGAACCAGAGGCTTACCTTTAATTTTGGAACTACCTCAAACAATCCATCATTACCTCCCCTAAAGGCACCCAATGGGGAAAAAGGTTAGGGTCAAATCATGTCTCACCTCCTACCTAGAGAGGCTAATCCCTTTTCAATGGAGTAAAAATTTGCTTAGAAAGTGGACGAGTTGTTCGAATTGAGGAGACACAATAAAAAACTACTCTAAGGAAACATTCCTACTAGGTATGTTCAGAAAAAAGAACCTCAACCTACAATTCCATTTAGAGTACCTCAACAAAGGGAGTTTTTTGTGATAGGTGAAGCAAACCTGGAACATCTTATTAAAGTAGGATACCAACCACCAATATATTTGGATCCCATAGTAGCAGATCATGAATCCCTTCTATTACGCGTGCAACCTGAGTAGGATAAGGCACATTCTTATAGGCCTAACACTATAGGCTACCCATGATAGTTTCTAACAGTGTTGACACTGGTTTCCCTAGTATCCACCGCACCAGTTCAAGCTCTATCTTCCACACCTGTCCAGAATCCAGCTCAATCAGACATTCCTTGAATGCTTATAAACACTATTGAGTCATTATAAACTTTATTGGAATCCATGGAGAAATAGTGTGATCTAATATAGCTATAAGATAATAATTATCATGAATGGGTAGATCCGACTCATCCCCCACCAAACTTTGGGAATCCTATACTTCTAATATTCAATGGATCAAAAGATTTGGGGACATTCTGATGCATTTAGTCTCTCATTGTGATCTTATGATGGGTACCCCTAAACAAATTGGAGGTGGGGAAACTCAGGTGATTTGTGAAATCACTGAAAGGAACAACCTCTATGTGGTATAAAAGTTTTCAGTCTTAGTCATTTACTAGGAGGTAAGACTTCTATCATAAGTTTATCTTCTAGTTCAGATCAACTCTACAAAAGACAATATTCATTAATCTCACAGACTGAAAACAATGGGAGAATGAAAGGGTCTCAAATTTAATTTCTCAGTGGAAAGGATTGAAATATTACTTAAACCAACCACTCCCTCAATTAGAGTTGTTTCCCATCTATGTTGTGATTTTTTGTGAAAAGTTTCACATACTGTTAACCCCTATGAAATACACAAGAGGGTTTCGAGACCTTGCTACAATTTCTCAACAGGTGTAAAAATACATTGAAGAGACCAAAGATAATTCCCAAGTAATTCCATCAACTCAGGGAAGGAGAACAAGAAAATAAAAGGTTTCTATAGTTAAACTTAAGCAAGCCGATGTACCCACTCCTACTTCAAATCCTGCACCACATCATATGGATCATCCTCACAAACATTAGCAGAAATGATCACCTTTTCAATATGATCAAATATATTAGAGTGAAAAATAGTTTTAAGATATTAAAAACAAGTTTTCTTCTTTTATAAATGACCAACTCCCTAGATACTTCATATCGGTGTTGGAAAACAACTTAGACATGTTTCCAAATCCCGAGAACCCTAGTAAATAAGGTGATGATGATCTCCCAAAATATTTCCACTTCCATAACATGTTGGGGAACCACAAACATGATTGTTTTTTCCAAATACCACCATCAAATGGAGGACTCTAGGCAGTTGAATCTAAACAATTAACCTTCCCAAGTATTGTGTGTTTCTACCACCAAAAAGGAGGAGGAAAATGAATAGAAAGAATTCATCAATAGAGGTACACAGAAGTTCAATAACTAATTGGTCATAAATATGATCAATAGAACTCATGATATCCTTATAAAACAATTAAAACATCTAGTCATTCCATTAACCACTTCTACTAAAACAGATCCAATTCCATTAGTAACTCAATGCTCTAAAATCTAGTCCTAAAAAAAGTGACATAGACGAAAGAGTAAGGATAAAGAATAGGAATAAGAGCTTGTTACAAAGCTGAAAATGTCTATGAATTTAGTGGACTTCATTCCTACAATACCAAAATCACAAGCACCACCCCTCCAAATGACACAAAAAGAGTCGACCCGTCAAATGGAATATTTATCATATTAGGAATTGATCTTCCGTTCCGTTAATTTTATTCACTTAATGGATCACTTTGTAGATTATGAGTGGGGTTGTGAACCTAAATTTCCCAAACATTATTAGGGAACTATGGGAAGAGGTCGTGATATTCGAGGATTCATGGGAATACATGGTCATTCTAGGAGTTACTACTTCAACCGCTCCCTTGATCGAACTGTCTATATGGCCAAAACTCATGGGAAATATCTCTAGTGATCTCAAAAGGAACAAGGGGATTACTAAATACATGATAGGTTCTTCCCTGACATGATCATCCTGGAATATTGACTATAGGATACACCACCACCTCTTTGGTGAGTTGGAAGGCATAGCCGGCCTTATCCATCTAGAGTAGAAGCACTTCCATCTTCTACCCCAAGGGATGGTCCATCCACATTAAGAACATAGACTCCTAAAGTGACTATAAAAGATAATAACCATGCTAGGAAGTATAGGCATTTGTACCATAAATATAATTTATTGAATTAGTTATCCCAAATTTCAACTATTTTATCGATCATGAATTCTTTGATTCCGTCAAAGGACCTATGAGTAGCACTTATCGAGGCCTTGTCAATACCTCAAGAGTTTGAAGTCAAGGTAGCAGATTTCTAGGTATATCATGTAAATAATAACCCTAAAAAATTTCATACGGTCATCTCTTTCACATACCAAGATGAGGATGTTGTAATATAGGGATATGTTAGGCCCCTGTATATATTTGGAAGGATAAACGAAATTGACATCTAATAATCCTTCATCGACTATGGCTCATGAGTCAAATTCATTTCAATATGAATGCTTCGATAGCTACGATTCAATGAATCTCATTCCCCCATACACCCTAATATTACAAGGTTGGTTCTATAAGGATTAAAATCATCTCAGATAAATTGAACTCAAGACTCAATTCGGGGATCTTGTGTCTGATTCAGAATTCATGGTTATTAGACAGGATACAACCTTTAATGTTTTGTTGGGAAGACCTTGAATACATCATCATGAAAATATTACTTCATCATACCACCAATGCCATGAATATTTTTTTTATGGTCAAATTGGGACATTATATAGTGATAAGACCCCTTTTTAATCCTATGAAACACAATACATTGATGTAGGATTCTACCATAAAGAAGTGAAGCAATCCATTACTGATAATGTTACTTGGATTAATGCCCCAAATATACTCAAGATGATTCTGGCCAATACTTTCAAATAGATCAATGTAGAATACGTTCTCCCCATTAATCGAATCAAAGATGTGGGTTCAAATTCGAGCATGAATTTGGTAAATTTAGTGATGCCAATTAAAATATATGATCCCATTATCATAGGAGGAGTTGTCAACACTCCAGGAAGTAATGAAATCCTATATGTAAATTTCTTCATTTTTTACCCTGAGCTCCAACAAATCTTGGTTATACTATCTGGGTTCAAAGAAGTTATCACATTAATGAAATAAAATAAATATTATTATCCTAAATCCATCTTCTTCCCTTCGGAGCTCCAAGAGGAATTCTTGCCATTGATTGAGCATGAAATGATTACTTCGTCTTCTGGATTTCCAAATGATGACTCCTCCCTTAAATGAGATATTATTTCTTCATAATCTACATCCTAGGTGGATGTGAAAGAAGTAAATTGTGAGTAATAGGTAAAGGGGGAAGATATCATGGACTCCCCTCCAACATTAAAGGAAGGAATCTCCACCTATGTGGATGAACTTAGAAAAATAAATCTAGGCACAAAATAAGATCCATAACCCACTTTGATTAGTTTTCATATAATGTCCACTCAACATGAGAAATAAAACTACTTCCTATAGTGGCACTGGGATGTTTTCTCCTAGAATTACACATAGATATAAGGCCTTGACCTCTAGGTGTCCACCCATCACTTGGTTTTTCCAAAAGATCACCAGGGATACAAGTAGGCATCTAGAAGGACACACTAGACTCATGCCTCAAAAATTGAGGCTGAAGTGGGCAAGATCATCCAGGTAAAATTATCCAAAATGGATATCCAACACTATCCTAGTAAAAAATAAGAATAGTAAAATCAGAGTTTTCATCGTTTGTTGAGATCTCAACCAACATTTTCCCAAAGATGACTTCCCAGATCCAATTATAGAATTATTGATTGATTCAACGAGTAGTTATCAATCCCTCTATTTAATGGATGGAAATTTGCGGTAAATTTTTTTTGGATTTCCCCATAAGAATAATCCACAACTTTCAGAGCCCCCCATGGAGTGTTTTTCTATTGAGTCATGACCTTCATCCTGCAGACTGTTGGTGCCACATACCAACATTCCATGCATCAAATCTTCAAACCCTTATTAGGGAAGTGTTTTGAATGCTATGTTGATGGTCTAGTGGTCAAGTCCCAACATCGTTCTAATCACTTGGATGACTTGGAAATCATCTTCAAAAAGCTTCGGCAACATAGCATGAAGATGGACACCTTAAAATGTTCTTTTGGGGTAAAATCCGGAAATTTTCTTGGATTTTTCATATGACATAGCATAATCGAAGTTGATCCTGAGAAAACTAAAGTTATCCCCAACATGTCATATCCTCAAAACTTGAAAGAGTCTAGAGGACTTCAAGGACACTTGGACTATATACGGAACATCATAACCAACATTATAGGAAAGTGTTTTCCCTTAACCAAACTAATTAAGAAATGGGACACATATCAGTGGACCAATGACTATAAGGAACCATTTGATAACCTTAATAAATACATCGTGAGTCCACTAGTATTACTTCCACCTATTGAGGGAAATCTACCCATCCTATAAGTGAGGGCCTTAGAGTGATCACTAGGAATATTCCTCATGAAAAAGAATGATATTGGGAATGAAAATATACTTTATTATATTAGTCTAACAATTCTTGATGCTGAGACTCATTATTCATATATCGAGTAGTGATGCCTAACATTAAATCTTCATAGTTCATAAATTGAGGCACTACTTGTTGCATCATGAGATCCAATTTGTATCTAGTAATAACCTACCCAAATTTATCCTCAGTCGTCCTATACTAAAAGGATGTATAGCATGGTGGGAGGTTATACTATAGATGTTTGATATATATTTCAGGCCTCTGAAATCAATGCAATGATAGAACTTGGTAGATTTCCTTGTCGATCACCCATATGAAAAAGAGATGCCATTAGATATTTAACTGCCTGATGAAAAGATATTCTATATTCAAGGTGTCCCCCAAACATGGGAAATGTATTTTGATTGTGAATCTAGGAGCCCAAAAAGGAAGATAATGGAAGACACGAAGCTCAAAAACTTGAGCTAGGGATTATTATTATCTCCCTAGAGAAAGTAGTGTTTTTTTAATCCTCCCTATTATTAGAAGGTTGTACCAAAAATGAGGCAAAATATTAAGCTCTCATTGAAGGAATGGGATTGGAATTCCAAATATCAGTGAACCACCTTGAGGTGAAAGATGACTCATATTTGGTAATAAAAAAGATCAATGTGGATTACTGCATTAGAAAAGAGGAGTTAATTCCCCTGTCTGATTATATCTAAGATTTATTGGTAGAATTACCCTCATAACCAACATTGAATCACGTCCCATGATCATAAAATTCCCAGACTGATGTATTGGAAAATGCATCTACAGACCTGGAAGATCTAAACTAGGATTAAACAGTAATGATCATTGTCCATCACTGCATGGTCTCACCTTTTGTTCAATTAAGAATAAAGAAGATTAATGAACTTAGCCCCATCCCTGATCCATATGGTCCTACCATAGGATGGATGATTCCCATAATGGAATACCTCCAATATGGTGTAATTCCACCAGAATTAAATGGGAAGGATAAAATCTAACAAGTGGTCAATTTCATTATTTATAATGGAATAAATTACCATAAGTTACTATACAAGCGAGGCTTTGATAAAGTCCTTATAAAAATGCATCAATGGATAATATACTTTAGCTATCATTGAATAAGTAAAATTTGGGAGCATGTGGTGCCCACCAGTCTGGGTACAGGCTTTCAAATCAAATCTGAAGGCTTGGATATTCATGGAATTTGATGAAACAAGATTTAAAATAATTCACCAAGAAATTTCATTCATTTCAAGTGCATGACAATAAGTTTAAATAAATAGTAACTACTACCAATTTATTCTACAAATGGGATGAGGCAATACCCCTCAATGAATTCAGTGCCAAAAGCATTTGTGAGCTCATGAAAGCCAACATTATGACCATATTTGGTGTCCCTCATACAATATTGATGGATAATAGTACCAATTTCTATTCTTCTGAAGTGGAAAAACAATATTAGGAATATAATATCAAATCCAATGACTTTTCCTACTATTATACTATGGCTAATGGACATATATAATCTTTCAAAAAGATCCTATCAAACATACTCCACAAGATGGTGGATAAACATAAAAATTCTTATCCTAAAAAGCTCTTGCATGCCTTATAGGATTACCAGACTACGATCCTCACAACTATGCGAGTGACCCCATATTCATTGGTATATAGGATAGAAGCAGTCTTTTCCATTGAGTTTCAATTTACATCACAATGTGTTTCCATCTGTTATTAGCTATCTACAAATGAGAAATCCCCAAAATGATTGTATGAATTGGATTGATTGGATGAAAAATGATTTCATACCTTGCATCAGTTTGAGGTTTATCAGAATCAGATAACATGAGATTTCAACAATAAGGTCCACCTCTATTCATTCCTCCAAGGAGAATTGGTACTGGTCCTTAGGACTACTATTATAACAAGAAATAATCCACCAAAGATTGATCCAAAGTGGGAGGGACCTTACTCTATATAGAAGGTCCACTATAGTGGTGCTTATTCCTTGATCTCAATGTATGGAGAACTCACTACAACCCCAACCAATACATGGTTCCAAAATAAGTATTTCATGTAATCACATGAAAATAATCCTAGATGAAGGACATTAAACCGCATAGTACTGTATAGGTACAAGATGTAAGAAGTTAAATTTCATAGTAGGTCTTTGTCACATGACCTTAAAAGGCACAACATAATGCCTGTGTTGCATGACATTAAACTGCATAACAATGTTTAGGTATAAGTTACATGATGGTAAATTTCATAATAGATCTTTGTCATATGACCTTAAAAGGCATGACATAATGCCTGCACTTCATGACATTAAACTTCTTGGAATCATCATCCTTGTCACATGATAATAAACTACAAGGCATAGAGTACAATTCTTGTGACATAAAACTGTAAGACACCCATTTTCCTTACCACATGAAATTAATATTCATGGTTAATGTCCATATCCTTCGAGGTTAAGAACCCCCCCACCAAAGTACCATGAGTTGAGATATCCCTTGTGGACTCTTAAAAATGGGCCGCCATCTCCTGTGTATGTCCTAATCACATTCTTATAACCCCACAGAAGATCGAGATGTCATATTGGTTAGAAACAAGGAAGAAAAGTTGGGAAGCTCCCATGAATAATCCCCACACACATCATTGACACTACAATATGAAATTTGGACCGCCTTTACTATTATAATCCCCATCATTTTCACGTCCTTATCACATGACGATAAATTGATCGACCAACATCCTAATAATATGATGTTAATATATATGATATGTTCAAGAACTATGTGTTTCATGATTCTCATTTATAAAGAGATATGTATGGATACCCAAATTTCCATCCCCATTCCCAACCCTGAAGAAAAGGATATATATCCCTCCTTTCCCTATGTATGAACCAGATCTGCATAGGAAAATTTTTCTAGAACATATAGCCTAATTCTCAATACAATGAGATGCATGGTGACACATTTTTTAGTCCCAACCATCAGTATGAGAAATATTAAATCCCAAATCCCCACATTAATGTCTGATTGATATAAAGAACATTTTCAAGAACTACGTGCGACCTGATTCTTGATTTAGCAAGATACATAGTGAAACCCAGATATCCAATATCAGGTCCATTCGTAATAAAAAAATCCTCCACTCCCTATGTATGGATAAAAACCTACATAGGGAACATTTTAAAGAACTATGTATGGTTTTATTCTTACTTCATCAAGATATATAGTGATGCCCAGATCTCCAATCTCAGGTCCAACTGCAATTACACCACACGAAAAACTTTAATCCCTGTGTAAGAAATCAAACCTACACAGGGAATCCCCATATAGAACTACGTATGGATTTATTATCCTATTTATGAGATATATAGTGACTCTTGGATTATACAACATGAACCAACCATCATGAAATCAAAATTCCCCTATCCTTTACTTATGTTACCCTTTCACTGTAGAAGAAACCTTTACCATTCCTTGTTTCTCAGACCGATCATCGATCACATGGGCTTAGAACATTGATAAATGAGTTATCTTCATAAGTAAGGTACATCATTTCATCTTGGGTATATCTTGGTCCTGGATGAAATACCTTAAAAGAAACACTAGATTCCCTTGCTGCATGATCATAAACTGCACAGTTCTTCAAGAACTATGTATGGATTGATTCTCACCCCTATGAGATACATAGTGACATCTAGATCTTCAATCCTAGGCCCATCCACATAACATATGGGAAATACCTCTAGTCTCCCATGTACGATTCAGATCTAAATGAGGAGATTAAATACGAGTTCTCACCATATATGAGGACACATATCCACAATCCCCCATGTCCACCATACATGAATTCAATTAGTGTGAAGGACACTTATTATTAAAAATATGTGTGGCTTTATTCTCATCCTACTGAGATACATAATGATGAATAGGATTTTAAATCCTATTCCCAGCCATGGGGTAAAGAAAATTTCCCCCTCTCCTACATACAAATAAAGGTCCATACATGAGTTTTTATTTTAGGACCCCTCATAAAAGGGGGCCCACCAAGGAAACATAGATGTACCTCTTCTATATATGAGTCAGATATATACAAGGGACTTCTAAATAATGTCCAATATCAATCCAAGAACTCCCTTATTTCTCGAACATATCCCTACCGTACATCATTCTCATAATCTTGAACACTTTTAGATCTCTATAATCTTTCCATGGATTCCGATGGAAAAAATGTTAGATACCTAAGAGATCTTTTTCCTGACCATTCCATAATATGTCTCAGTTATCTTTGAATAAAAAATCCCAAATTATGGGTTGGTTAGCTAAAGGATTACACTATTTGACTATGTAGAACACACCCTAGTTGTCCTTGCATAAAATAGCCCACAGAAATGTTTGTCAAATAGAATTAAATTTTTCCTTGGGAGAAACCTCTTTTGTCCCTATAAGAATTTCCAAAAATACATTGGAACCCATGATTCAATGTTAGTGGTCATCCCTTTCATATTTTCCATGTGTCCTCTCTCCCAATATGAAAGCATCCAATACTGTGGTTTACAATATTCCCCCTCATGTCCAATGTATTCTTGAACATTCTTGGTCTGGTAGGACACATGTCATGTGAAATTTCCTTGGTATTATGGTCCTAGTCATATGAACTAAAACTATAGTCACCATACTTCCTGTACCGAGGTTAGACCTACATAGAGAACCTATTCCTCCAGTCATTTTTAAATTTTGACTTAAAATTCCCCTTTTGTAATCAGGTACTTTCCCCCCACAGACCAAACTATGTTCTTGGGTAGATCCAGATATTCATAAACTTTCATCAAATTTTAGAAATAGGATGTTGAGGAATTATTTTCCTGACTATGTTGTAATACGCCCTAGTTGAATTTTCATAAAATGGCCCACATAATGGGTTGGTCAGCCAAAGGATGCCATTGTTTGACTATGTAGAATGCGCCCAAGTTGGACTTGTATAAAATAACCCACAAAATGGGTTTTTTAATTGGTGGTAACTTCATCCTTGGTAGAGACATCCTCTAACGCCATAATCCCTTTCCCCCAAACCACTCTTCGGATCCTGGGATACTCGAATCATGGCTTAAAACGTTCTCCTCTCACACATGAATATGATATCACATTTATGGAAAAATTACCAAGAATGAGAGAATCATCAATATTTTTGTCAATGATAAAGAAATTAAATTATATCCTCCTAATTTACTTTCTCTATGAATTTATATTTCATAGCATAATGTCCTCACTGTATTACATTAAACTGCATAGTGTAATGTCCTTTATGTAAGATGTTAAACTACACAATTGATGTCCTAATCACATGATATTAAACTATAAAATAATTTTACACATGTCAAAGGGGGGTCCTATCCCCCTGATATTGACCATATAATAAAATTTACCCTTCACTACTTGATCCAAATTCATGTAGGAGTATTTTCCCATTCATGGAAAATTCCAATACATATGCTCTTTTCATTCTCATACTTTTTACATCAGAAAAACCATCCCTCATGGTCTTGAGAAATCTGAATCCCCTTAAAATTACTTTTTTCCATGAGTAATAAAATTTCATAATTCTTGAGAACTTATTTTTTTGAAGATTTTATAATATGCCCTAATTGGATTTTTATAAGTTTCTCACAAATTTCACAGCATGTCATCCAAAGGATTATACTGTTGACTATGCAGTACGCACCCTAGTTGGTCTTGCATAAAACAACCCAAAAATGGGTTTGTCAATCAGAGGTAACTTTATCCTCTAGAGAGACCTACACTATTCCCTAATATCACATTTTAGATTTAGGAACCAAAAAATCATTTATCATAATTCTCTACCGGATGTATGAAGAACGTTGGAACAGTCACGAATCACAAGCCGTGTTTGGGTCATTATTTCAAAATCTATGGTCAAATATATTCAAACTTAAACACTAGTATTATTAGTATGAATCACATGAATTTAAAATTCCAATTAAAATAGACACAATAATATCCATATTGAAAACCCATAAAGGAATCTTTGGAAGAAATTCTAGTCTCATCTCATTAGACATATGATTTGCATGGTTTTGGAAAAATATATAGTGATAAAAAGATAAAAGGTACAAAACTTGTTAGCATGAAAAACCAAAAAGGGTAGACCAATAAAAATCCAAGTATTTATTTCTAAGTATTATTCATATTGAGATTAGTAAAAGGATGGGGTGATGACAAAAAAGACATAAATTTTGTAGGGTTTTCCATACAACCTTATAAATAGTTAAACTAATCTCACTAGGCCTCATGTCTTAGGAAACAATTAGATCATTTTCCCCATCCTGTCATAGTGGTTACAACTAGATAATGAATATAATTTTATTATACAATATAGTTTCAAGGTTATTTTATGATCATAATAAGAAGATGGGGATAAAGGCCTAGATGATTGGAAATAAAATCCTCTTCATTTGTGGGACAAAACAAAGCTGGAGGAGCATCCATAAGATAGAGTCTTTCTGTAACAATTTACAATATACCATAAACATAAATATTCATTAGTTTAATGGAATCTCAAGAACCATTAACCGCATGTTGAATCCCCATCAACCAAATGACTTTAGTCTCCTCAGCCGAATGAAGCACTTCCAATGCGGTCATAATGGCAGTTTACACTTCGTTTTTGGATTCTTTGAATGATTGGTGTAGTTTTAATATCTCCCCCTTAGAGGCATACAAAATTATCTTGAATATGTGATACATGAATGGTTTTCTCATTAATTCACTATATAAATTCTTACATCTTCTTGGTATGGCTGGCCTCTACCTGGGACAATGTAGCTTTGAGATCATTCATATTGACAAGTAACTTCTCCTTTATAAGTTCCTTTTGCAGCTCATGATCTTGCTCCCATTTTTGAATGATCTCATTCATAGAAACATGAATCATGATGTAATAAAATCTTCTATATCATATAATTCCAAACAGGAATGAAAGTTGATAGATTCGTGAAGGCAAGTATTCAAGAGGCATCTCAAAGATTATCCTCCACATATCCCAACATGCCTTATGGCATGCGATGTGAAGATATTTCTACAGATCCGAATCAAATGGAGAGCTTATAACATAGGGGGAGACGTACTCTAAGATTAATGTACTTATTGAAGAACCTTTCCCCATTACTTCTTGATCAATAACGGATTCTTGATCGGGTAATAACTAACTTGGAATAGAAGCTTCAACCCCCAAGACCAAACACATATGTTGATGAAACTAAATAATTAACATGATTCATCGTTATATTAAAAAATGATAACGGGTAAAAGAAATATAGAAGGATTATCAGCCATTGATACTCACCTGATAATGGTTCATAAGTTGATCCAGATTTCTCTGTAGCATACCCAACTTTATCAGTTTGAACTAGGAACTCTTGATGAGGGGAACTCTCCTGGTTTTTCTAGGTGTTTGAAAAATGAAGCTAAGAAAGAATTCCTATTTTAGGTCTTTCCTAAGATAGACACCCCTCAATAATGTGATTGATATGGACTTCAATATCTTGTTCATGAACAGTCACTGTGACATTCTCTGTAGATGGAGTTTCCCATTCCAATTAGTCATGATCAAAGAATTTGGCACAAAGAGATTGGTTTCACAGAATTAAAGACTCATATCCATTTAATTCCCAATTAAGTGCCTCAAATTATAATAAAGTGGTGGAAAGTTTAATATATTCCAGTATTTCATCAAAGTCTATGACAAGATTTCTTATGGAATCAATTGACATCCCAAGCCTCATGTAATCTCACATGTGGAGATGCATGAAATGTTTGGATCATGATCCAACACATCACCCTCCTATAACAACATGAGGCCCTCAACAACTTCCTCAGTGATAGTTGTAGATTCATCATTAGTCATCAAAGGATCCTCCAGTGCATGAGATGAACCTAAAATATTATAGAGATGGAAGTCATCCATCAGCCTATGAGATCCTATGATGTATCCCTAAAATTGCTAGATTCCTCCTTTATTTCTATAATAGTGACAAGAATAGTGATAGGAGAAAATGATTTAGCCTCATCCCTCAATAATTTTTCTTTTGAGGGAAACAATTCACCAATGGGGATTCAGTCTTGGTATGAAGTTCCCTCCTCAGCTCTTGGAGTCTCATCTATAAGTCCTTTAAGAGAATAAATGGATGGAGTCCCTATAATATAAATAGGTTGAGACACTTGTTCTGGGTAAAGTATAGATTAATGATGTTAGGATGACTTACCAATATTGGATAGGAATTTAGCCATATATTTCAACCCCAGAATTCCTTATCCATTGTCATTCTCAATAGAGGAGAGCTAGCATCAACCTCCTCAAATACAGGTATCAAAGGGGACAGTAGAGTCTCTACCTCCATTATATCCTCCATTGTTTATTTCCCAAGGTAGATCTCTCCTGACTTAGGATATGATTCATTAACCCCAAGAAGGGTTCTAGTTAGGCTATATTCTAGTGAGGGAACCTTAGTTGATTTCTACTTTCCCACTAAAAACCAAAATGAAATTCTCCTCAACAATTATGATTTATTCCAGATAAAAGAAATGAAAAAATAAGAGATGAGAAGAAGATAACTTACCTCTTTGGGATTAACATAGTTAATCAATTCCTCAGAAGACAAGTAATTGATCCCTTCAGTAGCGCCCCATATCATCATGTCCCACACATTCCATGTGGTTTAGATCTAGTTATTAGTTATATAAATGATCATCTATAGCTCCAGAATATAAATATTATCCTCATCATAATTATCCTCAAAATGGAGATTGGGTAGGGATTGAGCATCTCCTATCCCCATAATCTACATCCCCACACGAAGGTGTGCCCATGTGATTTTAGCATCAGAAGATATAACCTTCCACAATTGGACTACTTATAGTCATATGAATTCTAAGGCCATCCCAACCTGCCGTGAAGATGATTAAATAGCCCTGGATTTCAGAGGCTTTCTAACCCTTTCCATCATAGATGAATGTAGGGAAAACAAAACCTAAGTATATTATTGGAAGTGGGGGCTAGACCACCAAGATTCAATCTTAGTTGGTGTATTCCATTTGATTCTAGCCGATAGACTAAACCTTGCATGAGGCCATTTGTATAAAATTAGGACCTCATCACTCACATCCTCCGAAGATGATGAATAACCCCTCAGTGGATAATAAGAACTATCTATTGGAATAGAATATTTTCCCCTTATTTTCACAACTTAGTAGACGGTCTAGACTCAAATCGAGGAATAACTCCCTATAACACCCCTTCAGAGTATGATGTAATCCATGCCTCAGCATACAAGGAGGTCAATCCACTAGTCGTACCCTTTGGGGGCAGGTTGATCACCACTTGATTCAAATCCATGGATGTAAGCATCCATAGGTGTTAGGATACCATCATACTAATTTTTTATTAGAAATGCACAGGAGGAGAAAATTTTATTTTTTACAGGAACCTAAATTGGCATGAAAACCTTTATGGAGTATAGGCCACACATATAACATCACCATCAATAAGAGTTGGGAGAACAACATACCAAAAGGCCATAATATATGATCTTGGATAATTTATAGACTTGTCATCATCAGTGAATCTCCCAATAGGTGGTTCCCCAATATAGGAAGAGATTAAAGTCCTTGAATAGGCTCAGCCTCAACAGAGTCTCGCTGGGTTTCATGAAAAAGGCAGAATAACAAAAACATCCTGGACATACGGTTGGAATGGGATCCCATGGAACTCAACCCCCTACATCACAACATAGTTTCTAAAGTGGGTGATGACCCAACCCCAAAATACATGAAATGGTCCTGCAATTCTAAATAGAGAATTACCTTTATGAACATGTAGCAGGCTTCGATAGATTTTTTTTAGGATAGGGATTACCAAACCCACAAACATCTTCTCCACCAGAATAGATTCCATGAAAAACATTCCTAGATTTATTCTACCATTGGAATCATGTACTGGATGTATGTATGTTCTTAGACACATGTCTAGAATTCTTGTGAGATGTATATTCACAATAATGATGGCACTTGGCTTATACCCCAATTTTCCATACTCCCCTTTTTCCAAAGTTGGCTAGAATTTATCAAGATCACTTCTCTTCACCATCTTGGGGCATGAGGTTAGATTTTTTAAAGTAGGTCCTTCCCTCTTTGGTTCTAGGAAAGTGATCATACACACTTCAGGGAGGATGTCCCTCATCGGATGGGGATCTTCCCCAGTATTTTCACGATCTATCTTTAGTAGCTCATGAGCCAGAGGTGGCTCATTTTAGTGTCATCTCATGTAACCTTCATAGGGATGAATTCATCATATATATCTATAATAATTGGAACCCTGAAGATCTTGTAGATGTCTTAAAAGCTAATACCAAATTCTCCATGAATCAAGTGGAAATATTTTTTTTATGGTATCCATCGGCTTATCATCTTAAAAATGAATTTGGAATTCCTATATACATAAGTATTACCTTCCCACGTGGACTCATAAATTCCAATATATTTCAGCTCCTTATTGAACTATACAAAATTTTGGTACACCCAGTATTCCCACATCCAAGAAAGTTTAACACCCCCTCCTAGGTGGAAATCCCAATCTTTCTTCCATCACATTGACTGATGAGTCTGGGAATCACAGAAGACAGATAAATAGAAATGCAGCTCTAGTTTAGGTGTATGTGGCTTCAAATCTGGAGCACAATGGCTATGGTTCATAACATAGGCTATAGATTATGTCCCAAAATTAATATTTGAACACATTCTGGAGACATTTGGAATAGTGAAATTCTTGTAGTCTTGAAACCAGGAGAGAAGAGTATAATTCTTCGAGGTCAGTATCGGGATTTCCTTCAGGTGACCATGGACATAAAGCAGCAGATAAAAACTCTTAGGGAGGTCACGATGGTATTTATTCAGTTTAATTTATAAATCTGGTAGAGTTGTGTTACAAGCATCGTAGTAGTCATTCCATATAATTTTCACCATATCCTCAAGGATTTTTCCAACTTGTTCATCATAAAATCTAGTATTTATAGTGGCTATTGAACCTGTAAAGAGTTTTTAAGTATTTGTTAGAAATAAGTTCATTT
Organism: Viscum album; assembly: GCA_963277665.1. Lineage (NCBI taxonomy): Eukaryota > Viridiplantae > Streptophyta > Magnoliopsida > Santalales > Viscaceae > Viscum > Viscum album. The sequence continues at coordinate 402,913,785 of OY728167.1, forward strand.
CATGAAAAAGAGTGCATAAATGGAGAAAATTTTGAAAAGGCATGAACTCGTGCATGTGTCTCACTCAAATGCCTTACACATGTGCCTTGAGTAAGGACATCGATCATGGTACCTGATCTAGTAACTCACCTAGGAGTATGCATTTCTTAGATGGGTACATACTGTGTCTGCGTGAATGAAGCCTTTAGAGAAAAGAGCTTTAGTAGAGGGTATGTGCAGGATACTAGTGTAGAGAGACCTAAAAGTATTTATTCTCAAGAGTTGGATGCTGAAATAAAGACCCTATTTATAGAAGAGGAATCCTCCTATGCAGTAGACTTTAGTAGACTACCAGTGTAGAAGACCTGTGAAAATTACCTACGTGAACCAACTATCATTTTCATCCCTTTACCTCAGGATCAAACCCTCTTTTTTTGATCGGATCCAATCCCGAGGTGGGGATTTTGTTGATTTTTTCTGTTATAAGGATAAAAATGGGACAAAGAGAAATATCTTAGAGATAATTGTAGAAGTGAAACTAATTTTTACAAGGATCACAAAATCCTCCAAATTCCATTTTTCAAGATACCCCAAATAACTGTCATCATGCAGGGTACCTGCATGCCGACCCGTGTGATCGGATTTCATGCTAGCCTACATTATCGGACTGATAAAGACACCTGAGCAAGACACCTAATCAAGAAAGACCCTTTAGGCAGGGTCCAATATTTTCCTATAAATAGGACCATGGGGTCTTCATTTGTACAGACGGAAATTCCCCAAGGATAATCGATGATCTGTTTTCCCTAGTGCTTCTCTCAAGCCCTATATAAACTTCTAGGTATCATTATAAATCCTGAAGAAGAGGTATTTAAAGTGGAATAGTGAAAATAAAGTCCTCCTAGGTTTTATAATAATTAATACCTACATGAGGAACTCTCTCACCCCTTGATTAATAAAGACTAGAGTGAGGCACCCTTCCTCAAAAAGGGTCCTATGAGAGTCACAGATGGGAACACCTGTGGATACCCTTGAAGGGTGGATCAAGGCCTCACCCAATTGTAGTCTCCCAGGTGGTCCATCAACCTAGGTTCCACTAGTTCAACCTAGAATATCGGTGCGAAGCACCCCCTCCTACACATGCATCCTTGGTTCTCCCCAACCTCTAACCTTTGCAGGCCACTCATTAGGTCTTTTTAAAATCCATCCATGGATGGACCTATCCTCCTTTTTATCCCTTGTATTAGAGGGATCATGTTGAATCCACGGTGAGTGTAACACCATTATGTCCCTCATTCGGATGTGTATTCCTTGGGTTAGAGGTTTTCTGAACTTGTTTGGTTGGCTGGTCAGGGTCTTGAGAGTGCATGTGAGTGTGTATTCCCAAGGTCATGAGGACCCCTACCTTGAGGATAGTGCCAGGGAGTTCCTAGCCTCAGATATTAGGGTTAGGACCATATCTTCCCCTTATCATCTCTAAGACTTGGAGCCTCAGGTTCCAAGCATGGAGGATAAGGATCACATTTGTGTTTCCATTTGACATGGAATGAGATCCTCCTCCATTACTTCAGAACCAAATTTAGGGCATCCCTACTAGAGTAATCCCCTATCCTTTCTTCCATGAGGTTTCACTCTTGCTTCTCTCTACCTTCTAGCCATTGAGTTAGAGAAGGGATGGTCACCGAAACTCTCTCCTCTTTCTCCTGCTCTCTTCCCTCCTCTATCTCCATACCTTGGACCCATTATAGGGTAAAGTGAAGAGAGGTAAGTGTCATACCCCGACATCTTCCATTAGTGGAAAATGAGTTAGAGGATGTGGGTTCACTCAATTCCCCTTCCCTTTGGGATTTGTTATCATGTCCACCTACAGAAAAAATAATATTGTGTGGTATCTCAAATCATTTATTTCCTCTTGTTTCTCACACCTACTATGAATCATGTGAGATTAGAGATTAATGATGATCATGACATCTATAAAACTCATTCAACACCATTTAACTAAGATAACTATGATTCCTATCACAATCAGTATACACATGACACCCTCTTAAGGCCTGATCCCAATGGGAATCCTCTTCAAGGATAATCCCCAATCATAATTCCTTTAATTCGGGCATCCTTATTAGGAATAATCCCCAAAACAATCCTCCAAATAACCATGAGTTTTCAGAACTCATGGTCCCTCTTCAGGAGTAGTCTGCAACTTAATTCTCTCAAAGGGCCATACTACTCTAGGACACAAACCTGCCAAAATCCTCCATAGGTGAGGTTCATTATAACCAAACTACGTGGGATTTTATTCCTCTCTAAACGAGATACGTAGGAAGCCTCCATGAGTTCCGAACCCAACACTCTGAATCAATCCTTTTCTCTCTAGGTCACATTCCCAACAGGGCCTAATTCAACCTAGAAATCCATATTCCTCACAGGTTTCTTGGGATGCTTCAGCATAATTCCCACACCAAACTCTGATTATCCTCATTCTACCAAGACTTCCTTGCCACCTGAAGTTAAAACATACCATTAGGTCCTTATCACAGGACCTTAAAAGGCATGATCTCACCAATAAGTGTCACTAAATTACATGTTTTCTGATTCCTTTCACCAGGATATATAGGAATCCCATTTATGGGTTCAATCCCGACATCAATACAACTCCCACCTCCCTGGAAAATGATACACTCAAGAGTTCCCCACTAAATGTCTAGGAAAAAAGCATTGTCGTAATAACGACCCAAGAATCTCTAAGTAGAACATAAGAGGAAACCATCAATGGAGAGCCTTGGATACATATTGATATCTCCATTGGTGATGAACCTCAGATACATATAGATGATTCTAAGATCTATACATGCTAATAATTGATTGTTAACTCTGGGTTGACCCCCATCATAGTTGGGAATCAATAAAGGATTTGTGTACATTTTTTAAATCTATAATAAAGTCTTGGTGTAGGCAATAACCCCCCCCCCCCCCCCCCCAAAAAAAAGGGTGTGATGATCCCAACCCCAATCCTCTCCACCAATGTGAGTTCTTAAGCATCATTGGAAAATCCCTAATGATCACCTACCTTTGGAAAGTAGGTCCCTTTGGATACAAAACCGTTGGGTGTTTTTGGTTCCACAAACAAACCCATTGAAACCGTTCGGAAATAGGAAATCGTCATGAGGCGCGAATTCCAAGGGAGACAACCCTAAAAGAACCTAAAATCCCTAAAATCACTAAAACCCCTTAAAACCCATAAAAAACCCTGAAAACCCATAAGACACTAAACAACTACTAAAAACTCTAAAAACCCTTTACACCCCTAAAAACATTAAAAACTCTAAAAACCCATAAAAACCATAAATTTTTTTAAAAAACCCTAAAACCCCAAAAAAACCAAAAAAACCCTAAAAACCCTAAAAACACACAAAATCCCTAAAATCTAAAAAACCATAAAAATACTAAAAAATCCTAAAAAATCCGTAAAAGTGTAAAATACCTAAAGACACAGAAAAACCATAAGAAAACCTTAAAAACCTAAAAACACTTTATACCCATAAAAAACCTAAAAACTCTTAAAACCCCTAAAAACTAAAAAACACTAAAAACCTTAAAAAACACTAAAAACCACTAAAAAAACCTAAAAACCCAAAAAACCCAAAAAACCCTAAAACTTTAAAAAACACTAAAAACACCTAAAACCCTAAAAACCCACTAAAAAAAAAAAATCAAAAAAACCCATATAAACCCCTAAAAATGTTTGTAACTCTAAAATACCTCAAACCCCTAAAAACTAAAAATAAACCCTAAAACCCCAAAAAACCATAACAACCCAAAAGTACCTAAAAACCAGAAACCCCTAAAAACCCATAAAACCCCCAAAACCCATAAAAATCATAAAAAACCATAAAACTATAAAAAAACCCAAAAAAACTTCAAAACCTCTATTTAAAACCTTAAAAATCACTTAAAACACCTAAAAAATAAAAACCCTCAAATCCTAAAAACCCTAAAAACTCTAAAACTCCTAAAAACTGTAAAAAACCCCTAAAACACATAAAAACACTAAAATAATACTAAAAACTCTAAAAACTCTTTAATACCGTAAAAAAAATTTAAAAAATATAAAAAACCATGAAAACACTAAAAATAAAAAAATCCCTAAAGACCTAAAATACCATAAAATCCTAAAATCCCTTAAAACCCTAAAACCACTCAAAATCTCTAAAAAACATAAAAAACATAAAAATACCGAAAAATCATAAAAAATATATAAAAATCCCTAAAAAACAAATAACCCTAAAAATCCTGAAAACCCCTTAGAAAACCATAAAAACACAAAAATGCTTGAAACCTTTAAAAAACCTAAAAATGATAAAAAAACTAAAAAACCCTAAAAACCATAATACCCCTAAAAACCTTAAAAACCTTAAAAACCTAAAAACCCATAAAACCCCTAAAACCCATTAAAAACTATAAAAACCCTTCAAACCCCCAAAAATGTTAAAAACATTAAAAAAACCTTCAAAAACTTAAAAAAAATCAATAAAAACCCTAAATACCTCAAAAAAAAAACCCTAAAAACCCTAAAAATATTCAAAATCCCTAAAAACCCTAAAACCCCAAAAAATTGATAAAAAATCCCTAAAAATCCCTAACAACATAAAAAACCTTAAACCCCCAAGAAAACATTGAAGACCTAAAAAATAGTAAACTACTTAAAAATCTAAAAAAACAAAAACCACTAAAAAAAACCCTAAAAATCCTAAAAACCATAAAACCCCTAAAATCCTAAATACCCCTAAAACCCATAAAAAACTAAAAAATGACTAAAAAATCTAAAACCTATTAAACCCCTAAAAAATTAAAAAACTCTAAAAAACCTTAAAAATCCTAAAAACACCAAAAAACCCAAAAAACCCAAAAAATCCACAAAACCCCTAGAAACCCAAAAAACACTAAAACACTAAAATTCCATAAAAACCCTAAAAACCCATAAAAACCCATAAAAAATGAAAAAGTCCCTAAAAATTCCTAAACACATAAAAAATAATAAAAACCCCAAAAACCCTAAGGAAACCATAAAAACCTAAAAAAATTTATACCAATAAAAACTTAAAAGACTCTAAAAATACTAAAAACCCTAAAAACCATAAAAATACTAAAACCCCCAAAAAAATTAAACATAAAAAAAATATAAAATCAAAAAAAAATCACTAAAAACTCTTCAAACCATTTAAAACCCTAAAAACATTAAAAAGCTCTAAAAACCCACAAAACCCAAGAAAACTCAAAAAATCCTAAAAACCCTCAAAAAACCTGAAACCCCAAAAAACCCAATGAAACACTAAAAATATTCAAAATACCATAAAACCATAAAAACCCATAAATATCCTAAAAAATCCCTAAAAATACCTAACAATGTAAAACCCCAAAAATGATAAAACACCTAAAAATCCTAAAAAACCTAAAAACCACAAAAAATCTCTTAAAACCCTTCAAATGCCTAAAAATGTTAAAAACATTAAAAAACCTTAAAAAACCTAAAAACTCAAAAAAACCCCTAAATACCCCCAAAAAGCCATAAAACCCATATAAACCCTAAGAAACCCTAAAAATATTCAAAATCCCTAAAACCCTAAGAAAGGATAAAAATCCTAAAAAAGTATTACTAATCGCAAAAAAATGTAAAAAAAACTAAAAACACTGAAAAACCCAAAGAAACCCCCAAAGACCTAAAACACATTAAACTCCTAAAAAACATAAAAACATTAAATCCATAAAAAACCTAAAAATGCTAAAAACCATAAAACCCCTAAAAACATAAGAACCCTAAAAAGCCATAAAAACCCTAGAAACGACTACAAACTCTAAAAACCCTTTAAACCTATAATTTTTTTGAAAAACTTTAAAAAACCTTTAAAATCCTATGAAACTCTAAAAACCCCTAAAAAAAACCACAAAACCCCTACAAACCCAGAAAAAAACACTAAAAACCCTCAAAATACCTAAAAACCCTAAAAAAATCTAAATAACCTAAAAATCCATAATTTTTTTTTAAAAATGTAAAAAACCATAAAAAAACCTTAAACCCCCTTAAAAACCTTGAGAAGACCTTAAAAAAATAAAAGCACTTAATAGCTCTAAAAAACCCAAAAAATAATAAAAACCCAAAAAAACCCTAAAACCCTAAAACCCTAAAACCCTAAAACCCTAAAACCCCTAAAACATAAAAAACCATAACACCCAATGAAATCCTAAAACAACCAGTAAAAAATATAAAAACCCTTCAAACCCCTAAAAAATTTTAAAACACTAAAAATATTAAAATCCATAAAAAACTCAGAAAAACCCTAAAGCCCAAAAAACCCAAAAAACCTTTAAAACCCTCAAAATACATAAAACAAAAAAAAATATAAAAATAATCAAAAATCCATAAAAATACCTCAAAACTTATAAACCCCTAACACCCCTAGAGAAACCTAAGAAAAACATAAAAATCTAAAAACACCGAAACCTCCTAAAAACCCTAAAAAGCATAAAACTCCAAAAAAAATGAAAATTCCATAAAAACCTATAAAACCCCTAAAAACCCCAAAAAACCAATAAAACTCAAAAATCAATTTTATCCCCTAAAATGTAAAAATATCTAAAACCCCTTAAAATCCTTAAAAACTCCAAAAAAACATTAAAACCCAAAAAACCATAAAATCCCTAAAACCCCTAAAAACCCCAAAACCCCTAAAAACCATAAAATCCTAAAAAATACTTAAAAATACATAAAAAATAAAATAAAAATAAAAACCCTAAAATACCCTAAGAAATCATAAAAAATAGAAAAACACTTTGAACCCCTAAAAATTAAAAAAAATACTAAAACCCCCTAAAGATCCAAAATCTCTAAAACAACCAGAATCCTTAAAAACCATGACAACCGTTAAAACCCTTGAAAAGCCCTAAACCCCCCCCAAAAACCCTTAAACCCATTAAAAACTCTAAAACCCTTTAAACATATAATTTTTTTTATAAAACTATAAGATACATTAAAACCCCGAAAAAACTAAAAAAACCATAAAACCTAAATAATAATAAAAATCCAAAAATCTTTTAAAAATCCTAAAAACCCACAAACTGTTAAAAAACCTAATAACTATCAAAATACTAAAAAACACTAAAATTCCCAAAAAACATAAAATACCAAAAAAACATGAAATAAACTAAAAATTAATTAAAACCTAAAATCACTAAAAATTTATAAGAGTTAAAAAAATGTAAAAAAATAATTAAAAACCCTAAAAAGACCCTAAAACCCCTAAAAACCATAGAACACCTGAAAACCATAAAAAACCCCAAAAAACCTAAAAACTATAAAAACAAAAAAAAAACTCTTAAATCCAATTAAACTCATAAAAACATTAAAAACTCTAAAAGACCACAAAAACCTAAAAAATTCAAAAAAAAAAAAACATAAATACCCAAAAAATCATAAAAACTATGAAAACTCTCAAAGTCCCTAAAAACCATAAAAACTATAAAAATCCTCAAAATCCCTAAAAATACATTAAAATATAAAAAAAAGATAAACATTAATAAAACCTTAATAACCTAAAAAACATAAAACTCTTAAAATCATAAAAAATGCTAAAAATGCTAAAACCCCAAAAAAACCCAAAAAACCCTAAAAATAAAAAAACCCCATAAAACCATAAAATCTATAAAAACCCATAAAAACCCTAAAAGATCACTAAAGACTCTAAAAACCCTTTAAACCCCTAAAGAACTCTAAAAAATCTAAAACCCCCCAAAAAACCATAGAAATCCTAAAAACCCGGAACACCCTCAAAATCCCTAAAAACCCTAAACACCACAAAAATCCTAAAGAATCCCAAAAAACCCAAAAAACATAAAAAAAGCTAAAAAACCTAAAAATCTCTAAGAAAACCATAAAACATAAAAATTCTTAAAACCCAAAAAACCCAAAAAAAATTCCAACAACCATAAAAACCCTTAAAAACCCAGAAAACCCAAAAAATGATAAAAACCCCTAAAAACCTAAAAAACCCTAATACCGCTAAAAAGCAATAAAAAATATAAAAAATATTTAAAACCCTAAACATTGAAAAACACTAAAAACATTAAATCCCATAAAAAACTAAAAAACCTTTAAAAACCCAAAACTCCAGAAAAAACCTTAAAACCCTAAAAACCCTCAAAATATCTAATAACCCAAAAAACCATAAAAAACCCAAAAAACCCAAAAATTCCTTAAAAATATAAAAAAACCTTGAAAAATATTAATAAATCCATGAAAACTAAAAAAAATTTAATCCTTAATAAACATAAAAAATGATAAAACCATAAAAAACCCTAAAAACCCCTAAAACCCCTAAAAACCATAAAAACCCTAAATACCATAAAAACACTAAAAAAAACATAAAAACAGAAAAACCCACAAAATATTCTAAAAACCCTATAAATCTCTAAAAACATTTTAAAACTCTAAAAACATTTGGAAACGTAAAAATAAATTAAAACCCCCTAAAACCTCATAAGAACATAAAATCCTTAAAAACCCTAAAAACCACTAAAAACAATCAAAATAACTAAAAATCCTAAAAATAAAAAAAATTCAAAGAAACTTTAAAAATCCCAAAAAAAGATAAATAACCCAAAAAACCCTGAAAACCCCTAAGAAAACCTTAAAAACAAAAAATACTTAAATCTCCTAAATAATCAAAAAACACTAAAAACCCTAACAAACCCTCAAAACCATTAAAACCCCTAAAACCTTAAAAAGCCCTAAAAACCCATAAAAACCCTAAAAATTAATAAAAAACTCTAGAAACCCAATAAAACATTAAAAATGTAAAAGACTATAAAAACCCTTAAAAACAATAGAAAATAAATAAACCTAAAACCCAAACAAACAATAAAAACCATAAAAACCCTAAAACCCTCTAAAATCCCACAAAATACTTTTAAACCCTAAAAACCCATAAAAATACAAAAAAAAAGATCTAAAAATCCCTAAAAACATAAAAAAACCCTAAAATATTCAAACACATTAAGAAAACCTAAAAAACCTAAAACAGTTAAAACCCTTAAAAAACTGAAAAATTTCAAAAAACCCAAAAAACTCTAAAAAACCCTAAAAACCCAAAAAACCGTAAACCCCCCTAACAATTTACAAACCATAAAACTATAAAAACCCACTAAAACACTAAGCCCATACTAACCCTAAAATTTTTAAAAATAAATATAAATCTTAAAAACTAAAAAAAGAAAAAACCATAAAAACCCCAAAAAACCCAAAAAACCCTAAAAAACATATAAAACCCTAAAGACCATAAAAACCATTAAAAGCCTAAAATGTCCCTAAAAGCATAAAAAATAATAAAAACTAGCATAAAATCTAACACTACTATAAATTCAATCATTTGTGATGAGTTATTTGCGATGGGTGGATGAGCCATCACAAATAGTTCCTTTCCTATTATTGTTTGTGACATAATATTAATTACATCACAAATAATGATTTATTTTGACAGAATAAATAATATATCAAAAATAGTTTTGGGTGAAATTCCCACCACATAGTGCCAAAAGTAATCCTGAAGAGAATTTACGAAGGATAACAAAATCCGTTGTAAATTCTCATCAAATCAGGATTATTTGCGATAGAAATTAGTGTCTGTTGCAAATATATTTGACAAAAAAATATTTTTTATGGAAATTATTCTGTCACAAAAAGTATTTCAAAAAAAACTTGTCATTTTAACACCCACATGACTCTCCTTTATTCCTCCCCTCTTTTCTTCTCCCTCTCCTGAATGCTGCTGTAAACCCTACTCAGCTGCCCGATTCAAAGAAACTCCATGTAGCTCTATTCTTCTCGATTTTTTTACTGATTCAGGCTCATATCTACAAGGTACAGACTCTTATTATGTTCTCCATCAATTTTTGTTTTCATATTTTGTTTAAATGTTAAATATACTAGTTTGGTCAAACCCTAGGCTTATAAATTTACCTAATTAGCATGATTTATTTGATATTTAGGATTGATGCAATTGTATTAATCTCTATTTTGATTTTAATCTAGTTCGTGTAAATTATTTTAACTGATTTTTGTGTATTCAACTGGTTTGGCCAATCCATAGGTCTAGAATTGATATTTAGGATTTAAGTAATTGTATTAATATCTATTTTAATTTTAATCCAGTTCCTGTAAATTATTCTAATTTTTTAGGGTATTATTCTAATCTGGCTCCTATAATTTTAATTTGGTTTGGGTAATTTTTTTAATCTGGTTCGTGTAATTTTTTTGGTTTATAAATTTACCTAATTTTCATGTTTATTTTTTAATATGGTCCGTTTAATATTTATATATATAAATGATTTTAAAAATATGTTTATGGTTGTTGAAAAATTTATGAAATATACGAAATTTTGTGTGTGTGTACTTGTATGTATGTATATAGATTTGATGGGTTAATTTGTATGAAAAAACACGTAAAAATTAATTTGATGAAAATAGATTTTATTATGTGTTATATATATATATATTCAATAATATATTTTACTAATGATTATAAAATCTTAATATTTAACAATAATAGTATTAATTTATAATAATAACAATAATATTAAGAAATTTATAATAACAATTTTAAAAATATATTATAATAATACTTAAGAATAATTTATACAATAATATAATTATAATTTTCAATAATATAAACTATAATTATAATATTAACAATAATTATAATTTTAATAATATATACTATATAAAATAATAATAATTTACAATTATTATTATACTATATAATTTGAAAATTGTTATTATACTGATAATTTAAAATAATAATAATTATCCATAATAATATTCTATAATAATTTCTAATAATAATAATAATTTACAATAATATAATACTTTGAAATAATAATAAATTTGAAATTAAATAATAATTTTAAAATAATAATAATAATTATTATTATAATTATAATAATAATTTTCAATAATAATAATAATAATAATAATAATAATAATAATAATTTGAAAATTATAATAATAATTTGAAATTATAATAATATGAAATAATAATTTGTAGTAATAATAATTTGCCAAATTTTTTTTAACGGTTGGGGCCGAAGCCTCAATTCATTATTTAAAGAAAAGACCTATTTAAGTCTGGGTAGAGGGAGACCCATTACATAGGCCGAAGGCCCAGGGCCAAGTGGCCAGAATACAAGGCTTGAAAGCCCATTTTTTGGGCCAAAGGACTCCTTAGTGAATAGTACTGCTACAGTATCCATGCTACTACAGTTCCGTTGCCGCTATAGTACCGACACAGTGCCTCCACTGCTACTATAGTTCCACCGCAGATACAGTACTGCTACAGTACCAACTACAGTACTGATATAGTACATAGAAATTCGTCTCTGCCCGTATTTGATCCTGGGTCTTTTAGATGCCAAGCAGGAGCCTATACCACTTGGGTACAAGCTCGTTGGCATAATAATTTGCAAAAATAATTTGCAATTATAATAATAATAATTTTCAATTATAATTTGAAATGATAATAATAATTTTCAATAATAATAATAATAATTTTCAATAATAATTTTCAATAATAATTTTCAATAATAATAGTAATTTACAATAATAATAGTAATTTGTAATAATTTTCAATAATAATTTGTAATTATAATAATTTTCAATAATAATTTCCAATAATAATAATAATAATTTGAAATAATAATAATAATATTTATTATTATTACTATTTTTATTATAACTTTCAAATAATAATAATAATTTACAATAATAATAATAATCAAATTATTATTATACTATATAATAATAATTTGCAATAATATGTACTATAATAATTTAAAATATAATAATAATAATAATAATAATTTATACTATAATAATAATTTAAAATTTAATAATAATTTAAACTATAATAATAATTTGAACTATAATAATAATTTGAACTATAATAATAATTTATACTATAATAATAATAATTTATACTATAATAATAATTTATACTATATACCCAAGATGGTGCAAACAATGGGTTAAAGCCCATGGTTCTGAAATTTATTGAAAATAAAAGAACAACATAAAGGGGAAGATGAAAAAAAAGAGTCAGGACAAACCACAACTCTAAATATAAAAACAAACCACAACCCAAGAAGCAGTTTATCATCTGTAAGAGTAGCCACCACCCCTGCCTCATGGATGATGACCCCTCTTCCATGTCTTAGGTTTCTATTTCCATGGATTGTCATCCACTTGAGGATTAGTAAAACCATCTAGTGGGATGGGGTCCTTAGGTGGATGAGGATTCAGATCACCAGCCAGACATTTCCTTACTTTGACAACACCCGTACTAGAGGGTTGACCTTTAATGTGAAAAGAGCTATGGGCATTGAAAAATTCTTCACTGAATACGTCATTTCTATTAGACCTGTTTAATATGTCAATCAAGCTAAATAAAATTTTAATATATTTTGATGCAGTATTTTTGAGACTAGACACCCCTTGGTCGGGAGAATACACTTTTTTAATGGGAGTTACAACAGCGTCACTCAAGGCATCAATATTCATCCCATCTTGAACATTATTCAGATAATACGTGCTCAAAACATGGTCCTTCAAGGGGAGACATATGTTTCTACACCCATCGTTAAAGCATCCTTTTTACCAGTAGAAGAAGGTGTGGTAGCATCCATCACCTGCAGCTCTCTAGTTATTGTCAAGGAGCTGACAAATGCAGCATCCATCATAGACACATTAGGTGTCAAATGTGCTTGTGACTTCTTCTGAATAGGTAAACATGCACTTCTTTCATTAAAGGATCATTTTTCCTTTCTATTTCTAGAATTCATAAAATTATCTTCGTAAAGGAATGCCAATTCCATTTCATCTTCACTCCCAGAATGGCATGGTATACATTTTTCTCCATCACTACCTAGGGTGCCCTATAAAATTTCACTTTCCATAGTGTCATTGGTTGCACCCCCCTTCTCTATGGAAACCACATCAACTTGACCTCTGCCAAGAGTAATTTCCAAAGGTTGACTAGTCCTAGCAGCATGTGTTGCACCTCCCTTCATGTCTGACATCATATCAATCTACACTGGAGCATCCTTAGTAGAAACATGAACTTTACTATAGTTCAAATCAGAGTGGACTCTCATTATACAATTTTCACAAACCAATTTCTTTCGACAATTCTCAATATCATGTCCAATGTTATAACAACATTAAAAAAAGGGATTAATCTTTTCATATTCAAATAGAAAATCAAATCTAAATTCCTTATCACTCAAAATGATAGATCAAACTAAAGGATTGGTGAGATCAACTTCCAAAAGAACACGTGCAAAGTGATCATATGTAGATCTCTCTATTTCTCTATCCATTTTAATTGGGACACCCACTATAGAAGAAATATCTGATCGGATCTAGGGGTGCCAGAAAAACTAACTTAGACCCTAGATTTTAATCCAGATCTGCACAATCAAATTCTTTTAATTAAGAGGATTGAAATGGGGATCCGAATCTTGAATCCTCAAAATACCTAGCTTGAGATTCACAAAACCAAAAACCCATGCCTTATATTTTAGACCAGTACAGGAAAAAAAAATATGATAAAAACCTCTTCCTAACGAGGTAATTTTCCATTCATCAAAACCCCAAAACTATAAGAGACAATTCCTATGACCGCTGATGCTCAATTTATTATCATTCAATCTCAAAGTTAAATGTGAAATAATCAAATTATTAAATTCCTTATGCCATTCAGATTGAGTACTGTGATTCACTTCCATAAAGAAAATATCACCCTTCTGCGTTATTTTCTGAATCATAGAGTTCACCTCTTTTCGAATCCCATCAAAGATCCTAGAATTTTGATCCCTAGGCATACCTTGGGTATCCTTTAGTGGGGAATCCATTTTTGGGTGATCTCTATCAATCCTCAGAGTAGTAGAGGCACCGAACAAGACTTGAACTAAAATAATAATTTGAACTACAATAATTTGAACTATAATAATTTAAACTATAATAATTTGAGCTATAATAATTTGAACTATAATAATTCATAATATAATAATAATTTTAACTATAATAATTTGAACTATAATAATTTAAACAATAATAATTTATACTATGATAATAATAATCTATAATATAATAATAATTTAAACTATAATAATAATTTTACTACAATAATTATTTATACTATGATAAAAATTTAAACTATAATAATAATAAAAATTTAAACTATAATTTATAATATAATCTATACTATAATAATTTATACTATAATAATTTAATCTATAATAATAATAATTTATACCATAATAATTTGTATAATATTTTCAATTTAAAAATATAGTATAATAATATTTAATAATAATTTATACTATAATATAATAATAATTTGAAACAATTTATACTATATAGTATGATATTAACAATTTATAATATTTATAATATTTGACAATAATTTAAACTATATTTAAAAATATAGTATTAATTTAAATAATTTATAATATTTAACAATTAATGAGTCATTATTATTAATAAAATTTTAATATTACTGATGATTATAAAATCATAATAATAATTTGTATATATATATATACATATAAAAGTAAAAAATCTATAAATAAATAAAAAATTACATTAGTAATAATCATTACATAGTTTATAATAAATAATAATTAATTTCTCAAAATTATCAATACATAGTAAATATTAGTGTTAATTACAAAATATTGTTAATAATTTGAAAATATGAGGAAATTATGATTTTTTTTTCAAAATTTGTAAAAGGAAAAATACGAGTAATTGTTAAATATTACTAATATTTATTATAAATTAAAATTTCATGTCAAACCTAAGGTACACCCCACATCCCAAAACCAACAGCGGTCTCCAATTTTTCATACTATTTATAGTTTGGAAGATATTCTAAATTTTAATAAGAAATTATAATAAAAATATTAAATGAATTAATTTCGTGTGCAGTGTAATTAAATACTTGACGCTCAAAAATCTAATGTTACATCCAGGGTTAAACCCACATCTCAGACCCATCGGTGATATCAAATTTATCACATGATACATTGTTTAATAGATTTCTATTATTTTAAAAAAAGCATGTGTCTTGTATAATATATATAATATTTTTATTTTTATCTACACTGAGCCTCTATGGGCCCCATAAACTAGTTCTAAATAAGTGTCTCACCTTGATCATATTTCATAGAATATTTCAATATGGTAAAATATAATAATAATTTACAACTAGCTAAAATGATCAGTAATAATTATTCTTATTCTTATTGTTTTTAGATAACTATGGACTCGGTAAGTAGACACCAGTATCTATTACGTGATCATTATTGGATAAATAATCACAAGAACCAAAATCGATCTATTTTAAATCATGTCTACATTTATAGTGTTTAAGCCTTTATATCATTTTCGTCATCAAATTCAGATTTTTTATGAAGGAAAAATTAAATGTCATGTTAGAAATGTGATCTTATGAAATTTGAAACATTTGAAAATGTGGGACTTCATATATCGTGTTTTGGTTTTTTGAAGGATTATATTTTTTTGGTATCAACATGGTGAAAAGAGTTCTGTAGATAATATTTTTTTATTCTAGAACCATTATTATAGAATTTAATATTAGAGGCAACTACTCCATTTATTCCTGAAACAACAACTTCAAATGATATTCCAAATCCTGAATCATAACCCTCTGAGATTTAATTTTTTTTGAAATCCAATGAGGAGGACTTATATCCATGAAGCCAAATGAGAAAACCTGAAGTTGTTATAAAATTTATGGATATTAAATTAGATTTTGGAATGTATAATAGTTGTTTTTGATCAGATTTTATCTTTTGTTAATAAATTTCTTCCTGATAGAAATACATTACCTGAATGTTTCTATAAAGGTAAAAGTTTGGTTCATAATTTGGGTCTAAGTCATCATAAGATCCACATATGTTCAAATGACTGCATATTATATTATGGTGATATTTTTCGGATCAAAATAGTAAATTTAGATGCTCAATTATAAGAGGGGAGTGAATTGTAAGTTTAAAAACGTTCGTTTTTAACCTTAAGGAAAACTATGTTTAATAAAGATAAAGAAGGTAAATTCACAAACCCTAAAATAGTTCTCTGAAAAAAAAACATTCTTAGGTTCTGGAAATATGGTTCCAAAAATGAAACTTAAGAAAAGTTTACTTAGGAAAATATTCTACCTTAAAGAGTATAGAATCTTACTTATCAGAGTAAATAAAAGTGTAAGAAGTTAGAAGAAGGTTATACTTTCTTCATGTATCAAAATACAGTGGAAATAAAACTTGAAACAAAAAAAAGTAAAAACTACAAAATCTTTTAAACCAAATAGTAGGGTATCCAACAACCTTGGATAAAGGTCCATTGATTTATACTTTCAAGAAAGTATGTCTTACCCACACCGGGGTAATCCCTCGATAGGAATATCAGAATCTGTCTTATTCTGCAAGACCTCAATATTTAAGGTAGATGGAACCTCTATATTCCTATCCCTAGAAGTACTTGAACTTTAAGGTAGTCGATGCCTCTATCTTCCTATCTCAGAAGCCCTTGATTGTACTTAGAAACAATCAGAGTCGCACGAAGAAAACTAAACAAGGTGTTTAGATCCACACAAAGCATGAGATTCTCTCTCTCTAGAAATCACTTCACAGTATGTAATATCTAGATTGATGGAATAGATAAGAGCTCATTCAAATGAGCTCTTATTTATAGGCAAAACTCCAGCGGTTGGCTCCCTCCTCCAACAATCATACTTTTCCTTGAATCTCAGAGGGACCTGTACACATGTCACTCAACCAATGATTATTTAGAAACAGATTATAAGACATTGTTTTATAATAATAACATGTGTAAGAAAAATTAATTAGATTAACCAAATCAGAATATCTGAATTATAAGTAAAAATAGAATTTAGAGTCTAATGAAATAAACAATAAGAATCTATAAGACATGGATATTCATATTCTATTTTATAAATAATTTGGAATATGAATTCTGAGAAATTTAGAATCTAAATTCTAAGGAATTCTAAATCGTAATTCTGAGGAATTAAGAATCGGAATTCTGAGTAATTCAGCGTCCAAATTATGATGAATTTGGAGTGGGAATTTTGAGGAATTTGGAGTCCGAATTCCAAGGAATTCAGAGTGGGAATTCTGAGAAATTAAGAGTTTGAATTTCAGAGAATTTGGAGTCAGAATTTTAGAGAATTCAGAGTCTGAATTTCATAGAATTCAGAGTCTAAATTTCATATAATTCATAGTCTGAATTTTAGAGAATTTGAATTCTAAATTTCAGAGAATTCAGAGTCTAAATTTTAGAGTATTCAGAGTCTGAATTTCATATAATTCAAAGTCTGAATTTTAGATAATTTGGATTCTAAAAATAGAACAATATATATCCAAGGAATTATAAGATTCCGAGGTTTTATATACAAATCCAAACTTTTGACGTGGAAAAAAAATTAGTTTGATTTAGATATATTTTAAAATGAGATAATTAAAACAAAGTTAAAGATAAAATTTTCCTTAGAGAAGGGAAACATTCCATAAGAAAATAATCCTTAGGGAAATATTATTTTCCTTAAGATAAAGTGTTTGTGATTTTTAAAACATAGAGGAATGAAAAAGTCATAAAGAAACCTTATTGACTCAATAATCTCCCCCTTTTTGTAAAGCACAAACAACCTTACGAAAAAGAATATAAGGACTAAGATTTAACTTTATGAATTTTAAATGAAAACTTCTCTCCCTTCACTTATGAATCACGATGAAGACGACTAACTCCCACTTAGGTTTTGAAATACATAAGGATCGTATTCCTGAATTCCTTAGATAAATGTTACTTTTTCCTGCATACGAAAGACTTATTGAAGTAAAATTCCCCTTTTATAAAATCCTCCTTGCTTAGGGAATTCTATTCTTTATACTTAGTATTATTTTTATCAGTTCTTTATCCATCATTTTTATTTTCAAAAAGGAATAGAGAGAATGAAAAAAATGGAACCTGAAAGATTAGAACTATACAACAAAACAAATAAAGAACAACCTAATTTTAATTAATATAGTAAAAATTGGTACAGAAAAAGAAATACAACAAAATAATGGAATTGAAAGGAAAGATATTATTTTTTCTTTTTTCATTTAGAATGATATGTTTCAAAATAATCTTCAATTTCATGATCTCCCTATCATCTTCCTCAAAGTGCTTGAGCAATTATTCCTGATATTGATTTTTCTTTTCAAGAGCCTTGATCTTTTCATCCTGAGACTTAATTATTTCTTCCTAAGACTTAAAAAGTTCTTATTGCTGACTGAACTTTTCCTCAAACTCAATTTTGAGATCCCTTTCCCTCTTCTAATTAAAAGCAACGGAATTCAGTTTCATATTCAGATCTTTTTATTCATGCTTCCGGGCTACATGTTCTAGGTTCAACTTCTCAGTAAAAATTTCTGTAAGATCCTTCATCCTCTCATCTACTATATCAAAAGCATCCATTATCAAATCCCTAAATTCATCAAGAATTTTCAAATCTTCAATAATTTTCTTAGACCACTTTGTATTCTCCTTAGAAGAACTTCTGTGTTCATAATACCCAATATAGAAATATTTGAAATCAGCCTCGAGCCTGATGAATTTTTCCATGAGCATGCTATCTGAATCCGATTTTTGATTGAAATAATGTTGAAGAATTTGACACATCGTGTCAATAGTCATAAACAAGGGGATAATTTAAACTAATTTCATTAGAAACTGTAATAAAAAGTCCTAGCCCATTAAAGATGATTACTAATCTGATTCCCTTTAAGGTGAGGATTCTTTCTCTATCTCAGCAACCATTATTTTGGACGATCCAACAAAATCCTTCTTAGCTACAAAATATTTCTTAGTTTTATAAACTGTCAGCTATTTTCCTTTATCAACTCTAGAAATGGTCTCCCTATCCTTTGGGGATTCATGCTCACTATCTAAAACTTGGACATTTTATCTTCATAAAACTTTCCCTTATCAACATCTCCTTTAATATCATCAGGTTGGACAAATTTTTGGTTTCTTCTTTCATCATAATATGGTTTATTAACTTCTTCCTGACCCTCATCCTCTTTTGCTTGAGAATATATCTTTGTTGATTCATCTTGAGAAGTATGGATCAAAAGATTTTTAGAAGTAATTTCCTTCTCATGATATTCTTCAACTTTCCTTATTACATCATCACTTTCATCACCTTTTTCCTCCTCTTCTTCTTCTTATTATAATTACTCTTCCTGAACTATTTCTTCCTGTACTTTAGGTTCCAGAATAATGAATTTCTTTCCTAGAGTATCTACTGGTACTGGTTCATTGAGAAATGATTCTGGTACCTAAATCTGTTCAAAGGTTTTCTCAGTATCTTTGAGAAGTTCTTGAACAATATCATCTTCATAAATTTTAATCTTTTTTTCTTCTCTTTTTCTTGCCTTTCATATTCCTCAACATCCTTAATTTTCAATGACTTTGCCTCAGCAATATCTGGGTCAAAGTTAGGATCTCCTTCCATCTTATTCTTCTTCTCTTCCCCAAACTTGGATACAACTTCATTATGAAAATATTTTTTCTTCTTTGTCTTTGGGGGTGTTGAATGGGTTTCCTAAACTGTAGGTTTTTCTATGACTTTCAGTTCCTTATACTTTCTCTACTTCGGTGCTTTCTTGGAATTACCAATTACTTTTGGTTTCTTTTATATGGCTTCAATCACACTTTCTGATAAGTCCTAAAATTATCTAGATTTACTATTGAAACCAACTTTGATCCTTCTTAAAGTATCATCACTCAGTAAAAAAATATTAAAAGTTCATGTCTTATAACTACAATGGATTTTGAATAAATCTAAGCATAGAACTATGATCTTAGATAGAATTGTCAGATACATGATAATTTGTGATTTGAGGGTCCCATTATTGATATTATTAATCATCAGAAAGATATAATTTACCATGTTTATCTTTCTCAAGTTCACTAAAAATCCAAAACGTAGATGTCACTTTTCTTTAACGAGTCCTTATCTCTTTTACTCGGAATTAGAAAACTCTATACCCATAACTCTAATATCCTAAATTTTTTTGAGAGATGGTTTATCTTTAGGGTTTTTATTCCTTTGAATCCAAGTCACTCTATTTATTTTTCCTTCTCAAATCTTCATGACTGATATGGTAGCTTATGCGTGCAGAAAATTGATTCTCCTTCATACGGTACTCCAATAATACTTTCATCCATTTTAAAGGATAGGATATGGGTTTTCCCATAACTCTAGAATGAAAACTTATCTCCTCCACCTTCATTAAAAAAACTCACTGTCTTATAAAATTCAACAAGAAACCGTGGGTAAACTAGATCATGACTTTTCATTTTGGATATACAGAGACTCTCCCATCCATTCAAATTAATATTTTTCATAATGATAGAGTTATACTTTTTAAAGAACATCAGATAAACTAAAATTTCCCTATGAATTTTCCATTCTAATATTTCCTTGACTGAAGATATTTTCTTATAAGGAGAGGATTCCAAAGAAATCCATAATCTAATCAAACTCAGAAATTCAGAATGGTCATTTTGAAGAGAGGCATATCTTTGGTTCAGAAAGTCTTAAAAAAAGACGTGGGATGAGAAATAAGGGTCCTTTATATAGGGTTAGAAGTGATGATTCGAATTCTTGGTTTGATCCAATGGATGTAACAAGCATGATCTGATCTAACAGTTGAGATGAAATCCAAAGAAGTATTTGGTAGGTTCTATTCTTTTGAAGTTTTGAAGTTAAAAATTCAGATTCAAGGAAAGTGGATCTGAAAAAATTTCTTAAAATAAGATAAAAATACCAATATTTAAAAAAATCAATTAAGAAAACCTAAGTAAGGAAAAATACCTTCTAGATTTCTAGGAAACAGTTAGTAAAGAAAAAAATTTCTTCTTGAGAAATTTTAGATTCTAGAAATTTTTATTAAGGTAGGAATATTTTTTTATTCTGAAATTTTTAGCAGGTAAAGGAAAAAAATTGAGTTCCAGAATTTTGAGTTTTGGAAAACAAAAATATGGTTACAAAAAAAAACGACTAAAAAAAATTTTATTAATAAAATTTTTTATTAAGAAAAAAATTTTGATTAAGAAAATTTTGGTTACAAAAAAATTTTATTAATAATATTTTTATAAAAAAAAAATTATTAAGAAAATTTTGGTTATGAAAAAAAATTTAATTAAGAATATTTTGATTACGAAAATAAATCTATTTAAGAAAATTTTGGTTACTAAAAAAATTGATTAAGAAGATTTTGATTACGAAAAAAAATTTGTACCCCCTATGAAAAGGAGTTACTTAATGTAAGAAGATAGATATTAAAAAAAAGTTAATATAGAAGATTTATTTATGGTTATCATTCCTAAATTTTGTTTAATGTATTCAAATCTATTGTAGGGTAATTATTTTGTAAAGATATCAGCATGTTGTTCTCGTGTTCTAATATATTGAAGAATGATTTCTCCTTTCAGTGTGTGATCCCTAAGAAAGTGATTCCTAATATCTATGTGTTTTTCACAAGAGTGATTTGAAGGGTTTTTTCTTAGGGAAATGACACTAGTATTATCACAAAATATCTGTGTTTTGGTAAAACTTATTCCATTGTATGGGAGTGTGTGTTGAATCCACAACACTTGGGCACAACAACTTCCAGCTACTACATATTCAGCTTCAATAGTGGAAAGGGCTACTGAGTGTTGCTTTTTACATAACCAAGAAACTAATGAATCTCCTAAAAATGACAAGTTCTGGATTTACATTTTCTATCCATTCTACATCTACCAAAATCATCATCCGAAAATCTTATTAAAACGAAATAATTTCTAGAATTATATAAAATTCCTAAGTCCATGGTTCCCTTTAAATTGAAAAAAATTCTTTTCACTACTTTTAAATAAGATTCCTTTGGATTAGATTAATATCTTTCACATAAGCATACTAAAAATATTAAGTCTAGACGACTAGCTATCAAGTATAGTAAAATTCCTATCATACCAATAAATGATGTTTGATCTATTGGTTTCCCAACTTCATCAAGATCAAGAGAATTTGAGGTACCGATTGGAGTGCTTATACTTTTAGTGTTGTCATATCCAAACTTTTTAAGAAGATATTTAATATACTTATGTTGTGATATGTAAGTTTCTTCTAGTTTTTGAGAAATTTGAAAACCTAATAAAAATGTTAACTCACCCATCATACTCATTTCAAACTCATATTTTATTAGATTCACAAATGAAACAGTTAAAGATTTATGAGTTGATCCAAATATAATGTCATCAACATAAACATGAACAATCTAAAGATTTTTATTATCCTTCTTTATAAAAATATTTGGATCAACAGTTCCATTAACATAATTTTTTAATAAAAAAAATCTTGTAAGCATATCATACCAGGCTCTTGGGGCTTGTTTAAGTCCATATAAAGCTTTGGTAAGTTTGAAAACATGTTCAGGATGTTTTGTGTCTTCAAAACTTGGAGGTTGTTCAACATAAACTTCCTATTGAACATATCTGTTAAGGAAAGAACACTTTACATCCATTTGAAAAAGTTTTAAATTAAAGAATTCTGCAAAGTCAAGTAAAATACGAATAGATTCAAGTATAGATACTAGAGAAAATGTTTATTCATAGTCTATTCCATCTTGTTTATTATATCCTTTAGCAACTAATCTAGCTTTATTTCTTGCTCTGATTTCATTTTCATCACACTTATTTCTGAAGACCCATTTTTCTCCAATTACATAATTTTCCTTTGGTCTTTCAACCATGTTCTAGACTTTGTTCCTTTCGAATTCATTTAGCTCATCTTTCATGGATTTAATCCAATCATTATCACCTCAAGCTTCATTATTGATTTTTTGTTCTAATTAGGAAAGGAATGTTAGATGTTCTACTTTATTTCTTAAGGATCATATATTCCTTACAGGTTTATTTACATTACCAATGATACTATTATTGGGATGATTCTTAAGAAACAACTGATTTGGGTTTTGTAAAACTTGTTCATCAACATATGGTAGTAAGTCTTCTGGGGTAAATGATTTAGAAATATTTTCTTGAAAATTTTCATTATTAGAATAATATTATATAAAATATTGATCATCAGTTTTTGATAACACATCTGAATATGTTGGTTGGGGTTGTTTAAAAACAAAAGGATCAGTTTCATTTAATTTAACATGCATTGTTTCTTCAATAGTACAAGTGTTTTTATTAAAAACTCCATAAGCCTTAGAAGTAGTGGAGTAGTCTAGGAAAATTCTCTCATCAGATTTGGGTGAAAATTTATTTAAGTTATCTTTAGTATTCAGGATGAATACTTTGAAACCAAATACTTTGAATTAAGAAAGTCTTGGTTTTCTACCAGTCCACAATTCATAAGGTGTTTTGTTAAGAAAAGGTATGATTAAAACTCAATTTATAGTGTAATAAGCAATACTAACAGATTCATCCCAAAAGTGTTTAGCTATATAATATTCATTCAACATGGTTCTAGTTATCTCTTAAAGAATTCGATTTATTCTTTCCATAACACCATTTTGTTGAGGAGTTCTTAGAGTTGAGAAGTTATGAGTAATGCCTTTTTCACTACAAAAAGTTTCAAAATATGAATTTTGAAATTCTCTTCCATGATCACTATGAATATTTATCAATGGAAGATTTTTCTAATTTTTAACTTGGGATCTAAAAGTTTTAAAATAAGAAAAATCTTCAGATTTATTTGCTACAAAATAAACCCACATAAATCTAGTGTAATCATCAACTATGAAAAATACATAATATTTTCCTCTAATAATTCCAGTTTGTGTTAGACCAAAAAGATCCATATGTACTAACTATAACGAATCAAATGTCGAGACTTCACCAATTGATTTAAAACTTGATTTATGTTACTTTTAATATTGAAAAGGATCACAAAATTTTTAAGAATCAAATCTAAGATTCGGTAGATCCTTAACAAGTATTTTTTTGAGAGTTTTCATAGATTCATAAGGATAAAATGTCCTAACCTTCTAGTACATAACCAAGATTAATCTTCCATTGCACTATGGTAAGGTAGATCTTGGATCCTAAGTCCTTCTAAGTTTAGTGTGTATACATTCTCTTGCCTATGGTCAGAAAGAATAAACTATTCCTTGGAATTGTTTATTAAACATTTATCATTCCTAAAACTGACAAGTTAACCTTCATCAGATAATTGACATATGGTAATTAAGTTGTGATTAATACCTATAAAAAATAAAACATTTGACATTAATGTTTTTCCAAGAAGAACAACGTTACCTATAATAACAATTTCTCCCTGAGCATTATCTCTAAAAGTTAATTTTCCTATTTCCATCTTAATAGTTGTTTCAAAGAAGTTTCTGTTACCATTAATTTGTTAGGAATATACACTATCCATGTACCATGTATTTTTGTTGGTATTTTCTTTATTTTACTGAAAATAAAAGAGATATACTTTTGGAATCCAAACTTTGATGGATCTTGAAATTTCAGAAAGTAAGATTTTAGGAATCCAAATTTTCTTAGAAAAATAAGATTTATGAAAACTTAAAGATTGAGTTTTTTTTAGTGAAAAACTTTTCTCCCAATGTCCAACACACTAAAATTTAATAAAAAATGAAGCACTATGGGGAACAAAATAGTTATTACTAAAAATTGGTTTAGAATGAGCATAACCAAATCCAAAACTATTCCTTAAAGGATGAATTTGGGAATACATCTTGTCAAAATTTTCCTTACCATAGGTAAAGTTTTATAGGCATTTCCTTAAGGAAAATATTTCTAACTTTAGTTTAATAACCATGTTTTTATCCTCAAGGTTATTAATTTTATAACTAGAGTTAGGCTCTAAAATATTTTTCTGAGAAATTACATTTTAAGATCCTTAGAATGTTTATCCTTATTAGAATTAACTTCATTAAAGTTTTTAGAAACACTTTCAAAGTCAAAAGTTTTCTGATCAATATCTTTAGAAAGATCTGATACTTATTTAGTTATAATAGAAATTCTAGAATTTTCATTCTCTAGATTCTTATTTATCTTATGATTTTCATTTTCAAGAATTTTAGAAAATCTAGAAACTTATTCAAATGAAGGTAAGGTATTATCTTCTTATGAGGAAGATTCATCATTTGAATATTCATAATATTCTTATTTATAATAATTATAATTTAAAGACATATTGGTTAAGGATTCAACATTATGTACCTTATCCATACGACAATGATTTTCAATAGATACTCTGGCTATAAGACTAATTTTCTTCTGACTAGAAGATTCATAAACTAAATATTCATCAAAAGAGTCACCACCACTGGAAATCTAGGTATCATTTGCTTTCAAGACATTCTTAGATTTATATTTGTAATACTTATTTCTATTTATCTCAAAATTCTTTTCCTTCATGTCTTTTCTCTTAAGAATTTTCATTTGTGTGGACAGCAAGACTCAGGTTGTTTTCCATCCAGTCAATACTAGGGCCTTTGTTGAGGTGGATACTTCTGAGGAGCCACTGGACTTTGTGTGGATCGTTATTGGTGAGGAGATCTGATGGAGACAGTTGGTGATCTTTGATACATGGGTTGATTTTTGTTCCTATTACCGGCACCTTGGTCATGGTAACCATGCATGTAGGATAGGATTAAGGGGATCTGGTGCTTCTAATATGGCTCTAGTGGGACATGGCGAAGGATTCTAGAATCTAGTAGGGGGAAGAATGTGCCTGTCAAGGCTTCTCAGTGGTTTCCTCCCCAACAAAAGTTTATGGACATCTTTGATCGCCTGAGATCTGATCTTAATTGTCATGGTAAAGAAGAGGAGGTAAGGGCGGAGCCTTGTGACTTATGGTTGGAGACTCCAAATAACAGTAGTGGGAATGAGGAGGGTAATGTATTAGTCATGCATTTTCCTAATAGTCTTAATGGTGAACAGGATGGAAAAGGGAGGTGCATGATCAGAGTGATAATGCCTTGTATAATAGGTTTGAGTGCCTTGTGTCTATTGAGCCAGAGGGTGAGACAAAGACATAGGGGGATGTATAGGATCAAGGGATAATGGAAGAACTGGGGGATGTGTCCAGGAAGGGGGAGGAAATCCATTTTTTCCACGAGAAGAATGGGGATGAAGCTGTTGTGTGGGACTTGAGATGTGGTGGCAATTGTGAAGATGTGGTGTAGGTTCTATCAACAAAGATCAATGTGGAGGTTAGTGAGGTTGGTGTCGAGGGTGTGGATGAATGTAGGTCTTCTGGCCTCAGTGTGAAAACTCCTGGGATGGTTCTTGATGGACCTACTGCTGGTGAATCTAGTTGTACAGTTGGGTAGGGGAGGGTGGATTAGCAGGGGGAACTGGATAAGAAAGAGGTGGTGGCTATGTAGGGGGAGCGCTTGTGGAAGGGAAGGTGCATGAGAAACAAGAGGGAGCTGAGCAGGGATATGTGGCCCACTTCAGTCAGATGTTGGGAGAGGAGGCTAAGCAGGGGGAGTTTCCTTAGAAAGGGGAGTTAGTAGACCATTGTTCTGTGGTGATGGAGGGTTCCCTGCGGCATGGGTAGGGGACTTTGGCTTTGATGGTGCATGAGGGGGTTTCTGCTGGTGAATCTTCATGTGAGTCTTTGCAGGGGGATCTGGCTCGATTTTCTCATGAGCAGGGGGAGGCTGCTGAACTTAGGGAGGTGATGGAGTGGGTTGTGGAGGTCTTCAAGATTCCTACAGTGGAGGGGCGATTGTAGCTAGCCCTGGATATTGTGGTGTCTCCCAACATGCCACAGTGTGGGGCTCTTACTGACTGCTCTCTAAATCAGGAAGCCTCCATCATCCCTGATCAAGTTTTTTTAGGAGGATGATCGACATATGAATTCTAATACGGCTATGATCAGCAAGAAGAGGGCCTTACTAGAGGTGGTCATTCCATATGGGAAGGAAATTTTTTTGCAGGGGTCCCTTTAGAACCCCGAAAGAGAAAGCCAAGGAAGGACTATTCCACTTTGCTAGAGACAATGTCCACGAGAGCCTCTTGCAAATCTAAGGAAGTTTCCTCTGGCAGGGGAGGTTGGTCTGTCAAGGCGCAACTTAATATGGAGTAGGAACGTCTGAGAGAATACTACACTACCTTCCTAAAGCAATACGAATCATCTGAATGGGAGTATGTGGAGTCGGATGCTTCCTCTAGTTAGGGTACTGATGGGGACCCGTATGAGGATATAGACGTTGATTTGTAGTTCCTGTTTCTTTCTCTTCTGCTATTCGGGTCTTTTGGGGTTTTGGTGTCTTGGGGGGTCCAGGGTTTTCGGTGTGGGATGTTTGGTCCCACCTCGCCCTTGTATGCTTTTCTTTTCTTTTAATTTTTTGGGGGGGGGGGGCAGGAATATCCTAGTCTCACACCTTCCTTCCCCTAAAAAATTTAAAAAACTCTAACAATCATAAAAACCCCAAACCCCCCTCAAAATCCTTAATAACCCTAAAAACTATGAAAATTATAAAAAAAATCTCTAAAAATCCCTAAAAATGTAAAAAACCCTAAAAACCCTAATAAACCATATGAAAACCATAAAAACCTAAAAACACATTAAACCCTTAAGAAACCTAAAAAATGATAAAAACCATAAAAAACCCTAAAAACCCTAAAAACCCTAAAGACACTCAAAATCCCTAAAAACCCTAAAAAATCATTAATAATCCCTAAAAATATAAAACAATGTTAAAAACACTAAATCACTAAACAACCCAAAGAAACCCTTAAAAACATAAAAACACGTAAAACCCTTAAAAAACTAAAAAATTCCAAAAACCCTAAAAAAACTAAAAACCATAAAACCCTTAACAAACTTAAAAAACCATAAAAACATAAAATACATTAAAAACTCTAAAAACCCTATAAACCATTAAATTTTTTATTAAACTCTAAAAAACCTTAAAAACTCAAAACCCCCTAAAATCCTAAAAAATTCTATAAAACCATAAAAGCCTAAAACCCCTAAAAATTCCGAAAACCATAGAAACCCATAAAAATAAAAAACCATAAAAAAATTGACTTGAAAAACCCTAAAGACCCTATAAAAGCCTTAAAATATAAAAACACTTAAAACCCCAAAAAATCATAAAAAATGCTAAATACCCTAAAAACCAAAAAAAAATCCTAAAACCCCTAAAATCCATGGAATCCCCAAAAACATTAAAAATCCTAAAAACCCATAAAAACCCATAAAAACCCATAAAAACCCAAAAACTTATAAAAATTATAAAAATCATTTAAATCCAAAAATACACTAAAAAACCCTAAAAAAATAAAACCCAAAAACAAACCCCCAAAAAAAACATTAAAAACCCTAAAACCCCTAGAAAACCCTAAAATTCCCTAAAAACTCTAAAAAACATAAAGATAATAAAAATACCTTAAATTCCTAAAAACAAAAAAAACACTAAACACCCTAAAAAACATAAGAAAACCTTAAAAATCAAAAGTCACTTAAACCCTATAAAACCCAAAAAACCCCTAAAAACCCTAGAAACTATAAAAACCCCTAAAAAACATAAAACCCTTGAACAATACATAAAAACCATAAAAACCCACTAAAAACTATAAAAAACCTTTAAACCCCTAAAAAACTTAAAAAACTTTAAAAATGTTACAAACCATAAAAAACTCAAAAGAACCCAAAAATCCAAAAAAAATCCATAAAAAACCTAAAACCCTAAAAAACACCACAAACCCTCAAAATCTATTTAAACCCAAAAAACCATAAAAATTCTAAAAAATCCCTCAAAATTCCTAAAAATATAAATAAACAAAAAAACTATGAAAAACCCAAATAAAACCATAAAAATCTAAAAACACTAAAAACCCCTAAAAAACCCAAAAATGAAAAAAAATATAAAAACTCAAAAAAAACCTTAAAAACCCTAAAACCATGTAAAAAACTAAGGAAATAAAAACTCTAAAAACCCTTTAAATGGCTAAAAATGCTAAAAACTTTAAAAAACCTCAAAACCATAAAAAACTCAAAAAACCCTAAAACCCTAAAAAATCATTAAAACCTTAAAAACCCGAAAAAAACCCTAAAACCCTAAAATTTCCTAAAACCCTAAAACCCATAAAAATCATAGAAATATTTAAAAATCCCTAAAAACGTAAAAAAAACCCAGAAAACCTTGAAACCCCATAAGAAAAAATTAAAAACCTAAAAACACATACCCCCCCAAACCTAAAAAACGATAGAAACCCTAAAATACCCTAAATACAACAAAAACCTTAAAAACCATAAAACCACTCATGACCTTAGAGAACCCAAAAAAACCCCAAAACCCATAAAAACTGAAAAATATATTAAAACTATAAAACACTTCAAACTAATAAAATCGTTAAAAAATCTAAAAAACTACAAAACCACTAAAAACTAAAAAAAACCTAAATACCCAAAAAAACCAAAAAAAACCTTAAAAACCTTAAGAAACCCTAAAAACCGTCATAATAAAAAACCAATATAAATCCCTAAAAAACCCTAAAAATGTAAAAAAATCCTAAAGAACCTAAAAAACCCAAAGACAACCATGAAAACTAATAAACACTTAAAGCCCCTAAAAACATAAAAATCTATAAAAACCCTAAAAGACCCTAAAATCCATAAAACCCACTAAAAACAATAAACCCCCTAAGAAACCTCAAAGACCATAAAAACCCAAAAATCCCTAAAAAGAAACTGAAGACTCTGAAAACCCTTTAAACCAAAAAAAATGTTAAAAACACTAAAGAAACTTAAAAACTATAAAAACTCAAAAAGACCGTAAAACCCCAAAAAACCAAATAAACCCTAAAACCCTAAATGAACTCAAAATCCCTAAAATACCTAAGGAGCCATAAAAATCTAAAAAATCCCTAAAAATACCTAAAATAAATAAAAACCCTAAATCCCTAAAAAACCCTATGAAAAACATAAAAACCAAAAATAGTTAAAACCCCAAAAAACCTTGAAAACATTAAAATTTGATGAAATCCTTGAAAACAATAAAAATACTTAAAACCATAAAACCCTAAAAATACTTAAAACCATAAAACCACAAAAAACTGTAAAAAAACCTAAAAAACCTAAAAAACAATAAAAACCCCTAAAAACCCACTAAAAACACTAATTTTTTTAACTCCTCAATATGATAAAAAGGCATTAAAAACCCAAAAACCACTAAAACCCCAAAAAATAAGAAAAACCTAAGAACCCTAAACAACACTAAAACCCCTCAAAATTCCTAAAAACATAAAAACCATAAATAGAATCAAAAATCACTAAAACCCCTAAAAATGTAAAAAACCCTAAAAACAATAAAAAACCCTATGAAAACTATAAAGGTTGTAAGGGTTTTTGGGAGTGGGTTGATTGGCCCCTCTCCTCCCTTGTCGGCAGAGTCTCTTATTCTTTAATAAATTTTGCGGGGGTCAGGAATAGCCCGGCCTCACACCGCTTATACCCTAAGAAAACCATAAAGAAACTTAAATCCCATAAAATACAAAAAAATTCTAAAACCCCTAAAAACCATAGAAATCCCTAAAAATACTAAAACCCCTAAAAACATTTAAAAACCCTAAAACCCATAAAAACCCTAAAAACCACTGAAAAATATAAAAACCCTTTAAACCCCGATAACATTAACAAACTATAAAAACCATAAAATCCCTAAAACCTTAAAAACTCTAAAACCCTAAAAACCATAAATCCCTCAAAAATCCATAAAAATTCCTAAAAATGTAAAAGACCATAAAAACACAGAAAATCACTAAGAAAACCTAAAAAACTAAAAAAACTTAAGACCTATAAAAAACCTAAAAAACAGTAAAAACCTTAAAAACTCTAAAAACCATAAAACCCCAGAAAACCTTAAACCCCTAATAACCCATAAAACCCCAAAACCCACTAAAAACCCTTTAACCCCTAAAAATGTTAAAAAACTCTAAAAACCTAAAAACTCAATAAAACCATATAGACATAAAAAAAACCTAGAGAACCCCTAAGAAACACTAAAAACCTTCAAAATTTCTATAAAAAACTAAAAATTCATAAAAATACCAAAGAATCCCTAAAAATACCAAAATATAAAAAATCTTAAGAACACAAAAAAACCCTAAAAACCTTAAAAACATAAAAACAATTAAAAATCCAAGAAAAATAAAAATTCTAAAACCCCTAAAACTTCTGGAAATCCAAAAAACAAAAAACCCAATCAAAACCTTAGAAACCCTAAAAAATCTAAAAACCCACTAAAATACCTAAAAACCCTTTAAAACCCTAAAAATCATAAAAACTCTAAAAATAATAAAAAACCTAAATTAATTAAAAACCAAAATACCCAAAAAACCATCAAAACCCAAAAATCCCAAGGAAAACTAAAACCCCTCAAAATCCCTAAATACTCTAAGAAACCATAAAAATCCTAAAATTCACTAAACATTCCTAAAAACATAAAAATCACTTAAAATCCCTGAAAACCCCTAAGAAAACCTTAAAACCTAAAAAACACATAAAAAACTGAAAACAAATATATGATAAAAACCCAAAAAAATCCTAAAACCCTAAAAATCCCTAAAAATCATAAAAAACCAAAAAAATAAAAAACCCCTAAACCCCAAAAATCAATAAAACCACTAAAAACACCTAAAACCCCAAAAAATCCCTAAAAAACCAAAAACCATTAAAATAAAAAATACCTTAAAATCCCTAAAATGTAAAATAAAACCAAAAAATGTAAAACCATAATAAAATCTCAAAAACCTAAAAACTTTTAAATCCTAAAAGGTAAAAAAAGGAAAATCCCAAAAAAACGCTAAAAAACCCTAAAACACCTAAAAACAAAAAAAACCATAAAAATCGTAAAAACCCAAAAACACAAAAAACCCTAAACCACTAAAAACTCTAAAAACAATCTAAAACATTAAAAATCTTAAAAACTCTAAAATACCATAAAAACATAAAAAATCAAAAAAACCTATGAATCCAAAAAACCCAAAAAACCCCTAAAAACCATAAAAACCCAAGAAAAACCTAAAAAATTAAAAACTCCTAACCCCCCCCCCCCCAAAAAAAACATAAAAATACTAAAAACCCTAAAAAAACTAACAAACCCTAAAACCCTAAAATGACCAAAAACATTTAAACCCCCAAAAACCTATATACACTCTAAAAATCACAAAAAAAAACAACTGAAATCCATTTAAACCAAAAAAATATTCAAAACTCTGAAAACCCATAAAACTATAAAAAAATCAAAAGACCCCTAAAAACCCCAAAAAAAACATAAAACCCCTAAAACCCCTAAAACCCTAAAAACCCTAAAAATCATAATAGTTCTAAGAAATCCATGAAAATTCATACAAATGTAAAAGACCCTAAAAAATTGAAAACCACTAAGAAAAACTTAAACACCTAAAACTCTTCAAACCCCTAAAAAACATAAAAATGATAAAGCCCTTAAAAACCCTA
Source organism: Viscum album (assembly GCA_963277665.1). Taxonomy (NCBI): domain Eukaryota; kingdom Viridiplantae; phylum Streptophyta; class Magnoliopsida; order Santalales; family Viscaceae; genus Viscum; species Viscum album. Next base: position 402,946,397 of record OY728167.1, read on the forward strand.
AAAATGATAAAAAATATAAAAACACTTAAAAACCTTATAAAACCAAACAAACCCTATAAAATACTAAAAATTCTAAAAAACCTTTAATCTCTAAAAACATTAAAAAACTCTATAAAACATAAAAACCCTAAAAAACTTATAAAAACCTAAAAATAATAAAAAACCCTAAATATCTAAAAACCCATAAAAACCATAAAGCCCTAAAAATCTCAAAAAACCCTTAAAACCATAAAAATCATAAAAGACCTAAATATCCCAAAAAATGTAAAAAACCATAAAACCCTAAAAACCCTTAGAAAATATTACAAAACTTAAAACACATAAAACCAATAAAAATATAACAAGGTTAAAAACCCTAAAAACCATAAAAAACTATAAACCCAAAGAATCCTAAAAACCCTAAAAACACATAAAACCTTGGCCTGGATCTTGCGGAGAATTTGCTTGGCCTCCGATCGTTCCAATCTGGAATGTCATGAAACCGACGACTCCTTAGAGGCTAGGAACCCTTATGGATCTCAGCCGTTCGGGGTTGACTTTTCAGATCTTGGGTTTCCATGGACGGGTCAGTGGGGTCAAGGGATTCAACAACAGAGAAGGCTGTTTTGGCGATGCCGGTTGTCTCAGTGGTGGTCTGTCGGCTTCTCTAGGATGCTGCTTCGTTGTTTATTTTCCTCTTCGATGGCGCTTAGAATATGATTGGTGACTTTAATCTGCAGTAGTGGCAACTCGATCATTGCATGCTTTTCCTTTCTTCAGTCTGCGCTGAAGACCTAGGTTCATTCCTCAGCCCAGTCTCTGATTCTTGCTGTTGATCCTAGTTTTTTTGCGTTATGTTGTGATATTGTGTTGCTCTATGATTTCCTGTGGTGCCAAAGTGGTCTGTTTGGTCCCGAGTATCTTGAGGAAGGTTTTGGTTGGTCCTTTTGGATCTGCTATACTAGTGGATGGTTTGGTTGTGAGTCGATGCTGGCATTGTTTGCTAGATCTGACAAGAGTTGTTGCATGCTGGTGGTGCCTTGCTTTTTCTGGATTAATAGAAAGGTTATTTGGGATGCAGATTGGATTTTTTCTTGGATGATGGCTCATTTATGCCCCTGGCTATGCTGTTGGGTGTGATATATTGTATTTTTGGTTGTTTCTTGGATGAGATGTGATGAAGATGATGCTCTTATTTCTGGTGCTGGTGGTTCTGTACTGATGGAGAAGGACCTTCCAGGCATGGTGGCACTGCTTGAGGTGGAAGATGGTGTTATTGGGGTTATAGGTGGTTCATTTGTGATGCAATGTGGATGCTGGATATTGGTGCTATTGTGATGATGAATTTTGATGAATTTGGTGTTGATGGTTATGGTGTTGTTGGCTGTTGGTTGCTGTTTGGCTGGAATTTGTGAGTTTGGTTGCTGGTCGCTCTTGGTTGTGAGATGCTGGATGCTGGTTAATATTGGATGATGGTGATGGTTTCTGCTTGTTTTTTTGTATTTTATTTATTTATTTTTTGTTTTTTTACATTTTTTGGGTTTCTTTTTCTAGGTTTGGGGTGTTTAAGGGCTTGTGGGTGTGGTTCTTTTGACACCTCCCCTCCCTTGTCTACTGCGTCTTTTTACCCAATAAATTTTTTTTTTTTTTGGGGGGGGGGTTGGGAATAGCCTGACCCTCGCATCTTCCTTACAATAAAAACACCAAAAACCCATAAAAACCATTAAAAACTCTAAAAAGCCTTCAAACACCTATTTTTTTTGAAAAAAACTCTAAAAACTATTTAAAACCCTAAAAAAATCAAAATAAAACAAAAAAAATATATAAAACCCTAAAAACACTAAAAAACCTTAAAAACCCTCAAAATCTCCTAAAACACTAAAAATAATACAAATTATAAAAAATACCTAAAAATTCCTAAAGACATAGAAAAACATAAAACCCTTGAAAACCCCTTAGAAAAACATAAAAACCTAAAACTACTTAAAACCCCTAAAAACATAAAAACTCTAAAACCCCTAAAAATAAAAAAAATCCCTAAAAACCATAAAAACAATAAAAAAACATAAAATCCATAAAATCCCTAAAAACTCATAAAACCCCAAAACCATTGAAAACTATAAATCCCATTTATACCCTGAAAAACATTAAAAAAACTCAAAAAACCCTTGAAACCCAAAAAATATTACTCCAAAAACAAAAAAATCTGTATAACCCATAAAAACATTCAAAACCAACAAACCCTCATTCATCTGTAAAAAATATAAAAACCCTTAAAAATCATAAAAATTTCCTAAAAATCGTAAAAATTTAAAAAAACCTCAAAAAACCATGAATACCCTAATAAAACCTTAAAAACTTAAAAACACTAAAAACCTAAAAAAACTAAAGAACCCTAAAACCCTAAAAGACTTTAAAAAACCCTGAAGAACATAAAAACACCAAAAACACTTAAAACCCCTAAAAATCTATAAAAACCAAAAAAAAAACCACTAAAAAAATCTAAAAACCCTTTAAACCCCTAAAAACATTCAAAACTCTAGACAAACTTAATTACCCTATAAACTCAAAAAATGTAAAAATTCAAATAAACTATAAAAACCCTAAAAACCCTAAAACCCTAAAACCCCTAAAAAATCTCTAATAACCCTAAAAAACCTAAAAAACCTAAAAAACCCTAAAAAATCATTTAAAAAACCTAAAAATGTAAAACCCTAAAAATTTAAAAAACCTAAGAAAACCATAAAGTCCTAAAAATACTAAAAATCCATAAAAACATAAAAAATGATAAAAACGCTGAAAACCTTAAAACCCTAATTACCATGAACCCCCTAAAACACTTAAAAACCCTAAAAATCCCAAAAAAATCCTTTAGGACCCTAAGAATACTAAAATCTCTAAAAATTCTTATAAACCATAAAAAACTAAAAAACCCACTAAACACCAAGAAAACCATAAAAACCCTCAAACCATAAAACCCTCAAAATCCCTTAAAACCATAAAAATCCTATAAAGCACTAAAAATCCCTAAAAACGTAAAATCTATAAAAACCCTTAAAACCCATAAGAATACCTTAAAACCTTAAAACACATAAAAACCACAAAAACCAGAAAAATGTTAAAAACCCTAATACCCTAGAAAACCCCTAAAACACCCTAAAAACTTTAAAACCCCTAAAAACCCTAAAACCCATCAAAACCCACTAAAAACTCTAAAAACCTTTAATCACCTAAAAATGGTAAAAAACACTAAAAGCCTTAAAAACCAAAAAAAATCAGAAAACCCTTAAAAATACCAAAACATAAAAGCCATAAACCCCCTAAAATCTCTCAAAAAACCCTAAAAACCCATTGAAATCTAAAAAATCCCTAAAATTCTTAAAAACATAAAAAACCTTAAATATATTAAATCCATTAAAAAAATTAAAAACCTAAATAAACATAAACCCCTAAAAACCTGAAAAATCATAAAAATTATAAAAAACCATAAAAAACACTAAAACCCTTAAAAACAAAAAAATACCTAAAAACATTTAAAATCTATAAAAACCCATAAAACCATAAAAAACACTAAAAACCCTTTATAACCCTAAAAATATTAAAAAACTCAAAAACCCATAACAACATAAAAAACAATGAAAAATCCATAAAAACCAAAAAACCAAAAAGACCTAAAAGAACCCAAAACCCCTAAAAATCCCTAAAAATCCTAAAAACTGATAAAAATATTTAAAATCCCTAAAAATACCAAAAAAATAAAAACCATAAAACCCATGAAAAAACCCTTAGAAAACCTTAAAAACCTAGAAATACATAAAACCTCTAAAAAATTGAAAAAGTGATAAATGTCTAAAAAACACTAAAAACCCTTAATAACCCTAAAAACCCTAAAACCCATAAAAACCGTAAAAACCCAAAAAACCCATTAAATCCTTAAAAAATTCTAAAAACTCTAAAACCCATTTAACCCCCTAAAATATTAACCAAATATAAAACCCCCTAAAAAACTAAAACAAATATCAACAAAAACCCTAGAAATCAAAAAAAACTTACAACACCTAAAAAACCCAAAACCCTAATAGTCCCTAAAAACCCTGAAAACCATAAAAATCCTAAAAACCCTAAAAATCCATAAAAAAAAATAAAAATCCAAAAACCCCCTATAAATCCCTAATAATGAAAAAATCACTAAAAAACTGAAAAACCCATGGAAAAAATTAAAAACCTAAAAACACTTTAAAACCCCAAAACCCTAAAAATGCTCAAAACTATAAAAACAATAAAACCCCTAAAAACCTTAAATAAACCTAAAATATCATAAAAACCCTAATACCACTAATGTCTCTAAAAACCATTTAAACCAATAAAAAAAATTTAAAACTATAAAAAACATTAAAAACACTAAAACACTGAAAAAAACCCAAAAATCCCTAAAAACTCTAAAATGCCAAACAACCCTAAAACCCACAAAATCTCAAAAAAATCCTAGATTACAGTTAAAATCCAAAAAAAATCTATAAAAATCCCCAAAAATATGAAAAAACATAAAACCCTAAAAACCCTAAGAAAACCTTAAAAATCCAAAAACACTTAAAACCTTAAAAAACTAAAAATGAGAAAATTCCTAAAAAACCATAAAAAGATCTAAAAACAAAAAAAAAACATAAAATCCCCTAAAACCCCTAAAAACCCCTAAAAACCCGAAAACACTAAAAACTATAAAAACCCTTTAAACCCATCTAAATGTTAAAAAACTATAATAACCATAAAAACCAAAAAAAATCTCAAAAAAACCCAACAACCACAAAACCTAAAAACACTAAAAAACTAAAAAACCCTCAGAATCACTAAAAGACCTAAAAATGATAAAAAATCCAAAAAATCCAAAAAAAACCCTAAAAAAAAACCCTAAAATGTTGAAAACCCTTATAAAACCTTAAAAACATAAAAACAAATAAAACCCATAAAAAACCTAAAAATACTAAAAACTCTAAAAAACCCTAAATCCCATAAAAAACCTTAAATGCATCAAATTCCCTTAAAACCATAAAAACTCATAAAAAAAATTAAAATACCTAAAAATATCTAAAAAAATAAAAACCCTTTGAAACACTAAAAACCCTAAAAACCTAAAAACACATAAAACCCATAAAAACCTATGAAACGTTATAAAACCTAAAGAACCCTAAGAATCCTTAAAAATATAAAACCTCCCAAAACATTTAAAAACCCTAAAAATCCACAAAACACTAAAAGAAACCTAAAACACAATAAACCCTTCAAATAACTTAAAAATGTCAAAAACAAAACACTAAAATACTTTAAATACCCAAAAAACTCAAAAAATCCTAAAACTCAAAAAAACAATAAAAACCTAAAAACCATAAAAATCCTTAGAAACCGTAAAAAACCATAAAAATCCTAAAATCCATAAAAATACAAAACAAATATAAAAACCCCTAAAACCATTTCAAAACCCAACAAAATATTAAATCACTAAAATCATAGAAAAACCCGAAAAACCCAAAAAAACACTAAAAATCTTAATAATGTGTAAAAACTGTAAAAAAAATAAAAACCCTAAAACCCAAAAAAACCCCAAACCCTCAAAATCCTTTAAACCTACAAAAATAAAAAATATCCCTAAGATTCCATAACAACGTAAAATTCTCTAAAACCCCTGAAAACCAAAAAGAAAACTAGAAAAACCAAAAAAAACATAAAACCTCTAAGAAACCTAAAAATCACTAAAAACCCAAACAACACAAAAAATCCATAAACCTTGAAAAACCATAAGAACCCCTAAAAACCTTAACAACCCGAAATATAGTAAAAACACTAAAAACGCAAAAAAAAAAAACAATAAAAACCATCTACACACTAAAAATGTAAAATAATTCTAAAAACCATTAAAATCCCAAAAAAACGCAAAAAAACCCCTAAAGAAGGAAAAACTATAGAAACCCTAAAATCCTAAAAATCCCTATAAACAATCAAAATCCCCCAAAACCGAAAAAATGATAACAATACTAAAAAATCCCTAAAAATCATAAAATGTAAAAAACCCTAAAACCATAAAAAAACCTAAGAAAAATTTGAAAACCTAAAACACATAAAACCCCAAAAAATATAAAAACACTTAAAATAGTAAAAAATTCCTAAAACCCCTAAAAACCTAATAACCACAAAACCCTTAAAAACCAATAAAAACCCATAAAAGCCTAAAACCACTAAAAACTCTAATAACCAATTAAGACAGTAAAAGTGTTAAAACCACTGAAAAACTTAAACCCATAAAAAACTCAAAATAACCCCTAAAAACCCAAAAAACCAAAAAACCCCAAATACCCTGAAAACCTAGAAATATCCTTAGGCTGTAAAAACCATAAAAATCCAAAAAAATCCTTAGAAATCCCTAACAACCTAAAAAACCAAAAAACCCTAAAAATTCACAAGAAAACCTAAAAAACCTAAAATCAAATCAATCCCCGAAAAACTTAAAAAATCTAAAAATCAGAAAAAAAATCATAAAAACCCTAAAACCCCTCAAAATCCCTAAAGATCCTAAAAACCCTAACAATACTAAAAATCCCTAAAAACATAAAAATCCCAAAAAAACCATGAAAACTCCAAAGAGCACCTTAAAAATGTAAAAGCACTTAAAACTCATAAAAAACTAAAAAAGGTATAAACATTCATATGCCCTAAAAACCATAAAACCCTAAAAACCATAAAACCACTAAAAAAATTAAAACACCAAAAAATCTATAAATGTGCTAAAAAAAGCAATAAAAACTCTAAAATCCATTTAAACCCCTAAAAATGATAAAATAATAAAAAACCTCAGTCAAAAACCTTATAAACCCTCAAAAACCTTACATACCCTAAAAAGGGAAAAAACCCAAAAAATCCCAAAAACATCCCTAAAAACATAAAAACCATAAAAATCATGAAATCCATAAGAAACACTTAACTACATTGAAACACATAAAACCCCAAAGCACCTAAAAATTCTAAAACCCCTAAAAACCATAAAAATTCTAAAAAATTCTAAACCCCCTCAAAATCCCCCAAACCCCAAAAAAACCATAAAAATCCAGAAAAATCCCTAAAAATCCATAAAAATGTTAAAAACACTGAAAACCCCAATGAAAACCTTAAAAACCTAAAAAACATAAACCCCTAAAAACCTAAAAAATGCTAAAAATCATAAAACGCCCTAAACCCCCAAAAATCCTAGAAAAAATAAAAAACATAAAACCATAAAAACCCTAAAAACCAATGAAAACCCTAAAGAACCACTAAAAACACTAAAACACATTAAACCCCTAAAAATGATAAAAAATATAAACAACCATAAAACTGCTAAAAACTGAAAAAACCAAACCCCCCCAAAAACCATAGAAACCCTAAAAACCCCTAAAAATCCATAATAAAAAATAAAAATCCAAAAAAACCCTTAAACCCCCTAAAAACCAAATAAAAACTAAAAACCCTAAACACTTAAAATCCATAGAAAGCCTAAAAAACTTAGAAGACCCTAAAAACCTATAAAAACTAATAAAAAATATAAAAAATGACCAGAAACTCTAAAAACACTTTAAACCAATAAAAAAATTACAAAACTCCAAAAAACCTTAAAACCCTTAAAACCCATAAAAATATTTTAAAAACCTTGATACAAAAAAAACCATAAAAATCCCAAAACACCTAAAAACCCAGAAAAATTATCAAAATATAAAAAAACCCTAAAAACCATACATTTCAAAAAAAAACTCTAAAAATACCTAAAAAGGTAAAAAACCCTAAAAACCCGAAAATCCCTAAGAAAAAACTTAAATCATAAAAACACTAAAGACCCCTAAAAACCATAAAAAAGCTAAAAACACTAAAAGTCCCTAAAAACCCACAAAACCCAAAAAACCTTAAATCCCTAAAAAATCCATTAAATTCATAAAATCACTAAAAACTCTTAAGAACCTTTAAAACCCTAAAAACATTAAAAAAAACTAAAAAACATTAAAAACTCTAAAAAAATCAAAAAAATCCTAAATACCAAAAAAACCCATAAAAACCGTAAAACCCCTAAAATGGAAAAAAATCCCACAAAACCCATAATAGCTCTAAAAAACCATAAAAATATAAAAAACACTAAAAATACCCAAAACATAAAAAAACCTAAAACCTAAAAAAACCCTATGAAAACCCAAATAACATAAAAACATTTGATACCCCTAAAAGATCAAAAATACTAAAAAGCCTTAAAAACTCTAAAATTAAAAAAAAAACACTGAGAACCCCTAAAAACCTTAAAAACCCATAAAAATCCTAAAAACCCACTAAAATATCTAAAACACTTAAAACCCCTAAACATGTTAAAAACCTATAAAACATTAAAAAACTCAAAAAAACCATAAATAACAAAAAAAAACCATAAAACCCATAAAACCCTCAAAATCATTAAAAACCTATTAAACCATAAAAATCCTCAAAATACCTAAAAATCCCTAAATACAAAAAAACTTTGAAAACCCCTAAGAAAAACTTTTAAACCTAAAAGCACTTAAAACCCAAATAATACTAAAAGTGATAAAATTCCCAAAATCTGGAAAAACCATAAACCCTTCCAAAAATGTTAAAAACCCTAAAACCCATAAAAACACTAAAAACCCACTAATAACTCAAAAAACCATTTAATACCTAAAAACGATAAAAACACTGAATACCCTTAAAACCCATAAAAACTAAAATACGCCTAAAATCCCAAAAAACCAAAAAACCCTAAAAAGATTTAAACACCTTCAAAATCCCTCGAAACCCTAAAAAAATAAAAATACTTAGATTACCATAAAAACCCCAATAAAATAAATAACCCTAAAAACCATTAAAATCATTAAGAAACCTTACAAACCTAAAAATAATTAAAACCCCTAGAAAACGAAAAATATGCTAAAAATGCTATAAAACCCTAAAAATCCCAAAAAACTCCCAAAACCCTAAAAACCCTAAAACAAAAAACAACCTTAAAAAATATAAAAACATTTTAAACCACTAAAAATTCCAAATGTTTTTTAAATCCCAAAAAACATTTACAAAAACTCTAAAAAACCTTAAAAACCTTAAAATTTAAAAAACCCTAAAACCCCAAAAAAGCCAGAAAAACCTAAAAACCCATAAAAACTAATAAACCCTCAAAATCTCTAAAAACCCTAAAAACCTAAAAAATCCAAAAAACCTGAAAATTCTTTAAAATGTTTAAAACCCCCAAACCCTAAAAACCCATAGAGAGACCATAAAACCTAGAAAATACTTTAAACACATAAAAACCAAAAAAAAACATCAAAAAGTCTAAACAATCCTAAAACCTATAAAAACCAAAAAACACCTGAATGCCATAAAAATCCTAAAATCCAAAAAAAATCCCAAAAAAAACACAAAAAAAATCTAAAAAAACATTAAACCCCTAAAACTTCAAAAACTCTAAAAAACCATAAATACCATAAAAACCTCAACCCCCCAAACTATAAAAACCCAAAAAACCCAAAAAACCATGAAACACTAAAAATCCATAAAAAACATCAAAAAATATAAAAATCCAAAAAAACCTATAACCCTAAAAACAATAAAACCCCTAAAAACCTTAAAACCCGAAAAGTCTCTAAAACCCATTTATTACCCTAAAAACATTAAAAACAATAAAATACATTAAAAACACTAAAACACTCAAAAAACCTCAAAAAACCTCAAAAAACTTTAAAAAAAATCTAAAATTCCTTAAAACCTGAAAAACCCTCATAATCCCAAAAAATTCATAGAAAACCATAAAAATCCTTAAAAATCTATAAAAATCCTAAAAAATGTGAAAAACCCAAAAATCCTTAAAAACCCTAAGAAAACCTTAAAAATCTAAAAACACTTAAAACCCTTAAAAAACTAAAAATGCTAAAATTCATAAAAAAATTAAAAATCTATAAAAAGAAAAAAACCATAAAGCCCCTAAAAACCTTAAAAACCCATAAAACCCTAAAACACTAAAAAATCTAAGAACCCTTTAAACCCATATAAATGTTAAAAAAATATAAAAACCTTTAAAACCATAATAAATCAAAAAAAATACCAAAAAACAAAAGACCCTAAAAATCTCAGAAAGCCTTCAAAATATCTAAAAACATAAAAATGATAAAAATCCAAAAAAGCCTAAAAATCCATAAAAACAAAAAAAACCATGAAAACCCTGAAAACCCCTAGGAAAACCATAAAAAACTAAAAACAAATAAAACCTACAAAAGCCTAAAATTACTAAAATCTCTAAAAAAACCCTAAAACCCCTAATAAAACCCAAAAAAGCCTCAAACTCCCTTAAAACTCTAAAAACACATAAAAATCCTTAAAATCCCTAAAAATATCTAAAAAAATAACAACCCCTTAAAACCTTGAAAAACCATAAAAAGGCCTTAGAACCAAAAAACCCTTAAAACCCCTAAAAACCTATGAAATGTTAAACCTAAAGAACCCTAAAAACCATTAAAACTATAAAACCCCCCCGATCTTTCTAAAACCCTAAAAATCCACAAAAATGTTAAAAACAATAAAACATCTAAAAAACCTTTTAACCACATGAAAACATCAAAAAAATCTATAAAACATTCAATACCCTAAAAAACTCAAAAAACCTAAAACCCAAAAAAACAATAAAAACCATTAAAATCCTTAGAAACCCTAAAAACCTTTAAAATCCTAAAAATCCCTAAAAATACACAAAAATATAAAAAACCCCTAAAACTATTTAAAATCCAATATAACCTTAAATTACTAAAATCATAGAAAACCCCTAAAAACCCAAAAAAACACTAAAAACCTAAAATATTGTAAAAACCCTAAAAACCGTAAAAAACCCAAAACCACTCAAAACCACTAATTATCCTTAATACCAAAAAAATGATAAATATCCCTAAAAATACCTAGCAACATAAAATTCTATAAAAACCCTGAAAACCCAAATAAAAACAAGAAAAACCTAAAAAATATATAACCACTATGAAACCTAAAAATGCTAAAAACCCTAATAGACACAAAAAATCCCTAAAAATCCCAAACAACCATAAAACCCCCTAAAAACATTAAAAACCCGAAAACCACTAAAAACCCTAAAACCCCAAAAAAATCTATAGACACCACCTACACACTAAATATGTTAAAAAAATCTAAAAACCCTTAAAACCCAAAAAAAATCCAAAACACACCCTAAAGACTAAAAAAATGATAGAAACCATAAAACCTTTAAATACCCTAAAAACCCTAAAAACCCTAAAAAATGATAGCAATCCAAAAAAATCCCTAAAAATAATATAATGTAAAAAACCATAAAACCATAAAAAACCTAAGAAAATATTGATAACCTAAAACACTTAAAACCCCAAAAAACCTAAATAATACTTTAAACACTAAAAAAATATAAAACCCCCTAAAAATTCTAATAACCACAAAACCCTTAAAAACCCCATAAAATCATAAAAACCACTAAAATATCTAAAAACCCATTAAAACCGTATAAGTGTTAAAACCACTAAAAAAATTTAAACCCCTAAAAAACTCAAAATAACCCCTAAAACCCAAAAAACCAAAAACCCCAAAAACCCTGAAAACCCACAAAAACCCCAAGGCAGTCAAAACCATAAAAATAAAAAAAATCCCTAAAAATCCCTAAAAAACTAAATAACCATAAAAACCTAAAAATTCCTAAGAAAACCTAAAAATCCTAAAAACACATCAATCCTTGAAAAACCTAAAAAATCTCTAAAACCTAAAAAATCATAAAAACCATAAAAAACCCTCAAAATCCCTAAATATCCTAAAAACCATAAAAATCCTAAAAATCCATAAAAACATACAAAATTCTAAAAACCTTGAAAACTCCTAAGATCACAATAAAAATGTAAAATCACTTAAAACACATAAAAACTAAAAAAATGTATAAACATTAAAATACCCTAAAAACCATAAAAACCGAAAAACCATAAAACCACTAAAAAATTAAAACACCTAAAAATCAAAAATAAATTCTAAAAACCCAATAAAAACACTAAAATCCATTTAAACCCCAAAAAATGGTAAAATAGTAAAAAACTAAACTCAAAAAACCCAATAACCATTAATAACCATACAAACTATAAAAAATGATAAAATCCACAAAAATTCATAAAAATACCTAAAAATATAAAAACCTAAAAAACCATGGAAACCCATAAGAAAACCTTATAAACCTAAATAATGGTAAACTCCCTAACAAACCTAAAAACAATAAAACCCCAAAAGACCCTAAAATCCCTAAAACCCTAATAAACATAAATATCCTAAAAAACCCAAAAAATACCTAAAAACATAAAAAATCCTAAAAATAGTGAAAACACCTAAGAAAACTTTTAAAAAAACATAAAACTCCAAAAAACCCAAAAAAATGATAAAAGCCCTAAAGACCCTTAAAAACCCTAAAAATGAGAAAAACGTTAAAAACTGGAAAAAAAACCCTAAAAACATTAAAAACCCTAAAAACACATAAAAACCCTAAAACTCACTAAAAAAATTAAAAGGAATTTAAACCTTTAAAATTTTAAAAACTCTAAAAACATTAAAAACCATAAAAAAATAAACAAACCCTAAAAATTCAAAAAACACTCAAAAACCATAAAACCATAAAAACCTTTATTATCCTTTAAAATACCTAGAAATCCCTAAAATATAAAACCATAAAGACACTGAAAAACACAAATAAAAATATAGAGACCTAAAACCAGATAACATCCCTAAAAATCCCTAAATACCATAAAACCCCTAAAACACCTCAGAATCCCTAAAAACCATAATACCATAAAATTCCTAAAAATGCCCTAAAAATCCATAAAAATATGAAAAATCATAAAAAACACGAAAAAACCTATGAAATCTTAAACCTAAGAAATTTTAAAACCCTTTAAAACCCTAAAATACCCTAAAACCCTTAAAAACTTTAAAACCCCTAAAACCATTAAAAAACCTAAATATCCATAAAAACCCTAAAAAACAAAAAAATATCAAAAACCCTCTGAACCCTTAAGAAATTTAAATAACTCTAAAAAACCTTAAAGCACGAAAAAATAAAAAAAACCCAAACCCTCCAAAAAATCTTAAAAACCGTAAAACACAAAAAAAATCCCTAAAAAAACTCCAAAAAAATTGAAAAACCCAAAAAACTATAAAAACCATAAAAAGCACTAACCCCCCCCCCAAAAGTAAAAAACCATAAAAACCTTGAAAAAATCTTTGAAAACCATAAAAATCTAGAAACTCTTAAATCCCCTAAAAACCAAGAAAAATGTTAAAAACCCTAAAAACCCTAGAAACCCTTAGAATCTCTAAAAACACTAAAGATCCTAAAAAATCCTTTAAAATCCCTAAAACTTAAAAAATACAATAAAAATGAAAGAACCTTAAGAAAACCTTAAAAAACAAAAAACACTTAAAACCCCTACAAAACCTAAAAAATGATAAAAACCCTAAAACCATAAAAAGCATAACACCCCTAAAAACCTTAAAACCCAAATAAACCCATAAAACCAATGAAAGCACTAAAAATGCTAAAATAACTTTAAACCCAAAAAAACATTAAAAAACTCTAAAAAAACATAAAACTATACAAACTCAAAAAAAACTAAAACCCTAAAAAAACTATCAAAACCATAAAACTCTTCATTATTATTAAAAACCATAAAAAATAAAAAAATCCTTAAAATTACTTAAAAACATAAAAATCTAAAAACCCATGAAAACCCCTAATAAAAACCTAAAAACACAAAAAACACTAAAAAACTCATTAAAAAGCTAAAAACACTTAAAACCCTAAATATCCTAAAAACCCCATAAACTGTCAAAATCCTTAAAACCTTAAAAACCATAGGAATAATAAAGAATCCTTAAAAATAAAAAAAACATAAAAACTCCTAAAATCAATGAAAATCCCTAAGAAAAACTTATAAATATAAAAACACTTGAAACCCCTAGTAATTCAAAAAAATGCTAAAATACCTAAAAACCCCAAAAACATAAAACCCATAAAAACCATTAAAAACCTTAAACCCCAGAAAAATCCTAAATAACCACTAAAAACATAAAAGAACTTTAAACTCGTAAAAATGTTTAAAAACACTAAAAACCCTTTAAATCCCTAAAAACATTTAAAACCCTAAAAACCCATAAACGCCAAGAAAATAATAAAAAACATCAAAAACCATAAAAATCCCTAAACATTTTAAAAACCCTAAAAAACCAGAAAATCCCCAAGAAAACCTTAAAACCTAAAAACACTTAAAACCCTTAAAAATATAAAAACACTAAAAACCCAAAAAAACACTAAAAACCCTAAAAGACCCTAAAACCCCCAAAATCCATAAAGACTCTAAAAAACAACAAAAATCCAAAAAATTCACTAAAAATCCATAAAAACATAAAAAACCTAAGAAAACTTTAAAAAAATAAAAACTCTTAAAATGGTTAAAAACATAGAAAATGGTGAAAACCCTAAAAAACCCTAAAAACAAACCCCCCCCGAAAATCATAAAAACCATAAAACCCCTAAAAACAATTATAAACCCTAAAACCCCATAAAACCTGAAAAAAATCTCTAAAAACTATAAAACCCATTTAAACCCTAAAAAACATTAGAAAAATCAAAAAAACCTTAAAACCCTAAAAACCCAAAAACACAAAAGAAAAACTAAAACCCTAAAACCCCTTAAAATACTTAAAAACCATAAAAACACATAAAAACCCTAAAAATCCCTTAAAGTTCAAAAAACCCTAAAAACCCCTAAAACCCCTAAGAAAACTTTAAAAACCTAAAAACACTTAAAACCCCTAAACACACTAAAAACCTTTCAAAACTCTCAAGACACTAAAATACCCTAAAGACCCTCAAAATTCCTAAAAACCCTAAAATCCATAAAAATCCTAAAAAATAATAAAAAAGAACTTATAGCTTAAAAAACTAAAAACCCTAAAAGCTGTAAGAAAATCGGAAAATGTTAAAAACACTTAAAACCCCTAAAAACCTAAAAAAACTAAAAATACTAAGAAACATTATAAAAAAAAGAACCATAAATATCTTATGACCCTTTAAAACCCTAAAATCCCATAAAACCCTAAAGACCATTAAAAACTATGAAATAACTTTAAACCCCTAAAAACATTAAAAACTCTAAAAAACATTAAGAACCATAAAAACTCAAAAAAAAACTCTTAGAACCCCAAAAAAGAAATAAAAAATCCTAAAACACCTAAAAAGCCTAAAACCCATCAAAACCATATAAACATAAGAAAACCATAAAAATATTAGAAACCTATAAAAAACTATAAAAATATAAAAAACCCTAAAACCCTAAATATCCCTAAGAAAATCATAAAAATATAAAATCACATAAAACCCTAAAAAACCTAAAAAGCACTAAAAATACTAAACCCCTAAAAACTATAAAAACCATAAAACCCCTCAAAATCCCTAAAAACCTGGAAAACAATAAATGACCATAAAAAACATAAAATCCTAAAACCATTTAAACCGTAAAAACCATAAAAACCCCTAATCTCCTTAAAACCCCTACAAACCCATAAAAACACTAAAAACCACTAAAATCTAAAAAAACCCCTTTAAACCCCTAAAAATGTTAAAAATATTCTAAAAAACCTTTAAAACCACAAAAAATCAAAAACCCTAAAACACTAAAAAACCATAAAAAAAACTAAAAACCCTAAAAACCCTAAAAAACCCTAAAAACCCCAAAAACCATAAAAATCCTAAAAAATCCCTAAAAGTCATTGAAAATGTAAAAAATCCCTAAAACCCTGAAAACCAAAAAGAAAACCTTAAAAACCTAAAAACACTAAAAACTAAAGAACCTAAAAAAACACTAAAATCCCCAAAAAAGCCTAAAAATCTAAAAAACACTAAAAAGCATCAAAATTACCAAAAACCATAAAAACCTTAGAAATCCAAAAAATCCCAAAAAATGTATAAAAAGGTAAAAAATCATAAAACCCCTAAAAACCCAAAGTAAACCATAAAAATCTAAAAACATTTGAAACCCATAAACAACTAAAAAAATACTAAAAACCATAAAAACCGTAAAAACCCTAAATACCCTAAAGCCCTAAAAACCCTTAAAACGTTTAAAACCCCATAAAAACCTAAAAACCCACAAAAAATTATAAAATTCTTTTAACCCCAAAAACTGATAAAAAAATTATAAAACCTAAAAACTGTAAAGACAAAAATACCCTAAAACCAAAAAACACGTACAAAACACAAAAACCCCTCGAAATCCCTAAAAAACCTAAAACTCCTAAATTTTCTAAAAAGTCCAAAAATATCCTAAAAAATGCAACAAACTCAAAAACCCTGAAAAAACCCTAAGAAAACCTTAAAAACCTAAAAACACTTATAATCCCTAAAAAATAAAGAAACATAAAATCGTAGAAAATCACTAAAAATACCTAAAACGTAAAAAAGATTAAAACCCAAAAAATCCATATGAAAACCTTAAAAACATAAAAATAGTTAAAACCCCTAAAAACTGAAAAAATGATAAAAACCCCAAAAGTCCCTAAAATACTAACACCCCCTAAAAACCCTAACAAACCATAAAACCAAAAAGCCCCTAAAAATCCATGAAAACCAAAAATCCACTAAAAACTCTAAAAACACATTAATCACCTAAAAACATTAAAGAACTATAAAAAGATATTTAAAACCATAAAAAACTCATAAAACCCTAAAAACACAAAAAAACCATAAAAACCCAAAAAACCCAAAAAACCCTCAAAATCCCTAAAATCCTTAAAAACCATAAAAATCCTAAAAAGGTCGAAAACCCCTAAAAACGTAAAAACCCTGAAAAAACCCTAAGAAAACCTTAAAAACCTAAAAACACTTATAATCCCTAAAAAATAAAGAAACATAAAATCATAGAAAATCACTAAAAATACCTAAAACGTAAAAAAGATTAAAACCCAAAAAATCCATATGAAAACCTTAAAAACATAAAAATAGTTAAAACCCCTATAAACTGAAAAAATGATAAAAACCCCAAAAGTCTCTAAAATACTAACACCCCCTAAAAACCCTAACAAACCATAAAACCACAAAGCCCCTAAAAATCCATGAAAACCAAAAATCCACTAAAAACTCGAAAAACAATTTAATCATCTAAAAACATTAAAGAACTATAAAAAATATTTAAAACCATAAAAAACTCATAAAACCCTAAAAACACAAAAAAACCATAAAAACCCAAAAAACCCAAAAAACCCTAAAAATCCCTAAAAGCCTTAAAAACCATAAAAATCCTAAAAAGGTCAAAAACCCTGAGAAAACATAAAAAAAAATTAAAAAAATAAAAACGATTAGAACCCCTAAAAACCTAAAAACACTAAAAACCTTCAAAAACCCTAAAAACCATAAATCCCATAAAAACATAAAAACCATAAAAAACCATTAAAACCCAACTAAAAACTCTAAAAACCCATTAACCCCAAAAACTAAAAAAAAACCATAAAACCATAAAAACCATAAAAACACTCAAAATCACTACAAACCATCAAAATCCCTAAAAACCCTAAAAACCCTAAAAATCCTAAAAAGGCCATAATAATCCCTAAAAATGTAAAAAAACCAAAAAAAATAGAAGAACCCAAATAAAACCTTAAAAAACTAAAAACGCTTAAAACCCCTAAAAACTGAAAAAGACTAAAACCCTAAAAAAGAATAAAGACATTAAAACCCCTAAAAACCATAAAAACCCTAAACCCTTAAAAACACTAAGACACATAAAACCATTAAAACCCATTGAAAAATCTAAAAACCCCTTTATCCCCCAAAAACATTAAAAAAAATAAAATATATTAAAACATTAAAAAACACAAAAAAACCTTAATCCCCAAAAAACCAATAAAAAACCGAAAAAACCCTAAAACCTTAAAAACCCTAAAAACCATAAAAATTCTAAGAGCACTAAAAATACTTAAAAATGTAAAAAACCTAGATAAATTAAAGAAATACTCAAAAAATTAGAATCAATTAAATCCCCTAAAAACCTAAAACATGCTAAAAGCCCTGAAAACTGTAAAACCCTCAAAATCTATAAAACCCAAAAATCAAATAAAATTCCTATAAAATCCAAAAAAAATCCATAAAAATCTGAAAAACCTGATGAAAATATTAAAAACCTAAAAACACATAAAACCCATAAAAATAGAATAAAAAGATAAAAACTATAAAAAATCATTAAAATTATATAAACCATAATATCCCGAAAACCTACAAAAATCCCTAAAACTGATAAAACCCTAAAAAAATAACTAAAAAAATTTAATCCCTTTAATCCCAAAAAAATCATTAATAAATCTAAAAACCCATGAAAACACCAAAAAATCTAAAAAATTCTTCAAAACTCAAAAAACCGTAAAAACCCGTAAAAACCCTAATGACCATCAAAAATATTAAAAAACCTAAACAATCATAAAAATCCTAAAAAAGAATAAATAATCCCTAAAAATTAAAATACTCGAAAAACCCTGAGAAAACCCACCAAAAACCATAAAACCTAAAAATAGTTAAATCCCATATAAATCCCATAAAAAATAAAAACCACAAAAAATCCTCAAACCCCTCAAAATCCATAAAAATCCAAAAAACTATAATAATAATTAAAGTTCCTTAAAAATCCCTACAAAAATAAAAAACCCAAAAAACCAATAATAGAACCTTAAAAACCTAAGAAACACTTAAAATCCAGAAAAAACTAAAATCGCTAATAATCCTAAAAACACATGGAAAACCCTAAAAACCATAAAAACCCTTAAAACTATAAAAACTCTAAAAACCAATGAAACCCCTAAAACCACTAAAAACTATAAAACCCCTTTGATACCCTAAAAAAATTGAAAACTCAAAAAAATCATAAAACTCTAAAATCTCAAAAAACCCTAAAACCCAAAAAAACTATAAAAACCCCAAAAACACTAAAAACCACTACAAACCCTCAAAAAACAAAAAATGATAAAAATAAAAAAAACACAAAACATCCCTAAAAACATTGAAAACACTAAAAACACTCAAAATATATAAGAAAATTTTCAACACCTAAAAAAATTAAAACCCCTATAAAATCGAAATAAAGCTAAAAACCCGAAAATCCCAAAAAAACCCAAAAACCCTAAAAGACATGAAAATATTTAAAACCCTTAAAATTCATAAAAATATTATAAAATCCCTAAATATACCTAAAAATGTAAAAACTCCTAAAAACCTTGGAAACCCCTTTGAAGAACATAAAAATATAAAAAACTTAAAACCTATAAAAAACATAGAAACTTTAAAAACCATAAAAACCATTAAAACCCTAAAAATCCTAAAAACCATAAAAACCCATAAAAACACAAAAAAACACCAAAATCCCATAATCACTTTAAAACCCTTTAAACACCTATTAACGTTAAAAAAACAAAAAACCCCTCCAAACTAATAAAAAACTCAAAAAACACCAAAAACCCAAATAAACCTAAAAACCCTGAGAACATTAAAAACCTCAAAAACTCTAAAAACACTAAATAACCATAAAAATGATAAAAAACCCTAAACTCCCAAAAAACATAAAAAACCCTAAAACCTCAAAAACCTAATAAAAACATAAAACCCAAATAAACATTTAAAATCCTAAAAAATACCTAAAATAAGTAATAACAAAAACTCTAAAAACCATGAAAACCCATATAAAAAACTATATAAACTAAAAAACCTAAAACATATAAAAATACCTTAAAATCCCTGACAAACCTAAAAACCCTAAACACCCCTAAAAACATTATAAAACACTAAAAACCTTAAAAACACTAAAAACATAAAAACTGTTTAAAAAAAAAAGGATAAAAAATCTAAAAACCTTAAAACCCATTTTTTTTTAAAACGCTAAAAACCGAAAAAAAACCAAAAACACCCAAAAAACCCTTAAAACCTTCAAAAATCCTAAAAACCCTAAAATTGTAAAAAGAATTAAAAATACATAAAAAAACTAAAAAAACCAAAAGAAAACCTTAAAAACCAAAAAACACTTAAAACCCCTAAGAAAGCTAAAAAATGTTAAAAACCCCTAGAAACCATAAAATCCCTAAAAACACCAAAAATCCTCAAAAATAAATTAAAACCCTAAAAACCAATAAATGTCCTAAAAATCCACAAAAATCCCAAAAATCCCAAAAACATTAAAAACTCTCTAAACCCTGAAAACCCCTATGAAAACCATAATAACCTAAAAACACTTTAAACCCATAAAAACCTTTAAAAAGCACTAAAAACCCTAAAACCCAATAAGCTCTAAAAACCTTAAAACCCTAAAAACCTTAAAACCCAAAAAAAACCTAAAAATAATTAAAAATTCAAAACCCCTTTAAACCCCTAAAAACTATATAAAACTCTAAAAAACTTAAAACCCTAAATAATTAAAAAAACAAAAAAACCTAGAAAAATAATAAAAAATCTAAAATACCTAAAATACCTAAATCCCAAAAATTCCATAAAACCAAAAAATCCATAGAAATATGAAAATCTGTAAAATTCCATAAAAACTCAAAAAACGCTAAAAACCCTAAGAAAACAAAAAAAACCTAAAAATAATTAAAACCCCTAAAAATTAAAAATATTGCTAAAAATTCTAAAACCCTAAAACCCTAAAACCCATAAAATCCCTCAAAAACCCTAAACACCCTAAAAACCATAAAAATACTAAAAAATCCCTAAAAATCATTAAAAATGTAAAAAACCCTAAAAACCTTGAAAACCTAAAAGAAAACCTCAAAGAAAATCTAAAATACCAATAATCACTTAAAATACTTAAAACCAAAAAAACACTAAAAACCCTCAAAACCCAAAAACATCAAAATCCCGAAAAACTTTTTAAACCCCTAAAAATCCATAAAAACCCTAAAAACCACTAAAAACTCAAAAAAAAACCCTTTAAACCCCTAAAAACATTAGAAAATTCTAAAAAATGTTAAACCCACAAAAACAAGAAAACCCCTAAAATCCATAAAAACCCTAAATACCCTAAAAATCCTAATATAACAAAAAACCTTTAAAAACTATAAGAAAACCATAAAATCCTAAAAAGACTTATAACCCCTAAAAACATAAAAATAATAAAACCTTAAAAACCTTAAAAACCCAAAAATATCCTGAAAAACCTCAAAATCCCTAAAACCCTGAAAAGGCATAAAAATCATAAAAAACCCTAAAAAGCCCTAAAATCATAAAAAACCCCTAAAAACCTAAAAACCCTAAGAAAACTTTAAAGACCTAGCAACACTTAAATCCAAAAAAAACTATAAAAATCCTAAAAACCCAAAAAACCCAAAAGAAACCCTATAAACCAACAAAAAACTCTAAAAGCCCTTCAAACCCGTAAAATCGAAACTCTTAAAATCCTTAAAACCCATTAAAATATCAATAAAACCTTAAAAAAAACATTAGAAAACCATAAAACCCGCAAAAACGCTAAAAACCCTGAAAATTAATCCAAATACAAAAAATACGTAAAATCCCAAAAAAATGTAAAAACCCCAAAAACAACTATAAATCCTAAGAAAACAATTAAAAACCTAAAAAAATATAAAACCAACAGAAACATAAAAATAAAAAAACACTAAAAAACCTAAAACTCTAAAATACCATAAAACCCCCAAATCCCAAAAACCCCTCAATGTCCCAAAAAAACCCTAAAAACCACAAAGACCCCTAAAAACCTTATAACACCCTAAAACCCATAAAATTCCTAAAAACCACTAAAAAAATTAAAACCCTTCAAACCAAAAAAAATATTTAAAAACTCCAAAAAACCATAAAAACCCTAAAACACAAAAACCCCCCCTAAAACCCCAAAAAACCAAAAAACCAAAAAAACCAAAAAAAAACCTTAAAAATCACTAAAACCCCACAAATTTTTTTAAAAATACTTAAAAATACTTATAAACAAAAAAACCTAAAAAACCCTAAAAACAATAAGAAAACCTTAAAACCTTAAAACACATAAAACCCCTAAAAACTTAAAAAACCCTTAGAACCCTAAAACTATAAAAATCATGGAAATTACCTAAAAATCACCAAAAAATGTAAAACCCCTTATAAACCATGAACAATCCTATGAAAACCTTAAAAATATAAAAACACATAAAACACATAAAAACATAAAAAACGCTAAAAACCCTAAAAAAACTAAAATCCTAAAAACAATTAAAACTCCTAAAAATCTTAAAAACACTAAAAACCCAAAAATACCCTAAAACACTAAAAACCCTAAAAACCATTGAAACCCCTAAAAATGATAAAAAAACTCTAAAAAATCCTAAAAACCTCAAAATAAATCCCAAAACCCCCAACAAAGCATTAAAAGACTAAAATACCTAAATCCCCCCAAAACCCATAAAAATCTCTAAAAATACTTAAAAATGTACAGAATCCTAAAATCACTAAAAAAAACTAAGAAAAACATAAATACCAAAAACACTTAAAACCCCTAAAAACATAAAAAACACTAAAAACCCTAAAAACCCTAAGAGAACCCTAAATACCCAAAAAATCCCTAAAAACCCTAAATTCCATAAAAATCCTAAATGCCCCAAAAAATCCTAAAAAACCCCGAATACCCAAAGGAAAACCTAAAAAATCATAAAACACCTAAAACCCCTAAAAATGATAAAATGAAAATAAAACCCCTAAACCCCCATAAAAACCATAAAACAACTAAAAAAATTAAAAAACCTAAAAACACATAAAAACCATAAAGCCACTAAAAACTATAAAAACACTTTGAACCCTTAAAAATGTTAAAAAAATATCTAAAACCCCTTAAAAACACTAAAAAACTAAAAAAACACTAAAAACACTAAAAACCCCCAAAAAACCCCTCAAAATCCCCAAATACCCTAAAACCCATAAAATTCCTAATCAATCCATAAAAATATGAAAAATTTTAAAACCCCTAAGAAAATATTAGAAACCTAAAAACAATTAAAACCCATAAAAACCATAAAAACTACTAAAAGTTGCAAGAACCCTAAAACCACATAAAAACCCTAAACACCACTAAAAACTATAAAAACCATTTAAACCCCTATAAACATCAAAAATATCTAAAAACATAAAATATCTAAAAACATAAAAAACCCTGAAAACTCATAAAACCATAAAAATACTAAAAACCCTAAATTCCCTGAAAATCCCTAAAAACCCTAAAACCCCTAAAAATGCTAAAAATCCCTAAAAATCCCAAAAAACATTAATTCTCAAAAAAACCTAAATAACCATAAGAAAATATTAAAAATTGAAAAAACTTATGACCCCTAAAAAACATAAAAACCCTTAAACCCCTAAAAACCCTAAGAATCCAAATACCCTCAAAATCCCTAAAGACCCAAAAAATTATAAAAATTCTAAAAATAAATAAAATCCATAACAACTTAAGAAACCCAAGAAAACCTAAAACCCCTATGAAAACATCAAAAAAATTAAAAAAAATGAAACCCCAAAAAAACCTAAAATAAAAAATCCCATAAAAACCCTAAAATCCATTCATACCTTAAAAAACCATAAAAACCCATAAAAATCCAAAAACCACACAAAAAAACTATTTAGGCCCCTAAATAAATTAAAAAACTAAAAACCTAAAAACCCTTAATAGACTCATAAAATACCTTAAAACCCCAAGAAACCATAAAACCCATTGAAATTCTAAAAACTATAAAAAATCACACAAATTTGAAAAAAGGCATAAAAATCAATAAAAACATTAAAATACCTAAAAACCTTAAACAACCAAAATTAGACCATAAAAAAAATTAAAAACTCAAAACCCCTAAAAACATAAAAAAGCTAAAAATCCTAAAGAACACTAAAACCCGAAAATGAAAAAACCCAAAAAAATCATTAAAAACACTAAAAAACATAAAAATCCTAAAAATTCATAAAGATCCAAAAAATTTAAAATCGCTAAAAACACCAAAAACCCTAGGAAAACCTTAAAAAAATAAAAACACTTAAAACCCCAAAAAACCTAAAAAATCTAAAAACCCTAAAAAACCCTAAAAACCATAAAAAAATACAAAACCCCTAAAAACATTAAAAACCCTAAAAACACATTAAAACACACTAAAAATACTAAAACCCATTTTAACCCCCAAAATGTTAAAAAACTATAAAAAACCAAAAAACCCTAATATACTAAATAAACCTTATAAACCCAAAAGTTAATAAAAACTATATAAACCCTCAAAATCCCTAAAACCCCTAAAAACATAAAAAACATAAAAAACCCTAAAAATAAAATGTAAAAAACCTAAAAACCCTAAAAACTCATTAGAAAAAAATAAAGAATCTAAAAATAAAAAAAAAACCATAAAAATTTGAATAAACCATAAAACCATCAAAATTCCTAAATACCCTAAGAAACTATAAATTGTTTAAAAAAGATCAACAAATCCCTAAAAACATAAAAATCCCTAAAACCCTTGAAAAACATAAAGAAAACCTTAAAAACCAAAAAAACACTTAAAACCCCTAAAAACCGAAAAATACTAAAAACCCTAAATGACACCAAGAAACCCTAAAAAACCCTAAAAACCAAAAAACCACTAAAAACATTAAAAACCCAAAACCCATAAAAACTCTAAAAAGAACTATAAACTCTAAAACCCCTTGAGACCCCAAAAAACCTTAAAAAACACTACAAACCTTAAAACCCAAAAAAACTCAAAAAACACTTAAAACACAAAAAAAACTATAAAAACACTTTAAACCCAAAAAATATCTAAAAACATAAAAATACATAATAAAAAAATCGCTAAAAATCCCTAAAAACGTTAAAACCCTAAAAACCCATAAAAAATATAAAAATTATAAAAACCCTAAATGACCCAAAAAACAAAAAAACTAAAAACTTATAAAACCCTAAAGCTTCTAAAAACCCTAAAAACCCAATAATAATTTTAAAAACTCTTTAAACCCCTAAAATTATTAATAACTCAAAAACCCTTAAAAACCCTAAAAACTCAAAAAAACCTAATACCCCATAAAACCATAAAAACACTAAAACACTAAAAACCTCTCATAATTTGTTAAAACACTCAAAACCCTAAGAACCATAAAAAACCAAAAAAAATCCATAAAAAACCATAAAAATCCATAAAATCAAAAAAACTAGAAAACCTAGAAAATACAAAAAATAAAAAAACATAGAAATCCTAAAAACCCTAAGAAAACCATAAAAACTAAAATCACTTAAAACACCTAAAAATGGAAAAAACCCAAAAAAACCATAAAAATACTAAAATACCCTAAAAACTTCCAAATCCCCAAAAACCCTAAAAACCGATAAAAATCCTAAAAGTTCCCTAAAAATCCATAAAAATTTTAAAAAACCCCAAAACCTCTGAAAACCCACAACAAAACATTAATACCCTAAAAACACTGAAAATCATGAACGAACATAAAATTCCAATTCCTTTGATATATATTTATTTTTTCCTTGAAAAAAAACCTCAAAAACCTAAAAAATTAAGACCCAAAAAGGCATAAAAACGTAAAAATACACTTGGAACACTAAAAACCATTTAAACCATAAAAAATGTTAAAAAACTCTTAAAAACATAAAAACCCTAAAAATCAAATAAAACCCCTAAAAAATTACTATAAAAACCCTTAAAATCCTAAAAACCACTACAAACACTCAAATTCATTAAAACCCCTAATAACCCATAGATATCCTCAAAATCCGAAAAAAAATTCCTTAAAATGTAAAAAAACATAAAAACCCTGAAAACACCTAAGAAAACCATAAAAAACTAAAACAATTAAACCCCTAAAAACCTAAAAACCCTTAAAATTCATAAAAACCATAAATACTATAAAGAACATAAACCCCTAAAAATAATAAAAAACACAAAAAACCTATAAAAGCCTAAAAATTGACTAAAAATTAACGAAAAACATATAATCCCTAAAAATGATAAAAACACTAAAAACCTTAAAAACCTAAAACCCCCTAAAAATCATAAACCCCCTAAAACATTAAGAACTCTAAAAACCCAGTAGAACCCTAAAAACCACTAAAAATATAAAAACCATTTAAACACCAAAAAATGTTAAAAAACTCTAATAAAACCTCAAATGACATAAAACTGTAAAAACCATAATAAATTCTAAAAAATCAATAAAAATAGATAAATATTATTAAAAACATAAAACCCCTAAACCCTAAGAAAACCTCAAAAAACTAAAAACACTTAAAACCCCCCAAACCAATAAAAACCCCTAAAAACCATAAAAACCCTTAAAAATATAAAATACCATAAAAACCCCTAAAACTATAAAAATCATTTAAACCCATAAAAAATTAAGAAACCCCTAAAAACATTAAGAAGATGGTTGATACACTCTCCAACTATGGAATTTCTCCCTCTCTGCAGTCACCTAGAAGACATCAATGATGTCTGTGCCTTGGCCTCCCCCCTCACGGGGGAGGGCCTTCGCCGACCCCTGATGAAGATAGAACCGTTATCCCTTTCTCAAATCCTGAATTGCTTACAGATTTTCCATGGATTGAGCTTGGATCTATAGTGTCAGGCTTGCATGAAGGTATTACAAAGATTCCACTATCGATCGTGGAGTTTAACAAGGCTTCTTCCCTATATAGCCTGACCCTGGTAGCTAGGTTCTTGAATTGGTGACCTCAGGTTGATGTGTTTGATAGGTTTGTGTTTTAACACTGCGATCTCTGGGATCATGCTACAGTTGTCTTGGTCGACACCTATCAAATTTTTATTAGATTCTCTTTTGAGGAGGATCTAATTCAGGCCTGGTCTACGGCTCCTCGAAGATGTGATTTTATGCACTTATCCCTCTTCTAGTAGAGCTTTGACTTCAATCTACATCGTGATTCCCCATTAATGGCGATTTGGGTAAGGTTTCTTGAACTCCCCCTCCCCTTACAAAACTTGTCTATTATTTCAATGCTAGGAAATTTGGTTGTAAGGTTTTTTTGCGTGGATTGCAAAACTAAGGCCCTATGCCACCCAGTTGTGTCGAGGGTCTGTGTTGAATTAGATGTTTCAAAAGAGACTGTTGAATGTGTTTGGATTGAAATTGGTGAGGAGCTTCGATGGAAGCAACAAGTTGTGTTTGAATCATGGGTGTGCTACTGCGAATCTTTTTTTACACCTGTCCTTCTGAAAAGGGATTTTAGATGTAGGGGCCATGAGTGTACTGTATATGGGAGTGAACAACAAGATACCTCTCTGAGGTTCGGGTTGATATCTGCGCTTGAGGAAAGGAATGGAACTTCGAGGGATACCCTGTTGGGTGTAGGGAGGTATGCTAGGGTGGAAGAAGGGATACCCTCCTCCCATGAGGGTGTTGAGGGGAATCAATCAGAATATATGGTAACAGACATCTTCAAGCGATATAAGGGTGACCTGGGACTTGTGGGTGATGCCCCTTCCTCAAGTGAGGTGGTGGTGAGGCTCCTATTGAGGATGGGGCTATGGACTTTAATTTACAATTTGATTTTTTTAGGGATGACAGTGAGCACCCAAGCCTCGTTGGTGAAGGTATGTAGAGGTATCAATTACCAAATCCTTAAATCATTTTTGTGCAAGGGAAGACGTTGGGAGAATATTTGGTTTTAACCTATAATCGGTTTGTGGGATTGGTTTCTGTGGAATAAGTGGACAAAGAGGAAGAGAGTCTTGAGAGATAAGCATAGGGAGAGTTCTGGGTCATGGTGTTTAAGGATTCTGAACACCCTGTGGACCTGCAGGAGACGAATCCGCTTCCATTTTGAGAAGGGGTGAGGCAAGTGGAGTGGAGAAAAATCCCCTGCCAACTGAGCAAGAGCCGGAGAAGATGTTGGCTAATGCTACTGAGATTGGGGGCTTTCTTGATGATTATCTGTCCGAGCTGCACGAGACTATCCTTCCTGCGGTTAGGAGGACCGTTGAGCATCCTGATCTGAGCCTTGCCCTTTTGTGTTTGATACATTACCTCCATGTGTTCTGTTGTCTGAAAATATTATGATGGATTGTTCGGACATCCCTTTTGAGGAGCATCAAAAAGAGATCATGTAGAAGCCAGACCTACAATAGGATGT
This sequence comes from Viscum album, assembly GCA_963277665.1. NCBI lineage: Eukaryota > Viridiplantae > Streptophyta > Magnoliopsida > Santalales > Viscaceae > Viscum > Viscum album. The sequence goes on from OY728167.1 coordinate 402,974,593, forward strand.
AATCTTTATTTGGGATTAGGATGACGAAGATTCAAGGTTGGGGGACATCTTCGGGGACCGTGATGACATCATGAATGATAATTTGGCTAGGATAAAGAGGGAGAAGTATTCTATGGGTTTCCTTGGTTCTCCTATCTTGGACACATGTCCCCGGAAAAGGAATTCATGGTCTGACAATGACCTTACTCTTTGACCTGGTAGTCAGAGAGGTGGGGTTGAGCCTACCACTGCTTAACATAAGAAGGATGAGAGTCTCAAGCCCAGGGCGTGAAGCACTGATGATGTGCTGTAATACAAGAAGGTGGATCATAGAGCACCCATGGGGAAGAGGAGATCAAGGAGGGACTACTCTTCCCTTCCTAGGCCAATTGATACCAGAGCCACATCCAAGGCCTGCAAATCCAATTAAGATGCTCATGGTAGGGAAGGTCTGTTTGGCAAGGTGCAGCTGAATGTGGGGCAAGGACATCCCAAAAATTATTACATAGACTTCCTTAAGCAGTATGAATCTTATGAATGGGAGTCAGCAGAGTCAGATGCTTCCTCTGGTTATGGTGCTGATGGGGATCCTTATGGGGATGGAGGCGTCGACTTGTAGTTTCTACTTCTTTCTATTTGTCTTTTGGATTTTTTGGGCCTTAGTGTCTTGGGGGTTTAGGGATTTTTGGTGTGGGTCGTTTGACCCTACCCTCCCTTGTCTACTTTTCTTTATTTTATAAATGTTGTGGGTCCAGGAATAGACTGGCCATGCGCCTCCCTTTCCCTAAAAAAATTAAAAACTCTAAAAATCCTAAAAACTCAAAAAACCATAAAACCCAAAAAAACCGTAAAACCATAAAACCACTAAAAACCCTAAAACCCCTCAATATCCCTAAAAATATGAAGATCACATAAAAATCCTAAAAAATCCCTGAATATGTAAAAAACCAGAAAAATCCTGAAAAATCCAAAGAAAACCATAAAAACAATTAAACCCCCTAAAAACCTAAAAAAATATATTACCCAAAATAACCCAAAATAACCATAAAAACCATCACAAACCATAAAAACCATAAAACCATAAAACCAATAAAAACCCTAAAACCACCAATTACTTTGAAAACACTTTCATCTCTTAAAAATATTAAAAATCTCTAAAAATCAAAAAACCCTAAAAAACTAAAAAACCACTAATACCCCAAAAAATCCTAAAAACTATAAAAAACCCTAAAAAAAATCTAAAAACCCTCAAAATACCTAAAAACCCTAAAAACCATAGAAATACTAAAAAATCCCTAAAACCCTAAAAGAGTAAAAAACCCTAAATACCCTAAAAAACAATAAGAAAACCATAAAAACCTAAATACACATAATACCCATGGAAAACCTAAAAACGCTGAAAACCCTAAAAACCAAAAAACCCAAAAAACCCATAAAAACCCTAAAGAACCATAAAACCCCAAAAAAAACTAATAAAAATTCTAAAAATACTTTAACCCCTTATAAAAATTTAAAAAATAAACAAAACCCCTAAAAATCTCAAAAAACCCTTAAAAATCAAAAAACCCCTAAAACCCCTAAAAACCCTAAAAAACCCCAAAACCCCTAAAAATCCCTAATGACTCTAAAACAACATAAAAATACTTAAAAATACCAAAAAAACCCTAAAAACTATAAGAAAACCTAAAACCATGAAAACCCCTAGGAAAACCTTTAAAACCTAAAAGCTCTTAAAACCTCTAAAAACATAAAAAACACTAAAAACCCTAAAAACCATAAAAGACCCTAAAAAACATAAAAACCCCTAAAAACCATAGAAACCCACAAAACAATAAAATCACAAAAAATCCACAAAAACCCTAAAACTGCTGAAAATTCTAAGAACCCTTTAAACCCCTAATAATGTTTACAGGCTCTAAAAAAGTCAGAAAAACCCTAAAAACCCAAAAAAACCATAAAACCCTAAAAAACTTTTAAAACCCTCAAAATCCTTCAAACCCCTAAAAACATAAAAATAAAAAAAACCCCAAAAAATACCTAAAAACATAAGAAACCTTAAAAACCGAAAAACCCCTAAGAAAACCCTAAAAATCTAAAAACCCATAAAACCCCTAAAAACCTAAAAAAACTAAAATCCCTTAAAACCCTAAAAACCGTGACAAAAATAAGAACCATAAAAAACCCATAACAACATTAAAAATCCTTAAACATCCATTAAAACCTTTGAAACCACTCAAAATTATAAAAATTATTTAAACCCTTCAAAAATGTAAAAAAAAAAACTAAAAAACATAAAAACCCTAAAAAACTAAACAAACCTAAAATCAAAAAAAAAACAAACAAAAAGTCTAAAAACCCTCAAAAAACAAAAAAAACCATAAAAACATAGAAATCCTAAAACCATAAAAAACCCTGAAAACCCTGAAAATCCTTAAGAAAACCGTAAAAACCAAGAAAACACTTAAATCCTAAAAAAATATAAAATTCTAAAAACCATAAAAAGCCCTAAAACACCAAAAAACTGTAAAAACCCACTAAACCCCTAAAACCATTAAAACCCTTTAAATCCCCAAAAAATGATAAAACACTAAAAACTCTTTAATACCATAAAAACTAAAAAAACCCTTAATCCCTCAAAATCCATATAACCCCTAAAAACCATAAAAATCCCAAAAACCCCTAAAAACGTAAAAACCCCAAAACCCCTAAAAATAATAACAAAAGCTTAAAAACATAAATAAAAAGTTAAAAACTCTAAAAACCGAAAAAACACTAGAAACCCTAGAAAACCCTAAAACACTCAAAATATCTACAATTCCATAAAACCATAAAAATCCTAACAAATTCATAAAAATTCCTAAAAATGTAAAAACACTAAAAAACATGAAAAAACAAAAGAAAACCTTAAAACCTAAAAATAATTAAAACCCCTAAAAACATAAAAACGTTAAAATCACTAAAACAACCCTAAAACCCTAAAACCCCTAAAAACCATAAAACCCTCTAAACTGCATAAAAAATGCTAAAACCCTAAAACCCTAAAACCCTAAAACCCTAAAACCCTAAAACCCTAAAACACTAAAACCCTAAAACCCTAAAACCCTAAAAAACACTATAAAACTAAAAAAACATCAAACCCTTCATAATTTTAATACACACTAACAAACCATAAAACCCCAAAAAACTAAAAGAACCCATTAAACCCAAAAAAACAACTAAAACCCTAAAAACCCTCAAAATACCTGAAACCCAAAAAAACCATAAAATCCTAAAAGTCCATAAAAATATCTAAAAACATAAAAACCCTTATATACCAAGAAAACCCCTATGAAAACATTAAAAAACTAAAACCACTTAAACCACTAAAAAACCTAAAAATACGAAAAACCATAAAACCCCATAAAAAAACCTAAAACCCCTGAAATCATAAAACCCCCCGAAAATACTATAAGATTATAAAATCCCAAAAAACATTTAAACATCTAAAAACAAAAAACCCTTTAAACACTTAAGAATATTTAAAAACTCTAAAAAACCAAAAAAACCAAAAAAACCCCAAAAAACTGAAAAAACCATAAATACCCTAAAACCCCTAAAAACCATAAAACCATTAAAATCCCTAAAAACTATCAAAATCCTTAAAACCTCTTAAAAACCATAAAAACCAAAAAAAGGCCTAAAAACCCATAGTGTAAAAAACCTAAAAATCTTGAAAAAAACCTAATAAAACATTAAAAACCTAAAAAAACTTAAAACCGCTAAATATCTAAAACCCCAAGAAACCCTAAATACCCTAAAAATACCTAAAACTCCCAAAAAATCATAAAAAACCTTAAAAATCCCTAAAAATTTAAAAAATGTAAAAACCCAAAAAATAACTAATATAACATTAAAACCATAAAAATACTTAAAACTCATAAGAAAATATAAATTGCCAATTTCATTGATATATATTTGATTCACATTGTAATAAAATGCTAAAAATGCTAAAACCCTAAAACCCTAAAAAGACCCTAAAAACCCAAAGACCCCTAAAACACCATAAAAAAATCCCTAATGTCCCTAAAAACACTAAAAACCAATAAAAAAATTAATAAACCACTAAAAACCCTTTAAACCCCAAAAAACGTTAAAAAACTTCAAAAAACCTTAAAATCCCTAAAAATCAAAAAAACCTCTAAAACACCAAAAAACCAAAAAAAAAATCTAAAAACCCTTGAAACCTTTAATATATCTAATACCCCTATAAAACTATAAAATCATAAAAAATCCCTAAGTTCATGTTGTATTTGGAGATGGAAGTTGTTTGGAAAGTAGGTGTTGGTTGCTAGGATCTGGGCTACTGGGTGATGGTTGAGGTTGGGCTTGGATGTATTGAAGGAGATGTTGGAAGTTGGAACCTGAGTGCCTTTTGTATTTGGATATTAGGGTGAATCTTCTCACCATTGTCTTTCCCCTTGGCTCTTGTGCCCACCTTATCTCTTGCCGCCCCCATCACATTGAACTCCATCTTGGATTGGTATGATGGTGCAAGTGGCAGTGTTGGGATGGTGTTGGTGGTTCAGCTCGACGTCAAGGGAGAGTCTCAGTGGGGTGGCGCTGTTAAGTGTTGTAGGTTCGATAAGCTATGATTGAAGTATAGGCTGATGGTTGATAATCTTTGTAAGGTGTTGAATGGCAGTGCTGAGGCAGGTTTTACTAGGGTGATACTGATATCATGCTGATGATTGTTGATGGAGTTGTTGATTATGATCATACTGCTACTGGATGCTAATTGTTTTTTGGCTGGGATATGCTGATGGGAACTTTTCTTTTTTTTCCCTGCTTTTCTTGGTTTTGTGTACTTTTTTGTTTTTTGGGGTTTTGGGTTTGGGTTTTCTAAGGGTTTTGGGTGTGGGTCGTTTGACCCCTCCCCTCCCTTGTCTGTTGCGTCTTTTTCTAATAAATTTGGGGGGGGGGGGTCAGGAATAGTCTTACCTCCGCATCTTCCTTCCCCTAAAACCTTAAAAATGCTAAAACCCATAAAAACCCTAAAAACCACTGAAAACTCTAAATTCCATTTAAACGCAGAAAAACATTAAAACACTAAAAAATGTAAAACCCCTAAAAATAAAAATACCCCTAAAAATATAAAAATACCTAAAAAACCATTAAACCCTAATAACCCTAAAAAACCAAATCCCAAAACCCTACCCATAAAAATCATAAAAACTATAAAATTCCATAAAAACATGAAAAACCAAAAAAACCCAGAAAACCCCTAAAAAACCATTAAAAACCTAAAAACGCATAAAACCCCTAAAAACCTTAAAAAACCTAAAGACCAGTAACCGCCAAAAATACATAAATTCCAAATAAAACCAAAAAAAACCCTAAAAAATACCTAAAAATCCCTAAAAAGTAAAAAACCCTAAAACTCGTAAAACCCCTTAGCAAAACATAAAAACCTAAAAACACATAAAACCCCTAAAAACCTAAAACCACAAAAAAACCCTAAATCCCTAAAGAAACTTGAAAACCAAAAAACCAAAAAACCATAAAACTACTAATAACCTTAAAATCCTTAAAAATCCATAAAACCTTAAAAATCACTAAAAATATAAAAAATCTTTAAACCCCAAAAAAATTTAAAATGTAGAAAAAACCTCAAAACCCCTAAATAACTCAATCAAATCTAAAAGCCAAAAATCCAGGAAAATTGTAAAACTCCCTAAAACCCCTCAATATACCTAAACTCATAAAAGCTATAAAAATCCTTAAAAATCCCTAAAATTCCCTAAAAACTTAAATAACCATAAAAATTGTGAAAAACCCAAGGAAACCCATAAAACCTAAAAACACGTAAAAACCCTTAAAAACCTAAGAAATCCCTAAAAATCCCTAAAAATGTAAAAAACCTAAAACCCTGAAAATCCTTAATGAAACCTTAAAAACCATGAAACACTTAAAACTCCTAAAAACCTAAAAAATGAGCAAAATAAAAAATCCCCTAAAACACCTAAAACCCTAAAAATACACAAAAATCCCTAAAATCCCTAAAAATCCCTAAAAAATAAAACACCTTAAAAACCTTGAAACATTAACAACCTAAAAATACTTAAAACCCCCAAAACCCTAAAAACACCAAAAACCCAACAACATACTAAAATACATAAAACACTAAAACCCATAAAAATACATAAAACCTTAAAAAATATACAATCCTATAAAAACCCAAAAAACCACTAAAAACTATAAAACCCATTAAATGAAAAAAACGTTAATAAACACTAAAAAATCATAAACCACCTTAAAAATAAAAATAACCCTAAAAATCTAAAAATAAATTAAAACTGATAAAACCCCTAAGATCCCAAAAATAAATCAAAATCCTAAAATCCCAAAAACCCAAAAAATAATCAAAATTCCCAAAATTCCCTAAAAATTTGAAAAAACCAAAAACCTCAGAAAAACCCTAAGAAAACCTTAAAAATCTAAAAAAACCTAAAACCACTAAAACCCAAAAAATGCTAAAAACCTGGAAAAACATGAAAACCATATAAACTCTAAAACCTCTAAAAATAAATAAAACCCCAATAAAAAAAACAAACCCTAAAAATGCCTAAAAAGTAAAAACTCTAAAATCCAGAAAAACCCTAAAAAAAACATAAAAACCTAAAAACACTTGAATCCTGTAAAATCCTAAAAAACAATAAAAACTACCTAAAAACATAAAAACCATAAAACCATAAAACTGCTAATAAATTTAAAACCCCTAAAACCTATAAAAAACATAAAAACCACTCTAACTCTTAAAACCCTTTAAACCCCTAAAAATGTTTAAAACTCAAAAAAACCTTAAAACCCATAAACAAATCAAAAATAAAACCTAAAAGTCAAAAAAATACAAGAAAAACCTAAAAACCCTCTAAATACCTCTAGCTCCTAAAAACTCTAAAAATCATTAAAAATCCCTAAAAATCCCTAAAAATGTAAATAACCTAAAAAATCAGGAAAACTCGAATAAACCCTTAAAAACATAAAAAATCACAAAACCCCTAAAAACATAAAAAAACACAAAACCCCTAAAAACAAAAAAAAAATCACTAAAAATCCCTAAAAATTTAAAACCCCTAAAAACCCTAGAAAACCATAAAAACCCAAAACCATTAAATCCCCTAAAAACATAAGAAATGGTAAAAAAATATAAAAAATCATAAAACCCCTAAAAATCCCTAAAACCCTAAAAACCCATAAAAATACTAAAAATGCCTAAAATCCATAAAGAAATAAAACACCCTAAAATATCTTTAAAACCATATGAAAACATTAACAACCTAAAAAAAACTTAATACAACAAAAAATTCCAAAACCCTAAAAAATGTGAAAAATCACTAAACCCATAAAAACCATAAAAGCACCTAAAACCATAAAAATCTAAAAAAACCATAAAACCCTAAAAACAACTAAAAACTATAAAATCCCTTTAAACGGATAGAATTTTTACATAATAATAAAAGACCATAAACCCCTAAAAAATCAAAATATCCCTGAAAGTATAAAAAAAACTTAAAACCCATAAAATCACTAAGAACCCTAAATACAATCAAAATCGAAAAAACCCATAAAAATCATAAAATTCCTAAAATTCTCTAAAATTCCCTAAAACATGAAAAACCAAGAAAACCCTAACAAACCCTTAAAACCCTTTAAACCCTTAAAACCCTAAAAACACATAAAACCCCTAAAAATCTAAAAACCTAAAAAACGTTTGAAACCCTAAAAACCTAAAAAACCTAAAAACCTAAAAACTCTAAAACCCCTCAAAATACCTTAAAACCCAATAAAACCAAAACAAAACCTAAATATCCCTAAGAAATTAAAAAACAATAAAACCTGAAAAAACCTTAAGAAAAACTTAAAAACCTAAAAATACTTAAAAATCATAAGAACCTAAAAAAAACACAAAAGACCATAATCTCCCTAAAAACATAAAAACCATAAAAACCCTAAAACCGCTAAAAAACTTAAACCCCATAAAAACCATAAAAACCACAAAAAATATAAAAACCAAATAAAACACTAAAAACGTTTAAAAACATGAAAAATTATTAAAACCCCTAAAACACCCAAAAAACATAAATTCCCAAAAAACCCAATAAAATAGTAAAAACCACTAAAACCTTCAAAATCCCTAAAACTCCTAAAAACTATAAAAATACTAAAAACCCCATAAAACCCTCTAAAAACATAAATAACCCAAAAAATTGTGAAAAATCCAAAGAAACCCTTAAAAACCTAAAAACAGTTAAAAAAAATAAAATACCTAAAAAATCCTAAAACCCTAAAAACACTAATAAACATAAAACAATAAAATCCCCCAAAACCCTTTAAAAATCCTAAAACCCCTAAAAAACACCACACAACACTAAAAATCTATTAAACCACTAAAAACATTAATAAATCTAAAAAAACATTAAAACAAAAAAAAATTAAAAACTAAATAACCAAAAAACCCAAAAAACCACTAAATCCCCTCAAATCACTAAAACCCCTAAGATACAATAAAAATCCCTAAAAAGACCTAAAAATTACGAAAAATATTAAAAAAACGTAAAAACAAGAAAATTTATAAGAAAACCATAAAAAGATTAAAAATAAAACCCCTAAAAACTTAAAAAATGCTAAAAACAAAAAAGAAACAATAAAAAAACCTAAAAAAGAAAAAACCCCTTAAAACTTTAAAAAACCCTAAAACCAATAAACCCCTAAAAACCCACTACAAACTCAAAAAATATTTTAAACCCCAAAATTGTTAAAAATTATAAAAACCATAAAACCATAAATAACTAAAAATAATGCTAAAAACCCAAAAACCCATAAAAACCCTAAAACCCATAAACCCCTAAAATCCCTAACAAACATAAAAAAACAAAAAAACCCTAAAATCCATAAAAACATAAAAAACCAAAAAAACCCTAAAAGCCCTTTTAAAACTTTCCAAACCAAAAAATACTTAAAACACCTAAAAATATAAATATGATAAAACCCCAAAAAACATTATGAAACCTAAAATCCCTCAAAATCACTAAAAACCTTAAAAACATAAAAATCATAAAAAATTCCTAAAATCATTAAAAATGTTAAATCTCCTAAAAACCCAAAAAAACTACGAAACATAAAAAACTGAAATACCCTTAAAACCCATAAAAAGCAAAAAAAAAACTCATAAAACCCAAAAAAACCAAAAAAACCAAAAAAAAAACCAAAAGATACTTAAAACCCCTAAAAACATAAAAAACACTAAAAACACATAAAAACATTAAGAAACCACAAAAAACTTTAAAAACCCTATAAACCACTTCAAATTTTAACAAACTCTAAAAAACATTTAAAAAACTAAAACCATAAGAAAAACCTAAAAACCCAAAATGTCCATATAAACCTTAAAAACTATTAAAACCCTAAAAACAACCAAAAATCCCTTAAAACCCTAAAAAGCCATTAAATGCTAAAAAAAACCTAAAATGTTAAAATCCATAAAACCACAAAAATCATAGGAAATCATAAAAACCAGAAAACACTTAAAACCCCTAAAAACCTAAACACTCTAAAAACCCTAAATAACCCAAAAAAACCCCTAAAACCTTAAGAACTTGAAAAATCACCCGAAAAAATTAAAAAAGCCCCCAAAACCCATAAAACCGTAAAATCCCACTAAACCTCTAGAACCCCTTTGAACCCATAAAACGTTAATAACTCAAATAAACCTAAAAACCATAAAAAACTCAAAAAATACACTACCCCCCCCCCCAAAAAAAACAAAAAAACCCTAAAAAAACCTCAAAATTTCTAAAAACCAGAAAAATCCATAAAAATCCAAACAAATACCAAACAAATCCCTAAAAATATAAGAAACTCTAAAGCCCTGATAAACACAAAGAAAACTTAAAAACCCTATAAACAATTAAGAAACCAAAAATTCTAAAAACGATAAGAACCCTAAAAAACCCTAAAACCCCTAAAAACCTTATAAATCCCTAAAACCCTAAAAACCATAAAAATCATAAAAAAACCCCAAATACATAAAAAGTTTAAAAACACTGAATAATAACAAGAAAACCTTAAAATAATAAAAAAGCAGAAACCACCTAAAATTATAAAAATCGTAAAAACTCTAAAAATCTTAAAAACCATAAAAAGCCCTGAAAATTTTGAACACCCCTAAAACCCATAGAAACCCCAAAAAACCGAAAACTCTATAACCCCTTTAAACCTATGAAAACATTGAAAAGAACTCTAAAAATCCATAAAAACCCAAAAAACACAAGAAAACCCTAAAACCAAAAAGGTTATAAAAAACCTAAAACTCTATAAGAACTGTAAAAACCCTTAAAATCCCTAAAAACCAAAAAAACCCAAACCACCAAAAAACATAAAAATCCACAAAAATGAAAAATCCCTAAAAACCATAAAGAACATAAGAAAACCTTGAAAACCTATAAACACTTAAAAACCCTAAAAACCTAAAAAACACCAAATATCACAAAATACCCTAAAAACCATAAGAAACCCTAAAACCCCTCAAAATCTCTAAAAACCTAAAACCCCATAAAAATCAAAAGAAATCCCTAAAAATATAAAAAACCCTAAAACCATGAAAAAACCTAAGAAAAACATAAAAACCTACAAAAAAACATAATACCCTTAAAAACATAAAAATTCTAAAAACACTAAAAGACCCTAAACCCCTAAAATCCTCTAAAAATGACAAAACATTAAAAACCTGAACAACCCTAAAACGCATCAGAACCCTAAAATCCCACTAAAAACACTAGAAACCATTTATACCCCTATTTTTTAAAAAAACTATAAAAACCTTAAGAACCCTAAATAACTCAGAAAAATCACCTAAAACCCAAAAAATACATAAAATCCTAAAAAAACATAAAAAACCCTCAAAATCCGTAAAGCCCCTAAAAAATATAAAAATCCTAAGAAATCCTTAAAATCCCTAAAAATATAAAAAACTGTTAAATACTTAAAAACCTTAGAAAATCAAAAAATACTTAAAATAATTAAAACCCCAAAAAACATAAAAAATGAAAAAAAACCTTTGAAACCTTAAAAACTGTAAAAATCATAAAAATTACTAAAAATCATAAAAAACCCATAAAAATACTAAAAATATCTAAAATCCCGATAAACCTAAAAAAAAACCTGAAAAACCTTAAAAACCTTAAAAACCTAAAAACACTTAAAAACCCTAAAAACCTAACAAACACTAAAAACACTAAAATCTCTAGAAAACCTAAAAATCATAAAAACATAAAAACCCCTAAAAACCATAAAAACCCACCAAAAACACTAAAACCCCTTTAAAACCCTAAAAATTTATAAAAATATAAAAATCCTTTAAAACCCTCAAAACTCAAAAAATCCTGAAAACCCAAAAAACCCATAAAATCCCTAAAAACACTAAAAAACCAAAAATCACTAAAATCCCTATAAAACCATAAAAATATAAAAAATCCGTAAAAATATAAAAAACCATAAAACCATAAAAAACCCAAAGAAAACATTATAAATCTAAAAACTCATAAAACCCCTTAAAAACTTAAAATCATTAATGCCCCTAAAACCCCTTACAACATAAAAAATCATAAACCCCTCAAAATCCCTAAATTTCCAAAAAAACCCTAAAGATAACTAAAAACATAAAAAACCTTAAAAACAAGGAGAAACCCTAAGAAAACTATAAAATCACAGAAACACTTAAAACCACTATAAATCATAAAAATGATAAAACTCCTAAAAACCCTAATAACCATAAAAAACCTTAAAAACCATAAAACCCCTAAGAACATTAAAAACCAATAAAAACCCTAAAGATAAAAAAAACACTAAAAACCTTTAAACCCCTAAAATTGTTAAAAAAAACCCTAAAAACATTAAAAGCCCAAAAATCTCAAAAAATCCCCAAAACCGCAAAAAAACCATAAAACCCTAAAAACTCTAAAAACCCTCAAAATACATAAAATCCCTAAAACCATAAAAAACCAAAAAAGACTTAAAATTCATAAAAACGATAAAAAACCCTAAAATACTTGAAAGGCCCAATGAAATCCTTAAACACCTAAAACCTAAAAAACTTATAAACACTAATGAAGCATAAAATTACTAAAGTCCCTCAAAATCTCTAAAAACCTAAAAAAAGGTAAAACCCCTAAAAATGCTAAAATCCATAAAACCATAAAAACTGTAAAAATCCATAAAAATATCTAAAAACCCAAAAAAACATAAAAACCAGTAAATACACTAGAAGACCTTTATACCCCTTAAAATGTTAAAAAAATATTCAAAACCTTAAGACCCTATAAAACTAAAACAAACCTTAAAACTCAAAAAAACCCTAAACCCCACAAAATCCCTAAAACCCCTAAAAATCCATAAAATCCCAAAAATGACCTAAATATCCCTAAAAATGTAAAAATACAAAAAAAAATCCTGAAAAACCTAAGATAAATAATAAAATCATAAAAACACATAAACCCCCTAAAAACTAAAAAAATTCTACAAACCCTAAAATACCCTAAAAACCCTAAACAACCCTAAAACCCCTCAATATCCCTAAAACCCTAAAAACCATAAAAATTTTAAAAACCCTAAGAAACCCTCAAAATAAAAAATACTACTAAAAATTATGAAACCCCCTTAGAAAATCATAAAAACCTGAACACTTAAAACCCCCCAAAAATCTAAAAAACACTAAAAAAACTAAAAGACTTTAAATGACTCTAAAAACGTAAAAACCCCAAAACCTTCTAAAAACCCCAAAAAACCTTAAAACCCTAAATATCCTTGAAAACTCTAAGAAATGACAAAAAACTCTAAAACCCATAAATCAACTAATTTTTTTAAAATACTCTAAAAAATTAAAAAAAACCCCTTAAAACCCAAATAACCATAAAAACCCAAAAGACCCTAAAACACTACAAACCATTAAAATCCTTAAAAACCCTAAAAACCCATAAAAATAATAAAGAAGAACAAAAAATACATAAATATGTAAAAAAACTAAATAATTTGAAAACCCATGAGGAAAAATTGAACACAAAAAAGAAATAAACCCCTTAAAACCCTAAAAATGACAAAAACCCGAAAAACATTAAAAATAGTAAAAACCACTTAAAACGATAAAAAATCCTTAAAACCTTAAAAACAATAAAACCACTTGATACTCTAAAAACCCTTTAGACCCTTAAATTTTAAAAAAACATTAAAAAAACAAAAAAAACCCTTAATACTCAAAAGAAAACCTTAAAAACCCCAAAAAAACCCTAAAACCCTAAAACACCTAAAATACCATAAAAATAATAAAAAACTATAAATCCCTAAAAATCCCTAAAAACATAAAAACCCATAAACCCCCCCAAAAAACTATGAAAATAGTAAAACCCTAAAAAACATAAAACACCTAAAAATCTAAATAACGCTAAAAATTCTAAAAAACTATAAAAACCATAAAAACCACAAACCCCCTAAAATAAAAAATCCAAAAAACCCAGAAAACCCTAAAAGCCGCTAAAAACATTAAAAACCCTTTAAACCCTTAAAAATATTAAAAACAATAAAAATAATTAAACTCCTAAACACTCAAAAAGAACCCCCAAAACCAAAAACACTATAAACCCTAAAAATCACTAAAAACCATAAAAACCATAAAAAATATATAACCTATAAAATCCAAAACAATCCTTAAAAATCCCTAAAAACGTAAAAACCCAAAAAACTATGAAAATCCCTAAATAAACCATAAAAACCAAAAAACATTTAAAACCCTTAAAATACCTAAAAAGTTTAAATCTTATAAAAAACCTAAAAAAGGATAAAACCCTTAAAAAATCCTAAAACCCTCAAAATCCCTAAAAACCTTAAAAGACCCTAAAAATCATTAAAAATCTTTAAAAACCCTAAAATTATAAAAACACTAAAAACCCCTAAGAAAACATTAAAAACCAAAAAACAAATTAAAACCCCTAAAAAACAAAATATAATAAAACCCTAAAACATAATTTGAACCCCAAAAAACAAAATAACACTAAATAAAAACTCTAAACACCCTCAAAATGCCTAAAAACATTAGAAAATTGGAAAAATAGTAAAATCATAAACAAATAACCCCCCCTAAAAATATAAAAAACACAAGAATCCTAAAATCCATAAAAAATAAAAAATCCACAAAATACCTAATTACCATAAAAACGATAAAAAATCCAAAAAATCAATAAAAATCCTGAAAAATGTAAAAAATCCTAAAACCTTGAAAACCCCTATGAAAACCAAAAAACCAAAATACCAAAAAACACTTAAAACCCCTAAAAGACTTAAAAAAATACTAAAACCACACAGAAACCCAAAAAACCCAAAAATCCTAAAAACCCTCACAATCCCTAATATAATAAAATCCATATAAATCCAAAATAGCCCTAAAAATTGATAAAAATGTAAAAAAACACTAAAAAATATGAAAAAGTAGATATTTAAAAACCTAAAGAACTAAAACCCCTTAAAAATACAAAAAATGATAAAACCCTAAAAGGCCCTAAAAACATTTAAATGCAGTAAAAATCATAAAACCCCAAAATCTTTAAAAACCGAAAAAACCCATAAAACCCATAAAACCCTATAAAGACTCTAAAACCCTTTAAGACCAAAAAAATTGTAAACACAATGAAAGAAAATTAAAATCCCTAAAAAACTCAAAAAACCCTAAATACCCACAAATTCCCTAAAATCCCTAAATAACAATAAAAATACAAAAAAATCCAAAAAAATCACTAAAAACATTAAAAACCCTAAAAACCCAAAAAACCATAATACCACTAAGAAAACCATAAAAACCTAAAAACACTTAAAACCCCTAAAAACCTAAACAACATTAAAAACTATAAAAACCCAAAGAAAAGCTTAAAAACTTGAAACACCATAAAAAACCAAAAAATCATAAAAACCCAAAAAACACATAAGAATCCTAAAAAACACTAAAAATTATAATAACCCTTTAAACCCATAAATATGTTAAAAAAATATAAAAAATCATAAAAACCAAAAAAACTAAAAAAACATTTAATGCCCAAAAAACATAAATTCCCAAAAAATCCTAAAAACCTGAAAACCCCTAAAAACCTCTAAAAATGCTAAAATATAAAAATTCTAAAAAATAAAAATAAATCCATAAAAACATAAAAAAAAATGATGAAACCCCCTAATAAAACCTAAAAACCTAAAACACTTATAGCTCCTAAAAAATAAAATATGATAAAACCCTAAAGACCCTAAAAATTTTAAAACACCTCAAAATACCTAAAAACCCTAAAAACCATTAAAATCCTAAAATATCCATAAAATTCCTAAAAATTTAAAAAACCCTAAAAACATTGAAAAACCCGTAGAAAACATTAAAAACCTAAAAACACTTAAAGGACATAAAAACATAAAAACATTAAAATCGCTAAAAACCCAAAAAAACATAAACACACTTAAAACTCTGAAAAAACCCAAAAACCAATAAAAAACCCACTAAAAAAATTAGAAGCACTTTAAACCCCTAAAAATATTTACAAACTCAAAAAACACTTAAAACTCCAAAACAACTAAAAAATCATAAAAACCCAAAAAACCCGTAGAAACCTGAAAAACAATAATAAACCCAAAAAAACTTGAAAATACTAAAAATTCTTAAAATCCCTAAAAACTATACAAATCCTAAAAAAGGCCAAAAATCACAAAAAACATTACAAACAATAAATACCCTAAAAATCCCTTAGAAAATTATAAAAACCTAAAGACACTTAAATCCCCTAAAAACCAAAAAAATGATAAAACTCAAAAAACCCTAAAAAGCCCCTAAAACCCCTCAAAATCCATAAAACCATAAAAAACTATTAAAATATTAATAAAGCCCTAAAAATCTGTGAAAACATAAAAAACTACAAAGAAAACCTTAAAAATATAAAAACACTTAAAACACATAAGAAACCCAAAAAATTCTAAAATCCCTAAAAGACCCAAAAAAACCCTAAAAGACCCTAAAACCCCCTAAAATCCTTAAAAACCCATAAAAACACAAAAAACCCTAAAATCCCATAATAAATCAAAAAAACATTAAAACTCTAAATACCCTTCAATACCCTAAAATTTTAAATCTCTAAAAACCTTAAAAACCCTAAAAACTCAAAAAATCCATAAAACCCATAAAACCATATGAACCCTAAAAATTCCTAAAATACATCAAAATCCAAAAAACCCCTAAAACACCATAATAATCCTAAAAGTCCCATAAAACCCCTTAAAATGTAAAAAAACCCCAAAAACCCCAAAACCTCAAGAAAACATTACAAACCTAAAAAAACATAAAACCAAAAAACCCCCCAAAATGCTAAAAACCCTAAAACCCATAAAAACACTAAAAACCCTAAAACCCTAATACCCTAAAACCATAAAAATTCGTAAAATATTTAAAAACACTAAAAACCCATAAAATCTCTAAAAACACTAAAAATTTATAAAAAACATTAAACCACTAAATATATTAAAAAACTATAAACCCACTTAAAAACCCTAAAAACTCAAAAAAAAACCTAAAAACCCATAAAACCCCTCAAAACTATCAAAATCCCTAAAGACCACAAAAAACATGAAAATAATAAAAAAAATTTAAAATCCCAAAAACATAAAAAAACTAAGAATAACTTAAACACTTAAAAACACTTAAAACCCCTAAAAACCTAAAAACACTAAAACCCCTAAAATCCCTAAATCCCTAAAAACTCTTAATAAAACCTCAAAAACCTAAAACCCTTAAAAGACCTAATAACTCTAAAAAACACTTAAACACCAAAAAAACATAAAACCAAAATAAACCATAAAAACCCTCAAAATCCCCAAAAACCAAAAAAACCCATCATAATACTAAAAAATCCCTAAAAATGTAAAAAAATCTTAAAACATTGAAAACCCTTTATAAAACCATAAAAACCAAAAAATAATAAAAACCACTCAATAACCTAAAAAATCTAAAAACCCTGAAAACCTAAAACCCACTAAAAACAATAAAAACCATAAAACGTCTAAAAACCATAAAAACCCTAAAACCCAAAAAACCCTAAAATTACTAAAATCTCTAAAAGACCATTAAAACCCAAAAAAAAACATTATAAAACTCTAAAAAACATAAATAACCTAAAAACTCAAAAAAATCCTAAAACCCACAAAAACCATAGAAACCCAAAACACCTAAAAAACACTAAAACCCATCAAAATAATTAAAAACTAAAAAAACAATAAAAATCCTAAAAAATACATATAAAAAAATAAAACTTATGAAGCCCTATAAACCTTAAAAAACCCTAAGAACACCTTAATAACCGAAATACCATAATTACCCCAAAGAACATAAAAACTGTAAAAACCAAAAAACACTTAAAACCTTAAATATAATAAAACACATAAAACCATAAAAAACCTAAAAACTCATAATAATCTTAAAAACAACAGAAAACTATAAAAACCAATTAAATCACCAAAAAAATTAAAAAAACTCTAAAAACCCATTAAAACCCAAAAACCCAAAAACACAAAAACCCAAAAAACCTGAAAACCCCTAAAACCCCTTAAAATCATGAAAACCCATAAAAACCCACAAGAATCCTAAAAAATCATTGAATATTCCAAAAAATGAAAAAAAACACTAAAAAACCATAAAAACCCATAAGAAACATTAAAAAACTAAAAACACTTTAAACCCCTAAAAATCCTAAAAAAACCAAAAAAAAATCCCTAAAGCCCTAAAAATCATAAAAACCATCAAAATATCTAAAACCATTTAAAAACCATAAAAATCCTAAAAGAATCACTAAAAATACCTAAAGACAAAAAAAAACCCCTAAAAACCATGAAAACCCCTACAAAAACCTAAAAACACTTAAAACCCTTAAAAATCCTAAAAACCCTAAAAACTACTAAAATTACATTAGAAATCCTAAAAACCCAAAACCCATAAAAACCATAATAAATCATAAAAAACTCTAAAAACCTTACAACCCCTAAAAAGCATTAAAAACACTACCCCTTTAAAACCAACATTTTTTTAAAAAAACTCTAAAAACCTTAAAATTCATTAAAAACTCAAAAAAACCAAAAAAACCTAAAACCCCCCAAGATCCAAAAACCCCATAAAATATAAATAATCTATTAAAATACCATAATTATAAAAGCCTATATAAACCATGAAAATCCAAAGAAAACCTTAAAAACCATGAAACACTTAAAACCTATAAAAATATAAAAAATTAGAAAACCCCTAAAAAACCCTAAATCCCATAAAAACCCAAAAAATCCTCAAAACCATAAAAACCCATAAAATCCTAAAATAAATACCTTAAAATGAAAAAAATATAAAAAAAATAAAAAACTGTAAGAAAACCTAAAAAACCTAAAAACAAAAAAAAACATTAAACACTAAAATCCCTAGAAGATGATAAAAACCATAGACCCCCTAAAAACTCTTTAAACCACTAAAAACCTTAAAACCCCATAAAACCCTAAAAACCATTAAAAATCCAAACACCCTTTGTACCCCTAAAAATATTGAAATATATAAAAACCTTAAATACCCTAAAAACTCAAAATTCCCTAAAACCCATAAAACCATTAAAACAAAAAAAAAACAAAAAAACCATAAAACTCCCAAAAATCCTAAAAACCCTAGAAACCAAAAAAATAATAAAAAATCTTTAATAATATAAAAATGGAAAAACCCTAAAAAACCCAAAGAAAACACTTAACTCCTTAAAAGTACATAAAACCCCTAAAAACCTAAAAAAAGTTAAGGACCCTAAAATACTTAAAAAACCTAAAAAACCATAAAAACCTATAGAAACTTTAAAAATAAAAAAATCCATAAAAACCATAAAAACGCACTAAAAACTCTAAAACCCCTTTTAAACCCTAAAAATGTTAAAAAACCTAAAAAACCATTAAAACCCTATAAAAATAAAAAACCCTAAAAATAAAAAAAACCCTAAAAACCATCAAAATCCTTAAAACCCCTAAATCTATAAAAAAGGTAAAAATCCCTAAAAATACATAAAAAGTAAAAAAAAACCTAAAAAAAATGAAAAATGGTAAGAATATCATTAAAATAAAAAAATAGTTAAATGCTTAAAAACATAAAAACTCTAAAAACACTAAAGGATCCTTAAAACAATAAAAACCCCTGAAACCATAAAACACCTAAAACCCATAAAAAATCAAAAAAACCCAAAAAAAACACTAAAAACATTAAAAATACTTTAAACACCTAAAGTCGTTAAAAGGATCTAAAACATTTAAAACCCTAAAAACAGAAAAAAAACCAAAAAAGAACAAAAAATAAAAACCCTAAAACCCTCAAAATCCCTAGGAACCATAAAAACCCATAAAAACCCATAAAAACCTAAAAACACTAAAAATACCAAATAACATAAAAAATCATACAATCCTAAAAAATTAAAAACATATTAAAACTTAAAACCCCTAAAAATATATAAATTGATAAAACCATAAAAACCATAAAAACCATAAATCCCCTAAAAACATTAAACATGGCAAAAAACCCAAAAAACTACTAAAAACTCTAAATACCCTCTAAACCCCTAAATTTTCTAAAAAATTCAAAAATACCTTTAAATCCGTAAAAATAAAAAAACCCCTAAAACCATATAAATAACATATAAACTCTAAAAACTCTAAAAAACCTCAAAATATTTAAAAAATCTACAGAATTATAAAAATCCAAAAAACCCAAAAATATCCAAAAAATCTAAAAGACCTTAAAAACATTGAAAACCCCTAGGAAAACCATACAAAATGAAAATAAATTAAAACCCCTAAAAATAATATAGAATGATAAAACCCAAAAAATATCTTAATACACTAAAACCCCTAAAAACCCTCAAAATCACTAAAAACCTAAAAAAGATAAATATCCTAAAAATGCCCAAAAATCCCTAAAACTGTAAAAAACATTACATCCCTAAAAAACCCTAATAAAACCTAAAAAAATACTAAAATAACATAAAACAACTAAAAACTTAAAAACTGATGAAAACCATAAAAACCCGAAAAAGGCCCTAAAACCCAAAACCTCCCTAAAAAAATTAAATTTTTTTGAAATCCTAAAAACCCACAAAAACCCTAAAGACCACTAAAAGCACTAAGATCCCTTTAAAATGGCATCCACCGGTTGATGTTTTTGATAGATTTGTGTTCGAGCATTGGGATCTTAGGGATCGCGCCACTGTTGGCTTGGTCGACCCCAGTCACA
Organism: Viscum album; assembly: GCA_963277665.1. Taxonomy (NCBI): domain Eukaryota; kingdom Viridiplantae; phylum Streptophyta; class Magnoliopsida; order Santalales; family Viscaceae; genus Viscum; species Viscum album. The sequence continues at coordinate 402,994,919 of OY728167.1, forward strand.
TTTTGATTCGGTTTTCCCTCTTGAAGTGGAACTTCAACTTCCATCTAAATTGTGATTCCCCAATGATGGCATTTTGGGTAAGGTTTCCTGATCTCCCCATACCCTTTAAATTTTTTTCCATTATTTCCATGCTGGGAAAATTGGTTAGAAGGTTTCTGTTTGTGGATAGTAAAACCAGGGCCCTTGTCATCTAGTTGCCCCAAGGGTTTGTGTTGAAATTGACATCTCGAAGGTGACAGTTGACTTTGTCTAGATTGAAATTGGTGAACAGCTCTGGTGGAAGCAGCCTGTGGTGTTCAAATCATGGGTGAATTATTATGTCTCGGGATTTATTCTAGGTCACATGAAAAGGGAATGCAATTATTATGATGGTGTGGTGGTTGGGTGTGGAAATGCGGTCATTTCCCTGATGTTGAGCTCAATAGGGGAGCCAGAGGTGAGGAATGATGACCCGTGAAACTCTCTGCTGGATGCTGGGAGGGATGCCAGGGTGGAGGAAGGGGGATCATTCCCCCAGTAGGGTGCTGAGGGGAAAACCTTGGTCAAGGAAATTTTCAATTGAATGATGGGTGACTTGGGACTTGGGGGTGATGCCTCACCTGAAGTAGGGGATGAAACTCCTAGTGAAGTAGGGGATTTGGTCTTACATGCTGACCCTATCAGGGATGCGAGCATGAAATTAAGACCAACTTTCCATTGGATGGAGAGGGAGACTTCATCAGGCCCTCCAGTAGTTGTTCATGTAAGTGTACATGAGCTGGTCTTAACCTCGAATCCGTTCATAGGATTGGATCCTTTGGACTCTATTGTAATTGAGGAACGAGTCCTGGTGGGTCAGGAACTGCAGGATGTGGAGGCTAATACTGATGACCTACAGGATGCGGATATGCCTTCCTTTCAGGATGGATCAAGGGTCTTGGGAGTGAACCCCCCCCGCCCACTATGCATTCACCGGAGAAATTCCTGACTGATGCTTCTATGATTGGAATTGGTCTGAGTGATGACCCTCAACCCAAGCAGCAGTCTGATAGCCTTCATGGTGATAGGATGAGCATTGACCATCCTGATCTGAGCTCCTCTCTCGATCTGTTCGAGAAGTTTTCCCCCTGTGTTGAGCTATCTGATCAGATTATATTGGGCTGTTCAGAAATCCCGCTTGAGAAGCTCTAAAAGATATGTTCCAAAAGCCAGATCTGCAACCGGTGGTCTTTCTTAGGGATGAGATTGATGAAAACAAAAGGCCAGGAGAAATTTTTGGGGACCGTGATGACCATATGTACGCCATCTTAGCTAGGATCAAGAGGGGCCAGGCAATGATGGGTCTTTCTAGTTCCTCTGGCTAAAATCAGAAGAGAAATCCGCGGTCTGTTCCTGAATGTGGCAGGCTGGGCGACATGGTCGTTTATGCTGATACAACTCACAGAAAGGCCAAGGTGATGAGTGACACTCTAGTGAAACGGATGGAAAGGAGGGATTATTCCTCCCTTACTAGGAAAATGGATACTAGAGCGTCCTCCAAGGCTAGAAAAGGTGAAGGAGATGCCCAAGGTAGGGAAGACCGGGCTGGAAAAGTGAAGCTGGATGTGGAACTCAGGAAGTATTGTGCAGCCTTCCTCAAGCAATATGAATCTTCTGAATGGGAGTCAGTGGACTCGGATGCTTCCTTGGGCTATGGTGTTGATGGATATCCTTATGGGGATGGTGAATTTGGTCTGTAGCTGTCTTTCCTATTGCCTTTTGGGTCTTTTGGACTTTGGTGTGTGGGGTTTCGGACTATGGTGTGGGGCACTAGACCTACCCTCCCTTGCTTGCTTGTCTTTTTTTCTTTCTATATATTTGGGGGGGGGGGGTCAGGAATAGTCTAGCCTCGCACATATCTTTCCCAATGAAATCCTTAAAAACCAAAAAATGCTAACAAATTTAAAAACCCTAAAAGACCCAAAAAATCATAAAAACGCATAAAAACATAAAAACACTGAAAAACTTAAAAATCCTAAAACCCATAGAAACCCTAAAAACAACTAAAAACTCTAAAACACCTTTATTCCCCTAAAACATTAAAAAATCAAAAAACCCTTAAAAACCATAAAAAACTCAGAAAAAACACCAAAACCCAAAAAAACCTTAAGACCCTAAACATCCTAAAAAACACTAAAACCCCTCAAAATCCCTAAAAACCCTAAAACTCTATAAAAAACATAAATTTTTTTTTGTAAAAACATAAAAATCCCTAAAAACCATGAAAACCGTAGGAAAACTATAAAAACACAAAAAACATTTAGAACCCCTAAATACCTTCAAAAATTTAAAACCCTAAAAACCCCTAAAATCCTAAAAACCTTCAATATCTATAAAATCCATAAAACCCATAAAAATTCTTAAAAATACCTAAAAATCCCTAAAAACCTAAAAACCCAAAAAAACCTTGAAAAATATTATGAAAACCATAAAACCTGAAAATACATAAAACAGCTAAAAACGAAAAAATCCCAAAAACTATAAAAGACCCAAAAATCCAAAAAATACCGCTAAAAAAATTAAAAACCCAAAAAATCTCAAAAAATCACTAAAAACTCTAAAACCCCTTTAAATCCCAAAAAACATTGAAAAACTAAAAACCTTAAAAAACTGTAAAACTATCAAAATCTCAAGAAACCATAAAAATAATAAAGAAACCCCTAAAATCCCTAAAAACATAAAATACCCGAAAACCCCTAAAAACCCTAAGAAAATCTTAAATACTTAAAAACACATAAAACCCCTAAAAAACCTAAAAAAATGTAAAAACCAATAAAAACCCTAAAAATAGTAAAAAACACTAAAACCCCTCAATATACATAAATCCCTAAAAACATAAAAATCCAAAATATCCTAAAAATTCCTAAAAAAATTAAAACTCTAAAAATCCTTATAAAACCTAAGAAACCCTTTAATATCTAAAATCTCTTTAATCCCTAATAAATCCGAAAAAATCTAAAAACTTCAAAAACCTTAAAACACCCTAAGAGCCTAGATACCCTAAAAACCCTAAAGAGCCCCTAAAAAGCATAAAAAATCATAAAACCCCATAAAAACCCTAAAATAAAACATTAGAAACTAAAAACCATTTGAACCCATAAAAAATTTAAAAACACTAAAAATCATTAAAACCCTAAAAACTCAAAAAAAAAACCCTAAAAACATAAAAAATATAAAAACCAGAATAAAACCCTAAAACCATTCAAAATCCCTAAAAAATCTATTAAACCATAAAAATCACAAAAACCCAAAGAAATAAAAAAAAACATAAAATCTTTAAAAACACTAAAAAACCCTAATAAATCCTTAAAACCCCTAAAACCACTAAAAACCCTCAAAATCCATAAAACCCCTAAAAGACCATAAAAATCCTAAAAACCCCTAAAAATCTCTAAAATGTAAAAAAACTTTAAAACCTAAAAACCCCAAAGATAATTTTAAAAACCTAAAAACACTTAAAATTCCTGACAAACATAAAGAATCCCAAAACCCTAAAAGTCATTAAAATCCTTTAACACCCTAAATAACTCTAAAAACCTTAATATCTTTGAAAATCCATAAAAACCCTAAAATACCCCATAAAATCCATAAAACTTTTTAAACCCTAATAAATGTTAAAAACACTAAAAATCTATAAAACCCTATAAAACTCAAACCCCCCTGAAATCCCTAAAAAATCATAAAAACCTTAGAAAACCCAAAAAACCATTTAAAACATCAAAATCCCTAAAAACCCTAAAAATCCATAAAAATCCTACAAAATCCACAAAAATTACTAAAAACATAAAAAGGAAAAAAAACCTAGAAAAACACTAAGAAAACTTTAAAAAACTAAAAAAAATGAAAACCCCTAAAAAATATAAAATTTCTAAAAACACTAAAAAACCCTAAAAACCTGAAAATCCTTCAAAATCCCTAAAAATTCTAAAAACAGTTAAAATCCTAAAGAAGTCCTAAAAATATATAAAAATTTAAAAACCATTGAAAAACCCTAAGAAAACATTAAAAACCTAAAAAACATAAAACCACTAAAAATCATAATAAAAATTCTAAAAACTAATAAAACCCTAAAAACTATAAAAACACTAAAAACCAATAAAACCCTAAAACCCACTAAAAACTATTAAAACCATTTAAGACCCAAATAAATGCTAAAAACAATAAAAATACCTAAAATCACAAAAAAACTCAAAAAAACATAAAAAACCCAAAAACCCATTTAATTATAAAAAACCTCAAAATCGCTACAAACCATAAAAAACATAAAAATTATAAAAAATTCATAAAAACCCTAAAAACATAAAAACCCTAAAAAACTGAAAAATCCTCAGAAAACCTTAAAACATAAAAATACTTAAAACCCTTAAAATCTATAAAAACCCTAAAAATAAAAAAAACCTTAAAACCCCTGAGATCCCCTAAAAACCCTAAAAAATATAAAAATCCCCCTAAAACCTTTAAAAACCATAAAACCCAAAAAAACTAAAAACCCACTAAAAACCATAACAAAACAATAAAAATGATAAAATCCCTAAAAATCCCTAAAAACGTATAAAACCCTAAAAACCGGGAAAACCCCTAAAAACCTTTAAAATCTAAAAATACTAAAAACGCCTAAAAAACCAAAAAAAACTAAAAACACAAAAAAAATAATACATAAAAAGCCTAAAGATCCTAAAACCCTAAAAACCCTAAAAACCATAAAAACCCTATAAACTCACTAAAAACGTTAAAAAACCATTTAAACCCCTAAAAACGGAAATAAATTCTAAAAAACCATAAAAACACTAAAAAACTAGAAAAACCCCAAAAACTCCAGAAAATGAAAAAACCATAAAAACCACTATAAATCATAAAAATTTAAACAAAAATCCCTAAAAATCCATAAAAATGTAAAACCCCCTAAAACCCTAGTAAAATCCTAAGAAAACCTCAAAAACCTAAAAACACTTAAAACCCCTAAAAATATATAAACACTAAAAACCCAAAAAAGCCTCAAAATACCTAAAAACTATAAAAACCCATAAAAAATGATAAAAATTCCCTATAAATCCCAAAAAATTTAAAAACCCCAAAACCCTAAAAATTCCTAAGAAAACCTTAAATTCTAAAACACTTAAACACCTAAAAAAATCTAAAAACACTAAAAACATTAAAAATCCCTAAAACCCTAAACCCCCCCAAAACCCTAAACCGCCCAAAAACCATAAAACCCCCTAAAACCATAAAAAGCCTAAAACCCCATACAAACCCCTAAAAACACACTAAAACTATAAAAACCCTTTAAACCACTAAAAAAGTTTAAAAACTCTAAAATCCTTAAAAAAACAAAAAACCCATAAAAACCCAAAAAATCATTAAAAAACCTTAAATCCCCTCAAAATCCCTAAAACTTGTAAAAAACGAAAAAAAATCCTAAAAATCCCTAAAAACGTAAAAAAAATAAAAACCAAGAAAAACACTTAGAAATTATTAAAAACCAAAAAACACTTATACCCCTAAAAATATAAAAATATAAAAAACCCAAGAAACCCACAAAAAACTCTAAAAAAATTTTAAACCCATAAAAGCATTAACAACTCTAAAAAACCCTAAAAAACTTTGAAAACCCCTAAAAACTATTAAAAACATAAAACCATAAAATACACTAAAGACCCTCAAAATCACTAAAAACCCTAAAAACCTTGAAAAATTCTATAACCCCTAAAAATCCCTAAGAACATAAAAACTTCTAAAAACCCTAAAAACCCATAAGAAAAAACTAAAACCCTAAAAGCAATTAGAACCACTAAAAACAAAAAAAATTAAATCCTTAAAAACCATATAAACCCTAAAACAATGCTAAAAATACTAAAAATACCTAAAAACACTAAAATACCATAGAAGTTATAAAAATCCCAAAAGTCCCCAAAAACATAAGAACCCCTAAAACCTAGAAAACCCCTAATAAAACCTAAAAATCATAATAAAACGTAAAACCCTTAAAAACCTAAAAAACTATAAAATCCTTAAAAATCCTAAAAATCATGAAGAATACATAAAATCGATAAAAACGTAAAAAAACAAAAAAAAATCCTAAAAACCCTTAAGAATACTATAAAAACCTAAAAACACTTAAAATCCCTAAAAAATAAAAACACTAAAAATAGTAAAAAAACCCAAAAGACCCAAAATCCCAAAAAACCCATAAAAACCATAAAACACCTAAAAACCATAAAAAAATTAAAAAACCATAAAAACCCTAAAACCACTAAAAACTCTAAAAAACCCTTTAAACCCCAAAAGGTTTTTTAAAAGAATCTAAAAAACCTTAGAAAACTATAAAAATCAAAAAACCCTAAAAAACAAAAAAAACCTAAAACCCTAAAACCCCTAAGTCCCCTTAAATCCCATAAAACCCTAAAAACATTAAAAATCCAAAAAAGACCCAAAAAACCTAAAGACATAAAAACACCTAAAAATAATGAAAAACCATTAGAAAACCTAACAAACCTAAAAAAACATAAAACCCCAAAAATCCTCAAAAATAGTAAAAACCCTAAAAACCATAAAAACCCAAAAAGCCCCAAAAAGCTCCAAAAAAACCCATCAAAATCCATCAAAACCCAAAAAACAAAAAAATCCTAAAAATCTTTAAAATACCTAAAAATTTTAAAAACACTAAAAACCATGAAAAACCTACGAAAACCTCTAAAAACTAAAAAATCTTAAAACCCCTAAAAACCTAAAAATTTTAAAAACCCTAAAAACCTAAAAAAGACCCTAAAACCTTTAAACCACTAAAAACCATAAAACCCATAAACCCTTAAGAAAAACCTAAAATCCCATAAAATGCAAAAAATCCACTAAAAACTCTAAAAACCCTTCAAACCCCTAAAAATGTTAAAAAACTCTAAAACCCCTTTTAAACCATAAATAATAAAAAAACAATAAAACCCCCAAAAGACCATAAAACCGAAAAATCTAAAAAACATCAAAATCCCTAAAAACCACAATAAACCATAAAAATCCTAAAAAATCCCTAAAAATACATAAAATCATAAAAACCCAAAACCCTAAAAACCCATAATAAATCCTTGATAACCTAAAAAAACTCAAAACCACTTAAAAACCTAAATATAACTAAACCCTCCAAAAGTATAAAACCCCCAAAAAACCCTCAAAATACCCTCAAAATACCTTAAAACCCTAAAAACCAAAAAACCCTAAAATCCCTAAAATATCCCTAAAAATGTAAAAAACCCTAAAAACCTAAAAATCCCCTAAGAAAACCATAAAAACATAAAGACACTAAAAACCCTAAAACACCCTAAAAACAAAAAATACCCTTAAAACCCCTAAAAGTCCCAAAAATCCTCAAAAAACATAAAAATCCCCAAAAACCATAACGAACCACAAAAACCCATAAAACCCTAAAAACCACTAAAAACTATAAAACCCCTTTAAACAAATAAAAACATTTAAAAACCCTAAATATTATTAAAAACCCTAAAGCTCAAAAAACCCTAAAAATCTAAAAATACTAAAAATCCCTAAAAACCCTAAAAACCTTCAAAATCCCTAAAACCCTTCAAACAATAAAAATCCTAAAAAACACCTAAAAACATAAACCCCCTAAAAACCATAAAACCCTAACAAAAACCTGAAAACCTAAAAACACTTAAAACCACTAAAACCTAAAAACACTAAAAGCCCTAAAAACCCTAAAGCCCCTAAAAACCCATAAAACCCCTCAAAATCCATAAAAACCCAAAAAACTAAAAAAATCCTAAAAATTCAAAAAAAAATGTAAAAAACCCCATAACCCTGAAAAATACTAAGAAAACCATAAAAATATAAAACACTGATGTTTCAACCTAATTCACATCATAACCCTTTTTGGAAGGCGAGATGGTCCCCCCATGACTGGGAAATATATCCTTTTTGTATTATGAAGGAGTTCCACAATTGAGTTGTCCTGATGGGTGATTCTAGGGGGTTCAGTGTTTGTGAAATTAGCCCATGTTGGGTACAATGTCCCCGGATGGTATCCAACAGGTTTATTCGTGGAGCTAGAAACACCCAACAACCCTCTTATCCATTATTCATAGACCTGCTTTCTAAAGGTAGACACTTGTTGGATGATTTTTCCAATGAAACTTAAGGACTCAAAATTGTTGAGTGGATGGGAATTTAGGATCATCATACCCTTTTTTTGGGGAATTATTACCTGTTTTATGAATCTCTTATATATTTAAGAAATGTTTATATGTTTTTGAATCCTTGGTTCATTCCCAATCATGTGTTTTCTAGTTACTCCTAGGTTGTAAGATCAATCAGAAATATGCATGGGTTTAAAATCATCTATATGTATTTGAGGTTCTCTATTGATAAAGCCATCTATATGCATATGAGATTCTTCATCAATGTTACCCTTTTGTGGATTTATTAGTGATTCTATGGTATTTTTCTGATACAATGATGATTTAAGCTATGTGATGAGGCGCTCTAAAGATTATCATCATCCAGGGGAGAATATCATTTTCTTATCAGGATTGAACCCATAAGATGAGATTCCTATATATTCTCATGTGAGGAATCAGAATCCACATAGTTCGGTTCCACTTGAAAAACAGGTCACATTTTATATTTGTGTGACAAGGACCTATCCATGAAGTTTCACATCATACGGTGAGAACGTCTAGGTAGAGGATTCCTAGTCCAGATTTGGTGCGAAAATTATGCCGAGATGGTCGGAGATGCCCAAAATAGATATGGCCTCCTGGGTGAACATAAACCTACTGAGGATACAGACCGAAGGACATTAGGGTCGATTTGGGTGTCAGGTTTAGTCCCTGATGAGGATTCCTACACATATCAGTTGACCGAGAATCAAAATTCCATGTGGCTCGGTGATTCATGCAGTTTAATTTTATTCTTCTAGGACGAGAGTGAATTGACGTGAGAATGATTAAATGGGTGATATACATGGAGTTTTGGGATTTATCTTGATAAAGGTTTATTGTGTATCCTATTTAGTCAGGAATCATATTCTACATAGTTCTGGAGTCCTAGGATTACACTTGAAAGATTCCCTTTAAAGGGGCATGATTGGGGCTTACGTAATGGAGCTTCCCATTTGATGGAATGATTAGGGATTACATATAGGAAGAAGGCCCACATGGATATGGTTGAGACTTATATCTATGAAGAAGTCCCATTTTAGTTTGAATTCAGTACCTATACCATATAGTAGGCCCATTTGAGCTCAGGCCTTGATCATGTGTCCTACGTATCCTGGATGGAGAAGGAATTAGATTTCTCGTAGTTCAATAGGCTTGGGGATTACAGTTAGGAGGAGGCCCTTATGAGAGTGGAGTGTGTAGATTTTATGATCATCATTAGCCTCTAATACCATGTGATTCATGCTCATTGTAATAAACAAGAGGATGTGAAAGATTCAAAAAACTGCACATCTCTCCTTCTCCGCTGATGGAAAAGGAGGAGGGTGTTGGTGGAAGAGGCCGAAATAAGGAACCAAAGGGAGAGAGGGGGTATTTGAATATTCCAAATTCCTCCATTGTCTTGATATACAAGATATTCATGTCTAATGATCTACATGGACACATCCCTGGACAAGGTGAAGAGGGGGAAGAGTTCCACCTCTCACAAGAAAAGCTAGGGACTTACCTCAGGAGGAGTGGCCTTTTTGCTACATGGGAAAGGGGAGAATCATCGTTCCTCGTCGAAAGGAAACACAAGTCATATCTAACTATTTATCACTAAACCTTGTTAAAGGGAAAGTCCATTGATCACCCTTAATCCATATAATGGGGAGGTATATGTTAGTATCCTAAGGTCGGACCGTTGTTTACCATGGGAACGTAAGATTTGAAACATTCCAGGGGTCTGTTCCATTTTGGGGATTTCCCACATGTCTCTGCTTACCATGTTTATGTAATATTAAAAGGGTATGCTGATACACCTGGTGGTTTTATCATATGGGTCAAATGGTTTGGGAGGAGGCTTTGGACTACCACTGTTGGACTAGTTTGCGGAGCGGTTATGGATGATGTGACAGGAACAAAAGGAAATGACTAGATCCAAAGGGTAAAACGCCTGAACATACCCCATTTTGTGTACCATTTTTTCATCTGGGATGGGGTTTCCTACACATAGTGTGTTTCTATGTGGGTGGAGGGGTCTTCCATGTGGTTTTTTTCTATACGGAACCAGGTTATGTCCATGTAGCATGGTGCTATGCGGTGTCGAGCTCCGTCTGCATAGCATGGAGCTATGCAGCAGCGGGATCTATCCGCGTAGCGAGTCACTACACAGTGTAGGTTTCCATATTTTTAGCGATGTGCTATGTGGGACGCCAATTTGAAGAAGGGACAATGGTTCTACACCTTGCAGGAAGTTCATCTGCAAAGGAATTGGGTTCGCGATCATCCCATTAAAGTTATGTTTTCTTCTTTATTGTTATACAGCAATTTATACCTACAGGGAATCAGCAGAATAATTCTGAACTTTTTCGATCGATCTCAAAAATTCCTTTCCATCATCTTCCAATTCTGATCCCTTTCTCGGCTCCCCTCGGAGTCTTTTTATAGAAGGGCGAAGGAGATGGATCTATGGGTCACATGACACCTTTTTTGGAAACTCATGGGGGAACCTGGCCCGCGTATGACTTGGTCAGTGGGATCATCATACATAGTGGTAGAAAAAATCACCAACTCACTCTAGAAAACGACTTTGTTTCATTCGTAAAAGGTTGCTGGTTGCGCCTCGCTCAGGAACCATTTAGTTCGTCGGGGACCTCATACGTGGGGGTAGAATTTTCTACCTCTATTCTGCAATCAACTTTGTTTGACGAAGGAGGAGGCTAACTAGGGGGAGGAGGCTAACTAGGGGGAGGTTCCTGGGAAAGGGGAGTAGGCGGAGTAGTGTTATGTGGTGATGGAGGGTTCCCCGCGGCATGGGTAGGGGCCTTTTGTCTTTGATGGTGGATGAGGGGGTTTCTACTGGTGAATCTTCTTGTGAGTCTTTACAGGGAGCTCTGGCTCGGTTTGCTCATGAGCAAGGGGAGGCTGCTGAACTTAGGGAGGTGATGGAGCAAGTTGTGGAGGTCTGCAAGCTGCCTACGAAGGAGGGGAGATTGCAGCTAGCCCTGGCTAGTGTGGTGTCTCCCATTGTGCCGTCGTGTAGGGCTCTTGCTGACTTCTCCCTAAATCATGAAGCCTCCTTCATCCCTGATCATGTTTTTTTTTTCAGGAGTATGATCTAGAGATAAATTCTAATATGGATATTATTACTAAGGATAGGACCTTGATAAAGGTTTCCATTCCATATGGGAAGGAAAACAATTCTGCAGGGGTCTCTTTAGACCCCCGAAAGAGAATGACGAGGAAGGACTATTCCACTTTTCCAAAGATAGTGTCCACAAGAGCCTCTTACAAAGATAAGGAAGTTGCCTTGAGCAGGGGAGTTCAGTCTTTCAGGGCGTAGCTTAATGTGGAGCAGCAACGTCTCAGAGAATACTATACTACGCTCCTAATGCAATATGAATCATCTGATTGGGAGTCAGTGGAGTCAGATGCTTCCTCGGATTATGATGCTCATGGGGACCCATATGGCGATGGAGACGTTGGTTTATATTTCCTTTTTCTTTCTCTTCTTCAATTCGGGTCTTGGAGGTTTTGGTGTCATGGGGGGTCCAGGGTTTTCGGTGTGGGTTGTTTGGCCCCACCCCTCCCTTGTCTGCTTTTCATTTCTTTTAATAAATTTTGGTGGGGCAAGAATAGCCTGGCCTCACACCTTCCATGCCCTAAACCCCCCCCAAAAAAACCCTAAAACCTTAAAGACACAAAAAACATATAAAAACCCTAAAACACACTAAAACTCTATAAACACTTCAAATCCCTAAAAATGAAAAAAAACTCTAGAAAACATAAAAAACCCCAAAAAATAAAAAAAACCCCTAAATCCCAAAAAAACCATAAAACGCATAAAAAGCCAAAAAATTCCTAGAAACGATAAAAATACTAAAAATAACATAAAAATCACTAAAAAGATAAACAACCCTAAAAAACTGAAAAGCTATAAGAAAAATTTAAAAACCTAAAAACACTTAAAACCCTTAGAAAACCTAAAAGACACTAAAAGCCTAAAAATCCCTAAAAATCCTAATAAACCCTAAAACCCATAAAAATGCTAAAAAACCTTCAAAATCCCTAAAAATGTAAAAAACCCAAAAAACACAAAGAAAAAGTAAAAACTAAAAAACACTTAAAACCCCTAAAAACCATAAAAATGCTAAAACCCCCAAAAACCGTAAAAAGACCATAAAACCATATAAAAGTATAAAAAACATAAAACCCCTAAAATCCATAAAAACACCAAAAAAATATAAAAACCGTGAAATAAAATAAAAACAAAAAACCCTATAAAACCCTAAAAATGTTAAAAAAATCTAAAAACATTTAAAACACTAAAAAACTAAAAAACCACTAAAAACCTAAAAAAATCATAAAGAACAAACACATACCAAAAATCCATAAAATTGTAAAAAAACCTGAAAAACCCTTTGATAACCTTAAAAACATAAAAACAAACAAAATCCCTAGAAAACCTAAAAAATGCTAAAAACTCTTAAAACCCAAAAAATCCCAAAAAACCCCTAAAATCCATAAAAATCATAAATACCGTAAAACCCCAAAAAAAATCTAAAAACAATTTAAACCCATAAAAATATTAAAAAAATATAAAGAACCCAAAAAACCCTAAAAATCATAAAAAACCTCCTAACACCCCAAAAAACCATAAAAACTCTGAAGACCCTAAATACTTTAAAACCCCTTAAAATCCCTAAAAACCCTAAAAAGGTATAAAAATCCTAAAAATCACTAAAATACCTTAGAAATATAAAAAACCCTAAATCTATGAGAACCCCTAATAAAACCTTAAAAACAAAAAATGCTTTAAACCCCTAAAAAACCAAAAAAATAATAAAAACCCTAAAAACCTTAAAACCCCCAAAAAACATCAAAATCCCTAAATCCCTAAAAACCCACAAAAATATTTTAAATCCCTAATATGACCCAAAATATGCTAAAAACCTTAAGAAATATTAAAAAGTGCCTAAAACCCCTAAAAATATTTAAATACCATAACCCCCCAAAACCTTAAAAAACACTAAAAACCCTAAAAACCACTAAAAAATCTAAAAAATATGTGAACCCCAAAGAACATTAAAAAACTAAAAAAACCTTAAAACCCTAAAAAATAAAAAAACCCATAACAACAACAACAAAAAAACAAAAAAAATATTAAAAACTATAAAAGCCCAAAAATCCCTTAAAACAAAAAAAAATACTAAAAAAGCCCAAAAATCCATAAAAATGAAAAATACTCTAGAAACCCTAAAAAACCTCATAAAACCATAAAAAACACAATACCACTAAAAAAATAATTATAAGAACCATAAAACCCTAAAACCCATAAAAAACCTAACAAACACTAAAAATTCCTAAAAATGAAAAAATCCCTAAAACCCTAAAAATCTATAATAAAACCTGAAATACCTAAAATCACTTTAAACCCCTAAAAAACTAAAAAGGATAAATAACCTAAAATCACTGAAAATACACTAAAAACCCTAAAACCCCCTAAAGCAATAAAGACCCATGAAAACCATAAAAAATTATAAAAACTCATAAAACCCAGAAAACTGATAAAAACTCTAAAAACCCTTTTAACCCATAAAATGATTAAAACCAAAAAAACATAAAAACCCAAAAAAACATAAAAAAACTTTACAAACCCAAAAACACAAGAAACCCTAAGAACCCTAAAAAAACTAAAACCCCACGAAATCTGTAAAAACCCTATAAAACCATAAATATCATACCCTCCTAAAAATTCTAAAATCATAAATACCCTAAAAACCCTAAAAACCCCTCCGAAAACCTTAAAAAACCTAAAACACATTAGTCCCATGAAAATCTAAAAAACACTAAAAACCCAAAAAAATCATAAAAATGATAAATACCTTGAAGACCTTAAAATCCCTATAACCACATAAAAATCCTGAAAACTACCAAAAAATATTAAATCCTTTTAAACCCCTAAAAATGTTAAAAAAGTATAAAAAACATTAAAAAACCAAAAAAACTAAAAAAACCTAAAAAAAAAAAAAAAACCTAAAAAATCTGAAAAACCCTAAAAAACTAAAAAAACCTAAAAAACTAAAAAACATAAAAAACCAAAACACCCTGAAAAACACTAAAACCCCCTAAATCCCAAAAATTCTAAAAGAACCATAAAAATAATAAAAAAATCCCTAAAAACCCTAAAATTTTAAAAATACTTGAAATCCCCTTAGAAAACTTTGAAAACCTAGAAACTCTTAAAAACCCTAAAAATCATAAAAAATTATAAAAAACCCTAAAACCCTAAAAATCCCTAAAACCGCCCAAAATGAAAAAAATCCCTAAAAACCCAAAAAATAATAAAAAACCTAAAAAATCCATAAAAATACATAAAAACATAAAACCCCTAAAGCCCTAGAAAAACCCAAAGAAAGCCATTATATCCTAAAAACACAACCTAAAACACAAAAAAATATTAAAAAACCCTATAATACACTAAAAATCCCTAAAACCCCTGAAAAATTCAAAGAAAACCATAATATCCTGAAAACACTACCTAAAACACAAAAAAAACTTAAAAACCCCTAAAAGACCCTTGATATCCCTAAAACCCATAAAAAAATTTTAAAACCAAAAATAAATCCAAAAACCCTTAAAAAATAATAAAAACCACTATATAATCTAAAAACCCTTTAAACCCCTAAATATGTTAAAAATATCTAAAAAAACCTAAAAAACCTAAAAAACACAAAAAAACACAAAAAAACACAAAAACTCAAAAAACCATAAAATCCTAAAAACTCTAAAAACTCTTAAAATACCTATAATCCTTAAAATTCCTAAAAACCATTATAATCTAAAAAAATTCCCTAAAACACCTAAAAATGAAAAAAAACCGTGAAACCCCTAAGAAAACCTTAAAAACCTAAAGACACTTAAAACCCCTAAAAAACATAAAAAACAGTGAAAACCATAAAAAATCCTAAAAATCTTGAAAACCATAAAAATCCTACTGAATACCTAAAAATCCATAAAAATGTAAAAATCCATTAAAAATCCAAACAAAACATTAAAAAAATAAAAACATTTAAACCCATAAAAAACCTAAACAACATTAAAACCCCTAAAAACCCTAAAAAGATCCTAAAAACCATAAAATCTTCTAAAAACCTTAAAAACCCTAAAAACAAATAAAAACCCTAAAACCCCAAAAAACCAAAAAAACCCAAAAAACCCTTTGAATACCTAAAAATGATTAAAACTCAAAATAACCTTAAAAACTCTAAAAAACAAAAAAAACCTAAAAACCTAGAAGACCATAAAAATCCTTAAATCACTCAAAATCATTAAAATCCTTGAAAACCATGAAAACCAAAAAAATACTTAAAATCCCTAAAAATGTAAAAAACCCAAAAACATTGAAAACCTCTAATAAATAAAAAAACATAAAAAATAGAAAAACCCCTAAAAACCTAAAAACACAAAAAACCCTAGAAACCCCACAAAGCTATCAAAATCCTTAAAAAATATAAAACCTTTAAAATTCTAAAAATTCCCTAAAAATCCTTAAAAATGTAAAAAACCCTAAAAACCCAGAAAATACCCTTAGAAAACCATAAAAACTCCCAAAAAATTCATACCAATAAAAAAACTAAAAAATTAAAAAAATACCTTGAAAACCCTAAAAGACCCTAAAACACTAAAAACCCCTAAAAACCATAAAAACCCTAAAACCCGTAAAATATCCAAAAAACCCCATAAAATCCCTAAAAATGAAAATCTCTAAAAACAATTTAAACCCCTAAAAATGATAAAAAATTTAAAAACCTTAAAACACTAAAGGAATCAAAAAACCCCTAAAAAACTAAAAAAATAATAAAAAACCTAAAAACCATTAAGATCCTAAAAAGCCATAAAAATCCAAAAAATGTAAAAAACCCAAAATACCTGAAAAACCAAAAGAAAACCTTAGAAACCTAAAAACACTAAAAAACCCTAAGTAAACAAAATCACTAAAACCCTAAAAACCATAAAAACTCTAAAAAACACCTAAAATCCTAAAAATCCCTAAAAATCCCAAAAAAAATAGCACACCTAAAAACCCTAAAAACCCTTATGAAAAACATAAAAACCAAAAAATAGTTAAAACGCATAAATAACTTAAAAATGAAAAAAAACTTCAAGAAAACATAAAAGTTTCCTAAATCCCTAAAATCCATAAAAAAGAATTAAAACATTAAAAACCCATAAAAGAGTAAAAACCCAATAAAAATATTATTTTCAATGAAATATTTGATACCCAATGGTCACTTATAGGGGGTTGAGTGGTTTTTAATCATTAATATTTGGTTATATATTTCTAAATGGTTTCCAATAGGTTTTTTACAGACCTGAAAACACCCAAAAGTTCTATATCCATGAGGGGCCTGCTTTCCAAAGGCAGGGGCTCATATGGGAGTTTTGCCAATAATGCTTAAGAAGTCACATTAGTAAAGTGGATGGGATTTTGGGATCATCCTACCCTATTGGGGGAGATTTTTCCTACGCTAGGACTCTTTTATTGATTTAATATATTTTCATGAATCCGTCATTAATTTCCATGTATGAAATGAATCACTCTTAAAATATCAATCAATCATTATCATGTTGAACTTAGAATCATTTTATGTATCTGATATTCTTAATAAATGGGGATATCTGTATGTATATGAGGTTTTCAATAAATGGTGTCCTCTTATGTTCTATTTAGATATTCTTTGGTCATTATTACAGAGATGTTGGTTTTCTAGCCACATAGGGGGGTGCTCTGAAGCTATTCATCATCCAGGTAGACGAGATTTGTTTTGATGTTGGGATCAGAACCATGGATGGGATTCCAATGTATCCTTGTTAAAAGAATCAGAAACCATGTAGTTTAGTGCCACTTATCAAGGCACATCATACCTTTTACATCCATGAGATATGGACCAGACTGTACAGTTTAATGTCATACATCTAGGATGTCTAGGAGGAAGGTTCATGGT
This sequence comes from Viscum album, assembly GCA_963277665.1. Classification (NCBI taxonomy): domain Eukaryota; kingdom Viridiplantae; phylum Streptophyta; class Magnoliopsida; order Santalales; family Viscaceae; genus Viscum; species Viscum album. The sequence continues at coordinate 403,012,089 of OY728167.1, forward strand.
CAAAGTTTGGTGTGGGAATTATGATGAAACATCCCAAGAAACCTAGAGGGTATATAGATTCCCAGTTAGAATTATACCCTTCCAAGAATGTGGACTGAAGAGAATAGGGTTGATTTGGGGTATTGGGTTTGGACCTGAGGGAGGCTTCTTATGTATCCCATTTTGGATGGAAATCAAATCCCATGTAGTTCGGTTATTAGGAACCTATCCTATGGAGGCTCTCTGCAGGTTTGTATCATTTGGGAGTGTAGCCCTTTGAGATGATTGAGTTGGGGACTAATTATGAAGTGGATTCCCTATGAGAGGGGTCGTGATGGATGTCTTGACTCATAGTTATTTGTAGGATTGTTCAGGGCTTACAAAAAAGGAGGACGCCCATAGTAAATGGGGTTGGGATTTGGGTTTACTCCTGAGAAAGATTCTACTAGGTTCCTAAGGAGAATTACCTTTTATAAGATTGTGGGGATTATACCATGTTGGATACCCATTATTCTTGGGCGTTAGATAGTCATCCTACGTATATTGGTTATGAAAGGAATAAGATTTATCATAGTTCAATCGTGTTGGGATTACACCCTAAGGTTGAATTTGGGTGGGGGATCATGTAGATGTCATGATTACCATCAAAATCTAAGACCACTTGAGTCATGATCGGTGTGAGAAACAAGAAGAAGTGGGAGGTATGATAAACCACTCAATATGATTTACCTAGATGTTGGATACATGGTCTTGAGGAATCATTCCTAGGGAGGCACTCTAATGTAAGGAAAGTGTAAGATCCAAAAAAAGGTTCTCTGCAAAAACATGCATATGACAGTGTGGGTGGTGTGATTATATCCAGCCTCTAAACTGACATGAGTCATGATGAGTCATTAATGAGTGTGAGAAACAAGAGGAAGTAAAAGTTCTGGAAAATCAGAATGATTCCTCTTTTGCTGGTGGAAGTGTTTGGGGTGACGAGATATGGGAAGTGCTCCGATGACAATCCCCTCTCTGATCTTCATTTCAATAATTGTTAGGTTTGAATAGAAATAAGAACATAGCCCTACAAGGGTGATTAGGATCAAGAGTAAAACCTCCAATAAGAAATTCGAGGGGCTTACTCAGGGGGGATTCCCAAAAATTGGTTCCCTGAGAAAGGGGGGATCTAATTCCATATTAAAAAGAAATATAATAGTTATACTCTCACTACATGCTTAGAACTGAAGATTTTATATCTTAGAAATGAGAAGGGGAGTAAGGATTCCTCATCCTTATGCCTAAGACTTGGAACACCATAACACAGTCCCTGAGGCTGGGGTCCTTGAGACTTTGGGAATGAAAATCCACATGCACCCTGAGGAACCTAACCATTAGTCAAGACGAGCATGGGAAACCTATGACAACAGAATGAAAATAAAAATGGGAGAAATTCCAGTTTTCCCCTTTTTATATTATTTGATGTTCGTAGGATTCGGTGGAGGTTTCAATTTGTTCCCATTCAGGCAAGGGAGCCAAATGAGGAGAGACCCTACCATGGGTTCCTTTGAAGATGGCCTGATTGGAGGATTGTGCAGGGGTAGAGGTGTGGATGAGCTAATGTAGGCTCACACAGGTAGGCTTGGGAAAGCTAATAGAGGATTTCACAAGGGGTGATTTATGTAGGTAGACCTGGGCGAAGTGATGTACCTAGAGCGAGAGACCACCTAGGCAACAACACTTGGGTGAGGATTTTCTCAATCTATAAACATTCACTATAGGTGTTCCCGGAAGTGGCTCACATAGGTGCTTAGTTAGGGAATGGGACCTTATTCTAGTGTCCATAAAAATGTGGGGAAATTATGCCTCGCATAAGTGTTTTTTTATTTTAAACCCTTGGGGGGAAATTTGATATCCCAACCCCATTTAATCCCCTCTTCATCAGGTTTTAGAGGACTACCTAGATAGTTTCAGAAGTCTTGGGTGAAATATTAGGGCGAGAATAACATTAGGAGGCCTTCTTGATGTTTATTCCATACAAATGAATACCTCAGGGTTCAATTTATAGGAAAATATGGGACCCTGGGGGAAGGTACTCTTTCACTCAGGTGTGTCGCACAGGTGTGTCATGTTGGATAATGCGTAAGTCATTTGTGCATAGCAATGTATAGGCTTTTTGGATAGGGCTTATGTGCAGGTTGTCATCACATGGATGATGTACCGGCTTTTCATGTAGGGTTGATGTGTAGTCTGTCCATGCAGGGTGATGTGTAGGTACCCTGGGCGAATGACATGCAAGGTGACACAATTTCCTTTACAAAATTTTTCTAATTTCTGATATCCATTACTATTTATTTGTGAGTATTTTTGGGATCTAAGAATAGTCAAATCAAATATTTACAGGAGATACATTCTTATTGATATAGTGGAATCACTAAATTCTCTCGAAAGAAATGCATAAATCTAATTCTAATGCATTAACACTTTTTATCATCGATCTTATAAATCCACAACATACTCTTGGAGGGGGGTTATTTCCACATATACATCATTAGGGAGTAGTCTTTTGGCACATGGAAATCCAACCTGCATCTTCTTCTGACTTGGAGACAAATCTCTACTCAAACATGATATTTGTTATCTTAGTGAGGGTCACATCATGAATTCTGTGGTAAAGTGCATGAAACACATTTGAAGGTGGTAACAACTCCAAAAACCCTACAAACCCATAAAAAACATTTAAAATATCAAAAAAATCATAAAACCCATAAAAAGTAAAAAAAATACAAAAACCCAAAAAACCCAAAAAACCTTCAAAATCTCTAAAAATACCTAGAACCCCATAAATCATAAAAAATCCATAAAAATCCCTAAAAATGTAAAAAATCCTGAAAACCCACAAAAAACCAAAGAGAACCATAAAAAATATAGAAACACTTAAAACCACTAAAAACCCTAAAAATGCTAAAACCCTCAAAAAAACCTTAATATCCCACAAAATCCATAAACCCCCAAAAGAGCATAAAAAACATAAAAGGACCTAAAATCCCTGAAAACATAAAAAAACCCTAAAACATTGAAAAATCCTAAGAAAACCATAAAAACCAAAAAATACTTAAATCCCCTAAAATCGTAAAAAAAGATAAAAAACCTAAATACCCTAAATGGATATTAAAAACCATAAAGAACCCTAAAACCATAAAAATATATAAAACCCATAAAAAACTATAAAATTAAATAAATACACATAAGAAACATTAAAAACTATTTAAACCCTTTAAATCCCTAAAAATGTTAAAAAAATCTAAAAATCAAAAAAAAAAATCTAAAAACAAAAAAAACATAAAAACCCTAAAACCCTAAAAACCATAAAAACCCTTAAACCCATAACATTCCTCAAAAAGACCAAAACATTTCAAAAAAATAAAAACCCTCAAAACCATAGGAAAACCGTAAAAACCTAAAAAATAATAAAAACCCCAAAAAACCTAAACACCCTAAAACCCCCAAAACCCCAAAAACATTAAATTACTAAAAAAATACATAAAATCCCTAAAAACACAAAAAATTGTAAAATCCCTGAAAAACACGAAGAAAACATTAAAAACCTAAAAATTCTTAAAACACCTAAAAAGGATAAAAACACAAAAAACCCTAAATACATAAAAACCCTAAAAATCCATAAAACCCTAAAAACCATAAAAATAAAAAAACCTTAAAAATAATTAAAAACATAAAAAACCCTAAAAACACTAGGAAGCATTTAAAAAGAGAAAAACAATAATAACCCATAAAAAACCTAAAAAACTCAAAATACCCAAAAAACCCTAAAAAGACCATAAAAATATAAAACCCCTAAAAATCTTTAAAAACCCTCAAACACATCAAACCCCTAAAAAACCACAAAAAACTCTAAAACCCATTCAAACAACTAAAAACATTAAAAAAAAATTTAAAACCGTAAAAACCCTAAAAATACTAAAACATAAAAAGCAAAGAACCCAAAGAACCCATAAAAACCCTAAAATACATCAATACCATATAACCCTCAAAATCCCTAAAAACAATAAGAATCCCTCAAAATACATTAAAATACTATAAAATCCCTAAAAATACTTAAAAACATAAAAACCATTAGAAACCCTGAAAATCCATAAGAATACCTTAAAACCTGAATCCACTTAAAACCTTTCAAAAACATAAAAACATTTAAACTCCTAAAAACCCTAAAACCCCTAAAAATCCCTAAAAACCCTAAAAACCGTAAAAATACCAAAAAATCCAAAAAAAATCATTAAAATGTAAAAATCCAAAAAAAAATAAAAAATGGGAGGAAAAAATTAAAATAAAAAAAATAACCCATAAAAAACCAAAAAATGATAAAAACCCTAAAAAGCAATAAAAATATAATAAAACCCTAAAACCCTAAAAACCTCAAAAAAAATCCTAAAAGCCCATAAAAAAATCCTAAAATCCCCTAAAACCCCAAAAAACCACTAAAAACTCTAAAAACCCTTTAGTCCACTAAAAACGTAAAAAAATTCTAAAAAAACTTGAAACCATAAAAAACTCACCCCCCAAAAAAACCTGAAACCCATAAAAACGCTAAAACACATAAATACGCTAAAATCCCCAAAATCACTAAAATCCATAAAAATCATAAAAATAATAAAAGGCCATAAAAGCCTTTAAAAAATAAAACCCCTTAAAAAGTAGAAAACCTCTAAGAAAACCATAAAAACCTAAAAAATTTTAAAAACCCTAAAAAAATAAAAAATAATCAAAAACCCAAAATCTCTAAAAACCCTAAAAACCCATAAAATGCCCAAAATACTTAAGACCCATAAAAACCCTTAAAAATACTAAAAATCCTTAAAATATCTATAAATATAAAGAAACCCCGAATAAGGGAGGCCTCAGAGCGGTGACTCTTATCCTCCCCTCACGTTGCTAGGGTTCTCTATCAGATCTTCTTCCTTCCCCCTCTAGTATGGTTCGGCCTTGGTGACCACAGATTCATCTTGGATTGGCATCAATAGAGGTTGTTCCAGTGTGCCCTGAATTTGCTTTTGACTCGGTGGTGGCTTCGTCATGCCTTGCGGGTGTAGGATCTGGCTCCAGCTTCAGATTGTTTGTTGTTGGCTCCGGTTCACACAGAGGCGGATCCAACTCTCTTGGCTTAGGGATCCTTGTGTGGCTTTGGGTTTCATCAACTCTGTGTGGTATGGATTCGGGTTGACAGGCCAGTGTCTTCCTCTCCAGATCCAGGATCCTTATGTGGCTTTGAGAGCTTGGTTCCTTGGGATCTCATCGTGGCTTCCACGTGCTCATCGTCAGCTCTGAGTTTATTGTTGCCAACTACAGAAGTCTCGTCTTGGACTTAGAGATCCAGTTGTGGTTGTGGGGTTCTTGGTGTCAAACCTATCATTCATTCGGCTCAGAGATCCGAGTCGAACTCCTTCTCGTCTCAACAATGTTTCTGGTGTGATCCGTTCTATTCGGGGTCGGCTCCAGTGGCTTGGAGGGGGGAGGCCCTACGTTCAGTTTCTACTAGTTTCTTGCACTTTGAAAAATTGCTTTTGGTGATTTTCTGTGGTGGGTGATTTTTGTGTTTGGCGTTGCTAGTTGTCAATCGCTGATTGCTGGAAGGTGATGATGTTTCTTGATCGTGAATGATGTGACAGTGTTTGACTTGGGGCTTCTGGAGGTTGGTTGTAACAGCCCGAGATTTTATGAAAAATATTCTTTTTAATTTTATTAATGTCTTGTGTTGTATGCTACACCAAAAGGAGCTTGCACAACACAAATCCTTGACTTGCCTTTCATTACACGCAATCGCGACCTTCCTCGATAGCGTGTGTAGTACGCAATACTGAGTTTCACTAAACAACGAAATGCTATTAAAATATTATTATAACTAGCCGTTATGAATAGTAATAACTACCTTTTAAAATTTTAGAAATTTTAGCTCTCAAAATGGAATTCATTTTTGGATTCGTAGAATCGAATTTAGCCTAAGGTGAAATTTTGGTACTTTTCGGATAACTTTCATATTTTGATGAATAGTGAAAATTACTAAATTTTAGTTAAAAACAACTTTTTCAATCGAAATAATTAATAGTGATAAATTATTAATTTCAGTGTTTTTAAAGTATATTTAGAATATATTTTTACAATTCAATACAATGTTGGTCATTGGATGTAATTTTACATTTAAACCAGACATAATCAAGTGTCAATCTTTTGATAGATATTGTTTCTTAAAAACACGCTATTTGTTTTAACATCGGGATTTAATTATAAAATTAATTAATGCAACTTCTATGTTATGAATTTGGTAAAATAGACTTCATTTTTGAATTCGGAATATGAAATATAGCTTAGGATGAAATTTTGGCATTGTTCTGAAAAACATCAATTTTTGATGAATAGTGAAACTACTAAGTGGTAGTTAAAAAAACTGAATTTTTCATAAAACTTAATTTTACCGCTTCTGTGAATGGAATTTCAAAAATCCGAGAGACACGGTTGATGTCAGTAAGTAAAATGTGGTTCAATAAGATGAAAATAATTTTTGGTGAATAGTAACTTTTTACTTTTATTTACCACGGTTAAAAGTAAATAGGGTAATTAAGGGTACAAATGATATTATTATTACCCTAACACATGTCCTAATTCTATTGGACAAGTTTATCTCGACCAAAAACAACCTTAAGTATAAAATATTATCATTTAGGCCCACTTGGATTAGATTAGGACATTTATTATTATTTAATTCAAAGAAGAGTTAAAAGAGTTAAAATCAAAGTTTATTTACTAAAACATTTTTAATATAGAGTTATACATAAGATAAATTAGATTGTAAATATTAATTAGAAATATAAAAAGATTTCCTACATGATGGTATTTTATTTGTAATTTTTAGACATCAAATAATTTAATTTATTTATGACACAAAGATGATGCAGTAATAATCTTATTAATGAAATATTGACATAATTGATATTATAAATACCAAAATAAATGTAATTTAATACTTTTTATGAATTCCACTAATTTTATAGGTTACTATGATATATTATTGTTGATTTAATCAACTTTTTTCGAACATATAATTCTGTTATGACTTTCACAAAAATCATATATCAAATAGTGTCAAAATTGACACAAAATAGTTTTTAAATGAAATATTATATTATTAATTGTTATTTTATTCCTAAAAATCTACGGTTCGGCCAAATGTCTTAGATAAGGATATATATATTAATAATAAACAATTTGGGGTTCGTTTGGCATGTTATAGTAAGTTTATTAACCATATAGGGTAAGAAAACAAAAAGACACGGTAAAAGTTAAATTATTTAACTTAGAGTTAAATCTAATTGATAAGGTTAAAATAATAACCTAAACTTGTCTAAATACTATTTGTTGATAGGATTTCGACCCATCCCCACTTTAGCTTCGAAATAAGACCCTTTGGAACCATTATAAACCGATTTTGACTTTAATATAAAATAATATTTTGAGATATTCCTAAGGTGCCCCTCTCCTCCCTTATAAAAGGACACCTCCTCCCCCTCCTCCTCACACCAATTTGAGCACTCAAGCTCGGCCAACCCCTGCCAAAATCCCTTCTCCACTTCCCTAGAATAATCCTAGAGGTCCTGGTCTTCTTCAAAGACCAATCTTAGTTCCCTAAGTGGAGGATTCAAAGAGGCGTTCCAAAGAAGAGGTAATATCCATTACCGATCTTTTCAACTTTTTTCTTCTTCAACTTATTCTTCTTTAGTTGTTTCATCATAAAGTAATAACATAAGTATTAATTACATACTGATATGTTATTATAAATATGAAACAACCCTAATTCACCTTCTCTCCATCCTACGGAAAAATGAAATCACCGCGCGTGCGTACGTACGGAATACCGTCTCCACGCCGTGGTGTAATCTATTTTCCACCATCACCTTAAAAGGATGGGTATAATGGTGTAATGAGTAACTATATATGATTATTATAAAGCTATATTGATACTGAAATAGTATACATACACTTCAACACAATTTCACGACCATGGGAATGATATCATCGCTCGTGCGTACGTACGGACTACCGTTTCCACAACGCGATGAGATTCATTCTCCATGTTAACCATTTAAGAATGATTATAAAGTTTATATAAGAAATAATAATGAAATATATGACATTATAAAGGTACTGGATTCATTTATATATATATATATATATGTATGTCATCTACTTCCATTCAAGACAATAAGGAAAGGAAAACAGCGTTCATGCGTACGTACGGACTACCGTCTCCATGAACGGTGTTTTTCATTTCATTTATCTATCTATTATATATATATATACTGAATATATATGATATATAAATCATATTTTATATTCTGGAAGTAAGTAAATCATGATATAAGTATTAATAATGTCAAGAACAACAAGTCAAAACACCTACGATAAATGAAACGATTTTACCCAAAACGCTTCTTTAACATGGAATTTACAAAAGAACGGGTAATATAAAGTCATAAGTGAACCATATATGATATCATAACAGTGAATATGATTCTATAATAATTCAATGACATTATTTAAATCATTATACAGGAGGTTCGGACACATACGAAGCAAATCAGACCTAAGGTAAGGGAAATATCACAATCTCATTTTTATCCGAGATTGTTTATACTTTGGTATTTACTGGGGTTTATTTTATCATCTACATCCATGTTCCCTCAATATGTAATATTGTTTCCATCCACATAAAATAGTTTAAATCCAATTTTACCCTTCGGTGAGTTTTTAGTAAAGAATATGAAAGGAATCTTTTGTCATTTTTTTTCGTACGAGGTACTTTTTGACTTTTCCGACAAAACTACGAAGAATGTTTTTTTAACTTATACGGCATGAATGGATTTTTAAAACATTATTTCCAAGAAGCTTCCTTTACAAGTTTTCAAGTTTATTTTTAATCAACTTCTTTTATTTTAAGGTTGTATGACATGTTATGAAAGGAAAAATGTTTTTGAAGTAGAAAGGATATTTTCCTAAAGAATGGACTTCAAGTATTTTATCAAAATTATTTTCCATCTAAGATAATAAAAGGGTTCTGTTTTTATCCCTATTATTACATGGATTTGATTATGTTGTGATGGAAATATTTTTATGAATTCCTTTATCTTATATGGATTGTTTTATGATGTCATGTTGTTTAAGAATCCCATTTTTATTACATGGTTTATGCAATGATGTATGGTTTATGATTATGTGGCACACATAAGAAAGGATTAATTATAAGATGGGTGGGACCTATATCTCCCTCCAATGCATTGGGTAAAGATTTTATATCTCATGAGATAGACATGGCTGGAATGGTAGGTTATACCGGTTCAGTGAAACAGGACTGAAACGAGGGTTACTCGATTCAGAAAGGGACTTTGTCCACTAAGATAGTCTTGGCAATTAGTCTTGACTAACAAGAAATGATTCTCTATGATTATGTGTGTATGACACAAAGTTTCATGTTTTAAGTTATGATTATTGGGATTACATTTCACTACTATGATTTATCCCATGTTATGAAATTATGCTCTCTTTTGCAAGTTAAGATTTCCAAAAGTTATGTTCTTATGAATATGATGTGATTGATTTTCTTTTGTTTACCCTTACTGAGCATTTGAGCTCACCCTTTTATGTTTTCTTTTCCCCAGGATATAAAGAAAGGTTTTAGGTAAAAAAAGGGGAAGATCTTTATGGGAGATATTGAAGATCTTTCACCATGATTAGAAGATTACGTTCCGAGTTTCCAAAGACACTAAACTATTATGATCCTTGTGTGTGTGTTTTTGTTATGTACTAAGTATTCCTCAAAAGTAAAGTAATGTCCATGTACGATAAGCTTCGGGTCTCTACAGTTGGTATCAGAGGAAAGGTTTAGTCAACCTTTGGAAACTAGGATGCGATAAATTTAGTGAGATCCCTAGAGATATTTCTAAGGTATGTCTAGGGATGTCCCTAAGGTTAAGTATACGTATAGGTTATAGTCCTAGAATTGCGCTAACGATCTTAGAATTAAACCTAAGATGTTAGATATTGAAGGTACTCCCCCTTTATTATGTTGTTTTCCCTAGCATGATTTTTGCCTCTCACACTATTATTTTTGGGTTTTAGAAAATGGCTGGAACCCGAAGGAACCGTGTTGATCAATGCAATGGACAATGCAATGATTTTCCTCCTGAATAAACAAATGTTATGGGAGATGGAGTGCAAAATCTTATTGCTATACTTACACAAGCTATGAATCATTCTGGACTTCCAAATGAGCAGAGAAGGGAACAATATTCTATTGAGTCCTTCATGAGGCAACGTCCACCTTCTTTCAGCGGGTCTTCTGATCCACTTGTGGCTGAACAATGGATCAGTACTACTGAAAAGATATTTTCAGTTCTTCAATGTTCTGAGCATGATAAAGTCATCTTAGCAGTATATCGTTTTGAAGGTGAAGCTGATCAATGGTGGAATCTTATCAAGAATACGAGGCCAAGAGATGAAATTGAGTCCATGGAATGGGACGAGTTCAAGAACTTGTTTTTCAGTAAGTACTTCCCTTGTATTCTTTGAACAAAGATGGAGAAATAGTTTCTTGAACTGAAGCAAAGGGATGATGAATCTGTTGGTACCTATGAAGCAAATTTTACAAGACTTGCAAGGTACGCTTCTGGTATTATCATCCAACGTGAAAGTAAAGTTGATCGATTTTTCAGTGGCTTAAAACCAAGTCTTCGAAGGGCATTAGCTATAAGAGACTTCAGTAGCTATGAAGAAATTGTGCGTTGTGCTATCAAGGTAGAAATGGAAGTTGGTGTTACATATCAATCTCATGGTTTTGACAAGAAACGAAAGATGGAGGTCAAGGAGAAATCTCAGAATAATGGTGAAAAGAAGATGAATGTTTCCTTATGCACAAAGTGTGGAAAGAAGCATGGTGGAGATTATCTTAAAGGGACTAGAAAATGTTTTATGTGTGGAAAAGAAGGTCATCGAGAAGCTGAGTGTCGAAGTAATGGAAAAAGGGTTTCTAATGATGTGAATAAAGCAAACACTACAGAGAACGCACCACCAACACTTCAATGCTTCAAGTGCAAGGAAATGGGGCATTATGCTAATAAATGCCATAATCCAAGGGTTAGTGATGATCAACATGAGAAACCACTGAAGGCAAAGGACAAAGGGAAGTCACATGCGATCACTATTGGCAATGTTGAATATGACAACGATGTGGTGGAATGATTAAGTGTTTATGTAATGGGATTCCAAAATAATATTGTATCATGGAGTATTGGAATGTTTATGTATTGGCCTAATGTGGTATTCAAAGTAATTGAGATATTTTTGGAAATAAGATGATATGCGCATAATGAAGGGAAAACGAGAAAACGAAATGTTTAACAGTATTCATGAGCTCATGATTGATATAAGGACTAAGTGATATCATTGTTTGAGTATATAGAATTTTGAGGATTTTGGTATGTGGAAAGTGTTAACTTTTAACTGCATTCAAGTTTTCACTAAGGTTCAATGGGTATTCAAGAGAATACATGATTAAGGACTTTGAATGTTTGGAATGTGACCAACAAAACATATCTTATGATATATGGGGTTCAACGATGGTATTAAATCTTTGGTAATCGTTTTCACTATGTTATGAGAGTGGACTGCAGTATTATGGATAAGCCTAAAGATTGGAATGGATTATGTTGGACATAAGTTAGTATTGTTTAAGGATAGAATTTTTTTCGATATTATTGATGGGATGTTATAGTAATATAGTTTTAGAAAAAGGACAACCTGCAGGACGGGCGACAGCCCATCGCTTCGGACAAGGCTGTGGGAATCGAACCCACAACCGAAGTGCGACTGGCCTTTATCACCTACCACTGGCCTACAGGAAGTCCCCTTTTAGTAGAAACTAGTTTTATTTTATTAAGCGGTATGATATATGAAGTATAAGTTCATTTTTGGAACCATATACGATTAATCTCACTATAATATGGACTTATAACTTTTGTTAACCCTTTGTTTGAAATAGATGGAATGACCCATCCTTCTATCACATGATCTGATAATGCTTCACGAATAAGAAATTCAACTTCATTTCTTTATGATATGAAGTGGAAATTGTTCAATTCACGAACAACAGTGAGATTGTAACAAAATCATGTAAGTATTTCTTTTAATTCATCAACTTTAGGGAAATGATCTTGAAAACCAAAAATGTTTTCCTAGTACTCTTATATCTGATTAATCAGATGGTACCTTAGATCATCACAAATTTATGGATTTGTGATTGTTGGCTTTTCCATAGCCATGTTCTCTACCACTCTCCATCAGAACATGATGGTTAGATTTCTCTTCCATATCCATATTTTCACCTATGTGGAAACCCAGTGATTAGTTTATTTGGGTAACTGTTACGTTTCATACTTTTGTTTTTAAATATTGGTTTTGGTATTCCTTTTTATGATGTGGGTTTCTATTAAAGAAACTTTCGAATAGTAAACCATTTATAACCCCGATGAATTTCGAGGGCGAAATTCATTTTAAGGGGGGTAGAATGTAACAGCCCGAGATTTTATGAAAAATATTCTTTTTAATTTTATTAATGTCTTGTGTTGTATGCTACACCAAAAGGAGCTTGCACAACACAAATCCTTGACTTGCATTTCATTACACGCAATCGCGACCTTGCTCGATAGCGTGTGTAGTACGCAATACTGAGTTTCACTAAACAACGAAATGCTATTAAAATATTATTATAACTAGCCGTTATGAATAGTAATAACCACCTTTTAAAATTTTAGAAATTTTAGCTCTAAAAATGGACTTCATTTTTGGATTCGTAGTATCGAATTTAGCCTAAGGTGAAATTTTGGTACTTTTGGGATAACTTTCATATTTTGATGAATAGTAAAAATTACTAAATTTTAGTTAAAAAAAACTTTTTCAATCGAAATAATTAATAGTGATAAATTATTAATTTCAGTGTTTTTAAAGTATATTTAGAATATATTTTTACAATTCAATACAATGTTGGTCATTGGATGTAATTTTACATTTAAACCAGACATAATCAAGTGTCAATCTTTTGATAGATATTGTTTCTTAAAAACACGCTATTTGTTTTAACAGCGGGATTTAATTATAAAATTAATTAATGAAACTTCTATGTTATGAATTTGGTAAAATAGACTTCATTTTTGAATTCGGAATATGAAATATAGCTTAGGATGAAATTTTGGCATTGTTCTGAAAAACATCAATTTTTGATGAATAGTGAAACTACTAAGTGGTAGTTAAAAAAACTGAATTTTTCATAAAACTTAATTTTACCACTTCTGTGAATGGAATTTCAAAAATCCGAGAGACACGGTTGATGTCAGTAAGTAAAATGTGGTTCAATAAGATGAAAATAATTTTTGGTGAATAGTAACTTTTTACTTTTATTTACCACGGTTAAAAGTAAACAGGGTAATTAAGGGTAAAAATGATATTATTATTACCCTAACACATGTCATAATTCTATTGGACAAGTGTATCTCAACCAAAAACAACCTTAAGTATAAAATATTATCATTTAGGCCCACTTGGATTAGATTAGGACATTTATTATTATTTAATTCAAAGAAGAGTTAAAAGAGTTAAAATCAAAGTTTATTTACTAAAAATTTTTTAATATAGAGTTATACATAACATAAATTAGATTTTAAATATTCATTAGAAAGATAACAAAATTTCCTACATGATGGTATTTTATTTGTAATTTTTAGACATCAAATAATTTAATTTAATTATGACACAAAGATGATGCAGTAATAATCTTATTAATGAAATATTGACATAATTGATATTATAAATACCAAAATAAAAGTAATTTAAGACTTTTTATGAATTCCACTAATTTTCTAGGTTACTATGATATATTATTGTTTATTTAATAAACTTGGTTCGAACATGTAATTCTTTTATGACTTTCACAAAAATCATATATCAAATAGTGTCAAAATTGACACAAAATAGTTTTTAAATAAAATATTATATTATTAATTGTTATTTTATTCCTAAAAATCTAAGGTTCGGCCAAATGGCTTAGATAAGGATATATATATTAATAATAAACAATTTTGGGTTCTTTTGGCATGTTATAGTAAGTTTATTAACCATATAGTGTAAGAAAACAAAAAGACACGGTAAAAGTTAAATTATTTAACTTAGAGTTAAATCTAATTGATAAGGTTAAAATAATAACCTAAACTTGTCTAAATCCTATTGGTTGATAGGATTTCGACCCATACCCACTTTAGCTTCGAAATAAGACCCTTTAGAACCATTATAAACCGATTTTGACTTTAATATAAAATAATATTTTGAGATATTCCTAAGGTGCCCCTCTCCTCCCTTATAAAAGGACACCTCCTCCCCCTCCTCCTCACACCAATTTGAGCACTCAAGCTCGTACAACCCCTTCAAAAATCCCTTCTACACTTCCCTAGAATAATCTTAGAGGTCCTGGTCTTCTTCAAAGACCAATCTTAGTTCCCTAAGTGGAGGATTCAAAGAGGCATTCCAAAGAAGAGGTAATATCCATTACCGATCTTTTCAACTTCTTTCTTCTTCAACTTCTTCTTCTTTAGTTGTTTCATCATAAAGTAATAAAATAAGTATTACTTACATACTGATATGTTATTATAAATATCAAACAACCCTAATTCACCTTCTATCCATCCTACGGAAAAATGAAATCACCGCGCGTGCGTACGTACGGAATACCGTCTCCACGCCGTGGTGTAATCTATTTTCCACCATCACCTTACAAGGATGGGTATAATGGTGTAATGAGTAACTATATATGATTATTATAAATTTATATTGATACTGAAATAGTATACATACACTTCAACACAATTCCACTACCATGGGAACGATATCATCGCTCGTGCGTACGTACGGACTACCGTCTCCACGACGCCATGAGATTCATTCTCCATGTTAACCATTTAAGAATGATTATAAAGTATATATAAGAAATAATAATGAAATATATGACATTATAAAGCTACTGGATTCATTTATATATATATATATATATGTATGTCATCTACTTACTTCCATTCAAGACAATAAGGAAAGGAAAACAGCGTTCATGCGTACGTACGGACTACCGTCTCCATGAACGGTGTTTTTCATTTCATTTATCTATCTATTATATATATATATATATACTGAATATATATGATATATAAATCATATTTTATATTCTGGAAGTAAGTAAATCATGATATAAGTATTAATAATGTCAAGAACAACAAGTCAAAACACCTACGATAAATGAAACGATTTTACCCAAAACACTTCTTTAACATGGAATTTACAAAAGAACGGGTAATATAAAGTCATAAGTGAACCATATATGATATCAATAACAGTGAATATGATTCTGTAATAAGTCAATGACATTATTTAAATCATTATACAGGAGGTTCAGACACATACGAAGCAAATCGGACCTAAGGTAAGGGAAATATCACAATCTCATTTTTATCCGAGATTGTTTATACTTTGGTATTTACTGGGGATTTTTTTATCATCCACATCCATGTTCCCTCAATATGTAATATTGTTTCCATCCACTTAAAATAGTTTAAATCCAATTTTACCCTTCGGTGAGTTTTTAGTAAAGAATATGAAAGGAATCTTTTGTCATTTTTTTTCGTATGAGGTACTTTTTGACTTTTCCGACAAAAGTACGAAGAATGTTTTTTTTAACTTATACGGCATGAATGGATTTTTAAAACATTATTTCCAAGAAGCTTCCTTTACAAGTTTTCAAGTTTATTTTTAATCAACTTCTTTTATTTTAAGGTCGTATGACATGTTATGAAAGGAAAAATGTTTTTGAAGTAGAAAGGATATTTTCCTCAAGAATGGACTTCAAGTATTTTATCAAAATTATTTTCCATCTAAGATAATAAAAGGGTTCTGTTTTTATCCCTATTATTACATGGATTTGATTATGTTGTGATGGAAATATTTTTATGAATTCCTTTATCTTATATGGATTGTTTTATGATGTCATGTTGTTTAAGAATCCCATTTTTATTACATGGTTTATGCAATGATGTATGGTTTATGATTATGTGGCACACATAAGAAAGGATTCATTATAAGATGGGTGGGACCTATATCTCCCTCAAATGCATTGGGTAAAGATTTTATATCTCATGAGATAGACATGGATGGAATGGTAGGTTATACCGGTTCAGTGAAACAAGACTGAAACGAGGGTTACTCGATTCAGAAAGGGACTTTGTCCACTAAGATAGTCTTGGCAATTAGTCTTGACTGACAAGAAATGATTCTCTATGATTATGTGTGTATGCCACAAAGTTTCATGTTTTAAGTTATGATTATTGGGATTACATTTCACTACTATGATTTATCCCATTTTATGAAATTATGCTCTCTTTTGCAGGTTAAGATTTCCAAAAGTTATGTTCTTATGAATATGATGTGATTGATTTTCTTTTGTTTACCCTTACTAAGCATTTGAGCTCACCCTTTTATGTTTTCTTTTCCCCAGGATATAAAGAAAGGTTTTAGGTAAAAAAAAGGGGAAGATATTTATGGGAGATATTGAAGATCTTTCACCACGATTAGAAGATTACGTTCCGAGTTTCCAAAGACACTAAACTATTACGATCCTTGTGTGTGTGTTTTTGTTATGTACTAAGTATTCCGCAAAAGTAATGTAATGTCCATGTACGATAAGCTTCGGGTCTCTACATTGGTGTTTGTGTATTTGTGTGGCTGAAGATGGGTTGATGTAGTTGCTGGTTATAGTTATGGTGTTGTTGAATGTGCATAGAGGTGATGATGGGGACAATTATGAATTTCTGCTGTGTTTGGAATTTTTGTGCTTTTTGGCCTTTTGGGTTTTTTGGGTTTGGGATTGTTAAGGGTTTTTGGGTGTGAGTTGTTTAACCCCTCCCCTACATTTTTAGTGGATTCTTTTTTCTAAAAAATTTTGGAGGGTCGGGAATAGCCTGACCGTGTACCTTCCTTGCCCTATAAATTTAAATCAATCCCTGAAAACCCCTTATAAAACCTTAAAACCTAAAAACACTTAAAACCACTAAAAAACATAAAAAACACTAAAATCCCTAAAAACCTAATAAAGACACTCAAATCCACTAAATCCTATAAAACCCCTGAAATTATTTAAAAACCTAAAAACCCATAAAGACCCATAAAACACAAAAAACAACTAAAAACTATAATAACTATTTAAAAACCTAAAAACATTAAAAAAACTCTAAAAAACCTAAAAATCCATTAAAAACATAGAATAATCCTAAAAACCCAAGAAACTATAAAAACCCTAAAAACCGTTAAAAACACTAAAAAACCCTCAAAATTCCTAAAAAACCTAAAAAAGTATAAATACCCTAAAATTCTCTATAATCCATAAATCTGTAAAAATCCCTAAAAACATTGAAAATCATTAAGAAAACCTTAAAAACCTCAAAAAATTGAACCCTAAAAAACCCAAAAAAAATTCTAAAGACACCAAAAACCAATAAAAACCCTAAAAACAATAAAAAATTTCAAATTCCCTAAAAACCATAAAAATCCTAATGAATCCCTAAATTTCCCTAAACATGTAGAAACCCCTAATACTTTGAAAAACCCTAAGGAACCCATAAAAATCTAAAAACAATTAAAACCCCTAAAACCATTAAAAATACAATAAGACATAAAACCCCTAAAAGACACTAAAACCCTAAAAACCAATAAAAATCATAAAAACACTTAAAACCTTTAAAAAACTCATAAAAACCATTGAAAACCACAAAACACTCAAAAAAACATTAAACCACTAAAAATATTAAAAAACTATAATTAAGGTTAAAACTATAAATAAACTAAAAAACCCCTAAACCACCCAAAAAACCATAAAATCCCTAAAAACCCAAAAACCCCTCAAATCACTAAAAACATTTAAATCCCCTAAAAACCGTCAAAATTCATAAAACCCCTCAGAAACCACAAAAATCCTATAAAAGAAAAAAACTGCCTAAAAATCTAAAAAACCCCATAGACCATGAAAAACCCTAAGAACCCATTAAAAACTGAAAAACACTTTAATACCCTAAGAACCTATAAAATCATAAAAACCCTATAAAACTGAAAAAAGACCCAAAAAAACTCAAAATCCCAAAAAACCATAAACACCACTAAAAAACTAAAAAACCATAAAACCCATTAAAACTCTAAAATCTGCTAAAAATTATAAAAAACATTTAAACTACAAAAATGTTAAAAAAACATTAAAAAACCATAAAATGATAAAAAGCTAAAAAAACAAAAAAATCCAAAAAACCCAAAAAAACCAAAAAACCAAAAAACTCCAAAAAACCCTGAACCCCTTAAACCTAAAAAACCATAAAAATCCTAAAAAAATCCAAAAAATCCTTAAAAATATAAAAACAACCTATAAATTTTGAAATCCCCTTAGAAAAAAATAAAAAATAAAAACACTTAAAACCACTAAAAACTTAAAAAACATTAATCACCGTAAAAAACCATAAAACCATCAAAATCCCTAAAAATGCTAAAAAATCGTAAAAATACTAAAAAGTGCCTGAAAACCCTAAAAAACATAAAAACCTTACAAACCCATAAAACCACTATGAAAACCTAAAAATCATAAAAAAACATAAATCCCATAAAAACCTAAAACACTATGGACTATGAGAAACACTAATAAATCCCCAGAAACCTACAAATGCATAAAAAACCCAGATATACCCTAAGAAAACCTTAAAACCTTAAAACACTTAAAACCTTAAAACACTTAAAACCCCAAAAAAACACAAAAATGCTAAAAACACTAAAAACCCTAAGAAGACCCTAAAAACCACAAAACCCCCCAAAAACCAAAAAACCCCAAAAACCCCAAAAAAACCCCTAAAACCCTAAAAACCATTAAAACTATAAAAATCCTTTAAACCCCAAAAAATATTATAAAGTTCTAAAAAACTTAAATCCCTAAGAAACTCAAAAAAACCCAAAAAACCCAAAAAAACCAAAGAACCAAAAAAACACAAGAAACCCTTAAATCCATAAAACCCCCAAAACTATAAAAACCCAAAACAATCCCTTAAAATGCCTAAATATGTAAAAAATTCTTAAAACCGAGAAAACCCCTATGAAAAACATTAAAAAACTTAAAACTCTTAAACCCCTACAAATCTAAATAATGATAAAAAAACATAAAAAGTCGTAAAAATCCATATAGACATAAAAAACCCTAAAACACTGAAAACCCATAAGAAAACATTATAATTCAAAAAACACCTAGAACCCCTAAAACCCCCAAAAACTATAACACCCTAAAAATACCTAAAAACCCTATTAAAAATATATATTAAAACCCCTTACAAAATCATAAAAAACTAAAAAAACATAAAACACCTAAAAACCAAAAAATGGCAAAAATGTTAAAAGCCCAAAAAGACCACAAAAACCTTGAAAAACTATAAAACCCCATAAAACCCTAAAAACCACAAAAAATTCTAAATAACCTTGAATCCAAAAAAATTTTAAAAATTTATAAAAAATCTAAAACCCCCTAAAAACTCAAAAATACCAAAAAAAAACCCTAACAACCCAATAAATCCTAAAAAACCCTAAAACTCTCAAATTCATTAAATATCACAAAAAACATAAAAATCCTAAAAAAATCATAAAAATCCCTGAAAACATAAAAAATAAATAAAAACCTTGAATAGTCCTTAGAAAAACATACAAACCTAGAAACACTTAAATCTCATAAAAATATAAAAAAAATCTAAAAACCCTAAAAACCCCTAAATATGTTCAAAAACACTAAGACCCTACCAATCCCTAAAATCCCTAAAAAACCAAAAAGAACTTTTAAACCCCTAAAAACCCTAAGAGACCCTAAAATCCCTAAAATCCCATAAAACCTAATTTTTTTTGTAAAAATCACCAAAAACACATAAAAACCATAAAAAAACTAAAACCCCCAAAACAAAAAAATCCTAAAAACTCCAAAAATCCCAAAAAACCCTCAAAATCATTAAAAACCTTAAAAACCCTAAAAATTCCCAAAAAAACCATAGAAACATAAAAAACCAAAAAATCACTGAAAACTCCTAAGAAAACCTTAGAAACCAAAAAACTCAAAAAAATCCAAATAATTGAAAAACACTAAAAACCCTTAACCCTAAAATACCCAAAAAAACCCTAAAAACCAAAAAACCCTAAAAAACTAAAAAAAATCATAAAATAAAAAAAAACAAACCCAAAAATACAGAAAACCCTTTAAACCCATAAAAATGTTAAAAACGCTAAAAAAATTTGAAAATCATAAAAAACTCAAAAAACCCTAAATACCCTAAAACCCACAAAAAACCTCAAAATTCCAAAAGCCCTATAAAACAACAGAAATCCTAAAAAAGATAAAAAACCCATAAAAATTTAAAAAACCTTTAAACTTAGAAAATTCCTAGGAAAACATCAAATCCCTAAAATAAAGTTAAAACCCCTAAAAATAAAAAATGGATAAAAATAAAAAAACCCAAAAAACCCCCAAATACCAAAAAACCTTAAAAACCAAAAAAATTATAAAGATCATTAAAAATCCCTAAAAATGAAAAACTCTGAAAACCCTGAAAAACAAAAAAAACCTTAAAAACTAAAACACTTAAAAACCCTAAAATATGCTAGAACCCTTAAAACACCAAAAGAACCTAAAAACCATAAAAACCTAACCCCCCCCCCCCCCCCCCCGAAAAAAACCAATAGTAACCATTAAAAACCCAAAAAACCAATAAAACCCCTAAAACCCACTAAATACTATAAAAACCCTTTAAACCCCTAAAAAAGTTAAAAAAAACTCTAAAAAACCTTAAAAATCTAAAATAAAAAAACATAAAAATTCAAAAAACCATAATGACAATAAAAACACAAAAAAAAAAACCCTCTGAAAACCATCAAAATTAATAAAACCCCTAAAAAATACAAATCCTAAAAAATCCCAAGAAGCACTAAAAATAAAAATAACTAAAAACTATGGAAAAACCTATGAAAAAAATAATATTGTAAAAAAAATAAAACCCTAAAAAACTAAAAAATGATAAAATCCCAAAAAAACCCTAATAACCCTAAAAATACCTAAAACATCCCTAACCCCCCCCCCCAAAAAAAAAATCCCCAAAATCCTTAAAAACCAAAAAAATACCTAAAAATCCCAAAAAACATAAAAATACCTAAATACCCTAAAAAAATAATAAAATAATAAAAAATCTAAAAACACTTAACACACCTAAGAACCCTAAAATCTCTAAAGAACCTAAAAACCAAAAAACCCTAAAAAGCATAAAAACCCTAAAAATCTAAAAAAAACCCAAAAAGAAATAAAAACTCAAAAAACATTTTAAACACATGAAACGGTAAAAAAAAATAAAAAACCTAAAATAGACATAAAATTCCCTAAATACATAAAAACCACTAAAAACCCTGAGAAACATGCGGAAAACCTTAAAACACTAAAAAAAATTAAAACCCCTAAGAAATACTTAAACCGTAAAAGACACTAAAACCCATAAAACCCTAAACCCCATATAAACCATAAAACCCCAAAAACATTAAAAGACTATGAAACCCCATAAAACCCCTAAAAACTACTAAAACTATAAAATCCATTCAATCCCCTAAAAATGTTAAAAAACTCTAGAAAAATCTAAAACCCTAAGAAACTATAAAAACCTAAAAACTCCAAAAAAAAAATCATTAAAACCTAGATAACTCTAAAAAACTCTAAAAACCCTCAGAATCCCAAAAAACACTAAAAACCCATAAAAATAATAAAAAAGAAATAAAAATCCCTTAAAAACCATAAAAACCATGAATTACTATAAGAAAAAAAATTAAAAAAACATTAAACTCCTAAAAACCCAAAAACACTGCAAACCCAAACAATCTTAAAATCCTAAAACACTCAAAATCCCAAAATACCCTAAAAATAATAAAAAATCTAAAAAATACCTAAAAACACATAAAAAAATAAAAACCTAAAAACATTGAAAAACACTAGGAAAAAAATTAAAAAACAAAATACACATAAAACCAATTAAAAAAGAAAAAATGTGAAAAACCCTGAAATCCATTAAAAGACTCTAAACCCGTAAAACACTCAAAAAACCATAAAAACCTCTAAAACCTTTGAAAACCCATAAAAACCATCAAAACACTAAAAAATATCAAAACATAATAAACCCATAAATATGTTAAAAAAATATATGTACCTATAAAACCCTAAAAAACTCAAAAATCCCCTAAAATCCAACAAAACCATAAAAACAATAAAAAACACTAAAAAATCTCCAATTCCCTAAAACCCCTAAAAACCCAAAAAACCAAAAAAATCCCTAAAATTCCTTTAAAAAGTAAACCCCCCCCCCAAAAATAATGAAAAACCCTAAGAAAAAATTAAAAACATAAAAAACAATTTAAACCCCTAAAAACTAAAAAATGCTAACAACATAAAACCCCTTAAAGCCATCAAAATCCCTAAACCCCCACTAAAACCATAAAAATCCTAAAAAATCCCAAAGAATCACTAAAAATGAATAAAACCCATAAAAACCTTAAAAACCCGCATCCAAACCTTATAAATCCTAAAACACGTAAACCCCCTAAAAACATGAAAAACACTAAAAATCCAAAAAACCTAAAAAAATCTAAAACAATAAAACCCCTAAAAACCTTAGAAAACCATAAAAACCCATAAAACCCTAAAAACCAAAATAAATCTATAAACAATTAAACCCCCTAAAACGTTAAAAAATTTAAAAAACCATAAAATTCTAAAAACCCCTAAAAACCATAAAACCATCATGATCCAAAAAAACAATAAAATTTCTAAAAAAAATCCTTAAACACACCTAAAAACAAAAAAACCATAAATACCCCTTAGAAAACTGTAAAAACCAAAAAAACTAAAAAACCCTAAAAATTCGTAAAAATTCTAAAAACCCTCAAAAACCCAAAAAACAGTAAAAACCGACAATATCCGAAAAAAACCATAAAAATCCAAAAAATACCCTAAATTCTTAAAAATATAAAACCCTTAAAAACATTGAAAACTATAATAAAAGCATAAAAGCATAAAAACACTTAAAAACCCTATAAAACCTAAAAATGCTAAATACCCTAAAAACTATAAAAGACCCTAAAAGCACCTAAAATTCATAAAAACCTAAAAATCCTTAAAAACTCAAAACACCCATAAAAATAATAAAACCACTAAAAAATCTAAAACCACTTTACACAACTAAAAACATTTTAAAAATATAAAAAATATTTAAAACCCTGGAAACTCAAAAAAGACTTCAAACCCTATAAACCCAAAAAACCCAAAAAAACCCTAAAAGCCCACAAAATCGTTAAAAACTAAAAAAACATGAAAATCTAAAAAATCCCTAAAAACATTTAAAAATGTAAAAACCTATAAAAAACCTTTAAAATCCCTAAGAAAACCTTAAAAATCTGAAAACACTTAAAACCCCTAAAAACCTAAAAAATGATAAATACCTAAAAACCCTAAAACAATTAAAAACCATAAAACCCCTAAAAACACAAAACAACCTTTGAAAACCATAAAAATCCAAAAAATTTCTTCAAATCCATTAAAACATAAAAACCCTAAAAACACTACGAAAATCGTAAAATAATAAAACACATAATTCTTTAAAAATCCTAAAAACGTTAAAAACTAAAAATACAATAAAAACCTAAAAATCCTAAACCCCCTAAAAACCCTAAAACCCCCTAAAAAAATATAAACCCCTAAAAAACTCAAAACCTATAAAAACACATAAAACCCCTAAACCCTACAAAAACTCTGAAAACCCTTTAAACCCCTAAAAATGATTAAAAACACTAAAAACATTAAAAACCATAAAAAAATCAAAAAAACAACTATAAACCTACGAATAAATAAAAACCATAAAACCCTTAAAATCCCTGCTGCTGAAAATTAAATTTTTATTTCAAAAGCACTTTTGAGGAAAAAGTGGAAAACCATAACAACATCAAAGACTTCATGAACAACCATGCCTCTATGGGCCAGGACCATCAAGGCCAAATACACTTCAATTCAAGAGAAAGGAAAAGCCCCACCCTAGCAGATAAACAATACAAACAACGTTCACCTTCTCGTCGCTGCTCGGCTAGCTGTCCCATGCAAGAATGCACGGGCCCGGTACCGATGGCAAACGCCATACCCTCTCGATCATCCAAATCCAAATAGCGATTAGAAGGAGAACGCTCCAAGCTCAAAACCTCATCCGGGCCAATCCCTTGCAAGTAAACAGAGTGCAATGTCCCATAAATCAAACCTAACAATTTCAAACCTCACACCGGTGCTGCAACGATTACACATCAAAAATTCCAGAGTTCATCACGGTCAGAAATTACCACCGGTTCAAATTCAACCAGCACAACCACCGTTTCCACTGCTTCGCGTTGATAAACCCTCAGACAGCGCAACAGGAATCGAAATTCATGAACCATACAACCAAAAACCATAACCCAGCCTTCAAACCGGCCGAAAATACTCACCATCGGACAACGCAAGGCACGGAGAACCCAGAGCAGACTCATCCACAGCACATCAACGCAAAACCCAGAAACCGAACAAACGCGCGAGCAGCAAAAGACAAATCCAATCTCGAACAAAAAAGTAATGAAAAAGATCCAAGATCAAGAACCCTTTACCATGCCGAAGCCCACCTGAGCGCCGAAGACTCTGAAAAAAACCGAAAAACAGAACAAAGATCCTGTCGCCGCCTTCCAAAAACTCGTAGACTGCAGCGGACCACCTAGCGTACACACCGACGACGAAGAAGCAACCCTCAAACGCGGCAACTGGAAACCGGCCGCTGCACCTTCATCGTGCCGCCGAATGAATACCTATCCAGTGAAGGTGGATTAAGGCGAGAGGCAGGCCGACATCGATGGGGAAACTCGAAGGCCGACGGTTCCACGAGGTATCGCCGGGAGAGAGAAGCCGCCAAGCCCACCGATCAACGCCGAGGTGGAGAGCCGAGCCGATCCGAGGCGGTGGCGGCGGCGACAGAGAGAGATCTAGGGTTCCAGCGCCCCTTACGGGCCCATCCAATCCTTGTTTCAATAAAACCCTTAAAATCCCTAAAACCCATAAAAACCATAAAAATCCTATTAAATTCTAAAAACTCTGTAAAATTGTAAAGACCACTAAAAACAATAAAAAAATCTTCAAAACCGAAAAACACTTAAACCCCCTAAAAAATATAAAAAATGATGGAAATCCTAAAAATCCTAAAAATCTTAAAAACCTAAATACCCTAAAAACATCAATATCTAAAAAAACCATGGAAAAATAAAAATAATAAAAATCCCTAAAAATTCATAAAATTGTAAAAATCTTTAAAGGACTTGAAAACCACTTAGAAATACATAATAACCTAAAACACTTAAAACCCATAAAAACCTAAAAAAACTAAAAAAGATAAAAAAAACCCTAAAAGACCATAAAAACCCTAAATCCCCAAAAAACAAAAAATACCCCTAAAAACCATAAAAATTAAAATATCGATAAAAACCCAGAAAAACCACTAAAAATCTAAAAATACTTATAAACCCATAAAAATGGTAAAAAGCTTCAAAAACCCTAAGAACCTCTAAAAACTCCCTAAGAAGCCAAAAAACTATAAAACCTATAAAATCCATAAAAAACCAAAAAACCATAAAAATCCTAAAAATGCATAAAAATACATAAAAACATAAAAAACTATAATATAATGAAAACCCATAAGAAAACCATTAAAACCTAAAAACTCTTAAAACCCATAAAAACCTAAAAACCCCTAAAACCCATAAAACCCTAAAGATGGATGCTTTGCTCCACTCATGTGATGGCGTCTCTGCCACTTCACTGCTGGCTTGAAGACGACACTAATGGTTGTGCCCTGGCCTCCCCCTCCATGGGGGAGGGGCCGTCTCGTCCCTCTATTAGAGACAGGTTCTTCCCTTTCTCGGATCCTGACATGCTTCCGGCTTTCTTGCAGATTGATCTTTTCCCTAAGGTGTTGGGTTTACATGAAGGACTACCGAAGCTTCCTCCATCGATTGCGAAGTTCAACAAGGCATCTTCCCTCCATAATCTGACCCTGGTAGCTAGGTTTTTGAACTGGCGTCTCCCAATAGATGCTTTTGAAAGATTTTTGTTCGAACATTGGGACCTCAGGGGCAGCGCCACTTTTGGCTTGGTTGATTATGGACACATTTTGATTCGGTTCTCTTTGGAGGAAGATCTTATTCGGGCCTGGTCATCAGCCCCTCACCGATGTGATGCTGCTCGCTTTCCCCTCTTCCAGTGGAATTTTGACTTTCATCTGAATATTGACTCCCCAATGATGGAAATATGGTTAAGGTTCCCTAACCTCCCTCTTCCCTTTCAAAACATTTCCATTATCACCAAGCTAGGGAATCTAGTCGGAAGGTTTCTATGTGTGGATAGTAGAACCAGGGCACTATTCAATGTAGTTGCCCCGAGGGTTTATGTTGAAATTTATGTATATAAGGAGTCAGTTGACACTATATGGATTGAAATTGGTGAGGAGCTTCGTTGGAAGCAACCAGTAGTGTTTGAATCATGGGCGGATTATTGTGTTTCTTGATTCACTCTTTGTCATACAAAAAGGAACTGCAGACGTAGTGTTGGTCTTGTGGTTGGGCGTGGTAATGAGGTCTCATCCTCAAAGTTGAGCTCAACAGGGGAGATGGAGGTGGGGAAGGATGAAACTCTGGTCTCTCCACTACATGTTGGGAGGGATGACAGGGTAGAGGAATGGGTTTTATCCCCCGATAGGATACTGAAGTACAACCTTAGTTCAAAGACATCTTCAAGCGACTGAAGGGTGATTTGGGACAGGGTGGTGATGTCCCTCCTGAAATGGGGAAGGACTTGTCTAATGAAGTAAGGACCATGGTCCTAAATGATGATGCTGTCAGGTATGCGAGTATGATGTTAAGGTCGACATGTCAAGAGCTCGTATCAATCTCTGTGGGTAGTGAAGAAGGGGGTCTGGTAGAACGGGACCTGCAGGAGGTAGAGGCTCATACTCATGACACCCAAGATGCGGAGCTGCCCTCTTATCATGATGGATTGAGGGTCTTGGGCGTGGAAATCCCTCTTCCCACAGTACGGTTATCAGAACAAGTGATGATTGATGCTATTGTGCCTAAGGTTGGTCTGTCTGATACCACCCATCTTGAGCTGTTGTCGAGGGTCTTGGGTAAGGATAACCTTCTGCCCACTGTAAAGTCGACGAAACAAGTGATGATTGATGTTGTTGTTCCTGGGTTTGGTTTGTCTAATATCAATCAGCCTGAGTAGCAGGTTGATAGCTTTCATGCTGATATGAAGTGCACTGAGTAGCCTGATCCGAGCTCTGATCTTGTTTCGTTTGAGAAGTTTCCTCCCTGTGTTGATATTTCTGGTCCGATCATGTTGGATTGTTTGGAAATCCCACTTGAACAGTATATAACAGAAATTTTCCAAAATCCAGATTTGCAACCTGTGGTCTTTCTTTGGGATGAGAATGATGAATACATAAGGCTATCAGATCTTTTTGGGGATCACGATGACCTTATGTACGCAAGCGTGCTGAGGATCAGGAGGGAGCAGGAGTTGATGGGTCATTCTGGTTCCTCTAGTTGCACTCAGAAGAGAAAGACGTGTTCTATTCCTAA
Organism: Viscum album; assembly: GCA_963277665.1. Taxonomy (NCBI): domain Eukaryota; kingdom Viridiplantae; phylum Streptophyta; class Magnoliopsida; order Santalales; family Viscaceae; genus Viscum; species Viscum album. Next base: position 403,039,941 of record OY728167.1, read on the forward strand.
TTTTGGAAAGAAGGGTGAAACGAGTGTGCCTGCTGGTTTAGATCAAAGGTAGGTGAAGGTGATGAGTGATCCTCCAGTAAAACAGAGGTCATAGAGGGACTACTCCTCCTTTCCTAGAACAATGGTTACTAGGGCCTCCTCTAAGGCTAGTAAAGGTGAAGGATCTGTCCATGGTATGGATGAACGGGCTGCTGAAGTGAAGCTAGATTTGGATCTTAGGTAGCATTGTACAAACTTACTCCAGCAATATGAATCCTCTAAATGGGATTCGATAGACTCAGATGCTACTGCGGGCTATGGTCCAGAGGGAGACCCTTATGAGGATGGTGATTTTGGTCTGTAGTTGCCTTTCTTTTTGTGTGCTTTTTGGAGTTTTTGGGGTATTTTGATCTTGGGTTTGTGAATGGTTTTTGGGTGTGGGTTGTTTGACCCCTCCCCTCCCTTGTATGCTTGTTCTTCTTTTTTAATAAAATTGGGTGGGGGGGGGGGTCGAGAATAGCCTGGCCCCCGCATCTTCCTTTCCATAAAACCCTAAAATACTAAAACCCCCCCCCAAAAAATTCCTCAAAATCCCCAAATAAAAATAAAGCCCATAAAAATATAAAAACAAATCCCAAAAACCCTAAAAACATAAAAACCCTAAAAACCAAGAAACCCCCAAAGAAAACCTTAAAACCGAAAAAAAATTAAAACACCTAAAAACCTAAAAAATTCTAAAAATCCAAAAAAAAACCAGAAGACCCTAAAACCCCTAAAACCCTTTCAAATCCCTAATAACCTTAACAAATTCTAAAAACCAATAAAAACTACCAAACCACTAAAAAATCTAAAAACCCTTTAGACACCAAAAATGATAAAAACTATAAAAAAACCTTAAACCACAAAAAGCTAAAAAAACTCCCAAAAAATCCAAAAAAACAATAAAACCCCTAAAACCCTAAAAAACCTTAAAATCACAAAAACCCAAAAACAATAAAAAATATCAAAAATCCATACATATCCCTAAAAATGTAAAAAACCCTAAAAACCCTATGAAAACATAAAAACATAAAAATTCATAAAACCTCTAAAACCCATAGAAACACTAAAATTCCTCAAAATCTATGAAAACCCTATAAGACCATAAAAATACTAAAAATAACCTAAAATCCATAAAAACGTAAAAAAACAAAAACGAATCCTTAAAACCCCTAAGAAAACATTAAAAACAAAATAACACATAAGACCCCTAAGGACCCTAAAAATTATAAAAATCCTACAAAACCCCAAAACACCATAAAACCCTTAATAATCAATAAAAAAATTATAAACACCGAAAAACATTAAAAACTATACAAATCCAAAAAACCCTTAGAACACAAAAAAAAACATAAGCCCTAAAAAACATAAAAGAACCCCAATACCCTCAAAATCTGTAAAAACCATAAAAAACTATAAAAACAAAAAAAGATCTAAAAATAACTGAAAATGTAAAAACCCTAAATCCCTAAAAACCCCAAAGAAAACTCTAAAATTCTAAGAAAATTTAAAGCCCCTAAAAACCCATGAAAATACCTAAAAGCACTAAAACTATAAAATTCCCTAAACATCCCAAAAAATGTAAAAAACCCTAAAAACTTAGAAAAAACCTAATAAAAAAAATTAAAAACCTGAAAACACAGAGAAACCCTAACAACTTAAAAACAGTAAAAAACGCAAAAAAAAAACTAAATAAACCCTAAATCCGTAAAAATATTAAAATTATTAAAACCACTAAAAAAATTAAAACCCCCTAAATGACAATAAAAACCCATAAAAACCCCTAAAAACACTAAAAACCATTCAAACCCAAAAAAATGTTAAAAAAACTCTAAAAACCACAAAACTCTAAAAAACTCAAAAAACCCCCACAAAAATGATAAAAACCTAAAAAAAACCCAAATTCCATAATAACTCTTAAAATCCCTAAAAACTATAAAAACCCTAATATTCTTGAAAATCCATAAAAATATTTTAAAAGTTAAAAACCCAAAAAAACCTAAAAAAACCCTATGAAAAAATTAAAAACCTAAAAATCATTAGAACACTGAAAAATATGAAAAATGATAAACCCATAAAAACCCCAAAAGATCCTAAAAACCTTAAAACTCCCTAAAACATTAAAAACCATAAAACCCTAAAAACCCATAAAATGATAAAAATAACTAAAAATATAAAAAAATATTTTAAACCCCTAAAAACAATGAAAAAATCCAAAAAAACCTCAATAACCAGAAAAAAATAAAAAACCCCTCAAAACCATAAAAACCATAAAAACTCTAAAAACCCCAAAATCCATAAAAATCCCTAAAAACCATAATACCCATAAAAATCCTAAAAACTCCACAAAAATTCCTAAAATTTGAAAAACCCTAAAAAACCTTAAGAAAACATTTAAAACCAAAAAATAATCAAAACACTTAAAAAACCTAAAAATTTCTTAAAACAAAGAAAACACAAAAAAACCCCTTAAAAATCCTATAAACCCTAAAAACCAATAAAATCTGTAAAAATCATAAAAAAACTAAAGGATAATTAAAAATCCATAAATACTCAACAAATATAAGAAACCTGGAAACCCTTAGGAAAAATTTAATAAGCTAAAAAAGGTAAAACCCCTAAAACCCCTAAAAGACACAAAAAACCGTAAAAACCGTAAAAACATAAAAATTCATCAAATTTCCAAAAACATTAAATTCCATAAAAATCCTAAAGAATCCCTAAAATCTCGAAAAACTTAAAAATATTTCAAAAACCTTTTAAAATATTAAAAATAAAAAACAAATAAAACCCCTAAAAACCTAAAAACACAAAAAACCCTAAAAAAATAAACAGATACAAAAAAAATTTTAAACCCCTTAAACCATAAAAACACATACAAACCTAAAAAAACTAAAAATATTGAATACCATAAAAACCAATAAAAGACATAAAAATAACTAAAAAGTATAAGAACCCTTTAAAACCATAAAAAATTTAAAATCTTGAAAACCATTAAAACCCAAAAACACCAAAAACACATAAAAAACAAAAAACCCATAAAAACCAAAAAAACCTTAAATTCCAAAAAATCCCTAAAACCCCTAAAAACTATGAAAATCATAAAAATCCATAAAATTAGAAATTAATATAAAAAAACCTTAAACCTTGAATTCACCTAAGAAAAATATAAAAAACTAAAAACACATAAAATCCCTAAAAACCTAAAAAATGATAAAACCATAAAAAACCCAAAAAACACTAAAAAACCTAAGAACCCTTGAAATCCATAAAAACATTAAAAACCCAAAAAAATCCTATAAAATTAAAAAAAATCCCTAAAAACATAAAACACCCTAAATCCTTGAAATACCCAAAGAGATACATAAAATAAAAAAAATATGAAACCTATAAAATACCTAAAAAATGATAAAGACATTAAAAGATACTAAAAATCATAAAAATCCAAAAAAAACATTAAAATCCATAAAAACATTAAAAACCCTTGAACCCTATAAAAATAAAAATAACTATTAAGAACATTAAAAACCCTTTAAACCACTAAAGATGTTAAAATCTCTAAAAATATTTTAAAAACCTAAAGAACAAAAAAAACCCTTAAATCCCAAAAAACCCTCAAAACCCTAAATAACTCGGAAACTCCTCAAAATACCCAAAAACCAAAAAAACAATAAAAAATCCTAAAGGAATTCTTAAAAATCCATAAAAACATAAAACCCTTAGAAACCCAAAAAAACCCGAAGAAAACCTTAAAACCTAAAAACACTAAAACCCACTAAAAACCTAAAAATGCAAAAAACTCTAAAACTCCTCAAAAACCCAAAAAACCCTAAAAAACCATCAAAACAAAAAATACCATAAAAACTATACAAATCATAGAAAGACCTAAAAATCCCTAAAAACATAAAAAATCCTTAAAAATTGAAGACCCCTAAGCAATGATTTAAAACCTAAAAAACAATTAATCCCCCTCAAATGTAAAAATGATAAAAAACATTAAAACCCAAAAAACACTGAAAGCCCTATAAACAGCCAAATCCCTATAAACCCTAAAAACCATAAAAATTCTAAAAAAATCCCTAAAGATCCACAAAAAAATAAAAATCCATAAAAATACTGAAAAAACCTTAGAAAACACTAAAAACCTAAATCACTTAAAACACTTAAACAACCTAAAAAATTCTAAATATCATATAAATTCCTATAACCCTAAAAACCATAAAAATATATAAAACCCATAAAAATACCATAAAAATCCTTAAAACCCCAAAAATCCATAAAAATATAAAAAAACTAAAGAACCTAAAAGCCCTTAATAAAACCATGAAAACCTAAAAAATCATAAAAACTCTAAAAATCCTAAAACATTTTAAAACCCCTAAAAAACACTAAAACCTATGAAAACCCTAAAAACCCATAAAAACCTTATAAACTCTAAAACCCCAAAAAACCCAAAACCACTCAAAACTCTTAAAACCCCTTAAAAAATTTAAAAACTCCAAAAAACCTAAAATACACTAAAAACATCTAATAACCCAATAAACCCATAAAAACACTAAAACTGCTAAAAGACCCTAAAAACTCTGTAAATCCATAAAATAATAAAAACTATAAAAAACCTAAAAATCCTAAAAATCATTAAAAGCATGAAAGCCAATGAAAAACACTAAGAAAACCAAAAAAAACTTTAAAAAACTTAAAAACAATAAAAAATTCTAAAAACCCTCAAAATACCTAAAAACCCTAAAAAGCATTAAAATAATTAAAATCCCTAAAACCCTTAAAAATGAAAAAAAGCTAACAACCCTGAAAAATTGTATGAAAACCATAAAACCCTAGGAAAATTTTAAAACCCCTAAAAACATAAAAAATTAATAAATTCCCCAAAACGTTAAAAATAACAAAAAACCCTAACAATACAAAAAACCAAAAAAACTATAAAAACTATAAAAATCACAAAAGCATTTTAAACCCTAAAAACATTAAAAACCATAAAAACCCATAAAAACACTAAAAACCCACTAAAAACTCTAAAAACCATTTTAAAAAATAAAAACATTAAAAAAAACATTTAAACCCTAAAAAAATAAAAACTGTAGAAACCCAAAAAAACCATAAACACACTAAAAACCCTAAAAACCTCAAAATTACAAAAAAACCCTAAAAACCCTAAAAATCCTAAAAAATCCCTAAAAATCACTAAAAACATAAAAAATCTTAAAAACCATGAAAACACTAAGAAAACCATAAAACCCTAAATAATATATAAAATACCTAAACAAACTAAAAAAGAAAAAATACAAAAAAATCCTAAAACCCCCCATAATCCCTAAATACCTAAAAAAGTATTAAAATAAAATCCTAGTATTAAAATAAGTGGGTTTACACTTAAATCATTTGAAAACATAATAAATACATAATATAATATATGTTTTTTAAAAAATATATTGTAAATGGGACCTTGAAATCTGATCCACACACATCTAACAACTCAATTTCCAGAATAAGGGTTTGTAGTATCAAGTAATTTTTTTCTAATATTTCCTATTATTTTACCATGATAATAGATATTGAAAATATCTATAGAATCTTGATTGATTTTTGGATAATAGAATCAAATTTTATGTATCTTGTACATATTGTGACCAGGACCACGGTTCCCCTAAGTGGGTGATGTATGAAAAAAAAATCAACGACACCTAGTATGTACTCCATAGGGATATATCATAAATTCAATACATATATACATTTATTGAAGAAAAATGTATCATCAAATAAGTAGTTTTTTGTGTTGAGAAAGAACCACATCATTTATTGGTAGAAAAAATTAGGCTATATTGTCTGAGCGGTCAAATAGTTCACTATATCTATAAACCATGACCTTGCTTACAAATCCATTTAGAATAACATATTTTCTAGGAATTAATGAATAATATATGTCTCAAATTATTCATCATCATTTAGAAGATTCAACCTTGAAAAATGGTCAGCTACAACATTATTTAGAATTTTCTTATCATTAATGATTATATCATAATATTTCAGTAATCAGATCAATTGAATCAGCCTTAGTTTGGAATCCTTCATGTTAAACAAGTAATTAAATGGTTTATGGTCAGTATTAATAATAAAATTTTATAGAACAAGTCATGACCTATGTTTTTAGATAGTGAAAAAATATATCAATTTATTCACTATTGTTGTATCGTTTTTGTAATATTCATTGAGATTGAAACTAGCATAATAGATGGGTCGAATGATGTGTTCGACATTATTTCCCAAAATAGATCATATAATGACATATCCTGTACCACACATAAGATCAAAACCTCTTTCAAAATTAAAAGATACAATGATATGGGTTTCCAATAGTTTTACATTCAAATAGAAAATTACTCTTAACAATACTCATAAAAATATAATTGTATATCCTTCACCAAAAGACAATTAAATGGCTGATAAAACCTGAAAAAATAATTAAACCACCAATGATAGAATCCTAAAATTAAATTAATGATTATAATTCCATTAACTATTATAGGAACAAGTAACACCTGTATGACTTTGATCACTTTATGATCGACCTCTATACCTTATTTGGAAATATAGTTCCCATGAAAAATGATTCCTTGTACCATGAAATGTAACTCCTCCAAATTTGTCAGTAGGAACATTTCCTCAAATTAAAAAAAATCATAATTAATAAAAAAAGAGCTCTCATAGTTTAAGAAATCATCCATAAATATTTCTAGAAATTCATCCTTCATATTATAAAAAATTTCTTTCATGAAACATAATTTTTTTCATTGAATTACACATTATAAAGGACATTATTTGATAGGAAAATGTTATTTATGGGTAGTTGGTGTTATAATTTGACTTGTTATCTAGATATGATATTATTTTCTTATAACCATAATATAGATCAAGAAATAAATAAAACTCATTTCTAGATAGAATTTCTCAAATTTGATCCCTAAACCATAATGGGAAGTAATATTTTTTATGTTTAATAATATATAATAAACAAATAATATATGTCCCATTGTGTTTCTTGTTGTAATATTCTCATTCTCTTAAAACTATACCACTTTTCTTCCTCACTATTTTTTCACCACATGAAGAGGACTCACAACCTAAAATGTAAAAAATGATTCCATTGTCTAAAAATTCCCTCACCAATTTTCTTTGAACCTCATTCATTGGTGGGGTGAGTCTTATCTATCATTTTTGGATTTTATTAAAACTATGTTCATGTAAATCATAATTTTCACACACCTTCAGGCTAATAACTTTGATATCATCTATTCTCCATGAAATATGGTTATTTATTTTTATTAAAACTGCATAAATTTTTTTCTCCTGGTCCTCTATCATACCTAAATTCACAATCATCAGTGTTTTTTCTTTGTCACATAGTAATTAATAACTCCATATATATTGAAAATAAATCAAATTTAATGTCATTGGTGGGATTATTGAATGAATAAAATCTTGGTATGCTTTCCTCATTGGTGTTTTTACTTCTCTAGCTCTTAAAATGGTCGTTTCTAACTTCTCCAGCATTAAATTTCCTTTTTTTTGAATGACCATATCCTCAATAATAGAAATAATATTCTATTAATATTATTTTTATAATTACTATAATGATATTTATTTTTGGATTTCTTATTCCTTAGTGACAATGATTTCTTTTCATTCCACTTAATATTCTCAATGAATTGTTATCTTCAAAAAATCAAATATGTATCATTATTCATAAATAGTATTGATTATTTATCCTTGGTATGTTTATTTGTTCCTTACTAGTTTCAAGGAAGTGCATCCCTAGAATAATATATATGTCTCTTTCTTCCTCCATGTCATGAATTATAAAATAAACTTTGAAGGTAAATTTCCCAAACTTCACAGTAACATGTGCTAAAACACACCATAGGTACATTAGTAATATATCCTCTAGGTATAATGATTCTTTAGTTGTCTTCAAATAATTTAATCCGAACCTTTATAAAATTAAAAATGATATCAGTTTCACACATTCACTCAAAAAAAACCTTCCCAAAATTGTGTGATCCAATATGGAATGGAATAGAAAACTATCAAATTTCCTGATTTTTATTTATATTACTCCTTTAATCACTATTGATAATTCATCACTAAATACAATAACTTCCAGCCTTCATCTTCCTTTTATTCAACAATAATTACTTCCAAATTTTTACATAGGATGACATTTGAGTGGTATCTTTTATGAATGTTCTATTGTGGTTGGGAAATTTGAACACATCCAATAACTGTTTATACTTATGTCCATACTTTTGATGCATTATCATCTACTTGACTGAGAGTGGGGGTTTTATAGTGTTGGGGATTTGTATTATTCATCATTATTTACTTCTTCATCTTGAAATGAAAACTCTCTTCCTTTTTTTCATACTATATTCTCTATCTTAAACTCATTTATCTTCATATCCATATTCAATGCCAGCTCTACATTCCTCCTTCTATTGCATTATTTCCACATATTTTCCATCTTCTTAAATATTATTCACCACCTAATATTTTCCCATGAAAGGCTTCCTTATCTACATCTCTTATATAGTCATCAAAGTCATATATTTAGCCTCCACCCATTTATGAGTATCTTTATTACCAGGAAATGTACTCGGTAGTTGGTTTGATGGTTTTTGGGAAATCATCTCCTCTTTGTACTCGAGGTTATAAAGACCATTATTTGGTTTGTATTTGTTGTTTATTGAGTAGTCATCCACTAATCTGACTTGTGAAAATTATAGAAATATAATTATCAATGTTGGTTAGTTGGGGTTCACCTAGAAGATATTATCTCTATAGAAATTCCTATTGGTAAAATTGTAGTGTTATATATTAAAGGTATCTTAAGGGGATGAAATATCTAGGATGGTCATGGGATTTTTGGTTGAGAAGGATACCCAGGTTATCTATGTTTTCCTATTTTTTTTCTTTTTTAGTGCTAATTTCATCCATGAGTTGGAATTTGTTGGTATTGGAATGGTATAGGATGAGAATAATTACTTTTAAACTATTAGAATCATATATTATAATTATCATAGTTATAATAAATGGAATTATTTTTCTCTAATACTTCTTAAAACTCCTGCTATGAACATAGATATCCAAACATCTCATAATATTGTACTTCCACTATTGTTGTCGGTGGTATTTATTATGATTGAAACTATAATTTATCGAGCCTCATCATGATGACCTATATATGGGTTGATAAACAAGTACTTTCTTCCAATTTATTTACTATTCTACCTAGAGTATCTCTAACACTCTACCATAAAATGGAATTATGGAAAATTTCATTAATAATGTCTCAACTGACACCATGTGTATTAATCATAAGGCCTCTCTCTTGTAAGGAATTGACCACTACTTAATCTAGAGGCTAAAATTAAAAATGGAATGTCTACAACAAAGGACATACATTGACTTCTTGGTTTGGGAACTTCCAAAAAGGTTTCATAATTTTTTTCATACCTTCCAAGAATTTCTCCATTGATTTAGGAAATGTATTGAATATTAGTGCTCAGTTTCAATATCCCATTGGGTGGGAAATATTTATCTAGGATTATATTAAATATCATTTTCTATATTGTGATTGGCCCGGGTAGTGTCTCTTAAACTAATTTTTCCATGGTACCATAAATAATACGAGAGTAGTCTCATTTTGATTTCATTGAACAACGCCCAATGTTTGTGAAATATGTTGAAGAACTCCAAAATATTGATATATTCCTATCTCAATAATAACATTATATCCCACATAATTGAAACATGTTTTTGGTCATCTAGATCATGATGTGGTTAATCACAAAGGCATTCCCCTAAATTAGTTTCCTAACAATTCAAGGGGAATCCCCATTAATGGAATATGAGATGAATTTTAAGGTAGTTCCCAAATTATCAGTAGTTTGAAATTTATATTGTTCATGTTGTGTGGGAATATCATTCAAACCATATATGGTAGACCGGTTGTTTCACTCAGCCATGTCTAGCCGGTGTCATGTGATTAAGGTGTAACGTCCTGGACCCGGGTGCCACACAACGGGTTGCCCGAATCCGGTTCGCCACGTGACCTCAAGCGCGTTTCCCCAAATGCCAGAGGCTACCGACTAGCAGCGAGGGCCAATGACTGATAGTAGGGAAACTATGCCCTCATTTGTCAATGTGTAGCACAGTAGAATATAAATAAAACATACAAAGAATAGAAGAAGCAGTAAATCACACACAACTGAAATAAACAACATCAGTGGATATAACCAAAAGTATATAAATGATGATGCTACATGTCTCAAGTTCTTTGAAAATAGCCAGAACATGTTATACATCAATACAGTATAACCAAAAGGAGAGTACAACAAAACAAAGCAAAATAGCTGGCAGTGGAATCATGAGCCTAGGCTCGGTCCCATGCCCTCCTTGTCCTTAGCAGCAATCATGTACCTGTGTAGGGACTCTTTCTCCTATCTACACCTACAGCAACGTAATCTGTTTGGGCCGAAAAGTGTGACCCAAATAGGGTGTGAGAAATATATCTCAGTAGTCACCCACCAAAGGCCCGTGCCCAACTGTGTGTAAGCATGAAACAACAGTGCAATAGTAAAATGCAATAAAGTAAGAAGTACACACAAGTAATCAACTTAACAGTTAAATTTCCATTTGAATATTCATTTAATCCATTAAATATTAGAAATAACCCCAATGCATTTCTAATTAAACAATCCACGTCCTCAGACAAGCAAAACCTTACCCTTAGGTAAGCAGCATCCAAACCGCAGGCATAGCCCTCAAGCGTAACAGAAATTTCCCTCAGGCGTAGGAAGTGTCACCCTAAGGCACATAAGTCAAGCCCTCAGGCACGAAAGGTTTCCCTCAGGCGAAATACTACAGCCCTCGGGCTAAATAGTGCAGTGCCCTCAAGCTAATCACAACAACGCCTTTAGGATAAATTCAACAACACCCTCAGGCTAAACAGGTAATCGGGCCATACCCAACAGGTAAATAAGCAGTAACAAGAAATTCCTCTCAAGGAAATTCAATAATTACTACTTTGAAGGCATACCCTCGGGTATCCTGGCCAAACGGCTAAACAGTGGAACACACCCCCGGGGTGGTTCCGGATCCAAGAAACGATCCCAACCAGCATTTTAATATCATATTTAAATACCTAATAAATTCTAGGTGTTAAATAAAGCAACGGACTTAGCCACCCAACACCCCAACATGGGTTCGTGGCACAAAAACGCACAAAACACACAGCAGATAGAAAAACAAACACCAAGCCACCTACCTTTTACGCGAACGAGCATTATACCCGGATGCCGACTATAGAAATTCCCAAGAATGATGTAGATCTGACGAAGAACGAAACCCACTCAAACATAAATAACTTACATTAGGAGAATAATTGGTAAGCATCATGCTAGGAGAAGGGAGGGCTTACCCGTGCGGTTCCAACAAGATCGTCCGAGGAGAAATCGGATTCCAGATGAACACCCGACGGATCTTCAAAGGTCCAGCCTCCTCCTTTGGATCCAAAATGGCTCAAATGCCTCCTCTTCCAAATGAGGAGGCTACTGCCTGTTTTATGGAAAAAAAAACAAAGTACACGGCGTATACATCCAAGTACACGGTGCGTACTCCTTTCATTTAACTATTCCTGTAACGTCCCAAAGTTTCATTAATGGAAATCCCTCTTTATCTAATTAAATGTCTCTTTATGTTTATATAAAATTTAAACTTCATTAGTTTTATGTTAAGAATTTTTATCGTTGCTAATATAGCCATTGAACAATGATCACATGATGAGTATAAATATAGGGCCTTAACAAATCCAAATTTACTCAAACAAAAGAAGTAATGGCCTCATCTAGTAGAATTTCTCCATACGAAGCCCATTTGTCAGAGCTCGGAAAAGAGGTGGCATCCTTGGGCTTTTCTCTTGACCAATCCCAAGCTAAGATTCATCATGTCAGGCTCGAACGGGACCGTCTACAGGAAAAGTGGAAGTTGATAGAAATTACCACTCGAGCGATGTTATCCGAGCCACCCCAAGAGTCCGTCACCATCACACACCTTACCCTTAGGTCTTATGCGGCTGTTTTAAGGGGTTATGTAACTAATCTATAGTACTATGTTCATGTACATTATTTTTGTATATAATAATGAATATAATTTCTTGTCATTATTGTTACATTGTAAATAGTTTTTAAAGTACAAATGGTGTTTTTAGTTATTATTTCATTAAGAAATATATTTTATTAAATTAAGGGATTTTTTAATTAAATAATATTTTAATAAAATAATATTTTTATTATTATTAGATTAATTTTATTATATATAAATGATCATATAATTGTATGAATTCAATTATCATTTTTATTACGGTTTGAAAGCCATTTTTGTCAAAACCCGTGAATTTTCGATAAATGCCGGTTTTTATTTTAAAAGTGAAAATTAACATATTTAGAAAATTATTAAGATAAAATAAATGTTATTTTTGGAATCAGGATGCCGAAATTATCCAATGGTGAATTTTTCATAATTTTCTGAGACAGTCAATTTTTTGAGTAAAAATTAAATACCGTTTAAATATATAATGTGTTTTATGACATCATAAAGATCCAATAGTGATGTAATAAAATAATATAATCTTTATTTACGGCCAATATATTTTTTACCATTAAAATAATTTGATTTTGGGTTTGTTTGGATTACTTTTCAAAGCATTAATGGACCCCTCAAGACTTATTAAATAGCTTGTCTTTTTAAATTAATTTCCATGGGAGCGTGACCCACCACCACATAAGCAACCCTAATATTTTAGAAGTTTGGACTTTGGCCTTATAAAATAATTTTTTCCTCATCCCTTTTCCAAAAACCAGGGGCAAAAAACCATGGTATGGTTTGTTGTTTGGATTAATTTAATATAATGTGTCCCAAACCTAAATAATAAAGAATTCCCTCACCTTTCCTATATAAACCCAACCAAGATCCCACTTCCTCCTCACTCAATTCCTTTGGAGTTCGTCAAACCTCTACCCTACTCTCTCTAGAATCCTCCCAAGGTTCCCCAAGCTCCCATGAAGCCTCTCACAAGCCTCACTCTAGCCTTTGGAAGCACACTTCCAAGTAAGGGTTTTTCTTCCTTTCTCATTTTTGTCCAATTTTTTCTTTAAGTTGTTTTTCCATTTTAGTTTCAATTATGAGTATTGGGGTATGGTTTCAAACCTCCCTCATACTTCCCTCTTTATGTTTGAATGATGGGAGACCCTTTCTCCCTCATTAAATGCCTCCCTTGTACACCTGTTACTATGCCGAAATTCCAAAAGGAACTTCTCTCTCCTCTTTTACATTCAAGCAATACTTTTGTATCATGAATCTAAATTCCATTACAATTGTTGGGAAATATATCTATATGAACTAATTACTTTCCATTACATGTAAATATGATGAGGAACCCCTTTCTCTCTCATCACCGTTTTTATGAATTCTTATGTCACGTCGTTACGCTGCCGAAATCGCATCGATTTTCTAAGACAATGCCATTGTGTAGTGAATACCATGCCCATTTCTACATCAAGTGTATTCAACTTTATGCACATTTACTTATTGATTATAAAGTTTCATGTATGATTTCAACATTCCTTTATCATGGAATAAATTATTATGTTTTATTAATCAATGTTTTATGATCCATGTGGAACACTTATGCATGAAATGAAATGTTTAAGAAGGGTGCGCCCTTATAGCGCTCCAATGCATTGGGTAAAGTATAGTATCATGATACATCATGTGAAATGAGTGTTGACTCATTATAATTCAAGTGCAATGAGTTTTTACTCTTTATTTATGTGCAATGAGGATTTACTCATGTTGCATGTGCAATGAGCCTTGACTCATGCTAATTCCATGTTAAGTGTTGTTGCCACATTTCCATGTTATGATTGTCATGCTTTATCATGCCTTTATGTTCATGTTTTTATTATACTATATTGATATGCCTATTGTCTAACATGTATTTTACTCCTCATGTTATTCCATGTGTACTACCTTACTAGGCTTTATAGCTCACCCTTTTCTTATGCATGATCTCAGGTTATCTCATGCAATGATAAGTACGAAGGAATGTAGTGGTCATGTAAAGGAAGTTTTCAATAAAGATGTTGTATTTCATGTTTTAAGTTTTTATGTAATGATCCTATTCCCCAAAGACACTAAACCTCTCGATCTTCTTTGTTGTATCAAGTGATGTTTTATGTAATAAATCATGTTTATGTTTGTAATAAAAGCAGGGTTGTCATAGTTCCTCTGGCGGCTTTCCGCCAGCGTGAAACTGTTCACTTGCCGACAAGAGTACACGACATGTACTCCTGAGTACACGGTGTGTACTTCCACCCAGCTGGTAGCTGCTCCACCGCCTTACTATTTTGGCATGCCGAATGACTACATGGCGTGTAAAGGACCACTACATGGTGTGTAGTCGGTTCCTACACCCTTTGTCGCTGACATTGCTACACGCCCTGTGTACTCATCCCAACCCGGCCAGAAGTACATGACGTGTGGAAAAAGTACACGGTGTGTAGTTCCAAAATTTAGGATATATCTCCATTTTCCGTATTTTTATTAAAAATATTAAGTAAAAGAGAAAAGAAGAAACCCGTACCTCCAAACGAAGAACCAGGTTCTTACAAACTTCCCCCCTTATAGAAATTCGTCCCCGAATTGCCCGTCCAAGGGTGGAGAAGATATAGATGTGAAGAACTCTGGCCACTGAGCACGCACGTTGGCCTCCCGCTCCTAGGTCTCATCATGCACTCGGACATGCTGCCATAGCACCCGTATGAGAGGAACTTACCAGCCTCTGAGAACCTTCATGATCCTGTCAACGATACGAATCAGATGCTCCTCAAAGGACGCATCTGCCTCCAGCTCAACCTCTTCGGACTGAAAGATGTGAGAGGGGTCTGAATGATAGAGACACAACTAATATACGTGGAAGACGTCATTCATGGCTCGGTACCGCTGTGGTAAACAAAACTGATAAGCAACTAGCCTGATCCTCTCTAGAATCTCAAATGGTCCCACATACCGCGGTGAAAGTTTACCCTATCTCCTGATCCGCTTGTGTCCCAGCCTCGGTGAAACATGTAGAAAAACCTAATCCCTGACCACGAACTCCAAAGGTCATATGCGACGATCAGCATATGATTTCTAACGAGACTGTGCGGTATCCATCCGCTTCTGAATCAACTGGACCTGCTCAGAAGTCTCCTGCACAAGCTGTGGCCCCAGTAAAGCTGCCTCACCTGCCTCTATCCAGCACAAAGGTGATCGGCATGGACTACCATATAAAGCCTCGTATGATGACATCTCAATAGTCGCCTGGAGGCTATTGTTATAGGAAAACTCAAATAAGGGGATATGATTCTCCCAAGTGCGCCCAAAGTCTTGGACGCATGCTCGCAGCATGTCCTCCAGCACCTGTATTGTATGCTCAGACTGGCCATCGGTCTAATGGTGGTATGCTGCGCTCAGAAGCACCTGTGTACCCAGTTCCCTCCGAAAACTCTATCAGAAACGAGATGTAAAGAAAGCATCCCTATCTTAAATGATAGAACGGGGGACCCCATGAAGACGTACGATCTCTCAGATATACAGCCTTATAAGCTCATCAACACTGAAGGTCTCCTTGATCGACAAGAAGTAAGCTACCTTCGTGAGTCTATCCACAACAACCCACACAGCATCATTGCCACGAGGTGACCTCAGCAAACCAGTCAAGAAATCCATCGTGACATCGTCCCATTTCCACTCCAGAATGGGTAATTACTGTAATAGCTCAGCTGGTCTCTGATGCTCCGCCTTCACCTGCTGACAAGTGGAACACCTCGTAACAAGACCAGCTACAACTATCGTCATACCCGGCCACTAGTACTGATGTCTCAAATCGTGATACATATTGGTAACCCCAGGATGAACTGCCCAAGCTGAAGCATGAAACTCTCTCATCATATCCTCGCGTATATCCCCTGGAAACCATACTCGTCCATGGAAACAAAAAACCTCATCATCGCATATCGTCCACACAGGAGGAGGGTCCTCACTTGCCACCAAATCCCATAGAACTAGGCCTTTTGAATCAGATAGCTATCTCATCCTCACTCTATCCAGGAGGGTAGAAGCCACAACTAAAGATGAATGATAAGTCTTCCCCGGACTATCATGCACCTCCAGATACATTTCAGAGAACAAAGCCATGAGCTGCCACTCACTACTGGCCTCCTGCACTGCATGTATCTATGTCTTCTTGCTCAGTGCATCAGCCACTGCATTACCTTTACCCGGTGTATAGGCAAGCTCAAAATCGAAGGACTGAAGGTATTCGACCCACCTTCACTGCCTCAGATTCAAGTCACACTAAGTAAAGATATACTTGAGGCTTTTGTGGTCGGTGAAAACCACAAAATGCTCCCCCAATAGATAATGTCTCCAACAGCGCAACACATGAACAAATAATTCCAACTCGAGATCATGCGTCGGGTAATTCCTCTCATGTGGCCTCAACTACTGAGACTCATACGCAACAACTCGATCGCCCTGCATCAACACTTCTCCCAACCCAATACCTGATGCATCACATAAAAAAGTATAGCTCTTCCCATACTTTTGGAGTATGAGGATCGGTGATGATGCAACCTTCCCTTCAGGTCCTGAAAAGCTACCTCGCAAGCTTTCAAACAAACGAAATTCACACCCCTCTTAGTCAGACCCATCAACGGCGCTGCTAAGTGGGACAAGTCCTGTATAAAACGCCTGTAGTAACCAGCTATCCCTAAGAAACTCCGTATCTCAAACAGGTTCTTAGGCTGCTCCTAGGAAACTACTACTCTCACCTTCTCTGGGTCTGCAGAAACTCCTTCCTCTGAGATGATATGACCTAGGAAGTGAATCTGGTCCATCCAAAAGTGGCACTTTGAGAGCTTAGCATATAGTCGATGCTCCCTCAGTGTACTCAATATGATCTCAAGATGGGTGGCATGGTCGTGTCGAGTGTGAGAGTACACAAAGATGTCTTCCACGAATACTACCACAAAATAATCAAGATACGGATGGAACACATGATTCATCAGAGCCATGAAAACCGCTGGCACGTTCGTGAGTCCGAACGGAATTATCGTATACTCATATAGACAATACCAACTCTTGAAAGCTGTGAGAGGTATATCAGATGGTCTCACACGTAGCTGATGATATCCTGATCTCAGTTCAATATTCGAGAACACTCATGCTCCATGAAGTTGATCAAAAAGATCATCAATCCTCGGTAAGGGATATCATTTCTTAACCGTAAACTGGTTCAACTTCTTATAATCCACGCAAAGTCTGAGGGTACCATCCTCATTTTTCTCAAAAAGGACCGTTGATCCCAACAGATAAGTACTGGGTCGGATAAATCCCCTTGCCTGTAACTCCTCTAACTACCTCTTGAGCTCTTGCAACTCAGGTGTAGCAATCCTATAAGGAGGAATGGACACTGATACTGATCCTGGAAGAAGCTCAATAGAGAAATCCACCTCACGCTTCAGAGGTAGACCTAAAAAGTCGTCTGGGAATACATCCCTGAAACGATCAGCCACTAGAGGGAAATCCGTCTGACAAGTCCCCTGGTCATCCAGATATAAGCTCTCAATCTGGGTTGTGACTCCACCTTTCCCACGATGCTCTGGTCCAGCTCGACATTCCTGAACATCCCATTTGCCCTTGTACAAAAACTCTCTGCCCTTTGGTGACGTGAAATGCACCCTACGATGATAGCAGTCTACAAAGGCTCGAAAGGGAACCAACCAGTCCATCTCGAGAATGACGTCATCTCTCATCATCTCAAGGACATGGAGGTCCCAAAGAAAGTGACACCCACCAACCTCAAGGGGGAACTCCTTGCATTGACGCACACCAGCCATTTTAGTCCCCAACAGAGTGTCTAGCATTAAGATATTAGACGATGTAGAAACATAGAGCCCAAGGATCTCCACAACAGGTACAGATATAAAACTATGCATAACACCCATATTAAAAAGTAATAAAGATAAGAAAGATGCTACTAAAATAGTACCTCTGACTGTAGAAGGTCCAGGATCCTGCTCCTGCAGGGTCTGTTGCACTGCATATGTCTACCCAGTACCGCGACCCTACGACACAGCCTAGCTACCCTGAGCTGTCCCACCTTGTTGCCTCTGAGATCCTGGTGTCTGGCTACCACATCCACGACCACCATATCTACTTGCACGGCCTGACGTATTCTAGTTCCCCGACTGGTAAGAAGCCACTGGTCCTACTCCCACTCGTGGAGTCTGCACAGAACCCATCTCATTAGCCATCAGTGGATACGCCCTGCAAAAGTGCTATAGATGACCCATATTGCCGCAAGCTTGGAACTCCACTAGATCTCGTGGACACTGTGCTCTCTTGTGCCCCTCTCTACCACACTGGTATCACCTGACCGGCCCACCTGAAGAAACTGTCTAGTTGGTACTGCCGCCCTGAGAGAATTCCGCCTGTCTCTTCCTCTTGCCAAAAGAAAAAGTACCAGTAACTGGTGTTGAACCTCCCTGGCTCAGACCACTAGATTCCCACAGGTTCCTCTCCATAATCAGCACCTGGTTCATGATGGCGTGTACAATTGGCAACCTGAAGACATTCACCAGCGCTCAGATGTCATACCGAAGACAATCCTCAAATCATCTGGCTCTCAGCGTCTCATCACCCACCAGCACGGGTGAAAAGCGCTGAAGCTCCGTAAAACGAGCATAATAGTCCATCACTGACATAGCGCCCTGCTGCAGATTCATGAACTCTTGAGATCTATCTGCCATCAGCTTCTCCAGGAAGAAAAAGTCATAAAAGACTGCCTGAAGGTATTCCCACACCATGTCCCTATGATTATCTGACTGGGTGGTCACATCCAAACACCTCTTGGAGGAATCACGCAGCATGTATGTCGCGATCTTGACCCTCCACCCTGGAGGTGTCTCACGATGCTCAAAAATAGTCTGCATCAACCCCAGCCAAGACACCGCAGCCTGTGGTCCACCATCCCCTGATAATGTAGGCAGATGATGGTGCTGGAAGATACGTGTCAGCTCAGCCATAAATGTGGCAACCTGCAGTGCTCCCTGAATGGTCTGCATGAATCGCAATAAGCCTTCATGGAACTGCGCCTCTACACCTATTTCCGGTATAGCAGCTGGTGCCGCATCTGGCCCTACCGGAGGATCAACTGGTAGACCATGGCCCACCATCTCTAGAGTAGAGTCGTCACCGCTCTCCTGGAAAACAACGCATGTTCGTCTAGGAGGCATGACACTACAAGGTCAGACACACACCTTAGATTCAAGATTATTATGGCTGAAAACAAGAAACCACAAAGGGAACAAGTGGAAGAAGGCATCCCAAAATTTGCAGAACAAGACTACACGGCGTGTATACTGACTACACGGTGTGTACTTGACTTCCCTTCCCCTGCCCGGGTCCTTCGACACGGCTAAGCCACATGGCTCCCATTAAACAAAACTACACGGTGTGTACTTACTCTACACGACGTGTATGATGTTATTTTCCAAATTCCCATGTCGCTTGTGACATGGCCGACTACTCGGCTTGTAATTACACAGCGTGTTACACCTGCACACGGCGTGTACATCACCCCATTTCCCCAGCCACCAGGCTAAGTCCACACGGTCTATCCTCAAACAAGACTACACGGCGTATCCTCAAAGGTACACAGTGTGTTCAAGGATTGGTGACATCGACCCGTGTTGTTAGTTACATGACCAAGTCCCCAGGTCACACTACACGGTATGTTCATTATTGACACGGCGTGTTCTGTACAGGAGTTCACCGACCTGTGTTGTTAGTGACACAGCCAGTCTCCGGGTCAAAAATACACGGCGTGTATATCTGGTACACGACGTGTTTTACCCAAGCCCTTCCCTACCCCATGTCTCCACCCACTTGGTTTATGACACGGGAAGAGACTACACAGTGTGTACTTAGAGTACACACCGTGTACTTAAAAAGTTCATTTTTTTCCCGAACAGAAAGCCATACTCGGTGTGTGTAAAAGTACTACACGATGTGTATACTGGGTTTCTGGATAGTACACCACAGAAACATCCCCAGAACCGAGAAAATACCGAAAAACAACACCTAAGTGTCAAATTCCACCCCGTGAGGGCCCATACTCCCCACGAATCAATGTTTGACAGCTTATCTGTGTAATAAACAGTCAATGATCCACCAAATTTTGGTAAATGGGGCCTATACTCCCCAAAAACCAATGTTTGGCGTCCATTCTATCTACACCTCGCACAAAATTTACCCTATCAAACAGAAGGTATTTTATCAGTGCATCTATCACAACAACATGATTTTCTAGCACAACAACTATCACAACAACATGCAATTTTCTAATGCTCCTACATGGCATGGAAACTATGTATGACATGTGATTATAACATGTGCCTAAATGGTGCATGAGATTTCATACCCTCATCTCATTAGGTTTAAACTAAATAGAACCCACATATAAAAGATAGAAAACATATTACAAGTGCGTCACCCAACGGTGAAATCATATCAACTGTACAATTTGCAAAATCAGAAGAATTGAAAAATACGAGGAAGACTGGATTTTCCCTGTATGCGGGTTAGCTACGCCTGGGCATATCTTATTATCAACTACCATTTGTCCTATCCCCGTATACGGATCCAAATAGTAAATCAAAGAAAATAATCCTCTAATACCACTTTGTAACATCCCATACCCGGCTGCCATGCAACGGGTGCCCCGAATCTGGTTCACTACATGACCTCAAGCGTGTTTCCCCAAACGCCAGAGGCAGCCGACTAGCAGCGAGGGCTAGGACTGATAGTGGGGAAACTATGCCCTCATTTGTCAGAGTACAGCACATCGGAATATAAATAAAACATACAAAGAACAGCGGAAGCAGTAAATCATACACAACTGAAATAAACAAAAGCAGTGGATATAACCAACAGTATATAAATGATGATGCTACAAGTCTCAAGTTCTAAGAAAACAGCCAGAACATGTTATACATCAATACAGTACAACCAAAAGCAGAGTACAACAAAACAAAGCAAAACTGCTGGCAGCGGCATCGCGAGCCTAGGCTCGGTCCCATGCCCTCCTACTCCTCAGAAATAATCATGTACCTGAATAGGGACTCTTTCCCCAATATACAACTGTAGCAACGTAATATGTTTGGCCCAAAAAGCATGACCCAAACAGGGTGTGAGAAATATATCTCAGTAGGCACCCACCAAAGGCCCGTGCCCAACTATGTGTAACCATGCAACAACAATGCAATAGTAAAATGCAATAAAGTAAGCAGCATGCACAAGTAATCAACTTAATAGTTAAATTTCCATTTTAATATTCATTTAATCCATTAAATATTAGAAATAACCACAGTGAATTTCTATGTAAACAATCCACGTCCTCAGACAAGCAAAACCTTACCCTCAGGTAAGCAGAATCAAACACGCAGGTATAGCCCTTAGGCGTAACAGAATTTTCCCTCAAGCGTAGGAACTGTTGACCTCAGGCACATAAGTCAAGCCCTCAACCACGAAATGTTTCCCTCAGGTGAAATACTACTGCCCTTGGGATAAATAGTGCAGTGCCCTCAGGCTAATCACAACAACGCCCTCAGGCTAAATTCAACAATGCCCTCAGTCTAAACAGGAAACCGGGCCATGTTGAACATGTAAAAAAACAGTAACACACAATTTCTCTCAATGCAATTCTACAATTACTACTTTGAAGGCATACCCTCGGGTATCCCGGACAAACGACCAAACAGTGGAACACACCCCCGGGGTGGTTCCAGATCCAAGCAACGATCCCAACCAGCATTTTAATATCATATTTAAATACCTATTCAATTCTAGGTTTTAAATATAGTAATGGACTCAGCCACACGACACCACAACATGGGTTCGTGGCACAGAAACACACAAAACACACAATAGTTGGAAAACTAAACACAAAGCCATCTACCTTATACACCAACGAGCATTATACCAGGACGCCGACTCCAGAAACGCCCAAGAATGGTGTAGATCTGACGAAGAACGAAACCCACTCAAACATAAATAACTTACATTAGGAGAAGAATTGGTAAGCATCACACTAGGAGAAGAGAGGGCGTACCCGTACGGTTCCAACGAGATTGTCCGATGTAGAATCAGATTCTAGACAAACACCCGGCGGATCTTCAAAGGTCTGACCCCCTCCTTTGGCTCCAAATGGCTCAAATGCCTCCTCTGCCAAATGAGGAGGCTACTGCATGTTTTAAGATGAAAAAAAAAGTGCACGGTGTGTACTTCCAAGCACACGGCATGTAATCCTTTCATTTAACTGTTCCTCTGGCGGCTTTCCGCCAGCGCGACACTGTTCACATACCGACAAGAGTACACGACATGTACTCCTGAGTACACAGCATGTACTGCCGCCTAGCTGGTAGCTGCTCCACCGCCTTACTATTTTGGCCTGCCAACTGACTACATGGCATGTAAAGGATCACTACATGGTGTGTAGTCAGTTCCTATACCTTTTTTTGCCGACATGGCTACATGCCCAATGTACTCATCCCAACACGGCCAGAAGTACCTGGCGTGTGGAAAATGTACACGACGTGTAGTTCCAAAATTTAGGATTTTCCCCATTTTCCGTATTTTTATTAAAACTCTTAAGGAAAAGATAAAAGAATAATCATGTACCTCCAATAGAAGAACCGTGTTCTTACATAAGGTTCGTTCTATCACATGATTGAACTTGAGAGCTTATTGAGGTTTTAATATTCATGAACACATTATGATTTTTTTATCATGGAATAGTTGTTATGAAAAAAACACTATTTCAATGTAATGGAGTAAAAATTTCAAATAATCAATAATAAAGAGATATAATTAGTCATTGAATTGAATATATGTATTCTGAAGGCCAACATTCCTCCTCAACAACATTTATAAAAACATAACTGAGCCACATTCGTTATTAATTACTAATGCCTTGAATCAATTGGTAAATTTATAAGAATTCCCAATCCTCTTTTCAATATAAGAGTGTAGATAATTTATTTATGAGATAATATAATGAGTAGGATAAATTGTGAGCCTTTTGAATCGGTTAATTTAAATTTTCAATCAATAACTCTTAATTTTAATCATGATTTTTTAATGAAACTAAATTATAAATATATAAATAAATTTATGAAAAATGGGTTTATAATTGATTTCAATTTCATTATAAAAAATCACTTCAACTCCCTCGATCAAGATTTGGTCTAATTGTTTCCATTTTTTTTAAGAATCATTAACATCTATTTTTCAAATTATTTATTTCCACCTAATCAAACTAGAAACCATTGGTCCTATGAAATCCACTATCTTGTATGCATTATGCTCAACTCTTAAAGTAGAACATGAATATAATCCATTGATCATAACTTGATTCACTCAATTGATTAGGAGTAATTCCCATCACACTCCACTTGTTTAGATTCATTAAATGGAAAATGATTTGATTTTTTTGTGAAAAATAATTCCTAACCAAAATTAATTACCATGATTAAGATTAATTAATCATTAATGAACTAATTATACTACTCTTAATCTCTCACACATTATGTGATTATCCACACATAACAACAAAAACTACGATCATAAGTGGAGAAAAGATTGTAATTCATGAACATATAAAAATACAATTATTATAAAGTATATCAATAATGAAATAAGAATTAATCATTCATGAATTATAAAACACTTGTATAATAAACACTAGATTCGAAAAATTTCCTAATAAAAATTGTGTTTCCCCTGACCTAGGAACCTGAACCAGTATGTGGCATAGCTCGAAGGGTGTTCCGAATCCCCATGAACTGGTCACTCATGTTAATGATTCAAGAAAGTACCTTATTAGTAGATTTCAAAATAAAATAAATAAATCAATGTAAATGATATCTCAATGAAACCATAAAAATCCATATGTAAAAAACATCCTAAAATGGAAAAATTATTGTTGATATATTAATAAAAATAAATATAATTACAATCCAAGAGATTATACAAAATTGGATTAGGCTACTGAAAATGAGCTGAAAAACATAACAAAACAATGATGTTTATAACTATATGGAAAAAAAATTCAACCTCTAACTATGTACCCTCTATTACCCAACCGTAGTAACATAAGTTCTTCCACCTTTAATAGATGAATTTCCTTTACTTGTGTCTAAAAAATAGTTTCTATATACACAAATTGTGTGTATATATGATTTGAGAACATCTTGATCTTGAGAATCCAACAAATATTTTCATTAATAATCATTATTATAATCTAAATAAACATTTTAGTTTATAAAAATTTAAATTTAAATCCACTTTTAACATTTTATATAAGGATAGGAATAATAAAATGTAAAAAAATCTAGGCACCACGAGATAACACTAGGGTATCTAATTTCATAGCCTCATTGTAGTATCCTCATATTATTAGTGATTGATCTGGTGCATTTCATGTGTAATTGGTCACTAGGGGAAGTATTTACATGTGTATAGTAGCATGTTGACACCCGTTTGTGGAAGCACATCCAAATTCCATGTCTTTAGTTTGTGTTTTTTCATAAAGAATGGATAGAAAGGGAGGAACATTCCCAGTGGAACTTTTCATAGTATTACCACCTAGTCAAATAAGGTTATTAAGTTCTATTCCCTTTATATTCAAATCAATTTGAACTTTTAACTCATTATATAAAAAAAATATGTGAAAAGAATTCAATTATCACCTCAATAAAAAGGAAATAATTTTTTAATCAAGCAATTAGACAAATATTTTCTCTTTATATCTTTATATGCATCAAAAAAAATTAAACTATTTTATAAATTTTTTGGTGGGAATTTTAGTGCATCAAGAAATGGTATATCCTAAAACCACATAACTTATTCACATTAAATCACCAATAACTAAATGTAATCCATAACGAAGGAAAATAAAATAACCTATGGAATCAATTAGAAACCATATAAAAATAAATTAAACCTATTTTTTGAGATTTAGAAAAAACTAAGCCACCATGGTTATATGTAATAGAGTAAACATATATTGGAATAAAGAAAGATCTAAGATAAGGAATAAGGGGCCTAAATTGAAGAATATCCCACATTAAATCTACCAAAATAGAGAGTATGGATGGGAGTTCATGCGTGAGGGATGGGATAATTATTTATGGGGAGATGAGGGGGGGGGGTTAATAGTAGTAAGGAAAATTTAGAAAACCCATATTTTTTATTCTAGGGAGATTGTTTGTAGGCATGGTTTGGCTGCATTGTTTTCCTAACCACACAAAAATTGTCTGGATCACCACTGCTTCACTAGGTAAATTTTTCACTTGGGAAAAATGGTTGGCTAATCTGTTCACTAAACAAAAATTTCAACAATATGAAAAAATATATACTAATTTCAGGGTTACTCTTAATGATAAACTAACAATGAAGAAGACTAGTTTTTTCAAATATAACTATATCATTATCAATAATCTTAGAAAATCATTAATAAAAAACAAAGATAATAATTTGAAAATATATACTTGAAAATGAATTCATTGGGAGGAAAATACACCCCACTATATCCCTTTATGGACAAAAAAATCCAACCAAAATAATGATCAATGGACAAAGGAGGTTGCTGCTCTATCATAAATTATTCCTACTCCCATGTCTCATTAGAGTCTATCCTGTGTTATCATTATATTAAGACCAGTGTGAATTTTTCCCTCGTAAAAATTTCTTCTCAGAGTAAAAAATTCATATTGATTTATTAGTCACTGACACATCAGATTCCAAATCAGGTTCTTCCAAACATTAAAGATGACATGGGTCTATATAATAATTTTTTCTGTTGAGAAATATAGAGTAGATCGTGAATTAAAATTATTTAATTTGGAAAAAATAATAAATATTCCAATTTCTCAATTATATCAACAATTTCAAATGTCCTGGCATACCTTAGAGGAATCATCATTTTCTTCCCTAATTGAGGATGACCAACCAAGGAGAAATAATTTAAAATAGGAAATAACTAATAAATAATTCCATGGGAATGCATCAAAAATTTATATATTAATTTTGGTGACTCTAATTAGTTTCCCATAATTATCAAAATATATGAGTTAGGCTAGTATTATAATGAATGATACACAACTTGACAAGAGATGTGTCTCCCACCTTGGTCCTGTTTCGTGAAGATAAGCATGATTAATAGTATAAATCTTTGATTGTAGATATTATGATTGAGGAGTTCTACCTATTATTAAAAGAAAATTAAACCATGGTAATGTGGGTATCTCATGTCTCACAAAATTCTAATACACACAAATAGAGAATATCATCTAAGATCAGGATTGATGATATATTTTACTCAACCTTACTTGAGAGACCATCACCACATAGAGGTATTTTTTGAATCATGAGTTAAATAAGGGATCTCTATAATAATAAATAAAATATGGTAATGTATGTAACCTCATGATCTTCTACACTTACAACATAGTAAAATAATTCATCATAGTGTTTTCTTTGATAATAATCAAATATGTGGACATGGGAAACAGATCGATAATTACCCATATAGAATTACTTCCTCAAGGGAATAAGGATTCCTTGAGAAAATACCATGTACACCTCCTCACACTTCAATATAAAAAACTAGGGGATTTTGTAGTTAAAAATTTATCGTTTGAAAAGTATTACATTGAGAAATAAAATCTCTAATGTGACATATCATATGTGGCCCCTAATACTATATTCTCATATCCTAGTACATCTTACTGATTATTATATGAAAATCCCACTATGATTTCTGGAAATACCCCATTATGGACCATTTTATTGACATTTGAACCATGAAATGATTCTTAAATAAAAGGGTGCCTTCTGGAGTTGGTGATCACACAATGGTTGTATTCCCACCATATATAGTTTCCATATCCATTGAAAATCATAATATCATGTTTTATCTTAGTGGATGAGCTTTAGAATAGATAGTGATATCTGATTACTAGAAATGAATACACTACCTTCTTCATCCTTCACATATAGGTTCATCTGAGAAAATAGGTCCATCAAATCACATTTATTACAAAACTCATTGAGGGACAATGCGGGATTTTTTTTGAGGGAATTAGAATCCTAATGTTTATTTCTTTTTTTGTTGGTGTTGTTAAAATCAAATCCCTAAAGAAATTCTGAAAATCATCTCTACTAAATATTTTGGTCCTTCTAGGAAAATATATAGGTCAAACAATTATAATCTAAAAATAATGTCAATATTTCACATAAATGATAATGGATTCATCTCATAACAACATGTTTCACAACTAGATGGTTTAGTTCATGGTCTGGGTGGTTCCATTCAATTGGTTAGAGTTAGTGAGAGGCATATTCCACCACATTATTATCCTTCTAAAGAACACACCCCATTCATATACCTGATGCCTCGTAGTAATCTTTATAAAATTTAACAGCCTCAGGTAA
This sequence comes from Viscum album, assembly GCA_963277665.1. NCBI lineage: Eukaryota > Viridiplantae > Streptophyta > Magnoliopsida > Santalales > Viscaceae > Viscum > Viscum album. The sequence goes on from OY728167.1 coordinate 403,067,628, forward strand.
AATCAAAATTATAGTTAAAATCAACCACTGATTTAACTCATCAAATAATGGTTGACACACAAGTCTCCACTAGAATATCACCCCTTTCTGTGTAATTTCTTCCAAGGGAGATGAAAGCTCAATGAATTCTCCCATGAATAGTCCTCAATATCCTACCACCTTGATAATATCATAATTTCAAAAAACAATTTGGGTACCTTTCATGACATAATAAGACTAACATCATTAGGATCAACAGAGATAACCTCTCCCAACACAGCATGATATCATAGATCCAGAAACTAAGCTTGGATAGTTTGTCTATATAGTGGTGATAGTGTATGATTCCCAAAATAATTCTAAAATTCATTCAATTATCCACCTCTATAATAGATTAATCTTGAATGAAATACTAAAATACAATGACAAAGGTGTTAAGGAACTAATGGAATATCTAGTTCATGATTTAATTGAAGACCACATGATAATTGGTCAACCCCAAATTGAATAACCAAGTACATGAAATGGAATTACCTTCTTGAAAAATAGTATTAGTAACATCAACATCTATCACCCTAAGATAGTGTATCTAGAATAATGATAAATCATAGAAAAACACCTTGATCCCATTATCTAGTCAAATATGTTGTTAATACAGGGAAATGGGATTGTGATGTGGTTCAACATTGGATAGTCAAAACACATATAGAGGGCCTCATCTTCCTTTTTAGGAAAAAAATATCAGGGTGGCCCATGTTGACCGACTATGGTAAATGGTGCCTTTATCTTTTAGTATGACCAGATGAATCAATAATTCCTTTAACAATATGAGATCAATAGGATACAAAAGGGAGACATATTGGTTCAGTCCCCAAATTTAGATCAATAGTTAACTCAACTTCCCTCTATAGAGGAAACCCTGTGGAATCATTCAGGAAAACTAAATTGAACACTTTGACCACTGGTGATAAAAACCCCCTATAATTCTATTCGTTAACATCCCAGAAAATATTTGACCCCTAAAAGATTTTTTTTGACTTTTTATAGAATAGGAGGGTCTTCCGAACTATACCATGGGTCCCATTTTACCTATAATAGTCATGGGCTCTCATTAGGGAAGGTGAAAATCACTATCCACAACAAATAATAAATATAATCATTAAAATCATTTATCTAGTCAACCGTAAGTTTTACATAGAAATGATCATTTCCAAGGATATGAAGGTCTCATAGATGATGGTATTTCGACATAGTAATTACACAATAAGGGAACCAGAATCATTACACATTGTTTCTTCCAATAGGCATGAATATCTCTATAACATTGAGTATGAGATCAATAAGGAGATTCAATAATTAATTAGTAAGAGTATATATAAATGATTTTGAGGAAACTATATCAAATAAATAAGCCTTCATAGTTGAATCAATAAGTATATTACTTCTCACCATCATAGGCCCTGCATCAGATTTCACTGGTGTATAATCTTAACTCATAAAACCACTTAAACTCTAAATTATCATGATTTTTGTTACTATTGTAAGAGTCATCACTAATTCAACATTATACATCAAAAAACCATTCCTAATCCAAAACCGAGAAGGATGGTGATATACTATCTAAGGGAAATATTTGTGTATATTGGATCCCATTGGGGAAGAAGAGTTATCCCCACTATGGGGAGGGAGGGTTTTATAGAAATATATATGGAGTTGGACCAGAAATCTATAAGAATTTAATTTAATAGGTTCAACTGATCACAATGACTGTATATATCATACTACAACCCAATGGTGGAAAACTACCGACCCACCACCTACAGTTGTCATCATTGAAGAATGAGGCAGATTTCTAGAATAATTTCTAGTATCTATCCCTATTTTTTTATTACTTCCTACTCATCTATGAAGAACCAACCACACCACCACCATTCACAGAATCATCTACAATTATTTTGTAAATCTCTTCTTAGTTGTTCCCTAATAACAAGGATAAATCAATAAACTCTACATATATAAGGTATTTAATAAAAAATCTTGGGGATAAATATTTGATCGTTGGGCCATCACAAAGATTAATGATTTAAAATCTTATTTATAATTTATTTTGAAATAAAATAGGACCAATTGAGTAGATTAGGTCACATATTTCATGGCTAACAAATTTAAATGTTTTAGGCACACAAATTCTCAATATTTTTCCAACATAATGGTGCCAGGTTAAAAATATTGAGTGTATTTCACCATAAAATCATTACATCTCTATTTCCATGATTTATTTATTAATATCCAACACATAACACTTTAAACTGTGGAATTCAATCTTGAATGAAGAACGATTTACAATAATAGAATCAACAATCCTAAAAAAATTAATTATATGATGGGTTTTCTCTAACGATTATACAGGATTTAGAGGATAATTTCTTCCCTAGAATTATTAAGGATTATTCTCAATCCTTCACAGAATTTTAATCAATGTCAATATAAAAAAGTGATACCAAAACACACCCCTTGTGGCATAACTGGAATATCCTAAACCACTTCCTCAAAATGTTTCTAATCAACTTATGGATTAGCTCATGATATTTAATTTGCAATATCCTATGGTGGGTTCATTGGGGGTATTCTAGGAGGCATATCTATAAATAAAAAAGTAGATGAAAAAATGAAAAATATTTCAATAAGGAAAATAAAACTAGTAACATTTCAAAAAAATTATGCACAAATCATAAGAAAGGGAGACAAAAATTACACATTTCCAAGAATGTATGCTACCATGAACCATCTTCTACCCAAAAATCATAAATAATGGAAAATATAAATTGTAATGACCTAGGTATTTATAGAATAGTACTTTTTATTTTCAATTAATATTTATGAATAATATATTGAATTTTACATTAAAGGGTACACTTTTTATGATGGCGTACTCAACACGCGACAAGGAGTTTCTCCAAAATCATATGTTGCACATAACTTTGAGTTATACTGAAAAATAATACAATAATAATTATTATTATTTTAAATGGAATTTAATAACAAATTCAATGTTTTGGATAAAAGAACTATTTTTATAAAAAAGCAGTTTTACCGCCTCTTGATGGAAAACCCCTTTTAAATCTATTTATTCTCAGTTTTATATATTCTATTTGAAAAAATAAACTTCTTCTATAAAAGGGTGACATAAAAATTTACTTTGGTTAAATTTTTGGTAATTTTCTCATAAAGTTCATTTTTATGAAAAGTGAAAAATACTGCATTTAAATTCAAAACCAGCTTTTCAAATAATTTAATTATATTGATATATTATCATTTTAATTGGTTTTAAAGTGTAATTTGATTATGTTTTTATAATTTAATCCAATTTTGGTCATTGGAAGTAACTTGAATTTTAAATTGGATATAAACACATGCCAATATTATGGTAGTTTTTACTTCTTAAAAACATGCTTTTTGTTTGCACAACGGTAAATAATTTTAAATTAATTTAAGAAAATTCTATGTTTTGAATTTTTAAAAATGAATTCCATATTTGGAATCATAAGGTTCAAATTGTTTAAATATGTACCTTTTATTTTTGGACATTATGAATACTAACTTCAGTAATTATTTTATTTACCATGGTAAAAGTGTAAATCTGGTAAATAAGTGTAAAAACTAATATTATAATAATATTAAACTACCATAAAACATATCATAATCCTATTGGATGAGATATTTCTTACAATGGTCATCCTTGGGTCGATTTTGTGACCCCATGGAGCCACTTGGGTGTGATACTAACATGTTATAAGAATTAATTTAATGTAAAGGGAAATATAACATAAACATGTATCTTTTACTAAAATAAATTTCATATGGGGTAATATAAACTATAACTTCAACTATAAATGGTAATTAAAAAGATAAAAATATTTCCTACATCAGGATATTTTATTTATAATTTTTATACATTAAATAAATAAATTTAATTATGACATAATGATGATCCAGTGATTTCTTCATTAATAAAAGATTTAAATAAATGATATTATAAATATTAACATAAATGTAATTTGATTATTTTGATTCCATAAATGAATTTTTGGAATATATTGACATATTATATTTGATTAAATACTTTTGGTTTGAAGGAATAATGTTTTTATGATTTTAATAAAAATCAATTACTTTATTGTGTTAAAATTGACATTAATGAGTTTTTTTAAAAAATTATATTTTATTAAATGATATAATAGTCCTAAAAATATAATATTTGAAAAAATTAATTATTTAATATTAAAAATGACATTAATGATCCACTTATGGTTCTATTGTAATTTTATTGTAAATATAGTTACCATATATTATGAAAATGTAAGAAGACATGGTAAGAGTTAATGATTTTAACTAAGGGTTAAAGAAAAAAGATTATGTTAATTTTGTGACCTAAACATGTATAAAACAAATTGTTTTATAGGTTTTCGACCCAAAGGATACTTATCTTTGAAATAAATTTGTTTTAGACCACTTGAAACTGAAAATAAATTTATAATAAAATAATATTTGAAGCCTTTCTAAATTGCCCCTCCTCCCTCTTATAAAAGACCACCACCTCTACCCACTTACTCACACCGATAAAGCCCCTTGTATCATCAAAAATATGATCAAATAATATCCCAACATCCCAAACTTCCTCTTTTAAGCCTTACCTTGGGAAGAAGGAAATTCAAGGAATCCTTTTGGCTAAAATCAAAAGAAGTTACCCGATTTAGAGGTAACAACTTCTCTCAAGTTCTTTTATTTTATTTTCCTTCTCCACTCCCTATGATATTATTATTATTTTATTTTATAAAAAAACAGTATCCTTGATGTAAAAGGATGTTTTTATGAGAATGATTCGAACTACCCTTACACACACCTCTGTCTAATGGATATGAACATACTTTTTCTGTGGACGGTGAACTACTACCTCACGAAACGATGATTGTTCAATTTTCCCCTACCACCTTTCAGGGTGTCCATTATGATGGCACTGTATTTATATATGATATTTATTATATTTATATTGTTTCTATGATGATGTAATTTCCCTTTTTATCATACCTTTATTCTTTCAATAATGTGTAAATACGATAATTTCATTTGTGGAAGTGTGGACTACCACCCACTAAATGTGATATGACTCATTCATGCCATTTATGGAACGTATAAAGGAAGTAATTAATGAAATTATGTAATGTATATAAAATATGATATTATAATGTATTTATAATATACCTATTTATCATTTAGTTTTCATTCCTTTAAATATGAAAAGGAAATGAAAGTATTGTTCATGCATACGTACGACTTAACGTCTCCATGAATGGTGAATTTAATTTCCTATCTATAAATGTTATGGACTATTATAAATACATATATACTGGATATATATGATACTTAAATCATGAATAATATTCTTCTGATTATGTAATTTTAATTACATGGATAATTTATATCAAAACAAGTTCATTTTTGACTCAAGTACCGAACATCAACAAAACGTTCGATTTGTACTAAAATAATTAACCATTTGTTATAACAAGGTAATAAGTGATATAAAATGAATAATAAACTTTAAAAATGTTCAGAATCAAGTATAAATTAACCTATGTTTGTTATTCAGGAAATTAAAGAATGAACGAGACAAGTCGGACTCAAGGTAAGGGACTTTGTCTCAATCTCCTCTCATTAAGACATTTCTTGATAATATCCACCTCTATTCTTTTATAAGGTGTATATAAAATCAATATAACATTTCATATCCATATCTTACCAATACTAGTATCTTTTATTAATTCTTGAAGATTAATATTTAAATGTTCAAAGTGGTATGGGACACCTTGAACATTTAAAGATTTAATTAACAAATATTTTTCTTCATGATATAAATTTTCGTATTTATTTATATGGATATAAAAGGATTATAAAGGAAATTTTGTTTATATATATAGTTTCATTAAATTTTTTCAAAAGGAATATTTTTTACAAAGCATTTTAGTTTCTTTAAAAAATGAGCAAGAATGTTATTTTTTTAACATATCCGACAATAACGACTTCTCCACCACTGTAACCGTTATTTGATATTTAGATTCCTATATATGGCATATGTATTTTAGATAAATACCTTATTCCTTTAATTGGGTATCTTGGTATTTAATATTGGATACTTAAATAAAAATGGTATTATTATATGAATTTTCTTTCATATGGTATTAGAAGAAGTTTTCAAAAGGGTGTTTTGTGATGAACATGTTTTATTCATAAAATGGTACATGGGAATTTTATGAGACGAGTGAGCCTCGAATAGATTATAAGAATATTTAATCCCCATTATAGTTCATGGGTGATCCCAAAACAACTTATAAAAAGGGTTGTTCCCCATTATTGCTCATGGGTGAGCCCAATATAGCTTATTTAAAGGGTGATCCCCATTACAGATCTCCAATTTAATAGTTGACCATATATTTATTCTAATTGGAAGATTATTGAAAGGGTTTTATAAATATGATGATATAAGTCCCCTAAAAGAGTTTTATTTGATTGTTATAAGTTTTAGTGTTTTTTATTGAGAAAAAATTATGAGTTTTATTCCTGTGAAAATGTTTTTCTTCATTCGGTAAAAGAACATTGAATGGGTTATCAGGTATTAACTAGACTAATGGATTTAATTTATTTTTATGTCCCTTACTGATCTTTTTGTGCTCATCCCATGCTTTAAATGTTTTCACAGGATTTTAGGGAGAATATAGTCATGTATGGAGTCAAGGAAAAGTTATGCTGATTAAAGATGAAAAGAAACCATGTTTATTTTTAAAAGTTTTATTTTAAATGAAGAAACATATAATATTAGAAGTGTCCACTTTGTATTTCTATGTTTTTTTGAGTAATATTTATTTCCAAATTCTTTAAATATCTAAAACTGAAAATATCCTCAATGTGAATTCTTGACATAACTCTAGATTATGTTACATTTAAGGATGTGGCCTTATAGTTGGAATCAGTAGATGGTTTAGATAATATTAGAGGTCAGGATGGTGTTAATTGATTTCCTTTGGAGGATTTAACTTTATGGTTAAGTTGAAATTTTGTATCATTTTAAGATGACCTTATTGCTTCATATAAAATATGTCTATTCAGAATGGTATTTTGTTGAGGAAATATGAAATCTGTAATGGGAAGACATCAAGAGGAAAATATCCTTTCAAATCAATAACATGAGGTGGTCATAATTGGAACATAACATTTTCTACAGTGATGGAGTAGTTGACCTAGGCTATAAATTGTAGTGGTATCCATGCACGACATTATCCAAATCAACCGTAGAAGAATATGTCAGTAGTGGACCATTTAATTAGTTAGAATCCCCCATTGTTCAATGGATCATCTGACCTAGTTGTAGCTGAAGGATGGATCATTACCTTGGAAAAGATATTTGAAGTCATGTGATGTTTAGAATTTCAAAAGGAAACTCTTTCCATCTATCATTTTTAAGGTGAAGCTGATTGATGGTGGTCATTAATTAATAATAATACAGATAAAAATGATTTTGATGAAATGGAATGGGAATAATTTTAGGATATTTTCCGTGAGAAATATTTTCCTAAGGTTTTTATTCTTAGGATCGAGAAAACATTCTTGGAATTAAGGAAAAATGTTCAGGATTCAATTACTACAAATGAAGCGAACTTCACAAGATCGTCTAGGTATGTTCCAGATTTTATTCGATACATTGATGATAAAACTAATATTTTTTACTCAGGATTAAAACTGGGGCTATGAATAGATTTGGCCTCCAGAGAATTTAAAAGTTACTAAAAAGTGGTTCGTTGTGCTGGAAAGTTCAAATGGATTTTTCCGACACTTATGTTCCACGAGATGATAAGAGTAAGAAATGGTCAAGAAACAATGAAATGAAGAATCAACCTACTAAGAATTCTAAAGGTAATCCCAAAACGTGTTCCAAGTGTGGTAAAAATACATTTTGGGGAATGTATGTCAGGATCTGGAAAGTGTTACCGGTGTGGTAAGTTTGGTTACAAGGTTCGTGACTGTAAGGAAAAGGCTCTTAAATAGTCCAATAATAAGATAACAGATATCTAGTCTACAATAAGATTCATTAGCTATAATGATTTGGGACATTATTAAAATAAGGGTCTGAATTTAATTACCCTGGGAGGAAATCGGTATGATCGGAAACAAAATGGTTTGGGAAAATATTTTTTTGCTACTATAGTTGATGTTGAGACATCTGAAAAAATGATGGAAGCTCCTGAGAGACCGGTATTTTTCAAAGGATAACCATAATTTCAATGTTATAGACACACCTACTAAGGTTTTATGTGATTTGATAATAAGTTTTTAAAGTCCTTTCTGGGATATGTTTTATGAGGTTATGTTTATATACGTTTTTAATGTGGAATTATGCCTTTACTTTTTGACCTTAGTTATAAGATATGGATATCCTTTATGGTTTGTGTGAACTTTTATACATAAGGTTATTCATAGGGATATATATCAGATTTTGGGAATATTATGAAGATGAAATTGTGCTTATAAAATAAAAATACAACAAGTAATAATGATTCCTTATGTTCTTAGTCACTCTAATAAATAAATTCCTCAACATTATAAAAAGGACCTTAAAACAAAAAAATTGTCCATTTATTTTTCCAATTAGGAAATCAATTACTGTTTGTCCCATCACAATTATATGGTTTTCCGGTTGTCAACTTTCTCTTAATAAGTTTTTCTATCACTCTCCATCAGAACTTGATGGTTTGTTTTATCTTCCATATCCATGATTTACTATATGGAATCCTAGTATCTTTATCTCTTGTGAACTTTTTTACTTCAATTTATTTATTTTATAGTGGTTGTTATATTAACCATTTTTCTGATGTGGGATTTTTAATGAGTTTTTCACGCCCAATTTTAAAATTGCGGGGACACAATTTCTAAATGCGGGGAATGATGTAATGACTTAGGTATTTATAGAATAATAATTTATATTTTAAATTAGTATTTATGAATTTGATATTAAATTTTACATTAAAGAGGATTATTTTTCCGACCGCATACTCGACACGCAACAATGGGTTTCTCCAAAATCTGACGTTGCACACATCTCTGAGTTATACTGAAAAATAATACAATAATTATTTTTTTATTTTAAATCGTAGTAAAATACTAGATGTTGGAATGGTGGGAATGAATAATATCAACTAAATTTTGAAATATGTTTTGAAGTTGTTTAAATAATGATTGATTAGTTACAAAATTTATTAGAAATGAATATAAAAACAAATTGAATATAAAGGATTAGTTTTTATGAAAATCTATTTAAATGAAAATAATTGTGTTTATAAAATCTTATCAATATTTGTGGATTTTTATTTAATTAAAAATATACTTTATATACTCAAAGTAATGTTATAAATTCATCTTATATAATTTTTAGATATGATATAAGAACAAATTCAATTTTTCGGATAAAAGAGAGATTTTTCAAAAAAAGATGTTTTACTGCCTTTTGATGGAGAACCCTTTTTAAATATAGTTTTGTCACTTTTATATGTTATATTTGAAAAAATAAACATCTTCTATAGAATTGGTACATTAAAATTTACATAGGTTAAATTTTTGTTAATTTTATGATAAATTTAAATTTTTAATGAATTGTGAAAAATAATGCATTTTAATTCAAAACTGCATTTTCGTCTAATTTTTTATATAGTTAGTTTATCATTTTAATTTTTTTATTGTGTAATTGGATTATGTTTTTATAATTTAATCCAATTTTGGTCATTGTATGTAATTTCACTTTTAAATTGGACATAAACATATGTCAATCTTTTGGTAGTTTTTACTTCTCAAAAACACACTTTTTGGTTTTGAAAACATAAATTAATTTTAAATGAATTCTTGTAAGTTCTTTGTTTTGAATTTGGAAGAATTTATTTGATATTTGTAATCAGAAGGTCCAAATTATATAAATATTTACCCATTATTTTTGAACATTATGAATAATATCTTAAGTAATTATTTTATTTACCATGGTAAAAGGGTAAATCTGGTAAATAAGGGTAAAAAAATAAAATTATAATAATATTAAACTACCCTAACACATGTCCTAATCCAATTGAATGAGATATTTCTTACCATGGGCATCCTTGGGTCAATTTTGGGACCCCATGGTGCCATTTGGGTGTGACAGTCACATGTTATAAGTATTAATTTAAATTAAAGAGAAATATAACATAAACATGTATCTTTTACTAAAACAAAATTTTTATGGGGTTATATAACCACTCTCTTAGAATAAAAATATTCATTATAAATATAAAAATATTTACTACATCATGATATTTTATTTAAAAATTTTAGACATTAAATAAATAAATTTAATTATGACACAATGATGATCTAGTGATTGCTTCATCGCAAGTGCATAAATTATTTACCACGTCAGCATTTGTTACGTCAGTTATAAACAATCGACCTAAAAAGTTGTAAAAGTTGATTTATCATGTGGGTTATATTATAAATGACATAAAAAATTCCAGTATTTTATTTTTCACGTCAAATATTTTATAACTGTCGTGATAAATACGATTTATCACGTCGGTTATTATATAACTGACATCAAAGATCCACTTTATCACATAGATTATTTTATAACTAATGTAAAAATTTGTTTATCACGTCTGTTATATAATAAATGACCTACTGAAGGTTAAAAAATAGTTTATAACGTCAGTTATTTAATAACCGATGTGATAAATCATTTAAAAAATTTATCATGGCCTGTATTGTGTCACTGTGTATTTTTCGATTAGGTGATTGCGGCTCATCTCTCTAGCATAGAAAACCTGGAAACTATTCTTCAAAAAAATTCCATCCAACCACATTTTCTGATAACATTCATTTTTAATGAATATTGAAAAATATAGCATTTAAATTCAAAACCACCATTTCATATAATTTATTTATATAGTAATATTGTCATTTTAATTGGTTTTAAAGTGTAATTGGATTATGTTTCTATAATTTAATCCAATTTTGGTCATTATAAGAAATTTAACTTTTAAATTTCATATAAACACATGTCAACATTTTGGTAGTTTTTAATTCTTAAAAAAACATTTTTTGTTTTGACAACGGTAAATAATTTTTAATTTATTTATGAAAATTCTATGTTTTGAATTTTTAAAAATTGATTCCATATTTGGAATCAGAAGGATCAAAATTGTGTAAATAGGTATGTTTTATTTTTGGACAGTATGAAGAGTAACTTTAGTAATTATTTTATTTACCAGGGTAAAAGGGTAAATCTGGTAAATAAGGGTAAGAAAGTAAAATTATAATTATATTAAACTACTCTAACACATGTCCTAATCCTATTGGATGAGATATTTTTTATCATGGTCATCCTTGGGTCGATTTTGGGACCCCATGGATCCACTTGGGTGTGATAATGACATGTTATAAGAATTAATTTAATGTAAAGAGAAATATAACACAAACATGTATCTCTTACTAAAATAAATTTCATATGGGGTAATATAACTAATAAATGAAAATATAAATCTTGATTAGAAAGTTAAAAATATTTCATACATCATGATATTTTATTTATAATTTTTATACGTTAAATACATAAATTTAATTATGACACAGTGATGATCTAGTGATTGCTTCATTAATAAAGGATTCAAATAAATGATATTATAAATATTAACATAAATATAATTGGATTATTTTAATTCCATACATGAATTTTTTGGATTAAATTTCCATATTATATTATATTTAATTCTTTTGGATTGAAGGAATCAGGTTTTTATAACTTTAATAAAAATCAACTACTTTATAGTGTCAAAATTGACATAAATGAGTTTTTAAAACAAATACAATTTTATTAAATGATATAATAGTCCAAAAAACCTAATATTCGGCCAAATGACTTATGTAATGTTTAAAATGTCACCAATGATCCAATTATGTTTCTATTGTAATTTTATAGTAAATACAGTTACCATATATTATGAAAATTCAAGAAGACATGGTAAGAGTTAATGTTTTTAACTAATGGTTAAAGAAAAAAGATAATGTTAATTTTGTGACCTAAACATGTCTAAAACCTCTCGGTTTATAGGTTTTCGACCCAAAAGCATCTTATATTTGAAATAATTTAGTTTGGGACCATTTGAAATTCAAAATTAATTTACAATAAAATAATATTTCAAGACTTTCTAAAGTGCCACTCCCCCCTCTTATAAAAGGCCACCACCTCTACCCAATTACTCACACCTATCAAGCCCCTTGGATCATCAAAAACATTATAAAATAAATTACCAACATCCCTACCTTCTTATTTTAAGCCTTACTAGGGGAGAAGACAATTCAAGGATGCCTTTTGGCTAAAATCAAAAGAAGTTACCCGATTTAGAGGTAACATCTTCTCTGAAGTTATTTTTTTCTTTTCCTTCTCCACTCCCTATGATATTATTATTATTTTATTTCATAAATACACAAATATCCTTGAAATACTAGGCTTTTTTATGAGAAGTATTCAAACTACACTTACACACACCTCCATCTAATGGATATGAACATACTTTTTCTAAGGACGACGAACTACTACCTCACGAAACGATGACTGTTCAATTTCCCCCTACCACCTCTAATGGTGGCCATTATGATGGAACTATATTTATATATGATACATATTATATTTATATTTTCTATATTCTTATGTCTTTTTCCATTAAAATATACCTTTATTCTTTCCATAATGTGTAAATACGATAATTTCATTTGTGGAAGTGCGGACTACCACCCCCTCAAAGTGATATGACTCGTTCATGCCATACATGGAATGTATAAAGGATTGAATTAATGAAATTATGTAATCCATATAAAATATGATATTATAAAGTAATTATAATATACCTATGTATCATTTATTTTGATTCATATAAATATGAAAAAGAAATGAAAGTAGTGTTCATGCGTACGTATGTCTTAACATCTCCATGAATGGTGAATTTAATTTCCTATCTCCAATGATATGGAATATTATAAATAAATATATAATGGATATATAGGATACTTAAATAATTAATAATATTCTCTTGATTATGTAATTTTGATTACGTGGACAATTAAATCAAAACAAGTTCATTTTCAACTCCAATACCAAACATCAACAAAACGTTTGATATGAACTAAAATAAATAACCATTTATTATAACAAGGTAATAAGTGATATAAAATCAATAATAAACTTGAAAAATGTTCTGAATCAAGTATAAATTAACCTAAGTATGTTATTCAAGAAATTAAAGAATGAACGAGACAATTCAGACTCAAGGTAAGGGACTTCGTCTCAATATCCTTTCTTTGAGGCATTTCTTGATAATATCCACCTCTATTCCTTTGTATGGTGTATATAAAATCACTATAACATTTCATATCAATATTTTTTCTTTACTAATGTAATTTATTAATTCTTGAAGATTAATATTTAAATGCTCAAAGTGTTATGGGACACCATGAATGTTTAAATATTTAGTTAGAAAATCTTTTTCTTCATGATATTAATTTTCATATTTATTTATATGGATATAAAAGGATTATAAAGGAAATTTTGTGTCTATCTAGAATTCCATTCAATGTTTTCAAAATGAATATTTATATAAAAATAATTTTACTTTCTTTATAAAACGAAAAAGGTAATGTTATTTTTTAATGTATACGATGATAACGACTTCTCCGCCACTGTAACCGTTATTTGATATTTAGATTCATCTATAAGTCTTATGTATTTTAAATAAATCCCTTATTCCTTTATTTGGGTATCTTGGTATTGAAAATGGGATTCTTAAATGAAAATTGTATAGTTATATGAATTTTTTTTCGTATGGAATTAGAATAAGTTTTAAAAAAGGGGTTTTGTGATGAACGTGTTCTATTTATAAAATATTACAAGGGAATTATATGAGACCGGGGAGACTGGCATAACATATACAAATATTTAAGCCCTATCATATCCCACAGGTGAGCCCGAAACATCTTATACAAAGGGTTGAGCCCCATTATAGCTCATGGGTGAGCCAAATATAGCTTATACGAAGGGTGATCCTCATTATAGATCTCCAATTTGATAATCGACCATATGGTTATTCCAATTGGAAGATGTTTGAAAGGGTTTTATAAATATATTTCTCTATGCCACCTAAAGAAGTTTTATTTTCTTGTTATAGGTTTTAGTTTTTTTCAGTGAGAAAAAAGTTTTTTTTATTCAAGTGAAAAATGTTTTGTTTCATCCGCTAAAAGAAAATTGAATGGGTTATTATGTTTTAACTAGAATAATGGTTTTTTATATATATTTTTGTCCTGTACTGATATTTTTGTTCTCATCCCATGTTTTAAATGCTTTCACGGGATTTTAGGGAGAATGGAGTCAAGGACGGAGTCAAGGAAAAGTTATGATGATTAAACATGAAAAGAAACCATGTTTATTTTTTAAATTATTATTGTAATAGAAGAAAAAGATACTAATGGAAGTGTACTCTTTGTATTTATATGTTTTTTTTGTAATATTAATGGCCCAATTCTCTAAAACTCTAAAACTGAAAAGATACTCAATGTGAATTCTTGACTTAACTCATGATTATTTAACATTTAAGGCTGGGGCCTTATAGTGGGTGTCATAGGATGGTTTAGATAATATTAGAGGCTAGTATAGTGTTAATTGCTTTCGTTTAGATGTATTAAACTTTATGTTTAATTTGAAATTATGTCTCATTTTAATATGACCTTGTTGTTTTAACTAAACTATGTCTATTCAGAATGGTTTTCTATAGAGGAAATACGAAAGCTATAATTCGAAGAAATCAAGAGGAAAATAGACTTTCAAATCAACCACATGAGGTGGTCATAATTGGAACAGAACAGTTTGGTGCAGTGATGGAGTAGTTGACTCAGGCTATAGATGGTAGTGGTATCCATGCACGAGATCATCCCGATCAACTATAGAAGAATATGTCACTAGTGGAAGATTTTATGAGTCAACATCCCCCATCATTCAATGGTTCATCTGACCCAGTGGTAACTGAAGGATGGATTAATACCTTGTAAAAGATATTTGAAGTCATGGGATGTTTAGAATGTCAAAAGGAAACTCTTTCCATCTATCATTTTGAAGGTGAAGCTGATTGATGGTTGTAATTAGTTAAGAATACTAAATAGAAAAATGATCTTGATGACATGGAATTGGAATAATTTAAGGATATTTTAATTGAGAAATATTTCCCTAAGGTTGTTAGTCTTAGGATGGAGAAACAATTTTTGGAATTAAAGAAAAATGTTGATGATTTAGTTTCCACATATGAAGCGAACTTCACAAGATCGTCCAGGAATGTTCTAGATTATATTCTAGGAATTGACAATAAAATTAATATATTTTACTCAGGATTGAAATTGGGGATACGAATAGTTTTGGCCTCCGGAGAATTTAAAATTTACTAAAAAGTGGTTCATTGTGAGAGAAAGTTGAAATAGAGTTTTTTGACACTTATGTTTCACGAGATGATATGAGTAAAAAACAGTCAAGCTACAATGAAATGGAGAATCAACCTACTAAGAAATTTAAAGTTAATCCCAAAACATTTTCCAAGTGCAGTAAAATACATTTTGGGGAATGTATGTTAGGATCTGGAAAGTGTTATAGGTGGGCTAAGTTTGGTTACACAGTTCATAACTGCAAATAAAAGGGTCTGGAATAGTCCAATAACAAGATAATAGATTTCCAGTCTACAGTAAGATTCTTTAGCTATAATTATTTGGGAAATTATGAAATTATGTGTCTGAATTTAATTACCCAGGGAGGAAATCAGTATGATCGGAAATAGAAAGGTTTTGGAAAATCATTTACTGCTAATACAGTTGATGTCGAGACATCTAGTGAAGTGATGGAAGCTCCAGAGAGACCGGTATTTTTCAAAGGATAACCATAAGTTCAATGTTATAGACACACCTACTAAGGTTTTATGTGATGTGATAGTAAGTTGTTAAGGACCTCTCTGGAGAGATGTTTTTTGGGGTTATGTTTATGTATGTTTTTAATGTGGAATTATGCCTTTACTTTTGGACCTTATTTTTAAGATGTTCATATCCTTTATAGTTTGTGTGATCTTTTATACTTGAGGTTATACTTAAGGATGTACATCATATTTTGGGAATATTATGACAATGAAATTGTACTTATGAAATATAAATACATATTGTAATAATGTTTCTATAACACCCAAAGCTTCCTCGATACGTTTCCCTTTGAATAATGTAATAGTTTGCATTGTATGAATCTTCGAGATTCTAACACACCGTGACCAATCAAACTAGCCGTTATGAATAGTAATTACCACTTTTTAGAAAAAAAATTCAAAATGAAATTTATTTTTTAATTCATAATATCAAAATTAGCTTAGGGTGAATTTTTTGTATTTTTCTGATAACATTCAATTTTTGATGAATAGTGAAAAACAATGCGTTATTGGTTAAAACTGACATTTAATTTAAATAATTATTTATTTTATTTAAATTTATTTTTGGTAAAAATAGATACATAATACATATATAATTTCAATGTAATTCATTTGATTCATTTTATAATATGTTTAGATATATAAAAAATTTGTTGAACTTTTACCGTCTTTTACCCACCTCCTAGGAGCTTTTTAAAATTTTCATAAAACATAATTTTACCACTTCTGTAAATTGAATTTAAAAAATCCAAGAGACAAGGTTGATATCAGTAAGTAAAATATGGTTCAATAAGATGAAAATAATTTTTGGTGAATAGTAACTTTTGACTTTTATTTACAATAGTTAAAAGTAAATAGGGTAATTAAAGGTAAAAATGGATTTATTATTACCCTAACACATGTCCTAATTCTTTTTTATAAGTGTATTGCGACCCAAAAAAACCTTTGGAATAAAATATGATCCTTTAGGTCCACTTGGGTAAGATTAGGACATATATTGTTATTTTATTTTAAGAAGAGTTAAAAGTGTTAAATTCAAAGTTTAATAACTAAACCAATTTTAATATAGGGTTATACGTAAGATAAATTAGACTATAAATATTCATTATAAATCTAAAAATATTTCCTACATAATGGTATTTTATTTATAATTTTTAGACATTAAATAATTTAATTTAGTTATGACACAATTATGATGAATTAATTACCTTATTAATGAAATATTAAAATAATTTAAATTATAAATACCTAAATAAATTTAAATTGATACTTTTGATGAAACCCACTAATTTTATAGGTTAATATGACATGTTATGATTTATTAAATTAATTTTTCTAGAATTAATATAGATTTTAGGACTTTAACAAAAATCAATTACTTAATAGTGTCAAAATTTACATAAAAGAGTTTTTAAAATAAATATTATATTATTAATTGATATTATATTCGTAAAAATTTAAGGCTCAGAAAAAGGACTTATATAAGGTTATATATATCAAAAATGAACCACTTGGGGTTGTCTTGGATGTTTATAGTAAGTTTTTTTTCCATATAATATAAATATACAAAGAGACATGGAAACCGTCAAACTATTTAACTAAGAGTTATATCTAAATGATAAGGTTAATATGGTGACCTAAACCTATATAAAACCTATTGGTTGAGATAATGTCGACCCATACCCACCTTAGAATCTAAATAAATCATTTTGGAGCCATTATAAACCGAATATGAATATATTATTAAATAATATTTTATGTTTTTCCTAAGGTGCCACTCACCCCTCTAATAAAAGGGCACTTCCCCTTCTCTGAAATTCTCACCTCCAAATCCATTTGTCTCGGCCAACCCCTAAAAATTATCCTCCCAACTATCCTATATTCACCCTATAGGCCTTACATTGGTCAGAAATCTAATCTAAGGATCCATTTTGTTCAAATCAAAAGGAAGAACCCGCAGAAGAGGTAGATATTTCATCACCTCTTTCAAGTTATTTTCTTCTTCCACTTCCTATATTTTCGTTGTTTCCATTCTAAAATAATAACTCCAGAATATTATATATATTTTTATGTTATTATAAAAAATGGTACAACCATATTCATTATTATATCCATCATATGAATGAGAAAGTCACCATACGTGCATACGTACAGCTTACCGTCTCCACGCCGTGGTGAAGTTGTTATTCAATACATTATTTTTGGATGGGTATAATAATGATGTATAATTTATGTAAATAATAAATATAACATGCTAATTATTCTTTATATATGATATACCATCTATTTTCATACTATTTTAATATCAAAAGAATGATATTGTCACTAATGCGTACGTACGGACTACCGTCTCCACGAACGCGATGAGATTCATTCCCCATCATAAATATTCAAGACTAATTTAATTGGATGATTAAAAATAATTTTTAAAGAATTTATATCATTCTGGATATGAATAATATACATCCCATCCATAACAAACATGACTCACATAATAATGAATGTAAAGGAAAATAAATCAGTTAACACCTGAAACGATGATAATACTAAAATATTATTAACAAAGAATTATTAGAAGATCATATATGATATCATAATTTTGCATATGGTCCTAGTATAATTTAATAAAAACGATTTAAATATTATAAATGAGGTTAACATACCCTCGACCAAGGAAAAGTACAAGGTAAGAGTTGATTATACAATCTCTTCATTATTCGAGGTTGTTTATATATAATTATCTACAGGGACCTCTTTATCATCCCCATACATGTTTCTTAAAATGTATTTCAAAAAATTTTTACTATTTCCTAGACTATGGGTTAAAGTCATTTATACCCTTGTTTGAATTTTTATAATATGTTTATAAGGGAATATTTATGTCGTTTTCCAAATATGGTACTTTACGACCTTTTCGAAAAAATTAAGGTAAGAATGTTTTTTAACTTATATAGTGGGTGCAGTTATTCTCCACCGTTATAACATCGTCAAATCTTACCTTACAATATTATAAGATTATTTTCAAAATAAATGTTTTCTTTTATAATTTTCCAACTTTAAATGATTTCAAAAAAAAATAAAGAGATATTTCTTTCAAATAGTTTTGATTTTATCTATGTTAACATCCTTTGATGGGTTTTATACTTGTTTGAAGTCAATTCATTATGATAAAAATATTCTATATTGTATTGAAGGTTTTATGATATTTTTCACTATGGATGTGTTATTTTTATACCATTCATGGTTTATAGTTAAAGTATTGACATTTTGTATTCTAGTTTTAATATGAATGTTTATGTTATATTTCAACCTTTTCATATGAGGAATGTATTGGACTTAGTAAGTGACGGGTGGAGCCCGCTATAGATCCTCGATGCATCGGTAGGTCTAATGAGACAATTAGATGTGGAATTGGTTGAGGCCTTTCTGAATTTTATATATGGTTTTTGGTCGAGACCTTGACCAAATGTTTCAGAATGTCTGGCATTATACATTCCCTCATTATGAAAATAATATTGATGTTTTATGTGGTAATTCGACTAGTAGAATACCCATGACTATGTTTTATTATGGAATTATTTACTCACCTCGTGTTCCGGCCATAAAGTGTTCATGTTTATCATTTGTAAAGTAATGTGTTTTCAATTTTTCACCATGCCTAATGTTTATGTTATATTCCACTATATTACTTATCCTTACTGAGCATTTGAGCTCACCCCTTTCTTATGTTTTATTTTCCTAGGATATGAAGAAGTTAGTTATGAGTTAATTGAAGGAATAATCTAAGAGGGTTGGATGTTTGTAATGGAATAAATTAGTTTTGTATTTCATTTCATGTTATAAAGTTGAACATATGTATGAATCTTGTTTCCAATAATACTAAACTGAACGGTCTTTCAGAATTTGATCGCATCTGATCATGCTAATGTTATGTAATAATGTACAGACTCTGGGTAACTGGGGTCGGGATGTTACAGTTGGTATCAAAGAATGTTTAGTACAAACCTTGGAAACTAGATTTAGAAAAACTCTCATTATAGAAAATTACCCTAAGACAGAATTTGAGGATTAGTATAGAATAAATTCCTATAATTTTGGTAATGTTGAGATTTATTTTGTTCTATATGAAATAAATCCCTCTCTGGATACGAGCAGGAAGAGGCAGCTCTGGCACAGATGTACCTAGGGGTAAAACATGAAAACACTGCTTTGAGCTAGACTCAAATGGGAAATGGTGCACGACAACTGGCCTTGCTGCACTCTTGGTTATAACACTCTCAGGGGATATGATTAGGATAATTATCATTTTCTTTACAAACCGTTATTAAGGATTTATGAGTATATACTTCCTCAAAGAAAACATTTTTCTGATTATCGATTATATATATAAACTGTTCAATTTATGTTAAGTGTTTTACATGTTTGGGATTATGTATTGCGATTCATAAAATAATCTACTGTATGACATTGTTTAGAAATGGTTCCTAGTGAAAGGAATGGAAACCATATCAACACACATAATCCATGTAGGGATTTCCCTACTACTCAAGATAATTATAGTGGATCTGGTGATCCAACTAGTTCTGATTAGCTAATCACCATAATAGGACAACTCACTCAAGTTATGAATACTAACCTTACCTGTATGGAGCACCCCGATCCACAACATAGAGGATCAATGTTAGACTGCTTCATGAGGAAAAATCCACCAACATTCGATGGGACTACAAATCCATTTGTATCTGAGCAATGGATAAGTTTGATGTTATTAATATTTTCACGACTTATTATATTCCCCCTTTACTTATTTTATATGAAATGTGCATAATTTGTGTGAAATATTAATGTTTTAATATTAAGTATAATATTTGAGCATTTTTAGAAGTAGTCAAATTGAGTCAGTTTAATGTTTTAATTATAACTATCACTATACTGATCCAAATTGTGTGGTTCTTATTTTTTAGGATTATCCTTTCAATATACAACATTTCATTAGAAGGAACCATGATCCAATTCTGCCATTTGAAGGGTCATATGGTCCTCACGAACAAGACCAAAAAATCTGTGAAGAAACTGGACTATTCATGAAGATTGATTTACTGGGCTCCATCCAGAGGTTCAAAAACCTTAACTCTCCTCCATAATTCGGGGGACACTACATGTAATCTTGGATAAAAATTTCATGGCCCAAATCCAAGTACAAGGGGCCCAAATAAATCTTTGAATTCCAGCCCACCATTCTGACCGAGAATGAAAATCAGTATAGTATACATGACATATCTCCTGATGTAATCATCCAAGCGAGCTGAGATTTTGCAGTGTGAAAGAGGAGATGTAGGCGGCTAACTTTGTTGAAGAAACCATTCTGATTTGAAGGCATCTTAATATTCAAAAACCCTTTCACATTATGGACTTCAAAAAGACTGGATTGAAATGGACAGTTTAAGTTTGTTTATTCAACCGGCCATAACTTTTTATCCTTACGTCCAAATGACTCCAAAGTTTTCGAGTAGTCGGAAAACATTATTGCCTACAACTTTGAAGAAGAAGATATTTGAAGATTCTGCTGTCTGAATTGCCAAATTGGCGATGCAATTGGAGGGACAGATTGGGAATGCAAACAGTCCACTCCTTGGGCTATAAATACTCTCCCCTTCTCTCCTTGAGAGGGGTTGGCATTTCAGAAGAGAGGAGATCATATTGGAACGACCAAAGCTTTTCCAAAGGCTTGGGAGGACCTGCCATACTCATTTTTTCACTTGAGAGACCTTTCCTCCTCTCTTTCTTTTCACTTACTTTTGTGTTCTTCATTTTTGTAATCTTGTAATTCTCTTTCTTTGTAATTCTGTTTTAATGCAAGTTACTTCTTCAATATCTCTTATTCTCTTCCACCTTCTGTATTTTAATATTAATGTTCTTAAAATAGTTTAAATTCAGTTCAATCCCCTTCCCTTCTTTAGCTTCCTCATTCAATCGAAATTCCATTTTTGATTCTCAAATTATTTCGTGTGTGTGTTCGGCACACTACTCTTATCTTGTCCCTTTCTTTTTCTTCTCTTTATAATTCATCACCATAAACATATATTACCAGATTATTAAACATCAAAATGGCTGAGTAAATCTCTCATTGGGGTGAGTTATAATTTGGGGATGTTAATTGATTGAGAGTTTTGCTCGATGAGTATTCTTTAAATTAATATTGTGTATGTTAAACTTAATATGTCATGGATTAATGATATGTTTTGTTTAACGAGTGGTTTCCATGGATTATTGGAACCATAAATACACTACCATAAATAAGTTTTTATTGAGATTAGAACCCTAAGTTAAGTTAAGGCTTGGATTAAAGCCTTCACACTTAGGAATTCCAATCAAGGTCAACTTATGACATGGGTGTTAATTTAATGCAATACAAAGTAAGGCTCAAGGATATCACATGATTAACTCCCCAATGATGAACTCACCCAAATATTTATCAATTTGGTAAATCAAACATCATCCATAAATCATTTCAATTAAGCTCTGCAAACAAACCCCCCTAATCAAAATACAATCAACTAAGAACAATCGACTATTACGAAGTACCATCGCCGAGGATTCGACCCGAGTGCTGCTATACACATTAGCAGAGCACCGGAACTTTGACCGGTCGATAGGCGACAATCGGTCGTGCGTTTCAAATGGCGCCGTTGCCGGGGATGGTGCTTTAAGTAGTCATTAGTTTCTGGTTATTGTAAAAAAAACCCAAAAAAATACAAAAGTTTAAAAAAATTGAAAAAAAACACAAAGAAAAACCCGTCTTCCTCTTAAAAATCATAAACTGAAAAAATACAAAGAAAACCTGTCTTCCTCTTTCTTCCAAAATCTCTCTGAATGCCCCGTAGCCTTCCAAACAATCCCTCGGATTTGTTTGACCCTGAAATTGATCGAACACTTCGCCAACTTAGGAGGAACATAAGAGATACTCAAATAATTCAAGAACCAGTCCTCATCCAACCAATTGAAATTGAAATGGCCAATCCTAGGGAACAAACATTGAAAGAACTTGCTGCCCCTGATATGAATTACCAACCTCTTGGTATTCAATATCCAAACATAGAGGCTGACTTCGAACTCAAGTCGGGTTTGATTCATCTTCTCCCTCATTTTCACGGGCTAGCCGGTGAGGATCCACATCTTCACCTTAAAGAGTTCCAAGTGGTCTGCTCAACCATGAAACCTCAAGGGGTTTCTGAAGAACAAATCAAGCTTAGAGCTTTCCCCTTTTCCCTAGCGGATTCTGCCAAGTATTGGCTCTACTACCTCCCACCTGGTTCCATAAACTCATGGGTTGACATGAAGAGACTTTTCCTTGAGAAGTTCTTTCCCGCTTCCCGAACAGCTTCTATCCGAAAGGAAATAAGCGGCATCCGTCAATTCCCTAATGAATCACTCCATGAGTATTGGGAGAGGTTCAAAAAGCTTGTGGAAACTTGTCCACACCATCAAATCCCTGACCAACTCCTGATCCAATACTTCTATGAGGGGTTATTGGCTATGGAGCGAACTCTCATTGATGCCGCAAGTGGCGGTGCTCTTGTTGATAAAACTCCTGCAGCTGCAAGAGAACTCATAAGCAACATGGCTGCAAACACGCAACAATTCCATACTCGAGCACATGCTCAAGTGGAACAAGCCCAAGATAATCAATCCATAGAGCCCAACAAGATGGCTGAGTGGATGAGTGAACTTACAGGTCTTGTGCGTCAACTAGCGGTGGCTACCAAAGCCCCAACCTCATCTTCTCCACAGTCACTATTCCCTGGACCTATCAAGAATTGTGGAATCTGCAACTCTCCATCTCATCCGACTGACACATGTCCACAACTTCAAGATGATCCATCTGATTCATCTAGTCCAATGGAGATCAATGCGGCATATGCTCAGCGAAACTTCAACCCTCAACAATCAGGTCGCTTTGTTAGAAACTTCAACCAACCCCACTCTGAGCCCTTCTCTTCTACCTTTAACCCACCTCTGAGGTATGGTAATCCCATTTCTCATCCTCCTCAATTCCCTCCTCAAAACCCAAACCAATTCCAATATGGTCAAGGTGGTGGTAACTTCCATCAACCTTATCCTTTTGTTCCTCAACCTCAAAGGAACAATCCTCCTCCTGGATTCCAGTATCCTAACGAGCCTTCCCAATTCCCCACCCAATACAATCGCTTTCCCAAGAACCAAAATCAAGGCCAACCCAATTTGGGACATGCCTCTTCTTCTAAACAACCATGGGAATGTGCTGTAGAGGATCTTGCTTCCTTCACCCGTTCTAGCCTAAAGAACATTGAAACCCAAATAGGTCAACTTGCATCCCACCTTAGCTAGCAACAACCATCCAATTCATCCCAACTCCCAGCTCAACCATTACCCCACCCCAAGGGTAATGTAAGTGCAATTGCACTTAGATCAGGAAAGCAACTTGCTATGCCTCAAGATAAATCCTCAAACCCCCCTTTCGATGTTGATCTAGAAAATGAAAAGAACAAAAAGCTGGAAAAGGAACTTGAATCCACTCCTTCACCTTCTTCCATTACACTTAGGAACCCAATTACTTTTCCTCAAGCCATCTCCAAGCCTAAGAAGTCCTTTGAACCTGATCCTGAAATGCTTGACATGTTTAGACGTGTTGAAGTGAACATCCCCCTCTTAGATGCCATCAAACAAATCCCTAAGTATGCCAAGTTTCTTAAGGAATTGTGCACCCATAAGAGGCAACTTAGGAACATTGAAAATGTTTCAACTCAACAGTCCATTCCCATGAAGTGCAAAGATCCAGGGACCTTCACGGTTCCATGCCAAATTGGAAGTTCCAACTTTGATGATGCACTCATAGACCTTGGAGCCTCAATAAATGTCATGCCCAAATCCATTTTCTCCAACCTTGGTCTAGGTCCCTTGCACCCAACGGGTATTGTCATTCAATTAGCCAATCGAAGCACTGCCAGTCCTGAGGGGATAATTGAGGATGTTCTTGTTCGGGTCAATGATCTTATCTTCCCAGCTGATTTCTATGTCCTTGACATGGAAGGTGAGACGACCTCTTCTCGATCTCCCCTAATTCTAGGAAGACCATTCCTCATGACTGCGAGAACCAAGATTGATGTCCACTCAGGCATCTTATCCATGGAATTCGGTGACCAACTGGTCAAGTTCAACATTTTCCAAGCCATGCGATACCCATCTGAGGATCACTCTGCATTCTCAATCCATGCTTTTGAGGACACTTCTAAGATTCAATCGAACCCCAATCCACCATGTTCTTCATGTTCTAATGATAAAGGATCTTGTGAAATCTGCACCATGATTAACAAAGTCATAAATGGTGAAGTTGATGTGGACCTCTCATTCATAGACTCCATCAATCTAGAGGAACTTGAAAACTCTCTTGAATCCCACATCAACTCTGATCTCTACTGCTCCACCTTGGACAGTGTTGAGGAAAATGATCCAAACCCATCTGGAATCCCTTCTCCGACTCCTAACTTGTCTAGCTCTCCAATCAAGGCTGAAACTGATCTAAAACCACTTCCTTCACACCTCAAGTATGCATTCCTTTTCCATGATCCCTCCTACCCTGTCATTATCTCTGCTTCACTTTCTGAAACTGAGGAGTCCCAACTTGTTCAAGTGTTAGAGGAAAACAAAAATGCCTTAGGTTGGACCCTAGAGGATATTCCAGGAATCAACCCTGCCCTTTTCATGCATCACATCCATCTAGAGGAATCATCCAAACCAATTAGGCAACCTCAAAGAAGACTCAATCCACTCATACTTGAGGTAGTTAGGGAAGAGATTACCAAGCTTCTTCAAGCTGGTATTATCTACCCAATTTCTGATAGTGAATGGGTTAGTCCAATTCAAGTCGTTCCTAAGAAGGGCGGGATAACAGTTGTCACAAATGAACATGGAGAAGTGGTCACAACTCGAGTGAAAAACAAATGGCGTGTGTGCATCGATTATCGCAAATTGAATGCTGAAACACGAAAAGATCACTACCCACTTCCTTTCCTTAACCAAATGCTTGAGAGATTGGCCGGAAAGTCACACTATTGCTTTCTTGATGGTTACACCGGCTACTTCCAAATTCCAATCGCACCTCAAGACCAAGAAAAGACCACATTCACTTGCCCCTTTGGAACCTATGCCTATAGGCGAATGCCTTTTGGACTTTGTAATTCTCCTGCAACATTCCAGCGGTGTATGATGAGTATCTTTTCTGAATTCATTGAGAATTTCATGGAGGTCTTCATGGATGACTTTACCATTTATGGCGAGTCATTTGAATCTTGCTTACATTCACTCTCTTTGGTCCTTCAAAAGTGTGTCAAGTGCAACCTTGTGCTGAATTTTGAAAAATGTCACTTCATGGTTTCAAATGGGATTGTTCTAGGGCACATAATTTCTCAAGAGGGTATCCAAGTTGATCCAGCCAAAATTGAGGTGATCCAATCACTTCCTGAACCCAAATCAGTTTGAGACATTCGGTCCTTCCTTGGTCATGCCGGTTTCTATCAGCGATTCATTCAGAACTTCAGCAAGATTTCCCTCCCACTCACTCGTTTACTTCAAAATGATGTCACATTCAATTTTGATGAGGCTTGCAAGAGAGCCTTCATTGAACTCAAATCTGCTCTCACATCTGCTCCAATAATCCAACCCCCAGATTGGTCCTTACCATTTGAATTGATGTGTGATGCTTATGATAGGGCCATTGGGGCTGTTCTTGGTCAAAGAAGAGAAAACATTCCTCATGTCATCTTTTATGCCTCAAAAACATTGGATGAAACTCAATCACACTACACTGTGACTGAAAAAGAACTTTTAGCTGTGGTTTTTGCCTTGGATAAATTCTGGCCCTATCTCTTAGGTGCCAAAATCATCATCTTCACGGACCACTCAGCATTAAAGTTCTTACTTAAGAAAAGTGATTCCAAACCAAGGCTAATAAGATGGATTTTAATGCTCCAAGAGTTTGACCTTGTGATAAAAGATAAACCTGGAAAAGAAAACCCTGTGGCTGACCACCTGAGTAGAATTTCTAATTCTTCTCATTCTGAAATAATTGATCCTGAATTTCCAACTGAGCACCTCTCATCTCTCACTCCAAAGTTACCATGGTATGCCCCAATTGTCAATTACATGGTTTCTGGTGTTTTCCCTGAATATTTTTCAAAAGAACAAAAAGAAAAGATGAAAAGTGATTCAAAGCATTATTTTTGGGAAGATAATAAACTTTGGAAAACTGGGGCTGACATGGTAATTAGGAGATGTGTTGATGAAACTGAACAATCCTCCATCTTGGAATTTTGCCACTCAATGCCTGGAGGTGGCCACTTTGGACCACAAAGGACTTCTCGAAAGGTCCTAGATTCTGGATTCTTTTGGCCTTCACTCTTCAAGGACTCACACGAGTTCTGTCAATCATGTCCCACTTGCCAAAAGTTTGGCACAATATCCAAAAGAAACGAAATGCCTCAAAAGCCATTAATCTTCTGTGAGCTTTTCGATGTTTGGGGCATCGATTTCATGGGACCTTTTCCCCCTTCCAATGGATTATCCTACATTCTCCTTGCTGTTGACTATGTTTCTAGGTGGGTCGAGGCCAAACCCACTAGGAAAGATGATGCTCAAACTGTGAGTGAGTTCCTCAAAACCCATATCTTCCATCGATTCGGAACACCACGTGCTTTGATAAGTGACTTAGGAACTCATTTCTGTAATAGAACCATGGAGTCACTTTTGAAAAAGAATGGGGTTGTAAATAAAACATCCACTGCATATCACCCTCAAACAAATGGAATGGCTGAACTTTCTAATAGAGAAGTGAAAAGAGTGCTTGAAAGAATTGTTAAGCCCACAAGAAAAGACTGGCCCGATAGACTTGGTGAAGCACTTTGGGCCTATCGAACAGCCGATAAGACACCCATTGGGATGTCTCCATTTAGGCTAGTCTTTGGTAAAGCCTGTCATTTACCAGTTGAAATCCAACATAAGTCATTTTGGGCTGTCAAAACATGTAATTTTGATTGTGAAAAATCTGGTGAAGAAAGATTGTTGCAGTTGACTGAATTGGAGGAGCTTCGACTCGATTCGTATGAGAACTCCATTCTCTACAAAGAAAAGGCAAATTCACTCCATGACAAGCACATTCTTCGAAAGGTATTTCATGAAGGTGAAAAGGTAATGCTCTTCAATTCTCGATTTCGACTTCACCCAGGTAAGCTCAATTCTCGTTGGGATGGACCTTTTATTATTACTAATGTTTACCCATTTGGTGCAGTGCAAGTCGAAGAACCTTCTTCAAAAAGAACATTCACGGTAAATGGACACCAGTTAAAGCATCACCATGAGAGGCCATTCACTTCAGGTTCCACATTGACTTCCATTGACCCATCACTAGATGGAAATGGCGACCCACCAAATCAAAACCAGGGGGCACCTCTTTCCCTTTAACTCTCTCTCTATCTCTTCCTCTCTCTACCTCTTTCTTCTTCTTCCTCTCTCTTTCATTTTGTTACCACTTTATTCATCAAACCCTTTCTTTTTATCTTTCTTGTGTGGGTGTGTATTTTTAAAAAAAAACCTTAAAAACTAAAAAAAACAAAAAAAACAATTACTTAAAAAAAATTACAAAAAAAGAGTCATGCTTACTCACCATCTAGTTTTGAAATTTTGTCCAACCATTTTGGGGAGTCAAAAGGCTTGTTTTAAACTCAAATATATTGAATTTTTATCTCAAACTTGGGTAAACAATTTTGTGTCAATAACAAACATTTTGAATGAACAATTTTTGGTGGAAAATGATTCTCCCCTACCGTGAGGAATAACATTAGCCTTCATGCCAAGGTCATCTATGGCCATCTTTTTCATTGTGTGTCTTCACCACTGATTGTGAGTCTTGAGTTTGTGGACCTTCGAGCTGAATTTCCATCTTTTGTGTGCATTAATATGATAGAGGCATTTTCTAAGCCACATGAGAATCAGAATAGCCAAATAGCCTCGCGTTACCCTTACATTGATCCTACTTTTGAAAGCCCCTTTGAGCCTATGAAAACCTTTCTTTTGATATCCACATTACAAGCCTAATACCTTGTCCCACCCCACATCTTCATGGATTTTCATTGTACAATTTATTGAAATTTAAGTGTGGGGGGAATGGACTTCATTTTTGGGCGTACTTTCATTGATTTCCAATGTGTCATCATATGCTTGAGGGCAAGCATCCATTCAAGTGTGGGGGAGATGTTGTAATTCTGTGAGCTTTGGGGTGTATATGTGTAATTGTCATTTGTACAAAAGTCATTGAAAAGTGTTCAAAAAAAAATGAAAAAAAAAATTATATTAAAAAAATGATGAAAAAAAAGGAATGGGTTGTGTCTTGGGTGGGTCAAAAATCATTCATCATCAACCTTTGATCGTGTTATAACTACTAAAATTAGTTCCATGAGAAGATCAAACATGGGTTGGGAGATGATTGTGAGACTTGTTTCAAGCACAGCTTTCGAAAAAAAAGAGCAAAAAGAGAAAAAAAAGAACACTTGAATCATCTTGTATTGTGTCATTATTAGAAGTCTTCCATGTTGTACATATTCCATCATCTCACCCTATTCCATTTTCTATCTCCCTCACTTTTCATTCATCACACATTCATGCCCTTGTAAATATGTGTTTCTATTTCCTTTCAAATCAAATTTCAAAAAAAATGTGCATTGATTTTTCCATGTTGGTGTTTTTAACCCCTCTTTTCCTTTGGACATTATATACCTACCGTCCCATAGCCACTGAAAAACCCCTTAAAAGACCTCTTGATTCTTGTACACATTAGATTTGGGAATGGAAGCTGAGAGCTCTTACAAACTCTTGATTTTCACTTTTTGTTGGTGAATGAGTGAACCTCCTAAAATACATTTTTATCATCTTGAGAGGAGTAAGTTTTGAGTGCCTACATTTTCTAATTCAAACCTTGAACATGAAAAAATGAATTGTTTCTGATGCATTATTGTGAACCAAATTTGTGATGGAATTCAATATGGATGAGTGAAATAGTCTAAACCTCCCCTGATTGGAGAAAACAAAATTTTAATATTTTTTGGTGAGTGAAAATGATTTTGTCATGTTTTTATATTTGTTGCACATGAGGACACGCGCAAATCTAAGTGTGGGGGAGTTGATGTTATTAATATTTTCACGACTTATTATATTCCCCCTTTACTTATTTTATATGAAATGTGCATAATTTGTGTGAAATATTAATGTTTTAATATTAAGTATAATATTTGAGCATTTTTAGAAGTAGTCAAATTGAGTCAGTTTAATGTTTTAATTATAACTATCAATATACTGATCCCAATTGTGTGGTTCTTCTTTTGTAGGATTCTCCTTTCAATATACAACATTTCATTAGAAGGAACCATGATCCAATTCTGCCATTTGAAGGGTCATATGGTCCTCACAAACAAGACCAAAAAATCTGTGAAGAAACTGGACTATTCATGAAGATTGAATTACTGGGCTCCATCCAGAAGTTCAAAAACCTTAACTCTCCTCCATAATTCGGGGGAAACTACATGTAATCTTGGATAAAACTTTCATGGCCCAAATCCAAGTACAAGGGGCCCAAATGAATCTTTGAAGTCCAGCCCACAATTCTGACCGAGAATGAAAATCAGTATAGTATGCATGACATATATCCTGATGTAATCATCCAAGCGAGCTGCTATTTTGCAGTGTGAAAGAGGCGATGTAGGCGGCCAACTTTGTTGAAGAAACCATTCGGATTTGAAGGCATCTTAATATTCAAAAACCCTTTCACATTATGGACTTCAAAAAGACTGGATTGAAATGGACAGTTTAAGTTTGTTTATTAAACCGGCCATAACTTTTTATCCATACGTCCAAATGACTCCAAATTTTGCGAGTAGTCGGCCAACATTATTTCCTACAACTTTGAAGCAGAAGATATTTGAAGATTCTGCTGTCTGAATTGCCAAATTGGCAATGAAAGTGGAGGGACAGATTGGGAATGCAAACAGTCCACTCCTTGGGCTATAAATACTCTCCCCTTCTCTCCTTGAGAGGGGTTGGCATTTCAGAAGAGATGAGATCATATTGGCACGACCAAAGCTTTGCAAAAGGCTTGGGAGGACCTGCCATACTCATTTTTTCACTTGAGAGACCTTTCCTCCTCTCTTTATTTTCACTTACTTTTGTGTTCTTCATTTTTGTAATCTTGTAATTCTCTTTCTTTGTAATTCTGTTTTAATGCAAGTTACTTCTTCAATATCTCTTATTCTCTTCCACCTTCTGTATTTTAATATTAATGTTCTTAAAATAGTTTAAATTCAGTTCAATCCCCTTCCCTTCTTTAGCTTCCTCATTCAATCGAAATTCCATTTTTGATTCTCAAATTATTTCATGTGTGTGTTCGGCACACTACTCTTATCTTGTCCCTTTCTTTTTCTTCTCTTTATAATTCATCACCATAAACATATATTACCAGATTATTAAACATAAAAATGGATGAGTAAATCTCTCATTGGGGTGAGTTATAATTTGGGGATGTTAATTGATTGAGAGTTTTGCTTGATGAGTATTCTTTAAATTAATATTGTGTATGTTAAACTTAATATGTCATGGATTAATGATATGTTTTGTTTAACGAGTGGTTTCCATGGATTATTGGAACCATAAATACACTACCATAAATAAGTTTTGATTGAGATTAGAACCCTAAGTTAAGTTAAGGCTTGGATTGAAGCCTTCACACTTAGGAATTCCAATCAACGTCAACTTATGACATGGGTGTTAATTTAATGCAATACAAAGTAAGGCTCAAGGATATCACATGATTAACTCCCCAATGATGAACTCACCCCAATCTTTATCAATTTGGTAAATCAAACATAATCCATAAATCATTTCAATTAATCTCTGCAAACAAACCCCCCTAATCAAAATACAATCAACTAAAAACAATCGACTATTACGAAGTACCATCGCCGAGGATTCGACCCGAGTGATGCTATACACATTAGCAGAGCACCGGAACTTTGACCGGTCGATAGGCGACAATCGGCCGTGTGTTTCAGAAAAAATATTTCATTTTTTGGGGAGTATAAAAAGGGAAAAAGTCATCATGGAAGTTTATCTCCTCAATGGATATATAGATCAATGGTGGTCATTAATTCAAATAACAATGGAGGATGAAGAAGTATCATGTATAGAATGGAGGGAGTTTAAATAACTTTTGATTGAAAAATACTTTCCTCATGACCATCGAGCGGATATGGAAAGGAAATTTCTGAGTCTGAGGTAAAAAGAGGATAAGAATGTCTCAAAGTATGATGCTAACCTTACAGGGTTATCAAGGAATACTGCAGATTATATACATAACCCAAGAAGTAATATTAACCATTACTTTGATGGGTTAATCCATTTCTCCGTCGAGAATTAGTCTCACAATCCTTCTTGTCATATGATGATATTGTCTCATTTGGTATCAAGATATAAAAGGAATTCTCTAAGTCATATGACTTTAAAGAAAAGAAAGAGAAGAAGAGATCTGCTGAAGACTCTGGAAAAGGAAATAAGGAAACAAGGAAGAATGGAATAATTGAATTTCTACCCTATGATAATTGTGGAAGGAAGCACCCTGGTGCCTGTCTAAAAGGAAAAGGAGTATTCTATAAATGTGGATAGAAATTCCTTCTTAATGGTGATTGTAAGGGAATGAAAGAAGGTACCAACGTTCAATTCTATATTTGCAGGGAGATGGGAAATTATGAAAATGTATGTCATAAGCGTCAGGTAAACTTAACTCAGAAAAGTCCAAGGGATCAAGCCCAATCTTATGTGATCACTAATGTTGAAGTTAAAGCACTAAAAGACATTGTGGAAGGTAATTTAATGGTTTCCTCATGTTTAACCAATGCTTTATTTGATTCTGGATCATCTCATTATTTCATATCTTCACAATGTTCTATGAAAATTAGATATTTCCAATTTGATTTAACAAGGGTGTTTTCAGTGAAAACTCTTAATAAGAAGTATCATTACACCTATGTTTTGTGAATTAGTCCCCATTAAGGAATATAAACGTTATTTATTTTCTGATCTCATCGTCATACCCATGATTGAATTTGATATAATCTTCGGTATGGATTGGATTTCAGACCATGATGTGAAAATTTATTGTAAGAAGAATGAGGATACAATTTTTGATGATGATAAGGAGTACCTTGTCTTTAGAGTAGAAAATTCACCACCTTGTTCTTATCTAGATCCACCCCCAGTAGCTCAACTAAATTCAATTATTGGGGAGGAAGAGAATGAAATAACTATGGGTGAGGAAAGGAATGGTCAAATATAGGATGTAATTATTGTTCAAGAATATTTTGATGTGTTTCTAGAGGATTTACCTGAACATTCTCCAGAATGAGAAATTTAGTTTTCCATTGACTTAATTCCTACTTCAAGGACCATATAAAAGACCCCTTATAGAATGACCACTGTGGAATTAGTGGAACTAAAGAAACAACTAGAGGAAATGAGTAATAAGATATTTATTCTCCCTAGTGTTTCTCCATGGGGATCCCCCATTCTTTTTGTTAAGAAGAATGATGGATGTATGAGGTTGTTCATTGACTATAGGGAGATAAATGCTATAACAATAAAGAAAAAGTATCCCCTACCTCTCATTGATGATTTATTCGACCAAATTCATGGAGCTCAATATTTTTCAAAGATTGACCTTCAATCTAGATATCATCAGTTGTGTGTGAAGAAGGAAGACATTCCAAAGACAGCGTTTCAAACCAGATACGGGCACTACGAGTTTACAATAATGCCTTTTGGGTTGACTAATGAACCATATATTTTCATTGATCTAATTAATAGAGTTTTCAAGGAATATCTTGATGAATTTTTAGTGGTATTTATTGATGACATCTTGGTATACTCCAAAATCTAGGAAGATCATGAAAATCACCTGCGCACAATTCTAAAAACCCTTAGAAGAAATGAATTATACGGGAAGTTTAGAAAGTGTGAATTCTGGCTTCAGGAGATTTCTTTTACGGGCCATATTGTCTTTAAGGATGGAATCTCTATTGATCCTTCAAAAACCAAGGCAATCCAGGAATGGGAAGTACCAACAATTATAACAGAGGTATGCCGTTTTATTGGTCTAGAAGGTTATTGTCGGCATTTCGTCCAGAATTTTTCCCGATTGGCTAACCCATTAACCAATATCACATGTAAAGGGGTTAAATTTGGTTAGACAACAGAGTGTGAAGAATGTTTTGAAGAATTGAAGATAAGATTAGTCAATGCTCCTATATTGACTCTACTATCAGGGAATGATGGGTTTGTTATATATAGTGATGTTTCAAAGAAAGGACTTGGTCGTGTCCTTATGAAAAATGATAGGGTTATTGCCTATTCATCACAGCAGCTAAAAATTCATTAAAAAAACTATCCTAATCATGATCTTGAGTTATCAACTATAATCGTTTCTTTGAATATATGGAGATTCTATCTCTATGGTGAAAAATGTGAAATATATACCGATCAAAAGAGTATGAAGTATATTTTCTCATAGAAGGAACTCAACATGAATAAAGGTAGATGGATTGAACTTCTCAAAGATTATGATTTCACTATTCAACCCCACTCGAGGATAGTAAATAAGGTGGCAGATGCTTTGAGAATAAAGGATCATGGAGTTCTGAATAATATGAGAGTTGAAAGGGATCCTTTGTACATGTATATAGTAATGACGGATATAGGAATAATTATGGAAGGTGAAACATCGATACTTTTTCAAATGGTTCCCAAACTATCTTTACTAGAAAGGATAAAAAATTCTCAGGCAGATGGTGGGGAGTTTTAAAAGAAAATTAAAGCTGTGAAAGATGGGAGATTGATCTACTTCATATATGAAGATGGGATTTTGAAATATGGGATGAGACTTTCTGTTCCTAACATACCTGATCTAAAAAGAGAATTATCGGATGATGCTCATAGCTCCAATTTCCCCTACACCCTAGTAGCCCTATGATATATAGAGATTTTAAAGAACATTTTTGGCGGGACAACATGAAGAGGGAGATTTCTGATTTTGTATTGTGATGTATGGTTTGTCAACAAGTGAAAGATGGAAGACAACATCGTAGAGGAGACATGAAACCTCTTCCCATACCTGAGTGGAAATGGGATGATATTACGATGGACTTTGTCATTGGGATACCAAAGAATCCTAGAAGGAATGATGTAATATGAGTCATTGTTGATCGTCTTACCACTTCAGAACATTTTCTTGCTATAATAGAAGATTTACCACCTAATCATTTATCAAGACTATATATTAATGAAGTTGTAAGACTTTATGGAGTACCCTTATTGATTGTTTCTGATCTTGATCCTCATTTTACATCAAGATTCTGGGAAAGCCTTCAGAAAGCCCTGGATACTGAACTTCGTTTGAGCACTGCCTACCACCCTCAAACAGATGGACAATCAGAATGGATTATTCAAACCTTATAAGACCTATTGAGATCATGATCACTTGACTTTTAAGGTATGTGGGATCAATATTTACCTCTGGTAGAATTTTCCTATAACAATATCTTTCATTAAAGTATTCATATTTCACCATATTAAGTGTTATATGGAAAGAGATGTTGCACACCAACTTGTTGGGATGATGTTAGAGAAAGAAAACTCGTAGGCCCATAACTTGTTGAGTAAACAATGTAAAAGGTGAATGTTATCCAAACCCACATCAAAGCATCTCAAAGTATGCACAAGAGCTATACCGATAAGTGAAGAAAAGATTTGGAATTTCAGGCAGGAGATCATGTTTTCGTGAAGGTATATCCCTGGAAGGGAGTTATACGGTTCAGTAAGAATGGTAAATTGAGTCTCCGGTATATCATACATTTCTAAATTCTAGAATGAATTGGTGTTGTAGCTTACTATTTGGAAATGTCTCAATGTCTCTTAAAATTTCACAATGTGTACCATATATCACTATTGAGAAAATTCATTCTTGACCCAACGCATGTACTCACCTATGAGAAAATTGAACTGGAACCTAATTTTTCTTATTTTTAGGAGCCGTTCAAGAATCTTGATACTAGAGAACAAGTTTTGAGAAACTGGACAACTCGTCTGGTAAAAGATCTATAAAGAAACCATAAGATGGAAGAGGCAATGTGGGAACTCGAGGAACTTATGATGAAGAACCACCCAAATATTTTTATGCGATATTAATCTAGAAATTTCGAGGATGAAATTATTTAAAGGAGGGGAGAATGTAATACCCCAAGCTTCTATAGTACGTTTCCCTTTGAATAATGCAATAACTAGCATTGTATGCAACTTTGAGATTCTAACACACTACGACCAATCAAACTAGCCGTTATGAATAGTAATGCCCAGTTATTAAAATTTTATAAATTTTATTTTTCAAAATGGACTTCATTTTTGAATTCAAAATATCTAAATTATCTTAGGGTGAATTTTTGGTTTTTTTTCTGAAAACAGTCCATTTTTTATGAATAATGAAAAACACTGTGTTATTGGTTAAAATCAACTTTTCTTTTAAATAATTATTTATTTTATTTAAATTTATTTTGGGTCAAAATAGATACATAATACCTATATAATTTCAATTTATGTAATTGGAGTCATTTTATAATAAGTTTATATATATAAAGAATTTATTGAACTTTCACCGTCTTTTACCCACCTCCTATGAGCTTTTGCAAATTTGCATAAAACATAATTTTACTGCTTCTGTGAGTTGAATTTCAAAAATCCAAGAGACATGGTTGATATCATTAAATAAAATATGGTTTAATCAGATGAAAATAATTTTTGTGAATAGTAACTTTTGGCTTTTATTTACCACAGTTAAAAGTAAATTGGGTAATTAAAGGTAAAAATGATATTATTATTAATCTATAACATGTCATAATTCTATTAGAAAAGTGTATTTAGAGAAAAAACAGCCTCAGTATTCAAATATGATCTTTTAGGTCAACTTGGGTTAGATTAGGACATTTATTATTATTTTATTTAAAGAAGAGTGAAAAGTGTTAAATTCAATGTTTAATAATTAAACTATTTTAATATAGGGTTATACATAAGATAAATTAGACTATAAATATTAGTTATAAATATAAAGATATTTCCTACATAATTTTATTTTATTTATAATTTTTAGACATTAAATAATTAAATTTATTTATGACACAATGATGATGCAGTAATTACCTTATTAATGAAATATTAAAATAATTGATATTATAAATACCCAAATAAATGTAAATTGAAACTTTTGATGAAATACATGAATTTTATAGGTTAAAATGACATGTTTTTATTGATTAAATGAATTTATTTATTATTAATAACGTTTTTAGGACTTTAACAAAAATCAATTACTAAATAGTGTCAAAATTGACATAAAAGAGTTTTTAAAACAAATATTATATTATTAATTGATATTCTATTCCTAAAAATATAAGGTTCAGCTAAATGAATTATATAAGATTATATAAATCAATAATGAACCACTTGGGGTTCTCTTGGATTTTTATAATAAGTTTATTAACCATATAATATAAAAATACAAGGAGAGAGGGTAAATGTCAAACTATTTAACGAAGTGTTAAATCTAAATGATAATGTTAATATGGTGACCTAAACCTGTCTAAAACCTATTTGTTGATATGATTTCGTCCCATCATCACCTTATCCTAGAAATAAATCATTTTGGAGCCATTATAAACCAAATATGAATTTATTATAAAATAATATTCCCCTCTTATAAAAGGGAACTTCCCCTTCTCTCAAATTCACACCTCCAAAGCCATTTGGATCAGCCAACCCCTACCAAAATATCCTCCCAACTATCATCCCTTCATCCTAGTGGCCTTCCTTTGGCCAGAAATCCATCCTAAGGATCCCTTTTGATCAAATCAAAAGGAAGAACCCGAAAAGGAGGTAAATATTTCATCACCTTTTTCATGTTTTTTTTCTTCTTCCACTTCTTATTTATTCTTTGTTTCCATTCTAAAATAATAACTCCAGTATATTCTATATGCTATGATGTTATTATAAAAAATGGCACAACCATATTCATTATTCTTTCCATCATATGAATGACAAAGTCACCATACATGCGTACGTACAATATACCGTATCCACGCCATGGTGAAGTTGTTATTCAATAAATAAATTTTGGATTAGTATAATAATGATGTATAATTGATGTAAATAATAAATATAACATGTTAATTATTATTTATATATGATATAACATCAATTTTCATACTATTTTAATATCAAAATAATGGTATTGTCGCTTGTGCATACGTACTGACTACCGTCACCACGAACGTGATGAGATTCATTCCCCATCATAACCATTCAAGAGTAATTTTCTTTTGATGATTAAAAATAATGTTTATAGACTTGATATAATTATGTATATGAATAATATACATCCCATAAATAAAAAACATGACTCATTTAACAAAGAATATAAAGGAAAATAAATCAGTTAACACCTGAAACGGTGATAATACTAAAATATTATTAATAAAGCATCATTAGAAGATCATATATGATATCCTAATTATGTATAAGATTCCTGTATAATTTAATAACAATTATTTAACTATTATACATGAGGTTAACATACCCTCAACCAAGGAAAAGTATAAGGTAAGGGATAATTCTACAATCTCTTCATTATCTGAGGTTGTTTATACGTAATTGTCTACTGGGACCTCTTTATCATCCAAATCCATGTTTCTTAAATTGTATTTCAAAACATTTTTACTATTTCCTAGACTGTGGGTTAAATTAATTTATACCTTTTTTTGAATTTTTATAATATGTCTATAAAGGAATCATTCTGTCATTTTCCAAACAAGGTACTTTACGACCTATTCGACAAAATTAAGGTAAGAATGTTTTTTTAACCTATATGGCGGGTGAAGTTATTCTCCGCTGTTATAACATCGTCAAAGCATCCCTTAAAATATTATAAGAATATTTTCAAAATAAATATTTTCTTTTATAATTATGTGTCTTTAAATGATTTCAAAAAAATAAATATATATTTCTCTCAAATTGTTTTGATTTCATCTATATCAACATCCTTTTATGGATTTTATACTTGTTTGAAGTCGATTCATTATGATAGAAATCTTCCATATTGTATTGAAGGTTTTTGGATATGTTTTATTATGGATGTGTTATTTTTATACCATTCATGGTTTATGGTTAATGTATTGACATTTCATATGCTAGTTTTAATACAAATGTTTATGTTATATTTCAACATTTTCATATGAGGAATGGATTGGACTTAGTAAGTGACGGGAGGAGCCCTATATATCTCCCCAATGCATTAAAAGGTCTCATGAGACAATTAGATGTGGAATTGGCCGAGGCCTTTCCAAATTTGATATATGGTTTTTGGTTGAGGCCTAAATCATTTTTAGACGTCTTGGCCGAGGCCTTGACAAAAAATTTCAGAATGTCCGGCACTATACATTCCCTCATTATGAAAAATAATATTAATGGTTCATTTGGTTATTAGAATAGTAGAATACCCATGACTATATTTTATTGTGGAATTATTTAATCATCTCATATTCCTTCCATCATGTGTTCATGTTTGTCATTTGTAAAGGCATGTGTTTTCAATTGTTCACTATGCCTAATTTTTATGTTATCTTCCGCTATATTGATTACCCTTACTAAGTATTTGAGCTCAGCCCTTTATTATGTTTCATTTTCCCAGGATATGAAGAAGTTAGTTATGAGTGACTTGTTGGCATAATCTAAGAGGCTTGGATGTTTCTAATGGAATAAATTATTGATGTATTTCTTTTGATTTTGTAAATTTTAACTTATGTATGAATCTTGTTTCCAATAATACTAAACTGATCATTCTTTCAGGATTTGATCTCTTGTGATCATGCCAATGTTATATAATAATGCACCGACTCTGGGTAATAGGGGTCAGGGCGTTACAGTTTCCTTATGTTCTTAGTCACTCTCATAAATAAATTCCTCAACTTTATAAAAAGGACCTTAAAACAAAAACATTGTCCGTTTATTTTTCATAATGGGAAATAAAATACTGTTTAACCCATCACAAGTATATGGTTTTCTAGTCGTTAACTTTCTCCTAATCATGTTTTATATCACTCTCCATCAGAACTTGATGGTTAGTTTTATATTCCATATCCATGTTTTCCTATATGGAATCCCGTTATTTTTTTTATCTCCGGTGAACTTTGTACTTACATTTCTTTCTTTTAAAGTGGTAGTTTCATTAACAATTTTTATGATGTGGGATTTTTAATGAAGTTTTCAAGCCTAATTTTAAAATTTCAAGGATACAATTTCTAAATGAGGGAAATGATGTAACCACCTAGGTATTTATAGAATAATAATTTTTATTTTAAATTAATATTTAAGAATTTGAAATTAAATTTTACATTTAGGGGAGGATTTTTCCGATAGTTCACTTGAAACACAACAAAGATTTTCTCCAAAATCTTATGTTGCACACAACATTGAGTTATACTAAAAAATAATACAATAATTATTTTTATTATTTTAAATGGTAGTTAACTCTTAGCTGTTGGAATGGTGGGAATGAATAATATCAACTGAATTTTGATATATGGTTTAAACATGTTTAAATAATGATTTATTAGTTACCAAATTTATTATAAATGGAAATAAAAACCAACTGAATATAAAGGATTTGTTTTTATGAAATACTATTTAAAAGAAAATAATTGTGTTTATAAAATAATATCACTCTTTTTGTATTTTCATTTAATGAAACATATATGTTATATATTCAATTTAATGTTTTAAATTCATTTTATATGCTTTCTGGATATGATATAAGGACAAATTCAATTTTTTTGAATAAAAGAAGTATTTTTCTAAAAAAGAAGTTTTACTACCTTTTGAGGGTGAACCCTTTTTAAATATAGTTTTGTCACTTTTATATATTCTATATGAAAAAATAAACTTCTTCTATAGTAGCGGTATATAAAAAATTTCTTAGTTCAATTTTTTGGTAATTTTTTGATAAAGGTAATTTTTTGATAAATTTAATTTTTTAATGAATAGTGAAAAATAATGCATTTTAATTCAAAACAGCATTTTCATCTAATTTTTCTATATAGTTAGATTATCATTTTAATTGTTTTTAAATTGTAATTGGATGAAGTTTTTATCATTTAATACAATGTTGGTCATTGTATGTAATTTCACTTTTAAATGTGACATTAACACATGTTAATCTTTTGGTAGTTTCTATTTCTAAAAAACAGGCTTTTGGTTTTGACTACGTGAATTAATTTTAAATTAATTATTAAAAATTCTATATTTTGAATTTGGAAGAATTGATTTGATATTTGGAATCCGAAGGTCCAAATTATTTAAATATTTTCCAATTATATTTTTACATTTTTAATAATATCTTCAGTAATTATTTTATTTACCATGGTAAAAGGGTAAGTATGGTAAATAAGGGTAAAAAAATAATATTACAATAATATTAAACTGCCCTAAGACATTTCCGAATCCTATTAGATGAGATAGTTCTTACCATGGGAATCCATGGGTCAATTTTGGGACCCCAGGGAGCCATTTGGGTGTGATAATCACATGTTGTAAGTATTAATTTAAATTAAAGAGAAATATAACATAAACATGTATTTTTAACTAAAAAAAATTTTATGGGGTTATATAACTACTATATTAGAAAATAAATATTCATTATAAATATAAAAGGATTTACCACATAATGATATTTTATTTAAAAAATTTAAACATTAAATAAATAAATTTAATTATGACACAATGATGATCTAGTGATTACTTTATTACTAGTGCAGAAATTATTTACCATGTTGGCATTTTTTGCATTAGTTACAAATAACCGACCTGAAAAGATATAAAAGTTGATTTATCACGTTGGTTTTATTATAATCTACATAAAAAATTCTGATATTTTATTTTTTACATCAGTTATTTTATAACTGACATGATAAATTCAATTTATCACGTTAGTTATTATAAAACTGACGTAAAAGATCCGCTCTATCACATCAGTTATTTTTGACCGATGTAAAAAAGTGTTTATCACGTCAGTTATATAGTAACTGACCTCATAAATGTTGAAAAAAATATTTTATCACGTCAGTTATTTAATAACTGATGTGAGAAGTCATTTAAAAAATTTATCAAGCCCTGTATTGTGTCATAGTGTATTTTTGGATCAGGTGACTATGACTCATCTCTCTAGCATGAAAAACCTGGAAATTATTCTTCAAACATGTTCCCTCCAACCTCATTTTTCTAGCATTGTTCATCATATTTTTTATCACTAAATCTATTAGATTTAATCTCAACATTCCAGTAAGCATCAGATGGCTCAATTTATTTCGTTATTTTTTGAGGATGACCTAGATTTACGTTTCACAATTTCTTTATTTAAAATATCTCCATATCTTGTCCTAATGTTATCGTTATTTTACACGGTTTTTCTTACCCTTGATTTGAAATCATTGGGAATTGAGATCTATGTTAATTTGGTTAGTTGCTTCCCTATTTAAATATGAAATCCCTATATATATATCATAGAGACATTGGTTATATACCACAACACCCTTGTAATTTTATATAACACATTAAATTTTTTGGTTATTCCGACTTAGAAAAATAATAAGTTATATTTTCCATGGTATTTTTTGATGAATATGTACTCAGTATTCCTATAAGAGTAAGTTCATTTGTTTATTTAATTATTTTCTTATATGGTTAAGATGTATGTAGTACTTATTTTATGCTAACTATGAGTATATATTATAAAATAGCATGTTGATGCACAATTACTTATTTATTTAGCTCTTCATTCATTAACTATTTATTATTACCTATGTATCCCCCAAAACAACCTATCAACATACATTGAATATGATATTTTCACCACCGGACCAAGACAATATTGGTTCCTTTCAAGGCTTGTACTTTGAGTCAATTATAAATCCATTTCAAAAAGTGGCTTAGAACCTAAAAATATCAACTTACCACTCAAATCAACTTCAACCATACACAATACCATTTTCCACAAAAAAGATAATAAGAATAATAAAACTCATATATGTGACCATCAAAATTACATGAAATTACGAAAATATTTTACTACTCAAAAACAATATCTTTATAATTTTCAAATACGCATAGATTTGTTTTTTATTATATTTCAAAATTGTGTTAATTTCAAATTATGTAATATTTCATATAAATATAAAACTGTTATATATAACTATATTTTATTTTTAGAATCATTTCCATGCATATCTTTTTCAAAT
This sequence comes from Viscum album, assembly GCA_963277665.1. NCBI lineage: Eukaryota > Viridiplantae > Streptophyta > Magnoliopsida > Santalales > Viscaceae > Viscum > Viscum album. Next base: position 403,111,141 of record OY728167.1, read on the forward strand.
ATGCTTATAATTGTTTTATATTTAAAAAAAATTCACATTAAAATTATGATGTATTTGATATAAATATAAAATTCGGTTATCTTAACAAGATGTATAATTTTTATATTTTTTATAGGTAATAATGAGTCAAATTTGGATTATGGAACATCAAATGAGTAATGAATATGAGGAAGGTGTTGATTCCTTTTTGGAATTTTCTAAACGAAATTGTTAAGAAATTACATGTTTTTGTGTCCATGCTTGAAATGATTGAATATGAAGAATATGAAAAGTAGAGAGATCAAAGATCATCTGATTTGTTATGTTTTTAATATGAATTACATACCTTAGATTTGGAATAGAGAAACTAGAGAGAATGTCAGATCTACTAATGATGATGATTTGCAAGATGGTCACTCTGATGAAATTGAATAAATGATTCATGATATCATAGAAGAAAAAATTGAGATAGAACCGACAATTGAGCGTCTAAATGTTGATGCTGAAAAACCATTGTATCCTGGTTGTAAGGATTTTACAATTTAATTGGTAGTGTTAAGATTGATTAACCTGAAGGCGAAACATGGATGGAGAGATCAGAGTTTTACAGAGCTTCTACAACTGTTGAGAGAAATTATTCCAAAAGACAACGATCTTCCAGATTCACATTATAAGAACAAGAAAATATTATGCCTGATGGGATAGGGATACATTAAAATACATTCCTATTCAAATGAATATATGATATATAGGAAGAAATATAAATTTATGTCAGAGTGTTCTAAATGTTGGACATCACAGTATAAGTTGAAAGAAAAATCACAGGATGATGTAGAGATTACAAAGATCCCTGCCAAGATATTTTTATATTTTCCTATAATTCCTCATTTGAAACATTTATTTTCTAATTAAAATGATGAAAAATATTAATATAGAATGCTAATGAGTAGATATGTGATGGAAAATACATCATCTAGATGATTTTCCACAATGGAAGAAAATTGATGAGTAGTATCCGACATTCAGAAATGAAAATAGAAATCTCATACTTGGGTTATACATAGATGGAATGAATCCATATCGAAGCCTCACTTGAATACATAGTTCATGGCCAATTTTATTAGTAATTTAAAACATATCATCTGATTTTTTTATGGAACAAAAATATTTCATGTTGAGTCTAATTATCGATGGTCCAAAGCAACCCAGAAATGATATTGATGTTTTTTGTCACCATTTATTGATGATTTGAATCTTTTTTGGGAGGATGGTATTAGGGTGTATGATTCTTATAAAAAGGAATATTTTCAACTGCATGTAGTTCTTATGCTCACTGTAAACGACTTCCCAGCGTATGGAAATTTTTATGGATACACTGTTAATGGGCATAAAGTGTGTCCAAATTGTGAACAATATACTTCATTTTTTCAATTGAATCATGGGATGAAAACAGTATACTTGGGTCATTGAATGTTTTTTCATATGGATCACACTTATAGATTACTAAAAAAGGAATTCAATGGCTCACAAGAATTTGATATTACTCCAAAACCTTTATCCACTGATGAGTATTTTGAGTGTGTACAAAACCATGATGTGACATTGGTAAAGACACATAAATATGGTAATGATGGACATATTTGGACGAAAATGTCAATATTTTATGAGCTACCATACTGGAGATATCATGAAGTGAAACATAATATTGATGCCATGGAAATGTAGAAGAATATCTGTGACAGTATAATTGGAACCTTGTTTTATATTAAAGGAAATAATAAAGATGGGTTGAATGAACGATGAGACATACTATCAATGGAAATATGATTGGAGTTAGCACACACTCCTGATAGTAGGGGAACATGTCTTCCCCCAGCTTGTCATACATTATCCAAGAGAGAGAAAATTTTCTTTTTTTTCAGTGTCTTCATGATATCACAGTGCCACAAGGTTATTATTCAAATGTAAACAAATTGTCTCTTTGAAGGATTTAAAGTTGATAGGTATGAAATATCATGATTTTCATATCCTGATGCAATAATTTCTACTAATTGCATTGCGTGGAATATGTCCAATCCATGTCAGAAAGACTATCATGAAGGTGTGTTATTTTTTCAATTCAGTTTGTAATAAGGTGATTGATGTGGATGATTTGAACATTTTGGAAAGGGATGGAATTTCTATACTTTGTCAATTGGAAATGTATTTTCCTCTATCTTTTTATGATATAATGGTGCATTTAATAGTTCATCTGGTTTGAGAAATAAATCATTGTGGACCTGTATATCTTTGTTGGATGTATTCTTTTGAAAGGTATACGAAAATATTGAAGGGTATGTTAAGAATCCATATCGACATGAAGCATCCATTGTTGAAAAGTATATTTTTATGGAAGTTTCAATGTTTTGTACGAGATACTTATCTGCATCAGAGAACATTGGTTTGCCTCTATCTTTCCATTAACTAGTTAATAATGAGGGAAAGGGGATTCTTGGCTTGAAAGTCAAATCGTTGTCAGCTATACAGATAAAGAAGGTACATTTATACATCTTGAATAACATATCTGACGCTCAACATTATATCACATTTCATATTAAATAGTTAAAACAATGTCATCCAAAGAATAAAGGAATGTGGATTTTGAATGGGAATAACAAAACAATTCTTCCATGGTTTAAAAAGACCCTTCTTGGTTGATTAGATGCATTAGATAAATTAAGATGGTTAGTGGGTAGTCTAAGTTTAAATGTGATAACATGGTCTAGGAATTAAATTAATGGCTATACATTTCATACGAATGCTCAGGAAAATAGAAGTGATGTTCAGAATAGTTGGGTATTTATGTTTGTAGAAGCAATGCATTTTTTGAGTTTTAAAGAAAAAACCCAATTTTTGCATCAAGTGCCTATTATGGGGTTATTGAAGAAATATGGGAGGTTTATTACGTTAAAATTAAAGTTTCTATTTTTAATTGAAAATGGTTTATCGATAACAAGAGTGTCAGACACAATGAATTTGTAATGAAATTTGTTAATCTGAATAGATTGGAAGACACAGTTGATTCTTTTATAATGGAAACACATGAAAAACAGATTTTTTATATTGTTGATCAGTCAAATATGCAATGTTCTATTGTTTTACAAGGAAAAAAAATATATTAGTGAGGATAAACATAATGATGATGTTGATTTATGTAAGATCCCTACTTCCATGGAAAGATTAGCAGAATATAATGATGATCATGTTGTTGACATGATTTGTTCCATAAGGAACAATCATGATGAAGGAATTTGGAAAAACAATCCATTTTTACATTCATAATATTATAGGTAACATATGTCTATTTATCTTTTACATTTATTAATTTAATAAAATTTAAGATATTGTATTTGTTTACATTATTAAAATTTGTATTAAAACTAATAATTAAGAATGTTTGTTTATTTTAGTTTTTTTTTGTTTTGTTTACCATGTTTACCATTACGCAACTTATATATTTATTGATTTTGTTGAATGATAATTACATTACCATTTTTACTATGTTTACCATATTTTATCATGATTACCATTATGTAACTTATATATTTAGTGATTTTTTTGAAGGGAAAATACTTTACCATGTTTACCATTTACTATGCTTTACCATGATTACCATGTTTACCATGTTTAGTATTACATAACTCAGTTCAATTTTTCATTTTTTGTTTACATTAGTATTGTAATATTTGAATTTGTATTTTTAGATGAAATTTTATATTCCTGACACTAGAGGATTCAGGAAGAAATGTTTATCGATGGCTTCCAGAAGATGGAGGGATTTTAAATCAAACCATACATCTGATTTCTTTTTTGTTCATAGGAATCATGACAATCCATGTCATATATATCCTTTTATATATTAATAAACATGGAAAGAATTTGTTGAAAGTATAAGGAAAGAATCATTTTTGGTAAGTGAAATGAAAAATTTTATAATTTTTCTTATATTAATGATCTTATTAATGATTTTTAATGATTTCTTATTCTTAATTTACATCAAATATAGAGATCTCATCAGAAGATCCAATATAAAAATGTATACCCTCATAATTTATATCGGGGAGGGTTTACATTATTGGAAGAACAAATGACCGCAGAAAAATTAAAAAAATCATAGAGATGAGTCTTCATGATTTGGAGAGGTTTCCCCTCCATCCCTTATATCTAGACAAGAAAATTGGAAAAGGTCATAGATAGGAAAAAAGGTGAAATATGTTAAAGAAGAATAGTGTATCATAGCTGAGAAGATTGTAATATATTTATTTTATTTATTATAGTTAATTTTCTTTTTTATATACATTAAAAAATTATATAATTTTTCAATTAATTAATATAGTATTATCTTGAGGAGTAAAGCATGCATGGGGTATTTACAGCTGCTGGGAGGCAAGATATTTGATATGCTGCATTGGAAAAGACCAAACACTCGGGTCGTGTACGAGGATACCCGATGGGTGTATCAGTAAGAAATGTGTTTCCACATTATTCAGCTTCTTCCATTGAGGGTATTTATAAAAAAAATATAATCTTTGGTGGCTGAAGTTCATCATATTAATGAGAAGGTGGAGGAAAATATCTAAGTGTCAATATAGTCTATGTTTGCAGACATGAAAAGTCAATTTCAGACTACAGCTCCCAGTCTTCCACCTCTACCAACAAACCCCATTTTTATCCTCCACCTCTACCAATAGATCCCACTCCCCCACCTCTAGACCCCATTATTTATCATCCACCTCATCCTGTGGACCCCATTTTTTATCCTACTACTACACCCCCTCCTCTACAACTTCCTAGTTATTATGAGTTGTATGTTGATGATCCTCACAATCATGTAGTTGTGTATAGGACGATATATTATATATAAAATACAGTTCGTCATCAATAGTTAGAGTTAGAGTAGCATAGGTCCACTATACAAGATATTATAGATATATTAGCTCGAGTACCGTTACGTACAGATGAGGTGATAATAGTTGGACAAAGTATCATCCACTTTTTAGTTTACCCATCCAGACTTATGTAACCCATTACCATAGTGGTATGTGTACTTTATATATTCTATTTTATTTTTGGGTTAAATTTGTTTTAACATTTGAAATTTAATATATTTATCTATTTATTTACAGGAATACTTTAATGGTAAAGAAATATTGTATAGGCAACGACAAAGAAAAATGGCTATGACATAGAAAATATTCTAGCAGTCTTGACATATTGTCAAGATATTCAAATTTTTTGTCATATCATTATAATTTCCCAGTGGAAGCTCATGTTTGTTAAAATGAAATAAATTTGTGGATTATGAAAAATGATATCATGGAGCTTGTTACTCGAGATAATTTTGGAATCAATGTGCTGTGAATTTTTTCCACGTAATCCTTAGCATAATTCTTTCCCTGCGTTAAATTTTTCAAAAATGAATACTTATGTCTATTTTGTATTAGGTATCTTTATAAAATTTGTGAGAAGAATGAGTAGATAGATGTATATGGAATCATGGACCAAAGTTTATTTCCCCTGAAGTGCATGCATTGGATGAGGAATAAAGAACAATTTATATTGTTGAAAGATTTGAACAGAATATAATCATGTAGTGTTTGTTGATTCCATTTTGTGAGAGGTATGAAACGAATATCTCAAAAAGTGTTCTTATCTATTAATATAAAAACCACTAATCTTAAATTTTATTTTATATTAGTTACCATTAGATGTTAGGTGTTTATTTCCAAGGGAGAAAACACTTTATTGGATATGCTCTCTCCATAGCGATGTGCGAGAAAATTTTAAGAATATGTAGGAAAAGTAGGTTTCAATTTGTTTATATTATAATTAAATTTCAATTTATCTCATTTATATTATTTTCTAAAATGGGTTGGGCCTACATTCCAAAAAATAAAATAAAAAAGTTCCAAGATCAAATATATAATAGTAAAGGTAAATATTTATTTATAATTTCTACATTTTGAATGTATTACATAAAAAATGATATTTTTAATTGAAAAAATCATTTAAACAGAAACATCATAAACAACAAGGCATCATAAAATTAAGATATTATATATTAATATTTATGTATAAAATAATTACAACTGAAACAATTTTGAATTTTGAAGAGGTTAGATTTCCTTATAAACTATTCCATAATATTTCATTTGATTTATTCATTATATATTTTAACTACTTTACTTTTAGTTTGTAGCTATTTTATGACCCTAAACATTATAGTTCTCAAGAGGTCAAAGACTTACAAGTGGAATGGTAAAATTATTTTATTGTTTTTATGGGATTTTAGTTTGTTTGTAATTTAAAATGTAATTTTGAATGTTGTAATTGTAAATGTGTATTTGGTATTTGTTTGGTTATATTTAGGATTTTTTTAGTTGATTTTTTGTGTCTTAAATGTGGTAAATGTGAATGTTTAATTTTTTTGTTGGTTATTATTGTTCTATATTAGTTCATCTTATTTTTCTGGTCTAGTTTTAGTTTGGTTCTTCTTGTTTCAGGTCTACTTCGGCAATGCAGAGGAATGGTTTCATGATTTTTTTTAAAAACAAGGGTTTTACATCAGTTATTTTATAACCAATGTTAAACATGATTAGGGTAATGGTTTTCCACATAGGTTATCTAAAAACCAACATGATAGACTATTTTTTACATCAGTTATTAAATATCTGACATGGTATACTTTTTATTACATTTGTTATTTAATAACTGACGTAAAAAAAGCTACATCTTGAACTGATTTTTTTACATCAGTTATTTAATAACTAACCTAATAAACAATATACCACATCGATTAATAAATAACCGACATAAAAAATCAGTTACTATATATATTTACAATATAATTTTTTTTATAAATGACCTAAAATAATATTTATAATTTCGCCTTTAATAACGTTGGAAAAAAACCTACATAATAAATAAAAAAAGCGACGTTAAAAATATTTTCTGCACTAGTTCATTAATAAAGGATTCAAATAAATGATATTATAAATATTAAAATAAATGTAATTTGATTATTTTGATTCCATACATGAATTTTTTGGATGATATTGATATATTATATTTTATTGAATTCCTTTGGTTCGGGGGAATCATGTTTTTATGACGTTATAAAAAATAAATTACTTTATAGTGTCAAAATTGACATAAATGAGTTTTTAAAAAAGAAACTTTTTTATTAAATGATATAATAGTAATAAATATTTAAGATTCATCTGAATGAAATATATAATGTTATAAATTTCATTAATTATCCACTTATAGTTCTCTTGGAATTTTATAGTAAATATAGTTACCATGTATTATGAAAATTCAAGAAGACATAGTAAGAGTTTATGTTTTTAAGTAAGGGTTAAAGCTAAAAGATATGGTTAATTTTGTGAAAAAAACTTCTCTAAAACCAATTTAATTAGATGTTTTAGATCCAAAATAATCTTATATTTGAAATAAATTAGTTTGGTACCATTTGAAACTGAAAATAAATTTATAATAAAATAATATTTCAAGACATTTGTAAAGTGCCCCTCATCCCTCTAATAAAAGGCCACAACCTATACCCACATACTCACACCTCTCATGCCCCTTATATAATCAAAATTATTCTCAAATAATATCAATAAAACCCTAAATTTAACTTAAAATTCTTACCTTGGGAAGAAAGAAATTCAATAAATCCATTGGACTCAAATCTAAAGATGTTACCAGATTTATAGGTAATATCTTCTCTCCAGTTCTTTTCTTTTATTTCCTTCTCCAATCCATATGATATTATTATTATTTTTTTTAATATCAAAACTACTCTCCTCTATATACTAGGATATTTTTATGAGAATGATTCTAACTACACTTACACACACCTCCATCTAATGGATATGAACATACTGTTTTTGTGGATGACGAACTACTGCCTCAAGAAATGATGATTGTTGAATTTTACCCTACCACCTCTCATGCTGAGAATTATGATGGAAGTGTATTTATATATGATATATATTATATTTATATTGTCTTTATGATTCTGTATTTTTCTTTTATAATAAACCATTATGCTTTTCATAATGTGTAAATACGATAATTTCATTTGATTAAGTGTCGACAACCACCCCTCAAAGTGATATGACTCGTTCATGCCATACATGGAACATATAAAGGATAGAGTTAATGAAATTATGTAATGTATATAAAATATTATATTATAATTTAATTATACTATACCTGTGTATCATGTAGTTTTCAATCCTTTAAATATGAAAAAGAAATGAAAGTGACATTCATGCATACATACAACTTACCATCTCCATGAACGGTGCATTTTTATTTCCTATATACAAATGTTACGGACTATTCTAAATACATATATACTGTATATATATGATACATAAATATTTAATAATATTATTGTGATTATGGACTTTTTATTTCATGGATAATTTACATCATAACAAGTTTATTTTCAACTCAAATACCGAAAATCGACAAAATGTCTGATATAAACTAAAATAAGTGACTATTTGTTATAACAAGGTAATAAGTGATATAAAATGAATAATAAAATTGAAAAAGGTTTTGAGGAAAGTATAATATAACCTTAGTTTATTATTCAAGAAATTAAATAATGAATGAGACAAGTCAGACTCAAGATAAGGGACTTCGTCTCAATTTCCTTTCATTGAGGAATTTCATCATAATATCCACCTATATTATTTTATAAGGTGTATATAAAACCACTATGAAATTTAATATCAATATTTTATCTGTACTAATTTTATTTATTAATTCATGATGATTATGATTTAAATGTTAAAAGTGGTATGGGACACCTTGACCATTTAAATATTTAATTTCTAAATCATTGTCTACATGATATTAATTTGAATATTTATTTATATGGAAATAAAAGGATTATAAAGGAAATTTTATATCTATCAAGAATTCAATTAAATGTTTTAAAAAGGAATATTTTTATACAAATCATTTTACTTTCTTTACAAAACAAAAAATGATTGTTATTTGTTTTAACGTATACAGCGATAACGACTTCTCTACTGCCGTAACCATTATTTAATATCTATCTTCCTCTATAATCCTTAATGTATTTTAACTAAATTCCCTATTCCTTTATTTAGGTATCTTGTTATTGAAAATGGGACTATTAAATGATAATGGTATTGTTATATAGAATTTTTTTACAAGGGATTAGAAGAAGTTTTCAAAAATGGATTTTTTGATGAAAATGTTTTATTCATAAAATGCTACATGAGAATTATTTGAGATAGGTGAGCCTGAATCAATTTATATGAAGTTTTTAGCCCCATTATAGCTAACGGGTGAGCCTGACATAGCTTATACAAAGGTTTAATCCACATTATAGCTCATGGGTGAGCCCGATATAGCTTATACAAAGGGTGATCCCCATTATAGATCTCTAATTTGGAATTCGACCATATGGACATTCTAATTGGAAGATGTTTGAAAGGGTTTTAGAAATATGATGCTCTAAGTCACTGAAATGTGTTTTTTCTACTGGTTTTAGTGTTTTTTATTGACAAAAAAGTTTGTGTGTTATTCATGTGATAATGTTTTGTTTCATCTTCTTAATGAACATTGAATGTTTTATCAGGTTTTAACTAGATTAATGGTTTTTATTTATTTTTTTGTCCTTTACTAAGACTTTTTTGATCATACCAAGTTTTATGTGTTTTCATAGGATTTAAGGGAGAATAGAGTTATGGATGGAGTCAAGGAAAAGTTTGGATTATTAAACATGAAAAGAAACCATGTTTATTTTTTAAAAATTTTATTTTTATTGAAGAAATAGATACTCTTGGAAGTGTCCACTTTGTATTTATATGTTTTTATTATGTAATAGTTATGGCCTAATTATCTAAATCTCTAAACTTGAAAAGACGATCAATGTTAATTCCTAACAAAACTCAATATTATGTGACATTTAAGGCTATGGACTTGTATAATCCCATTCCAAAAATTCAAAATTTTACAATGATACAAACATCACATTGATAATCCGAGATCATCATGATGAGTGTTGACCAGAAACTACCTCTCAACCTACCTCTAATGTCATAATAATCCTATATAATATCTATAATGACATCCCTATATATGAAAAAAAACCAGGCATGGAAATACATTTTTCAAGAACCAAATTTGGTGTAAAATACTGACATAGTTGTCACTAATTAAATTCCCCAAGATGGTTCTCCACAAGGCATCATGAATTCCTCCTTATACACTAGAGGTTGCTGACTAGTAGTGAAGGATTAGGGTGTGATATAGGGGAGACTGTAACATTATATCTGAGTAAGAAACCATTTTAAATAATAAGATGACATCCTTATCTCCAATAATAATACTGTGGAAACAATAAAAAAACTGGAACAAGGGAATGTAGGAATCATAAATGAAAATGTAGTAAATTCCTAGAAGACCATCTATACATAGAACACTGATTTCTCACTGAGATTATCTGATATACAAGAATGAATAAATGAAAATGAAATAATAGTATAAGGTTCTACTGCATGCATGATCCATACCGCATACCTAATCTCTAGATACAAGTTTGATCGATCTTACTTGATCATTCATCGGCCTCGGTTGATCCCCTGCCTACAACCAAGTGAATGTTCTCTCAGGTACCCTAGTGAAAAGGTATCCCGGATAGGGTGTAAGTAAAAAACATAGTAGGGAACCACCAACGCAGTCTAATAAATTTCCAATAATATAATGTGTTTGTATATACTGGTTACTAATCATAGTAATAGTGATTAAATAGTAATAAAATAATAAATAAAATAAACATGTTAATAAAATAATCCACAATCGGTCCTTAGGCTTGTGATCCTGATCGACCATACCTACTTCAGCCAAATCTGGAATGTCTCTAAACAAGGTGTCATATATATATATTTATATATATACATATATATCCCAATAACTATATATATATACAAACCCAATATGTATCTACCCAACCAAAAAATTCCTGGAGATGGTGTCTTCTATCAATTACATTTGCATGATTATAAGGAATCAAGCCTTGAATGAATAAAGAGTCTAGTAGTCTTGGAGAACCGGATAGATACATGAGTCTTTTATTACAAAATAATACACTAATTAGAACATAATTTTTTTCTTCTTCTTTTACTTTCTTGGATAAAACCATTATTCATCTAGAGTATCCTTACATGTCTTTCATAGTGCACTTTTATGATTCTTGGGTAGAGGAAACAAAACATGGGTGAGATCAAATTCTTAGTAAGATTAATTAAAGGATAATAGAAACAATAATGAATCATACAGAATAAATTAATATGTAAATTTAAATAACTAAACTCAAATACCATATAACTAATAACTAAATGGACAAAAAATACAGAAAGGTAACAAATGAAAACACATTACAATAATGAATCAATCTGTATGGAAAGGTTAACAAAAGAACACAGTTTCCATTTCAATAATTAGATATGACATAATCACTATGGAAATGTAAATAACTAAAATACATTCCATTTAATCAATAAACTGAGAATGAAATGTATCCATAGATATGTCGACACAAAATCTCGTGAATGAATAATAAATGAGTTTAATGAGGTAAATTATTAATTATTGGACACCATGTTTCCTATGTACATAGAACTTGTACCGTCAAGACCTTTCACAAGTAAGTTATGAATATCATGTTAAAAATAAACTAAAGTGTCTAGACAACTAACTCATCCTACGAGACTATCGATGCATCGAGGGGCTATCTATAACCAGGAACCACCCAAGTCATACCAGTCCAAATCATTCCTTATATAATGAATAGTTTATTTATCAATGTGCATCATCAAATATCTGTATAGAGTAAGTGATACAAAATTTATCAATATTTACCCAAATAATCAAATAAAATTCAATGTAATCAACATATAAAAAATTATATAATGTTTACGTAATGAACATATCCATGATAAATGATATGGTAAATTAGGGGGAATTCAATGTTCAGTGATTATAGGAAATTGAATATTTCAAGGTGATTAAAGGAATCAATGAAGTGAATTTAATACTATCCTTCGCCAAATCAATCATAAACCATCCAGCAGAAGATTAAAGATGGTATCAATACAATATACCCCAAGTGGAGTAAAATAAAGGTTTGTTGTTGTTGATGAATGGAAATATTATAAAAAGATATGCTAAAAACATTCTTGTGGAATATATGATTTTGTTTTGAAAATCCTTTTCTTTGAAAATCATTTTTTAAAAAAATTGTTAAATATTAACCTTTTGAACATGAAAATTAATCTTTGACAGAATGAGGGAGGGTAAATCCATACATGCCACACAAGGTGAAAATAATAGTCATTTTGTATAGTAAAAGGTTAAAAAATTCCATGTTTAGAATGATATTAGAATATTCCATTGAAAACATTGGTAAAAGGAAAAAGGTTAAATCTTAAACAAATCATTTTAAAAACATTTTTTAAAACATTTTAATAAAAAATGGTTTAAGAAGAAATAAGTTCTTTGACTAAAGAGAGAAATGAAGTTGGGTTTTATTAAAAATATTTTCTAAAACAGCTTGAGTAACAAAGAGTGAAAAAATTATAAAAATACATTAAAATGGTCATGAATAAAAAGAGGAGAATTAAAATATTTATTTAAAAATGGTTATTTAATTTCATAAAAGAAAAATACCATTGAAAAAAATATTAGTATTATTTTTGAGTGAAATAATCTTTAAACATTCCAAAGTGTCCCATACAACTTTGAAACATTTTAAATCATAAGAATTAGGAACTAAAAAAATTAAATGAAAGTAATAATATCATTAGATTAAGGAGATACATGATATATCATGTAAAAGGTCAGTATATACACCATCTTTAAGAAACATGGTTCATAACAACAAATAAGTCTTAATGGGATATAAATTGAGACAAGATCCCTTACCTTGTGTTTCCTTTCAAGTGAAGGTACTTTACCTTCCTATATAATACATTTATGTTAATTGTATACTTTCTTGATAAAATTAATCATTTTTATCATTAAATTTATTTCACTGATTACTATGTTGTATACAACTATGGAAACAATTATTTTTACATTGGTTCTTTTGACCAAATTCAGTTTGTGTCAAAAACAACTTAAGTAGGTCAGCTATGGTAAATGGGGGTCATTATATAACATTTATATAATAATAATCATGAAATAATTATCATATTTATACATATATTGTACTTTTAAAAATAGTTATGGTTATGAAAAATGAATCGACGTTACGATCATGGAGACGGTTGGCCGTACTTACACTTGACTAACGTTCCATTTTTCAATGATCATTATGGAAAGAAGGTAAGTAGTATTATATAATTTAATAATGATAATTATATCATAAATACCATATTATTTAATCATATATAGTTATATATATAATTCCTCTGAAGAAAAAGGAATCACATCCTGTCGAGGAGACAGAAGTTCACACATCCATGAACGACGTTATCACTTTTGACATGTGTGAATGGGTAATAAATAAAATGATATATATATATATATATATGTTTTAGGAAATTTAATTATTTCATTAATATAATATATATTTTTTCATGTCTTATATGTTTAATTATAACCATACTTTATACATTCCATGGATCTTGTGTATGAATCATATTTCTTGGAGGGGGCGGTAGTCCACACTTCCACAAACAATGTTATCATTTTAAAAAAATATTGGAAGTATAAAGATATGGGTTTTAATATAATTAAGAAGCATAAATACACAATAAATATAATATATAACATATATAAATAGAATTTACATCATAATGACTACCATGAGATGTGGTAAAGTAAGAACGAACAATAATCATTTTTTTAGGTGGTAGTTCATCGTTCACATAAACAGTATGTTCGTTACCCAATAGATGGATGTGTGTGTATGTGTAACTATATCCCTTATAACAACACTCGAGTATATTGAGGATATATGTGTTGTTATATGAACATGGAAGAGGAATATTTGTTGTGGTGGAGAAGTAATTGAAAGAAAAGTGATCATTGGAATTAATTACCCTAAATATTGGGTAACTTTGGTTTATAAAAAATGGATTTATTATAAGTATTTTTGACCAAATGGAGGCTTAAAGGTAAAGGGCATGGTTGTTGGGAATCCCTGGAGCACATCTATAGAAAACTTAGTAAATTGTTCCATAGTGTTAGCCATTTTCAGCGCTAACCATAATGCCCCTCATCGGTGCCATACCGTTATATTCATATCAATCAATGTGGTTCAGAAGTTGGATCCTAGAAAGTACCTATAGGTATCCCCATCATGTACAACATCACATTAGTCTCATCAGTCAAAATCCAATATGTACCACTAGTATTCATAGCTTGATCAATAATAACTAACTAAAAACTAAGTAAAATAGTGAGGGTTGGTGAATGCCTAAACCCAGAACTATTGTAATATCCTCTTGAGATTTCCTGTTCATCATGGCATCTATGGTGACACCCAGTACAATATCTTCCCAAAACCCTAACACACTAGCTCTAGTTTGGTATACTATTAGTGAATCCACTAGATCCCTCATGAGAAACACTATACATAATAATCCTAATATAGATCCTATAAGCCAACATGTATGTTTAGGTGTCACTATGATGGTTCCTCACATGGAGTAAGTAAAAGGTTCCATCCTAAATGGGATCCTCTATGTTATATAATAATCAATGATATCCAATAGGGGTCCCTCGGCCTCAATTACATATAGAAGTGTGAAGTTAGTGATCATGAGTTGTTAACTACCCATGGACTTCATCTATTAAATTACCAATTAAATAATGTAATTTAACAATTCCTTTGTTGAAATCTAAATATAGGGTTTTTTCATCAGGATATGTCCAAGAATAAAAATAATACATAAAAATTCACAATACTCTAGGGAAGGTATAAATGACCACCTACCTTTAGAAATCTTTATCCATTTAATTTACACAAGCTTATAGAAGAGGTTATGGAATTCCCATGCTCAATTAAGATGTGTTGGGTCATGTATGAAAAACAAATTACCATAAATAGTTAATTATAACATTATAATTAATTAATTAAAACAAAAAATTAAATTAAAGAACCACTTTTTAAAAATATGCGTAACAACCAAAACATTATCGGTCAATCCCATCACACTGGATAAATGACCCAGTTCCTGCTAACCTCCTAAAACATAATAATAACCTCAATAAAGGCTTAATCTTTAATAAAAGAACTCATAAAAAAATTTAATAATTTTAATTTAATCTTTAATGCTTTATATATTCACCACAGAAACATACCTCCATGAAATGACATGCTACGAAGTGAATAGATAATATTATGTTATCCTTTGTCTAGGTATAGTGAAAATACGAACATATGTATCTAATTCAACCATGCTCCGATAGAATCGGTAATCAAAACCCCAAATTGGGGAGTCCAAGTTTAGTGGAAGAAGAAAACAAACTCCACAGAGACTAGTGGAGTTAAAATATTTCTTCATGGGTTCCAACACACTATATGACATCTAGTTCCTACTAAGAATGATATAGAACTCCCATGGAGGAAGGGATGAGGGATGGCCATGTGGGGGATAATTGGAAGAAAATGAGTTGAATCCTTTAAGGGGTAGAGTGAAAAATAGTAATTTACCACTATTTAATGAGTCGCATGGTTTGGACGAATGATTTTATAAACCGTGATCCAACCATGTGTTTGGTATTGTATTCACCCCTAATATAGCATGATTGTAGGAAAATGTTTAACAGTATATGAACCATCCGTGTTTCTCTACTGTTTGAGGTACACCCCACCTCACACTTTTCTAGCACACAATTAGACATACTATGTTCCAACTATGCCACATGTCTCCAGAAAATTACAAACCCCCTGCATGGATTCCTCTATCTTACCAAAAAGTTTCTCATACCATTATCCTATATGAAATGGCCTCAATGGTTAGGCCTCATGGTTATAACTAACCATGCATCGACCGTGTGCTATCTATGCAGTTTGTCCTGTCTTGACCACTCTTCTAGCATGGTTGTAGGGTATAACTTAAAAAACTTTGCACCAACTGTGTGTCTCTACAATCTATGGTACACCCCCCCATGAAATTTCAGATCATAGTTAGTCAAACCATGTTCCAACTATGACTCATGTATCAAGAAAATTATATACCCCCTACATGGTTTCCTATATCCTTTTACATAGTTACCCAAACCTAGATCATGTTCAAAATATCATGCATGGTTAGGCCGCATGGTTAGAACTAACCATGTGCCAACTGTGTGCTAGCCAAGCGATTGGTATTGTCTTGACCCCATATATATCATGGTTGTAGGGAACAATTTAATAGACTATGCACCAATGATGTGTCTCTACTCTCCGAGGTACACCCCACCTCACATCATTGCAGTGAAAAGTTAGTAAAATAGTGTTCCAACCACGGATCATGTTTGTGAAAATTAAAAAACACCCACATGGTTTCCTCTATCCTTCTACATAGTTTCCCAAACCTTTCCCAAGTACAAATTAGCCTAAATGGTTATGCCGTATAGTTAGAACTAACAATGTTCCAACCGCGCACCATGACTTGTACCTTTCTAGAACATCAGATTCATTCCATGAACCCTTGATATTCTCTTAAAACCTTCAAGACACAAACCATGCTTTATTTTACATCATAAAAAATACTTAAAGTCATTAAAACCTTTTAGTTTCCCTTTTGAATCTCCAATCAATAATCTACCCATCATGTAATTGAAAATTTAAAATCCTTTTGAAATTTCCAACATGAAAAATCATGGGATCTTACAACCTCCCCACCTTAAAACTTATCATCCCCAAGAATCCTTAGTGGTAATAAAAATGAACAAACAGAACTACTTGGGATGTGAATTAAGTTTTAAAGGCTATGTGGCATTTATGAATCCCCGACATGCCTCCATGAACAAATTTAGGCATATGGAACAAAACCAAAAAACCAAGATAATTCTCATATACATTGTAGAACCATTAATAAGATGATTACCTGATCCTATCTAAAAAAACTATGATCACATTTTATCCTGACTAATTAAATGGACTATGGAGCTTCCCACCATTGGTTTTTTCTTTTCAATGATTAATTCTAAGCCATATTACTTCAACTGTCAGAATTCCCTAATGATACAAACCCATAGTGTCCTAATGACACTCCCATGACATTTATAAACTTGAATCATTCGAGAAAAATAATGGATACTACCCTTTATCCTCAATTATACCTAATGATCGAACTCCAATAGACCAATATCAACCTAGTCATTCCAAATATTCCTTCAAAATCCTTGGTTGGCTCTAACCTACACCTGTCTGATCCCAATGGCATGCTTGATGTGGTTCTATACTGACCGTATTCAACTACATAAAGGATTTCAAGTTGAACAGACTTGGGAAAACAATTCTCTAAAAATATGAGCTTCCGTAGCCTACACATCACAAATAAACTATCTGATGCCTTTATTTTAGGGAAAACCATGATCGTAAATAAGCTCAATCTCTATAATTCTCAACTGACTCCTATTGACATATCATGAACTTACTATACCCTATCTATTATACTGTTGTGACACAACACAATCACATACCTATATTTATCTAAGGAATCTAGTAATACACAAGTACATTTTTTTATGTCATGTAATAGCCAAATGACCATCCAATGACCAGTCTCACGATCCCAAGACCCTTCTCATATGAGGGTTTCCCCACAATGACTAACATCTTTCTTCGTAAATTAGCATCATCATTTTCATCACTCTAATTAAAAGAGATCCTAGTCACTATAGCATATTCCCTTTATTTCCTAGACATAACAACTATCATGGATTAGAAATCACTTTTCTCGAGCATAAACAAAAACATCCCCCTGACTTATTCCTATTTCCCATGAAAAATTTCCACGATTCTTGTCAAAATTCAAAAAAAGGGACGACACCCTCAAACATATAATGGTATACTACACATAATTTGGTTTTCTTTTAAACCAATCCTCAAGTTCACTTACAAAGAGTATTTTAGCCAACCATAAAATATAGATAGGTATCCTAGGATATAGATGAATCTTTTTCATCGTACTTAGGATGATGTTATGATATTGGTCATGATCATCTCTCTCTAGGAGTACACAATGATTCCTTTGATATGTGTGTATCACTCACCTTGAGCCACACTCAAAACTAAA
This sequence comes from Viscum album, assembly GCA_963277665.1. Lineage (NCBI taxonomy): Eukaryota > Viridiplantae > Streptophyta > Magnoliopsida > Santalales > Viscaceae > Viscum > Viscum album. The sequence goes on from OY728167.1 coordinate 403,129,443, forward strand.
TATGATTCAATTTCCTTATCCATATCCTAACATCCCGTCTCCCAAAAATGTGTTCCCATGTCTTACCATGGGTCAACTACCACTCAATACCCAATTTACTCTCGATGTCTCTTCTACCTTGGAGATAAATTACTCATTTATGTCACTACTTCTTGGAAATTAGGCATGTAATTTTTTTAACCATTGATCCTTGGCTCACCCACGACCCCTCACCTATTTTTGATTAAAAAAGTATATCTCATAACTAATTCATACCATTAACACCCAACTCACATTCCCTTAATCAAACCATTACAAGGAAAATCCAACCATGCAACATGAATGTCAGTCTCGTAATCTTGAATCTCCCTTGAAGGTCCTCTTCAAAATTGGCTCCTCATCCATGAAATGATTTATTTCATAACTACCTATCACATGTAGAAATTCTAACCATGGTTATATACCCATGCTCTAACAACCTAAAAAAAATCCACTAGTCAACAAGTTCAAACACCCAAATATTCATACCTATTGAAATCTGTCTTGAAATGCATACAACCTACCTTCCTTCTCAAAAACTGAAGGAATCACCATTCCTATATCGCAAAACCCAATCACCTAACGTGAATTGGTTTCAACAAGAGCATAATACAAGATCATTTATTAGAATGTATCCATAATCTTGAGACATCATTGTTCATTGGTTTCCCATGGTCTAAACGAAATGTCAACCTACAAGTTTCAAATCCAAAACTAAGGGCCTCTAGATCTTCCATCTATCCCTACCGATCAGGTCTCACATAAGGGTAACATGGTTTAACCAATTACACTAAAAGGTCACACGTCTCCAAGGTTAAATATCATGGGGTGTCACCCCATGAACCCATCTCAACTCACCTCATATAACTCTTATGTAAACCCTATACTAGGGAGGTGGTGATACCATCGAACTATGAGGGTCAAAAATTGGGAAACGACATCCTACTAGGTCCTTAATCCTCATTGATAATACTCATAAGGGAATTCTCATGGAGTATCATGATATAAAATAGAAATGAAAAGTGTAGGGCCACTCAATGGGAATCTATATACAGTAATACACACATAGGATTGCAGTCCATTATAAGCTTCTAGATATCTATTGGCATCACACTAGAGGACCCAACTAGGTAAATATAAATTAAGTTAGAAAATATCAATGTTGATCTATAAATATGAATAGTATTCCCACATCATCATCTCAATGATCTATGAGATACATCATTATCATTCTTTTTTTACGTAGAATTTCATTCCATGTTATGCAAAAAAATAATAAATGGGTTGTTACTGAAATATTAAATAGCCACACCTAAGAAACAATTACCTACAAGTGGTCTGTTACATGGGAATCATGTGCCCTATTGACCTATTAGGTCCAATTCACCTCTTGTAAATTAGGGATGAGTAATTAGTCTCCCATCAAAAATTTCACCATAGATCCACATAACCTTCTATTAGAAGGAAATATATACATGTCTTCTCAATTGATTAGAATTCCACCACAAACCAATATGGAAAAATACCATTTAGATTTCAAAAACACTTTAGACAATTTTCCTCTATCATCAATAAAATCACACACTATAATGACTATAAATTTGGATCTTATGTTGAAAATATGAGGCAAGATTCACCTCTTTTTGTTGTGGGATGAGAGTTAAAAATATTCAATGGATTCTTGAAAATAGACCAAGATCAAAAAATATGTAATAAATCATAACACTCACACAACATGTGCATCTATAAAATAGAAAATCAAATACAATTATAAATTCATAGACCAGAACATCAATCCCATATCCATGGAAACTAGGAATTCTTACCAGTACATGTCTGGACACATCAATGTGATATCCATCATAGGTTTCAGCACATTGAAAATAATATTTTCTATCATATCCAAAACAGTAATTAAATAAGAAAGGAAAAAACTATAATACTAATTTTTAATGTCCCATCCTAGATTCCACTAACCCGATTCCATGATTAGTTTTTTCAAAAGGCCTGAAAGACACCTCCTCATACACTAAACGCTACTGACTAGAAGTGAGGGACTAGGGTGTGATAGTGGGGATACTATTCCCTCATAGAAGTGTAATAAACCAGTGAAAATAACTAGATAACATACATAGAAGTAATAATCAGAGTTAAGAAACAAAAAATAACCTAAAATATGAGTATTTTAATATTATTAATGGAAATGTAGTGAAATATCAAATGACCATGTCATACATACAACATCGATCACCCACCGAGCCGATCTCATATATAGGAGTGAATAAAAGAAATGAAAATAAAATTAAAACTCTTTTCTATATACATCGAGCCACATCGCATAACTGATATCGAGATACATGTTTGAGCAATCCTACCTGATCAGTATCTAGCCTCGGACCCATCATGTTCCTGCAACCAAGTAAATGTATGCTTGGGTAGCCCAATGCAATAGTGGCTCAAGTAGGTTGTGGGTACAAATATCCGTAGGGAACTAGAAATGTGGTCTCATACATTTCCTATAATGTGTAGTGTATGTATATATGATATACTCATTAGTACAACAATAATAAAATAGAGCTCAAATAATAAATACAATACTGATGTAAATAAACTAAACCACAACTGTCCTTAGGTCTGTGATCCCAATTGAACATACCTACTTCAGTATAAGACGAGATGTCTCAACAAAAGGTTTTAATATATATAAATATATTTACATATATTTCACCATAAATATACATATAAATATATATATATATAGTATATTAATGAGTTAAATAAGATAAATTAAACAACTTACACTCAATCCCTTGGATTTTAATCCCAATCGAGAAATACCTTCTTCAGCTATCACTAGAAAAGTCATTGATAAAGTTACATCACCAAGGGGGATACATTTCATATCCCTAGGATCACCCATACTCACATCCAATCACCATAATAAAGTATTTTTATATACAAATGAAAAATACTATAAATATGGAACTGCATCAACTGCGGCCTACCCCAGATGTATCGTGTATCAAACGTAAGAGGGCTAGGACCAAGGTCCATTGACTAAGTGACCCTATTTGAGTCCATGGAGAAAATACATATTAAATACATTAATATATATATCTGTGTGTGTGTGTGTGTGTCTGTGAAAATACCCATAGTTTTTTACCAAGGAATCCTCTTCGAGTCCATGGAGAACATCCATAGAATATTTTGTAAACTATGTCATATCAAAATGAATTTTTTATGTCATACAGTAAAGAACCAAATTGGTACCATTCCATGATATTCATATCCCTCAACACATATCATAATACTATTTCTAGGAAGTAACTCTAGGAATTACTATCATGTACCGCATCATGTCAGGATCATCAGTCAAAATCAAAGAAGTTTCTCTAGATATCATAGTTGGATCAATAATATATGAGTGAAGCATAATTAAAAGTGTGAGAGTGGAAGAATGCCTAATAACACCACTACTAACACAACCACTAGGACTTGAAATTATGGTATAGGTTCTAAGGTTACACCCACTAACAACTCTACCAAAAACCCCCACACATCCATGTCAGGTAATCTGCTGAGTCCCACATGTGAAAAACTATTGAGAGGCATCCTACTAGGGATCCTCTAATCCAAAATATATTTTAAGGCATCACTCTGTTTGTTCCTTATAATTATTATGTAAAAGGAGGCATCCTACATGAGATCCTTTAGGCCATATCATAAGCGGAGGCATCGCATAGGGGACCGTCAACCTCAATCATTAGTTGATGCATGAAGCTAGTGCGTATGGATTGTTAGTGACTCCTAGCATTCGTCCATTCAATAATCAATGAAATAATTTAATCTAAAAATACATTAGGTGAAATATAAAAAGGGGTATTTGCCTTTGGGGAAATCCCAAGCATACTTATACTAAATAAACATCCATAATACTCTAGGGTTGTAAGGATAGACCACCTACCTTTGGGAAGCTTTGACCATTTAATTTCCATAGGTGAAAATCAGCTGCTATGTCCTGTACAAGCTCAACCAAGTCATGTTGGGTCATGTTTAACAACAAAAACATAAAAAAATTAATTATAACATTATAATTCAATAATTAAAACTCAAAAAATATATTTTATGAACCACTTTATTTAAATTATGTATAACACCCAAGATCATTGAGGTCGATATTATCACACCAAAATGGTGACCTAGCCCTCGCTAACATACCTAAACATAATACCAACCTAAAGATAGGCCAGAACCCTAAGAAACCACAAAATAAAATTCATTCAAAAATTTTAATTTAATGTTTAAATATTTGTAAATCCACTATAGAAACATTCCTAGCTGAAACCAAACATAGAGAAGTAAAAAACAACAAATCATGTTATCCTATTCCAGGGAAGAGTGAAAGCCTCAACATTGGTATCTAATTCCACCATGCTCCAAACGAATTTGTAATTATAAACCATAAATGGGGAATCCAATTTTAGAGGAATAAAAAGAAGAAATAAACAGAGTCTAAATATAAAGAATCGTAATTTTCATGAGAATTTTTTTTTCATAAATACATGGGAATTTTACGAGTCCCCAAAAATTGACGGAGCATGATTCCGAGGACCGGTTCACCCAGAATCAATTTCTGAAGTTTTGTTCAGGTATATTCAGTAAATGTACGAGCATGTTTTTATAACTTTGGAATCGGGGCTCAGAACTAAAATCTGAGGGCACCTTTGAACTCGCAGCGCTGATATTCGATTAAGAAGACTTTCACTTCGACGGTAGTGGGTCGAGTTTGAAATTTAGTTTTTTGGTTTTTACAAAAAATAATAAAATAAAGTGAGCTTCACTTTATTTTTGTTTGAGCCACCATGTGAGTGATGGGTGGTTAAAACCTCCCCATGGAAGTTAGAGGTGGGGTCACCACACCTTAACCACCCATGAGAGGTTATGGTGGTGGGTCCCACCTGAACAAAACCTCCCACAAGAGGTTATGATGTGGGGACCACATATGGGCTAAACTACCTATTAATGGAGGAGATTAAAACCCCTCAACTCTCCATCATTAATGATGGAGATCCTCTTGACCTCCTCTTAGATGATTTGGTGCCAACTCCCCTAATTAATTCGTGCCAACACACGTGAATTAATTAGGTGGAGCTTTTTAATTTAATTCACCCTTTGAAATTTTGTGCTAAAGAAATAATAGATAAACTAATATATTATTTGGCACAACGATTTCACATGGGTGATTAGAGAGAAAGCTCTCAACGAGGAACCTCATCCTTCAACGAAGAACGAAGAATGAAGAACGCTGATCTTCTTCGACTTACTTCCTCGGATCCTACCATCGTGAGACATCTTCGAAGACAGAATTCCCCATCATCATCAACTATCCAACACAGCTTGGGTTTGGAAGTGCTTGGCGGACTTGACGAATGACGATATTCTTCATCTAATTTCCACGACTCCTTCAAACATTGATGACCGACAATCAAAGGTAGGAGGTTTATTTTGTGTATTATACCTTTTCTTTTCTCATCTTCGGTTGGAAAAGAATCGATGTAGAGTTTGTAAAATAATTGTCATTCATCGTACTTCTTTGAGGAACCAATGGATACCACCCTAAATGCGAAGGGTGCAGGCCAAACCATCAAGGCCTGACCCCTCCACCGATCTTGTTTATTATGAACTTCGGCATGGAGATGAGGCAACAAAACGACGAAGGCGGTGACAACAAAGGCCGCTCTACAAGTGGCCTCCACAAACCGCGCCGCCCCCGCGGTGCTATGTTGCTCCCGGCCGAACACCACCGGTCCGAGCCGCACCAAACCGCGCCGGCCCGAACCGCGACGGCCTGGATAGCCAGCGGCCTCCCCGCGCCCTACCGTGGCCTCCCCGCGCCCTACCACTACTGGCCCGCGCCCTGCCCGGTGCCCCACCAGCCTTCCCAGGCCACCTTCTGGCCTGCCTAGATGGCAACCCGGCCTGCCCAGCCGCCTGCCACCCTGCCTGGACACCTTCCACCCTGCCTGGTGCCCTCCCGACTGCCTGCCCAGAGCCCTCTCGGCCACCTTCCGGTAGGCCTAGCGCCCTCCTCGGCCGCCTCCGGGCCCGCCTGGTCGCGCCCCGGTTCCCAGACACATCGCTCCGGCCTCCCGAGCTGGCCCGCGGCGTCCCTCATGGCATCACTGGCTGAACCGGCTCGGCCTCCCAGACTGAGCCGCACGAGCCACGCCCCTCGCGGCGCTGGCCGAACCGGCCCTGGCCTTCAATCCGACCCACCTATACGGCGACCTCTGAGCCGATCCTAACGGGCTTACCCACACAATGGGCCGGGTAATACCCAACAGATCTAACCGGGTCGACCCAAACCGGGTCAGCCCAGACTGGGTTGGGCCGAGTCAGTTTGACCGGGTCAGACCGAACCGAGGCCCACTACTGACACTCTACATACTATGGCCATATCTTTGGCACAAGATGGCCGTTTGAAGAACCTTCAATGGCACTAGTAATCTTGGAGCATGAAGGTCCCTTTGGAGTTCAGGGTAAAGTTGAGATACAGTCAGGTTGGATCATACACGAATCCAACCGGGCCCCCGGGACTAAAAGGCTAATAACTCAAAGAACATATGTCCTATTGACGTGTCGTATGTTGCGTTGAGAACTCTATGACGTGTCGGACCTTTGAGATACTTCTACGTGGAACTTCGTGACAATTAGAGTATCCACCAGTTTCTCATGGAGTAGATTCTCCCGGAGACGAGCGTGCGTAGTGCAGAGACCTAGTAGTTGGTTGAGACCTGAAAACTGCTGACCGTTTGACTCAGAGTGACTCTACTAGCCCAGCAGGGAGTGCCATGGTGTTGTAGAAGACCCACAGTGGGGAGCGCCTTGGTTTCATGGCAGACCCACGGTACTCGACAGGAGGAGTACCTCAGCTGGCTATGAGGGGGAGCACCTTGGTGACGCGGTAGACCCACGGTGGGGAGCACCTTGCTGATGCAGCAGACCCACAGTACTCGATAGGAGGAGTAACTCAACAATCCAAGGTTAGTGGGAAGCGCCTTGGTGACACGGCATCCCACTATACTCAACAGAGTAGGAGTTTTCCGGCATCCGAGGTTTTGACAGTGTGACTGGGGATGTTACTTGTTACTAACACAAAAATAAAATTCTCTTTTGATCTGAGTTAGTAACTTCGGTGTTTTCCTCGTGATTGAGATGAGTTACTTGATAACTTAGGTATATGTAAGGTCATATACCTAAGTAATGGCTATCCGTTGATTTCATAATCTGTGGTTTATCCTTGGTGGATTTTCAGAGACCATGGTGGTCTCAGGGTCTCTATTGAGTATCGTTATACTTACCCTTGCACGGGCTATGCGCGGACCTTGTTGTGTTGGATGTAGACGATGGAAAACGCTGATGGAGGCTGAGAGCGCCAGGACTGAATGGTACCTGTAGGTGGACCTTACGAAGAGTTGGTACACAGAGGAGACTGACGGATGTGGAGTGCTAAAGAGGCTATCGGTACCTACTCTTTAGGTAGGAACCCCGGTGGACGATCCAGTAGTTTTCTTTATCTTTCTTCAGTTGTATTTCTTTCCAGTTGTACTTGTACTTTACAGTTGTGCTTGTATTCTAGACCCTTTTTACTTTCACCACCCTTTTGTTATTCAGCTTTACTTAGTGTTTCGTTTTCAGTTGTGTGCTATGTTATGTATGTTTACAGTGATAAAGGAAATTCCTTTCCAGTTTTAAGGATTTACACCTGTGGTGCTTGTCGCCAGCCCTTGGCCTATAGAAGGTGGGCTTGGTGTAGTCACGACACGAGCCCTAGGGGAAGGGTCGTGACAAATTGGTATAAGAGGAGTCAGTTCTATCGTAGAATGTAGAACTCTGATTTTTTCTATGAAGCAATAGTGTTAGGGGTACTGAATGTGGTTTTCAGTTCAGGGAATCCAGTGTTGGTGCGGCGGCCAACGTATCCATACACCAGGACCCTGACTTCTGATTTCTGACTTAGCGCACAAAAACATTGATTGCGTGTGTGTTTTCAAAAGTTTTCTTTAAGTCAGCTCAACCATGTCAGCTCAAAAGATTTTATCTTTTTGACTGTATCGTATCTGTTCAGGAAGCCTCCACGCAGATAGCCAGTTAGAGTTCCAAGAGTTGTACGCACCGATGGCCCACCGAGTGCGAGGCTTCGGTGCAGTTCCCTCTTCTAGTAGAGGAACCATTGGAGGCCCAAGTGGTACCTTTACCCATTGGGCCACCGATTCCACCAGCCCCAACAGCAGAGAGTGCACGCCACTTGAGCGCATTGCACGAGTTCCAACGCCAGAGGCCACCTAGGTTTAGGGGAGAGATGGACCCGCAGGTGGATGAGGATTGGCTGGAGGCTGTGGTGAGTGTTTTACGACTGGTAGGGATACCAGCTGACCTCATGGTGATTCTTGCTTCTAGCCATCTACATGTAGCAACAGGTAGATGGTGGAGCCTAATGCTCCAGGTTCATGATGAGGCGAAACTGCTCTAGGAAGACTTTGAGAGCCTGTTTTGGGTGGAGTTTTTTCCAACCACCCTACGTGCGGTGCAGATACAAGAGATACTTCATATGCAGTAGGGCAGCATGACGGTGGCATAGTACTCAGTGAGATCCACCGACCTCTCGTGCTACTCCACCTATATGTTACCAGACCCTTTCTTCAGGGCCCCAACTATCGAGAAGAGGCTCAGATGAGAGATCAGGGATTCGATGATCTCCCTCAACATCCCGACGTAGGTATGAGTGTTTGAGCAAGCCCACTTAGTGGAGAGTTTTCTTGCTAAGTAGTATCCACCAGCGATACCCAACACTAGTCGACATGCAGCGAAGTCTTCTGTAGCTGGCAGTAGACATATGTCGTAGAGATCCAAGAAGAACAGACCCACAGGTGGATGATCGCATGAATCAGAATCAATTGTGTGGGGCACCCGGGGCAGAGACATACATTCCAGGAGTGGGCAATGTTTCTCATGCGGTGGGCAAGGTCACATGGCTCGTGACTGCCCGACCCGCCGTACTGATAATCAACAAACGGTCAAAGAACCGCCCAGGCAGAGAAATATATTCAATTGAGGCGGTCCGCAGGGAGCAGGCGGACATGGCAGAGGAGCTGACTGTGCTGTTGGCGGTGGATGACAATTCGAGGTGTTGCCTCTACCACCACCAGGAGGTCCACCCTGACCGTAAGGAGCGGGTGGACATGGGAGAGCTCAGCTTCAGGCAGCTGAGGCCTATGACCATGGTGCTCTGGAGATGATACGACATACTATATGTGTCTATTCCACCTTATTTGTAGTTATTATAGACATAGGTTCCAGTAACTCTTTCATTTCCACTTCCCTTATTCGGAGCTCGGATATTCTGATGGAGCCGTTAGTTCGATTCTTACGGCTAGAAACTCCTATGGGAGCTGATTCGATGATTATGCACTAGTGTCAGTAATGCGATCTTACTCTAGGAGGAAAGATCTTCAGCTGGGATCTCCTAGTAGTGGCGTCGAGGCCTTATGACGTCATCTTGGGTATGGAATGGTTATCTACATTCCATGCTTATATTAACTGTATTAGGGGAAAAGTGCAGTGTGCCCGCATGGATGGGACCAGGTTTACCTTCACTGAGAAGAAGGGAGCCTTTACCACACAAGACCGACTTACTCGGAGGAGGGTGCAACCGATCACTCATTACTTATATTGCCTTAACCTCGGAGCAGTTGATGTGGAGAGTCCAAGCTATCCTGTAGTGGTGGACCAGTACACGGATGTTTTCTTGGATGATGTATCAGGTTTACATCCTCACAGATAGGTGGCCTTTTACATTGACTTGTTCCTCGAGACAACACCGATATGTACACCAGTGTATCAGATGGCTCCCACGGAGCATCGTGATCTGCGGGTACAGCAGGAGGACAGGGGAAGAGAGTAGTTGCATGTGGTGAAGGGATGCGACCCAATGGATCTAGAAATGATTCGAGGTACGATCTCTGTCTACTACTAGTTGCCTTATCAATAGACATAGGTATCAGTTATTCATTCCTTACACGAATCTTTTCCAGGACCTAGAGTTTCTGGTAAAACCATTTAATTAACCCTCATGTCTGGAGATACCTTTGGGAGGAGACTCGATAATCACACTTACACCGACGGTGTGATCTGACCCATGAGGCGAGATATTTGGTTGGAACTCTTGGTGGCAGCGTCGAGGCCTTACGACGTTAGTTTGGGTTTGGGCTTGACATCCACAGTTCAGACCCAGATTAACTGTATTAGGCAAAGGGGTTGTGGTTTATCTACAATGTTGCAATGGGGATTTCCTTGGTCGGTGAAAAAGGAAACCCATGAAGCATAGGTTAAACTCATGCATATGAGGGTGCAGCTGTTCATTCTTGAGTCGGCCATCCTTACCCTTGTGGAAGTAGAAGTTTGAGTTTTCAGTTCCCAATGGGAGTGGATAGATCCCCACTATGACTATGAATTCGAGATAGTCTATACTCCTGGGAAGGTGAACGTGGTATCAGATACACTCAGCAGGAGGTCTGGTCTATAGTTGTTGAGTTATGAGACAAAGCAGCTAGCCACATTATAGATATCCTTCATTGATAAAGATATGATCAAATTTTCTATAGTCTCTTACAATCACTCCCCCACTTCTTCAGTGAGTTAGGGAGGTGTAACATGGAGACGCTGACTACGAGACACGACGTGCTCAGATATCCACAGGGCATGCACCTAATGGATTTTCTAATAGTGGGGAACACGTCATTTTTTTCATAGGACGTATCTTGGTACCAGTGGAACTTCAGGAGGAAGTGTTGAGGGAGTTCCATAGTTCCCATCTAGTGGTATATCCTGGAGTAGTGAAGATGTATCAAAAACTAAGACAACAACGCTGGTGGCCAGGTATGAAGAAGGCAGTTTTAGAGTTTGTCTTTCGATGCCTCGCTTGTCAGCAAGTGAAGGTAGAGCATCAGGTACCAGTAGGATTGGTACAACTTTTAGAGGTTCTAGGGTTGAAGTGGGATGGGATATCAATGGATTTCATGATGGGGCTTCCACATACATCCAGAAGTCGTGATTCGATATGGGTTATCGTCGACTGACTCACCATGTCAACTCATTTCCAGATCAGAGAGCAGGGTTCAGTAAAGAGATTGAGACGCCTCTATGCATAGGAGATTGGGAATTTACATGGAATAACCTCGACGATTGTCTTCGATCGAGATGCACAGTTTACTTCCCAGCTATGTAAGGGGTTGTAGGAGGCTTTCGGGATGCAGTTTCATTTGATCACCACCTTCCATCCTCAGACTGATGATCAAATTGAGAGGAACATTCAAACCCACTAGGAAATGCTACGTTCTTATATCCTCGACTTTGGTCTCATCTGGGAGGATCACTTTCCTCTGGTGGAGTTTACATAAAAAAATCTATCACTCCACCATAGGTATTGCACCTTTTGAGTCGATATACGAGCAACCTTTCAGATCACCTTCGTGCTGGACTGACCCAAGGGAGTCAGTACTAGTGGGACCAGAGATGGTACGAGCTACCACAGAGAAGGTGCATATCATCCAGGAGTGGATGAAGACGGCACAGAGTAGGAAAAAGTCGTATGCTGATATCATACAGAGACCTTTGGAGTTTGAGGATGGTGACCACGTCTTTCTACGGGTCTCACCTCGACGAGGTCTGAAGAGATTTGGCCGAGGCGGAAAGTTATCTTTGAGGTTCATCAGACCATTCCAGGTCCTCAATATAGTTGGTGAGATGGATTACCGCATAGCTCTTCAACCTCAGTTGCACCAGCTTCATGACGTCTTCCACGTATCCTATATGAGAAGATATGTGCACGACCCTTCTCACATCATCGACCATAGATATCTGGATGTTGACGATGGGGAGACTTTCACAGAGGTTCCAGTGGAGATTTAGTGTAACAACCCAATATTTTATGATAAGTATTCTCTTTAATTTATTTGATGTCATGTGTTTTATGCTACAATAAGATTATCTTGTGCTATACGCCACACTGTATTATCTTGAAGTATACACAACAGTATTCTTATATTGTGTTACACACAATTTCATGTTAGTTTTATAATAGTCATTCTATGCAACATTGAGTGTATACATATATATATATATTCAATTTATAAATGAAATATGGATGGATTTTGTTATATGAAACAACGAAGGATTCTTTCACAACACGCAACCCTGACTTGGCTTGCATTACATGCAATTGCAACATTCCTCGATAGCGTGTGTTGTACCCAATATAAGGATTCACTAAACAATGATATATGGTTATAATATTATTAAGAACTAGCCTTTATGAATATTATTAACTAAATTTTGAATTTTATAACATTATTATTTCATCATTAACATTTTCTAGAACATGGTATGTGAACAAAATAAATTTTTCAAAAAATGCATTTTTGCTTCCTTTTGATGGCGCACCCACATTAAATCTAGTTTTTGACATGTTTATAAGTTCAATTTTACAAAATAAACTTTTTATTATGAATTAGGATATAAAAATTTACGTTGGAAAAAGTTTTGATATTTTTCTGATATCTTTCATATTTTAATGAATAGTAAAAACACGCTATATTTTAATTAAAAACAACTTTTTTCATCGTAATAATTTATATGGTTAAATTATAATATTTAATGGTTTTAAAGTATAAATAGAATATATTTTTACCATTTAATATAATTTATTTCATTAGCATTGATTTTACCTTGAATTCGTAGGTTAAATCAATTCCATCTTTTGCAATGTTTTAAACAAAACCCGTTTTCTTTCGACAATGTGATTAATTTTAATTTAATTTCTGAAACTTTTGTGTATTGAATTTCGAAAAATGGGTTCCATATTTGTAATAATTGGGTCTAAATTATGCTAATAGGATACCTTTTATTTTTGGAAATTATGAATAGTAACTACGGTAAATTTTATTTACCCTAGTTAAAGGTAAATCGGGTAATTAAAGGTAAATATAATATTATAAAACTACCCTAACACATGCCAAAATTCTATTGGATGACTAAAAGTCGACCCATATCACCTAAGGGTCGGATTAGATTCATTTAATGGTCTTTTTTCCATGAAAATAATTTAATTATTATTAAAACCAAAGAAAGTGACAACATATCACTCTCTTAAATCTTATAAGTATAATAATTTCAATTTAGTGATAAAATTTATGAAACATAGAAAATGGGTAGTCTCCAGAAAGCTAATAAAATTATCTACATCATATGAATTTATTTATAATTTTAAGGGATTAAATAATTCTCATTAATTGTGACACAATAGTGATGCAGAAATTGTTTATCTAGTGAAAAATCAAGAATATAGTTTTTATTAAACTAATAGTGACCATAAAAGGCATGAAACCCTGACCAAAACTTATTGGTCATGTAGATTTAAACCATAAACATCCAATGGTCGAATATTTTACCATTTGGAGCCTTATAATAGCGATTATGACACTTATATTATTTTATTTTAAATGATGCCAAAGTTGTCACCTTCATAATTTAATAAATATAACAATTTAAATATTGTGATTTTTAGAGGATAAATTCGAGTAAAAGTATTATTATTAAAGTTAATATATTTATCTTCATCATAGGATTTTATTTTTAATTTTTATGCAATAAATAAGTATATTAAATAATTATACAAAAATGTTGTAGTATTTATTTTATTAAGAGATAAACCACATAAATGGTTTAAAAATAATAAAATAAATATTATATGAACTATTTAATGTGCTAGAATAATTTTATAGATACATATGACATTTTATAAATCTATTAAATATTTTATATCGAATATATCTTCTGTTTCGATTTTATTTAAATTCAAATAAATGAATAGTGTCAAAATTGACACTATTTTTATATTATAAAAATAATATATTATTAAATTGTTTAAAAATCACAAAAATATTTAAAAATTATAAATTTAAATATATATGGTCTTATATTTTATCAATTATCCAATTATGGACAATTCACAACCAATAAGTAAAAATTTGTTATAATTTAAAATTTAGAATGTTATTACCACAAATAAAATTAAATTGATTAAATAAGGATAAATCAAGTTGATAATGGTTAAAATAAATTCCTAACATGTCTAAATTTTATTGTTTTATTAGATCACAACCCTATCTCATCTAATATTTTAATATGAGTCATTTTTCGAGGTTTTTAAGTGGGGTTAGATTTATTATAAATTAATATTTTTAAGATTTCCAAAGGTGCCCCTCTCCTCCCTTATAAAAGGGAACCTCCTCCCTCTCCTCATCACACCAATTTGAGCCTTCAAGCTCGGCCAACCCCTGCCAAATTATCTTCTCCACTTCCCTAGATACATTCTAGAGGTCCTGGTCTACTTCAAAGAGCAATCGTAGTGCCCTAAGAGGAGGTTTCAAAGAGGCGTATCGAAGAAGAGGTAATTTCTTCTACCGATTCTTTCAAGCTTCTTTCTTCTTAAAATTATTCTTCTTTAGTTATTTCATTATAAAGTAATGAAATCAGTATCAATAATATACTTATAGTTTATTATAAATATTAAACAACCCCATTTCATCTTCTATCCATCCTACGGAAAACAAAATCACCGCGCGTGCGTACGTACGGAATACCATCTCCACGTCGTGGTGTAATCTGTTTTTCCACCAACACCTTACATGGATGGGTATAATGGTGTAAAGAATAACTATACATAGTTATTATAAAATCATACAGATTCTGATATATTGTATCACCCACTCCAATTCAATTCAATAATTATGGAAACGATATCATCGCTCGTGCGTACGTACGGACTACCGTCTCCACGACGCGATGGGATTCATTCTCCATGTTAACCATTTAAGAATTATTATACAATATATATAAGAAATAAAAATGAAATATATGAACTTATAAATCTACTCGATTTATGTATATATATAAATATATATATGTCATCTACTTAATTCCATTCTACTCAATAATGAAACGAAAACAGCGTTCATGCGTACGTACGACCTACCGTCTCCATGAACGGTGTATTTCATTCCTTTTATAGAACTATAATATATGTGTATATGATGAATATATATTATATATAAATCATTTTTTACATTCTGGAATTATTTAAATCAGGATATAAGTATTAATATCAAGAAACGACAAATCGAAACACATACGATAAATGAAATGATTTTACCCAAAACGCTACTTTAACATGGAATTTACAAAAGAACGGGAAATATAAAGTCATAAGTGAAACATATATGATATCATAACAATGAATATGATTATTTAATAAGTCAATTACATTATTTAAATCATTATACATGAGGTTCGGAACCATATGAAGCATATCAGACCTAAGGTAATGGATAATTTTGCAAATCTCATTTTTATCCGTGATTGCTTATACGTAAATATTTACTGCGGTTATTGTTATCATCCATGTACATGTTTTATAAAAGTTTTTTTATGTATGTTTAATGTCCTTTTTATCCATTTTTTACTTTTACTACATGGTATGTATGAAATCATTCTTTTACAAGGTACTTTTTTACTTTTCCGGCAAAAGTATGAGAATAATGTTTTTTTAACTTATACGGCACGAACGGATTTTTACGGATTTTTATAAAGACTTATTTTCATGAAGCTCTCTCCAAAAGATTTCATGAGTATTTTAAACAAAATCCTTTTCTTTTAAAATTGCATGACATTTTGTAAAAAGAGAATGATTTTGAAGAAGAAAGGATATTTTCCTAAAGAATTCTTTTCAAGTGTTTTATCAAAACCATTTTTCATCTAAGATGACATTATTTCATATGTGTATGTTTCAAGTATCATGTCTCTATGATTTATATGGTTTCAGTTTTCTTATTATGAAATGATATCCATTTCTTTTATATGGATTATGTGATGATGGGATGATGTTTATGAAACCCATTTTATTTATTGGGTTTTTATGAATGATGTATGTTTATTTTGTGGCACAAGTAAGAATGATTTCATTATGAGATGGGTGGGACCTATATCTACCTCCAATTCATTGGGTAAAGATTTATATCTCATGAGATAGACATGGCTGGAACGGGAGGTTAAACCGGTTCAGTAATACAGGACTGGAATGAGGAGTGAACTCGATTCAGAAAGGGACTTTGTCCACTAAGATGGTCTTGGCAGCAATGCCTTGGCTACTATGGAAATCATATCATGTGCTTAATGGTTTCCACAATTACATGTTTTATTCCCATGCTATTTTATCATGATTGATGTTCTGTTATGATATATGCCTTACGTACTTCCAAGATTCATGTCTTTGCTCAATATTTTGATGTTTAGATTTTATGTTCATGTTTTTGCATTCAAATGTTTATGGATTGTTTTATGTTCGCTATGTTTACCCTTACTGGGAATTTGAGATCACCCCTTTTATGTTTTCTTTTCCCCAGGATATAAAGAAAGGTTTTAGGTAAGAAAAAAAGGGGAAGATCTTTATTGGGAGATGTTGAAGATCTTTCACCACGATTAGAAGATTTTATTCCGAGTTTCCAATGACACTAAACTATTACGGTCCTTCTGTGTATGTTTTTGATATGTATTAAGTATTCCTCAAAATTAATGTAATTTCCATGTACGTCAAGCTTTGGGCCTCTACAGTTGGTATCAGAGGAAAGGTTTAGTCACCCTTTGGAAACTAGGGTGCGAAAACATTAGTGAGATCCCTAGAGAAATTTCTAATGTATGTCTAGGGATGTACCTAAGGATAAGTATACATATAGGATATAGTTCTAGAACTACGGTAACAATATTAGAATATAACCTAAGATGTTAGATATTGAAGGTACTCCCCCTTTATTATGTTGTTTTCCCTAGCATGATTTTTTCCTCTCACACTATTATTTTTGGGTTTTAGACGATGGCTGGAACACGAAGGAACCGTATTGATTAATGCAATGGACAATGAAATGATTGTCCTCCTGAACAAACAAATGTTATGGGAGATGGAGTGCAAAATCTTATTGCTATACTTACACAAGCTATGAATCATTCTGGACTTCCAAATGGGCAGAGAAGGGAAAAATATTCTATTGAGTCCTTCAGGAGGCAACGTCCACCTTCTTTCAGTGGGTCTTCTGATCCACTTGTTGCTAAACAATGGATCAGTACCACTGAAAAGATATTTTCAGTTCATCAATGTTCTGAACATGATAAAGTCATCTTAGCAGTATATCATTCGGAAGGTGAAGATGATCAATGGTGGAATCTTATCAAGAATATGAGGCCAAGAGATGAAATTGAGTCCATGGAATGGGACGAGTTCAAGAACTTATTTTTCAATAAGTACTTCCCTCGTATTCTTTGAACAAAGATGGAGAAAGAGTTTCTTGAACTAAAGCAAAAGGATGATGAATCTGTTGGTGTATACAAAGCGAATTTTACAAGGCTTGCAAGGTATGCATCTGGCTTTATCATCCAACCTGAAAGTAAAGTTGATCGATTCTTCAGTGGCTTAAAACCAAATCTTCGAAGTGCATTAGCTATAAGAGACTTCAGTAGCTATGAATAAATTGTGCGTTGTGCTATCAAGATAGAACTGGAAGTTGGTGTAACATATCCATCTCATGGTTTTGACAAGAAACAAAAGATGGAGTTCAAGGAGAAATCTCAGAACAATGGTGAAAAGAAGATGAATGTTTCTTTATGCTAAATGTGTGGAAATAAGCATGGTGGAGATTGCCTAAAAGGTAATAGAAAATGTTTTAAGTGTGGAAAATAAGGTCATCGAGCAGTTGATTGTCGAAGTAATGGGAAAAAGGTTGCTAATGATGTGAATAGAGAAAAGACTATAGAGAACTCTCCACCAACACTTCAATGCTTCAAGTGCAAGGAAATGGGGCATTATGCTAATAAATGCCCTAATCCAAGGGTTAGTGATGATCGACATGAGAAACCACTTAAGGCAAAGGACAAAGGGAAGTCACATGCGATCACTATTGGCGATATTGAATATGACAACGATGTGGTGGAATGATTAAGTGTTTATGTAATGGGATTCCAAAATAATGTTGTATATAGTATCGTGGAATATTGGAATATTTATGTATTGATCTATTGTGTTTTTCAATAATTATATTGTACCAGTATACATGGAAAGTGATTGAGATATTTTTGGAAATAATATGATATGCGCATAATGAAGGGATAAGGAGAAAATGAAATGTTTGGCAGTATTCATGAGCTCATGACTGATATAAGGAAATAGTTATATCATGGTTTGTGTATATTGAATTTTGGGGTTTTGGTATGTGGAAAGAGTTAACTTTTGACAACACTCATGTTTTCACTAAGATTCAACGGGTATTCATTTTACAAGAGAATACATTATTGAGGCATTCGAATGTTTGGAATGTGACCAACAAGACATATATTATGATATATGGGGATCAATGATGGTATTAACATGCTTGTTATATGAAATCTCTGGTAATCGTTTTCACTATAATATGAAAGTGGACTACAGTATTATGGATAAGCCTAAATATTGGAATGGATTATGTTGGACATCAGTTAGTATTGTTTAAGGATAAAAGTTTTTTCGATATTATTGATGGGATGTTAGAGTAATGTAGTTTTAGAAAAAAGACAACCTGCAGGATGGGAAACATCCCATCACGTCAGACAAGGCTATAGGAATTGAACACACGACCGAAGTGCGATTGGCCTTTATCACCTACCACTGGCCTACAAGAAGTCCCTGTTTAAGTAGAAACTAGTTTTATTATATTAAGCAGTATGATATATGAAGTATAAGTCCATTTTAGGAACCATATATGATTAATCTCACCATAGATGGACTTATGTATATTTGATAACTTTTGCTAACCTTTTTTTGAAACAGATGGAATGACCCATCATTCGATCACATGATCTGTTAACACTTCACGAAAAACAAATTCGACTTTATTTCTTTAAGAGATGAAGTGGAAATTGTTCAAATCACGAACAATAGTGAGATTGTACCACAATCAAGCAAGTATTTCATCTAATTCAAAATTTTCAACTTTAGGGAAATGATATTGAAAACCAAAAATGTTGTCCTAGTGCTCTTATATTCGATGAATCAGATGGTACCTTATATCATCAAAAATCTATGGCTTTGTGATTGTAGGATTTTTTATAGCCCTGTTCTCTACCACTCTCCATCAAGAACTTGATGGTTAGATTTCTCTTCCATATCCATATTCTCAACTATGTTCTCCTACGTGGAAACCCAGTGATGAGTTAATTTGGGTAACCGTTACGTTTCGTACTTTAGTTTTTAAAATTAAGTCTCAGTATTCCTTTTTACGATGTGGGTTTCTATGAATAGTAAATGATTTATAACCCCGACGAATTTCGAGGGTGAAATTCATTTTAAGAGGGGTAGAATGTAACAACCCTATATTTTATGATAAGTATTCTCTTTAATTTATTTGATGCCATGTGTTTTATGCTACAACAAGATCATCTTGTGCTATACGCCACACTGTATTAGCTTGAAGTATACACAACACTATTCTTAAATTGTGTTACACACAATTTCAAGTTCATTTTATAATAGTCATTCTACACAACATTGAGTGTATATATATATATATATATTCAATGTATAAATGAAATATGGTGGGATTCTGTTACATGAAACAATGAAGGATTCTTTCACAACATGCAACCCTAACTTGGCCTGCATTACACGCAATCGCAACATTCCTCGACAGCGTGTGTTGTACGCAATATCAGGTTTCACTAAACAATGATATATGGTTATAATATTATTACCAACTAGCCTTTATGAATAGTATCAACTAAATTTTGAATGTTATAACATTATTATTTCATCTTACACATTTTTTAGAACATGGTATGTGAACAAAATAAATTTTTCAAAAAATGCATTTTTGCCGCCTTTTGATGGCGCACCGAATTTAAATATAGTTTTTGAAATTTTTATAAGTTTAATTTTATAGAATAAACTTCTTCTTTTGAATCAGGATATGAAAATTTATGTTGGATAAAGTTTTGATATTTTTCTGATAACTTTCATATTTTAATGAATAGTAAAAACACGCTATATTTTAATTAAAAACAACTTTTTTCATCATAATAATTTATATGGTTAAATTATAATATTTAATGGTTTTAATTTATAAATAGAATATATTTTTACCGTTTAATATAATGTATGTCATTAGCATTGATTTTACCTTGAATTCGTAGGTTAAATCAATTCAATCTTTTGCAATGTTTTAAACAAAAACCCGTTTTCTTTCGACAACGGGATTAATTTTAATTTAATTTCTGAAACTTTTTTGTATTGAATTTCGAAAAATGGATTCAATATTTGGAATCAGTGGGTCCAAATTATGTTAATAGGATACTTTTTATTTTTGGAAATTATGAATAGTAACTACGGTAAATTTTATTTACCATAGTTAAAGGTAAATCGGGTAATTAAGGGTTATATATAATATTATAAAATTACCCTAACACATGCCAAGATTCTATTGGATGACTAAAAGTAGACCCATATCACCTAAGGGTCAGATTAGATTCATTTAATCGCCTTTTTTCTATGAAAATAATTTAATTATTATTAAAACCAAAGAAAGTGACCACATGTCACTCTCTTAAATCTTATAAGTATAATAATTTTAATTTAGTGATAAACTTCATGAAACATCGAAAAATGGTAGTATCCATAAATATCATAAAATTATCTACATCATATGAATTTATTTATAATTTTTAGGGATTAAATAATTGTCATTAATTGTGACACAATAGTGATGCAGAAATTGTTTATCTAGTGAGAAATCAAGAATATAGTTTTTATTAAACTAATAGTGACCATAAAAGGCACAAAACCCTGCCAAAAACTTATTGGTCATGTAAATTTAAACCATAATCATCCAAATGGTCGAATATTTGACCATTTGGAGCCTTATAATAGTGATTATGACACTTATATTATTTTATTTTAAATGATGCCAAAGTTGTCACCTTCATAACTTAATAAATATAACAATTTAAATATTGTGAATTTAAGAGGATAAATTCGAGTAAAAGTATTATTATTAAAGTTAATATATTTATATTCATCATAGGATTTTATATTTAATTTTTATGCAAAAAATATGTATATTAAATAATTATACAAAAATGTTGTAGTATTTATTTTATTATGAGATAAACCACATAAATGGTTTTAAAAATAATAAAATAAATATTATATGAACTATTTAATGTGATAAACTAATTTTATAGATACATATGACCTTTTATAAATCTATTAAATATTTTAGTTCGAATATATCCTCTGTTTATATTTTATTTAAATTCAAATAAATGAATAGTTTCAAAATTGACACTATTGTTATATTAAAAAAATAATATATTATTTAATTGTTTAAAAATCACAAAAAATATTTAAAAATTATAAATTTAAATATATATGGTCTAAAATCGTATAAATTATCCAATTATCGACAATTCACAACAAAGAAGTAAATATTTGTTATAATTTAAAATTTTGAATGTTATTACCACAAATAAAATTAAATTTATTAAATAAGGATAAATCAAGTTGATAATGTTTAAAATAAATTTATAACATGTCTAAATTTTATTATTTGATTCAATTACAACCCTATATCATCTAATATTCTAATATGAGTCATTTTTGGAGGTTTTTAAGTGGGGTTAGATTTATTATAAATTAATATTTTTAAGATTTCCAAAGGTGCCCCTCTCCTCCCTTATAAAAGGGAACGTCCTCCCTCTCATCATCACACCTATTTTAGCCTTCAAGCTCGGTCAACCCATGCCAAATTATCTTCTCCACTTCCCTAGAAATATCCTAGAGTTCTTGGTATACTTCAAAGACCAATCGTAGTGCCCTTAGAGGAGGTTTCAAAGAGGCGTATCGAAGAAGAGGTAATTTCTTCTACTGATTCTTTCAAGCTTCTTTCTTCTTCAACTTATTCTTATTTAGTTTTTTAATTATAAAGTAATAACATAAGTATCACTAATATACTTATATTTTATTATAAATATGAAACAGCCTCATTTCACCTTCTATCCATCCTACAGAAAACAAAATCACCGCGCATGCGTACGTACGGAATACTGTCTCCACGCCTTGGTGTAATCTGTTTTTCCACCAACACCTTACATGGATGAGTATAATGGTGTAAAGAATAACTATACATAGTAATTATAAAATAATACTGATTCTAATATATTGTATCATCCACTCCAATTCAATTCAATAATTATGAAAACGATATCATCGCTCGTGCGTACGTACGGACTACCGTCTCCACGACGCGATGAGATTCATTCTCCATGTTAACCATTTAAGAATTATTATAAAGTATATATAAGAAATAATAATGAAATATATGAAATTATAAATCTACTGTATTTATGTATATATATATGTGTATGTCATCTACTTAATTCCATTCAACTCAATAAGGAAACAAAAACAGCGTTCATGCGTACGTACGGCCTACCATCTCCATGAACGGTGTATTTCATTCCTTTTTATCGATCTATAATATATATGTATATGATGAATATATATTATATATAAATCATTTTTTACATTATGGAATTATTTAAATCAGGATATAAGTAATAATATCAAGAAACGACAAGTCGAAACACATACGATAAATGAAATGATTTTACCCAAAACACTACTTTAACATGGAATTTACAAAGGAACGGGTAATATAAAGTCATAAGTGAAACATATATGATATCATAACAATGAATATGATTATTTAGTAAGTCAATGACATTATTTAAATCATTATACAGGAGGTTCTGAACCATATGAAGCATATCAGACCTAAAGTAAGGGATAATTTCGCAAATCTCATTTTTATCCGAGATTGCTTATACGTAAGTATTTACTGGGGTTATTTTTATCTTCCATTTACATGTTTTCTAAAAGTGTTTTTATGTATGTTTAATGTCCTTTTTACCCATTTTTCACTTTTACTACATGGTATGTATTAAATCTTTCTTTTACAAGGTACTTTTTGACTTTTCCGGCAAAAGTACGAGAAGAATGTTTTTTTAACTTATACGGCACGAACGGATTTTTACAGTTTTTTATAAAGCCTTATTTTCATGAATATCTCTCCAAAAATTTCATGAATATTTTCAAAAAAATCCTTTTATTTTAAAATTGCATGACATTTTGTGAAAAGAGAATGATTTTGAAGAAGAAAGGATATTTTCCTCAAGAATTCATTTCAATTGTTTTATCAAAAACATTTTTCATCTAAGATGAAATTATTTCATATGTGTATGTTTCAAGTATCATGTCTCTATGATTTACATGGTTTCAGTTTTCTTATTATGAAATGATATCCATTTCTTTTATATAGATTATGTGATTATGGGATGATGTTTATGAAACCCTTTTTATTTATTGGGTTTTTATGAATGATGTATGTTTATTTTGTGGCACAAGTAAGAATGATTTCATTATGAGATGGGTGGGACCTATATCTCCCACAAATGCATTGGGTAATGATTTATATCTCATGATATAGACATGGCTGGAATGGAAGGTTAAACCGGTTCAGTAATACAGGACTGGAACGAGGAGTGAACTTGATTCAGAAAGGGACTTTGTCCACTAAGATGGTATTGGAAGCAATGACTTGGCTATTGTGGAAATCATATCATGTGATTAATGTTTGCAACAATTACATGTTTTATTCCCATGCTATTTTATCAGTATTGATGTTCTCTTATGATATATGCCTTACGTACTTCCAAGATTCATGTCTTTGCTTAATATTGTGATGTTTAGATTTTATGTTCATGTTTTTTGCATTCAAATGTTTATGGATTGTTTTATGTTCGCTATGTTTACCCTTACTGGGAATTTGAGCTCACCCCTTTTATGTTTTCTTTTCCCCAGGATATAAATAAAGGTTTTAGGTAAGAAAAAAGGGGAAGATCTTTATTGGGAGATGTTGAAGATCTTTCACCATGATTAGAAGATTTTATTCTGATTTTCCAAAGACACTAAACTATTACGGTCCATGTGTGTCTGTTTTTGTTATGTATTAAGTATTCCATAAAAGTAATGTAATTTCCATGTACATCAAGCTTTGGGCCTCTACATTTAGGATCGACAATATTGGGTCCTTCACAGTAGTTCGATACCTCTGGTGCAGGTTTTATGGCGGCACATGAACCTCTAGGAGAGCACATGGGAGCGGGAGGCTCATATGCGTGTTCAGTACCCCCATTTGTTCCCTTAGTTCGAGTTGTAGCTTACGGGGACATAAAGCCCTGAGGTGGGGAGAATTTAAAGACAAGGAATTTCTGTTGAATTTTTTTTCTTAAATACATGGGAATTTTATGAGTTTGTGAAAATTGACGGCGTAGGATTCTGAGGCCCAGTGTGCCCGGAATTAGTTTTTGAAGTTTTGTTCGAGTACGTTCAGTAAACGTACAAGTGGGTTTTTATAAATTCTGAACCGGTGCTCGGAACTGAAATATGAGATCACTGTTGAACTATAAGCACTTATATTCGTTTAAGAATACTTTCACATCGATGGTAGTGGGTTGTGTTTGAAAGTTAGTTTTTGGGTTTTTACAGAAAATAATATAATAAAGTGAGCCTCACATTATTTTTATTTGAGCCGCCATGTTATTGAAGGGTGGTTAAAACCTCCTCATGGAAGTTCGAGGTGGGACCACCACACATTAATATCCCATGAGAGGTTATGGTGGTGGGGCCCACCCGAACATAACCTCCCGCAAGAGGTTTTTTGCGTGGGGACCACACGGGGCTAAACTCCCTATTAATAGAGGAGAGAAAAACCTCTCAACTCTTCCTCATTAATGAGGGAGAGCCTCTTGACCTCCTCCTAAATTATTTGGGTCCAACTCCCCTAATTAATTCGTGCCAACACATGTGAATTAATTAGGTGAAGCCTTTTAATTTAATTCACCCTTTGAAATTTTGTGCCAACTAAATAATAGATATACTAATCTATTATTTGGAACAACGATTTAACTTGGGTGATTGTAGAGAAATCCCTAAATGAGGAACCTCATCCTTATATGAAGAGTGAAGAACGAAGAATGCTGATCTTCTTCGACTTCCTTCCTTGGATCCTACCATCATGAGACGTCTTCGACGACTGACTTATGCGTCATCCTCAACGAACCGATGCAACTCAGGTTTGGAAGTGGTTAGCAGACGCGATGAATGACGATCTTCTTCGTCTACTTTTCGTAACTCCTTCAAACGTCGACGACCGACAATAAAAGGTAAGGGGTTTATTTTGTGTATTATCCCTTTTCATTTCTCATCTTTGGTTGGAAAAGAATTGATGCGGAGTTTGTATAATAATTGTTGTTCATCATACTTATTTGATAAAAGAATTGATACCACCCTAAACATGGAGGGTGCGTGCCAAACCAACATGGCCCGACCCCTCCACCGATCTTGATTATGATGAACTTCAGCATGGCGATGAGGCAATGGAATGACGAAGGCGGTGACAAAAAAAGGCCGCCCAACCCGTGGCCTCTGTGAATCGCACCTCCCCCGCGACACTCCGGTGCTCCCGGCCGATCACCATTGGCCTGAGCCACACCGAATTGCGCCGTCCCAAACCGCGTCGGCCTGTCCTGCCCGCAGCATCCCCTCGCCCTAGCGCGGCCCACCCGCGACCTCCCTGCGGCCTACCTGCGCTCTGCCTGGTGCCCCGCCGGCCTGCCCAGGCCACCACCTGGCCTGCCCGGCCCCCTGCCACCCTGCCCGGCGTCCCGCTGGCCTACCTCAAAGGCCTCCCTGCCTTCCCAACGCCCTCTCGGCCACCTGTCGGCCTACCCGTCGCCCTGCCCGGCAGCCATTCGACCTACCCGGCCATGCCCCGGTTCCCAGCCGAGCCGCATTGGCCTCTTGAGCCAGGACGCGACATCCCTCATGGCACTACTGGCTGAACCGGTTTGGCCTCCCGGGCCGAGACACTCGAGCCGTGCCCCTTGGAGCGCTGGCCGAACCGGCCACATTCTTCAGGAGGAGCCACCTACGCGGCGACCTCCAAGCCGAACCGCCCTCACAGTCCACTGGGCTGGGCCCATTGGACCGAGCCGAACCTAATGGGATGATCAGGTCGACCCAGACAGGGTCGACCTAGACCGAGTTGGGCCGCATCGGTCCGACTACGTCGGATCTGAACCGGGCCCACTACTGACCCTTTACTTACATTGGACATATCTTTGGCACCTGATGACCGTTTGATGAACCATCAGTGGCGCAGGTAATCATGGAGTGTGATGGTCCCTTTGAGTATTCCCCAATGGAGTTCAGGGTAAAGTTGAGATACAGTCAGGTTGGATCATACACGAATCCAATCGATCCCCTAGGACTAAAAGGCTAATAACTCACAGACCGGGTGTCCAATCGACGCGCCGTCTATTGCGTTGAGACCTCTATGACGTAACGGACCTTTGAGATTCTTCTATGTGGAACTTAGTTATATTTGGAGTATATAACAGTAGCATGTGAAGAGGATTCTCCCGGAGATGAGCGTGCGTAGTGCAGAGACATAGTGGCTCGCTGAGACCTAACGACTACTGATCGTTTGACTCAGAGTGACTCTACTAGCCCAGTGGGGAGCGTCATGGTGTTGCGGCAGACCCACAGTGGGGAGAGCCTTAGTGTCGCGTCAGACCCACAGTACTCGACAGGAGGAGTACCTCAGTAGGCTACGAGGGGGATCACCTTGGTGACGCGGCAGACCCACGGCGGGGAGCGCCTTGGTGATGCACCAGACCCATGATACTCGATAGGAGGAGTCCCTCATCAATCTATGGTTAGTAGGAAGAGCCTTGGTGACGGGGCAAGCCCACTGTACTCAACAGAGGAGGAGTTCTCCAGCAGCCGATGTTTCAACAGTGTGACTGGGGATGTTACTTGATACTACCCCTAGAATAAAATCCTAGTTTGAGTTGTGTTAGTGACTTATGTGGTTTCCTCATGATTGAGAAGGGTTACATGATAACTTGGGTATATGTATGGGTATATACCTAGGTAATTTCTATCCATTGATTTTATACTCTGTGGTTTATCCTTGGTGGATTTCGAGAGACCTTGGTGGTCTCTAGGTCCCTACTGAGCATCGCTATACTTACCCTTGCACAGGCTATGCTCGCACCTCTTTGTGTTGGATGCAGAAGACGGTAAGCACTAACGGAGGCTGAGAGCGCCAGGACTGGATGATACCTGGAGGTGGACCTTACGACGAGTTGGTACACAGAGGAGACTGAAGGACATGGAGTGCTGAGGAGGATATCTATACCTACCCTTTAGGTAGGAACCCCGGAGGACGATCCAGTAGCTGTCTTTCTCTTTCTTCAGTTGTATTGCTTTCAAGTTGTACTTGTACTTTCAAGTTGGGCTTGTATTATAACCCCTTTTTAGTTTCTACACTCTTTTTTTATTCATAATTACTTAGTGTTTCATTTTATGTTGTGTGCTCTGTTGTGTAAGTTTACAGTTATAAAGGCAATTCCTTCCCAGTTTTAGGGATTTACACCTTTGGTGCTAGTCACCAGCCCCTGGCCTATGTAAGGCAGGCTTGGGGTAGCCATGGCACGGGCCCCGGGGGAAGGGACGTGACACTAACAATGTCAAATAAATATTTCAAGGGTTCTAATGTACCTGATGAGGTCTGATTCCATCCAAAAATGTGGGATAACTCCCATAGAGGAAGGGAGATGGAGGGCTGAAAGCATGGGGGAGAAGGGGAGGAAAATGAGGTAACCTATGACAACCCAGCTATTTATTACAAACATAAACATGATTTATTACATAAAACATCACTTGATACAAAAAAGAAGATCGAGAGGTTTAGTGTCTTTGGGGCTTAGGATCATTACATGAAAACAAAAAACATGAAATACAACATCTTTATTTAAAACTTCCATTACATGTCCACTACATTCCCTCGCACTTAGCATTGCATGGGATAACCTGAGGATATGCATAAGAAAAGGGTGAGAAATAAAGCCCAGTAAGGGAATACACATGGAATAACATGAGGAGTACAATAAATGTTAGACATTATGCATATAAATATAGCACAAAAGAAACATGAACATAAAGGCATGATAAAGCATGATAATCATAACATGGAAATGTGGAAACAACACTTAACATGGAATTAGCATGAGCCAAGGATCATTGCACATAGAGCATGAGTAAATCCTCATTGTACATGAAGCACATGTAAAACATCATTGTACTTGAATTAGAATGATTCAACACTCATTGAACATGATGTATCATGATACTATACATTACCCAATGAATTGGAGCGCTATAAGGGCGCACCCTTCTTAAACATTTCATTTCATGCATACGTGTGCCACATGGATCATAAAACATGGATTCATAGAACATAATCATTTATTCCACGATAAATGAATCTGTAATTCATACCTGATACTTTATAATCAATAAGTAAATGTTCATAAAGGTGAATACCCTTGATGGAGATATGGGCATGGTATTCACTAAACAACGGCATTGGCTTAGAAAATCGGTGCAATTTCGGCAGCGTAACAGCGTGACATAAGAATTCATAAAATTGGGTGATGAGAGAGAAATGGGTTCCTCATAATATTCACATGTAATAGATAGTAAGAAGGTCATATAGATACATGTCCCAACAATTGTAATGGAATTTAGATTCATGATACAAAAGTATTTCTTGAATGTAAATGAGGAGAGAGAAGTTCCTCATGGAATTTTGGCATAGTAATGGGTGTACATGGGAGGCATTTAATGAGAGAGAAAGGGGTTCCTCATCATATTTACATGTAATGGACAGTAAGGAGGTCATATAGATACATGTACCATCAATTTTAATGGAATTTAGATTCATGATACAAAAGTATTGCTTGAATGTAAATGAGGAGAGAGAAGTTCCTTTCGGAATTTTGGCACAGTAACGGGTGTATATGGGAGGCATTTAATGAGAGAGAAAGGGGTCTCCCATCATTCAAACATAAATAGGGCAGTATTAGAGAGGTGCAAAACCATACCCCAAAATTCATAATTGAAATTAAATGGGAAAAACAACTTAAATAAAATTGGACAAAAATGAGAAAGGAAGAAAAACCCTTACTTGGAAGCATGCTTCCAAAGGCTTGAGAGAGGCTTCTTGGGAGCTTGGGGAACCTTTGGAGAAGTATAGAGAGAGTAGTACAGAGGTTAGATGAACTCAAAAGTCTTTGAGTGAGGAGGAAGTGGGAGCTTGTGTGGGTTTATATAGGAAAGGTGAGTGAATTCTTTATTATTTAGGTTTGGGACGCCTTACATTAAATTAATCCAAAACACAAACCATCCCATGGTTTTTGCCCATGGTTTTTGGAAAAGGGAAGAGGATAAAAAAAATTTATAAGGCCAAAGTCATAAATTCTTAAAATAATAGGGTTGATAATTTGGAGGTGAGTCACACTCCCATGGAAAAAAATTTAAAAAGAGAAGGTGTTTAATAAGTCTTGAGGGGTCCATTAATGCTTTGAAAAGTAGGTCAAACAAACCCAAAATAACAATATTTTAATGTAAAACATATATTGGCCGAACATAGAGCTTATAGTATTTTATTAAATCACTATTGGGTCATTATGATGTCATAAAACACATTATATATTTAAATGGTATTTAATTTTTACCCAAAAATATGACTGTCTCAGAAAATTATGAAAAAATCACCGTTGGATATTTTTGACGTCCTGATTCCAGAAATAACATTTATTTTATCTAAATAATTTTTTCAATATGTTAATTTTCACTTTTAAAATAAAAACTGACATTTATCGAAAATTCATGAGGTTTGACAAAAATGGCCTTCAAACCTTAATAAAAATTACAATTGCATTCATAAAATTATAAGATCATATATATTTAATAAAAATTAATTTAATAATAAAAATAATATTTTATTAAAATATTATTTAATTCAAAAAAAATCCATTAATTTACTAAAATAAATTTCATAATTAAATAATAACTAAAAACACTATTAGCACTTTAAAAACTATTAACAATGTATCGATAATGAAAAGAAGGTGTATTTATTATTATATACAAAAATAATATACATGAACATAGTACAAGTAATTTGTTACAGAACCCCTTAAAACAGCCACGTAAGACCTAAGCGTAAGGTGTGCGATGGTGACAGACTCTTGGGGTGGCTCGGATAACATCGCTCGAGTGGTAATCTCTATCAAAATCCACTTTTCCCATAGATGGTCATGTTCGAGCTTGACATGATGAATCTCAGCTTGGTCTTGGTCAAGAGCGAAGCCCAAGGATGCCCCCTCTTTTCCGAGCTCTGACAAATGGGCTTTGTATGGATCAATTCTACTGGATGAGGCCATTGCTTCTTTTGCCTGAGTAAATTTGATTTATTAAATCCCTATATTTATACTAATCATGTAATCACTGTTCAATGACTATATTAGCAACGATCAAAATTCTTAACATAAAACCAAATAAGTTGACATTTTATATAAACATAAAGAGACATTTAATTTGATCAAGAGGGATTTACATTAATGAAACTTTGGGTGATTACTATATTCCCCCCTTAAGAAATTTCTCCCTCGAAATTTTCCATTTCCCACACTAAAACAGATATGGGTAACTCAGCTTCATCATTTCCTTCGATTCCCAAGTCGCTTCTTCAAACTTGTGGTTTCTCCAGAACACCTTGACGAGGGGCATTGTCTTATTTTGTAGAAATTTTTCTCTACGATCTAAGATCATTACTAGTTTCTCCTCATAAGAAAGACCCTCTTCCAATTGTACCACCTCAGAGGAGAGAACATGTAAATGGTTCGGTATGTACTTCCTTAAGAGGGATACATGAAAGACATCATGTACTTTGGCCAGGGTAGGTGGAAGTGCTAGTCGATAGGCCACAACCCCGACACGATCAAGAATCTCGAAGGGGATGATGTACCTTGGAATTAACATCCCTTTCTTTCCAAACCTCATGACCTTCTTCCACGGAGATATGCGTAGAAAAACCATGTCTCCAACTTTAAACTCAAGGTCTCTTTGACGATTATCTGCATAACTCTTCTATCGAATCTGGGCTGCCCTGATATGCTACTGAATGGTTTTTACCTTCTCCACCACTTCTTCAACCATTTCCAGTCCAAGCAGCTTACGTTCACCAACCTCATCCCAACAAACTGGTTTTCTGCACCTTTTCCCATAAAGGGCTTCATATGGTTCCATTTGGATGCTCGAGTGGAAACTGTTATTATAAGAGAACTCAACTAGAGGAAGATGTTGATCCCATACCACTTTAAAGTCCATTGAGCATGCTCTCAACATTTCCTCAAGTGTTTGGATAGTCCGCTTAGATTGGCCATCAGTTTAAGGATGATAAGCCGTATTGAAGTTCAGTTCAGTATTCAGAGCATGTTCAAGACTCTTACAAAACATAGTGGTGAATTTTGGATCTCGATCAGACACAATAGATATTTGTACTCCATGAAACCTTACCACTTCCCTGATATATATCTGTGCTAGTTGATCCAATGATAAATCCTCTAGAATAGCAATGAAGTGCGCAGTCTTTGTAAGAGAATCCACAAAAACCCAGATTGCATTATTGCCTTTGGATGTCCTCAGAAGTCTGGTGACAAAGTCCATGGTAATGTTCTCCCATTTCTATTCTGGTATGGGAAATGGTTCCATCATCCCCTTAGACTTCTTCCTCTCTACCTTCACTTGCTGACACACCAGGCACTTTGATGTATATTTAGTGATATCCTTTTTCATATTATCACACAAAGTTTTTTCTCAGAGATCTTGATACATCTTTGTGCTCCCTGGGTGAATAGGGAAATTTGAACTATGTGCATCATCCAAAAGTTCCTTCTTCAGATCCGGACTCTATGGAACACATATTCTTTTCCCAAATCGCACAATTCCTTCTTCATTAACATTAAACTCTGAGGATTTCCCCTTTCTGATAGCTTCCACTTTTTCTTAAATTCCCAAATCATCCTTTTGAGCATCCTTTAACCATTCCAAAAGAAATGGTTGAGAAATCATTTGTGAAAGGATTGATGATGTTACCTTCTTTATGATTCCCATGTCCATCTTCATAAAGTCTAAGAATACTGGATCCTTCTCAATTCACATCATTGATAAAATCACTGGGTCCATTCTACTTAGGGCATATGCCACCTTGTTTTCTTTCACAGGGAGGTAATGTATTGAACAGTCATAATCCTTGATGAGATTTATCCATCTTCTCTAGCGCATATTAAGCTCTTTCTATGTGAATATATATTTAAGACTCTTGTGGGCAGTATATATATCACATTTCTCCAAATAGAGATAATCCCGCCAGATTTTCAAGGCAAAGATCACCGTCTCTAACTCCAGATCATGCGTTGGATAGTTTTGCTCATGGATTTTCAACTGCCTTGAGGCATAGGATATCACTTTATCATTTTGCATCAGCACACAACCTAAGCCCTTCATCTAATCATCATTGAATACCACAAAAAGTTCCCCACTTGTGGGTAAAGTGAGCTTGGGCACAGTGTTAAGCCTTTTTTTCAACTCCTTGAAGCTTTCTACACATTCATCACTCCATGAAATTTTTAATCCCATTCATGTTAGCTTGGTAAAAGGGTTGGGAGATCGTGATAAATTTCTCACAAATCGCCGATAATATCCAACTAACCCCAAGAAGATATAGATATCTGTTACCGATGTTGGCCTCGGCCATCCCTCAATTGCATCTGTTTTGGAGGGATCCACAGATATCACATTTCTTGTGATGATATGGCCCAAGAAAGAGACCTCCTTCAACCAGAACTGACACTTTCTATACTTTTCATAGAGATTCTCCTTGCGCAAAGTCTCTAGTACAGTTCTTAAATTCTCCTCATGATCGTCCTTGGTTTTGGAGTATATTAGAATATCATCTATAAAGACTACCACATATTTGTCGAGGTAATCTATAAAGACTCTATTAATCAGTTCCATGAATATTGCTAGAGCATTAGTGACTTTGAAAGGAATTACTATGAATTCATAGTGACCGTATCTTATACAAAAATCATTCTTGGGGATATCTTCCTTCTTCACCCTTACTTGATAATATACCGACCGCAAATCTACCTTGGAGAAGTATTGTGCTCCACACAGCTGATCAAACAAGTCATCGATCCATGGTAGAGGATAATTTTTCTTTATAGTGATTTTTTATGTTCACAATAATCGATGAAAATCTGCATTGACCCATCCTTCTTCTTGACGAAGAGGACTGGTGCACCCCATGGTGAAGCACTTGGCCGTATAAACCCTTTATCCAGATTCTCCTGTAGTTTTTTATTCATCTCTTCAAGCTCCATGACAGCCATTATATATGGAGTCTTGGATATTGGTAGAGCCCCTGGTATAATTTCAATTGAGAATTCAACATCTCTTCTAGGAGGAAGACCAGGCAGTTCCTCGGGAATCACTTTAGTGAATTCCCTCACAATAGGCATTTCTTCAAGGATGGTTTCTTCCTTAGACTCAATCATCTGAGCCAGATACGCATGCTCATAGGGCAGTAATATCCATGCTTGAGATGATGGAGCTAAAGGAGATTAATCTTCCTTCTTACAATTATAATGAATCGGGTGTCTATTCTCCATATGGAGTGTGATTTCCCTCTCTCGACAATTTATGTTGGATCTATATAAGGAAAGATTATACAAGCCAAGAATTGCATCAAATTCCACTAGAGGGAGTATGAAGTGGTTCAATGAGAAATTCAATCCACAGATTATAACAGGGGAGGACTTATATTCATGGGATGCAATGATTTCCCCATTTTTCGTACTCACCGACATCTTAACTTCTATGATTGTTGGTGGTGATGGGATTGTTCTACTAAACTTTCGAGATATAAAAGAATGTGTAGAAGCTGAATCAAAAAGTATGTTCTCTATTCTTGAATGAATAAGTAGCGTACCTATCACCACTTCATTTTCGGGGATCACTTCAGCAGAAGTGATGGAAAAAGCTCTTCCTTGCTGCCTTGGAGGTTGTTGGTTGCCTCTGAAAATCCTTGGATTAGGGAACTGATTTGCAAGATGCCCTGGTTCATTGCATTTGTAGAAATTAACAATGCGTTGAGGTTCTAACGGAGTGTTCCTCTCATCTATTGCAGTCGCGGGTCTTTCTTACTAATAGTTAACAGCTAGGTGACCTTCTCTTCCACACTTGAAGCATTTCCTCTTCCCCTTAAGGCAATTTCAAAGGTGCTTCTTTCCGCACTTTGGGAAAGTGGGGTGCTGTATCTTCTTAGAACCGTTGGATTTATCCATCGGACCACCAGCATTGAAGTCCACCTTACGCATAATGTCCCCATGATACCTCTATGATTCCCCAATCTCCATTTCGACCATGAGGGCACATCGGACTATTTCCTCATAGCTGTCAAAGTCACGGATCGCTAATGCTTTCTGTAGTCTAGGCTTTATCCCACCAAAGAAGTGGTCAACTTTTCATTCGGGGGTAATGAAAAAACTTAAATCATATCGTGCAATCCTTGTGATGTTTGCCTCGTATGCTCCAATAGATTCTTCTTCTTTTTTCTTGAGGGAAAGTAAGTCCCTTTCCATCTTATGCCAGTGGGTGCGCGGAAAATATTTATTGAAAAAAATCTTTTGGAAATCCTTCTATTCCAACACCTCGATCTCCTCATCAGGCTTCGTATTTTTGATAAATGTCCACCATTGATCAACATCAACCTTCATACGATAAGACGCTCGGAGAACCTTCTCTTGTTTAGAACATTGAAGGATAGAGAAGATCATTTCGATGGAGTTGATCCATTGTTCAGCGATCGTGGGATCAGATGATCCACTAAAAGTAGGAGGCATTTGTCTCATGAAGCTCTCAATAGCGACTTATTCTTTCTTGGGGGGGGGGGGTTGAAAATTCCTCTTGACCCGTGTTTCTATTCAAAACTTGAGTTAGCTGAGAGAGAAGTGTGAAAAAGTTTGTGATACCTGCTCCCATTGGATTGGGCATCTCATTAGTACAGTTATCACACGGATCTTCACAACGGTTGTAAGCCCGAGTCCTCCTATTACTAGAAATTGGATGGAATAAAAGGGAATTTAGGGGTAACACATAAAGGGTAATCCAAAGAAAAAAGTTTATGACTTATAAATAAACTTTTATTTCCATAACTCATGAGTCTATATGCTTCAATCTATGATTTTCATGATCTACTTTCTAACATATATTCTTAGGGGAATTTTTTTTAACTCTCTTAATAAGGGTTCATACTAAGCTTGTCAATTTATCAAAACATATCCCCCGAGAGTGTCGTAACCAAGAGTGAAGCAAGGCCCATTTTCGTGCACCAGTTCACGTTCGAGTCCTACTCAAAGCTGTGTTTTTGGGTTTTACCCCTAGGACACATCTGTCCAAGAGCCGCCTCTACCTACTCGTATCCAAACAGGGATGTATTTTCTTGATAAAACACTTAATAAGTACTTAAAAAAACTTAGGGATGCTTTTATTATAATTAGTCTTGTCTCTAAGGCTTTACAATAGTTTTCTAATCCAAATCCCAAAAATAACTAAACCTATCCTTTGATACCAACTATGACAACCCAGCTTTTTATTACAAACTTAAACATGATTTATTACATAAAACATCACTTGATACAAGAAATAAGATCGAGAGGTTTAGTGTATTTGGGGCTTAAGATCATTACATAAAAAATAAAAACATGAAATACAACATCTTTATTGAAAATGTCCTTTACATGACCACTATATTCCCTCGTACTTAGCATTGCATGGGATAACCTGAGGACATGCATAAGAAAAGGGTGAGCTATAAATCCCAGTAAGAAAATACACATGGAATAACAGGAGGAGTAAAATAAAAGTTAGAAAATGGGCATATCAATAGATCACAAGAGAAACATGAACATAAATGCATGATAAATCATGATAATAATAAAATTGAAATGTGGCAACAACACTTAACATGAAATTAGCATGAGCCAAGGCTCATTGCACATAGATCATGAGTAAATCCTCATTGAAAATGAAGCAAGAGTAAACCCTCATTGAACTTGAATTATCATGAGCCAACACTCATTTCACATGACGTATCATGATACTATACTTTACCCAGTGCGTTGGAGTTCTATAAGGGAGCACACTCCTTAAACATTTCATTTCATGCATAAGTGTGCCACATGGATCATAAAACACAGATTCATAAAATATATAAATTTATTCCATGATAAAGGAATGTGGAATTATTACATGAAACATTATAATAAATAAGTAAATTTGCATAAGGGTGAATACCCTTGAAAGAGAAATTGGCATGGTATTCACTACACAATGGCAGTGGCTTAGAAAATCGGTGCGATTTCAGCAGTGTAAGGGCATGACATAAGAATTTATAAAAATGGTTGATGAGAGAGAAAGGGGTTCCTCATCATATTTACATGTAATGTAAAATAATGAGTTCATATACATACATGTCCCAAAAATTGTAACGGAATTTAGATTCATGATACAAAATTATTTCTTGAATGTAAATGAGGAGAGAGAAGTTCCTTTCGGAATTTCGGCATAGTAACGGGTGTACATGGGAGGAATTTAATGAGAGATAAATAGGTTCTTCATCATATTTACTTGTAATGGAAATAAAGGAGGTAATATAGATACATGTCCCAATAATTGTAATGGAATTTAGATTCATGATACAAAAGTATTTCTTGAATGTAAATGAAGAGAGAGATGTTCCTTTCGGAATTTTGGCATAGTAACGGGTGTACATGGGAGGCATTTAATGAGAGAGAAAGGGGCCTCACATCATTCAAACATAAAGAGGTCAGTATGAGGGAGGTGATAAACCATACCTCAATATTCATAATTGAAATTAAAAGGGAAAAACAACTTAAAGAAAATTGGACAAAAATGAGAAAGGAAGAAAAAACCCTTACTTGGAAGTTTGCTTCCAAAGGCTTGAGAGAGGCTTGGGAGAGGCTTCTTGGGATCTTGGTGAACCTTAGGAGGATTCTAGAGAGAGTAGCATAGAGGTTTGAAGAACTAAAATGGCTTTGAGTGAGGAGAAAGTGGGAGCTTCGGTGGGTTTTTATCGGAAAGGTGAGTGAATTCTTTATTATTTAGGTTTGGGACCCCTTATATTAAATTAATCCAAACCACAAAAAATCCCATGGTTTTTGCCCATGGTTTTTGGAAAAGGTAAGAGGAAGAAAATATTTTATAAGGCCAAATTCCAAACTTCATAAAATAATAGGGTTGCTTATGTGGAGGTGAGCCACACTCCCATGGAAAATAATTTAAAAAGACAAGGTGTTTAATATGTCTTAAGGGGTCCATTAATGCTTTGAAAAGTAGGTCAAACAAACCCAAAATTACACTATTTTAATGTTAAAAAATATATTGGCCGAACATAAAGCTTATATTATTTTATTACATCACTATTGGGTCATTATGATTTCATAAAACACATTATATATTTAAACGGTATTTAATTTTTACCCAAAAATTTGACTGTCTCAGAAAATTATGAAATTTTACCGTTGGATAATTTCAACGTACAGATTCTAGAAATAACATTTATTTTATCTAAATAATTTTCTAAATATGTTAATTTTCACTTTTAAAATAAAAACCGACATTTATTGAAAATTCATGAGTTTTGACAAAAATGGTCTTCAAACCTTAATAAAATTTACAATTTCATTCATTAAATTATAAGATCATTTATATTGAATTAAAATTAATTTAATAATAAAAATAATATTTTATTAAAAAAATATTTAATTCAAAAAAAATCCATTAATTTAATAAAATATATTTCTTTATTAAATAATAACTAAAAACACTATTTGTACTTTAAAAACTATTTACAATGTATCGATAATGACAAGAAGGTATTTTTATTATTATATAAAAAAATAATATACATGAACATAGTACTAGATATTTGTACATAACCCCTTAAAACAACCACATAAGACCTAAGGGTAAGGTGTGCGATGGTGACAGACTCTTGGGGTGGCTCGGATAACAACGCTCGAGTGGTAATCTCTATCAACTTCCACATTTCCCGTAGACGGTCCCATTTGAGCTTGACATGATGAAGCTTAGCTTGGGATTGGTCAGGAGCGAAGACGAAGGATGCTACCTCTTTTTCGAGCTCCAACAAATGGGCTTCGTATGGAGCAATTCTACTGGATGATGCCATCGCTTCTTTTGTCTGAGTAAATTTGATTTGT
Organism: Viscum album; assembly: GCA_963277665.1. Taxonomy (NCBI): domain Eukaryota; kingdom Viridiplantae; phylum Streptophyta; class Magnoliopsida; order Santalales; family Viscaceae; genus Viscum; species Viscum album. The sequence continues at coordinate 403,167,930 of OY728167.1, forward strand.
TAAAGCCCTATATTTATACTAATCATGTGATATTGTTCAACGACTATATTAGAAACGGTCAAAATTCATAACATAAAACCAAAGAAGTTGACATTTTATATTAAGATAAATAGACATTTAATTAGATAAAGAGGTATTTCCATTAATGAAACTTTGGGTCGTTACATAACCCCATTAAGGGTTTAAAGGGAAAACGTTGATTTTACCCAATTTAATGAGATGAATGGTTTTCAACATCATGCACCAACTGTGTAGTTGGTACTTTACAGATCCCTCATCACACACTATTGAACCACATAGTCTAATTGAACATCTTCCTACCATGAACCTCTACTATGTGAGGCACACCCCACATTGCACAGTTTCAGTGCACAGTTTGTGAAATAATGTTCTAACCATGTGTCATGTCTTCATCAAATTTCATACCACCTACACAGTTTCCTCCATCCTAAAACCTAGTTTTCCAAATCCTACTCTTGTATAATATGTCCTTAATTTTTAGGCTACCTGGTTAGAAATAACCATGTGACAACCACACCCTATGAGCTACACCTTTCCAAAACTTTTCTTTTAGACCCCGCACACTCAAGATTCTCTCAAAACCTCTGATATACAAAATAAGATTCATTCCACTTTTAGGAACATTATATTGAGGCATTATAACCATTGAATTTATATTTTGAATATCCGATCTATATTTTACTCATCTAATAATTGAAAATAAAAATTCCGTCATAAATTTACAACTCAAAGAAAAACATGGGATCTTACATCTGGAAACCATTAACACCTTTCTTTTACTTGTGTCCAAAAAAATGTCTATTAACACCCATTGGGTGTATTTATTGTGTAATAAAGACACATAATGACCTTTACTCCAAAGTCTAGTGCTAAAACAAATAAATTAAAAACTATATTTGATATGGAGTGAGATGAACCATGATAAATTCACATATATTATATAATAAAAAACTAAATTAATATTAAATATCATAAATAATTTTACAATGCCTGAAACCAAATGTTTTTTTCTTTAATGAATAGCTACATAAAAATATTAATTCACACAGTTTTAAAATTTATCCAAAATCACACAATAGTAGATCTCATTCTATAAGAATCATATGTTATAATCATCTTCCAAACCTGTGGAATGTAAAACCTAAGTAAGGTATTATCATCAATTCCTTGTATGGGAAAATATTTTCAACATGTCGTCAATGTTTAGATCATAATCATTAGAAAACAAGATCATGGGAGATATATAAAATTTAATAGGTCACGAGAGAATTACTTTTTTTCATTTAATCTTAGATGATCAATCATATAACTCAGAATGGAATCATGAGTAAATATTTACTTTCCTTGGAGCACATCAAAGGAACATAACATAGATTTGTGGCATATGTATATGAATAAAAAATCATAATATTTTGAACATAACAGAACACATCAAGTTTGTTCTCAATATTATCAACATAGATAATGACATAAATTCCATGATATCTCTTGTGAAAATAAATGACTGAATCGTGTCCACACTCAGTCTTTTTTACATATATAAACACATCATTCACAATCCCAATGTTAATATCCCATGATATTTTAAAACCATGAACAATTAATTGGATGGAGATATTGGACCCCATAAATATCACATTATATTCATCCATATATATTTTTTATACATAAAATAAATCATTCATCATATACTAAATAACCCACGAAAATGGAATGGGATTCATATAATTTCAAATTTGTATCATATAAAAAGAATTCGAGGATTATATTGGTTAATAGTAAAATTAAATCACCCAAAATAAGTACTTTATTTGCAAATTTTGAGGGTGACTCATGACACATAACATCAATAAAGATATATATTTTGGATATAAAGATTTAAATGGAATAATAATAATAATTTTTTCAAAAGTTTCATAACATTATGATACAAATATAAATTTAAAATTTATCTTCCAAAATAATTCTCAATGATGATACTTAAAAAAAATTTAGAAAATAATTTTTAAAGAAGACACAATAATTGATCATTGATAGGAAATAATTTTTAGGATAATAAATGATTAGTAAAAGGTAAAAAATATGATCATGAAAAGGGATTCCCATTTATTATTTCAAAATTATATTTATTAAAACCCATATTGTTAAAAGAGTATCAACAATTCAATTTTAATAAAGTTAATGATGAATATGATTTTTGAAACAAATAATACATATTTGGATTTCAAAATAATAAATGATAATATTGTTGACTGCAATAAATATAGACATGGAATATAAGTATCTTATCAAAGAGGGTATGAATTATTGTTAACAATGTTATACTATTATGAGAAAATAATTATTCATGGAAACATATTTGAATGAAAAAGTAAATTTCCACAAATATTAAGAGATATTACCACATAATAAAACCATAGGTTGGTGGAAACTGAGAATAGAATAAAAAAGTTGAAGAAGAAACATTGTGACTCGATGGAGGAAGATTTATGTTAACAAGAAAACCCTTATGTATTTAGTAACATTTGAATCAAAAGACATTGATGGATAAAACATTAAATATCTTAGTAAAAAAATTGAATATATAAAATTTATGATTACTAACATCCATATGGAAATATATACACTATAAATAAATTATTACAAAGGTAATATGTCTCAAAGAAATGAATTTGAGATAAGAAATATCACAAATAAACTATAATTTACGAAGTAAGAAACAATTTAAAAGGGATTTATGTTAAAGAAATTTAAATCCCAAAAAAATAGGAAATAAAAATTAATACAATAATAGGGTATAATTCACCCAAATTATAAGAATAAATTTCAAGAAGAACAATAATAACTCCAAGAATAGAAATTGAGTTATCAAAAACTCATACATTTAATCTCGACATCCCTAAAAGAAATTTATCCACAAGTATAATAAACATAATAAACATTATATCATATATTATAAACTTATTCAAATATGTAGTCATTTATAAACATTATAGTTAATAATTCATTATACATTAATGAGATAGTTATTTTAATTTTGGTTATTAGCTGTTTTTTATCTTCATTGTTTCACACACGCTTTGTAATGTTTATGTTGATCACCATAAATTAATGCCAAGTACAACATTAATATATTATTTATGGTATTGGAATATATTTTATATTGATATATAATGTTGAAATTATATTTCATAATAGTTTTAGTTATGATTCGTGAAGATGAAATTAGTGATTAGCTACTTTTCATAATATTTATCTAACAAGATGTGATATATTAATAATGATTTTAAGTATTAATATTACCTTTCAAAAACCGAAAACAATTTAACAAGTAATATAATGTATTAATATTTATTATTATTCCATAGTAATCCATGATAAAAATTTATAACATCATTCATGTAGGTGGTTAAACGTATGTATATAAGAAGATTCTAATATAATTATTCAAAAAATAAATTGATCTTATTGGGGTGTTATAATTGTGATAAATTAGAATATATAATAGGTAGAAGAATAAGATAAATGATGATATTAATAAATCATTTTTCTTTTTTTATGCATGGTTTTGGATTGAAAATTTTCCATGAAAGTTTAATTATTAATATTATTAATAGAGTGACTAAATTTTATTTCCAAAATCTAGATCATATCATAAAAATATTTTTTATTCATTAAAACATTATTTGAACAATACATCTAATTTTGTTATGAAGAATGAAGTACATCTATCAATGGAGGAGGGAGTCCATGGGTAATAGTTTTCATTTTTCCAATGGATATGAATGAAAAATATAATATTTTCCTATTAATATAAAATATTTTTTTTGTCAAATTATAATAATGATATTTTTTTTTTATTTTTTTATTATATGTTTTTTGTAGAGTGGATTGTAATGATAGAGAAGAATAATTTTGGGAGTGGATAATACTTTAGTTGAGAGTTTGAATATTTTGTTGAATGATCATTTAGAAATAGAGTAATTGGATTGATTTCATGTAACTAAGGGATATAAGACATGGAATAGTAATACATGGGAACAAAAATTGGTGTAGTTTTAATGGATTTATAATGGATAGGTGTGGTGTAATGTGGGATGGAGTTAGATTCTTTTATTGTTGAAAGAGTATCTTTTCCTTGAAATTGAATATCATGTGACGTTTAAAGATAGAATCACTTGTTAGAGAGGATATTTAGGTGAGGAAAGTATAGTAAGATACATGGATAAGAATTTAATAAAAAATTGAGACACATTATGTTACCCATTATTACCATAATTTACCTTGAGTGAATATTTAACATGTTATTTCTTTTTTTAATAAAAATTAAAGATGATCCCTCTTAAAAAATTTAATCATTATGGTTATAAAATTAATCTTTATTATATATAAATCAACTTCTTTTTATTTTAAAATTATCATCTAAATTAAAAGATAAGATACATAGAAAAATTGTTTTGTAGAAAACTCTCTTTTCAAACATTAAGTGTGTTTATTCTTATTTATTTTCAATTAAACTTTAAATAATTTTCATTATATTATTACTTCATATTTTTATAAATCAAATTATATTTATTATTTAAAAGTGATCAATTAAATTTATTTAGTTAAAAAATACACAATGTTTATTAAATTAATTATTTGAAAAATAATTATTTTACTATAGGAACTAATATTTACTTTGGTAACATAGTTTTATTATGATAAAATATGAAAAAGATATTATTAGACATTTTTATATGATGATTAGTAAAATAAAAAACGTTTTATTAGATAATTCATAAAAAACAGCTTTAATATAAGTGTGAATAATGCATATTTTTTTTAAAAATGTATATTTCTCAGTATAAAACGAATTTATTATTATTAATTGTCAATTAAAAAATATTAGTTAAATGTTATATTTTTAACATGCATATATTATATATATATATTATTAAAATGATCCATTAGTAGTTAATAATTTTATTATAATAAAATCACACAACACTTCTAAAAAAGGTTCTTTGAAAAATATGATTTATATTAAATGATCATGACAAAATACCCTCATAATAAATTATTTATATTTAAAACATTATGATTAATCATTCTATATAAATTAAAATATTTCATTTAAATTAATCCTATAATTCTATAATAATTAAATTTAACATGTTAAAATATTTTTTATAATTAAATATTTCAATTATTATAATATATTTTTATTTTTATTTATTATTTATAAAATATATTATTTAAACAATAAAAAACATTAGTTTAACGATTAGATATATATATATCTATTGAATATATTTATATTCAGCTGATGTTACTTATTTTCTCTTTATTTTAGAAATCACATTACACATTTTCTAAACATGATTTAACTTGAATTTCATTTCTATCATTATGCATGAGTGGCATGAATATATGGTAATTGAAATACCAGAGAACTTTTGTACAATTTAAAAAAATATGGTACTCTGAACCTTATTGAGAGATTACATTCCCAAGATTAATGATAATTATAGTGGTGATAGATCAACACATAAGTAGATAAAGCTACATCCTGAGTTCATCGTCATATGATAATTTTTTTAATAATGTTGTTAAAACTGTTATCGAGAGTTTAGAATTTTTTCATTTAATTTTTCATTAAAAGATTCTTTAAATATATAAAAACCTTCATAGTTGGAATATACACAGTAATAGTTAATTTGTAAAGTCACAAATCATTTTGAATCCAAGAAAATTCTTGTTTCCAAGAGAACATCCAATTAGTGTAATAATTTTATTCCTTGGTATATTTACTATGAGCTACATCATGTAAGTCTTTATTATAATGATTTATATATTTTTTTTAATAATTGAATATTTTCTAATCATGCATGATCACGATCTTTTCAGGACATGAATATAGATGATTTTACAATCATGTGTGATGAAGGACTTCCATGGCTAGGAAGATAAAATATTTACTGCCAGAAAACTATACTTGAATACACTTTTAGTCAAGGGATTAAGTGGTTATGAATACATACCTTATGATATGCTTAAAATCACAAATACATAACCCTAAGTTAAAATTCATAGATACCTACGATCTGGTATTAATATATACTCAACACTTGTTTAAAATTTTTATTTGAATGTATCCTTTTAAAGGAGTATTTGGGTTGTTAACCAATACTTCAAGCATTATTTTTAACTTTATATGGAATTCAATTTTTGAATTACCACTTGTTTAAATTTTCTATTTTCACTTCATAGTTTACTATTTATTTATTTTCCCAAACAGTTGACAATATTATTTTGATCATGGTAATTATATCCACACAATTTTCATTTATGCTGTATAAAATATCGTTACTTATAACCTTGATTTGGTTGGAAGTTAGCAAATTTGATCAATATAAAACATGGGGTATTTAAAATTCTATGTCAAATTTTTTACACTAAAATTCACCACACTCTTGTAAATTACCAACATTATATACTTTGGACAACAATTACTATCAGAGCCCTACACAATTATGTTCTAGGACACATTCAGATTCTTCATTGATTCAATCATTTGGTATCAAAATTCCATAATTTATTTTGAAATTTTTTTGGAATATCCAATTTTTAAAATATTTATTTCTAAGTTTCTTTATATTTACTATATTGGTAGAGGAAAGCATTCTTTTTGATGGTAGGTTTTTTGGTAGGAACACTTAAAATTTTAAATCTAGTCGAAACACCTATATTTAAGGGATCATATTATTATTGGTAGAGTGATTTTATAATTTCTTATATAATTAATTCTGGATTTTAAATATTTATCATGATGAATAGAAATTAAAAAGATGTAGAGAATGAAATTGTTCATTTTTACAAGATGAAACGCTAAAAGACCATGAAAATCATAAAATATATAATAAAAAATCTTATTATATGATGTGAATCATTTATAGGAAGAAAACATATTTTAAAATGGTCAATGAAACTTTAAAAATGGATAAAATTACTCTTTTTGTACTATGATTGTTTTTTTGAAATACTTGGAGCTATGTTGAGTACATATTTCTAAGATTATGATTTTATGCTGGGTGAAGCAGTAACTCACATGCATCAATTTTTTTGACTATTGTAAAAAGTTTAAAATCTATTTGTGGGAAATAGATATCAATATTTTTTTTCAAAAATATTATCGATATAATACTGAAAAATGGAATTTAAAAAGAAAAACTATCAAAATTACTAATCAATTATCTATTTTATGTACCAATGAAATAATTTTTACATTATTTCCAAAAAAATAGTAATAAAGTGATATTAAATGAAATAAATATGAATAATTGAGTGGTGTTTCCTTTTACATCTGATAATGCTAATTCTGGTACTTTTTCTTTGTGAGATAAAACATCAAAATAGAAAAGATCAAATAAGATATGTAATCATTATAATAATTGTTTAATAGATGATAGAGAAAATAATATTTCACAATTTTCTTGATGGGTTAACAAGATTTTGGTAATATTTTTTTTTTAAAATTATCATAAATATAGTAGGAGAGAAGGTAATAAGAAATCATTGGGTGTTATTTTCTATAAATTTAAGAAAATTTTCATATTAGAACTGATTGTCCAAATATAAATCGTTAATATATAAGGTTAAATAAATATTTAAATTTAAAGGGAGAATATCATGAAATTTTTCAAAACAGGGAGGGTATGTGAGGGTGATACATCTTCAGGAAGTTCATCAAAAGATAGTAGAAATAAAAGTAAAAAGTACTGTATTTTTTGAAAATTAACTAAATGAAAAAAATTCCTCATGGACAAAGGTAATTGTTTAATAATTGACAAATTTATCTCCATATTAAAAATTTATTTCTACCTATGAGTATGATTACTCAACTTTATCAAATAGAGAAAAATTGAATCCATTATATGTCAAAAGTGTTAATTCATTATATAATGATGATGAATTTCCTATATTTGATAAAATGGGTTGATATGTGCATATTATTGATGAATAATATAAGAAACTAAACAAGAAATATGATTTTGGTAAAATTAGTAATATTAAAGACAATAAGATAATTTCAAAATTAACTTTCAATGTTCCAAAACATTCATCAGAAATAGTTTCTATATCTGATAAGGAATTAAATTAAAATTTTTGGAATTTCATTGAAAAATCTAAAATAAAAAGATAATAGTTTGAAAATACTTCTATATCATTTCAATTCTGGTAAATATCATTCTTCTGAAATATAAAATCAAATAAGGCCTTGTAGAACATCTATTTGAATTTGTTTCACTTATAAGAAATCAAATTTTGAGGCAATTGTTTTAAACCTAAAAGTACCAAATTTTTCACAAAAAGACAAAGGGGAGGTCTATAGAATAAATATTTTATTTCATACTAGTTTCAATATTTTTGTTTTAAAGAATAATTTATTTCCAAATAACTATAATCTGTATAACAGAGATGATTTGGGAATATTTTTGTTCTAAAAACTTTTCCCTCTAAATTTACCGGACCCAATTGAGTATGGGTATTAATAATATAGTATTTAATTTTATATAAATAGTGTTTGAGTGGTAGAAACTAAAAAAATATGGTACATGTATAGTTTTTTCTCAAAAAAGATTGCAAAGAATTCTAACTTCTGAAATTTTAAAATATTGAATGAATAATGAGCCAATATTGGTGGTAGTGCATAAGAATAAATTGTTATAATTTTTTAGTTTTATTTTATTGGAAAAACTCTAGATTTTAAACGTTTCTTCTATTTTAGGACTAATGAAATAAATTTTCAACATTTTTCAATTGTACAATTTGTGATGTCTTCTGATGTTCGTGAATGATAAATTTTCACTTCAATATTCAGAAGGTATATTCATTCTTTCTACTGATGTGGATGATAATATCAAAAATAGTTACCTAAAAGACATAATTCATCATAATCTACATTGTCTATTTTCAAATAAAAACCTAATTTTTTTGTTATATAATACTATGACACAATAAGTTTATAACATTAGCTAAACATTCATAGAAATGATGTGTTAGGGAAAACACTATGTGTATGTCTTAGTTAATTTTTACACAAGATTAACATGAGTTTATTTTCACAAAAAAATATAATAATAATTATAATATTTTTCCTGATTATATTATCAATGAGAAAAAACTACCTTAAATTATAATATAGAGTGATCATGGTGGGGAGTTTGTAAATTCATAGATTAAAACTTTTTGAAGTAAGAAAATAATTACTAATATCTTTCCACCACCTATCGATCCACAACAAAATGGTGTAATTTAATGTATGAATATAATTATTTAGGATATTACTCAAATATATATATGTGATTATTCTACTTCTATACATTTTTGGGATGAGACCGTGAGTAAAACTTGGTATATTATAAATTGAGTTTTACATAGTCCTTTTATTAATAAAACTCCATTGGAACTATGAATGAGAAGAAAGAAAAAACATTCTTATTTAATACTCATTGGAAGTTATGTATTATTCTTTATTACTAAAGATTAATTATATAAATTTTATCATAAATATATTAATGTAATTTTTATTTGTTAATATTTAACTATTATGGATTATACAGGTTTTCATAAAATAATAAATATTGTTAAATAAATGGTTCATAAATATTTTTATTAAAATAATCCATTATTTTTTTTAAAAACTCTCTATGTTTATCCATAAAATGTTTATTTTTATAATAATACAGTTTTTAAAAAGACTATTAACAATAAATACTGATACTAAATCCTCTATAAGTTATATGATTGGATTTTAAATATCCAAACATTACTTCAAAAAAAATATGTGAGAGTTTTGATGATTAACGTACCATTTTTCCAAAAAAATCTATAGATATTTAGGGGTAATAATACTAATAAAAATATTAGTGATATAATCCAGTTGATTAGACCAATAATTTACTTGAGAAACTAATGTGATCATTATGAATTACTATAATAATTCAAACTCAAACTGATAATTATTCCTTAGTTGATGAAGGTTTGATAAGTGTTGAACAAGAAGGGATCAATAAATTTGAATGTAAATATGTTTTCATATTTGTGGAATGACCAAAATATCTTTTTGAAATTGGAGTAAAATGGGGTTTGAGAAACAAATGTAATTAAAATTTAACTATTATTAGAAATAAATCAAGGCTCATTTCTAAGGGTTATAGTAAATAAGATGTTATAGATTATAGTGACACTATTTCACTAGTAGTATGATTAGAATATATTTGAATCAACTAAACTTTATAACACATATATGTTAAATTATTCTAAATGGATGTTAAATATTATTTTATTAATCAATACATTAAAGAGGAAGTTTATGCCGAATAACCTTCTGATTTTGAAGACAATAAATTACTAGAAAACAGATATAAACATACCTATACATTATATGGCAATAAAAACTTCCCAAAATATCAATATAATAAACATACATGATATTTACATAAAAACTATTGTTTTAAAGTGCTAATAAAAACCCTTTTATAATGGTTTTAAAGACACCACCATTGTTCTCATTGATTTAAATGATACTAGTTCTTTTCAAAATAAAAAATATCTGCCTGATCTCTTTTTACAAGTTCTAAAAAATGAGTTTAAAATGATAATGTTGGTCGAAACAAACTTTTTACTTATTTTTAAAATTTCTAAAAAACCCAAATGAAATATTTTCACTCAAAAAAGTTAAAATATTGAATAAAAAATTTTAGTTTTGACATGGAATCTAGTATAAGTACTCTGATAGAAGCTTCTTAAAAAATGGATTTTGATAACCCTAGTAGAACTGTATATCAAAAATATTATATAAGTGTGATCATAAATTAACTGTGTCTCATATCAAGTAGACTGGAAATTGTTTTTTTAGTTTTTTTTATGTGTGAGACTTCAATAAAATCTGATGGAATAACATTTAAAAGGGGGAAAATGTTTTTTTATTATATTTAAAGTACATTAGAACATATTTAGTTTGTTTTAATCTGGAAAATATTTTGTTCTTACATGTTACATAGATATTGAATTTTGAGGTTTTATAATAGATATAAAAATTAATTTTGGAACATGTAGTTTTTAAGAGAATATTTACTATTATTTTACAACAATAAAAAACATTTTTTAGCACATCCCAATACTGATACTGAATATACAGCATCCAGAATTTATTTTTCTCAAATATTGTGGATCCAATACACACTCATAAATTTTAATTTATTTTTTACTCAAAATTGAATCATTTTTTAAAATACTATTTTTATTTCCCTATCTAAGAACTAGACACATCACTCAAGATAAAAAAACATAGATGAAATATTTTATTTTCTTGTAAATCACACACAAAAATAAGATATAATTCATGGAATTATTGGAACTCAAAATCAGTTTGGAGAATTTTTTTACACAAACATTAATTTCATATATATTATAATTCATTAAAATGTTGTTGTAGATGATAAATCTAATTTATATTAAATTCACTTCTTGTTTAATTTATCTCTTTACAATGAAAAACACCTCATGAAAGTAGGAGAATGATATACATGGGTTTTCATTATTTTACTTTAATAGATATTTCATTTACATTTTCAATGGAATTAATTTTTCCCTTTATCTTTATATAAATATTCAATCATTCTCATTTTTTGATTCTATGAATGATCAACAATCACAGTGGAATTTTCCTTTAACTATCCTTGAATGAGGATGATATCCCATCATTATTAGGAGGAATATTCAGAGATGTTTGGCTTCTAAAACTATAATATTCACTAATTTATTCCTTTATAATTTTTTATCAAAGGCATATATGATTAAAATTCATGGAAGTGAATTTTCGTTATGTTTTTATTCATTTAGAATAAATATTTTTTATAGAGAGAGTTTTTATCATCATACATAAATTTATATTATTTTAGGAGGTTCTATATATTTTAATATGAACATATTATATGTTTACTTCTTAAAAAATTTTTATAAAATATAATAGTTGAAATCATATTTTCATTGAGATAATTATATACCACTCATGCTATAAAGGACAAATTTATTGACGTTAACTGTTAAAATTTTAATATAAAAACTCAAATGTCAAGGATTTTAGTTTCACTCAATTTCATATAATAAAACTACTCTATTATTTGATAAAATAGTTTTTAATGTAATTATATTTGGGATTGTTTATAGAAAAACCCCAATATGCCATCCATGAAGCTCAATTGTCATTATTCCAAAATAGTTTGACAATAAGATCTTGATGAGGCACTCTCATTAATAATTTGTTTAGATGATGGTGTTAAAATAACAATAATGTTGAAATATATCTTATACTAAGGGGAAGTTCAATTTAAGATATGATAGTCTAGTGGAAATTATAATGTTCAATATATGAACCATTATGAGGCAATCATTTTTATATGAAATCATAGATGAAAACAAATTAATGTTGAAATATATGATTAAATAAACCATTTACAAATGATTTATTAAATATATGAAGATCGGAAGAAGTGTTAGATGAAACAAAAACATAATATTTAATAATTATGGAAAAAATTCTAAATTATAATTGTATTTTTTCCTTTTAATTTGTTTTTTTAATATTTTCATTTACATTTTTCTTCCTTATATCTTTTTATTTTTAATAATAATGAAGGGTTGGAAGAATTTATGAATATTTGAGAAAGGTAATCAATAGGGATATTTTTGTTATTTTTTTTCATTGTTAATGGCTAATAAGTTTATTATAACGTGTTTTGAAAAAATTAACAAAAAATTCACATGGGTAGCCTTCTATTAAATTTATAAAAAAATTTCCTTAATATTCCATTGAACTTTTCAATATTATTTGCATGTTTTTTTTTCTACATATGGGGATATTTTTAAATCAATGAATCACATAATAATTTCTTTTTAGAAATCACAGTACATGTTATATGAGTAAGATTTAACTTGAATTTGGTTTTAGATATAATTTTTGTTCCGAATGAATTTTTGGCAATCAAAATATTGAAAAACATTATTAAAGTTTTTGAATATTTTTTACTACAAACCTTCATGACATATTACATTCACCAATATCAATAGAATTGGGGTTGTGCGTGATTAAATCAGTGATAGATAATGAAACCTACTGAGTTCATCAGTATATGATGAAGCTATTATTGTTGATACTGAGATCAATATTTTCAAAATTTTACCATTTTGGTTTATTATAATGTCATATATAAATAGAAATGCACCCTAAACATCAAATGATATGTAGTAAGATAGAATTATGAAATTCATTGATCATTTTTATATTTTGAAATTTCTTATTACAATGAGAGATTTTAATCATTGTAAAAATATTGGTTTTTTTACTTTGAGATTCATTTTGTGAGGCTTATTATAAATCCATTAGTCTTTCTATTTTATTTTTTCTCACAACGATCATACATGATAAAGGGATTATTTAGATAAGAAGACATTGGGTCTGTATGAGTTTTATGATCAAGGACTTCTGTGACTAGGAAGAAAGAGTGTGCAATTCTAGAACATTATATCTAAAGACATGATTAGTCTAGGGTTTCCATGGATACAAAGATAGATATTTCATAGGTCTAAAATCAAGGATCCTTTATGATAGGTTTCAATTTCATGGATCCCTTTAATATTTTCTAAATATCAATATTACACATAAATTAAAATTTTTGGTCTCAATATATATTTTTAAAGTATTATTTTATTTGTTAAAAAATACTTCAAATAATTTTTTTAAATTTCCAATGCATTAATTTTTTGAATTACAAATAGTTTAACTTTTATATTTCTTTTTCTTTGTTTAATATTTTAATATTTTCATAACTTTTTACAATAATATTTACATTATACTATCTTTATTTTATAAAATTTATATATCCATTACATGCTCTATTTTTACGCTGATATTTTATTTGATTTGTATTTCATAAGTCTGATCAACTTAAAACCTAAGGGTTGGAAAATTATAAGTTAAATTTTCAAAACAACATCTCACCCATCTTATAAATAAGTTACATTACATCCTTGGAAAAACAATTTACAATGAAAATATTCTTAATGACCATTTTTCAATGACCATATTGATGAAAATTAAATTTAATTCCTATATATAGACATAATAAAACCATTTATTCCATCCTTATATATTATTTCACAATTCCAATTACCTATTAAGTATTTATTTATAACGATTTCTGCTTTAATGAATATCTTTCTCATTTTAGGTTTAGTTATACTGATGGTAATTCTCAAGGATGATAAATATCAAGAGGATCACTTTGTTATAAAGATATTATTTATTTCAATTTACTATTCACCTTCAATATATGCAATTTTAGTGGATTTAATCAATCATGGTATATAATATATGGTATCATATACATTTAATGTGATGTTTTATCTTAAAAAAATGTATAATTATTTTACTTGTTTAGGTCTTGTGTGTGAAGCATTATATTAAACATAGTGTTTTTTAAACAAGCATTTATAAAAAAAATCAGGGTGCTACATTGATCACCTTTATACAAAACTGATACCACTAAGTGTTTCTTTAATAAAAATTGTTATCCAAAAATTAATATTCTATTTGAAAAGAGTGTAAATAAAACCATTCCTTTAACATTTGAAAAAAGAATAGGAAGAATGATAATTAAAAAAATCCAATCACCATGGGTCAACCCTAGAATAACTAACATCGGGGTCTTAGTCTAGGATCATTATACTTTTTTTGATCAATCCAACACATTCCATGTGTGAAAAACTTCTAGGGAGATCAACACAATGTTCCTAGTACCATGTTGACTCCCTAACATGGAAGCATATGCAATTTTTATATGTTTATCTATTGTTTTATTATAGTCCAAAGGCTAGAGAGGGTGGTCCTTGATTTGTAGTAGACATCATAGTCTTCCCACATAGGTACCTAGGTTTTACATATTCTATTCACTTTCCATTCAATTGAATTTCAAATTTTCACTCATTCTATAAACCAAACTTACAAACATCAATCCATTTTAACCAATAAAAAATAAATCATATTTTAAACACCCATACACGCAAAACCCATTTTTAAAATTTCCCTTTATGCATCAAAATAACTAAATATTCTATATATGTTTATGAAATAACATTTTGTTTAACTAGAAATATTATATCATGGAACCACCTAACTGAAATACATGAAATCACTAATAACCTGTAGAATCCACAATCCAAGAGTTAAGAAGATGTTATGGAGGAAATATTAAAACCTAAACACCAAAATTATCACTATTCTTTCTATATTTCAAATACCATAGGACTCTATGGCCTAGGGTATGACAGATAACAAAGAGTGGAAGGATTCAATAGCCAAAAATAATTAACAACAAAAATAAAAAGATATATAAACGAGTGTGAAATGTAAAAAAAAAATACAAACCACAAAACAATGGGTCATATAAAATAATAATACAAAAACTACTATCACGGTGTGAATGGAGGTGTTGTGGCATAATGTTTCAAGACATATTTTATTTAATTACACTTTAAAATAGTCATGGAATGACAAAATGATTCACAGGGTGTCTTATAGTTTTCTCAAGAGGATCATGAATCTTAAACATTAACCATGATATGTTTATTGGGTGGATTAGCTGATATATCATATTTTAATATTTATAAATCATATAATGGAGAAAATTTACCATTTTTTTGTTTTAAAAACAACATGTATCATTATAGACATTTCATATTAATCACAATGTAGTATATAGTTCATTGGAATTCTAGGAATGATCATATATCCCATATTATAAATAAACATCTCTCTATAATAAGTTAAAACTAGTCATACACCTCTCAATAATTCCCTTAAGAACCTCTCTATGTCGGCCGATCACCTTTCCTCCCCACACTGGTTCTCTACTACTCACATTCTAATGTTGAATAATTCTATCCTTATACACTTCTCATGTTCCTTAGAAACACCCTCACTGACACCTATGGTTGAGTGTCTAGTTTCCTCATCATGGATTTTTCTCCTCTTAGTACTAGATTGAGGGAAACTTTTCTCCTAGATATATTGTCTCACATGTCAATGGGGGTGTCATGTTACATATAATATTTTCAAAGGAATATGAACATTAGAATCCATATATGACTCTGAGAGCTGGATGATTTTTTTTATTAAAAATACTATAAACAGCGTATGAATTTGTAAATCCTTTATATAGATCATGGTAACACCATGAAACATATATCATGGTTTAAAACACCATTGTAATTCATCTAGGTCTACAACCTTACATCTTTCATGGAATAAAACTCTGGATTTGTATCCTTAACTCATGGGTCCCCTGGATTTCAGTCTATATCCAACCACTTCTATCTTGACTAGAGTCTTCATGGCATTAATCACCATGAATTTCATTATCTCTCAAAATATTTCTTATAAATACTTTATAATGTAAATGTATCATAGAAATATGAACACATCAACACACTGATACAAACTAATATCAAGAATCACTTAGAATATCACAAAAAAATATAGGCATGAATAATGAGTATTTGGAGTCCTTTGATGGCTCACCCTCACAGAATCCACCATTTTAGGGATTTCTGTGAATCTTCATTTTTATCAATTGACATTAATAAATATGTGGAACCTATGATTAAAACCCAGCAAGATTTGAAGAAATTACATCATTCCTTTCTCAGAGGAATCTAGTGTCCATTAAGTGGGGTAGGATATAGCACTCTATATTCTTTAAACCCTTTGATGTGCCGATTAGATTACAGTTATACAGTAATTTTGTTAATAATTTTTACACTGTTGAGGTAATACTATTGTGGGAAATCACATTACATTTTAACCTTAGGGATTCAGGCCACAAAGAATCCTTTGATATTGAATGGACGATAGAGCTCTCTCATCACCTTGAAGTGGTCGGAATACTAATCATAAAAAATTACCTTGAGTGGACATAGTTCTCTCCATAGGTTTAAAAATATATATTGATTGAATTCCATTTTTGTCGATCCTATGGTGTTATACTAGGGAGTCTGCATTATCCATGATAAGGCAATTATTTTATCCTTGGATATTTTCTTCCACATGAAAATTGAATTTTAATCATATTCTAAGAGGGATTACTGTAACTGATTTGATAACAGTTTCAATTTATTCACTATATTTTCAAAAATATGGAAGTCATATGGTATGTCCTCAATATCATTAGAGGGAAAATAATATTATTGAGGTGAAGATAATAACAATCTCCATGGACTATCATTTAGTTGGGATTATCTCTTTAAATAATTATGAGGTTATTTTTATATCCATCATAAACTACTATTTTTCCAATCGATATTAGGGAACCCTTTTAGTTGTTTTTACATAGGGAATAATTTACTTCCAAAAAGAAATTTCATTATAGAGAGGACATACACAACTATAACCATGTAGAGGATCTTCATGGTTAATAGATTGGCATCTAAAAGGTGAATTTTTTTACATTGAAAACTATTAGAGGCATCATGAGGGGTGGATCCTATTATATATTGATGTTCCTACTATAATGAGGACCTTCACAACATTCACTATGTAGAGAAACTTCATGTTCCATAAGTATACAACTGTGGGGAGGAACATAACAATTAATTTTTTTTCACATGTTGCTGATGGGTCATCTGATTCTTGGGATGTTATTGAAATACAATGAAGAGCCTCAGAAATATAATTGTTGATAAAAGAATATATATTAGCCCATCCATATGATATATGATTCCCTTGATGAGACATTATAGATCTTTTTGGTTTTGAGACTAAGTATAGAACATCAATCATGATTCTATTAGTGTATTTTTGGGAATATCTCTTTCATGTAAGAACCCTCCTAGGATCACACATCTTGATGTCAGAATATAATAATGAATTAATTAGATAAAATTAAAAATATACAAGAATTTCTCACAATTCTCTGCAAAATAGGGATATGTGCATGTTTTTAGTCTTGATCCACTATCAGAATATGTCGTCGACAAGATTTCAAGGTATTAAAGAAAAACATAGACCTTCTATTTAATGGTTTACACTGGGACGTGCCGATTGGCTTCATATGTGTTGGATGTAATAATATCAGGATCATGTGTTGCATCCAGTACATGTTGTCGATCATCACATGTCGGGTTAGTGATATGATCTTTTCATAGATTGAGAGTTGTGATATGATGGTGAACTCTTATAGTGGTATTAGGGTTATAATCATTTTCTTGAGATATTATTTAGATATGTCAGTGAGATACTATAGTATTGAGGTTATAAGAATACTAATTTCTTTCATTATTAGTCATTATATGTTGAAAATAATCTCAAATGAAATTATATATATGGGACCACAACTATAAAGTTTGGAGAAAAGGTGTCTTCTTTTGCTGACATGATGTTTTTTCATTATTGGTGGGGTGATAGGGATATGGTTACTCTCTCCATCACTACTATAATATGTCAACATGCTTGTTTTATATGAATGGAGATATAATCCCACTTGTTTATAATTTATCATCAGGATATGTTCATTGGATTCATATGTGTTAGTGATAATACATCTTATCTCTATGTTTCCTACCAATATTTTATGATAGAATAAATTGGTGGGAATGGGAATATAGAATCTCTCCATATATTTTCTGAACTCAGTGGGTCATCTCCTAGGTTGTAAAAACCTGTTCTTTTTTGAGTTGGGAAGTTCCTAGGGATTTTTAATTTTGATTTTGGTGAATGGTATCTTTTGATAAATGGAAATAAAATAAACAATTTGAGGATTTGAGCATCTAGATGCTATGTTTTTAGATATGACTTTCATCCCAAGAGGTGTTTGGGGTGGTCCGGTGAATCTTATAAGATTTAGGTTAGTTTTTAGTGTTTTTTTAGGATTCTTCCAAGGTTCTACAATTTGGTGAGCATGGTTTATGAGAAACTATGAAATAACCTATGTGTGAGGAGTTTTCCAGTTCTCTTTCTATAACAAAAGGTTAGGATTCAAAGAAATAAAATAGTTGATAGTTAACCAGGAAATTTGTCCAAAGAAAACCATGTCATGTGGATTGGACATTGGGCATGAATCTTGTTTTCACATTGATTTATGAAAAACCTAAAAAATATCATACAACAAAGAAAAACTAATTTTCACGTTTGGATCAGGATTCAGTAAACCATGCAACCAAACTATGTGAAGGGGTCCTTTTGGAAGTTCCTACAACATGGTTGGTCCATAGTTTTTTAAAACCCTGCCACTCATTAATGGTTTCCTTTTACCTTTTTACCATCAAAAGTTAAAAGGGGATCCCCCTTCCTCCTCCCCTCATGCACTCACTATCCAACCAACCCCCCTCTTCTCTTTCTCTAAGGTTCCTTCTCTTTTTGGGATGATTTTTGTTTTGATCCTTTGGTGTTTGAGATATGATCCAACATTCTTTGACCAGTATCCATATCTCCTTTATTTATTCTCTAATTTTATTTATCATAGTACGGTACTTTGAAGATTAATTCCATATAGGATAGTGAAATAATCATAATGATAGGGGACTAGTTTTTTCCTAGAAAGGGGATGTCCCATAATGATTCTCACCTATCATCATTCACTGATTCAAGGAAGGCATGTTTCAACATAGTTTTTCATTGATTATTCATAATAAATAAATAAATTAAATTATTTTAATGGTTTTGATTATTAGGGATACATGCTGAGATGATGTTGGAAGTCTTTTATGGACTCCCCATAGGTGGTTGGTCTTGGTTTTGACACAAAAAAGGGATTGGTGAGTTTATTAGAGACTATAAATATTTTAAAATAAAATTGTTAATTAATTATAAATATTTTAATTAT
This sequence comes from Viscum album, assembly GCA_963277665.1. Lineage (NCBI taxonomy): Eukaryota > Viridiplantae > Streptophyta > Magnoliopsida > Santalales > Viscaceae > Viscum > Viscum album. The sequence continues at coordinate 403,187,873 of OY728167.1, forward strand.
TTTTGATGTATTTTCATGATTTAAGGCCTTGGGTGAGTTTTTGACGTCTAGTGGAATATTTAATATCTTGGGTGATTCTTGGTGAGCCTATGTGGTGTTTCCAAGTGGTGAATTAAAAAAAGTAAAAGGATCTAATGAGGTAGGTGTCCCTCAACACATTCCCTATTGTACTTTTATTTGCATATTATACATGTGGCATTTGGAATCACCAATGAGGGAATTGTCCTATTAAATTAAATGAAATATTTTATTAAATTAAATTAAATATTAATAACTGTAAAAAATCATTTGATTGTAGCATAAAAATTAATTATACAAGGTTTCCAGGGGCACCTAGGACTTAGATAGAGGTTGGATTTCCTTGGTCACCATTGGTTGAGGTTGTGACAATAAAGAGAGCCTTGGGTATTTATTTTAGGAAGTTGGGAATATTTATGCCCTGTGAATAGGTGAGTGTTGGAGTGGATCCCATATAGGGTGTCCATGTTTGAGGATATTGTTACTAGGGACACCATGTGGGGTGATTCCACATATGCAATGAACCTGGGGACCGGAGTGGGTTCCATGTGTTTAGTATTACCATTTGTGGTGGTTATGGGATCAGTATAGATGATGTATAATGTTACCAAAGATCCTTAATATGACATTTTATGTCATAGATCCATTCTAATTGTAATGAAGTGAATAGTTATTTGTTATTAAAGTAAAATATATGGGAGTCCCTTAGAGTGTGGATTCCCATGTTGTTTATTTTTCTTTTAGTACACCAATAATGCACTTTACCCTTAGTGCTTATGTATTATTTATTTTATTGATTAAATTATGGAAATGAAATAGAAAACACCCATATGGGAGTTCATTAATACTCACTCTAAGGATTTTTTGAAAATACCCTCTCTAGAGGTCATTAGAACTCCCTTTAGAGAGGTCATGAAAACTCAATTTGGGGAAGTCATGAAAACTCTCTTCTGGGAGGCCATGATACTATTGAAAAAATTGATTTTTTGGGTTGTTTTATACTTCTCAAGGGGAATCCCTAGATTTAGAGACAAGGTCATTGGTTCCAACTAGAGGAGATAATTTTTTCCATATACTATTTCCTGAAGGATTATGCGATCCTCAGTGTGTTTGGACAAGTCTCCCTCTATACTGGGGAATTTCATTTAGGAACAATTATAGACTGAGACAAAGCATTCAACAAGTTTTTATCTCAGAAAGAATATTTATATAAGTTATTATACTTTATACAAGTCTTGACCAAGTCCCTATATTTTTCTCAGCATACTTGGGTGAAACAACACATGGTATTTATGATGTTAGCATAGTCAATTTGTTATGTTCTGAGGAACTTTGGCACTTGGAAATGTAGTTATATTTGATCAGGGTTATAGACCTAAGGATTAATATTGGTTTATGTTTGTTATTTTCAAGTGGTTATCCATTACTTATTTAGGTCATTTCACATGCACATATCAATAGATCTACTAGTTATTTATGGGAACACGTTTGTGGTGTATTACAAAGACATGTACTCACACCTTTCTCGTGATTGAATTATACCTTGGTATTAGTTAATCTATCACCTTTCTGTAAAAAAGTGGGGTAGAGATGTAGATTCTCATTATTGGAGTGATATGGATTATAGGGGTATATTGAGCTTAGGATGATGAATGGATCAATGTTGTAGTGGATCCTTGTGAATTTTTTATTTAATTTGTTTTAGTATGTGATCGGTCTAATGGATGATTGGTTTTTTAAACAAGTTTTTCTCATTTTATTTTTTATAGAATGGTTATATTCAATATAATTCAATGATTCTCTAATTTTTATTTTTTGTGGATATTTATTTTTCCTGCTGCACATTGATACATAAGGTATAGTATCCATATGGTACCTCATTAGACCTTTTGTATTAGTCGGTGACCACTGGTGTATGGGGCGGGGTGCCTGAGGTTACATAACACTACAAGTCTAGTTACTATTCATTATGACCCGATTTTGGATATTTCAATGGATAATTAGAGGTGTCTTAATATTTTATAACTACTTAAATATTCGATGGATCAAAAATTTAGGAATGTTCCAAGGATTGTGATGGAACCCAGACTGGTGCATCACAAATGCCTTTTCTAATGGATATCTAAGTTACCATGGGTATGGGATTGATGCTATTTTATTGAGATGTTTTGGATATTTGTGATTTAAACTTGGGTATGCACATGATTTTTATATTATTATTTTTTTACTTTTTACACTTATCCCATTGGGAATATGCCAATTATTATACATTTCGGCTCTCGTCATGTCAGGGAAAGAGGTGTATACATGCTTCATTCTTAGTATGTATGGTTCACATGAAATATTTTCATACATATATATGATTTTAAAAAAATTTAGGTCCTGATTATTTATAGTTTCAGCAATATCTCATATGATGGATTCCCTTACATATTTATGTTAGCATTCTACTTGGTTATACAATGATACATATAATGATTTTTCTATGATTATAGGTTAGGTGGATTTTATGGATAGATAATCAATATAAATAATGAAAATATAGTCCCTTGAGTGGGAGAAATGTAGTGACCCTTATTGGATATTGAAGGATTTGAATTCATTGATGTGGAATCCTATTGGGTAGTTATGATTTAGGTTAAGTTATTTAACTACCCATTAATAACCTTTGTGGTGGTTTTATGTAAATCATGGAATTCCATCCTACTTAATCAATATGTGTGATTGTGAGTCAAAGTATATATATCTTCTTTGGGTGATAATAGTTTTAAATATACCTATGGATTAGATCTAACCATATAGGGAGATGTATAGTGGTTGATTGTCAGAGATAGTGGGTTCCCTAGGTGAGGGAAGTGATTTTTCTACGAGACATCAGATGTTTTTTAGGGATTTGTAGTGGGTATTGTTTCAACATGTATTCCATGTTGTATTTCATATTGGTGTGAGATGATGATTTATAGGTTTTTATCTTTGTGATACATAATTTATGGGATAATGAAGAGGTCTAGTAACCTTGGTCAACTAATGGGAGCATGATTCACATTGTATGATTGTGTAGTACTTGAGTAAAAACCCACTATGTTTAAATGATAATGTGGAAGTATTCATTAGAGAGACATAATTATTATTGAATTGTAGATTAGTGAGAAGTTATGTGTATGATGAGGAACAGTGAAGAAATGATAAGGACTTGGGAGAATGGTGGCCCAAGGCTTTGGATGAGAATTTGATATGTCTCTATTGAAGGAGGAGGCATCCTGAGTGGTGTGTGGATGCACATGGGTGAGGAGGAGTGGCACTTGAATTTTGAATGTTGGAACATAATAAGGTTTCACATTATGGGAGTTATAGGGTGAGACGAATGTGTGGATCATCCTATTGGTTACCGCTTATATGACCCCATGCCGATAGGGTCAAGATTGTGTGACACCAATTAGTAGATAGTACTGATGGAAATTGGATTCCAATGAGAATGTTGATTCCTAATGTAGTCTAGTTTTTATAATTGACGAAGCATGATCATTAGCCTCAGAATCAATATAAGATGAGGATGATCTATGTTGGGAATAGGTAGTAGATCACAGAAAAGATTTTTTATTAAATGATGAACCAATCATGGAATTACAATGGAGGATAGGTAGAACCATTAGGGGATGTATAAAGACAATAACAATGTTCATTAGAATATAGAGATATTGTGATCAAATGCCACATGGGACACATTTATGGGGGTAGACAAGTATTTTGATAATGATTAGACATAGGAGGTCCATATTATTCTCTTAAGAGTAAATGGATTCAATAGGATAGAAACTGTACCATTTACATCACTCTGGACATGGTGGACGAATTTTTGGGTTCTGTGGAAGATTTTCAAGGAAATTGCAGTGTGTGTATTTTTATTTAATTAAGGATAAAGACTCTTCCAATTCAATGGAAATCTTGAATGATGTTTGGGGACTACATTTACTAGTTCTATAGGTTTTGGGGTGTGGTGAGTTAGACACCAAATCGAGTGGTTTAGTGGAGTACTGAGATTGTGTTTTGACAAGTGATTCTAATAGTGGGAAACCCCATGATTCTGTATTGGTTATATTGATTTATGTTCTTTGGTGTGGAGAACTATGAGCATGACGATGAATCATTTAGTAACGTTGTGGATACTTAGGATGTATGGGTGCGGCGAGATGACTTCTATGTATATTTTTGATGTTGGAAGTTGGTATTTACGAATTTTATTAGTTGGGTTCCATTTACTTGGATTTTTTCTATGGGAGAACATTTAGCATTCAGAGTTGGAGACTGGAGAGTTGATGTTGAACAAATGATAGAAATAGGTCAAGACTATTGGATGGGAGGATTATGAGATTCTTAAGTATGGGAACAAATATGGTGGAGAGGATATAAAATTTTTTCCCTTTTATTATCAAGAATGTGTAAGGGATTTTAAATTTTGAGTTTGACTAATGGTTCGTTTTGAGAACTGTGATTCATATTGATAAACTGGGTGTTTGGACATCCCAAGATGACTTTTTCATATTTTTTGGGGATTGAGAGGTGAATCTAGTTATTAGGAACATCTCAATAGAATCAAGTTAGTTTTTAGAGGATTTTAGAGGATTATTCCCTGGACAGATGAATTGGTGTGTAAAGTTTTGGAGAAAATGTGTATTACCATCTATGTGAGGAGGTATCCAATTATGTTTCTAAAGGGTATGATTGAGCTATATAGCCAGTTCATGGATGCGGTTTAATCATGTGAGATCTCAAAGAAAACTATGTGAGTGTCTTGGAATTTGTTCTGGTCATATTTTTTTATTGTTGTAGAAAAACCATGTTAAATTCTATAGATTGAAGCAGTACTAATTTGCCGAATTGGTTCACAATTTAGTAAAACTGAAAACCAAACCATGTAGATCATTAATGGTTTTTTTCTACCTTTCACCTTGGTGAAATTAAAATGGGGACTTCCCCATTTTACCTCTAGTGGCCATGGCCCAGCTGACCCCATCCCCTCTTCTTATTTGTTTCTTCCTCTATTGGAGATGATTTTCCTTGTGATCCTTTGTTGTTTAAGGTATGATCCACCCTCTGTTAAACTCCATCCATATCCCCCTTCATTCCCCTATAATTTGGTTTCTCTTAGTTGTGGATTTTTATGATGATTTCACGAATAGATAGTGAAATTTCCTGAATGAGATGTTGATTTTGTTCTACCTAGAAATGCTATGTCCCAAACCTATGTCCACCTATAATCATTTATTGATTAGAAACAATTATGTCATGTTTTGGTTTTTTCTTTGGGTTTTATTTAAATTTATATTATGTTACTGATGGTAGCAATGAAAAATATGAATGTGGCCTGCGGGATTTATGGATACGGGGCGGGGATGGCCAAATTTGTTTTGACCATTTAGAGTGTAGGCCTATGCGATCTAAGTCCGTGCGGGTGGGGGATTAGGGGGGTAAGCTCGAGCGGGTGCAGGTTAGCCCGCAAGCCCGTTTTTAAGTAAAATATTTTAAAAGATATTTTTTACATATTAATTAACTTAAATAAAATTTATTGGTAGATTTAAAGTAACACGAAGTCGAGCACGCTATTTTAAATTTAAATAAATAACATATGATATAAACTATTCTCCCACACACAACTAAAATTTCGAGCCATCCATTACCAAATCACCCAATCTGCATTCCTACATGTAGCTTCAAGTTCCATTTTAGCGACCGACCTCCCACCTATATCTTCCAAAGACTGTTGCCTTGGATCCCTCCCCCCTCTATACCCGATTCTATGACTGACCTCCCCCTCCCTCCAGTCCCGATGCATCAAACTCCATCCCACTAGTCCAGATGCGTTGACTGACCTCCCTCTAGTCTCGATGCGTCGATCATCCAACCTCCAACTACCCAATGTGCTGACTGCCCACCTCCCTCAAGACCCAATTCCCTAAAAGGCTCCCCTCCCACCTCCCTCCCTCCCTCACACCGATCTACCGGTTCATCGATGACCTCCACCCTCCCGACTCACCATCGGTCCACCCAACTCGGCCTACCCCCTACCGACTCACCATCACCAGACTCTTTGGCCTCTCCATCAGACTCCCCCCATCCATCCCCTCCCTCAGCCTCCCCCGTCCCAACTACCCAACCCTGTCGTCCCACTTCACCACCATCACAGGAAACCGGCCCATTTTGATGTAATTGTTTTTCATATTCTTATTATAATTTTATCATATATTTATATATATCAATATATTATAACATTTAAATAAAACAAGTTGCCAGTGAGCATACCCGCACAAGCGTTGGGGCGGGATGAGCTTGATAAATAGTCCCGTTTAAATGAGGGCTTTTGCGATGTCAAGCCCGCACAGGCCAAAGCCCACACGGGCCTAAGCCTGCACGAGCCTAAGCCCTCATAGGCTTGGACCGCCCTGCCCCAACCCATCCATTTCACATTGCTAAATAATTGTAATGGTTATGATTTATAGGGACATTGCTCCTGATGATGCCAATAGTCTGCTATGAAACACTCATAGGAGGTCGATCACTGTATCTGTGCGACCGAAATTGTCAGTGAGCTAAACACAAATTATTCAAATTTAAATTAAATGTTTTAATTAATTATAAATATTAAAATTATTTTTTTTGGTTCATTAATCTTGATTTAAGACCTTTGGTGAATTTTTATTGGCTAGTAGAACATGGGGGTGTTTGGGAGATTCTTGGTGAGCCTATACTATGGGTAAAATGACCTTTTGCGATGAGATTCAAATCCGGTTGCCAATACAATTAAATAAACAAGTATTCATGACGAGAAAACGAACCCTTCACTAATGCTTTTAGCGTTCCTTCTGGCCGAAACACAGGAATGGGTATTTGCGACGGGACATGGTTCCCGTCCCAAATACCCTTGGTCATGTAAAGTTAATTACGACGGCATCATTCTCCCCGAACAAATAATTTTTACCTTTTTTACTTTTTTACGATGGAAATTAATTCTCGTCGCAAATACTGTGTCAGCAGGTGAGTATTTTTTATTGGACCCGTCACAATTAATTTTTTAACCACTGCCTCAATTATTTATAGCGGAAACTATTTTTGACGGTAACCATCGCAAATAATACTATTTGCGACGACACCCCGTCGTAAATAGAACCATTTCTACAAATCTAACCTATATATACCCTCGTATATATTCTCTCAAATCAATAATTGAGCTATCATTTGCTTAGTTTACCCCTTCTTCTATTCACTTGTTCATGTACAAGTTTAAATTTTTTTTTCCGGGAAGGAAATTTTGAGGTTTGTAGAGCACAAAAGCTTCATTTTTGTGGTATTAATGTAATGTTTTAAATTTTTATTATATTTATTTTAATTTTTATTAAATTTTATTATTATTAATTAGTTGTAATGAGAGTTAATTAGATGTAATTATTTATAATTAGAGGTAATTATTTATAATTAGAATTAATTATTTATAATTACCAATAGTTATATTAAATTAGAAATATTTAGTTTTAATTAGAAGCAATGTTTTTAATTAAAAGGTAAATAGTTTTAATTTGCAGTAATTAGTTTTAATTAGGGGTTAATATCTCTAATTAGGGGTAATTAGTAATAATTAATGGGAAATAGTAAGAAATTGTGGTAATTAGTATTAATTAGCAGAAATTAGTTAAAATTAGCGATAATTCAATATAATTATTAATAATTAGTGGTAATTAGTAGAAAAATGTTATAAATTAATAAAAATAGTAATAATGAGTGGTAATTAGCAGTAATTGGTAATAATTATCGGTAATTAGTAAAAATTAGAGGTAATTAGTAAAAATTAGAGGTAATTAATAAAAATAGGTGTAATTAGTAAAAATTAACGATAATGAGTAAAAAATAGTGGTAATTATTATAAATTAACAGTTATTAGTAAAAAATAGCGATGAATCAATATAATTACTAAAAATTAGTGGTAATTAGTAAAAAATTGTTATAAATTAATAAAAATTAGTAATAATAAGTTGTAATTAGAACACATAAGTAAAAATTAGTTATAATTAGTAAATATTAGCGGTTATTAGTAAAAAATAACGGTAATTGGTAAAAAATAGCTTTAATTAGTATTAATTAGCAGCAATTAGTAAAAATTAGCGATAAATCAACATAATTATTAAAAATCAAGGGTAGTAGCAAAAAATGTTATAAACTAAAAAAATTAGTAATAATAAGTTGTAATTTTTAGTAACTAGAAATAATTAACAATAATTAGTTATACTAAGCAATAATTAGAAAATATTAGTAGTAATTAGTAAAAAATTGTTATAAACAAATAAAAATTTGTAATAATAAGATGTAATTAGCATTAATTAGTAATAATAGGCGCTAATTAGTAATAATTAGTTGTAATTAGTAAATATTAGCAGTAATTAGTAAAAATTATCAATAATTAGTAAATATTAGAGGTAATTAGTAAAAATAAACGGTATTTAGTAAAAAATAGTAGTAATTTGTATTAATTAATAGTTATTAGTAAAAATTTTCTATTAATCATTATAATTAATAAAAATTAGATTTAATTAGTAATTTTTTTTATAAATTAATAAAAATTAGTAATAATAAGTGGTAATTAGCATCAATTATTAAAAATTAGCAGTAATTATAAAATATTAGTGGTAATTTGTAAAAATTAATGATAATTGTTAAAAATTGCGGTAGTTAGTTATAATTAGTAGTAATTATTAATAATTACTAATAAATAAATATAGTTATTTAAATTTCGTGGTAATTAGTAAACAATTGTTACAAACTAATAAAAATTTGTAATAACAAGTTGGAGTTAGCAGTAATTAGTAATAATTAGTAGTAACTAGTTATAATTAGCGATAATTATTAAAAATTTGCTGTAATTAGTAAAAAATTGTTATAAACTAGTAAAAATTATTAATAATAAGTGGTAATTAGCATTAATTAGTAAAAAGTATTGGTAATTTATAATAATTAGTAGTAATTAGTAAAAATTTGCAGTAATTAGTAAAATTAGTTGTAATTAGTAAAAATTAATGATAATTAGAAAAAATTAACGATAATTAGTAAAAAATAGCATGTGTGATGCATTATGTAGGGGTAATTAGTAAACATTATCGATAAAACAATATAATTATTAAAAATTAGTGGTAATGAGTAAAAAATTATTATAAACTAATAAATTTTTTAACAATAAGTGCTAATTAGTTGCAATTAGTAATAATTAGTAGTAATTACTTATAATTAACGGTAGTTACTAAAAAGTAGCAGTTTTTAATAAAAATTAGAGGTAATTTGTAAAAATTAATTCTAATTGGTAAAGATTTATGATAATTAGTAAAAAATGGTAGTATAATTTTTTAATTAGTGGTAAATAATAAAAATTTGCAATAAATCTATTCAATTATCAAAAACTGGTGATAATTTGTAAAAAAATGTTATAAACTAATAAACATTAGTAATAATACGTGGTAATTAGTTGTAATTAGTAGTAATTATATGTAATTAGTTATAATTAGCATTAACTAGTATAAATTAGTGGTAATTAGAAAAAATTGTTATAAACTAATAAAAATTTGTAATAATAAGTGGTAATTTTCAATAATTAGTAGTAAATAGTGGCAATTGGTAATAATTAGCAGTAATTAGTAAAAATTAACTTTAATTAGTAATTATTAGTGTTAATTAGTAAACATTAGTCATAATTAGAAAACAATAATGGTAATTATTAAAAATAGTGGCATGATATACTAATTAGAGGTAATTAGTAAAAATTAGTGATAAATGAATATATTTATTAAAAATTAATAGTGATTATTACAAAATGGTTATAAACTAATAAAAATTAGTAATAATTTGTATTAATTAGTTTTAATTGTTATAAAGTAATAAAAATTAGTATTTATAAGTTGTATTTAGTAATAATTTCTGGAAATTAGTAAAAATTAGTGATAATTAGTATAAATAATTATAGATTAGTGTAGATTAGTATAAATTTTAAATAATTCACTATAAATACCTATGAAATAATATAAATTACAATAAAATACTTGAATAGGAAAATTGAAAAAGTTTGTTAATTTTCAGGCTATGAGCAATAACAAGTCAATTCTAATTTTTTAATTTTTTCTCTTTCTTGGATTTTGTATTTATTATATAAAATTAAAAAATAAGAAATTATTTATTTTATATTTTTTAAAGATATATAGAATAAGGAAGTCAAAAATTGTCTTTATTAAATGATCGTGATTACATAAATCATCACAGGAATCCAAAGAGTTCTGGTATAAAGCCTGTATATATTGTGGGTGTTAAAGATTTTTTTATCATTTGCCTTATCAACAACAAAAAAAATTAAGAAGGGAAAATTAAGTGTCCATGTTTGAAATTTTATCTGAGGGGGTTTAACAAATTTGACAACATTTGGGTCATCTATTGCACTTTGGTTTTTGAAAAGATAATGAATTTTTATATCAACTTGCTAAATGTAGCTTCGAAGAAGATACTAATAATTTTGTTCTAGATCTATCATGGTTCCAAAATTTACTACATGATGTGGTTGGTCCATCTTTTCAAAAAAAAATTAATCTTGATATGATATTGATTTAAATCCAAAGATGTAAGCATTCCAATTTTATGAGTTGTTGAAGTCCATTGAGGATGTGTTATATCCTGGATGAAAGATAAGAAGATTTGAAACAGTTGCAAAATTTATGGCTGTTAAATCAAATAATGGAATTTCAAATAGATGTTTTGACCAAATATTTTCATAGGTTAAAGCATAGTTACCCAACAGAAATGTGTTTCCAACAAATTTCTATGAGGGATAGATGTTAGTTCCTAATTTGGGTCTTCAAAATCAGAATATTTATGCAAGTTAAAATGATTTCATCTTATATTATTGTAAAAAATGAATAATTAGTTTGTTGTCCTACTTATAGACAATCGAGGTAAAAAGAGGCTAAACTAAGAATTCTAGATTGATTCCTGTAAAATAGTTGAGGTGTTTCCCACTTACACCCATATTATAGTGTTTATTTATGTCTCGGAACACAAATACATTTATGTCATGGAGAAAAACCAATATTTGAATCAATAAAATATTAAATCATCCTTCATATAGTGACTCATGAAAAAATATTGATCAAGTACATCCTTATTTTTCTTCAGAATATTGAAATGTATGATTGAGTTTTTCTACTTATAGTTTCTATCCATTGGGTTCTTATGGTATTCAATATTATTATTGGCTTGACTTTATAACTTCATATAATTTACCTCCTTGGATTTTGATGAATGAACCATATATATTTTTGACCTTATTAATTCTAGGACATCGAAAAAATAATATTGATGTTTATTTTAATCCATTGATTGCTGAGTTAAATTTAGTGTGGAGTAATGGTGTCTGCACAAATGATATTGTTAGGAAACAAAATTTTTTAATGAAATCTGTATTGATGTGGACAATTATTGACTTCCCATCATATAGAATATTATCTTTTCAGTGTACACATGGTCCAAAATCATGTTTGTACTGTATGAGAGACAATAAAGAGTTAATGATCGTCAATGGAAAAAAACATGGTTTTTTTGACTTTCATCACAGATTTCTTCCAACTGATCATCCTTTTTATAGAACATATATCATTTTAGAAAAGTTACTATTGAAAGATATGAAACTATAATAATGTTCTCTGGTATTGAGTTAAAATTAATTGTATCTTCATTACCTCCCATTACTTTTGGACCGACTGTAAACCAACAAAAAACTAATGGCTTTGGAAAAAACACAATTGGATAAAACGATGAATTTTTTAGGATCTTCCATGTTGGTATGATTTTTTGGTCAGTCACATGTTGGATGTCTTGAATATTGAGAAGAACTATTTTGATAACACATTTTATATAGTTTTAGGCACACCTAGTAAGACCAAAGACAATTAAAAGGCACAATTAGATATTGCAAAAATTCACAGGTGACTAGAACTTGAACAATTTGAAAATTCTGGATCATTGAAGTTAATGATTCCAAAATTGGCTTATATAGTTTCAAAATAAAAAAATTATTATTTTGCCAGTGGATTAAATATTTGAATCTTCTAGATGGTTATGTTTGAAGATTGGATAGATATATTAGAAATGGTCATATTACAAGATTAAAAATTCATGAATGTAATGTTATAATGGAAAAAAATTTACCAATTGAATATAGAGGTTTTTTTTATTCTATGATTGGGATTTTCTAAGAGAAATATAATATTTTTTCTGAGACATTTTTGTAGCAACAACAGACTATGATGCACTAAGTATAATTCAAGAATATATTGTTTTAATTTTATATAAATTGGGAAAAATCTCCCACCGAAATTCTATGATGTAATGGAACATTTGATATTACATTTCAACATGAAGAAAAATGTGGAGGTCCGATATAGTTCTGATGCATGCACCCTTTCGATATATGCATTCAGAAGTTGAAGAAAAATTTACGTAATAAAGAATTAGTGGATGAATCAATCGAAGAAGTTTACTTGTGAGAGGAAATTTCTTCCTTCTGCTCTCATTATTTTCAATCTTAATATTTCTCAAAACATAACCACATGGGGAGTAATTTTAGAAATGTTGATGTTGAAATGAAAAATAAATTATCAGTTTTTAATCAACTCAAACTTGGATTTTGTGGAGTTCATGAATGATGGATTTCAGATGATGAATATCACAGGGCCCATACATACTTTCTGATCAACTGTGAAGAAATGGCACGATTTGTACCGTGAGTGACCCTATCACCTATTGTATTTTTTAATGTAAATTAATATTATTTTAACTTTATATTATATGATAATAATATGAATAAAATGTTTCCACGATTTACAGTATATGCTCTTTAAGAATATCGGAAAATTATTTTTTCCTTCTCATTTCAAAAATAGGAAAAGTAATTTTTTTATGGTTTAACATATAAAATCAGTTTTAACCTTTTATACTGATATTTTTTTCAACTTTTTAGGTATCTCAACATGATAATAAAATTGATAATCGATTATGCATGTTGGGTAACCCACCATTAAAAATGGTTAAATATTATAATGATTATGTGGTAAATGGTTTTCAGTTTCATTAATGTGTATATGGGGAATCAAGAAAATGAATAGTGGTTTTTTCTTGAGAGGGTATCATCATAGAGAAAGTCAATTTGACTTTTATTGTATACTGGAAGAAATAATTGTACTGTGTGATCTGGGACAGAATTACGTAATGATGTTTAAATGTCATTGTTTGGATACTAATATATGCTTTCATGTTCATCCGCACCATGGAGTCATTACTATTAAATATAAAAGGCTTATTACAATAAATAAACCATTTTTTTGGATCATCAGAAACATAAAATTTATTATTAAAATTATTTTGTAGCTTAAAAGAGAGTAAAGTGATTGGTGGAGCATAATAAAAATGAAATCTCATGAAAATCAATTTATCCAAAGAAAACATGGTTCCTCTAAAGTATAGGGAATTGAAAATTTTCAAGAGAAAACTTCAAATAAATATTTTCCATAAAGAGATAAAAATATTGATGATGGCACCCCATAGTTATGGGTTAATGGTGGCAATGATGTTATTGATGTTACATGTGGATTTGAAATAGTGAGAGATGATGAAGTTGAAATTACCATGGAAATTGATGATAAAGAGGAGGCATATAAAGATATTTACACCATCCTATACAAAGAAAAGGATGAATATTGACACAATTAAATACCGGTTACAATCATAAATAATATTTATCTATATATAATACTTGATTTCAGTTATTTTCTAACAATAGTCATTTGATGTTTCATATGTATGAAGAACATTTATCTAATATATTCCATGCGTTGGATGATGTTTTACTACCTGATGAAGAGCCTAATAATACATCATCTGACCCTTATACTGCTGGAGTTATAGTAATGGCTTATAGGGGTTTCATTCATGGGATATTGACGATCCCTGACCCTATCCCTGAGTGATGTCCACATCTTCAGTTTTATCCACGCATGCAGAGGTATGTTGAATTTTTTATATTAATTAGTTTTCATTAATTTTCAATAATTTTTTATATACTCATTGTTTGATTATTTTTTTCTATTTTTTAAACTCTTTTCTCATATAGTTATTTGATAGGGAAGTGCTATATTATGGAATTATTTTTTTGGAGCATGGGTTTACATGGGATCAGATTCCCATTGATGTTTAGAACCACATTTCTGATCATTGGATGGTTCATAAATAAATAAAAGTTATTTTGAAATTTATTTAATTAATAACTTGATATTATAGATTATTTTTAGGGTTTATGGTATCCTATTGAGGATATAATGCATGACTCTATATGGGAGGCATGGGAGGTCTGTATGCATAAGCATTTCCACCAGGTTTTGTACAATTTGAGGAGAAAAGAAATGCAGAAAATGGAGGTCACAGATTTTGATCTACCTTGTTGAGCCCACTGACCTGATTACATCCCATATCAGTTTTGGTTTGGATTATGTTCGTATTGTATGGGGGATAGTTTTCATAGGAGGGAATCATTAGGTCAATAGAACCAGGGGAGGTAGGAGGTGATGCATCGTTCAACAGTCGTACATTCAATACACATCAACAGCATATGGTAAGTACAATTTTTTAATAATTTATATAACTTTAAATGTAATGTGTTCATTTTATACTCTTATAGGTAGTTGCAAAAACCTGATATTAAAGAGTTCATAATTTATAGGAAGATTTACAACAATCCTATCACTAGAGAGATTAGATGTGATCTACAATGTCATATTATGGTCAGTATAATTTCTTTATGAGTTTTAAAATAAATTTAAAATAACATTCTAACTATTTTTATTTTAAATAAAACTTTAAGGAGTTATATAAATCTGTGACATCTCAGACACAGATAAGAGTTAGGCTGAGACTGGGGATCAAACCTCTAGTACAGTAGGATTTTATGATGTTGTATGGAAGTAGGCGACTCAATATTCCTTCGAGAAAGGCCGAGTTGTTGGTATCGACTCTCTATTGAGAATTGAGAGTTATTATAGTACCATTTTAACTTCATTATGCAACTTAAGAGGAGATCATGGAGATTCATCATAATCTATTTCATAGTTTGAGGAGTAGTTGTGAGCTTAGGTTGAGCTTATAGAAACAATGTCTAGGGAGCAGGAAGAGCTCTATCAACAACAACAACAACAAGAGGAGGAGATGCGTCAATGGGATGAGCAACTGAATGAGAAGATGATGGAGTACATGTGACATTTAACTCATGGTTTAGGGATGGAGTTCCCCCTACCAGCTCCTCCATCTCCTCCAGTTCCTCCATATGACCCTCCCCATCACTGATTTATGTACTTTTTCTGATAAAAATTTGAATGTACAGTTTTTTGTATTAATTTTATTAATCCATATATTTACATTTCAATATAGTGTGTTTTTTATATTTTTATGAATATTGTGTTTTTATTATTTTATTATTATTAGTTTTTATTATTTATTTTTTTATTTATTATTATTTTATTATTTTTATTGTTGTAAATAATGTTTATTATTTTTTTATTAATTTAATTATTAATCAATTAATTTTAATAGTTTTAATTTTTATAATTTATTATTATTATTATTATTTTATTAATTTATCAATATTTAATATATTTTAAAATTTTCAGTTTTATTATTTTTATTATTTTATTAGTTTTTAATTATTTTATTATTTGTATTATTATTTTATAAAATTTTAATAATAATATTATTGTTTTATTTATTTTTTGTTTTTTTACAATGAGTAGATCCTCCTGTTACAAATACTTATCTGTGATGGGTACATACAACCGTCGCAAAAGGGTTTAAAATAAATGGGATAGACTATTTGTGACATGTCGTCACAAAAAATACTATTTGTGATGCTATTTTATACAATGGGGGTATTTGTGATGGGACCCTGTTGTAAATGGCTCATCCTAGATACTTCAATTTACTGTTGTGCTATAAGGAGCTATTGAAAGGTGAATAATAAAGGTAATAAATTTAAATGAGGCAGGTGGTCCTTAATATATTCCCAATGGTACTTCTCTTTACATATGTTTCAGGTGTCATGCAATCTCAGAGCTGAGGGAATTGTCTTGTTCAATTAAATATATTTTTTATTAAATTAAATAAAACATTAATAAATAAATGAAATCATTTAATTTTTCAATATAAAAGAATTGTACATGACTTCCATAGCCACTATGGGCATTGGACCCTGAATGGTTCACATTTCTTATTTTTCTCCAAGGATCTAACTATAATTTGGATCCTTGAGGCTAGATATGAGGAACATGTGAAGCTTAATGGATTATGACATGCTGAGAGTTACAGTAGATCCCACATTGTGTTTGAGGATATTGGGACTGAGGAAACCATGTGGGGTGCGTCAACCTATATGAATACCCTAGGGTCCTGAGTGGGTGAGCCATGCTTTATTTATCCATGAGGAGTGGATATACGATGGGTAGAAATAATGTCTGTTGTTAACGTTCAACATGAATCAGACTTGAGATGTTGTGAGGCTATACCAGTTCTATAATGTGAATTGTAACTTGTTAATAAAGTAAAAGAGATAGAAGTACCTAGGAGGTTGGATTCCCCAGGTGGTTGTTTTTCATTTTGTTGACCAGGGATGGAAATTCCCCTAAGTGGTTGTTTTTTTACTAACTATGATTGTGATAATGAATGAGAAAATACCCATATGGGTGGTCAAGAGAAAATCCTATTGGGAGGGAATGTTGGACCCCACTAAGGAGAACTTCAATACTCAATTTAGGGAGGTTATGAAAACTCTTTTTTGGGATGCAATGATACTAAAGAAATATCCCATTATAGAGTGGTAATGATGCTTTTGGTGGGGTTTCAATTGATTTGGAGGTGGGATTATTGGTTCTTGGAAGAGGAGGATATTCCCACCACGTGCTAGATATTGGGGGATTGGGGGTTTTGGGTGGGAATGGTTTTGTATCTCCTTATTCTAGGGAACAAATAATGGGATCGATAATATATTGGGATGGATAAATCCCTATGTTTTTATCCTAGGATAGAGATTTATCTATGTCATCATACTCTATACTGGGGTGGATCGAGCCCCTGATTCATTATCTACATAAAGGGGTGAAATACTCACGGGTCTTTATAATCTTGGCATGGTCATCATGACATGATTAGAGAGTATCTGAAACATGTAGAGGTAGGTATGGTCGATCTGGGTAATTTATTTGAGGATTTAAATGCGTTTATTTTTTTTATTTTCTTATAGTCATTTATTCACTATTCTGAGCATATCACATACACATATCACTATATCTAATGGTTATGTATGGGAACAAGTTAGTAGTTCCTTATAAATTTATATAATCAAACCATATTGGAGATGCAATTATACCATAGTGCACGAGTACCTGTCACATTTATATATGCGGATGTGAGTTAGAGGCCCAAATTTACTTTATCGAGAATGATGTCTCATATAGATATGTATGGCATGAGACAAGGAATGGATTAGATGAGAGTGGATCCTTTTTTATTTTCTTTATTTTTGTTGAGTATGCGATCATACTAGAGGTTGATTATAATTTTATGCATTTATTTCACATTCGGTTTTTTATGTCATATTAGGATTTTTTATTATTCTATCATGCTCTGATGTTCAAGATACCTACTTATATGTATTTCATTAGGCAATCTGATAAAGGGGGTATAGTCTCCCTGTGGTAACTCATTAGACCCATACTACTAGTCTACTTCCTATAGTATATGGGGAGGTACACCTAAGGTCACATAACCTCTGATCCAGTTACCATTAACAGTGAGTTAGAAAGAGACATTACATGTTTTCCCTACTCTGAGTGAATAGATGTGATGATTCTTGAGCAACCACCTCATCATGTTCCTTAGGGGTTAGGGTCATGAAAAATTAGTGGTGGTGACGATTGGAATAATCATTCATAGGAGGGTTTTTTATAGTTGTAGAGACATAGTTTAATTACTTATCTTTCTCCCTACGATAAGGGATGAGGGTATTTTCACTATCCATATATTTGATCTTGAAGTATTTGGGTCTTAAGATAGGTTCCACAGAAATAATTTAAGTCTCTCTTTTGTAGGATGGTCTATGGGACCTCATTATTTGGATGCTTTCTTGGGACACCTCCAAGGTGGGAATTGCGCTAATAAGATTGTACATCTATATCACCATGTTTCTCAAATATAAATAGTGTATCTAGGTCACTAAAAACAACCTCATTAACTATGGGGTCATTACTATAATTTTAAAAAAGGTATGTTTGTGTCATGGACATTGGATGTTGGACTCCCTGATACATTTTTTCCATTTTGATTGAAGTGATATCAAATAGTTTTTTGGTAGTCATAAAGTGGAAAACTCGCAACAAAGAAACCCATCAATGGTGTATCACAAGTAATATAATTGTAAAAAGATCAAATTCATGGGTAAATGATTCATTTATGGTTTACTATTATATTTTTTATGTATAATATCTATTTTGTTTGGAAACATAATTCTTGAAACCAATTGTTTCTCAACCATTTATGGTTAAATTATTTCACGTTGGTTTCACCATTCTATTTCTCATGCAAAATCGTGATGGATTATATAAATATAATTTCTGATGAATAATGTTACTAAAACAGTTATAATTAAATGATTCATAGTAATATCCCTCATTCTATTTTTGATACACAATCTTGATGGAGTATTGAAACACTATACCTTGTTCTTGATGTCCATTATCCTATTGTGGTAAAAAAATTCACATCAGGTTCACCATTATGCTTCTAATGTGCCACCACATCTGTAAGGTTCTAAGCCTAAATGAACATGATTTCCAAAGTCTGGTTTTCACTGGGACTTTACCGGTAACACTTTTTGTTACACATTGGTAAATAGGATCAGAGTTTGGTCTCATCAAACCCTTTATATGGAGATTGTTTTCCTTATCTGGTAATATCGTATATATTAAATATATATTTATGAATCACTCTTAAATACTAGTGTGTGACTAGTTACCATAATAAAAGTTATTGATCAAAACTATGCATTATTTTAACATATATCGATATCATAGGCTCTCTATCTTTCTAATATTAGTTTATCATACTATGGTTTAATTTCAAAATTCTGGGATCTATGAAATTAATTTTCATCTTGGGAGTCAGTCAATATTGTGATTATTGTTTAAACATTATGATAGGGGATTCTTATGTATCCCTATGAAAGGAATAAGAACCAATGTATATTGGTTAATCTTAAGGGAATGCATCTTAACTTTTATTTTCATTTGATAAAGACCAATGTGGAACATTTTAAGGGTAGCATCTATTACATAAAAATTTCCATTTATGATTGTTCATCTGGAACATATGTAGTGACTTTTATGGTCATGTAGGAATGATTAAATAAAGTAACTTTTAATGTTGGGTGTCTAGGACCTATTATTTTGTTGAGAAAAAACCTCATTGAGGTGTCCTATATATCCTAGTTAACATGATTCATATACCAAATAGTTCTGGTAGCATGGTTTAATGTCATATAATAGGACTAAACCATATAATTTAATTCAACATGGTAATGAAATGTGTTATATAGTTTATGGTCGTGTATCTATGTATTATAGGTGAAGGGTTCCTACCAATGGGTTTTGGGGATACAACATGGTTATTGCCTTCTAGTTAAACCAGATAGTTAGTATCTAAATAGGAGAATGTATGGTGGGGGATTACACCTAATAAGAGGACCATTTCATTAGAATGGATCATGGGAAATATGGAACACAATGGAATATAATCTTATAGGGAGTATGGCCCATTTAGTAAGGTCTTATAGGGTATATGACCCCATGAGGTTGAGTTTGGTCTCCTATATGGGTTTAACTTATATGGATCACTTTCAGGATTACACCTAATTATAGGTACTAGCCTTGCATGGGGGCATGAAGGATATGTGTAGGGATTATGTTTATACTTATTGGATATGTATGATTAAAATATCTATTTAGGTAAAGGTAGGGAGAGTGAGGGCTTACACCTAGTAATAGGCCCTACCATGTTATAACCAATAGAGGGGTGATGACTCGTATAGAATATGGCCCTGTAAGTAATGAGTTGTGGCCTATCCACATGTGTCCCAAAGGT
The DNA here is from genome assembly GCA_963277665.1 of Viscum album. Classification (NCBI taxonomy): domain Eukaryota; kingdom Viridiplantae; phylum Streptophyta; class Magnoliopsida; order Santalales; family Viscaceae; genus Viscum; species Viscum album. Next base: position 403,208,144 of record OY728167.1, read on the forward strand.
GTAGGAATCAAAAACATTTACTTCATTATAATACCATGAAGGATGATTAGTCTCATTTGAAATATGAATCAATGAAAAAGGAATTTTCACATGTAATATGGCTCATTAAAGAATATTTTGAGGTTTATTTATTGGTGGTTTTGAGGTGCCCAGACTAGCCAGGAAATCATGTGAGCTGGATGAGTTTGTCCTAACACCCAATGATAGGCCCATATTTATTCATTCATATTATAAATTTTATGAAATGGGTCTATTAGATGTAGGGGATTATTATATAGCCGATATATACCATCCATGATTTGAAGTCTATGTGAGTTGAAGCATCAATAATATCATCACAACAGGGACCAACGTTATCAATAGAGTACAAGATCATAATTACCATGATATACCTATAATCTTGTAAGGAAAACTCAAGAGTTTCATTTTATCAATGGAAAATATGAAAGATAGGGTGAACACTAATGATAATAAACTTATCATGCACTATTGGAGGCTAAAGATAATTCCAAGAGGGATATGGAACTAGGTTTTAGAGGTGGGTGAGACTATTTCCCTTGTAGGATGCCTCAGTGAAGGAAAAATATTTCATGGAGAACAAAGGAATATTTTTACATAGTATATGGACTAAAGTGAATTCACATCCTCTAGGGTGATCAAGGTGAAGACTCTCCCCAGTATGGGGCTTGGGAGAAGTATCACATTGGTTAATTTTTAGGGCGATTTATCTCCCTAGATGAAGGACTGGTAAATGGATCACCCTAGTATAGGGAATGTAAATTTTTTACCCTAGTTATCCCTCCTATAGTGGCTTTGGTGAATGCCACATTAGAGCTACACTATTGGTATAAGTTTGGTGAGTAGCATGGAAGTATAGTTCGTCCAATTTGGGGTCTATTTATCTTATCCTTATGGATCAAAGGTGAAGTATTCTATCAATAAGGATTGAATAATAAATTTTTTATATGAAACATTTACCCTTAATTACCATAGGATTGTGTTATAATTAGTATCATAATTGGATCCAGATGAAATGAGAGAGAATATATGGATGACCTAGGTGCACAGTTCATGAGCATTGTCACATCATCTACAAAATTATTCCAAATGATGGCTATATGGGTCTACTAATACAGAATGTGTGACTAGGGAGAAGTTCAATATGAGTGTAAACATATTATTAGACTTCAATAACATTAGTAATTGGGAAAATATGGGTTGTTCATGCAAGATGGGAGTACAAGTAGCAACATGAAGGGGGGATTCACACGTGAGTTCTGTACAAATGCTTTACATGAAGAATATGTTGGTACCCTAAGACAAGAAGGCAATAATAATTTCATGAAGGAAATATGAAAGAAAATACCATCAAGTTAACTAGGATACCCAAGCATGTGACTGAGACCTATGAAACATTTATACTTATTTTAACCATGAACTTAATCATCTGATCAAATCCTACACCCTTGAAAAATGGGAGGTCCAAAAACCATGATATGAAGAGGTCCATAAAAATGGAAGATCTAGTCTCCATATCCCATCATTCCTCATATTTAAATATTTATCATGAAAAAAATATTCCATCCATGTTCAACATAAAAGTTTTACCGTAAAACAGAAAAAAAATGAATACAAACATGTCATTATCCTCATGTTCACCATGACATATGCATATCCATTGCATCAATATGATATCTACCATTCTAAAAATTAAATTCAAATAATATACCATTAACCGAGAAATTCTCTAACCCTAAAATAAATTCACATAACACTTATTATGTTTAACATTGTACTGTTATTAATGATATTTAAAACACTATTATGACCATAAATTCAAGGATATAATATTTTATAATAATTATAATTCTCCCATTGAAATAACTTTTGTTTTAATTATACTTTATTTTTTAATTTTATGGAAATACAGGTGATATTTATGACCACTAAACTCTATAAAATACAAAATTATTAGTATAATTACTCTTCCATAATACTGTGTCTATGTGAGTAATTTTTGGAATGAAAAAATTAGTTCCAAAGAGAATTCCATGTGTTTCATGCATACCAATTCACACCATCTCCAAAAACCACATGATATAATATCTAAAGAACCATCATAAATCCTCCTATTTACATTTATCTAGTTTTATTTATTTTTATCCCGTTGGATTATATCTTTATATATCTTACCAAACTCTTCCCCAGAAGTACGCACCCCATTCAGATGAGTACTCTACTGCTTCATAATTTTTTTATCTCAGTGTGGTCCCCTTTTGAAAAGTAAAATATTTATCACTAAATCTATAAGTTTAATTATGTAATTTACCACCATTTAAAATACACCCAAAGGAAAAAAAATTAATCATTTTTATCCAGGTTGATATATAAATTAATATGGAAAGAGGGGATTTTCTAAACCTATTCAAGTTGAGTGAGGTGGTTGAGCTATGTTATTCAATTTATTAATCTCAAACAATATTGTGGCTAATATATATTTGAAAATAGAAACAAATTTTTTATTTATTTAAGCACAATCCTTCTTATTATGACCTTGATCCAATATCAATTTAGTAAAATGGAATATAATTTTGATATTATTTGTTTGAGAGTGATATACATAATGATTAATCAACTCAATAGAACTCAAGTAACCACAATTAATCATTATAAACTTGTTTAAAATTTTACTAATATCTTCCAATTATCCTGATATCCATAGATATTTAGAACTATAAATTTTAATAAAACTCTATTTTTATTTATATGTGTTAAGAAATTTATTCAATTTCATATTCATTATCTATAAAATATTTTTTCCATGATATTGAAATATCCTTTTAAAGTGAATTTCCTATCCATATTGAATCCATACCATCCTAAATTTAAATATTCTATCAAATTATGGTATTATGTATATTAAAAAACAAGATATCAATTCGAGTACCTCATAATTAGATTTATAGTTGTGAGATGTTCTTCATTTTGATAAATTTAAGATCAATCCTCCAAATAGAAAGGACAAAAAATATACCTTATTGTTGTTTTAAATTACACTAAGCTTATAATAATTTTATAATATATTGGAAGATAAATAACTCTCACAAATTCATTTTTGTTGAGTTTGGTTTAGAATCCAATTGGAGATGAAATTAGTTTGCAGTCACATATTACAGACATCATTAGTAACTCATGTCCATACTATGTTTATGAAATAACCGTTTATTCCACATTATTACTAATATCATACATGGGAATGTATATATTCTATCCAATTATCAATATATCAAACTCTGGGTTAATCATGATTTCTAATTTCCCTACAAATTTTATCTTTCTTCCATTATATCTGATACAATAAACATATTATACTTCTATAAACTCCCCTTCATTTGATGACATGAAATATATTTTGTAGTCAAGAACATATATATTGAATTATTACTTAATCATATTTGTGTTGAACCAAATAATCCAAGATTGAAGTTATTTTTTTCAATTAATAAAAATACTTCCTCAATAATCATACCATTATTTCAACATCAATAATTTTACAACCCATCAGTTTTTTAGTATACACTTCCTCTATTATCACTCAATTTAGGAATTCCATTTTTACAACCATTTTTATATATTTTAAAATCTATTTTAATATAGTTTTCTATGAAATTACTTATCAACCCATGTATCCCCACTAGTTTATAACCCTTTTCTATATATATTCCCTTATTTATTACATTTCCATCATAAAATGACACATACTTATTATAAATTTATTTCTAATTTTCATCATTTCATTTCTTGAAAATATATTTTTTGAAATTAATTTTTGGTTCAATATAATTTTTCTCAACCTCCATTATCTAAAATATATTTATATTTTCCATATTTTCATTCATATAAATGATCAATGACTCATTATTCACTGCTTTTAGGAATGATGATCACTCCACATGAGAAAACATAACAATGTTTTCCACACTCCTCATAATTTGGGTTATTTATGGATCCAATTTAAATCCAGTTATTTTTAAATAATTTATTTTATAACAACTTATACCAACTTTATATACTGGTCAAATCTCACTAGATATTAATTCCTGAATTGATTCAAACATAGGGTCTCCATAATGATTCCTATTTTAATCATCTCTAGAATTTATTTCATTTTATCTTATTCATTAAATATTAATTCTAATATGAATTTATATAACATTTCCAATAATTTTAGTTAATAAATATTAAATCATTGTTCTATATAATATTTTAAATATCATTTTAAAACGTTTATATGATTCTCTCTTGGTTATGTATCATTTTATTATCACTTTATCAACTAAATACCTATCCTTATTGTGATGTCCATATTTTTTTTGTAAATGTGTATTTAACTTCAACGAACTCTAATGTGTTTCATCATTGGTTTCATAATAAATCTTATTTTAGATGGTGTCTACTTCTCTCTAGGACTTAACAACCTGTTATTTTTCATGTAAATCACCTCTTAAAAATATCCTTTAAATAATTCCATAAGACCCCATTATTAATAAGAAGTGTCTTTACATTGTTATTCAATATCATGTCCCTTATTTACACAATACGATATTCCTATTTTTATTATCATAGAAAAACAATTTTGAAAGATCATATTATACCTTTTATAGTTTACAAAATTTATGGATTATTATTTCATACCATTATCTGAATTATATAATTCAATCAGTCTTTCAATTTCTTTTTCCACTCCTTTTAAACCTAACGATTCACTCTTGGAATTCATGTGAAAAATTAATCACATCATTATATAAGAATACCTAATTAAAATAAATACCTTTACCTATGAGCCTTTGAATATGTTACTAGACCAAACCCATTAGTATGAACTACTTTAAGAATCTGGAATACCCATTTCTGGATATAATACATCACTTGTACACTCCTTTATAATGCTAAAATATATTCTTTACATATATAATTTGATACCAAATATAGAAACCAAAATTTTATAATTAATAATTACAGTATAAAAAATATTAATGATTCAATTATATACCGATGACATTTTTGGTTTAAATTTATAGAGAATTTCTAAAGACCCATTATGTAAAAAAAACATATCATTCCATTATTATAGTATTATTTCATATAACAATAATTTCTTATTCTATATTATGTCTCAAACATATCCTAAAAAAATATACACACATGATACCCTTTATAGGAATAGTATGATTAACATAAGTCTTCAAAATGTGGGTATATGGAGAAAAAATATGGGTTAACTCAATTTCCATTCATGGATAAACATAGGAAATTAATATTTTAGGTCAAAAGTGACAATATAAAAATTTTATGGAAATAAAAACATAATTAACATATATGTTCATAACATAATAATATCATACTGAAAATATCATGGAATGTAAACTATGAGTCTTGGAATAAATCTTGGCATAAAATAAGACATGATACATTTTATAATCATCAACCATAACCCCTAAGAGCATAAAATTTTCATTATAATTTGGTACATACATAATAATTTGAAATCATATGTCGTGAATACCCACTATGAAATTTCTTACACAGTACGTTTAGAATTACCACATGTTTACCATCTTAGAATAGAGTTAACCAGCCATATATCATTATATAATGGGTTTAATGGCATATGTACCCATTTGATCTCATGAGATATAAGACATAACCAAATGCATTGGATGGTTTTATTTAAAAACTTCATTATATAATGATAATCCATACAAATGTATTCTAAAAGAACATAAATTCATTAATCATTCCATAATAGATTAACTAACCCATAAAAATGAATGTATTTCCCTATTATTTTTTTAAAATACAATAATTCCAATATTTTTTAATTTACTTGTGAAATGAAATGGGTTTCAAGAAAAATTATATAAAAACAACCTCATAGTTAATCCCGACAAAGAAGATGGATGGAATCATTAGATCATATCCCCAGTGAAGCAAGATAATCATTAATGGATGCTCACATTGATGAGTAACCCATCGAGATAAAATGAATTAAATTTTATTTTCATATGGTATCACATACCATGAAATCGAGAATTTGATCGGTTGATACAAATAATTCAATCGTACAATTATTTTAATCAAAAGATCATTGTTGGATGATTTTGAGACATGAATTCTTAAAATATTTCCCTTTTAGGTATTGATAGTAAAATAGAATTAAAACTATAAAATAATTTCCATACAACATTTGTAAAATTATTTGAAAATATAAGTTATATATCATTTAAAAAACACATTTATAAATATAAACAAAATATTTTTAAAAAAGTATTTGTAAAATAATTTATAATAATAAAATCTCTAAAATAAAGTATAATTATGTAATGAAATTTTAATTGGTAGATAAATATACATAGGTGGAATTAAATACATTTTAAAAAGATTTATAAAAATTATATCATTTTCTAATAAACAATTCATAGAAAAATGAAAAATGATATTACATTGAAAAACCATAAATACATAGAAAGGAATATAAATCATGAATAATGGACATGATGAAGGGAAAATCCATTCATTCATAATTTTTTTAAAAATAGATTATTTTCATAGTTTTGTAAAGAAAGAAAAAAAATGACTTGTTCAGCAAACATTAAGATATGAATTTTTTTAATATAAATGAAAATTTAATAGAAATTTACCAAATGAAACCATTAAAGAATATAATAAAACATTATTTTAAAAAATAAATAATATAGATATCCATTAAAATTGGTTCCTAGCCAAATGGGATAAACAAGGATAGATTTTCAAGTAAAATCACTTATGATGGGTTTGAGTACCAAAGGGAATAAAAATTTAAATAATTCATATAAAATCAAGAAATATATAGGTGAATAAAATTGATTGCATTTAGAATAATAATTACATTTAATTTCCCAAGACTAGATTTGAAAAATAAACAACCCCAAAAAATTTAGATTATAAAATAAACCCTTAAAAATTTACTAACATTCGAATCAAAATCCATAAAAAGTTGTAATAAGGAATGGATTTTCAAATATCATGAATTAATATAATTATTATCTAAAAATATATTAATTAGGATGTATATTTAAATTTAATATTCTAGATACCAATAAGTTATAAATTCATTTGACCCACTTAGTAAAAACTCATTGATAAAATCAATATTTATGGGTGGACTATTTAGTTTTCCATGCATGTTCTAATTCGACAGTTATGATCCTTTCACCTTGATCATGGTATCGTAATATAAAAAAATTATGAAATTTTATTGTATATTTTTTATATATTTCATGAGTTCCACTGTAAATTCTTAGTGATGATTGTGATAATTCCCATTTGAATCATAAAATATATTTTTTTTAGAAATTTGAATTCTATAAAAACATGATATTATTAGTGAATAAAAATATGTATTTAACCATTATATAATAATAATAATTTTATAAATTTCATATTAATTAATTATATCTAATTTTATAACCATTAATGTTATGTGATGATGTAAAATGAAATATGTCATTCATGGATTTAGTAGTTCATACATACACACAAACGATGATTTCATTTTTCAACACAAAATATTAAAGGGAGGAATATCATGATTTATCAATCTAAAATAAAAATTATATCTTTAATTTAATATTTTGTCATTAGAATAATCTTTAGAACAATGAATGTGAAATAATGATGAAACATGAAATACTTTACTCATATAGTTAGAAGTCTATATGTATGGATGAGAAATGATATAATTTTCCAATAGATGGAAAAATGTAGATAATGGTTATTCCATCACCATCACAACAATTACGAAAAATAGTTACCCTTAATTTATTATGTTAATATGGTTTTATAATGTTTTATGGATGCATAATATGATTGAAATTTAAAATAATTCTCTTAATATGATTACCACTTCTTTGAAAATCTATCGTTTGATCTCTCCCTAACCCTTCATACGATGGTATTATGGTGATAACATAACCTATAGGTGAAGGGTAAGGGTGTTTGGAAGTGATTTTTGTTAGAACATGGTTGATTTTTTGTTCTCAATGTTTTTGGAAATGTGAGAAGAGGAGGTGTTCTTCTATAAGTGAGAGGAGTGGCACTTTTATAAATTCTCTTAACATTACATTCATATAAATTTAACTCTAAAAGGTAAGTGGAAAAAATGAAATTTTTTGGAAGTTAGGATAATGAATGGTAGAAATCCACTCATTCTATCAATTTTAGAAAATATTTAATTATATTTGAGTATTTATCCCTTAGTATAATCCCCTCTTTATCCCTTTTAACCTTTACCGTAGGGACTATCTTTTACTATGGTTACATAACTTTATGACTAAAATTGAAATAGACATTATTAAATACTTTTAATATGATGATTACCAATATGGAATACATTTTAAAAAATTCAATTTATATTTCTAGTAAATATTAATTTTAATATTTAAAAAAAAAAATTGAAAAACCATTTTTAGAAAAAAAACCATTTAGGCATGAAAAATATTCTATACTTAATTGTTTATAATATATCGTTACAAAATTTATTTATTTATTAGTAAAAAATGATGAGTTATTTGAGTTTAAAACCAATTTAAAATGCAATTTATCCATGTAAATACATTTTTTAATTAAAGGATCATAAATTGTTCTTTAATTCGAATGAATCATTAAATAGGTATTAAAATATCAATCATAGGATTAAAAATTTTATATATAATTTTTGAATGTTTTACATTAATCTGTAGACACCTAATTATTCAATCCAAATGTTTTCCTAAAATTTCAATTCGTTCTTATAGAATTATGTGTTCATAAAAATGATAGTATTTTGTAAAACTGATTTTTCTTTTACTAACAAAAAAATCAGAAAAGTCACAAAAAGTCACCATATACTAATTAAAAATGTTTTATTTTAAAATAATTTTTTTTATGAATTTATATTTTAAATAAAAAATATAAATAAAGACCAATTTTATAGAAAATTAACCTTAAAAACATTAAGTTCACATAAATATATTTCATATTAACAACAAATGAATGATAATTTATTTGTTTTTTCTATTTATTTTAAAATTTTATTTATTTTTTCTTTGAATTTGAATAAATTTTTATTCAATTATTTGTCTCGTTTCACAAGTAATCATACATACTGGTTTTATTTAAATCATTATTCATTTTAAAATCTGTGGGTGTTACAATATCCCCCTTAAATAAATTGAATCATTGCCATTTTAATTTGTTTAAAATATAATGAATGAATCATGAAATAAATATAATATCACATTTCAATTTTATCTTTATATAAAATTACTATGTCACTACATGGAATAATCATATTTATCAATTCAATATTCATAAAACCATGCATGTTCCATTATAAGACTATGTTGTAATATGATTGCGCTTCCGGAGTGCCCCCTCCTCGTGGAAACCTATCAGCAACCTTGTTATGGTGGTGATGACCGCCTCTGTGCCGGCTCCTACCCCTCTAACGGGGGAGGAGGGACCTTCAACACCCATTAAAGGGAGGCCTTCCCCATCCTTCCCCTTCACAAAGCCCAAATTTCTTCCCCCTTTTCCTCAAGTCCCTCTTGGACCGAATGTTTCAGAATTAATTGATGGTTACCCTAATCTCCATTTATCAGACACGGAGTTCTCAAAAACCTTGTATCTTATGAAGAATACCTTAATTACTAGGTTTTTTTAGCGACGACCGTTAGTGGATGCATTCGATAGGCATGTATTCGATGCTTGGGATTTGCAGGATAGGGCAACAGTGGGTTTGTTGGATAGTCGACACATGATGATCCGCTTCTCCTCAGAGGCTGACCTCTTCAAGGCATGGTCAAGTGCTTTTCGTAACTTTAATGACTTCTGATTTCTCCTATTTCAATGGTCCTCTTACTGGAATATTAAGCACGATCCTTCAACTATAGTGGCCTGGGTAAGCTTCTCGAACCTTCCCCTTCCATTTCAAAATCTTTCGGTTTTGGGTATGCTAAGGAATTTGATCGGTAGGTACATGTGTTACAATAGCCGAACTGAAGCTCTCTATCACCCCATTAATCCACAGGTCTGTGTCGAAGTGGATTCTTCAAGGGTGCCATTTGAGTATGTATGGATCACTATGGGTGAGGAATACCGCTGCAAACAAAGGGTAGTCTATGAGAATTGGATTGACTTCTGTTCTGGTTGCAATCGTCTTGGTCACTCGCTGGACGTCTGTCATAGGGGCTCTCAGCGAACTTTGAGGAGGAGTAGTTACCGCGGGAAGGAATATGGGGGTCAGGGAAAGGGTGAGACGCTCATACAGAATTATACAGTGGAGGAAGGAAATATGGGTTGGGGAGACCCTTCTAGAGGTTTGCAAATGGAGGAGGAAATGCTTAACAGTTCAGCTACTTGTGAGGGGGCACTTGTGGAAGGGTCCAGTCGACCTTCTCAGTATCGGTTTCCTATGAAGAAGGCTTTGGTGCATAAAACCAATCCTTCAATCTCTAATTTGTATAATAGGTTGAGGCTAGTCCTAGATCATTATTCAACTTCCCTTGGTGTGTAGGAGTGTAGTTGGGTTCAACAAGACTTGGTTAGGGTGGAAATTCAGGAGTCTGGAAGCCAGGAGGTTGTGTTCCAGATGGCGGAAAGGGGGGAAATTCAAGATTCTGGTCACCAGGAGGTTGTGTTGTAGATGGCAGACAGGGGGGAGATTACTTTGGCCTAGACAACAGGGTCGGTCAGTGGTTTTGTGCAGTAGTGGTTGTAGGGCCTTCTTTGGAGGAGGACTGGCAATCCGGTAAGGGGAAGTCAGGGGGTCCTACTTCTAGACCTCAGATATCAATTCCTCCGAATAAAAAATATGAGAGGCTTGCTGAAGAATACTTCAGTGCTTCCCCCAAATACACTTTGGAGGCAGTTCGAAGATGTGAGCATGAGTGCAAGGAAGATAAGCATAGGCATTCGACAGACGAAACACCAAATCAAAAGACCAGAAGGGGAAAGGTGAGACAGAACTATTCCTCTATTCCTCATCCTCTGAAGTCCCGATCAGTAAAGAGGATGAGTGATAATAGAACAGTTATGGGGTCTTTGAGCTACTTGAGGGCATGGGAGCAGAGTTGTCAGCCCTTGGTTATACTTTTATGCTCTGAAAAAGATGTGATAGAACAGGTCCTATTGCTTAATTCTAAGGAGGAGGAGGCTGCCAGAATGATGGGGAGGTCTCTAGAGGTGCCTCTTAATGAGGAACAATATTCTTGAATCGATAAGAAGGACTCAATTTTGTTAGGGAGTTTCAACCACAGGAATATTAGTGTTGAAGAGTACATTCAAACCTGGGATCAACTGGTGTCTGTTTTTGAGAAGCAGATATTGGAAGACGCATGCCTAAACCTATCTTCCTGAACATGGAAATTATTTAGGGAAGTAGTCTCAGGAAATATTAAGTTTCTAGTTAGTGACATATCTTAAGCTGGTGGTTGTCCTTGGCTGGTGTGAGTGCTTGGGTTGTGTGTGCTTGAGTTGCTTCGAGTCAATTATCTCTTTTCTTTGAAGTTTTGTTTATGATGGTCTTCAGCGCGCTACTTGGACCAGCTCTGGAAGAAGTTTTGAGCACTAAGTCTTCATTGATGCAGGCCTCTTGGATTTGGGTGTTTTAGAGGGTATGGCTTCGCCATCAGTTTCGTGCCCGTGCTTCTGCACGAGACTGCTTTTTGAGGGACCTTGTGTCGATGAAGGCTTGTTTTTGGCTTACTTGCTGGGTTAGGGCGGTCTGATAGTTTTCTTTGGTTGAATGTGGTTTCTCACTTTCCCATTAAAAGTTTTTATAATAAACAAGTAATTTTCAGTCATTATAAGACTTATAATTGTGTATATGTTTCTAAAAACACACCTTTATAATCGAGTGGTATTTTCCAGATAAGTACCAATTGATTTTTATTAAATTTTATTGAGTTTTATGAGGTACTTTAGCATCATGATAGAGAATATGAGAATATATAATTACTTTAATTATTTATATCCAATTAACGTACATTAATTCTTTTATGTGTTTCTATTATTTTCACATTTATACTTAATCACATATTCTAAATGATAAATAACCATGTTGAATTTTTCATTCCTAAAGCATGAAAATAATTTTATAATCGATAATATAATCTATAAATAAATAGAGTTTTATTCCTCTTATATCTTATCAATTAATAAAACAGAAAAATTGTTAGAAAATTTTAAGATGATATGAAATATAAACAATCATTCATGTGAATAAGTAATATATTAATATCTCAAATATAAACCATAACACCCAATGTTGAACATAAATCATCCCACAAAAAAACTAAACCCTAAAACACATGAAAAATATGCCTTTCCAATTTTTAAATTAAAAAATAATAAATACTTGATCAACATAGTATTTAATATCATAACGTATTAAAAAAATATAATAATATTTCCCACAAATAATCTAAAAGACCATGAAATAAAAATGAAATAAAATAATATATACTTCCAAAAGATAACATAATATATATTCCTTAAATAATATCAACCAAATTAACCTAAAAATCCTTACTAACCAATAATTTTTTATCACCATCATCCAAAAATATAACATCCATTTATAACAATTAATCATAATTAGCTGAATATGAAATAAATAATTAACCCACATGGATATATATACATTTCAGCTTATATCATTGAAAAAAATAATGTAACATTATTCAAAATAACTTTCACACTGAATATCATCTTAACATAAGGATAAAAATTACTAAATAATATTTTAAAACTCAATAAACACCTCCTAAAATATAATTAACCATCCGAAAGTATTGTCACATAAAATCTTAAAAGGGTATCTATGATATTGAGATTATTATCGACATCAATATTATTAGTACATAATGGAATTATAAACTCTAAAATTATCATTAATTAAACACTTCTTAACCTCTATATTTTTCTAAACCTTCCTCAAATACCAATAGAGACTTCCTATAACTTGTACACATGAATATCAAGATAAAATCATATTATTTACATAGAGGCCTTGATTCAAACTATAGTGACCCAAATTATACTATCCATACGAACATGACCAATAACTAAAATTGATTATCTTACATACTCATGACTATTATGGTTCGTTTTTTTAAAGAAATAGTAAAAACCCTTTTCATAATAAAATCCATTTATTTCCATAAAAATAATAATGTTTCCCATTAACCAAGAATTTATTATTTAACATAACATATTTAAAACTACCAAAAAAATTATCCATACATCATAACCTTCAAAGATATAATGTACTTATAATTATTCCTCAAAACATGGATAAATGTAAATAAAAGAGGGATTACCTCAAACACATAGTAAGGGTGAACATAGTAAATTAAAATTAAAGATCATAAGTGGGAATAAGATGATCATATGGATATCAAAAGATAATCAATGTGAATAATAATAAAAAATGGAATCATACCCAATAAATAATGTATTATATATTAAGATTCACAGAATAATTATTTGGTACTATATAAGACATGATTCCTAAGATAATCATCAACCATGAGCTCTAAGGAAATAAAATAGGCACAAGAGTATGGAAAAGGAGTTTGACATAGATATAATCATAAGGAATCATACATGAAGGCTACCAACAATGATATTCATCACATATTAGGCTTTGGATAACCAAACATGTTCCTTATTAGGCTTGATTTAACACACCATTTACACTCTTGGGTTTGGGATAACCTCCAATATACCCATTTGAGATCATGAAATATAAAACTTACCCAAATAAATTAAGGTATATAATAGAACCACCAATCAAATAATTAATGACCATAAATATGTATGCCAAAACAACATAAGAGAACATAAAATTCCTTTATAGATTAATTAACCTATAAAAAAGTAATGGGTTTCATAATGATTTCCTTAAAATATTTTAATTCAAACATCACATAAATAACATATGAAAATAAATAGGTTTCATTAAAACTTCTATAAAACATAATCATTGTTCACCCATAGATATATACTAGATTTTATCACTAGAGAATATCCCCCACTGAATCATAAAATCCATTAAATTGTGTTAATATAGGTGAAGAACCCTTGCAGAGAAAATGGGCTACAAAATATTTTAATATCATTTTATATAACATGAACTGAATAATTTGAAATGTTGTTACCAAAGATTGAATCATCCAAATATTTACATAATAAGATAATTATTGGTTTATTTTTAAACATGAATATATAAAATATATATAATTTATTGATAAAGATTAAAACATAATTAAAAAATTAAAAATAATTTCACTAAAATATTTTTATCATCATGTCATAAAATAAGTTATAAATTACATCCAAATGTATTTTCATGAAATTTAAAAAAAGAAAAACATTATTTTTCAAATAATTCATAATAGTGTAATTTTTAAAGTAAAATATATTTAAGTTAGAAAATGTGGAGTGAATGATAAAAATATACATAATTTGAATAAAATAATGTTTCAAAACATTTACGAAAATAATATCATTTTATTTTGAAAAATTATCACATCAATGGTAAAAGATATTACTTTGGAAAACAATCAAAACATGGAAAGGAATATAAATCTTTAATAACGGTAATGATATTGGGAAAGTTCATTTATGCATAAAAATATTTAAAACCCTATTCTTTTCACACTTTTGTATAGAAGGTGGAAAATGAATTTTTCAAAAAAGTTTAAAATATTCCATTAATTTTTTTAAATGGAATGTAAAATATAATTCAAATTAACATTGAGAAATAATTTATTACTGGAAATATTATTTCCTGAAAAAATGAATATTGTTGTGGAAGATAAAGGTTCCTTGCCAAAAAGGCTAAATAAGCTTGTATTTTATTATAAAAATTATATTTATGTTTTCCAACAAAAAAGAAAATATATAAATAGAAATGTAAAACCGCATAAATTATAATATGGGATGAAAATATATGGGTTATAATAATCCTTTAAAACTTTAGTAATGATCAAGTCAAAAGACATTAAAATTTAAACATGATATGGTTTTATAAATCAAATTAATTAAATAATATATTATCTCAAAATAAATCAATTGTAAATCATGTGATCTATATAAAATAATATGAGGTGAAAAACACAAAGCATGGCTCAAAAATATAAATTTAGAGAAAAACCTTTACGAATATTATAACACTTTAATAAAAACCTCTTGAATGATGGAATATGAAATTGATCATTAATTACAATTAATAAAAATTATATCATGATAAAATACTTAATTGAGGTATAATATGCACTATAAAATAAAAAAAGGCATGTTATTCAATAAATTTCCCACATAAAAAACCTTGAGATGAGAAAACCATAACATATACTCTTCCTTAGTCAGAAACACTTTAACATTCCAATATAATAAATTAATATTTATTATAAATATATATTAAAAAATTAAATTAAATTTTTAGATACATTCACTTATAATTTCATATTACCCCTCTGAAATAATGCTTTGCTAAAATCAATATTTTTATGTTATCTATCATGTTTTCTAGAATGTTTTGAGTAATTGATTCTTATACTTGAACGATGGTCATTTTTTCATTAAAAATATTTTTATTATGGATGTTTAAAATATTTTTTTGATATATTTATAGAGTTATATGGTAACTTCATTGAAAATATGGTGATGTTTTAAATTTTTTTTTTTTTAAATATCATTTTTTAGAAATTTGGATTCTATTAAAAGATTTAAATTTAATACCTGATATATATATATATATATATAACCATAATATAAACCTAATAATGTTATAAATATCATATCCATTCATAAGATATAATTTTAGAACCATCCATGTATGGAAGTGATGGAAACAATATGTTATTCGTGGAGGAAGTATTCAACATGTATGCATTGGAAATGTTTTATTTTCCAATTGATGGAAGGAATGGAATGAAAATAATTTTTTATATTTAAAAAATAATAAAAAATTCTTAAATTTTATATTTTTTATTAAAACCATCTTTATAATAATCAATTTGAGGTGGTGATGAAGAAAGAAGGCTATTTATAGAGAATATAGTCTACATGTACGCATGAGCGAAATTTTAAATTTCAAATAGATGAATAATGGTAGAATACAATTGTTACATAAAAAAATTAACATTTAATTAAAATAAATAATCTTATGTTAAAATTTTATGATGTATAATGAATATTTAGAGGAGTCATTAGAAAAGTAATTTTAAAATAACTTAGTTTAGACAATTACCTCTTCCTTGGAAATCCTCTTTGGATATCTCCATCACCCTTCTACGGATTTTGTTTTGGTGAGAAAAATATCTATAGGTCATGGATAATAGTGTTGTAATTTCATTTTGGAGGATATTGGTTGACCTAATGTTCTTGATGTTTTTGGATAAGTCGGGGTAGGAGGGTTCTATTTATAAGTTAGGAGTTGATACTTTTGTAAATACTCTTAACATTAATGTATTATAAATGTCATTGGAAAATGAAAGTGTTGAAAAATGGAAACCTAATTGAAGACAGGACATGGTATATTCAAAATACTTCAATATAATATAATTTATACTTGTTTTAATAATATTTTACACCTTATCACTTAAAATAATGCTGAATATAACCCTTTTATCCATTATTGTGGAATATATCATTTCTAATAAGAACAAAATTTTATGAATAATAATGAAATGAAACATATTAAATAATTTAAATATTATGATCCAAATGTAGAATACATTTTAAAATATTTAATTTTTAGTGTATCTAAAAATTAATTTTAATATAAGTATGCAAAATTTAACAAAAAAATAGTGTCTAAAAAAGTAATTTTTAAACATAAAAATGATTTTACATCAAAATCATGTTTAGAATTGATCCTTATGAAATTTATTATTTTATTGAAATAAAATGTAGTGTTATTTTTAATTACAAATAATCTAATACTTAATGTAAATTTAAAAATACTTAATTGATGTAAAGAATCAAAATAGTTATTTTATTAGAATAAATTATAACATTTTTCTTAAAATGTAAAACATGGGGCTTTAAATTCAACATAAATTTTTTAAATATTATATTTTAATCCTTAAACAAATATAAATTCTCATGAAAATGTGTAATTAACTATTAATTCATTCTTATATCATGATTATTCTATTAAAAAGTACATTATGAGAAAAAATGAAAATTTACATTATTCTACAAAAAATCAACCATTTCAAAAAAAATACCACATGCTAATTTTGTGATGAATAATTAAAAAATAAAATTTTAAATCATAAATTCATAAATTTTACATTAAAATGAAAATAAAAAATATAATGAAAACCCACTTTTATAGAAAACAACCCTTTTAAAAATTATGTGTTCCTTGCTTTATTTCATATTATTGACCAATGAGTGTGGAATTATTTATTTTCATAATTTATTGATGTTTACAATAAATTTTAATAAAATATTATACCCCTTATATTTATTTTCCATGTATCACATGTTATATTAGATATTATTTTTATTTAAAAGAGAATGTATACTAAAATATTATCATTTTACACTTCTTCTCTA
This sequence comes from Viscum album, assembly GCA_963277665.1. NCBI lineage: Eukaryota > Viridiplantae > Streptophyta > Magnoliopsida > Santalales > Viscaceae > Viscum > Viscum album. The sequence continues at coordinate 403,225,796 of OY728167.1, forward strand.
CTTGGTAGTGATTCTCTCCATATTCACCAATATGTAGTTTTTTCAATTTCTCTCTTTATCCTACATAAAAATAATATTTTTAATAACCTTATTAATTTATAAATTATCTATGTTTTGTTAATGTATATACCTCTTCCTCTATTTCCAAAAATTGTTATCATTTTCACTGTTAGGAGAGAAGTGCTCTCCTTATTGTCAATATGGTAAATATTTCCCTTCATTTCTAATCCTTTATGAAAGAATTCCATGACATTAATTTTATAAGTTTTTTCTTCTAGTTGAATTGTACATGGAGACTTGAGTCGTATTTATCTCATCCTCAAGAGATTATTTCAAATAAAAATATATAAAAAACATCAGTATTCTTTAACAAACCACCAATAAGGATCAATTTTTAACTTCCATTGATATCTGATTCTCTATAACAACTTAAAAAACTATTCTGCCGATTCTTCACATCATGTTTATTAAAAAAATTTATTCCTAATCATATTGGATGTGAAACCACTCTCAAGATTCCATATGATTCTTTCTTTTATTAATTTAATATAAATCATAGCGTGGATATTATTCTCATTATTCCCATTTTCCTTACAGGGAATTCCTAATTGAGTTGAAACATTAGATTCCCTATTCTCATTTTAATCTTAATAAGCTATAAAGAAATAAAATACTTTTTATAGTGGGAAAAAACTATTTCCCAATATAATTCTTCTCAAATGTCTTATATCCATCCACCATGGCCTCTCATATAAATATTTTATACAAATTTAATAACTAAAATTTATTTATTTTTATTGAAATGATGATAAATAAAATATTTTTTGATAATAGGAGTTTCTTCTTTAAAGAGTATAATATGTTATCATCCTCTGTTGTTAAATTTTTAGGATCCTTTTCATTATGTTTTATTTCAACCACTTCACAATAGTTCATCATTTGACTAGTGTTGCCATGAAATTAAAACTTCATAATAGGAAATATTATTCACTCTTTCTCTCTGAATATTTATATCCATAGAAAAGCTCATTGGTTTTAAAAAAATCGATATATTTGAGATTAAACCAAATCATTTTTATTTCTATTATTATATTATATAACTCTCTTATTTATAAATGTTTTTCCCTCAAAAAATTACATTTCAAGTTATTTTACTAAGACATTGATCCATTTATACCTTTTCAATACCACTTATTCCACTTTCAACACTATATTTTAGATCATCGTAACAAAATTATCCAACATATGCCTTATTTTTTGTGAACACCAATTTGTAAATAATATTCTTGTTACATTTTCTTGATTAAAACGTATTCACCATATCATTAATTCATTTTGTCTACCTCCTTTACAAAAGAACTCTGATAAAAAATTACCTTGAAATTTTCTCTAATTTTCATCCTAGAATCCAAAAATCATATTATATTTTCATGAAAAACCCTATTATATTCTATATCCTTCCCTAAAAAATAATTTTTTCAACATAAATTGATGAATCCATTACCATTACACAAATACATCGATTCTTCTTCCATTTTATATCAACATCAATAGTAGAACGGTAAGATCCTGGAAACTTAGAGAGGTAAAAATCCTTTTAAATTCCATATAAATATTTAGTTTCATCATTATGATAATTATTAATGGACAATGAAAGGGTTTGAGTGAATTTGACGATTTATAGAGATCATAGAATTGGGTTTTGGAGAAATAGGATGAGGCACATGATTGGTGAATGGTCAGTTTAACAGTGTAGCAAAACCTACAAGGTGTTTGGGGATTTGGAGAGAAAGCAAAAATGTTCTACAAACCTTTTGTCAAACCATAAAACTAACTCTATAATTGATTGTTCCACTTTAATAGTGGTGTTGTATGGTTGGGTAAAACTTTTTCAATAATGTAGCCAATCCATGTGCCCTTTTAAAGTGGGTGAGATTAAATTCGTGTTCCTTGAATTTTTATCCTAACTTTTTATTCCTCTCTCATTCACACATAGATCCTCCTCTAGTTGTGGGATATCTCAATTCTCCCTCATGCTAGGACTTGATATTAATCACATATATGACTTCTGATAGAAGCATTATCAGTCACACAAGATTCCTCTTGATATGGGTATGATTTCCCTTTCTTCCTACCTTCATTTCATTTATCATTTGTAATGTGATTGTGATGCGATCAAATGTGCACTATTTAAAATAAATTGTTTATTTGTATGGTTTCACTAATTCTTTCCTAAATCAGAGGCTGATACTCAAATATGAGTCAACTAACGGTACATTTTAGGTGATATTTCTCTTTTCCATAAAATATTGGATGTTTATATCATGCACCATATTTCTATGCAATATAATTTCCATGTGAAACCCATTAAATATCAAATTAAATTATTAGATTTCTAGAAACTTGTTTATGTTGGACCATGAAACCCAATTTCATCATTGGAGGTTTTCTTCCTCGATGTCATCCACCCCTTAGGGTGTGTCACTCTAAATGAAAACAAATGTTATGACTTACTTTGAAATTAAAGAGCCCATGAAGTGTGCTAAAATGACATGATCAATGAAATGTACTAATTTGATGAAACTGAATGGTTTGATGATACCTTGATATGCCCTGAATCCTAGGATATATAATTAATACACTTTTGGAGGTGTGTTCATTTTCCATTATAATAAAAATGATTTAAATTAAAGGTGGATGGTGTTCCATTTTAAAAATATCATTTTTAAAAATGAAATGAAATCATGGATATCATTACAATTATTAGAACATGAGAAAATATTATATCATGATTGAATATGGTCATTTAATTTAATTTATTTTGAAGGTGTGGCATACCCCATGTGATAAGTAGACTCACATAGTGCTTTAACATGGATGGTCTCATGGGACACCAACTGATTCATTGATGTGTATTAAAATTTAAAGTTCATACTTTGATTTATTATTTTCCTTGGGATTTTGAATTCACTGGCTTAGAACCAAGAGTTTGTCTATATTTTATGAAATTAGAAAAATTGAATTCCTTGGTTGATATTCCTTATATTTTTTAGGATATTATAGACCAACATGGTTACTAACTTGGGCTCTTTTCAAGTCTATCGCAAATGCTATAAGGCATCATCCTTAAACATTACATAATCTTGAGTTAAGTTAATAATCAGACTTTATTTCACATTGAGGATATTTTAATGTTTATATATTTATATAATTAGGTCATAAATCATAGATAAAAACTCAAATATTAAAAAATAGACACTTCTATTCACTATACATTTTTCTATAAAACAAATACTTCTAAAAATAAACATTGTTTCGTTTCACATTTAATCATCATAACTTTTACTTGATCCAAACCCTAACTCAATTTAATATTAAATCCTATAAAAAACATTTCAAAACTGAGGATTATCATAAAAATATAGTTAACCGATACACAAAGAAGGAAAGCTATTAGTCTTGAAAAAACAAGTTAACCATGCATACTTTATCATAAAGTAATACCTTTAACCTTTAAGAAGTAGTAAATATACTTCATTAAATATAATCTCATTAATTAACGTTTTATTCAAAATATTACCATAATACCCATATAAAATACATATATCATATTAAGGTAATTTGGGACATAATCATACATAAATGGAATAACCATACGGTCGATTTCCATACATATCACTCTTACAAATGGAATATCCATACGACCGACTTCCATACCCAATTAATTGGAGGTTATAAAGTAACAACTTATCCATGGTTTATCATGGAACCACTTATATTTGGTTTACACATAACTAGCCATCATTGTTTTATCACATAACCACCCGTCAAATTTCCAAATACCATTATATAATCATAACACATAAAATATTACAATTATCAAGATTTCACTCATAAAATGTCATTTGAAATCATCTGAAATCAGTTCAAGATATTGAAATAGTTGATCCACTTTAAAAAAATCAATTCTAAAACACATAAAAATTTAATAAGGGATTAATTTTCCTTTTAAAAAAAATAATTCTTATAGAGGAAGCCAAATATCAAATTATGTTTATAGTTGCAGAGAATTCATTGCTACCACATAAGTAAAATAACCATTCTTTTTGTCATTTTGTAAATAATGTAAAACACTTCTTATAAAAAGATTACTTTTTACAACATTTAATGAAATTCAATATAGAAATAAAAATTCAATTATAATCCTTTTATATCCATATTAATAAATATGAAAATTAATATCAGGATGGAAAAGATTTTATAATTAAATATTTAACATTCAAGGTGTCTCATACCACTTTAAACATTTTAATATTAATATCCATGAATTAATACATTTAAAAAAACATTAAATAACGTTAGTATTGATAAAATATGGATATGAGATGTTATAGTGGATGTATATACACCTTATAAATTAATAAAGTTTCATATTTTCAAGAAATGCCTCAATGAAATGAGATTCAGATGAAGTCCCCTACCTTAAGTCTGACTTGTCTAATATGTTCTTTATCTTCCTAAATAATAAAAATAGGTTAATTTATAATTTCTTTATAACCATTTTAAAATTTAATATTCCCTTTATATCACTTATTTCCATTTTATAATTATCACATAATTATTTATGTTCATATCAAACATTTTTTCGATATTCGGTACTTGAGTCAAAAATGAACTTGGTATGATGTCAATAGTACATGTGGTAATAATTAAATCATCTCCATAATAATATAAATGAAATTATTATAAATTTTATATAAAAATTATACCTTTAAATCAAACCATGATCTGTGGTTATGAAAAATAAACAATGTTATTATCCTGGGAAAGGTAAGTCATACGTATGCATGAGTAACATTTTCCATTTTTTTTATCATTATGGAAAGAAGTCAAGTATTGTTTTATCTTTATAGAATGATCATGAAATAATTAATATAATATTAATAATTTAAATATATTTATATATATATATCATTAAAGGGATATAATGAATAAAAACAAGTCCCATCGCTTCGTGGAGGTGATAGTTCACACGTACGCACGAACAACGTCATCTTTTAAATTCTCATGGAAAGTAAGAATGTAATTGATATATTATTATATTAGAATGTTTAATATTTCATGAGTATCAAATATGAACATTAATTATATTATTATAACCAGTCATGAGAGACAGTTATGAAAAAAATTAGATCGGTTCGTGGAGGTGATAGTTCACACATACGCACAGAAAATTATTTCTATTCCCATTTAATGGAAGTGGATATGGATTTATGGGATGATATTAATATAATATCATCATAGTATATTTAGGAGATTGGAGTTATTATTTCACCATTGAAGAAGATGATTTGAAGGAAGTGGAAGAAGAAAATAAAATATAAATAATTAAATAAAAACATTACCTTTCCTTCGGATGAGCACATTTCTTAACACATTAAAAACTATAAAAAGGTGTTATGACTAATATCAGGCTTCAATAACGTGAGTATATATTCTAGTATGGGTGGTGGGTGGATATTGGACAAACTGAATGGTTATGGAAGTGAGAGTAATATAGAAAAAGAGTGCCTTTTTATAGGAGAGGGGAGGGGATCCCTTAAAATTATAATAAATATTAAATTAATATAAATTTAATTTAGATTAAAAATGGGTAAAAGATAATTTAGCTGTAATATATGATGAGTATGTGTTGAAATATAATCATTCAATGAAAATTAGACAGGTTTTAGTATTTGTTTAATCCTTATCTTTTTCTTTTAACCCCTTCAAACTCTTACCATTTTATCAAGTAATTTACACTTAGATGGTTAAAATAATTACCAAATAATGTCAAAAGTTCAATGAAAGGGTCATTAATGACATTTTTCGAGTTATTTAAACTTTTTGACAGAATATTAGATTATTAATAAAATTATATAAATTAATTAAATATCTTATATTTTAAAATATGAATTATGTCAATTTTGACACTATTCATTACATGAATTTTTAAAAATATCATAAAAACATGATTCCCTAGAAAAATCTACAACAAATAAATCCTAAAATGTCATATTAATCCATAAAATTCATGTATGGAATAAAATATTTCAAATTATATAAATTTAAATATTATTAATATAATTTATTTGATTATTTATTTAATACATTTATTATAGCATCATATTTCAGTCATAATTAAATTTATTTATTTAATTAAAAATAATTATAAATAAATTATCATGTTTTATTTCACATTTTTATATTTCTAAATTCTATACATAGTAAAAGATATCACTTACATAAAACTATATTAAAATTGTTTTAGTAAGAAGAGACATATTTATGACATATTTTCCTTTACTTTAAATTAAAAGTTATAAATTTCATAATCACATCCAAGTGGCTTCCAAAGGTCACACATTTAACCAAGCATGGTCATGGTCAATAATAAGTTATCCAATAATATTAGTACAAGTATTAGGGTAATTTTATAATATTAAAATTTTATTTTTACCTTCAATTACCCGATTTACCTGAAACCGTGGTAAATAAAATACGAATGTTACTATTCACAAAAACTTATTTTGATACTATTGGACCACATTTTTTATACTGAGTATAATAATTTATATACATTTTTGAAAATTCAATTCACAGAATTTTTTGAACTAGTTTTAAAACTAATCTCATTGGTGGATTGAAAAAATGGGATTTTAAGTAAAACGTTCAGAAGTTCACATAGTTTTTATGTTTAACATTAATTTTAATAAACATTACTTGAACTAAATTTGATTAAATTTTAAAAAAATTATAATTATAATATAAAAATATAAATAAAATAAAATGAATTAGTTTTGAATATAAAATAAATTAGATGAAAAATTAGTTTTAAATTAAAATTCAGTGTTTTTTATTATTCATTAAAATATGAAAGTTATTAGAAAAATTAAAAAAAAATTATCCAATTTTTTTTTATATATCGATTCAAAATAAGAATTATATTTTGTCAAATATAATGTAAATAAGTATCAAAAACTATTTTTAAAATGGTTTCACCATCAAATGGTGGCAAAAATTTATTTTTTTGAAAAATACTTCTTTTATCAAAAAAATTAACTTTTTTCTTATATCATGTCAAGAAAACATATAAGATAAATTTTAAACATTAAATTGAATATATTACATATATATTTCATTAGTAAAATCCATCAAGAGTGATTTTATTATTTTATAAACTCGATTATTTTCATTTAAATAGTTTTTTAGAAAAACAAATCTATTATATTCAATTGATTTTTATTTAATTTTTTAATTAACCTATAACCAATGAATCATTATATAAACAAGTGTAAACCATATTTTCATAATTAATTTAATATAGTTCATTCCCACCATTCGAATTACTTTTTGATAACAAAAACTTAAAAAAATAATATTAATAATTTAGTATTTTTTGGTATAACTCAGTCTTCTCTAAAAAATAAGACTTCTCAGAAACCCATTGTTGCAGGTCAGGTATGCTATCAGACATATAATCCCTTTTAAAGTAAAATTACTATATAATTGATAAATATTAGCAAAAATGAAATAGAGTTATTTTATAATTACTTGGGATGTTATAACCTTCCCACCTTTTGGTAATTACATCCTAGTAATTTTAAATTTGGGCTCGATATGTAAGGTTTTACATTTAAAAATTACTTCATTGAAATCCAACATTAGAAAAGGAGTCAATAAAAAATACACTTTAAAATAAATAAAGTGATGTACAAAGGTCACCCAATATAACTCATACTAGCAATACATATGGGAAAACATGGATATGGATGAAAAACTAGCCATCAGGTTCTGATGGAGAGTGATAGAAAACATGATCAAGAGAATGTTAAAAATTAGAAAACCAAAAAATTGTGATGGGTTTAATGGTATTTGATTTTGTTTTTGGAAAAGTAAACTTAAAACATTTTCATATGAAGAAAATTTTCATAAATTTTTGGAATTTATTTACTACCAAGAATAAGATCATAAGGAGAAACACTCACTTATCAAGTAGAGTTTCATTATTTAATAAAATTCCACAACAAATTCATCTTTTTGTCTAAATGATGAGTATTTAAGCGGAATTTTTTTCACACCCGAAACACTAGAATCATCTTATAGAGTACTACATAATCCAAAATAGATTAAATATATATTCATTCTGTATTGAAACATTAACCAAAACTAAAAATTTAGAATAAAAATAATATAATTCTCTAAATATAATAAAATTTAAAAGAGGAATGATTAATTTTAATATAAAAAATCAAAATTAATACACAGAGTCCGAAATAGACCATTAAACAAATAACTATCCTTAAAATTCCTCAAAAATACTATAACTAAGATTAATTCCCAAAAATTAGAAGGAAATAATCCAATAATCTTTCAACATATTTTCTCTCATTTAACTCAAAATAACGTCAACCAATCTTAATGTCTCATACCAAAAAGTAATTAATCTAATCACATATTCTACCAGATAAGATAATCATTTCCATAAATAACCAAATTCCACATAATCCTACAAATGAAATCATAGATTCTTCCAAAATATAATTCAACCATTACTCCTAAAATAAAATCCCATAATATTCTATTTAACTTAATCATATATGGTTTCCAAAATAGTGAACATCTTCTAAAATAACATTTATTACATAATCCCCAAATCATTTTCTAATACCAAAGACATCCATTTGATAAAAAAAGATAAAAAATTAAATTACTATTATTCCATCAACTTGTTTAACTGAAAATAAAATGAAATAATATCTAGGTACTTCTTGTAGTTCAGTTTTAGGTGATAAATCATTATCTCACTTTTTTTGTGGGTTTGATTTCCACAACCTTGTCTGATGTAATTGGTTGTCACCCTTCATGCAGGTTATCCTCTTCCTAAAATTTTAATATTTTATAACATTCCCCAAATGAAATAAAATACTAAAAAATAACCATAACAGGTTTTATCCTCAAATATAATCTCATAGCTTTCATTTTGAAACCAAAAATTTAATAACCCATAATTACCTTGAAATCAAAGATCATATAAACCCTAATGGTTATCCATACCTTTGTAATTATGTTTACACAAGAAAAGATAATTCTTTTTCAAATAAAAATTTCACATAAAAAATATTAATGTTACACATTCTAGAAAAATTATTTAGGTAATCCCATCATCAAAATAACATTATTACATTTAAACATTTCATCATTCTATAGTCTACTGTAACTCTTGAATCCTTTTTATGTATAATTTTTAATCATTCATAATTTTTCTTGATCCTTACCCATTCTTTTCCATTTTATTTCTTAATACATCTAATATATATACAAAAACATGAATCATGTCCTAAGATTCATAATGTAAAAGAATGGGACAAGAAATAATCCATACATTTCATAGTTCATTTTCAGTTTCCTCATCTTCAATTGGAATGGAATTAGGTATTGCTAGACATATATTTTTATGGTCCTCCTGATACCATTCGAGAACCATCTTCATAGAAAATTTATTTTCATAGTGACTATACTCTCACATTTAAAACATTAAATTGATAACTCAAAAATAAATTCTTTCCCTTTCATAGAGTCAACTAAATTCTTCCTTATTCCTTAGAAGGTTTTGTATTATGAACTTCATCACAACATCTATAACATATTCTAGTATCATTAAATCATTTTCCTAGGAGTTTCTTTCTACATCCTCGACACATATATTGATGAGTATGCATACCTTTATTATCATTATTACATGAACTTACATAGGGATTCATTTATCTCATTTATGATGAATTATAAAACTCACCAAGGTTTTAGTGGTTAATCTTGACTTCTGATAGTTGGTTTATAATAATCACAAGATTTCTCATTGTAGCTTCTATTTTATTCAGTTTTGTATTCAGAGAACCCCTAAATTTTCCATCAAATCCATTGTTACTTTGGTGAATGTTGTATTATACCAAAAACTAAAATCAAAAATCTTAGTATAAGTATATAATTAAAATCACCATATACTATCTTATGAGGAATATAAACACTAAGATATACTTATTCTTTTTATATAAATATTATTCAATTTATGAAAAATAACTATGAATATTTCTATTATTAAAACAATTGTAGTTATATAATTTGTGCAACATATTCTTAAATATAACCATAACCTCTAAAGTTTTCTAAACCATCCTCTGATACCATCTATAACGCTTTAACATTAAACATTACAAAATCTTAAGTTAAGTCAATAATTTGACATTATTTCACATTGACTATCTTTCCAAGTTTTTAGATTTGAGAATTTGGTCATAAATCATAAATAACAACTAAAATATTACAAATTATACACTTCTACTCCCTGTCTATTTTTCATAAAACTAAAACATTTTAAAGGAAACATGGTTTTGTTTCATGTCTAATCATCATAATTTTTTTGATCTCATACTTGACTCTATTCTTCTTTAAGTCATGTGAAAAAAATTTAAAAACTTTGTATGAGTATAAAAATCACAATAATGGATACAAAAAGTGGGAAAAATGTTAGTCTTGAAAAAACATGTAATCCATGAGTAATTTATCATAAAGTAATACTTTTCACCTATAAGAAGTAGTAAATACACTTAATTATATATAAGATCATTGATTAAATTTTTTTAATAAAAATATTACCATAAAAACCATATAAAGATCATATAACATATAAATTTTACTTGGGACAAAATCATATTTAAATGGAATAACCATACAGTCAACATCCACACATATTACTATTACAAATATAATAGCCATACGACTGACTTTTATACCCAATGCATTGGAGGTTATAATGTAACCAATCATCCTTGGATTATCCAGAATCTCATGTATTTGGTTTATCATGTAAACAACCATATTTGGTGTGTCACATAACCACCCATCAAAAGTCCATGTACCATTATATATTCATAACACATAAAAGTTTACAATTAGCAATATTTCAATCATAAAATTTCATTTGCAGTCATAAGAAATAATTTCAGTATATTGAAATAGTCAATCCAATTTCAAAATTATTTTCATGAAAAATACCAAAAAAGGGAACAAGGGACTTATTTTCCTTTTAAAACCATTAAGGGTAATAGAGGAAGCCAACTTTCAAATAACGTTTATGCGGTAAAGAAGTCGTTGTCGCCGCATAAGTAATAAAACAATGCCTTTGTAATTTTGAAAAAAGTAAAACAATTCATATAAACGTATTAATATTGAAAACATTGAATTAAATTAAATATAGACATAAAAAATATTATATAATACTTTTAAATCCATATAAATAAATATGTAAATTAATGTCATGAAGAAAAAGATTTGATAATTTAATATTAAATGTTAAAGGTGTCTCATACCACTTTAAACCTTTAAATATTAATATCCATGAATTAAGACATTTACCAAAACATTAAATCAAATTAGTATAGATAAAATATGGATAATAAATTTCATACTATCTGTATATACTCTTTAAAAAATAATAAAGTTGCATATTATTAAGAAATATCACAATGAAAGGAGATTGAGATGAAGTCCCTTACCTTGAGTTCGAATTATCTCGTACGTTCATTATCTTCCACAATAATAAAATTTGGATAATTTTTAATTTATTGAGAAATTTTTTTAAATTTATTATTCCCTTTATATAAATTATTTATATTTTATAATAATTACATAATTATTTAAGTTCATATCAGACGTTTTGTTGATATTTGGTACTTGAGTTGAAAATGAACTTGGTATGATGTCAATAGTCCATATGGTCATTAGTTCATAATCTATATAATAATATTAATTATATTATTATCATTTTTATATAGAAATTGTAACATTAAATAAAACCATGAAGAATGGTTATGAAAATTAAAAACTGTCATAACCATGGAGATGGTAAGTCGTACGTACACATGAGTATTGTTTTTCATTTTTAATTGATCATTACAGAAAGAAGTTAAGTATTATTTTATATTTTATAAATATAATGATATCATTAATATCATATTTATCATTTAAATATAGTTATATATTTTATAAAATTTATATAATGAATAAAAACAAGTCATATCACTTTTTGGAGGTGATAGTTCATACGTATGCACGAATGACGTTATCATTTTTATGTGCATGAAAAGTAAGAACATAATTGAAATATTATTATTGTATAATGATTAATATTTCATTAATATCACATATTAATATGAAATAAATAATTATAACTAGTTATGAGAGACAGTTATGAAAAAACAAATTAGATCGATTCGTGGAGGTGATAGTTCACGCATACACATGAACGATTAATTCTTTTCCCATTTAAAGAAAATAGAGATGGATTTAGGGGAGGATATAAAAATAATAAAATCTATGTATATTTAGGATAACGGTGTTATTATTTCATCTTGGAAGAAAAATATTTGAAGGAAGTGGAAAAATAAATAAAATAGAAATACTTAAAAAACACTATCTTTCCATCGGGTGAGCACCTTTTTCAAAACCTGAACACCTCTATGAAAGGTTTAATACATAACATAAGGAATAAATAACGTGAGGAGGTATTATACTATGGTTTTGGGGATATATATTTTGAAACAAAAGGTTTTTTAAGTTTGAGTAATAGAGAAGAGTGGGTGCCTTTTTATAGGAGAGGGGAGGGGCGCCCTTAGAATTATAAAAAGTATTAAAATAATATAAATTTAATTTAGATTAAAATGGGTCCAATATCATTTATTTATAATATAGGATTATTTGGATTATAAATATAATCATTATATGAAATTTATACACGTTTTATTATTTTTTCAATCATTATCTTTTTGTTTTAACCACTTTTAACTCTTACCATTTTAACAAAAAATATACACTTAGATGGTTAAAATAATTATCAAATCATTTAAAAAATCAAATTAATGAGTCATTAATGAATGTATAGAGTAATATAAACTTTTTGATGGAATATTATATTTTTAGAAATTTTATATAATTTAATTAAATATTTTATATTTTAAAATATGAACAATTTTAATTTTGACAATATTCATTAAATGAATTTTTTAAAATATCATAACAAATTTATTCCTTAAAAAAACTACAATAACACAGAATAACATGTCATAGTAATCCATAAAATTATTTTATGTCATAAATGTTTTCAATGTATATTTATTTTGTTATTATTAATATCATTTATTGGATTCATTCTTTAATAAATCTATTTCTACATTATCTTTGTGTCATAATTAAATTTAGTTATATTATTAATAAAAATTATAAATAAATTATAATTATTTAGATAATATTATTATATCTATAAATACTATTCATATATAAAAATATCACTTACATAACCCCCTATTAAATTTGTTTTAGTAAGAAGAGACATATTTATGACATATTTTCCTTTACGTTAAATTAAATGTTATAAATGTTATAATCATATAGAAGTGGATTAAAAAGGTCATAATTTAGTAAAAAGTATGTTAATGGTTGATAATAACTCATGAAATAATATTAGGACAAGTTTTAGAGTAATTTTATAACATTATATTTTTATTTTTACCTTTAATTGCCCGATTTACCTTTAACTATGGTAAATAAAATACTAAAGTTACTTTTCACCAAAAATTATTTTGATCCTATTGGAACACATATTTTATACTGAGTACAACCATCTATGTAAATTTTGAAAAATTTAATTCCCCAAAGTTGTCAAATTATTTTTAACACTAATCTCGTTGACGGATCGAAAAAATGGGTTTTTTAAAGTAAAACATTCAAATTTCACATAGTTTTTCTATTTATTATTATTTTGAAAAAACATAAATTGACCTAAATTGGATTAAATGATAAATAATTCATCTAATTATACCTTAATACCATATAAAACTATAATTTAGCAATATAAATAAATGAGACGAAAAATCAGTTTTGAATTAAAATGGAGTGTTTTTCACTATTCATTAACATATGACAGTTATCAGAAAAATACCAAAAATTTATTCAATTTTTTTGATTTACCACTTGAAAAGAATAATATAAATTTTTTAAATAAAATTTAATAATTTTTCAAAAACTAGATTGAAAATGGGTTCGTAATCAAAAGGCTGAAAAATTGCAATTTTTTTGGAAAAATAATTCTTTTATCAAAAAAATTGAACTGTTATTATACCATGTCTAAAAAATATTTTATAAATCTTAAAATTTTCATTTAATATATTACATATGTATTTAATTAATAAAATCCTTCATGATTTATTTTATCATTTTATAAACCCACTTACCTTCATTTAAACTGTTTTTTTCAGAAAAACACATCCTTTATATTCAATTGGTATTTATTTAATTTCCTAATTAATTTGGTAACAAATAGATCATTATATAAACATGTTTAAATATTATTTTCATAATTCAAACAGTATAGTTAACTAATTCCATTCAAACACTTTTGTGATAACTATAACTTAAAATAATAATGTTAATAATATATTATTTTTTGTAGAACTTAGTCTTTTGTGAAATGAATGATTTTTGAGAAATCCATTGTTGTGTGTGAGGTACACTATCAGACATAGAGTCCCTTTTAAAGTAAAATTACAATCTAATTCATAAATATTAATAAATATGATAATTTATTATTCTATAATTACCTGGGATGTTACAAAGTCTACCTAGGATATAATCCTACAACATTTATAAAGATTTCCTCATATGGTGAACTCCCTATGGTACACCCATGTGAACTTCACCCATTTTATAATGCATAAATTCCATGGAAATTATGTAAAATTATATGATTTTTAAAATATATGGATTCCTTGGTTATAAGCCTCAATTCCAAGACATATAAATGTATAACTATAATTTAATTATCTAGAGACATCCATAGATTAGGTCGAAGTAGGTAGTATCAAACCAGTGTTACTTAGGGAACACATACTGAAATAGTTTAATTATTTATCACCATTACTATTTATAAATGCACACTGATCATTTTATATTCACATGATGTATATTGTGAGACACTGTGGGTGGTGGCTTACTAAGCTTTACTCACACCCTATTTGGACTCCCTATTATCTCCTGGATTGACTTAATAGGTGCAGTTAGGGGAAATAGAATCATTATTCTATGGATGTTTTATTTTCTATACTAATATGGATTAGGGGATAAGAGTACTAAGTTTGTTCTTTCAATTCAATTAGAGAAATATTTTTGGTCGTTTTTGTTTAATTTATATATCATGTACATTTAATACATACTAGAATATTCCCCATTTATATTCCCATTTATTATAGCATCATGGAATCATTATTATTAGATGATACTAAGTATTACATATATTAATTAACTTTTTTATTGATCTTTATATATGTTGTATCTAATATTACAACTTTTTCTGGTTTATCTATATATCAAACCTCTTTTCTGTAATCTAATCATGAGGGTATATTGTCTATTATGAATCAACTTAGATCCTCACTACTTGTCAGAGGCCCCTATAGTATGGGTAGGCATGTTTTAGGGAATGTGTCCAACTGATTTCAAATACTAATGAGTAAACTATGTTTGATATATTATCTTGGGGTATAATTGACTATTTTCCTTTTGTATTTCTATTCTGGTTTAGTATATAAGAGACTAGAAATTTCTCAAAATTTGGTAATGATCCTATTCAGGGGAGTAGCTAACCAACATACAGGGAAAATTAATTTTTCCTATGATGGATCTTTTTGTTCTTGTTTTTTCCTATTAAAGTAGCAATGATTTAACCATTGGGTGGAAGATGTGATTTTCAGTTTATGAGCATAATTAATTTTACCCATGGCCAAATATGGTAAGGAAATATGTTTTTCATGAATAATTTTAGGAACCTGAGGACTTATATGTCATGAATATTCCATTCCATGTTTATATACTACGTTCATTGTCTAAAATATGTTGTAGTGCCATGAATACTATATTCTTAATTGAAAACTTTTCTATAGGATTAGTGAGGAAAATTATTTTTTAATTTATGTTTCTTCATGAACATAAATTGTTTTTTATTGAATATCATAATGCTAGAACTCTAACAATAAATCATGGAATATTTTCTCAAGGGGATTAAATGATAGTAATTGAAATTAAGTGGATTCCAATTGTAATTTATATGGTGTACAGAACTCTATAAATTGGGAATGGTGATCCATATAATTAAACCATTTTAAAAGGATTGTTGAAATTAAATAAACTACCGATTGAAACTTATAAAGTGTATGGATTTATAACTTGAGAATGACTGATGCATCTATCCACCCTAGGATATATATACACATATAGTTGATGAATTTAAATCTCTAATAAAAATTATTTCCATTAGATGTGGATTACAATTAACAACTTAAATGGTTCTTTACACTATAACATACAATTAAAATACCATACATCGAGAAATATAATATATGATATAAGAACATGACCCAGACCCAACAATAGTACTGGGTTGTTGGAATAAGAATGACAGATAGGCCGATACATGAATCAAGAAACCCACATCTCCAGCGAAATCCTAACTCAAATTCGAGATCCTTTGCGGATGTGGTTTCTGGAAGAACTGCGAACATTGGGCCTTTCTCCAATGAATTTGTGGCTCCTAATCAGTGCATTAACACTATGCATCTTCATCACTATGGACTATAGGCAATTTCATTCTCAAAAAATGAGGTAACCCTTCTTCAATTCAATCTTTGGTTTTTTCTTATTGGAAAGTTCTTTAATCGCAGACCAATGTTGAGATTTTTACGAACCTCACATGAAGCCATCGACTTTACAGGTTTCTATATCGGCCTATTAAACTCATTAAATGTTGTTTTCCACCTTGCTTTTGAGTTGGACTATTACCGTCTTTGGGTGAAATGAGAATGGTTTTTCGGGGGTTGTTCCATGAAGGTTCATAAATGGACACCTGATTTTGACACCCCAATCTGAGTCTCCCATTGTACCAATTTGGATTGGATTCCTTGGATTATTGCTGCGTTTTTTTAAAAAAACTAATTTTTCCCAATATATTTCTAATTGGTAATCCATTAAAGTTGGATTCTATGATGAAGAATCTTTCAAGACCATCCATCTCTAGAATTTCTGTGGAAATTGATGTCTCTAAGGATATACCTTCTAAAATTTAGATCTAGAATTGTGATTTTGGTTTCTATCAAGAGGTTTTTTGTGAAAGAATTCCAGATTAATGTCATGTTTGCCTCAATATTGGGAATGATTTGAGAGATTGTGGGAAGAAGACCACATTTTTTGAGGCTTTCAAATCCTCTTGGGTTGAAAAAGCTACACAAAATTTGAAACTGGGGTCTAATATTAGTCATATGGTTATGGTTGGTCCCTCTAAGATAGATAAGAAATGGAATAAGACTGAGGTGAGGAATGTTGTTTTGGGTAATATTGAACACTCCTCTGAAAAGAAGGGATTGTTTATCACTTATAATACTGTCAAAAGTAATATCATTGACCCTTATTCTCTGGTGGAGGAGCAGGAGAATCATGATGAATCACATGATATATGGGATGAAGGATAGTAGGATCTCTCTGACTCTAGTTCTTTACCAGAGGATGAGGATCCAATTTTTCAAATTGAGGAGGCATACCTCGAATCACGTTCTAAGAATGGAAAAAAGAAAATGGTGGATGTTGATGGTTACATTACTCCAAATCCCCCAAAAAACTAGGAAACATATTGAATACTCTAATCTTGGAAGAAAAACAGTTACAAGAACACTTGAAACCTATAGAAATGAAATTACTAAGACTCCAAAACAATTGTTTGTTGATAAACCTATTACAACCATTGACTTAGAAGAGGAGTATGATCCAAATAATGATCATATATACAAAGATGCCTATAAAATTGATGATGATGTGAGTGATGCAGTTGATGGATGGATGGATGAGCAGGATGAAATTTCCTTCTAGAAATAAAAAAAATAGTGAAATTTTAGCTGGGATATATCTTGAAATCAGAAAGCACATGTTTATGAGAATGGTTAATTAGTTCAAAAAGGATCCTGAATTCAAGTTTAGAGACATTCTTTGGGAATAACCTTTTGCTCCAATTTTCTTGTCGATGGTTTTTGGGTTTGCGTTTATTGCTTGGTCTTTCACTTGTTCTGTTCATTATTTGAAACTTTTGCCTTAAGTGGGTTTTTTTTGTTTGGAGTAGTGTAACTTACATTCTAGAAATGGGCTTCTGGTTTCCTACACTACCATGTTTGGATGTGTTTTATGAATATTGGATGTGAATAAGATTGATGGCATAACAATTTTGTGCATTTTAACATGTGGTATGCTTCATGTTGGAGCCTTTCACTTATCTTCATGTGCTTTTACCATTTTCTCTTTGGATGGTGATGTGTATGATGACATTTAATCAAGTCTGGTCTTCTTCTTGGTAGCTTTTTGATTCAATCACTTATTTGTTCTCATTTTCAAATGCTAGTTTCTACACCTTAAGGTATTATTCAACTTGAAAATAAGCCATTTGTCCTAAATTCTCAATTGTATAATAGAGTTATGGATGGAACTCAAGTAGATATAGATTTAAAGTTGTTGGTAAAGGCTCTAGATACTAAATAGAAGCCTGATGGTGGCCTCCCCATTATACAACCCTATATGGAGTTCATGGAAATGTTGATGAAAGGTAGTTTCGATTATTTTCCCCGACTTGAGTTTTTTCATTCTTTCTCTTTATATTTTCCATTTATTCTTCCCTAAATCCCTATTAGTGTGAGTTCTTTACACCTCTTTTTTGTATAGATACTATTTATTTTTAATAAAATCCTTTGGCGATTGAATTGGATGACAAATTCATGTCACCACTTTTATCAAAAAAACTGGGTAGTTTGGAGAGTTTCTTCTGGCCATTTTCGAAATTCTATATACCTATACATAGATTTAGGATTAGGATTATGGGTGTTGACTCTTATAAAGGAAGGATTTGTACCTATCCTATTCTTTTATCAATAATCATTTCTATTATCCAATCTTGTTTTTATACATGTGTATGGAATTATAGAAATATTTCACCACACATGCATCGATTCATATGTCATTATTGTGGTGGTGACAATGTATCATTAGTGGTGGTACTTGCACCACTAGTATTACAACATATAGTGACAATAGTGAAACCTCTTTCTATTTTTGATACAGGCACTGATGCTTAGTTTTGAGAGTTATTCTTCTGGATGGTAAAATCTATAATGGGATCCCCATGAACGACCTCTTTAATGGAGGATTTCACTAGGTAGTTCCATCCGTAGAACCCACCTACCTTTTCAGGGGAAGGTAGTCATAGGGATTCTGATTCATGGTTAGATTCCATCTTTTCTATCATTTATCACATTTATATACCTCTGGAAAGGAGATTGAACTTGTAGTTTACATTCTTAGTGGATCTTCTAGGATATGGTTGGATGTTTTAACCTATGTATATCATTATTGAAGGATTTCTATAATTCCTTATATTCTTATTTATTTCCTAATACATTGAGGAAAAAATGAGAGAGAGATTTTATGCATCGTAGAAGGGTAGTTTATCTATTATAGGATACTCCTCTAATTTCACAGAGCTTCAGTGTTTCATTCTTGATCTCCTTGGTAACGAGTTGTTTAGGGACAAGTAATTTAAGTATGGGGTCATGTACTCCATACATTCACAAGTTAATTAGTTCAAATTGAATACCATATCTGAGATAGTGTACCAGGACCTCGTCACTGATAAAAATATAAGGAAATATATAGGTGTGGGATAGAGAAGTTCAACATCTCGACCAGGTAGTAATTCAACCAGTGGAAAGATGTTCCATTTTTAGGATTCATGAAGACCCAATAGTATTCAAATAGTGTTCCCAGGTAGCCATGTGATCTCTCACTAGTGCAGTGGGATGGGAAACATGAATCCAAAATATAGTAAGAACCAATTTTTTTGTTAGTATTATGGTAATATGGGTAATATTTATTGTTTTAGAATAATCTTTCCTCCGATGGCTAGTGAGAGGGGATGTTAACTGACTCTGGACGTAGAAGATGGATCAGTAGCTCCATGACATGTAGGGAATTTGAGTACTATAGACTGAAAAGGCTAAGGAGGATCATGAGGACAAGGAAGTCAGACTTTAGATATGGAGAACCAAAAGGGAGGTCCTATACAAGGTAGTCACTCTATCACTCATGACGGTAGATTATGATAGAATTTTGTAATGCAACCTACACCCGCAGTGTATATTTTTAGACCTTTTATGGTGAGAGGTGTGCTTTTAGTATCCTCTACATTAGTATATTTATTATTTTACATAAATTCTTCCATCACTTTTAAGTATTTGGATATTATGGAATGAATTATCCATGAGATCAAGCAGTTTTGTGGAGTGATAAATTTTTATACTCTGTTGGGAGTTCGTTCGAAAGGGTTACACAAGTTCTAGTAGTGCACATAGATATTGGAGGATATCATATATTATGGAATTTCTTCCTCAATATTTCAGGATTTTACATCATTCATAGGATTGATTGGTTGGTTCCTTATCATATATGTATTGACTATTATCACCATAGGGTGGTAATTTTATTTATAAGGGAAAATGGGATGTCCATGCTAGTTGATATGGTCTTAAGAATCATGTTATAGGTGGAGTGATATCCCATATTTCATATATTTTTCTAAGTGATCAGGGAGAATGTTAGAAAAAATTCCCTCCTATACTGCACCATTTCATTGATTTCATCCTTGATGAATTTTCTATGTAACCTCCCATGAGAGAGGTAGAGTTTACAATTTATCTAGAGTTGGTTGAAGCACCAATATCAATTATTCCATACTAGATAGATCCTACTGATATTCATGAACTCAACAGTCACTAACAGGGTCTAGAAGCCAAATGATTTATATGACCCATTACTTCCCCTTGGTGTTTATCTTTAGATTTCACCAGGAAGGGGGATAGGACCCTTAAGATTTGAGTGGATTTATTATAGTTGAATAATATAAAATTTAATAATAATTATCAAAAACCATGTATAGATAAATTTTTTTATAATATCTAAGGAGATCAAGTATTCTCAATGATACAAATGAAGTCAGGTTTACAATAGGTGTTAGATATGCCTTCAGATATACCTCATTCAAATTTCCAAAGGAAGTATGGACTTTATGTGTATTTGGTAATGTTTCCCAGTATGAAAAACAATCTAGTTGTTTTTATGGTCTTCATGAATTGATTTTTCCACCCATACATTGATTATCTTATAGTGGTTTTGTGAAAAATATCTTTATGTATTCTCAAACTTGGCACAGTTATTCCAGAAACCTTGATATCATATTGAATACATAGAGATTGAATATGTTTTATTCCAAGACCACAAAATTAAATTTTTAGAATGATAAGTTTCACTTCCTTGGTTACATCATATCAAAATCATTGGTATCTATAGATCCAGATAAGTTATGTTTCATAGATTCATATGAGAATACTAATAAAATCTTTAATATATGGTGTTTCTTGGGGATAACTTCATACTATACACACTTTATGTAGGTTTTCTCATGCCTATAATAACTTCTTACAAGCTTGACAATGAATGGTGCTAAATTATCATGGTGTAAATCATGTGAAAATTCCTTTTAGGATTATAAAGGAGGATTGAATTACCAATGATCCTGATTTTACATGATCTAAGTAGAGGATATATAGTATATTATAATGCATCAAGAATTGTCCTGGGAGATATTTTGGTGAAGGTTGATCAATTTAGGGTGTACAAGGCTTGACAGTGGAGGCTGCATGAATATAATTACATGACATAATATATCGTGTTAGTAGTTGTGGTTCATTCCTTGGATTACTGGAGGCATTATTTTTTAAGGACAGATTTACAATACAGAAAAATCACAAAAATTCTCAAATACATATTCACTCAGTGTGATTTTAACATCAATAATATAATATGGGTTTGATAACTGAAGTACTTTTATTTTGAGCTTTCATATACTCATGGGAGAGTAAATTTTGTGGTATATGTTCTGTGATGAAATACCATGGCACAAGTAGTTCACAAGGCTAGTAGCAAGTGGAAGTTCATGGATCTATATTCTAATATTGATCATGAGGTTAAATAGAATCATGAAAATCCTATTCTTATTAATTTTATGGTGACTTATTGAATCCTAGAAAGATTGAAAAGGAGACATGTTTCTGATCCCAGAGGGTTAGTCCTAATAATGAGTGTTTCAAGAGAGGACTCACCGCCAGGTTGGGTTATCAGTGGGGATGATATCTTTCTCATTCATTAAACATGTCTGTGATCATTGAGACATTTGATAGAAATCAATGTAAGATTATCATGCCTGTAAATGGGATGTAAATACCACTCATTAGAAGATTTTTTACACTTTTCATCATGAGGTATTGGTTGTCGTGGATGAAAAATGATATAGAATGATTCACTAGTCAATGGTCCAACTATTATTTGGAGAATGTGAAACAACATTGACCTTTTAGGCTTTTTCAGCCATCACCCATTCCTGAGTGGAAATTTGATGATGATGCTATGAGTTTTAAATGGGTTTATTTGAATCCCCTTTGGGTAGTTATACAGTAAGGTTAATTGTAAATATGATGATGAAGGTCACCCACTTCATGAATATTAGGGATACATTCTCATTGAAGAAGCTAGAGAAATTTTATGTATGAGAAATTATATTCCTTATTGGTTTCCAATAAAGCATAATTTTGAATTTGGATTCCAATAAATAATCATTTTGAATTTGGATACTCATTTTAAATCATGGTTCTTGAAGGGGTTTTAAAAATATCTTGGTTTATAGATGTTTTTGAGTATATCCTACGACCCTCAATTAAACATTCTGTTCGAGCATACTACAAAGATGCTGGAGAACATACAAAGGGAATGAGTCCATGATTTTTGTGGTTATTCATAGAAAAGGATACATATTTTGGAGTTCCCTTATAATAATAGATTCTATGTGACAATACTGATGGCTCCTTGTGAGTAAATAAATTATAGGTCATTTCTTTCAACACTGTGTTGGTTAGAGGCATTAGAGGTGGCACTATTTGGAACTCATATCATTTATGAGACATCAGAGTTCGTATAGTTGAATAGAAGTAGTATGTATATATATCAGTAAAGATATAATATGCATTCTGATTTTCATTAATGTCCTCTAAATTTAAAAGTTTAAGATCATGTCTTCCTGCATGTTTTAACTAGAATGGGGCATTGATGGTTCAGGAGGTAGGGTCAGATATCACCTTAATTCATTAGAAATTTTGAGATTTTGGATAGGGTAATACAATTGGATAATCATATAATAATCCCTTAGAGATACTAGGATATGTAAGATGATTTTCATTGTTCTTAGTATCATCATTATCAGGTATAACCATGTCATGTTCTTCATCCTGGCGAGGTTTAGTTAGAATATGATGCTTCTTTTGAGGAGTACCTATTTCATATTGTTGATTGTACCATGAAAGATCTGAATGGTAGGTTATTTTCTCTTATTTGAGTGTTATCGAAGCATGGTCATGTATAGTATGAGGCATGAGAGAGATAGGTTTATGTACATGCATAGTGGCTAGAGTAATTCTCTGATGATGTTCAACCTCTCTTATAAGGGATACTCAAGGAAAAGTTTCATTAAGGATGGTAGGTTGTAATATCACTGATTTTCATAGAGGTATGTACCATTTTAAAATATATTTAAATATTCTTTATAGTTATGATAATATTTAAATGACTAAGAAAGGGTTCATGGTCATCTAAGGCTTGTTTGATCTTAGATATCTGGTTTTTTGAGATACATGAAGAGGCACACAGTTGGCACATGGTTAGTAGAAATTGTGCAATAAAAAATTAGAGATGTGCATCTATTTTAACCATGTGAGGGAAGTCACATTGTTATTAAATAACAAAAATAAATTTCAGGTATGCTGATAACAGTTAGGAAATAGTAATTTTAACCACGCACTTAAACCTGTGATGGGGTGGTGACTTTGCACTATATGCCTGCACATGTTTTGCATGATCTTCCAAACTATGCCCCTAGATGTGTGAGGGTGTGTCCCACTTAGATAGTGGTGGTACATTGGTGGTACATGGTTTTTCCAACCATGTGGCCAAATCGTGCACCCATTAAAATAGTGTGAAATTACCTTTCCGCCTTAGATCTTTAACCTCATTTCCTTCTTTTTCTCTACAATTCGCACACAACACATCCACCTACCATGAGAGATATCTCTTCTATATAAAGACATGGATTTAGCATCCACCTTCATACAGAATCTGATTAAAACATCGATGGTCACATTGGATTCCTCTCGATAAATCTATTATTCATATTTCTTCCTTTTTTCAGTTTCACCCCCTTTTGGAATGATGCTTTCATGCAATCTAATAATACATATTTTAGGATATTTTTATATTTATCTTTTTTTCTACAATTATATCCCAAATAAAATTCTAATACTAGATGAGGATTCGACTACCGGTTTAAGGTAGGTGGTCTTTCTCTTATCCCTAAAATTTCCAATGTTTATATCATGCGTTGTCTTTCCTTGTGATGAACATTCTATTAGAGTCCCTTTAAATGTGAAATTATATTTTTAAATTGTAATAACCCTGTTTGGGTTGGTAATTTTAAAAAAGACTAATCATTTTATGTTGAATACCTCAATATGATCCCCTCATTACGTTATCTCACTTTAAATACATACGATCATTATGAAATATTATGAAATTAAAACACACTTGAGGAGTGTTGAATTCGACTAATCAATAAAATATCCAAATTTGATTAAATGGAATGGTGTGATACCTTTATATTCTACTAAGACTAAGACATTTCATTAATCCACCTTCTCATGTGTGTTGATTTCCCGTTAAAATTGAAATCGTGAAATTATTTAAATGAAATGTGGTTGGTCCAACCACGTCACATTGCCTTATTTAATTATGAAATGAAATCATGTATATCATTATAATTATGGATTATTGGGTAATTGTTATAGCATACATTACCATAGTCATAGACCTTGAATTAATTTAAAGGTGTGGAATTCCCTGAGTGATACATGGAATCTCGTTGTAGTTTTCCTTGGATATGCTCATGGGGTGCAACGAATTCATTTATAAATCTACTAAGTGGAAGACCACACTAGGATTCACTCTTCCTCATATAATTGTGAAATACATATCTAAGAAATAATTTTTAACCTGTATTTTTTTAAATTAAATAAATATAATTCATTGTATGATGTCCTTTCATTCAACATGATAATACAGACAAGCTTGATTATTACCTTAGGCTCCTTTTATAACTAGCTCTGAGGCTATCTAGGACATGGTCCTAGGGATTATATAGAACATTCCCCATAGGGAGGACTACTATGGGTAAACCCTTGTGCACTTCCTCCAATTTATATTGCTTTATATTGACAGAAATTATGGAAAATTATATAATTATCACCATACATTGATTCCTGTCCATTTAGCTTATGTCATGGACATTTAAATTTAAATCTAAAATGAAATTTTTTAGAGACGTTCGTTACTTATGATGAAGTAGGCAGTATCAGAAGATTTATCCTCATGGACCCATGAAAAAATGGAATATTTATTTATCACCTTTATTGTTTATATGGGCACATTTATCCTTATATATTCACATACTAGATAGTTTTAGACACTATTGGTGGTGGATTACTGATTTTTACTCACAACCTATTTGGGATAACTATTGGAACCAGGAAAGAACATATATATTAATTTAGGTAAAAATGTAAACATAATGATATTGATTCATTAATTTATGAACTTTTAGAGATTAAGGGAGAAGAAGACAGAGCTATTTCTCATGATGCTATTGAATATATCTTTTGGCCTTTTTATTTTCTATATTAGGTTCTGTGTAGGCCTTCTATCATACCCTATTTTCAATCAAAAATGTTTTTTATAACATCATGACATAATTATTTTATATATGATAGTGGGTAATATTTATGTCAGTTTAAATTGGTCTTGATGTTTACTTTCATTATTTCCATCTTTACTACATCCACTACTTTGTCCATATATATCACTATTGTGCTCCACTCTAATCATGAGGTTATATCCTCCCCACTATATCATATTAGACTTTTGTTCCTCGTTTTTAACCTATATCATTCATGGAGATGTTCGTGAGGCCATGTAACCAAACATGTTTAGTTAATTATGATTGAACCAAGTCTGATATGTCATAATAATAAATTTTATGTTCTACATAAATATCAATGATACATTGTAGTTAACTTTCAACCTCAGTTTCATTTTGGTGTTACTCAAACATTTCCACCATTTTTTATTCTGAATATGATTTAAATTTATTTCCACCTCCTTTATTGAAAACATCATTATCATCTTCTTATGCTTTCAATAATCTCTTCCACTAAAATATATTTCGAGTTATGTTTCTAGATTTAATGATATGTTTTTAGATAATGATAATTTTTAATTTTATTAATTAATAAACCACTACATTATCACTTTCTTTACTTATAAATATTTATAAAATATTCCTTACTTTTAATCTTTGAGAAAAAATAATAGATAACTTTCCAAAAACATTTCTATTCCTTTTCATGAAATTTCTTGCCACAACTGATAGTTTTTCATAACCTGCACTATGATATACATATGTTATTTCATTTACATACAGTTACTCTATTGAATTAATTTCGATTTATTTTTTTGAATATATTGATACACATTACAATTTTAAAAAAATTATTATGATATCAACTTAATATTTTAATTATCATTTTATTGCTTTGAAATAGTTCCTTCTTCAAGAACTCAAAATGTTGTATCAACAATGGAATCAATATCTATAGGATTTTAATCATGGTGATAAAATCCTTTATTTCATCCCTGAGTTGATGAATGGTTCTAACAACCCCACTTATTTATTGGAATAATACACAAATATTTTCATTAAATCATATCATTAGATCATATTACATTTTATGAATAAAAAATAACCATGACATCTATAATTTTCTCCACCACATTAGATATTATCATATTTATCAAATATAACTTTACTATCAGTATAATTCATCACTTATATATATATATGATTTTAAATTTCTTTAGAGAAGGTGGTCTTTGTGTTGACACAAACATTTAGTAATTTTATTATCTTTATCTATCATAGAGTACTTCCTGTCATCAGTCAGAAGTATCATGTGAGGAAAAAATAATAATACATCAAATTCAAGTTATCATAAATTGGATATCATTTTTTCTATTATGATAATTACATCCATAAAATATCATAACTCCCTTCACATTCATAGCTTTATCCATGTCAATATTTATACACTAATAGATTCTCTAATAAAATTGTAGAGCTTATACCCCTTATTATAATGACATCATCTCAAACACACCCTAAAAGGGGGATGATTAATCTTTTCATTAATTAAAATGTGTCTTCATTCTACATTTGATGGATTATTTTGAACCTATGAAAATAATAAAATGCATCCAATGAATCATGATGAAGAGAATAAATATTTATATGATTTTATTTGGTTTTGTTCAACACTAAAAAATACTCCAATGAGTATATGTCAATGCTGTGGTGATATAAAAAAATATATCACTTCACATTTTGATTATTACAATGTAAAATAAGGTCGTGTTTTCAATCAAATGGTCACTCTCTAATATTAACTCTCTATACACTACTGTATGACATGGAATACTAAAACATGAAACAAAATATTCACATATAAATAAATAAAATGAAATAATTAACACTAAAAAATGATGGCTTGTTTGTTGTCTATTATTTTCCTTTATCAATGTAGGGATTATTATTACAATTCTTTATATTCTTTCTCAAAAGAAAAAATATTGTAGTTCATCCTCACAATTTTCACTGAATACCCATATATTACAAAGTCTTTATTTTATTTTTCAAATAACCTCTATTTAAAATCAAAAATCTATACATATTTGAATTACATGTATTAACATCTAATTGGTTCCTAAATTCATCAATTTTTAATGAATTAAAGTCAGAAAAAAATCTATTAAAATTATAATATATAAACTGTATTGAAATATTAATTTTCTTATATTAATTGTAAAACCTGACAATAACATAATATACCATGGAATGGGGATGTTCGGGTAAGCCCTTATCTCTGAAAATGCGGACATTCATCTTTTTTGCATCCAAATAAATCCAATTGATTTCAATTTCCATATTAATCATATCTAAATAATCTAGGTAATTAATATATTTCTAACTATAAATATCTTATATCAAGGGGAAACAACTCCATCTATGTCATTATTTAATATTTTTTAATGATTTTTCAATTTAAATCAGTAGCCCAAATATACATCATGACAACAACTATGAAAACACTGACCCAATATACCCATCTATTTTGAAAATATGCTAATATATAAACAACATATGTTGGATTTTTAATCTCATATAAAGTATCACATTGGTATTTTTCATTCCAGCATGGATTTATATGTGATGTGATCAAATGATTGTCACCATTTTTGAAATAGTACTCTAGAACACGATATTAAACCTCTAAAAATTGAATAAATTATCTTCAGTTACATGTTTTTATATCCTCTAAAGCCTCTTTCATGGAAAGACATGAAATATAGGGTCCCAATTTTTTTTTAAAAAAAACACCAGTATAACCATAAAAACTATGTTCTCTTTATAGTCATATTTAAGAAACCTCTGTAAATATAATTATTGAAAGGTGAGATCCCCCTTCATAAAAAATATCCTCAAATCCTTACTATTTATATTCAAGATTATCCAAGACTCATTCCAAGTTAATTAAAACTTGATATGTTCAACATAACTCATATATTGAAACCAAAACAACCCTAATAGTACGTTTTATTCATGGTTCCATCATTACATAAAAATCCAAATTATCCTATTTAAATAAATTTTATCCCAACGCATTTTGAATCAAATAGTCCATCACATTTATTTATATACCATAATAAGAATGATCCCTCATTCCATTTTGTTCTCAGTCTATATAGGCATGGGTTTCTTAGTATAACCATAGTTCTATATGAGGTTTCTTTTACAAGTTTCATTAAGGGGATTCAAATAGAATATTTTTTTAATCTAAATATAAAATGATTTCTAATTTTACTTGCACTTATTTTGTAATGAATCCTATCATTGTAATACTCCAATTGAAATAAACCATCACTACATAATCCATCCTTATAACTCATTCACTAAGTGATGTAGTAAGAAAACAATTACAATTAGAAGATAGATATGAAATATATTTAAGAATTCATTAAATACACTATGATCCTAAAATCTACATAACCCCATGCTCAAAAATATTTTTATTATATTATACTCATAATATAGTAAAAAAATAAGGCATTAACCATAACATATCCCTTGATAGTGATATCAAACTCCCCTCATTGGGACTATAACTCCTTTCAATCCCAATGTCCCCCTACTTGGAACCCATTTATTTTTGAAATTTATCCCCATTTTATATCCTCAGAAAACTTCCTTTATCTACCCTATTTTTTGATGATTCTGTGTAGGTATCTAAATCATTTATCCTTATAAATTTTAACCCATACATTTGAAAACAACTTATATCACATTTATTCTAAAACATTCTATATTACCCTTTATCATGTGTTAATATCCACTCATTATTATATCTATTATAATGTATGAAGATTTTAGAACAATTAAACTAATACTATTTTCAATATCTAGTATCACATGAAACACTAAACCAAAAAAACAAATAATTTTAAAATCACATTAATAATATAATCATTAGTAGATAAATATATAATAATTAATAAAAATAATAACATATTTTTACTTTTCTTTGATTTGTATTTTTTAAAACATGATATTTTTTGAAGAACCATTTTAAAAATCTATTGTGGATTACCTTAGTAAATTAGCTTGATCATTGAAAATATTTTATAATAATATATAATTTTTATATTTATAAACTAATTTTTCAACATTCAATTCCTTATAATTTTTTTAAAATAATATTAAAAACACATGAAGTTTTAATAAAAATATTCATTTATATATTTTAATTTAACTTCAGAACTATATTTATAAATTTTGAAATTAATACTTTTAAAAAATAAATTCACTTATTTATTAATATTACAAATTATATCTTAAAATGATTTTTTTGTATTTTTTTTAAATAATTTATTTTCAGGTAAACAGTGAAAATAAGGATTTTGATAATGACTATTACTTTTATGATATTATATTAACACAAGAATGACTTAAAAACTTTTGAAACATAATTTATAATGTATACATATATATATTTAATAACCAATATAAATCATTTAAATACACTATAATGAATTTATAAAACTCATGTTTAATGTTTTGGAAACTTCATTAATAATTTCATATAGAAATCGTTTTTATTCCATTATATTATATATTATCTTTCCTCACTCGAAGAAATTAAATTCATAAAAATGGATTTCATATTTTATATAAACTTTATAATATTATTTGATATTTTTAACTTTGTTTTTTGGTATAAAATTATCATTACTATGATTAAAGTTAATAACCATGATAATGGTAAAACTGTAATTTTCAAATAATTATTTAACAAACATTATGTAATTTTTATATAATAAATTATAATAAAAAATTATAAAAAATTAAATTAATATAATTTTTAAAATTATATATAAATATATTATCACTTATACAATTTTTAACAAATACTAAATATGATTTAGAATACCAAATGGTGATGGAAAAAACATTTCTACAATTTTTTTCTATAAATAAATTATTTTATTTATAATGATTATTTTATATTTTATATAAATTGAATTAGAATACATGGAGATAAAATTTAGGTTTATTACATAAAAATTTTGTTATGAGGGTTACCTTATATTTTTAATAAAATAAAAAATACTTAGGTCAAAACTAATATCCCAAGAAAAACCAAAATTTTAAAATGTAATAATAAAGTTCTAAGAAGATTGAAATATGTTTAATTGATGTGATAAAATGGGTAAATAAGTATTTATAGAACATATTTCAACCCAAAAACAATTATTTTTTACTTTTGGAACCATTTACCCTTTAATACCATTGTTAAAGTATTGAAAAATCATTCTTGTTTACAAAAGTTCATGATCATCACTTATAAAAGGGGATCACTTCCGACCTCTCAAAATTAAAGCTTCTCTTCATAAAATCCTTGAATAAATTCCCAATGTTACACTCCTAGGATAAAATTTAATGAAATAATTCCCCTAATATCCTTAATTTATCCCAATCCCTACATTTTCAAGGATACATTCAGGAAAATGTTAAAGGTACTAAACTGAGTATTACTTAATACTTATCCCTTTCTTTTTGATATTTATCTTCCATTACTACCCAATACATATTAACATAATTAACTTATAATAATTATTATATTAATTAATAAATATATAAATCTATAAACTATTATTTTTTCGTTCCCATCTAGTTAGAAAAATTAAAGAACGTCGATTATTTGTTGTGCCAACTACAACCTCCATGAAGTAATGTTTTTTCTATTTTCCATCAAGATTTTAATTTTCTATCAAATAGAAAAATTACATAATTAAACAATATTAAAATCATATATAATATAATAATTATTTTTTTAATATTTTATAATATAATATTCCTTAACCATGACAACTCATCAACTTATAGCATATTCCTGTTTGGGTCGGTATAACCACCTATATGAACTATGATATAAAACAATGTAATTTATAACAATAAGAAGCTACATACTAATATTTTTACTTGTTTTTAAGAAAATAACTATTATTTCAAAGTTATGTAAATTTTATATTAACTATTTATATTATTATTAAAATATTATCTTAAATAGGTAAAATTATCAAAATAAGCCGACATCGATTCTGTTATCAAAAAAAATAGCATATATAATAGATAAATATAAAACAAATAAGTTTAATATTATAATAACTATTCTCTATTAAAGGAAAAATATATTAATAAGGTTCCTAATAAGGAATATATTAACATTATGTTGATTATACAAGAAGTTAAGCACTTGTGTAAAATGGATCAGGAATAAGGTAAAGATTTCTTGTCTCAATGTTCTCTCGTTGAGACATATTTCTTATTATAATCCATGTATTAATTTCAATGGTGTGTATAAAAACCACTTAATATTTTATTTCATGATTCTATTATATATTTTTATATTCAATGTTTAATAATATTTTATTTCTCCTATAATTTTTTTACTAAAATATTAAAAAGTTGAAAGGCTTTTATGGTCTCAATTCAAATTTCTTGAGACGTGTTTCTCATTATGCACCAATTTATATTTATATGTTTTTTAAACTACCTATTTTTTATATTATATCATGATTTATCTTCATATAGTTCAATATCTCCCTAATTCTATGAGTTTAATTTTAAATGTTACTCGAGCTGTAATAGAATTATAGACTCAAATTATTCCTCCATGAGTCCTTAATTATTTACTTGTTTCCGATTTAATAAACCAAATCCTATGTTAAATTTACATTTCCAAAGTAAATTTATACTTTTAATTTAGTAGGTTAATACATTTCCTTAGTATATTAATCATTGATGAAATACATTCTCAAATAAATGTTTCACATTCTTAAGAATAACTCAAATTCATTACAATAGATATTTCTCCTCAATAACCATATTTTACTTCCCACTAATATTTTCATCTCTTTCTAGGAACTAAAATATGGAATAATTCATGTTACAATGTTACTTCTCTTTATCACTATTGAAATGGAAATTCTATTTCCCTATTTATGATTCAGTTTTCTAATAAATTTATTTTCAAAATATTTAAATGTTTTAAGTATCATGGATATATTTCTTATCATCTACACCATGGTTTTTATGATAAAACCTTTATATCTTTATCAATACTTCAATATTGGAAATTTATTATAAAGTAATTTTTGTTATATCTCAATTAGTTACTTGATAAAATTGTTAAAAATTAATTTTCAAAATAAACTGGTGATTTTTTCACATGGACATTCTTTATAGAAATAAAAAAAGAGACTTCTTTCTTAAACTTTCTTGTACAGATGGATTTTCTATCATTTTGAATATTATTCCATATGATTCATCATTTGAAAAATTAAATTATTTTTCAATTATTATAAAATTTTTTTAAAATGTATTTCATAAAAAACTGTCAATTTCATCATGGATTTAAAAGTAAAATTCTATTATTCTTCTAAAAGTATTCTATAGTTACCAGTTGATTATTTTATTATCCTCTCACAGATAAGAAAGATTAAATCCCTTTATGAGAATTGACCCATCACTCCCTTTATATTTAATATTAATCATTTTTGTATAACCAAAATTCAACTTCTAATGAATTTTCTCTATGAATACCCTATTGTTTTATTCCTTTGATTAAAGGATGTTCAAATAAATTCCATAAAATTGTGAAATTATTAAAATAATTTTATACCATTTATTTATACATTGTAAATACAATATTATCTATTATCATGATTGAATGTTATTTAATTATATTTTTATTACTCTATTTGGATAATAATGTTTTCCCAATAGTATATCATGTTATGATTATTGATATGTTTATGAAGGTTTTCCTTATGTTATTCCAATTGAAAATGTTATGAAATACAATTCTTTCAATTTATCCTTTATGATATTATGGTGGTTTATTTTATGTGGAACACACAATTATGGATAATTATGATTGTGGTCCTATCTCACCCTATAGTCCATTGGTTTATGTTTATATATCATGAGATATTCATACATAGATATACTATGTTTGATCACACATGTGTTCGAATAACAGGTTTATCACATTTTTATGCATGGAAATAATGAGTTTGTTTATATAAGAATGGGTATAATGAATTCCCATAATGGGTTTCATTTTGTTTTGGTTATATAATATCTCATATTATTTTTTCATGTTATTCTACTTTCTGTGTTTCGTTTTTATACTGGTTAAGTTACATTCTATTTTTTTTGACTGCTTTCTATTATATTTCTCACATTTATGTTTCTTCCATTACTTATTCCATGATTTGTGATTTTTTATATTTTTTGTATAAATTTTTTGTGTATATTGAAAATAGTCATATTCTCATCTTATGTCAACTTATGATCTTTGATGCTTATTATTTATGAATACCCTTATTGAGTATCTAAGTTCACCCCTTTCATAAATTTCTATTTCACAGGGTTATGTGGAAAAATAATATATAGGATGTGACTAGAAGAGTGTCATGTGCATAAAATCATCTGGAGGCATTGAATGCATGTTATTGATTAAGATTTCACTTTTATATTGTAAACAATTTCCATTGGTTGAGGAAGTCCAGAGTTTTTTAGGTAATTTTGTTTTTCATAATTCACTAAAATACTGAACCTAAAAGATCATTGAAATGTATTATAATGAAATATTATCTTTATGTAAATTAAATGAGATGGTCTCTTATATACGTTTTCATGTTTGGTATCATATTAGGGATTTTATAACATTATAGATTATATTTTTTACATATAATTTAAGAGTTAAATATGAAATGAAATGAAATGATGAAATGATGAAAAGATGTATTTGATAATAATTTCAATGGTATTGATAACACTTCAGGTTAGTTGAGGAAATTATGTACATTTAATTGCATAGAATAAAAGAACTTAAGAATATTTATGGGATATGTATATGTGTCGGTTAACATCCTAATTTTTTATTTAATATTTTATTATATGTTTTTTCTAACAATAGAATCTCGGTCTGGATACTACATAAAATAAAATTATTGTATTCATATTATTAATTTAATTTGTGGGATAAATATTCAGTTATTTTTTAGAAGAATATATGAATTATATATATTTTTAGGTCTTAGACATTCAAATGGTTTTAGGAGAGGTATTTCTTGGAGAATATATTATTTGTGTATATACAAACCGGGGAATATGATTACAGGTACGATTAATGTTGTTTGTTGAAATATAAGTAACATGAAATGGAATAATAAGGTTGGTTAGATTACATGTTAGAATTTATATCTAAAATTATGAATAATTTAGTAATACCCTCACCTACTATCATCCTTGTGTAATAATTAAAATTCCAATGAAGCAATTTATTTATGGAGGGTATAATGTAACAACATGAGATTTTAGAACCATTAAATTAATATTATCTTCAACAAATCCTCTCCCATGAAACACTGAACTGATGCAACAACCAAGTAAATATAACCCTAATGTATTATTATTAAATTAATAATATTATATATAGTATATAGAATGATAAAAATCAAATAAAATAATAACATATAATTATATTTCTTTGATTTTTAAAGGATTACTTTTGAAGAAAACATTAAAGGAGGGGAATTGTATTTTAACTTAATAAATTAAATTGAATATAGTAAATTGATTATTTTAATAGGTAATATTTATATCTAAAAGGTTTTATTTCAAATTTCAATTATTAATAAATTTATATGAAATAGGATTAATAACAGTTGATGTTTAAGAACAACATTTTTTGTATAAGTGGTTTGTCTTTATACATTGTATTTTCATTTTGAACTGAAATTTAAACAATTTATAATGTAAATTTGAAAAAACTGACTTCATTTTTGGATTAATTTGGTATTTTTTCTTAAGATTAATTTTCAAATTATCTAAAAGAAAATTTTTTTAGGTGAATCGTGAAAATAAAAAATTTTAAAAATATTTTCAATTTTATGACATTATCTTAAAATAATAATGATATAACAATTTAAAGAATATTTATTCTATAAATAATATATATTTAAAAATTTATATAAATCCTTAAAAAATACTATGTTGATTTTATAAAATCTATGTTTACTATTTTTCTAACATTAGTTACACTTTTATTCTTATTATTTATTTTCTAAAACAGACCTAGATATATTAATATAATGACAATAGTTTCAATAATATACTAAAGTGTTATTATATTAATGGAGAAAATATTATTTATTTATTCCTATCTACTTAGAGAAAAAAATAATTTTGATCGTGCATTGTTCATACAATCACCTCCATGAATTATGGTTTTTTCATTTATTCATATTTATTTTTCATTATCTATCATGAAAAAATAACATATAATTTACCAAAAGAAAAAATAAAAAAATAACTATTATTTTATTTAAATTATCTTATTCTCTTCCTTTACCATACTCAACAATCATATTTTTTCAGGTTCTTATTTTGATTAATTTAACCACCTATATGAACAACGCTATAAAACTCCATCATGGATGAAAATGGGAAAATAAATAAAACTATTATTATTATAAGTTAGTAATAAAATAAAAATCATTTCATATTTTTGGAAATGTTATATTAATTATTTAAATTATTATTTAAATGAAATTTGTGACATCTTAAATTATCAAAATAAGCTTATCACAATTCAATTTTCACATAAAATAACAAAAATAAGGAAAAAATATTATAAAAATAGAATATAATAATAAATTTTCCATAATAAATTAAATATATATGAATAATTTTCCACAGAATGTATCTATTGATCATAATTTGATCATTTTGGAAGATAAGGTATTACACATACTGAATTAGGAAAACAAAAATTGTTTCTTATGTCGATTTATCACCTATTCAGTTATATTCGTTATTATACACTATTTTTTATTTAGAATATTCCATACAGTAATACTTTAATATTTTGTATCATTATTCTAATATATTTCCTGATATTCAATTTTAAATTCACATTTACCATGTTTTCTTGTATTTTTATATTACATTGTTAATAACCATACTATAAAATGACATGAGAATGTAAATTGGTTCATTAATGACATATATAACCTTATATATATCCTTTGGATTTATATTAGATTTTTAGAAATATTAAATCATTTAATAAAATAGTATTTGTTTTTAAAAACCATTTATGTCAATTTTGACACTATTTAGGATTTGTTTTTTTTTGAAAGTCATCCTGATTTGATTACATCAAAAGAAATACATGGAATAATCCCAAAAATTTCATATTCACCTATAAAATTCTGTTATGGAATCATAATTTTGAATTTACATTTATTTTAATATTTATAATATCAATTATTTTAATCATTCATTAATATGGTAATTACTGCATCATTATTGTGTCGTAAATAAATTTACTCATTTAAGGTCTAAAAATTATAAATAAAGTACTATGATATATAAAATATTTTTAGATTTCTAATTAATATTTATAGTAGACTTTTTCTTATGTGTAACCCTATATTAAAAATGGTTTAGTTATTAAACTTTGAATTTAACACTTTTAACTTAGATTTAAATAAAATATAATAAATATCCTTATCTAATCCAAGTGGATCAAAAAGGATCATATTTTTGTCATAATGTTGATTTTTGTAGAAATAAAATTATCCAATAGTTTAGGACATTTGTTAGGGTAGGTATAATATCATTTTTACCTTTAATTACCCTATTTACTTTTAACTGTGGTAAATAAATTTCAAAAGTTACTTTTCACCAAAATTATTTTTATCATATTGAACCACATTTTACATACTCATGTCAACTGTGTATCTCAGATTTTTTAAATTCAATTCACAGAAGTGGTAAAATTACGTTTTATGCAAATGTGCAAATGTGCCTAAAAGGTGGGTAAAAGACATTAAAAAGATCTATAAAATTTTATATATCTAATCTTATTATAAAATGAATCCAATTAATTAAATTAGATTAATATAGGAATCATGTATCTATTTTGACTTTAAAATAATTTAAATTTAAAAATAATTATTTAAATAAAAAGTAAGTTTTAAATAATAACTCAATGTTTTTCACTATTCATAAAATATTTAAAGTTTTCAAAAAAAATACTACATATTCACCCAAAGAAAATTTTGATATTCCAAATCCAAAAATGAAGTCAAATATAAAAAATAAAATTTATAAATTTTCAAGAAGAGGGCATTACCTTTCATAAATTATTTTTAAATGGCTAGTCTGATTGGTCATGGTGTGCTAGTACTCAGGGTTGCATACATCGCAACCTACTGTATTATTCAAATAGAAACATTCCATTGAATCTTGAGGTGTTACATTCTTCCATCCTTCAAATAATTTCGTCCTTGAAATTTATAGAATACTACTGCATAAAAAGATTTAGGTGGTTCTTCATCACAAGTTCCTCAGGTTCCCACGTTGCCTCTTCCATTTTATGGTTTCTCCATAGAACTTTTAACAGATGAGTTGTCCGTTTTCTCAACACTCTCTCTGGTTTCAAGAATCATGATAGACTCTTCACAGTAAGACAAATCTAGTTCTATTTTTATTTTTTCATAGGTGAGTACATGCGTTGGGTTAGACATGTATTTTCTCAAAACTGATACATGGAACATGTCATGAACTTTGGAGAGACTTGGTGGCATTGAAAAACAGTAAGCTACAAGTCCAATTCATTCTGGAATTTTGAATGGTCCGATGTACCTAGGACTTAATTTACCATTCTTACCAAATCGTATAATACCCTTCCATAGAGATACCTTCAAGAAAACTGGATCAACTACTTAAAATTCCAAATCCTTTCTTTGGTTATAGATACAGAGCTTTTGCCTGCTTTGAGCTTCTTTGATGGGGGTTTGGATAATCTTCACCTTTTCCATTGTTTCTTCAACAATTTGTGGGCCTACAAGTTTTCTTTCACCAACAATATCCCAATAAGTTGGTGTACGACATCTCTTTCCATATAACGCTTCATATGGTGCCATATGAATATGTGAATAGAAGCTATTGTTATTGGAAAATTCTACCATAGGTAAATACTGATCCCACATACCTTGAAAGTCATGTGAGAAAGATCTTATCATGTCTTATATGGTTTGTATAGTCCGTTCTGATTTTACATTAGTTTGAGGGTGGTAGGAAGTGCTCAAATGAAGTTCAGTATCTAGGTATTTTTGATGACTTTTCCATAATCTTATTGTAAAATGGGGATCACGATCAGAAACAATCGATAACAGTACACCAAGAAGTATAACAACATAATTAATATATAGTCTTGCTAAACCATCAAGTGGTAAATCTTCACTTATAGAAAGAAAATGTTTTGAATTGGTAAGATGATAAAAAATGATCCATAGTGCATCATTCCTTATAGGTGTCTTCTATATCCCCATGACAATTTCCATCGTAATGTCATCCCATTTCCACTCAATTATGGGAAGAGGTTGAATTAATCCTATAGGATGTTGCCTTCCAGCCTTAACGAGTTGACAAACCTTACATCTTGACACATAATCAGCAATCTCTCTCTTCATGATGTCCCATAAAAAATGTCCTTCAAATATCTATACATCATAGTGCTACAAGGCTGTATAGATAAATTGGACCTATGAGAATCATCCAACAATTAACTTTTTAGATCAGGTATATCAGGAACACAACGCCTCTTCCCAAATTTCTAAAGTCAATCTTCATATACGAAGTCATCTAATCTCTCATCATTCACTGCATTAATTTTCTTTTGAAACTCGTCATCATCAGTCAGAGAACTTTTTATCCTTTCTAATAAAGATGGTTTGGAAACCATTTGAAGAAGTATCGATGTTTCACCTTCCATGATTATTCCCATATCCATCTTTACTAGATCTATGAACATAGGATCCCTTTCAACTCTCATCTTGTTCATAACTCCATGACCCTTTCTACTCAAATCATCTTCCACTTTATTTTCCTTCCTTGGGTGGTAGTGTATAGTACAATCATAATCCTTCAGTAGTTCGAGTTATCACCTTTTCCTCATGTTGAGTTATTTCTATGAGAAAATATACATTGAACTCTTGTGATCAGTATATATCTCATGTTTTCACCATAGAGATAGTGTCTCAATATATTTATAGCAAATATTACAAATTCTAACTCAATATCATGAGTAGGATATTTTTGTTCATCAATTTTTAGCTGTTGTGATGCATATGAAATAACCTTATCCTTCAACATAAGGACACAACTAAGTTCTTTCTTTGAAGTATCATTATAAATAACAAACCCATCATTCCCTGATGGTAGAGTCAAGATAGAAGCATTGAATAATATTCTCTTAAATTGTTTAAAACATTCTTCACAATATTTTTTCTAAACAAATTTAACCCTTTTACTTATGAGTTTGGTTATGGGTTATCCAATCATAAAAATTCTGGATGAAATGCTGATAATAAATTGTTAAACAAATAAAAATGCATACCTCAATTACACTTGTCAGTGCAGAACATTCTTGGATTAATCTTGCCATAGAAGGATCAACAAATATTCAATCCTTAAAGACAATATGAACAAGAAACTAAATCTCCTAATTCCAGAATTCAGACATTCTATACTTCACATATAATTCATTTCATCAAAGAGTCTTTAGAATAGTGGTCAACTGATTTTCATGATCTTCATATCTTTAAGAGTACGCCAAGATATCATCAATAAATACCACTAAAAATTCATCAAGATATTCCTTGAAAACTTTATTTATTAGATCCATGAAAATAGAGGGTGAATTAGTCAGTCCAAAAGACATTACTGTAAACTCATAATGGCCATACATTGTTTGGAATGCTATCTTTTGAATGACGCCCTTCTTGACGCACAACTGATTGTATCCCGATCGAAGGTCAAACTATGATAAATATTGATATCCATGAAGTTGATAAAATAAATAATCAATGAGAGGTAGATGATACTTGTTCTTTATTGTTATAGCATTGTTCTCCCTGTAGTAAATGCACAGCCTCATAGATCCACATTTCTTCTTAATAAAAAGAACAGGGGCTCCCCATGGAGAAGCGCTAGGGAGATTAAATCCTTTATTACTAAATTCCTCTAGTTGATTATTTAGTTCCACTAATTCCACAGTGACAATTCTATTAGCGGTCTTTGATATGTGCCTTGAACCAGGAATTAAGTTAATGGAAAACTCAAATTTTTGTTCTGGAGGATGCCTAGTTATGTCCTCTTGAAACACATTAAAATATTCTTGTACAATAGGCACATCCTCTATTTGAACATTCCTTTCCTCACCCATAGTTATTTTACTATCTTCCTCCCCAGTAATTGAATTTAGTAGAGATATTGGGGATAGATCTAGATGAGAATCAGATAGTGATTTTTCTTCACTAAAGATAAGGGATTCCTTATCATCATCAAAAATTGTAACCTCATTCTTCTTAAAATAAATTTTAACATCATGTTCTGAAAGCCAGTCCATACCGAGGATTATATCAAATTCCATCATGGGTATGGAAATAAGATCAGTAGATAAAGCAAATATATATTCTATAATGGTAATTTATTGACAAAACATTGTTGCAATGACACTTCCCTTAGGAAATTTGACCGACAAATCCCTTGTTAAGTCAAATTGGAAATATCTAATTTTCGTGGAAAAGTGGGAAGATATGAAAGAACATAATTATCCAGAATCAAATTAGGCATTGTCAAATTATGAGGAAATGATTAAAGTACCTACCACCATTTCGTTCGGAGCTTCAACCTCACAAGTTATAATCACATAATCATGGCACTAATCCCTTGGCCTTTTCTGAGGTAAGTTTCCTTGACACATAGGACATTAATTTACATAATACCCCATTTCATTACAATTGTATCATTGAACATTGACAAACTATTTCTTCTCCTTGCAATGACGAGCTTGGTGGCCTTTTTTCCACACTTGTAACAATCTCCCTTCCCCTTTAGGCATGTACCGGGATGTTTCTTCCATTAATTACTGCAGGATAAAAATTCAACATTTCCCTTCTTCCCCTAACTTACCTTTTCATAGTTTTCTACTGATCTCTTCATCTATTGATTAGATTTAATGTCATAAGGCTTAGCGAATTCCTTTTCTATCTTGATAGTACATGATACTATATCATCGTACGATGAGAAGGATTATGAGACTAATGCCCAAGGGAGAAATGGTTTTAACCCATAAATTAATCGATCAATCTTACTTCTTGGGTTACATATATAATCTACAAAATTCCTTCCTAGCCTTGTAAAGTTAGCCTCATACACTGCGAAATTCTCATCCCCCTTTTTCCTTAAACATTGAAATTTCCTTTCTATATCAACTCAATGTTTATGAGGAAATTATTTTTCTAATAAAATCTCTTAAAAATACTTCCATTTCATATTTGATACTTCTTCATCCTCCTTTGTTTCTTGAATTAATGACCACCATTGATCTGCATATCCTGAGAGGCGATAAACTGCCATGAAAACCTTTTCCCTTTTACTACTCCTCAAAGCATGAAATATTTTCTCTAAGGAACATATCCATTGCTCAGATACAAATGGATTTTTAGTACCATTTAATGTTGGTGGTTGTTGCCTCATGAAGCAGTCTAACATTAATCTTCCTCATTGTGGATCAGGGTGCTCCATACGGGTAGGGTTATTATTCATAACCTAAGTGAGTTGTCCCAGTATGGTTGTAATTTGTTCTACACTAGTTGCATCACCAGCTCCACTATAATTATCATGGGTATGAAAGAAATAACTACATGGATTATGTACGTTGATACAGTTTCCATTCCTTCCACTAGGTTTCATTTCTAAACAATAGGATACACTAGGTTTGTTTATGAATCACAATGAATAATTCCAAACCTATAAAATACTTAACATAAGTTGAATAGTTTATGCATATAATCTGTACTCATAAAAGTGTTTTTTTGGGGAAGTATTTACTCAATAATCAATTATAATGGTTTGTAATGAAAATGTGAATTATCCTAAGCATATCCCCTAGGAGTGTCAAAGCAGGTGCGCAGTAAGGCCTGTTGTTGTGTACTAAGATACCACAATTCAAGCCTGAAACTCCTTGTCATAGTTTTCACTCCTAGATATATCAATTCTAGAACCACATCCACCGGTAGTATCCACATAGGGATATATTTCGTGGCAAACCCAAATAATATTTACATTACCAATTTTTTTGAATGTTCTTATATACAAATCCTCAAATTTTATCTTAGGTTAATGTTCTCTAATTACAGTTTTTATAAATCTAGATTCCATGGTTTGTACTAAACTTCCTCTAATACCAACTATAATTCCCCGACCCAAGTTGCCCAGAGTTAGTGAATTATTACATAACATTGGAATGATCAAAAGAGATCAAGTCCTGAAACACCTATTAGTTTAGAAGCCTTGTAGGTACTATATACATACATAAGTTTTAAATTTTATTATAAAATGAAAAAAAGAATCATTGTTTCTCTGTATAACATACCCATATCCTTTAGCCTATCCATGTAGGTGAGTTATAATATACTTCTTCACATCGTAGGAAAAATAGAAAATAATAAAGGGGTGAGCTTAGATGCTCGGTAAGGATAACAATATTGCGGAAACATTCATAAATGAGCATAAACATTGAAGGCAATTTATAAGACTAAAACATAAGCCTTTTAAAAATAAACCTAAACATAATATAGAAAAGATAAATCAAATAATTCCATTTATTTATTCATATGTATATTCTAATAGTCGAACAATCACATGTAATATAAATAGCTAATT
Organism: Viscum album; assembly: GCA_963277665.1. Lineage (NCBI taxonomy): Eukaryota > Viridiplantae > Streptophyta > Magnoliopsida > Santalales > Viscaceae > Viscum > Viscum album. The sequence goes on from OY728167.1 coordinate 403,269,603, forward strand.
TCATAATGATGGAATGCATAATGCCAGACATCATAACCACATAGTCAAGGCATTGTTCTAAGACCCAAAATATAAATTTTTTCAGGGCCTTGTGCCAAGACACTAGTTTGTCTCATGAGACATACGGATGCATTGAGGGGATATAGCAGGCCTCGCCTATCTTTTACTAAATCCAATTCCTTCCTCATATTAAAAGGGTGAAACATAACATAAATATTCATATTAAACTATGATAAGAAAATAATTTAACCATAAATCATGAATGACATGAAAATAGCACATCCACAGTCAAACATATCATACAAATATCAATACAATATGGAATATTTTATCATAATAAATCAACATCAATTAAACATAAAATATAATAATATATGTTGACATAGATAAAATCAATCCACAAACTATTTGTTAGAAATATATCTTTCTACTTTGAAATCATTTAAAAGTTTCACAATTATAAAAGAAAACATTTATTTTGAAAATTTTCATATAATATTTTATGGGAATATTTAAAGGTGTTAGAATGGTGCAAAATAGCCGCACCCACCATATAATTTAAAAAAAATTCATTTCGTAATTTGTTGAAAAGGTCATAAAGTATCTTGTTTAAAAAATGACGAAAAGATTCCATTTAAGAGATTTTATAAATTTTCAAACAAGAGTATAAATTAATTTAAACCATAGTTAAGGAAATAATAAATTTTTTGAATTCAATCATTAATAAAATCATATTTTGATGATAAATATGTCCCAGTAGATACTTACATATAAACAACTTCAGGTAATAAATTGATTGTAAAACTAACACATACCTTGTACTTTTCCTTAGTTGAGGGTAAGTTAACCTACTATATAATGGTTAAATTTTTTTATTAAATTATTCATGAATCACATACATAAATATGATATTATAAATGATCCTAAAATATGGCGTTGTTAATAATATTTCAGCAGTATCATTGTTTCGAGTGTTAAATGATTCATTTTCCTTCATATGTTTCGTTACGTAAGTCAGGTTTTCTATAGATAGGATGTATTTGATTCATATCCTTAAAGATATTAAGTTCTTAAGCATTATTTTTATTCATCAAATGAAAATTATTCTGGAATGGTTACGATGGTGAATCAAATCTCATCGTGTCGTGCAGACGGTAAGCCGTACGTACGCACGAGCGACAATATCATTCTATTGATGGTGAAATTATATGAAATTGGATAGTATATTATATTTAATGAATACTTAACATGTTATATTTATTATTTACATCAATTATACTCATTATTATACCCATCCAAAGAATGACGTGTTGAATAACAAACTACACCACGACGTTGAGACGGGAAACCGTACGTACGCACATATGGTTACTTTGTCATTTATAGGATGGATAGAATAATGAATATGGTTGTACCATATTTATAATAACATAGTAGTATGTATAAGGTACTGTATTTATTATTTTGGTATGGAAATAACAAATAAAGAGGAAGTGGAAGACGAAAAGAACTTTGAAAGAGGTGATAAAATAATGACCTCTTCTTCTGGTGTTTCCTTTTGATTTGAACAAAAGGGATCCTTAGGTAAGATTTATGATCAAAGTAATGCCTCTAGGTTGAAGTGAGGGTAGTCGGAAGGATATTTGAGAAGGGTCTGTCCGAGTAAAATGGATTTGGAGGAGTGAATTTAAGAGAAGGGGAAATACCCTTTTATAAGAGAGGAGAGGGGAACTTTAGGAAAATCTTGAAATATTAATTTATTCTAAAATTATTTTCGGTTTTTAATAGATGAAAATGGATTTATTTCTAGAATAATGTGTTTATGTGTCTAAATACTCTCATAAAATAGGTTTTAGTAAAGTTTAGGTCACCATATTAACCTTATCATTTATATTTAACACTTAGTTAAATAGTTTAACATTTACCATGTATTCTTGTATTTTTATATTACATGGTTAATAAACATACTATAAAATTCCAAGTGGACATCAAGTGGTTAATTAATTACATATATAACCTTATATAATTCCTTTGGCTGAATATTATATTTTTAGGAAAATTATATCATTTAATAAAATAGTATCTGTTTCAAAACCCATTTATGTCAATTTTGACACTATTTAGTATTTGGTTTTTGTGAAAGTCATCAAAACTTGATTAAATCGAAAAAATACATTGAATAATACTTAAAATGTAATATTCAGCTATAAAATTTGTGTATGGCTTCATAAGTTTCAATTTACATTAACTTTAATACTTATAATATCAATTATTTTAATCTTTCATTAATAAGGTAATTATTGCATCATCATTGTGTCATAAATAAATTTACTTATTTAATTTCTAAAAATAATAAATAAAAAACTATGATGTAGGAAATACTTTTATATTTATAATGAATATTTATAGTTGAATTTATCTTATGTGTAACCCTATATTAAAAATGTTTTAGTTATTAAACTTTGATTTTAACACTTTTAACTCTTCTTTAAGTAAAATATATTAAATGTACTATTCGAATCCATTTCAATAAAAAAGGATCACATTTTTTTCTTATTGTTTATTTTGGTCGAAATAAACTTATCCTATAGAATTATGACATGTTTTAGGGTAATTATAATATCATTTTTACCTATAATTACCCTGTTTACTTTTAACCGTGGTAAATAAAATTCAAATGTTATTATTCACTAAAAATTATTTTCATCCTATTGAACCAAATTTTACTTAATGATGTAAACTTTTTATATATGATTTTTTAAATTCAATTCATAGATGCAGTAAAATTTCATTTTATGCAAAATTTCAAATGTGCCTAGAAGGTGGGAAAAAGTCGTTAAAAAGTTCAATAAAATTTTATATATCTAATCTTATTATAAAATGACTCCAATGAATTAAATTGGATTAATATAGGTATTATGTGTCTATTTTGACTTTAAAATAAATTTAAATTAAAAAATAATTATTTAAATAAAAATTCGGTTTTAAACAATAATTTTTTTCACTATTCATCAAAAATTGAATCTGTTCAGAAAAATACCAAAAAATATCCCTAAGATAATTTTGATATTAAAAATCTAAAAATTATTTCCAATTTGAAAAAGATAATTTATAAAATTTTAAAAAGTGGTTATTACTATTTATAATTGCTTTTTTAAACGGCTAGTTTATTTGGTCGTGGTGTGCTAGAACTTAGGGTTGCGTACAACACAAGCTATTGTATTATTCAAAGAGAAACATACCGTGGAAGCTTGGCGTGTTACAGGTAAGAGTAATATGTTATCATTCAAACTATTAACAATATTAATAACATTCATATATATATATATTATCTAAGAAATAACTAGTGGAACTGATAAAAAATTTTATAAACCAATGTCCCACAATACACCTTAGGAGGGAGGGGTGAATTTAAGTGACTTTAAATTTCTTCATAATTAATTTGTAATTGGTTCTTATCATCATGTTTACAAATATAACTTGAATATATCATGATTATTACACTCATGCACAACCAAATTCATAATTAATAATAAATCACGGACACCAAATTTTTACATGGTTCTCCCTAAATGATCTATATCAATGTATAAGATATCAATACGGTATTTATATTCAAAATAATAAATACTATAATCATTTGTGATTAATATTTTAGTAAAATTTCACTGATCACCCATGGATTATGATCTCTTCCTCTCTATTTCTCAACACTTTACAAGAGTTTTACAACAATATATCATATCGATACCTAAGTCAAACTCACAAGAATATTGATAAAATATATGACCCAAAGAAATAAATGTTTTGCTCCCAAATCTTATGTTCAACACTTTTTGATCTTTATTTTTGTGCATTGAAACTCTAAACTTCCAGAACTGATCTTTCAATATATTTCTATATGATCACACATTACACCTTTATATCATATATTAAATAAATTTTATAGTTGGTTCAATATTATTTCTTTATTCCGAATACTCTATATTCCCTCTCTCCTTCTTATCTTCTTCTATTTATTATGATCCAATTTATCCTAGAAATTTTTAAATTAAAATAAAAATTTCATATTTCAATCAATATTCAACTTCCTCTATATAAAATTTACCCATTTGATTTTTTCTTTGTTAATATTAGTGATTAATATTCATATAGCCAGTTAATAGTTGTCCCCACACATCACTATACCTAATTAAGAATCCAATGTTATCAATTCTATTGAAATTCTCCAAATTTCCAAAATCATGAATTTATATGAAATATTTCAAAATAAAATAATAATACATACATAAATTTCTTGTTGAATCTAGTTGTGATAGAATACTCCATGCCATGATCTTGATTTATGTTACAACACAACATAAATCACAACTTTATCATATATTATACTCTTTTCATAGTCGAAACATCATGAGATGGGTTTTTTAATTGCTATAGGAACCTTGAATCACAACATGATAAATATTTAAATATTATTGATCTCTAATATTTTCATGTTGTGACTCACTTTGAGGGTGTGGACGACTTGAAATATGAAAAATTATGAGATTACTCTAAACATCCATTATGGTTCAAACATGTTTCCCACAACATGGAAATTATCAGTTGTATTTTATGATTTCTATTGTGTATCGTAATACATGATTGGATGATGATATTACCCTTATGTACGATATCCTCATGGGATATAAAATTTAAATTTTCTAGAAACTATATCCATCAAAGTGACCAGTATTTCACAATGAAATAATATATTACATATCAACCAAAAAAATCATACCCCACAAACATATGTCTTTTTTTCAAAAAATATTCACCTCCTAAAACCTTTCATAAAAAAGGAATAATATATTTCTTCCTTTCTCTTAATTCAACATCGTATAGGAAATTACATATCATCCATACCATTTAATAATATCCATTCAGCATGTGACACTTTTACATGCATTATGACTCATCTAGATTACTTTTACATAATATGTATAAAATATTACATAACGGATATTAAAAATTCAAAAACATAAAAAACGTTATGAATATAAGGTTTTGATCATTTTTTTTTACATTTTTCCAAACACACCAATCATCGTGAGATATATGTGAATATTTATTGTTCTAGTTTTACAACATAAAAAACATCAAATTACATCTCTAGGCATACCAAATAATCTATAAAATCATTCAGAAATTCGAAACTCCATCAAATGACTTCCAAAAGATAATAATTAAAAAATAACAATTATATTTTAAAAAAAGTATTGATTTTTTTGCCTCTTTTTCCATCTATAGACTTATAATAGATTACCCCTAGATGGAGTAACTAAATAAGTTTACCCTGATGGTTGATTTAATAATGACACATGATATTATTTTTCTTGGATGAGGCATGAATAACTCGGATCATTGCAGACTACATTATTTGTACCACATGCACTGTAATGTACTTGTAACTTTCTATGTTCATGTTGACCACTATAATATATATATATATATACCATATATAAGACCACATGAATTCTTTCACTAGTCACCCAAAAGAAACATCATTTCATATTACTAATTTATAGTTATGAAAGTTGATATATATCATCACATGTTACTTATTTTTTTCATGTTCAGTTTTTAAGATGTGTTCATTGAAATAGAATTATAAAAATTTATTATTTCATACTTACATCGACATTGGATGTGTCTTACCATTCCCTTCCAAAATAATTAATCAAATCCCCATCCATCAGGGTTTATAAAATCTACAAAAAAATTATATAATTAAAATAACATTAATTAAATATTTTTTACAGGAATTATCAATATAATGATTAAATTCACAAAAATTAAAAAAAATTAATTTAGATATATATATAAATTATAATCATGAAACATAATAAATTGAAAAAAAATAATTATTTTAAAAGAAAATTAATTCAATTATATAATTATAATATTTATATTCAAAGAAAAATACAAATGAAAACAATAGGAAATCATCAATATTTATGAACATATAGTGTACTGTTGCACCAACAGATCAACAATCATTATGGTATTAATTATAGATAAAATAATAATAGTATTAAGGCTAAGTGAGTATTTTATAATTGGGAATGAATTTTTTTTATTTTCATGTAAGTGGTTATATAATAAGAGAGACAATGATTCCACTCAAAATAATATACAATAATTGAACATTAGTGGATTGTTGTGCACCATCACATCGTCATGTGTATATTCCATAAACCTAGCACAGTAAAGGTGAATTAAGTAATATTTTATATGATTTTTTATTTATAACAATTATATTTTTTGTAAAGATAGTAATGTTCTAACTAATCACTAAACAACGTAATTTTGGGGATGAATTTTAAATTGACATAATCTTTCTCACCCACCTCTTCTGTAATAATCCATTATTGGGATTAGTAAAGATATATCATTTTGTAAATTATTGAATATTGGTAACATTAGTCTGATTATTGGATGAATTTTTTTAATAAATTAATATCTTTGATTACCATGTAAATTCAATTTAGGATGTGGTAAAATGTATAGAAATGTTACATACATAACATGATTATTTATTTCATTCACCATTTCAAAAATCCTATGTTTATTGTATTTGGAAACTATGACTATATGAAATTAAATATTTATAATACCATAAAAAATTAATAAAATCCTTCATTTTATACCTCATATATTTTGACCAGACTATTTTTTAATATAGGGGATCACTTGGCCTCATACATCAATGAAAGAGAAATCTAAAATCCATGTAATGGGGAATACATAAAACTGTGGTAAACATGAAAAATATGATATATCATGAGATAAATATGTATCAAATGGTATCATAACATTTCATAAGGATGATTTATAGTAGACAAACATGGAAAAGAATTATGGAATAACACGAGATAATTCATTCAAATAAAGGATTTTAAGATAATATTGTGTTATAAAAATAAAACATGGAATATATAGGTGTCAATAACGATAATGTATCATAAACATAACAGTCAAACATCATAAGAATAAGTCAAGTATCATTGGTTGGATATCATAACATAGCGTTCTATTATCTTTACTATGGTAACAATACATATTGTGTTTTTCTCATTATCCATACACCATAACATGGTGTTTTATGCTCATTTATCATGAACCTTATATATCACCTCTGGAGATATAATATTTACCTAATAATATTACTAGATTTAAAATTCCAATACCACAAATCAAATATTTATATTTTTTAAACCATGTGTTCCACATAGAAATAAAATACAATAATGATCAAGAATCGACCCATAAGAATATTATAAATAACTTGTTTTGAAAAAAAAATTTGTATCAAAATCCTATATAGAAATTCAGGATATAATTCATGGATAAAAAATTAGATATATAGATAAATAAAAATAAAATAATATATAGAGTCTTATGACTTTCCTATCTTAATGAAAGAACTATTAATTTAGCAAAATTAGTAGAAAATAAGTCAAAAGTTGAAGTAGGAATAAATTGAGGGGAAACATAGGAAAAGTTAAATTAAAAAGTACAATAATATTTTATGTAATCAGAAATAAAATTTTATTTAGTAGAAGAGAATTTAATTCCAATTTATATAATTTTCAAAAATGAATATTTCATGGAATAGATATGGAATGGAGTGTTTCAAAAATAAGTTAAACAAATAAATTGATTTTTAAAGAGTAAGACGTGAAATTTTCAATCAATTTTATAACAAATAAGAATGATATATTCAAATAAATTATACGAAATGATATAATTAATATGGAAACAGATATATATAGTTCAAAATATAATACATAAAAGAAGAATGCATAAAGATAATTAATTTGAACCTAGATGAGAACCAATGTAACACCCCGAGATTTTATGAAAAATGTTCTTTTTAATTTCACAAATGTCTTGTGTTGTACGCTACACCAAAAGGATCTTGCACAACACACATCCTTGACTTGCCTTGCATTACACGCAATCGCGACCTTCCTCGATAGCGTGTATTGTACGCAATACCGGGTTTTAATAAACAACGATATATTATTATAATATTGTCATGAACTAGCCGTTATGAATAGTATTAACTAAATTTTGAATTTTATAACATTATTATTCATCTTACACATTTTCTAGAACAAGGTATAAGAACAAAATAAATTTTTCGGGTAAAATAAGTATTTTTCAAAAAAAATGCAGTTTTGCCGCCTTTTGATGGCGCACCGACTATAAATCTAGTTTTTGACATGTTTATATGTTCAATTTGACAAAATAAAATTCTTCTTTTGAATCAAGATATAAAAATTTACATTAGATAAAATTTTGATATTTTTCCGATAACTTTCATATTTTAATGAATAGTAAAAACACGCTATATTTTAATTAAAAACAAATTTTTTCATCATAATATCTTATGTGGTTAAATTATAATATTGAATGGTTTTAAAGTATAAATAGAATATATTTTTACCATTTAATATAATGTATGCCATTAGCATTGATTTTACCTTGAATTCGTAGGTTAAATCAATTCAATCTTTTGCAATGTTTTAAACAAAAACCCGTTTTCATTCGACAACGGGATTAATTTTAATTTAATTTCTGCAACTTCTGTGTATTTAATTTGAAAAAATGGATTCCATATTTCGAATCAGTGGGTTCAAATTATGTTAATAGGCTACTTTTAATTTTTGAGAATTATGAATAGTAACTACGGTAAATTTTATTTACCATAGTTAAAGGTAAATCGGGTAATTAAGGGTAAATATAATATTATAAAATTACCCTAACACATGCCAAAATTCTATTTGATGGATAAAAGTAAACCCATATCAACTAAGGGTCGGATTAGATTCATTTTATGGACTTTTGACCATGAAAATAATTTAATTATTATTAAAACCAAAGAAAGTGACAAACATGTCACTCTCTTAAATCTTATAAGTATAATAATTTTAACTTAGTGATAAACATCATAAAACTTCGAACATGAATAATCTCCAAAAATCTAACAAAATTATCTACATCATGATAATTTATTTATAATTTTTTGGGATTAAATAATTATCATTAATTGTGACACAATAGTGATGCAGAAATTATTTGTCTAGTGAAAAATCAATAATATGGTTTTTATTAAACTAATAGTGAACATAAAAGGCACAAAACCCTGACCAAAACTTATTGGTCATGTAAATATAAACTATAAACATCCAATGGTCGAATATTTGACCATTTGGAGTCTTATACAAGAAATTATGACACTTATATTATTTTATTTTAAATAATGCCAAAGTTGTCACCTTCATAATTTAATAAATATAATAATTTAAATATTGTGATTTTAAGATAATAAATTCTAGGAAAAGTATTATTGTGAAATTTAATATATTTATATTCATAAGAGGATTTTATTTTAAATTTTTATGCAACAAATAAGTATATTAAATAATTATACAGAAATGATGTAGTAATTATTTTATTAAGAGATAAACCAAATAAATGGTTTTAAAAATAATAAAATAAATATTATATGAACTATTTAATGTGATACACTGCCTTTATAGATACATATGACCTTTTATTAATATATTAAAGATTTTATTTCGAACATATATTCTGTATATATTTTATTTAAATTCAAATAAATGAATAGTGTCAAAATTGACACTATTGTTATTTTACAAAAATAACATATTATAAAATTGTTTAAAAATCACAAAAATATTTAAAAATTATAAATTTATATTTATATGGTCTATAATGTTATAAAATAAACAATTATGGAAAATTCACAACAAATAAGTAGTTATTTGTTAGAATTTAAAATTTAGAATTTTATTACCACAAATAAACTTAAATAGATTAAATAAGGATAAATCAAAATGATAAGGTTTAAAATAAGATCCAAACATGTCTAAATTTGATTGGTTGATGAGATTACAACCCTATATCATCTAATATTTGAATATGAGTCATTTTTGGAGGTTTTTAAGTGAGGTTACATTTATTATAAATTAATATTTTTAAGAATTCCTAAGGTACCCCTCTCCTCCCTTATAAAAGGACACCTCCTCCCCCTCCTCCTCACACCAATTTGAACACTCAAGCTCGTCCAACCCCTGCCATTTTCTCCTCTCCACTTCCCTAGAATAATCCTAGAGGTCCTGGTCTTCTTCAAAGACCAATATTAGTTCCCTAAGTGGAGGATTCAAAGAGGCGTTCCAAAGAAGAGGTAATATCCATTACCGATCTTTTCAATTTCTTTCTTCTTCAACTTCTTCTTCTTTAGTTGTTTCATGATAAAGTAATAACATCAGTATTACTTAAATACTGATATGTTATTATAAATATGAAACAACTCTAATTAATCTTCTATCCATCCTACGGAAAAAGGAAATCACCGCGCGTGCGTACTTACGGAATACCGTCTCCACGCCGTGGTGTAATCTATTTTCCACCACCACCTTAATTGGATGGGTATAATGGTTTAATGAGTAACTATATATGATTATTATAAAGTGATATTGATACTGAAATATTATACATACACTTCAACACAATTCCATGACCATGGGAACGATATCATCGCTCGTGCGTACGTACGGACTACCGTCTCCACGACGCGATGAGATTCATTCTCAATGATTAACCATTCATGAATGATTATAAAGTATATATAATAAGTACTAATGAAATATATGAAATAATAATTATACTGGAATTATTTATATTTATATTTATGTCATCTACTTAATTCCATTCAATTCGATAAGGAAACGAAAACAGCGTTCATGCGTACGTACGGACTACCGTCTCCATGAACGGTGTATTTCTTTCCATTTACTGGTTTATTATATATGTATATTCTGAATATATATATATAAATCATGTTTTATATTCTGGAATTAAGTAATCATGATCTAAGTAATCATATGAATAATTACAAGTTAAAAACACGAACGACAAATGAGACGATTTTACCCAAAATGCTACTTTAACATGAATTTACAAAAGAACGGGTAATATAAAGTCATAAGTGGAACATATATGATATAATAACAATGAATATGATTCTGGAATAAGTCAATAACATGATTTAAATCATTATACAGGAGGTTGGGACACTTACAAAGCAATTCAGACCTAAGGTAAGGGATAAATTTTCAATCTCATTTTTATCCGAGATTGCTTATACGTAAGTATTTATTGGGGTTACGTTTATCATCCATGACCATGATTTCTAAAAATGATTTCATAAAATTTTTACCATTCTTACATGGATTTTTAAAGTTATTTTTACCCTTTATTTACTTTTTACCACATTGTATGAATGAAATCTTTTGTTTGGTTACCATATAAGGTACTTTTTGACTTTTTCGATAAAAGTACGAGAAGAATGTTTTTTTTAACTTATACGGCATGAATGGATTTTTAAAACATTATTTCCCAGAAGATTACTTTACAAGTTTTAATGTTTATTTTTAATCAACTTCTTTTAGTTTAGAATTGTATGACATGTTAAGAAAGGAAAAGTGTTTTTGAAGCAGAAAGGATATTTTCCTCAAGAATGGAGTTCAAATGTTTTATCAAAATTATTTTCCATCTAAGATAATATAGGGTTCTGTTTCTATCCCTATTATTACATGGATTTGATTATGTTGTGATGGAAATATTTTTATGAATTCCATTATCTTATATGAATTGTTTTATGATGTCATGTTGTTTAAGAATCCCATTTTTACTACATGGGTTATGAAATGATGTATGATTTATGATTTTGTGGAACACATAAGAATGGTATCATTATGAGATGGGTGGGACCTATATCTCCCTCCAATGCATTGGGTAAAGATTTTATATCTCATGAGATAGACAGGGCTGGAACGGTAGGTTATACCGGTTCAGTGAAACAGGACTGGAACGAGGGTGACTCGATTCAGAAAGGGACTTTGTCCACTAAGATAGTCTTGGCAATGAGTCTTGACTAACAAGAAATGATTATCTATGATTATGTGTGTATGCCACAAAGTTTCATGTTCTATGTTATGATTATTGGGATTACATTTCACTTCTATGATTTATCCCATGTTATGAAATTATGATCTCTTTTGCAGGTTAAGATTTCCAAAAGTTATGTGCTTGTGTATACGATGAGATTTATATTTCTTTTGTTTACCCTTACTGAGAATTTGAGCTCACCCTTTTATGTTTTCTTTTCCCCAGGATATAAAGAAAGGTTTTAGGTAAAAAAAAAGGAAGATCTTTATGGGAGATATTGGAGATCTTTCACCACGATTAGAAGATTACGTTCTGAGTTTCCAAAGACACTAAACTATTACGATCCTTGTGTGTGTGTTTTTGTTATGTACTAAGTATTCCGCAAATGTAATGTAATGTCCATGTACGTCAGGCTTCGGGTCTCTATAGTTGGTATCAAAGGGAAGGTTTAGTCAACCTTTGGAAACTAGGATGCGAAAGCGTTAGTGAGATCCCTAGAGATATTTCTAAGGTATATCCAGGGATTTCCCTAAGGATAAGTATACGTATAAGATACAGTCCTAGAACTATGGTAACGATCATAGAATTTAACCTAAGAAGTTAGATATTGAGGATACTCCCCCTTTATAATGTTGTTTTCCCTAGCATGATTTTTGCCTCTCACACTATTCTTTTGGGGTTTTAGACGATGGCTGGAACCCGAAAGAACCGTGTTGATCAATGCAATGGACAATGCAATGATTGTCCTCCTGAACAAACAAATGTTATGAGAGATGGAGTGAAAAATCTTATTGCCATACTTACACAAGCTATGAATCATTCTGGACTTCCAAATGAGCAGAGAAGGGAAAAATATTCTATTGAGTCCTTCATGAGGCAACGTCCACCTTCTTTGAGTGGGTCTTCTGATCCACTTGTTGCTGAACAATGGATCAGTACTACTGAAAAGATATTTTCAGTTCTTCAATGTTCTGAACATGATAAAGTCATCTTAGCATTATATCGTTTGGAAGGTGAAGCTGATCAATGGTGGAATCTTATCAAGAATACGAGGCCAAGAGATGAAATTGAGTCCATGGAATGGGACGAGTTCAAGAACTTGTTTTTCAGTAAGTACTTCCCTCGTATTCTTCGAACAAAGATGGAGAAAGAATTTCTTGAACTGAAGCAAAGGGATGATGAATCTATTGGTACCTATGAAGCAAATTTTACAAGACTTGCAAGGTATGCATCTGGCATTATCATCCAACCTGAAAGTAAAGTTGATCGATTTTTCAGTGGCTTAAAACCAAGTCTTCGAAGGGCATTAGCTATAAGATACTTCAGTAGCTATGAAGAAATTGTGCGTTGTGCTGTCAAGGTAGAAATGGAAGTTGGTGTTACATATCCATCTCATGGTTTTGACAAGAAACAAAAGATGGAGTTCAAGGAGAAATCTCAGAATAATGGTGAAAAGAAGATGAATGTTTCCTTATGCACAAAGTGTGGAAAGAAGCATGGTAGAGATTGTCTTAAAGGGACTAGAAAATGTTTTAAGTGTGGAAAAGAAGGTCATCGAGCAGCTGAGTGTCGAAGTAATGGAAAAAGGGGTTCTAATGATGTGAATAAAGAAAACACTACAGAGAATGCACCACCAACACTTTAATGCTTCAAGTGCAAGGAAATGGGGCATTATGCTAATAAATTCCCTAATCCAAGGGTTAGTGCTGATCAACATGAGCAACCAATGAAGGCAAAGGACAAAGGGAAGTCACATGCGATCACAATTGGCGATGTTGAATATGACAACGATGTGGTGTAATGATTAAGTGTTTATGTAATGGGATTCCAAAATAATGTGGTATCATAAAGTATTGGAATATTTATTGTTGGTCTAATGTGGTATTCAAAGTGATTGAGATATTTTTAGAAATAAGATGATATGCGCATAATGAAGGGAAAACGAGAAAATGAAATGTTTAACAGTATTCATGAGCTCATGATTGATATAAGTACTAAGTGATATCATGGTTTGAGTATATAGAATTATGAGGATTTTGGTATGTGGAAAGAGTTATCTTTTGACAGCACTCATGCTTTCACTAAGATTCAATGGGTATTCATTTTTCAAGAGATTACATGATTATGGTATTCACATGACTGGAATGTGACGAACAAGATATATGAGGGATAAATGATGGCATTCACGTGATCATTTTCTCTATACTATGAGATTGGACCGAAGTATTTTAGATAAGTCTAAAGATTATAATGGATTATGTTGGACATAAGTTAGTATAAAACGTTTTTCGATATTATTAATGGGATGTTATAGTAATGTAGTTTTAGAAAAAGGACAACCTGCAGGACGGGCGACAGCCCATCGCGTCGGACAAGGCTGTGGGAATCGAACCCACAACCGAAGTGCGACTGGCCTTTATCGCCTACCACTGGCCTACAGGAAGTCCCCGTTTAGTAGAAACTAGTTTTATTATATTAAGCAGTATGATATATGAAGTATAAGTCCATTTTAGGAACCATATATGATTAATCTCACTATAGAATGACTTATGTATATTTAATAACATTTGCTAACCTTTTGTTTGAGACAGATGGAATGACCAGTCATTCTATCACATGATCTGCTAATGCTTCACGAATAACAAATTCAACTTCATTTATTTAAGAGATGAAGTGGAAATTGTTCAAGGCACGAACAACAGTGAGATTGTACCAAAATAAAGTAAGTATTTATTCTAATTCAAATTCTTTAACTTTAGGGAAATGATCATGAAAACCAAAAATGTTGTCCTAGTGCTATTATATCAGATTAATCAGATGGTACCTTAGATCGTCACAAATTTATGGATTTGTGATTGCTGGCTATTCCATAGCCATGTTCTCTACCACTCTCCATCAAAACATGATGGTTATATTTCTCTTCCATATCCATATTTTTACCTATGTGGAAACCCAGCGATTAGTTTATTTGGGTAACCGTTACATTTCATACTTTCGTTTTTAAATATTGGTTTTGGTATTCCTTTTTACGATGTGGGTTTCTATTAAAGAAACTTTCGAATAGTAAACCATTTATAACCCCGACGAATTTCGAGGGCGAAATTCATTTTAAGGGGGGTAGAATGTAACACCCCGAGATTTTATGAAAAATATTCTTTTTGATTTCACAAATGTCTTGTGTTGTACGCTACACCAAAAGGATCTTGCACAACACACATCCTTGACTTTCCCTGCATTACACGCAATCGCGACCTTCCGCGATAGCGTGTGTTGTACGCAATACTGGGTTTTAATAAACAACTATATATTATTATAATATTGTCATGAACTAGCCGTTATGAATAGTATTAACTAAATTTTGAATTTTATAACATTATTATTCATCTTACACATTTTCTAGAACATGGTATAAGAACAAAATAAATTTTTCGGGTAAAATAAGTATTTTTCAAAAAAAATGCAGTTTTTCCGCCTTTTGATGGCGCACCCACTATAAATCTAGTTTTTGACATGTTTATATGTTCAATTTTACAAAATAAAATTCTTCTTTTGAATCAAGATATAAAAATTTACATTAGATAAAGTTTTGATATTTTTTTGATAACTTTCATATTTTAATGAATAGTAAAAACACGCTATATTTTAATTAAAAACAACTTTTTTCATCATAAAATATTATATGGTTAAATTATAATATTGAATGGTTTTAAAGTATAAATAGAATATATTTTTACCATTTAATATAATGTATGTCATTAGCATTGATTTTACCTTGAATTCGTAGGTTAAATCAATTCAATCTTTTGCAATGTTTTAAACAAAAACTCGTTTTCATTCGACAACG
This sequence comes from Viscum album, assembly GCA_963277665.1. Classification (NCBI taxonomy): domain Eukaryota; kingdom Viridiplantae; phylum Streptophyta; class Magnoliopsida; order Santalales; family Viscaceae; genus Viscum; species Viscum album. The sequence goes on from OY728167.1 coordinate 403,285,468, forward strand.
GGATTAATTTTAATTTAATTTCTGAAACTTCTGTTTATTGAATTTGAAAAAATGGATTCCATATTTGGAATCAGTGGGTCCAAATTATGTTAATAGGCTACTTTTTATTTTTGAGAATTATGAATAGTAACTACGGTAAATTTTATTTACCATAGTTAAAGGTAAATCGGGTAATTAATGGTAAATATAATATTATAAAATTACCCTAACACATGCCAAAATTCTATTTGATGGATAAAATTAAACCCATATCAACTAAGGGTCGGATTAGATTCATTTTATGGACTTTTGACCATGAAAATAATTTAATTATTATTAAAACCAAAGAAAGTGACAAACATGTCACTCTCTTAAATCTTATAAGTATAATAATTTTAACTTAGTGATAAACATCATAAAACTTCGAACATGAATAATATCCAGAAATATAACAAAATTATCTACATCATGATAATTTATTTGGAATTTTTTGGGATTAAATAATTATCATTAATTGTGACACAATAGTGATGCAGAAATTATTTGTCTAGTGAAAAATCAATAATATGGTTTTTATTAAACTAATAGTGAACATAAAAGGCACAAAACCCTGACCAAAACTTATTGGTCATGTAAATATAAACTATAATCATCCAATGGTCTAATATTTGACCATTTGGAGTCTTATACAAGAAATTATGACACTTATATTATTTTATTTTAAATAATGCCAAAGTTGTCACCTTCATAATGTAATAAATATAACAATTTAAATATTGTGATTTTAAGATAATAAATTCATGTAAAAGTATTATTGTGAAATTTAATATATTTATCTTCATCATAGGATTTTATTTTAAATTTTTATGCAAAAAATAAGTATATTAAATAATTATACAGAAATGATGTAGTAATTATTTTATTAAGAGATAAACCAAATAAATGGTATTAAAAATAATAAAATAAATATTATATGAACTATTTAATGTGATACACTAATTTTATAGATACATATGACCTTTTATTAATATATTAAAGATTTTAGTTCGAACATATCTTCAGTATATATTTTATTTAAATTCAAATAAATGAATAGTGTCAAAATTGACACTATTGTTATTTTACAAAAATAACATATTATAAAATTGTTTAAAAATCACAAAAATATTTAAAAATTATACATTTATATTTATATGGTCTATAATGTTATAAAATAAACAATTATGAAAATTCACAACAAATAAGTAATTATTTGTTATAATTTAAACTTTAGAATTTTATTACCACAAATAAACTTAAATAGATTAAATAAGGATAAATCAAAATGATAAGGTTTAAAATAAGATCCAAACATGTCTAAATTTGATTAGTTGATGCGATTACAACCCTATATCATCTAATCTTCAAATATGAGTCATTTGATGAGGTTTTTAAGTGAGGTTAGATTTATTATAAATTAATATTTTTAAGAATTCCTAAGGTACCCCTCTCCTCCCTTATAAAAGGACACCTCCTCCCCCTCCTCCTCACACCAATTTGAGCACTCAAGCTCGGCCAAACCCTGCCATTTTCTCCTCTCCACTTCCCTAGAATAATCCTAGAGGTCCTGGTCTTCTTCAAAGACCAATCTTAGTTCCCTAAGTGGAGGATTCAAAGAGGCGTTCCAAAGAAGAGGTAATATTCATTACCGATCTTTTCAATTTCTTTCTTCTTCAACTTCTTCTTCTTTAGTTGTTTCATGATAAAGTAATAACATCAGTATTACTTAAATACTGATATGTTATTATAAATATGAAACAACTCTAATTAATCTTCTATCCATCCTACGGAAAAAGGAAATCACCGCGCGTGCGTACGTACGGAATACCGTCTCCACGCCGTGGTGTAATCTATTTTCCACCACCACCTTAATTGGATGGGTATAATGGTTTAATAAGTAACTATATATGATTATTATAAAGTAATATTGATACTCAAATAGTATACATACACTTCAACACAATTCCATGACCATGGGAACGATATCATCGCTCGTGCGTACGTACGGACTACCGTCTCCACGACGCGATGAGATTCATTATCAATGATTAACCATTCATGAATGATTATAAAGTATATATAATAATTACTAATGAAATATATGACATAATAATTATACTGGAATTATTTATATTTATATGTATGTCATCTACTTAATTCCATCCAATTCAATAAGGAAACGAAAACTGCGTTCATGCGTACGTACGGACTACCCTCTCCATGAACGGTGTATTTCTTTCCATTTACTGATTTATTATATATGTATATTCTGAATATATATATATAAATCATGTTTTATATTCTGGAATTAAGTAATCATGATCTAAGTAATCATATGAATAATTACAAGTTAAAAACACGAACGACAAATGAGACGATTTTACCCAAAACGCTACTTTAACATGAATTTAAAAAAGAACGGGTAATATAAAGTCATAAGTGGACCATATATGATATAATAACAATGAATATGATTCTGGAATAAGTCAATAACATGATTTAAATCATTATACAGGAGGTTGGGACACTTACAAAGCAATTCAGACCTAAGGTAAGGGATAAATTTTCAATCTCATTTTTATCCGAGATTGCTTATACGTAAGTATTTATTGGGGTTACGTTTATCATCCATGACCATGATTTCTAAAAATGATTTAATAAAATGTTTACCATTCTTACATGGATTTTTAAAGTCATTTTTACCCTTTATTTACTTTTTACCACATTGTATGAATGAAATCTTTCGTTTGGTTACCATATAAGGTACTTTTTGACTTTTCCGACAAAAGTACGAGAAGAATGTTTTTTTTAACTTATACGGCATGAATGGATTTTTAAAAAATTATTTCCCAGAAGATTATTTTACAAGTTTTAATGTTTATTTTTAATCAACTTCTTTTAGTTTAGAATTGTATGACATGTTAAGAAAGGAAAAGTGTTTTTGAAGCAGAAAGGATATTTTCCTCAAGAATGGAGTTCAAATGTTTTATCAAAATTATTTTCCATCTAAGATAATATAGGGTTATGTTTCTATCCATATTATTACATGGATTTTATTATGTTGTGATGGAAATATTTTTATGAATTCCTTTATCTTATATGAATTGTTTTATGATGTCATGTTGTTTAAGAATCCCATTTTTACTACATGGGTTATGAAATGATGTATGATTTATGATTTTGTGGCACACATAAGAATGGTATCATTATGAGATGGGTGGGACCTATATCTCCCTCCAATGCATTGGGTAAAGATTTTATATCTCATGAGATAGACAGGGCTGGAACGGTAGGTTATACCGGTTCAGTGAAACAGGACTGGAACGAGGGTGACTCGATTCAGAAAGGGACTTTGTCCACTAAGATAGTCTTGGCAATGAGTCTTGACTAACAATAAATGATTATCTATGATTATGTGTGTGTGCCACAATGTTTCATGTTCTAAGTTATGATTATTGGGATTACATTTCACTTCTATGATTTATCCCATGTTATGAAATTATGATCTCTTTTTCAGGTTAAGATTTCCAAAAGTTATGTGCTTGTGTATACGATGAGATTTATATTTCTTTTGTTTACCCTTACTGAGCATTTGACCTCACCCTTTTATGTTTTCTTTTCCCCAGGATATAAATAAAGGTTTTAGGTAAAAAAAGGAAGATCTTTATGGGAGATATTGGAGATCTTTCACCACGATTAGAAGATTACGTTCCGAGTTTCCAAAGACACTAAACTATTACGATCCTTGTGTGTGTGTTTTTGTTATGTACTAAGTATTCCGCAAATGTAATGTAATGTCCATGTACGTCAGGCTTCGGGTCTCTACAACCAATCAGCAGAGAAAACCCCTTATCAACTTAATAAGGAATGAATTGTATATTAATAGGTGTGATTATAATGAATTTCTATGTAAATTCCTATTAAAAGTAAATAATTATATTAAAATAAGAAATTTATTGAAAATTATATATATAGATACCAAATAGATCTTGAAAAATATAGGGAATACTAAATAAGATAATGATTCAGAGTGATTTCCTTAAAATTTTGTTAACAAATGAAATAATAATGAAATAAATATTGAATATGAAAATTCTATGTAAATACAAAAAATATATAGGAAAAAATAAATATGATAATTACACTACTCAATATATATATATATATATAATTTTGATAGAGAAGGTTGAGCTTATTTAAGAGATAAGATAGATAAAATAATCATGTTAGCATAAGTCTGGAATTGTTTCATAAGTCATAAACCTCCAATATACCTGAATTATTATTTTTACGATATTATCATAATTTTTTTAAAATTTATTTAAGTTATTTATGATCATTAATTTCCATTGTAAATTATTTATTAATATTTTAATAATGATAAAATGGGTTTGAAAATTTTTGTTTATATTATTCAATTTTAATTTAAATAATATGGCAATGGTCTTGGTTATTTATCATTTTATTCCATTATCTGTTGAACATTTAAAATTTATAAAATTGTGTACATAGAGATATAAATATTTGGTTTTTTGTGTTATATAACATATAATAACTTCCTATGATGTTAGTGATAAATAATAAAAGAAGTCACCCCTGTAGTTTATAGAAATAAACATGTAGGGATGCATTGAAATATGTAAAGAGATAATATATACATATATTTTAAATTATATATTAAAAAATCCTAATATTAAATTAACATTAATATCATTTATGTATACTAATTAGTTAATTTTAGGACGGTTAATTAAAAAATTGAAATGATAATAATAATAGAAAAAACTAAATGAAAATAAAAGGGATATACCTCTTCATTCAAGATTACTTCATGGATAAGGGAATAACACCTTGAAGGCTTTGGGTGGGGTGAGACTGAATGAAATCTAGGAAACTATAGAGGATTTACAAGAGAAATATGGATAGAGAAACAGATATGAGACTATTTTTATGTTATTAACAAAAATTTAGAGGGGGTAGTTATAATTATAAGTGATAGGTATTCTATGAATATAAAATCCTATTAAATATTTATTGACCAATACAAAAAAATATATGTACTATATATTGATAACATATTATTCCACACATTTTCAGTTTAATTTTGGTCGTGCATATATGGTTTATTATGTTTTATCATGATGGTTGCATTTTTTACATCAATATTTCATCACATTTACATATATGTTAATATTTATTATATACTTTTTATGAATAAAAATTGAATCAAATCCTAATATTGATGTCTTCATTGAAAATATAGAATATATTTTATAAAAATAAATTTATACTTATGAGGGAATTTATTTTCTATAAGTCATGTAATATATTAAAAATGATGTTTCTATTCATTAAAAAACATCATAGACATTTAAAAAAGTTTAAATCACACTTAAATAAATGGATTTATTGGTTTCAAAAATTAAATGTAAAATTATAAATTTTTTTATTGAACTTGTAAATCATATTTTTTATTTGGGAAAAATAATTAAAAATATCACGTAGCAAATTTTACTATTGACATAAAATGCACTCATCGAAAATTTATCAATATAGATTTAGAATTTTCAATCCATTTTATCAATATAAATTTCAAAATTAGTTAAATACAAAATACAAAGTAAATTTAAAAAATAAGTTTAAATATATAATGATAAATAATATTAAAAAAAATATTTTGATGAGTTATATTAATTAAATAACCATAATTATTAAATTAAATATTCACATTTTAAATATTCATATTAATATAGCATTATTTATTAATCTATATATTTATTTACATAATTCCACAAATTGGTTATTTTAAAATTCCAATAATCATCTAATTAATCTAACTCTCAAGTGGTTGTTCTACTATCCATATTTTTAATGATCATATTACCTTTCACTACACTATATAAACCAATTAAATCATAAAGATTTAATTCCCTTACCTTTTTGTTATGTTTCACTATATTTCATTTAAAAAATTAATATATTTTTTATAATTATTTTATTTCTTATTACAAAAAGGTTTGTGTCTCTGAAATTTATAGCAGTCCAAGAAATTTTTTATATATAAATTCTAACTACATTATTTTGAGGTATTTATTGACCCATTTTAGTTTTTTTGATGGACTTCTTTTTTTTGATATGTTATAGATTATGTTTAAAATAATTATAATTTATATATGTGTTCAATAAATAAATATGGTATAGATTTATAATCATATTCATATTTTTTATAAAACACTAGTATTTGATTAATGAATTGATATTATAAGGGGATATAAATATATAGTATTCATTAAATACATAAAAACAAAAGAAAAAATCAGTTAATTTCATACATATTTATTTTATGAAATAACTTTTATAAAAATATACATTAAAAATTTGTGATGTCAAATATTATACATTGATTGATTTATAAGATTATGTTTTTATTATTTGTCTATGTAATATATATAACATGATTTTATATTTAATGATTAAATAATGATGTGTTGTTTTTGAAAGAAATAAACTCTTTAAAAGGTAATAAATTTTTTTGAGAAGTAGAATAACTATAATAATGTGTTATACATTGTCTAAATTCATATTATATATATTAATATATTATTCTAATTGATATAGAAATAGAAATCATTATCAATGAATATAATAAAATACAGTAATTCATTATATTTACCTTCTTCTTTAAGTGAATTGTATAGGTGTTCCTGATTCGTTAAAATGATGTAGCAGTTTTTTTAACTAATGAATCATTTATAAATTTGTATCATAATAATAAGTTATTTTCTTACAGATCATCACTAATTTTTTTAAATGATTAAAATTTTGACATAATTAAATAATGATGGTTGGATGAATGTGTTTATAAAGGTTACATAAGTGAATAAGATTAAGTAATTCTACCCCTTACTATAACTGAATCCTTTAGCGAGTCTCTTTAATGAGGGCCTTCACAATTTGTATTAGACTGGTTTAGGATTCCATTGATTCTTTTTGTGAAACTATTTCAGATCAAATTATCTATGTTTTACGATGGTTTAATATCTAATTATCTATATTCAATTGATTATACGAATCAAGATAATAGAAAAAGGCTTCTAGAATTTTACAGAAAATATTACTATGTATTGAAAGTTAGAATATTTAAAATGATATTAATATTAAGTATTCATGTTGTACATGTTTTAACTAATGGATTCAATATTCTAAAAAATATTTTCCACTCATAGTAGTTAATAGGTAGAAAAAAACTACGATGGTTATATAGTAAGAACTATTATATCCTTAATTTTAGAAGAAAAATTCATTAACCTAATTGGAAATATGATAGAGAATAAAATTTGGGACATTTTTTCAAATATATTTAAAGTAAATGTTAATGTAGGAAATGAAAAATATATAAATATAAAATTAAAAAAGTAATATTTATATATATGATATTGGAACAATAGTTGAATTATTTACATGATTTATTGAAGTTACTATATCTACATGAAGTTTTTTAGAAACATGAAAATAATATATTATTTTCAAAACATTAATGAACTTCATACTAAAATATTTGATACAAATTTTCAAGGTCTTGAAGATAATTATTTAAATTTATTCATAATGGATGATTTTTACATTGACTAAATAATATATGATATGGGTATAGCTAAAACATTGAATAAGGAAAATATTTCTATGAAATAAGTTATTCCAACAGATTTGAAAATGATTAGTTCTAAATGAAATACAATGAAGAATATAGTCTGAAATTAGATGGACAGATATTGGTATTTTTTTTAAAACATAAGTATTATTTCATAAGGAATATACCAAATATAAGGGTAAAATATCATCATATATCGTAGTTGAAATGTTTTAGTTTTGGGAAAATTGGTCAATTTAATAGTACTTTTCCAAATTTAAAAAGGTTCAAAGATTAATTTACTAGATCCTAATGATAGTTTTTAAAGAAAAAAACATCAAAATTAAAGAAGTCAAAGGATTTTGAATATTAAAAATTAAAAATTTCAACAATTTTATTTGAATAAATTTTGATTTCCCTGATAGATTACTAGGAATTCGATAAAAATGAAACTTATAAATGAAATAAATTTAGAGATCTTGAATAAATATTTTCTATCACTAAATTGAAAGATGAGAAATATTATAGTGATGAAGAAAACAATGGTAATGAGGAGTATAGAAATAATTATTTATATTCCATGATAAATAAATAATAGTTATAGAATATCGTAAATATATATGACTTATATTAATAAAATAATATGATTAATAAACCTCCTCAAATATCAACATAATATTTAGAATTGTTAAGGTGAGAAAGTGTTGATATTGTTTAAAGACACATAATGATTAAAACTCTCAAATGTCAAGTATGGGAATAGTAATAATCCATTGGGTAATAATATAATAAAACTTGAAGTACATTCTCTTATTCAATAGAAGATTTTGGAAGATAATAATAATTAAAAATGTAAATCCATGTCTAACATTGAAGATTTATGATCATGAAGTTTTTAAAGGTTCAAATTCTATTGAGAAAACTTATAAAGTATTTATATGTTTCTATGATCGTGTTAGTGATAAAATTCATCATTATGTGGATATATAATTTCATGATTTAAAAGAATATAAGGCTGAATATTTAAAAATAAAAAATAGAGATAAACTATATAGTCTCTAATTAGAAAGGAAAAAAGTCATTTGATCTTGAGATATCAATATCAAGTAAACATATTCTACGAGTGAGGGGAAATTATGAGAAAATTATATACATTCTAATGTAATAAGTTTATAAATTCTTTTAGTATTTATCTTAATAATGGAGAATAAAATAGTTAAATTGATGAAAATATAAAGTATGTAAGAGGGGACACTGATTAGGTTTTGAATGGTAATTTTAATTTGTATATATTTTTTGTTCTCCAATGGTCTTGATCATGTGATATATATATTTTTGGTTTAATAAAAATAATTTTATAAAATATTATATATATTTATGTTATTATTTTAGGGGAAGAAAATATTCTCATAGAAGAAATTTTCAAATGAATATTGAAATTTCAAAAACAAAAATAATGATTCAATTTAGTTATTAAATAAACATTATGGTGGATGTGACCAATAAAGTAGAGTTTCTAAGATTTTAATTTTATATTTATAACAAATTTAAGTGTTGTGAAAGACGATAACTTCTTTTAGAGAAAGAGGAAATACAAGGACATGACTACCATAGTGAACGTTTTATTAAAGGAAATTCCCAAAAATGAAGATAGATATTAAAAAATGGTCATTTATAACCATGATATGTGATTTAAGGATTTATAATATATTTTATAAGAAAAAATAAGGTATTTTATATTTTTTTAATAATTTATCTCTTGAGAAAATTGGTAATGGTTTAATGAAGATTATTTATAGGAATTCAAAATCCATGGGAAATTTTTTTAAATGAGCACTTTAATTCAAAAATTATGTTTCATAGATACATTATTAATGAAATATATTTTTCTTAAATAATTATTTATTTAATGATTCATCTAAATAATTAATATGTATTTACTAAGAGATAATAAATAAGTTTAATTTTTTTGACTGGGTGATCCTATGAATTCATGTTTTTTAATTAAAAATTTGATTTTTTGTGGAATTTGGGAATTTTTAACATTGTCCAAAGTATTATGAAGAAGTTGAATCTAGAAAAAGATCAATGATATTTTCATATAAAAAATGATTAACATATGCATAAATCTTGTCAGTAAAGTAATATATTTATTTCTATAAATATGAATGTTGATATTCAAAATGATTATATCTATAGAATAGATTCACTTTGATATAAATTCAATGCTAAATATTAAGTAAATATATATTTATTTATTTATTTTAAATTATTTATTTTTTATCCCCCTGAGAACACATGAATTATTTTAATAGTATATAATTAATATTATCTAAATAGGTGTTTGAGTTTTATAAGGAGTGTAGAAAATAATTTTATCATCCTGTAAACATGTTCATCTAACCTAATTGGGAAGTTTAAAAAAATAGAAATTTTAAATCTTACTTGGGAAGCATTAAATTTGAAATGAGTACATTTTACAATTCAATCCAAAAAGGACCTGTGTTATTGAAAATATAAAAATTAATTTAGTAGATATATGAATTTTCATATACATGAATTAATGAAAATGTATTTTTTATTAAGAAAATTTACTGGGGAAATTATTTAAAGACAAATTCGTTTTTGTGTGTTCTAAATTTGGGCGTGTTTCTTTATGGGATGTATTACATTAATACACCAAATTATATGCAGAAAATGTTTTTTGTAATGACCTATGTATCCAAGGTTAATGGATAAAGTATTACAAATGTCAAGTAGTGTAGAGTTAACAAAATATTCATCAGATATTCATCAAATGAAAAAGGTCGACATTATTACAATAATTATTGTAAAACTATAGTTCATGCATATGATTTTTAATTTTTATAAACATTCATTGGATGAGTATGAAAATCTAGAGAATCTATAATAATATGAAAAATTTGGTTTAGATTTATTTAATAAACAAATTATACATTTTAAAATAATTAAATTTCTTATGAAGTGTAGTACAAATATACTGAAACATAAATTTCATTTTATGAGAGGAAATATTCATTAGTTTTTATAAGTATTAAAAAATTGGGTTTGGCTCATAACTTCATTATAGATTAAACTATAATGGTTCAAATAAGAAGATCTTTGAGTGAAGCATTTCATTCTTATTTTCATTACTCTTATTTTTTGATTATTTAATCTTACATAATGTTTTTACAGACATTTGTATGTTTTTATACATTGAAAATTATTCTACATACTTAAAAACCTTATTTATTGGGGCCCTTATTTTTTATGTGGAAAACATTCCTATAGATATTGTTAAATAATTTTAAATTAAATAAAGGATAAGAAAAAGAAGTTCAAATCCATTTATGAACTATTTTATATCAGAAAAGAACATTCATTTGTATTGAAATATAAATGTTTAGAGGCTAAATTATTTTTTATTTTATCTTATAAAACATATTATAAACTATTTTTTACTTTACATTTATTACTTGGGAAAATTTTGATATATTCTTAATTTATTTCAATAACTTACTTTATCAAAATTTATCCAAATTTTTTTAATGTAAATAAATATAAACTCTTTCAATGGAAATAGGGTTAAATATTATCTACAATGAATTTTTTTTCTATCAGTTCATATCATATAAACAAATAAGAAGAGTGTCTATACAAGGTCTTCTAACCTAGTGCTACTTATGACCACTTAAATTGGATAATTACCTCTCTTAAATATTTTCTTTTGAAATAATTGTAATATCTTCTTAACAATAGAGAAATCATCCAATTAAATCTTAGGAAAGGTTATTTTTCCTAAATCATTGATTAATTCTAATTAATATTTGGGAATTAATATTTTTTAAAAAAGTACTTATGTTCCAAAAATGCGGGAACATAGCCAATCCATATAAGGAATATCAATTATTGTATCATTGTATTGTATGCGAATTCTATGGTAAATCTAGAATTAATGATTTATATAGTCTGAGGAATGTAAAATTTATAACATGTTTCCACCAGTTATTTCTTAAATTTATTGATTGTATGGAAGTTATGAAATTAATATAATGGATGAACAAACACAAGAGTCTATAATGGGTTAACTGAAACCCCTAAAATGGTAAAATGATAGTGATAAAGAAATTGATCTATCATCCAGATAAAACAATTGAATAGAGAATGGAATTTACACATTTTTATGTTAAAGAGAATATGATGAATAATTAAAATATAAGGAACTAACCGAATAATTAACCATATGATAAATACATAGTTCAAAAACTGGAAAGAATCAGGTGATGAACATGAAAATATAATTAAAAAACATATATATGATTGGAAAATAATTTTCAACGATGTTAATATAATGATTTATGAACTAAAGTTAATAAACCATTTTTTTCATTCTACCAAATTAAAAAGTTATTGTAATGAGTTTAAGTGAAGTTCAAAAAATTATGACTATGTATAAAAAAGGTTTTCTTTAATGATTATGATGTCTCATGATTCTCTATCTATGGTAAGTATGTGTGATCCTATAAAATATGTTCAAGGAAATCCAATAAAGAAGTTGAAATTATTTAAATATAAATATTGAAATGGAATGAAAATTTTAATAGAATTTGAAGAATAAAATTCTTCTGGATATCTTACACAATTATTTTTGGAGTCAAATAAAGATGTGAGAATAGTAATATAATCTAGTTATATAGTTCAATCTACACCTATACACTAACCCTACCACAAAGTATCATTTTCATCATTCTATGAATGACATTATCCATCATCTAAATCATAAAATTCATTAATTTTATAAAATATATAATTCTAAAGGCATGATAATATTTTTTTCAATAACTTTCCTATGATTATGAAAACATTTATAGAAAATACTCTTAATTGTGGAATATTAGTGGAGACAAAAAAAGATGAAAAATAAATATCTCCTTAATTTATTAATAGGAATGGAATTTATATTTAAATTTAGGGGATGTTAAATCACATCTTCTTGTCAATTTCATGATCATCCAACAGAGTTGGATTATCAATAAGATATTATACCAATAATTTAATATGATAGGGTTGATCTTGATAATTTTTAAAAATAACGTTATTCAAAAGATATGAAAAGAGTTAAAATAATAGACATATAACAATGAATAATATTATAAAAATATCAAATGGTATCCAACATCATATCTATTCTTCCTCATATTGATACAAAGATATGTTTTCAATAGGATGACAAAAATAGATGATCATTTATATCAGATGTTAAAGTAGATTATAAATTAGAAAGAGGCGATGATTTTGATCTATCAAACTCTAATGAAAAATATGAGTATCATTTTTAAAACATAAATATGTTGGTTATGTATAAAAATTATATGGTTTAAACCTATATTATCTATATGATCAAAAAGTTTCATTAAAGAAGGAGTAATATTAAACCAACATTATGTATAGTCATCACGATTAGAAGTTAAAAGAGTAATAGAAAATTATAGAGGACCTAAACTTTTAGGTGAATGAGTAAAATAAAGAATTATTGGAAATTAATAGATTTTTGGAAAATTTATAGAAGATGGTAATTATTCTAGAGGATTTGATGGAAAATTATCATAAAAAATAATTGAGTTTAAATTTCTTTCTATTTTACAATTTTTGTAAAAAAAATCATAAATCTTATTGAATTATTTAAAAAAATTATGTATTAATTTTTTTATGAAATAATCTCTTGAAAATTATTTACCTATACATGATTACCCCAAACAAAGAGTAAATATTCCACCCACATTTTTTGAGATAGTAGGTGATTAAAAGAAACTATATATTTGAAAAGTCCATATCCTATCATTCATTAAAATTCCCAAAGGTATGTGTTTATACGAAGGATGAAATTATAGAATAAGATAAATATTTATATTATGGCATCATACATTTAAACATTAACACCTTAACATTTTTCCTTCCCTCACTTGGTGGATTACTTTTTAAAAATCACATAAGTGGTGAAAGTGAATGAAAAAGTATTTTTTTTCTTTGATTAAATAGGATTAATTGTTAGTACTTATGGGTTTTTATGTGATATTTAAAGGGAGAAAAATTAAAGACTTATGGTTAAAAATCATAGGGGTTATTTTTAACAGAATATATGGGTTTGAGTTCATATTCACTTTGTTTAGACATGCAATTTTAATTCATGTTTTTTAGTCTATGAATGGGGAAAATTGTTAAGTTAATAGACTACAATTTTATCATATTTTTTGATAATTCCAACACACTCATGATAAAATTTATTTTAAATGATGTTTCTTGTTTGAGTTTTATATGATCATATTATCATTTTCATTTATAAAGGTTTGGGTGAAATAAATTGTATATTTAATTTATATACTTCGATGAAGACATTCCATATGTTGTGAAGATTGTTGAATCCATCATCAGAAGATAATGTTACACACATAGAAGGATAGTATAGCTTATAATGTAATATAAAATATAGATGAAGAATTTGGAATAATACCATTGGTTTTTTTATAGTGGAGTCTTTAAATTGGACCAAATCTTTGAGAAATAAAAGATACAGTAGATCACTCATAATCAATATCTATATCATCACCCTTCTTGAGTGTCCATGATTATATTTCATTAAAATTTTTATTAGAACAACCAATGTGAAATTTCTCATTATAAATTTTTATGTTTTCAAAAGTTATAATTGTATCATCCAATCCTCATTATCGATAAGATTTTAGATGTCACAACCCACCTTCACCAAGATGAGAGAAGGTACTACAGGTTTTCCAAACCCTTTCTTCTTCAAGTTGAAGGAGAGATAATGACCCCTGAGACCCGCCTTCCCAGAGTGGCGACTAGCACCAAGGGTATAGAGTCACACACAAGATGAAAGTCATTAACCTTTTTATTTAGTAGGATCAGGAGATAAGATAGTAAATCCAAAAAACACAAAAAGTGGGAGTACAGGTAAAGTCAAAACAAACCATTATCATATGAATGTTTCAAAAGTAAATGATAAAAAAGTAAAAGAAAGCCCCAAAAAGAAGTACCAAAAGAAAGAAAAATAGCAACATCAACTATCCCAATGACCGAGCTAGTACGCTCCCGCACAATCCCTAAAGTCCTCCTAGAATCCTGAAAACTATTTTATATTCATAGTGTGAGCATACAAGTATAATCAGTAGGGAAACCAAAGACACTCATGCACAAGTGGGGAGGCATTATAATTCCCTGTGAGAAAATAGTTATCTAAAGCACCTAACAAGGAAAACTATCCACCCAAGCCTCACCAAGGCATGCTCCCCAAGTAATGAAAGTCATGTAATGTATAGTAATAGCACATCGATATTTGGGTACCCCGCGCCACTTTCCCACTGGTTATTGAAGGCATCCTATGCATCAAACCTCTCCTGTCATTCTCACCATAGTCCCACTGCCGCTCCCCGCCTACACAAAACTAGGCCACAACCACGGCCGCAAACACCTAGGCCAGAACAACCTTCCCGTAAACACCTAGGACACAACAACTACTTCCACACCAGAAGACACCTAGGCCTCATCCCGAAGACTCTTGGGAAACAAACTGTCCACACAGACCTGGGCCAACTGCCACAACTACCCTGCCCGAAGAATCTTGGGCTATAATAGACCTCAGGCCATCACAGCCTGGCCGAAGAGTCTTGGGCTATTTGGGAAAGGGATCTGAAAAGAAGCTAATAACCAGCCACTCATAGGAGTGTTGGTAAAAACGCCCTCCCCCATGAAATTGGGGTATTCGGCACTAATGATTAACTTGGGTGGGGGCGCGAATAAGAAACATAAAAACTAAAAATATATGTATAGTTAATAAGCACTCATCCACACCTAGGGGTTCCAAAACCTAAGCACAAACACCCTCGTTACTATTCACTCAAAAAAGAAAAGCACAACACTCACAGCCAAGTCACAACTCATTCCAAGAACCAATTCCCCATTTAAACCATTCTTGTTTTCCTATTCAAGTGATCCAATTTAAGTAAATTCTGCACTACTGGGCAACTAGCAGGAATAACGACAAACTAGAGAAAGAGAAACACCCAAACAAAAATTTAATGTCACGACCCGCCCTCGGGACTCGTGCCGTGACTACCCCAAGCCCGCCTTCCATAGGCCAGGGGCTGGCGACTAGCACCAAGGCGTAAATCCCAACAAAGGGAAGGCATTGCCTTTGAAAAGAAAACAACCACCACAGAGTAAGCAAGCGGAAAAGTAAACACTAAGTAAAAACAGAGTATAACTGAAGTGCGGAAAAGTAAATGGGCCAGTATACAAACCCAAACTGAAAGTAAAGTACAACTCGAAAGGGAAAACAGCAACTGTAAAGTAAAACCACTACACCGAGCTGTCCACTGGAAATCCCACCAGAAGGGTGGGTACAGATAGCTCCACTGCTCCTCGGGTCCCACCATCCGCTCCGGGTACGTCCCGCCCAGTGGTCCACCTCCAGGTACCGTTCTGCTCTGCAAGCCTCAGCCACGATCAATGTTGTCCGTCGTCTGCAACCAACACAACGTAGTGCGGGCATAGCCCGTGCAGGGGTGAGTATAAGCTACTCAGTAGGGACCCCGAGACCCCTGAAGGTCTCTCAAAATCCACAAAGGATAAACCACAAAGAAAGGTACAATCACGAAGTAACAACCGACACTGCTTAGGTATATGACCATACATATACCTAAGTCATCAATTCCAATACGCTCCAACCTCCGAGCCCAAGTACAACTCAGTCCACATAGGAAAGTAAACGTATTCCACACAGGAAAGCAAAACGAAATCCACACAGGATAACACAACACAATCCACACAGGAAAGAAATAGGATTCAGCTCACACAGGTATACTTATTCGAAAGACGATAAAGATGATCTCTGATCCATCTAAGTCGTCAGACCCATTAAGGATCGATAGGTAACTAACCCCCGCAAAGACCCACACAGGATCGGGCCCACACAGGACCTGTAGGCGCTGGTTCACACAGGACCGCTGAGCGCAAAGACCCACACAGGATCGGACCCACACAGGATCGGGCCCACACAGGACCTGTAGCACTGATCCACGTAGGATCGCTGAGTGTTGTAGTCGTCGTCGAATCCACACAGGATCTCTGTACTGTCGTCGTCGCAGTCACAGTAGAAGTAGCAGTATCAGTCACAGTCGCAGCCAGCACTAGAGTTCCCACACACAACAAGCTCGTTCGGGAGGGTCCGCTCCACGAGCCGAGAGGCTGATACATCAACTGTCACAAAGTCCAGAGTTGATGTATCCAAAAGTTCTGTATCGTCAACAAGAACTCAACGCAACAGACGGCGCGTCGATCGGACTCCCGGTCTGAGAGTTATTGGCTTTTTCGTCCCAGGGGCCCGGTTGGTTTTTAAGGTAAAACCAACCCGACTGTACTCCACCTGCGTCCAAACCTCGGGCGGAGTATGCCAAAAGAACCGTCTCACTAAGAGGAACTCAACAAAGCTGACGGCACGTCAATCGGACGTTCGTAGCTCAAGATATGAGTGTTTCCACTCCGAGGGCCCTGTTGGTTTCGTGTACGAACCAACCCGGTCGAACTCAAAGTATTCCGAAACTTTGAGTGCGATATACCGAATCGACCGTCTCGATCCAAGGATCGTATCGCCATGGACGGTTTGTCAATCGGAGGTACGTAGCTCAAGTTATGGCCAAAAGATCGAAGTCGTCTCGAAAACGGGGGGTCCGGGTCCGGGCCGACCCGGCCTGACCCCCCTGGGTCGGCCCGAACCGGGTCCGACCCGGCCCGGCCGGCGGCGGTCTGGCGCGGCGGCGCGGCCCGGCCGGCGGCGGTCTGGCGCGGCGGCGCGGCCCGGCCGGCGGCGGTGCGGCCTGGCGCCGCACGGTTGCCCCGCGCGGGGGGCAAGCCCCCGCTTCTACCCTCTGGAGGCACGGCAGAAAGCCGCGCCTTTGCCAATCAACGGCCCCCCTTCGTGGGGGCCTGCCGTTTGGAAAAACGGGGGGGCCGCCTGCCCCCCTTTATGAACTGGCCCCCCTTTATTATGGGGGGCCAAAATAACTGCCTGGGGGAATTTAATTCCCCCGGTTTTGCACCGTCCCGGCTGGCCTGACCTGGCCGGCCGGATTCCTCTCAACAAGACTGGCATGGGCCGGTCCTCTTCCATTTTCCGGCACCGGCGGCTCGGCTGGCCGCCGGTCATCACGTCCCGCCGCGGCCCGGAACCAGTCGCGGCCTTCTTCGTCCGGCACGGTGCGTCAACACCGTGCCCTTCCGTCGCGGCCCCGCTCCGGCCGCGGTGCCTTCGGTTCCGCTCGACGCGGCGTGACGGCGTCGCATTCATGATAATCCTTCCACGGCGCGGCGCGATGGCGTCGCGCAAATAAGCCGGGCGATTCCCGCATGGTGCGACGACACCACGCCTTCTCGTTCAACCACAAGAATATAAAAATAACCAAGAACAATGGAGGGGAATTCGTCCGTGTTTGTGCGGTCCGACCCCACTCTCGTTAGACGATAACACAAAAATATTTACCACAAGATTATCATGCTAGAACCAAGAACAGGAGTAAGTAAATAATCAACAACAACCCCTACCTTGGTTTCAAGATCGATGATCGTCAACGACCCGCGGAAGACAACGTCGCGGAGGTCGGGCGTCGCGGTAATCATTCGTCAATTCTGTTGACGAAGAGGTACGTCCGAAGAGGTACGTCGTTGGTGAATCTTTGTAAGCCGACGAAGGAAGTCCGAGGAGGAAGCGGCATTCCCTTTTGTTGACACGGAAGGCGTCGTCGGTGTCGCGGGTATGGCATCGCGGAAGACGATTCCCGAGAATGTGGCGTTCTTCATTGAAGCTCGAAGGTTCTTCGTGTTCTTCGTCAAAGCTTGAAGAAGAAGAAGGAGCTCCAAAATCCTCTCAAGAAGGCTAGAGAATTATAACCAAATAAAATAAGCTAGAGTGTTATTTTATTCACACACTTAACAAAATGAATTTCAAAGGTTTGAAATTCAAACAAAATAACTCCATTAATTAACAAAGTTTTCATGTCATTTAAAGAGGGGTTATAGGGGAGTTTTTTAAAAGAGAAGATGAAAAGTTAGGGTTTGTGTGGGCCCCACCACACTTAATCCTCTCAAGGGAGGTTAAGTGGGTGTGGGTCCCACCCCTAACTTCCTTTGAGAGGAGTTAACCAACAAGTAAGAAAAATACAAAGTGTTTCCACATTTTTATTTAACTTCTTATAATTCTCCCAAAACTAACTTTTGTCCCGCATAAAACGCAACCTCGGAAAAGGTCTCCTTAAGCGAATATCGGTGCTGCGAGTTCATCGGTGTCCTCGGATTTCAATTCCGAGCACCGGGTCAAAAGTTAGAAACTCCCGCTCGTTTGTTCACTGAACGTACCTGAGCCGAACTTCGGAAATTGATTCCGGGCACTCCGGGCCTCGGAATCAGGTGCCGTCAGAAACCGCGCTCTTGTAAAATTACAAAGAAAATTAAGAAAAAATTTCCCTTGAATTTTACGGTTCTTTACATTACTCCCACCTCCGGGCTTTATGTCCCCGTAAAGATACATCAAAAACTATGGAAACAAATGAGGGTACTGAGCACGCATCTGAGCCTCCCGCTCCCATGTTCTCTCTTAGAGATTCCCGTGCTGCCATCTGATGCGCACAAGAGGAATCGATCGCCCATGAAGGACCCGCTCATGTCGATCCTCTATCTCCACCGGGACCTCCGTAAAAGTCTCCCCATTGTCAACGTCAAGATCCCCATGGTCAATGATGTGTGTCGGGTCGTGCACGTATCTCCTCAGCTGAGATACGTGGAAGACGTCGTGCACCCGGTGCAACTGAGGTGGTAGAGCCAGGCAATAAGCCACCTCGCCAATCCTGCAGAGGACCTGGAAGGGTCCGATGAAGCGCGGAGATAACTTGCCGCCTCGGCCAAATCTCCGAATACCACGTCGAGGTGAGACCCGCAAAAAGACG
This sequence comes from Viscum album, assembly GCA_963277665.1. NCBI lineage: Eukaryota > Viridiplantae > Streptophyta > Magnoliopsida > Santalales > Viscaceae > Viscum > Viscum album. Next base: position 403,305,133 of record OY728167.1, read on the forward strand.
TGGTCGCCATCCTCGAACTCTAGTGGCCTCCGCCTCCTGTCAGCGTATGACTTCTGCCGGCTCTGTGCTGTCCTCATCCTCTCCTGGATGACCTGGATCTTCTCTGTCGTGGCCTGGACCATCTCTGGTCCCACAAGTGCTGACTCCCCAGGGTCTGTCCAGCACAAAGGAGATCTACAAGGTCGGTCGTACAACACCTCGTACGGTGCCATCCCGATGGTGGAGTGGTAGCTGTTGTTGTACGCAAACTCCACCAAGGGTAGGTGGTCCTCCCAGCTATGACCAAAGTCGAGGACACATGCGCGGAGCATGTCCTCGAGAGTCTGAATGGTCCTCTCCGTCTGACCATCCGTCTGAGGGTGAAAAGCTGTGCTCAGACGTAGCTGTGTCCCGAATGCCTCCTGTAACCCCTTCCAAAGCCGGGAAGTAAAGCGAGCATCTCGATCGGAGACGATAGATGATGGCACGCCGTGGAGCCGCACAATCTCCTGAACATAGAGACGTCCCATGCTCTCCACTGAACCCTGCTCTCTGATGGGTAAGAAGTGTACCGACTTGGTGAGTCGGTCAACAATCACCCAGATGGAGTCGTGACCTCTGGAAGTGCGTGGAAATCCAGTCACGAAGTCCATAGATATGTCGTCCCACTTCCACTCAGGAACCTCCAAGGTCTGTACCAAGCCTGCTGGTACCTGATGCTCTGCCTTCACGGGAGAAACCATCAGGTGCCTGTCCTGAGGATATCTGTGCACGCCGTGTCTCACAGTCAGCGTCCTCATGCTGTGTCTCTCTGACCTGCTGCAGTAGAGGAGGGGTGACTGTGAGAGACTGGAGGAAGGCTGCTCCATCTCTATCCATGAAAGATATCTGCAAAAAGGCTAGCTGCTCCGTCGCCTCCACAAGTAGCTGAATGCCCGTCCTCCTGCTAAGGGAATCGGCTACTACGTTCCCCTTCCCAAGAGTATAGACTATCTCAAAGTCATAGTCCTGGAGGAACTCGAGCCATTGCCGCTGTCTCAGGTTCAGGTCCTTCTGCGAGAAGATATACCTGAGACTCTGATGATCGGAAAAGACTGTAAAGTGCTCGCCCATCAGATAGTGTCTCCATGTCTTCAGAGCGAAGACCACTGCTGCTAACTCCAGGTCATGGGTAGCGTAGTTCTGCTCATGCGGCCTCAACTAACGTGATCCATAAGCGATCATTGCCCACTCCTGCATCAGAACACATCCGATTCCGGTCCCTGATGCATCGGAGTAGACTACATACCCTACTCCCTCCCCAGGCAACCTCAAGATAGGTGTGCTAGTCAACCTTTGTCTCAGCTCCTGGAAGCTCTGCTGACATCTGTCTAACCACACGAAGGGTTTCCCCTTCCTCCTTAACGTATGGAAAATCTGCAAAGATTTCTCCTTTGCCGAAAAGTGAAATCCGGTCTCATCCCCTGGATGAACCATGTTCCTTGCCTAATACATTCAATCCTGTCATGATTTGTTAATTCATGGCATGGATGACGTCGTAAGGCCTCGACGCTGCTACCAAGAGATCCAACCATTACTCTCGCCTCCAAGGGTTGAGTCACACTGTCGGCATCAGTGTGTGGTCACTGGGTTTCCTCCAGTAAGAATCTCGCAAGTGAGGGTCAAGTCAACAGTTTTTAACCGGCACCTCTTAGTAAAAACAAACAAAAGACAAGAAAACAAAAGTCACCAAGGCAAGTGTCTTTTATTACTTCAACTTAAAGTACAAGGACACAAAGAAACACAAACTATGAAGCTAGAGGCATTATGGGAAAAGGCCTCTACGCCTGGAGCTAGTCCCGCACTAGTCCACCCGCTTCCGGAGCTCCATGATCGTAAGCTTCAGCTGCCTCAAGTTGTGCTCTCCCCTGAGGTCGGGGTGGACCTCCTGGTGGTGGTGGTGGTAGAGCCTCAAAGCGTCGCCCACCACCTGCTACTCGGCGAGCTCCTCTACCTCGTCCGCCTCCTCCCTGCGTACTGCCACGGTCGAACCTCTGCCTTTGTCTAGGTGGTTCCTCAACCGTCTGCTGCTCCTCGGCACGGCGGGTCGGGCAGTCACGAGCTATGTGGCCCTGCCCGCCTCAAGAGTAGCACTGGCTGCCTCTCGAAAGACTGGCTCCTCGCTGTGTGCCCCGCACTGCTGAGCCAGTGTCCTGAGGTCGTCTGCCTGAAGGTCTGGTCTGCCTGAACCCCTGAATCATCCGTCGACTGCCTGCTGCAGATGAATCTGCCACGTGCCGCCCTGCGGTGGGTCTCGGCGCTGGTGTAGACTCAGAAAGGAAGCTCTCGATCAGAAAGGCCTGCTCTAGTACTCCTATCTGAGTCGGTATGCTGAGGGAGATCAGCGATGCCCTGATCTCGTGTCTCAAACCCTGCTCGAAGTTCCGGGCCCGGAAGAATGGGGCCCGTACCATGTCGGTCGAGTAGCACGAGAGATCAGTAAATCTCGCCGAGTACTGAGCGACCGTCATGCTGCCCTGCCGCAGCTGAAGAAGCTCCTGGATACGCACCGCACGAAGGGTGGCTGGGACGAACTCCAAGCGGAAGAGGCTCTCAAAGTCCGTCCATAGTAGAGATGCCTCATTGTGCACCTGGAGCATCAAGCTCCTCCATCGTCCTGCTGCTGCGTGTAGTAGGCTCGCAGCGAGGATCACCATGAGGTCTGCTGGTGTGCTCACTAGCCTAAACACACGTACCACGGCCTCCAGCCAGTCCTCTGCTACCTGGGGGTTCGTCTCCCCAAGGAACCTAGGTGGTCACTGGCGCTGAAACTCATGCAGTGCGCTGAGGCGACGTGCATCGTCAGCGGCTGGTACTGGAAGCATCGGTGGCTCGACGGGTAGAGCTACCGCCGGTGCCACTGCTGACAAAGGGCCCTGCACTGAGGCCTCGTCGCTCGGTGGGTTGTCGTCACACTCGACTCTCGGAACCCTAGCTGTCTACCGTCGTGGGGCCATCCTGAATAGGAAACAGGTGCGCCACAGTCAGAACAGTATACCTGGTGAGCTGATATAAATTAATCACAAAGAAAACTTTGAAACACATACGCAATCAATGTTTTCGTGCATTAAGTCGAAAATCAGTTGTCAGGGTCCTGGTGTACGGATACGTCGGCCGCCGCACCAACACTGGACTCCCTGGACTGATAACCACACTCAACACACTAAACATTATTGCTTCACATAGAAAAGATCAGAGTTCGTGGTAGAACCGAACTCCTCTGATACCAATTTGTCACGACCCGCCCTCGGGACTCGTGCCGTGACTACCCCAAGCCCGCCTTCCATAGGCCAGGGGCTGGTGACTAGCACCAAGGCGTAAATCCCAACAAAGGGAAGGCATTTCCTTTGAAAAGAAAACAACCACCACAGAGTAAGCAAGCGGAAAAGTAAACACTAAGTAAAAACAGAGTACAACTGAAGTGCGGAAAAGTAAATGGGCCAGTATACAAACCCAAACTGAAAGTAAAGTACAACTCGAAAGGGAAAACAACAACTGTAAAGTAAAACCGCTACACCGAGCTGTCCACTGGAAATCCCACCAAAAGGGTGTGTACAGATAGCTCCACTGCTCCTCGGGTCCCGCCATCCGCTCCGGGTACGTCCCGCCCAGTGGTCCACCTCCAGGTATCGTTCTACTCTGCAAGCCTCAGCCACGATCAACGCTGTTCGTCGTCTGCAACCAACACAACGTAGTGCGGGCATAGCCCGTGCAGGGGTGAGTATAAGCTACTCAGTAGGGACCTCGAGACCCCTGAAGGTCTCTCAAAATCCACAAAGGATAAACCACAAAGAAAGATCCAATCACGAAGTAACAACCGACACTGCTTAGGTATATCCCCATACATATACCTAAGTCATCAATTCCAATACGCTCCAACCTCCGAGCCCTAGTACAACTCAGTCCACACAGGAAAGTAAACGTATTCCACACAGGAAAGCAAAACGAAATCCACACAGGATAGCACAACACAATCCACACAGGAAAGCAACAGGATTCAGCTCACACAGGTATACTTCTTCGAAAGACGATAAAGATGATCTCTAATCCATCTAAGTCGTCAGACCCATGAAGGATCGATAGGTAACTAACCCCCGCAAAGACCCACATAGGATCGGGCCCACACAGGACCTGTAGGCGCTGGTTCACACAGGACCGCTGACCGCAAAGACTCACACAGGATCGGACCCACACAGGATCGGGCCCACACAGGACCTGTAGCACTGATCCACGTAGGATCGCTGAGTGCTGTAGTCGTCGTCGAATCCACACAGGATCTCTGTACTGTCGTCGTCGCAGTCACAGTAGCAGTAGCAGTATCAGTCACAGTCGCAGCCAGCACTAGGGTTCCCGAACACAGCAAGCTCATTCGGGAGGGTCCGCTCCACGAGCCGAGAGGCTGATACATCAACTGTCACAAAGTCCAGAGTTGATGTATCCAAAAGTTCCGTATCGTCAACAGGAACTCAACGCAACAGACGGCGCTTCGATCGGACGCCCGGTCTGAGAGTTATTGTCTTTTTCGTCCCAGGGGCCCGGTTGGTTTTTAAGGCAAAACCAACCCGACCGTACTCCACCTGCGTCCAAACCTCGGGCGGAGTATGCCAAAAGAACCGTCTCACTAAGAGGAACTCAACAAAGCTGATGTCACGTCAATCGGACGTCTGTAGCTCAAGATATGAGTGTTTCCGCTCCGAGGGCCCGGTTGGTTTCGTGTACGAACCAACCCGGCCGAACTCAAAGTATTCCTAAACTTTGAGTGCGATATACCGAATCGACCGTCTCGATCCAAAGATCACATCTCTGCTGACGGTTCGTCAATCGGAGGTCCGTAGCTCAAGTTATGGCCAAAAGACCGAAGTTGTCTCGAAAACGGGGGGTCCAGGTCCGGGTCGACCCGGCCCGACCCCCCCTAGGTCGACCCGACCCGGGTCCGACCCGGACCGGCCGGCGGCGGTCCGGCGCGGCGGTGCGGCCCGGCGCAGCGGCGCGGTCCGGCGCGGCGGCGCGGCGCGGCCGGCAGCGGGGCGGCCTGGCGCCGCACGGTTGCCCCGCGCAGCGGGCAAGCCCCCGCTTCTTCCCTATGGCGGCGCGGCAGAAAGCCGCGCCTTTTCCAATCAACGGCCCCCCTTCGTGGGGGCCTGCCGTTTGGAAAAACGGGGGGGCCGCCTGCCCCCCTTTATAAACTGGCCCCCCTTTATTATGGGGGGCCAAAATAACTGCCCGGGGGAATTTAATTCCCTCGGTTTTGCACCGTCCCGGCCGGCCAGACCTGGCTGGCCGGCTTCCTCTCAACAGGACCGGCATGGGCCGGTCCTCTTCCTTTTTCCAGCACCGGCGGCTCGGCTGGCCGCCGGTCATCACGTCCCGCCGCGGCCCAGAACCGGTCGCGGCCTTCGTCGTCCGGCATGGTGCGTCCACACCGTGCCCTTCCACCGCGGCCCCGCTCCGGCCGCGGCGCCTTCGGTTCCGCTCGACGCGGCGCGACGGCGTCGCGTTCATGATAATCCTTCCATGGCGCAGCGCGACGGCGTCGCGCAAATAAGCCGGGCGATTCCCGCATGGTGCGACGGCACCGCGCCTTCTCGTTCAACCACAAGAATATAAAAATAATCAAGAACAAAGGAGGGGGAATTCGGTCGTGTTTGTGTGGTCCGACCCCCCTCTCGTTAGACGATAACACAAAAATATTTACCACAAGATTATCATGCTAGAACCAAGAACGAGAGTAAATAAATAATAAACAACAACCCCTACCTTGGTTTCAAGATCGATGATCGTCAACGACCCGCGGAAGACAACGTCGCGGAGGTCGGGCGTAGCGGTAATCGTTCGTCAATTCTGTTGACGAAGAGGTACGTCTGAAGAGGTATGTCGTTGGTGAATCTTCGTAAGCCGACGAAGGAAGTCCGAGGAGGAAGCGGCGTTCCCTTTCGTTGACACGGAAGGCATCGTCGGTGTCGCGGGTATGGCGTCGCGGAAGACGATTCCCAAGAACGTGGCGTTCTTCATCGAAGCTCGAAGGTTCTTCGCGTTCTTCATCAAAGCTTGAAGAAGAAGAAGGATCTCCCAAATCCTCTCAAGAAGGCTAGAGAATTCTAACCAAATAAAATAAGCTAGAGTCTTATTTTATTCACACACTTAACAAAATGAATTTCAAAGGTTTGAAATTCAAACAAAATAACTCCATTAATTAACAAAGTTTTCATGTCATTTAAAGAGGGGTTATAGGGGAGTTTTTTAAAAGAGAAGATGAAAAGTTAGGGTTCGTGTGGGCCCCACCACACTTAATCCTCTCAAGGGAGGTTAAGTGGGTGTGGGTCCCACCCCTAACTTCCTTTGAGAGGAGTTAACCAACAAGTAAGAAAAATAAAAAGTGTTTCCACATTTTTATTTAACTTCTTATAATTCTCCCAAAACTAACTTTCGTCCCGCATAAAACGAAACCTCGGAAAAGGTCTCCTTAAGCGAATATCGGCACTACGAGTTCATCGGTGTCCTTGGATTTCAATTCCGAGCACCGGGTCAAAAGTTAGAAATTCCCGCTCATTCGTTCACTGAACATACCCGAGCCGAACTTCAGAAATTGATTCCGGGCACTCCGGGCCTCGGAATCAGGTGTCGTTAGAAACCGCGCTCTTGTAAAATTCCAAAGAAAATTAAGAAAAAATTTCCATTGAATTTTACGGGTCTTTACATTTAAGCATTCACACCCGGTTCTCTTGTGAAGTCACAACAACAGAGGGATCAGTGAGATCGCTCAAAGTACTGGAACCAAACCAAGCCTTGAGATATGGCCCCACACAGCTTCATATTCACAACCAACAGATGTTCCATAACAGAGGATCACAGAACAATCCATATCACCCCATAAGAATCAAGAAGAACAACACACCTACTACTAAAATAGAGTCAGAAAACATCCAGGATCAAGCACATCATTCATTAGGTTCTTCTTTCTGTTGGTTAACCGGGGTGACCACACAAGGATTGATGTTCACTAACATCCATTTAATCCACTGAGTTTACATGATTAACCAATTTACATGTTACAGTCATTAAATTATCACAGAAGTTAAGAGTTCATTAGTGTGTAAGGAAAGACCACCAATGACCATGATTTCCAGTGAGCACAAGCCCATACAGTTCACAACATACAGAAATTATAAAAGAGTACAGCAGAATTGTCAAACTCACCCCATCATTTATTAACATTCTATCTATTATCTTTTTTATGTTTTGGTTTCATCCATCCCAACAGAAATAGTAGTGTACCCACCCCGTATCATACACGGTAAGGATAGACGAAGGAAAAACCCGACCTGGTTGATCAAGGATCAAAGTTCTTCTCCACGTGCCAAGAATTGGGGATGAGTGACTTGCATGGGAGGATCGTTAGGGACACCATTGTAGGTGCACCACTTCCTCGGGAAGGAGGGACTCGGAGCACACTCAGGGAGAGGAAAGAAATCCATCCAAGAAGTAGAAGAAGAAATTCCCATGCGATATAAGGATGAGATCCTGTTGTTACGAGATATGGAAATTTGAACGGGTTTAACGTCGGATCGTGGTTCCCCACGCGGTTGGGATGTTACATACGATGGAATTAATTTTTATTTAACAATTATTCTCAGAGGAGTGGTCATAATGACTATGCATTAAATAGTTTTCTTTAATAATAAAGAAACTCATAGCAGTGACAGAACTAGAAGGCACGGGGAAGGGCATGACACCGAGGAAAAACCACACGTTTTGGTATGTTAAGGGTTTCCCAACTCTTGGGGGATTTTAGATATTATTTATGGGCTTTAAATGGATTTTAAAGGGGTAATTAAATCTGCGTTACATCAAAAGATATTTTGTGGGAGCGGAAAAATACAGAAGTTGGAAAAAAGAACGAAGACTCTTGGTTAGGACACAGTGCCACCATCACGGTGCCACCATCACGGTGTCACCCTCACGGTGACACCGTTTTCGGTGGAGCCTTGTTTTGGCAAAGTAATGGACCTGGTGGGTCTGGTTCATTATAGTAGTAGAAAATATGTTTCTTCCAAACTAGTTATGTTAAATAATGTCTACGGTTTTTAGAGTTTTTACTGATAATTGAGATCAAATATGTGCTCAAAGATATATATACCTACTATATACGTTTCAATAAAACAATTTCCTACTGCATTACATGCTACTGCTAAATGGATTAGATTAAGAATTCACTATTATTGGAACTTTTTGATGCGTTAGAATCAATATACATGTCATACTAAAGATTAATTTTAAAATTTAACACATCTTATTGCATAAAGTGTTTGGTATGAATATCATATTAGGTGTGGAGTGTTTTTTAAATTTTAATTAGATTATTATTTTCTACTCCTTGAATAAATTTTGAAAATTTGAGAGCTTAGTTTCCTCTTTTTAATTTGTATTTACATTCATTATATCAATTAATCATAAAAATTATCTTATGATTTTTTTTAGTTGAAAGAAGAATGTGATTAATCTCCTTACTATAAATCACCCTCCTTGTAGCTACCATATATATACCTACATGGATAACACAACAAACTATATATCCATGTTTCGAGGTTCTATCAAGCATCATTAAACCAATGATTCTCGATTATCTATTCTTAAACACCATACCTATATATATATATATATATTCTCCTTTCTCAGTGATCCAACCATTATAGAATCACATTACATCCCTACTTTTGAATGAGTTTCATCATTGTTAACGTATAATGAAACAAAAATCTATATTTATTAGAAATTATTATATGATATTAGTAATGGGGAATCATATATCTGATTTAATTATCCTATAATAAATAAGAAGCAACCAAAAATAAGTAGACCAACTGTTTTCGTATATTCAACAATTAATATTTTCTTCGCACACAAATAATGGAAGTGATAGAGTATCCAATTTATATTTTTCATGTAGAAAATTTCACTAATTTGGGGATCATGGATATACAATTTAAATCAAATCTATGTTTATTTTGAATCCTAGATAGTAGTTGTCGGATAATATGAATCTTCACAAACATCATTATTCTTATTTTACCATCATACTGATCTCATCCCAGAGTAAGTTAATTGGTGGTTCATGGAAACAAACACATTAAACAAGAAACATGGGGATATTAGTGATAGTCTTTGTTAAAACCAATATATCAGTGGTTTTACCTTTCATAGAGAGATCTATGATTAATTTATCACCATTAATATTTTTTGGGATAATGTGAATAAATATCAATATTTAGAGAGGGAGTTAATAAAAATATTTAAAAGTAAAAGTAAGATAAATTTTCATCTATATATCAATGTTCAATTAATATATTTGATTAATCCATTTTTGAGGACTCATTTTTTGAAAATAAAGGTGATGTTTCCATTTACCAATCCAACTCAACACGACCATGGTATGTATGGATTTTATTTGTTCATTTTTGAAAGACGAAAATAAAATGCTTAGGGTAATAAATTAAAATCTATTTTAACACTAGTTATTTGGATGATGTGTCTTTCCATTATATTCCTTAGAGTTTGGTTATCACTCTCTTAACCCCCCTACACAACCTACCATTATTATAATTTCAAACTTGGTATATAAACCCAATCCCTTTTACAAATATTATTTCATAAATTTTAAGCATAAATTTCCAATAAGTTCAACACTAAAGATTGTGTGGCCTAGTTTTTTAGAAGAATAGGTTAGTATTACATAAAGTGAAAATAAACCATGAAATATTCAATTTATTCCCCTTAATGAGAACTTGAACCCATTTTAGTTGTTAATAATGCTTAGGATATCTAAGGAATACATAAATAAATGGATGATCTAAAAATCCCGGTAATTGAATAAACATTATATAGAAAAATAACATGTGATTCAAAGGTATAACATGATATAATAAAAGATAAAGTACATAAGTAATATAATGGAAGCATAATATAAATGATATGGTGTCATTGGATCATACCAGAATGGGAAATGTGGAAAAAATATAAGACATGAAAAAAAACATTTTTCAAGAAAAACATTCACGATAACATCACATGGTTTACAAAGTACCATAATTTATTATGTTCACTTCCATATCTCATATAAGATATCACATGACACTAAAACATTACCTAACACATTGGAAAGCTATATAATTTCAGGCTCGACCATCACATTAATTATGTGTACATATATTGTTTCCTCATAACTAAATCCATCATAATTCATATACATAACAATTAACCATGGAAACAAAATGTGTTTTATAATGTTGTCATATATCATAATCAAAATTGTTTTCTTAAAGAAGCTATTTTAAAAGTGAACATAAGGAATGAATTACCTAGTCAATGGAATGGATAATGGGATAAGTATATATATGTAAGGTAAATATATATTAACTTTATAATCATTAAATATCATTTAAGATAATGATAATTTGAGTCAGACAGAGAATGGTCATAACCCAAAGGAATGGATGCTTTCGAGAAATCCCTTACATCGAGCCTGATTCATCATGGGAATTCATTATATTCTAAAATATTAATCTTCTATAAATAATTTAATTTAGTAATAAATTTTTTAAAGTTTATTATTTCTTTTATTTTACTTAATTTTACATTGTATTCAATTGTGTTTTACTTTAGGATTATGTTGTAAATTTTTACAATGTTCGGATCATATGTCCAAAATCAGTATAAAAAGTTGACTAGGGTATAAGAGATTATTAATTAATCATATAAAAAATAATAATCATGATATAGTTACCATTTAAATTAATTTTTTATACCATTAAACCCAATCATGATTGATGGTTATGAAAAAAGATCAATATTACAATCCTGTTGACGGTAAGTTATATGCACACATGAGTAACATTTCCATTTTTCAACGATCACGATAAAAATATGTTAAGTGTGATTTTATATTTAAGTAATTATAATTCAATCATAAAAATAATATTAATTTTTAAAATACACTTACACATACTAACCATGTGATGTGGTAATTATAAAAAATTAATCACATCGCTTTGTAAGGCGGTAGACCGTCGTACACACAAATTACATTGTCATTTTTAATGGATGCAATGTTACGAAATTAAATGATATTGTAATTTTAAATTATTTTTAATAAATTATTAATATCTCATATAATAAATAAATATATCATCTTAAACAACCATGTGAGTATTTTATGGGAAATGAATTAAATCGATTTGTGAGGCGGCAGTCTACTGTACACACGATCAATGGTTACATTTTAAATTTGATGTAAGTGTAGATAATTTTAGGGTATTTCATTAACATATTTAAATATTATTAATTTATATATAATTATGTTGTCATATTATCATTATTGAGTAATATTTTATGGATTTTGAATAATAAATAATATCAAAATTCTCGGTTAAGAATGTTACCTCTTCTTCGGACCACCTCTTTTGAATTACACCTAAAGCCTTACTAGATTGTCTTTCAGATCAAAATAAGGCCCCTAAGACTGAGGTATGAAATTAATTGTGGTATTTTGTTAGGTATTTTCATAACCAATGTTTTTATTAAGTTTTTAAAGGAGAATATAGTTGGTTCTCTTTTTGAAGGGAGGATGACTGGAATTCTTGTAAATACATAAAAGTATTCCATAATGGGAAGTGAGTGTTATGAAATGTTCATTATAATTTAAAATATAAAGGATTGGAGGAGATATATTTCTGATAAAAAACTCTACCCTTAATAGTATAGATGTTTTTTTACATGTTATTCTATTTCAATATTTAGTTTAACCCCGGGTAAATCCGTTTTAACATTAGCCATGCTAATAAGTTTTGAAAATTTTTAATATTCACTATGAAAATGAATTAGGATGAATATATTATATAATATAAATTATTAGTATTAAAAATATGTAATCCATTTTATCAAATTCAATTCAAAAAAGTTGCAAAATTTAATTTAAAAACAAACACCCCGACTTGTCGAAAAAATATTTTTTTTAAGAAATCCATTTTTCACGAAAAAGATGATCTTATAGTAACATTATGAAAAGTATTGATAATATAATGAATTTAAATTAATATATATAAGTATATAATATATATATTTCATTTAAATAATTTCTAGTTTTGGGTTATTTTAATGATTTAAAATGGAGAACCATTATGTTGTTTAAAATTACTTTTAGAAAAATGTGCCATTAAAGAATACAATTAAACAAACATTAAAATATTGTATAAATATGATTTAAATTAAATTAGTTGTATTAAATATAACTAAATAATTATTATTATTTTTCAAAATCATATTAAAATAATAATTGGACTTTTATATTAATTAATTTATTAAATATAAATTACAGTTTTACAAAAACTTGGTATTTTTCACTATTCGCTGAAATATCAATATTTTATAATAATCCAAAAAACTAATAATAATTTAATTTAGATATTATGATTTAAAAATTTATTTTTCATATTAATGAATAATATTTATAAATGTATCAAAAAATAATTATAATATTTTTCTTACATAATGAAATAAAACCAATTTTTGAAGAAAATGCAATTTTGAAGAATAAATGACTTTATTAAAAATTTAGTGCATATTTACTAAGATTGTATAAATATTTTTGAACATATATTTCATAATGTACTTAATTTAATTCATACCAAAAAATTTAATCTATATGTTATAATGGTTGTATTTAAATAACCATGGTTCGTTTGGGTTTTTTTTTACGCGTTATAAGGACCCAGCCTTAAAACATTACATGATGTTGAACTTTATTCAAGAAAATACTTTAATTTAAATTAAGGATATTTTTTGGTTTATTTTTTTAGATAATTTGGATATAATACATATATAACATTCACATTTATACAGATTGGATACTACTAAAACAATATCTATTTATTCCAAAACATAAAACATTTTAAACAAAACATATTTTGTTGAAAAATATTCATAACATTTAACATTAATTCCATATTACTCTAACACATCCTTATAACCTGTTTAAAACATTTTAAAACTTGGGATGAGCACAAAAAGATCAGCAAGGGATATAAAGAATGAAATCATTAGTCAAGTGAAAACATAAAAACCAACAAAACCCATTTCATAAAAACTCATTAGAATTCATAGAAACATCATGAATTGTCCTTAAGAAATATTTACCATATCACTCTTATAATCACCCTTACACGTTGAATAACCATTCTCCAGACTAATCAATGCATTGGAGAGCTATAACGGGGCACACCTGCAATATCTTGATCTATAGTGGGCTCAACACATCCTATCTTGAGCTATAATGTGTCACAACAAAAAATATCTTGAGATATAATGGGATCAACCCTACATAACTATGTGCAAGGAATATATCATGAATAAAACACATGATAAATCATTTAATCCTATGATAAAAAAAAATCATATATTAAAATACCATTTTTTGTATAAAATCTATTTTAAAATATAAAAATTGTGAACATAATAATTTAATAATATTATTAAAAAAAAATGAAAATAAAAGATTTAAAAAATATAGTAATAAAACATCATGAAATCGGGAGAAAATTCTCATCACTTATATAGAAAAAAAATCATTTTATGTTTTGTAAAAGAGACATTTAAATGGGTATTAAATGGAAATTCCCTTTAAAATATGATATAATTGATATGAGAGTTAATATAATGAAATGCTTACGTTTATACACTATAAATCCACATAATAAAACATAATATATAAAAAATTATTACATAAATAATCTTAGTTCCACATAATCAATGAAGTATATTGTTAAACCAAAGAATGGAATTTGTGTTAATAATTACCTTTCCTCGAGTTCGTATAACTCAAAACATGTTTAAACCTATTGTATAATGGTTAAAATATTGTTATTAATACTTTAAATAATCCTAATAACTTTTATAACACCTTATATGATCATTTTATAACAACATTCCACCCAATTATTATTAATATTTTTTTATTTTCATCATTTTGGGTATGTTCATTAAATGGTTTCAATGGTCGGTTCATAATGGTTTTTCTTGTCGAATGGAAGAGAAACTCCAGAAATGAGTGAGTGACCAGCCATCTGTACTCCTCACCGGATGTTGGAAAAACACCCCCTGCGTGACAATACAGGTGTTCCTCACATAGATATCAACGTGGATGATGTGTGTATAGAAATGGAAAGAATATAAATATATATATATATATATAGTATCAAACACTCAAGCCCAACCAATTTTTTTAAAAAAAACCAACTCACAACACCGTCACTTTTTCCTCCACCTCTAAATGCATTTATTAGTATCCACAAAAGTCATTTTAGATGGGGAAGAGCCATGATAAACTAATGTGGCATCCCATTTCCTCCATATTTAACACCAATTCATTTCATTTTTTATCATCAACCAGATTTAATCACACCACCCATCAGTAAATTTTCCATTAATAATTTACATACCATTAACTAGACCAAGTCATGCAATTTAAAACATTATTAATCATTTATTTATTCCATCACTATCCAGGCATCTAGCAAAACAAAATCACAATCCATAAACAGCTCATCATACCATCACCTCACTACCCCACAAGCCTGACCAAATAAACTATCATCCCAAAATACCCCAACCACACATCATCATCCCACACAAACAACCACACAACCACATCACATCAAGATCATTTTTACAGATTTACAAAGGGTATTTTATCACATTCTACATTATTTTATGGTTATTATCACAAAAATTGTAATACAAGGGAAACCATTTTATCAGCCTAATATATATGGTTATGAAATATCAATTTTAGGGTTGTACTATATAATTAAATCCAAAAAAACACACACTGTAGACATATCCAGTGCAAACAAATCTATCAATGACCACGATTTTAAGTGAGGCATAATGCCCGTTTAATCACAATATCACAAAAAATATCAAAGATATAAAAAAATATGCATATAAAACCCCATTTACCCTTTCAATTCAATTAACCAATTTCCTTTATCTTTAATTAATCTAATACCACCATAATCCATATGTAAGAAAAAGAAAACCCCACCCATATGATAGAAAAATAAAGAGATGAAAATGAAATCCTACCTCAAGGATTCTTTCCAAATCATTGTGCACCACATGGCGAAGAAGAATGATCGTGAACCACAACTACAGCATTTGAAATGTGTATCAACCTATACTGCACCAAGGATCCATCAAAATGAAACCCAAATACACCCTCGAACCAAAGAAGCACCACAACAATTAAACCCTAAAGAATAACAGAAGAAAACCAACCAAGAAAGGGTGAATAACGCACCCTAGATCAACAATAGATAACCAATGAATAATTACTATGATCAATGGATTGAATAAGGATGAAAAAGACATAGAGAACCGCTAGGGGAACCTAGGGTTCACCCAAAATATGAGGAAGGAGCATCCATGGTTGAACGAATAAGAAATCAGTTGAAAATAATTTTAAATCTACACTCTACCATGAAATTACAGGACTTGTAATAACCTTTCACATCCAGAGGATTAGTTCCCACAAAACATGTGTCACACATTAATTTTATTAGTTATTTATCCCAAAAAACCTACACTTCATGAACCAAACCTTGATAAGTAATGAAATTAAATTGCACATCATGTAATCTACTCAAGACATGAAATTCCTAAAATAGCTCTATTGCACCTCCAACTTCCACAAAAAAATGATAAAACATCTCCCGAACACCTCCAACACTCAAAACTGAAAAAGTAATGGACTTGTAGGGAACAGACTGTTACAAAAACATCAGGTGAAAATTTCCTTGGATAGTCATGAGTAGGATCATATCCCCTCCCACTGAAAATGACTTATGGAATATACCAACACCAACCAGTGATCAAGCTCATATTATTTCTAACTTGGAATAAGTATGATAGCATATTCCTACAATAGTTAGGGGGATCAAATCCCAACCCACAATCATAATGTTCATTGGCATACTCTAATAGAACAAAGAGGAAAGATGTGGGATCAAACTTCTTCTTCAATAAAATATATCTCACTGTATATAGTGGATACATATACTTATATTCATGATTTTTTTTATAAAATTCCATTAAATATTAAAAATAGTTAAACATATACTACATTATATTGTAGCACTGGTAAAAATACATGGACATGTACATATTCCTCTCCCTACAGTCAGGGCAGCAAACACTCTGATCATTATGAACAGGTGGTTTCTATAGAGAAAGAGAATATTCTTTCTCTAGTCTAGGAGGATTATCGGCATAATTCAGTAAAGGATGAAGTTTTAGAATAGGATCATATCCCCATTACCATCAGTGTTCACAAAGTTAGAGTGGAACATACATCGGTTCAGGATCATATCCTTATCACAAAATCCAATAGAAGTATTCTAAAGTCCTCGGATCAGGATCATATCCCTATTATTTATGGATCTCACCAAGTGAGAGCGGCGCATGCCTTGGGATATGATTATATTTCTATCAAATAATATGATTGGAATATTCCAATGGTCCAAGATTGGGATCATATACCCATTTTTACTAGGGATCACTAAGTGATAGTGGCACATGCTGCGGGACATACTCATATTTTAGTTAGTGAATCCACATGTAATTTTTTATCATATCAAAAAAACAAGGATCATATTCCAAATTTAACCAATGAATTACTACATCAGCATCATTAAAATTATATAGAAATGTATGCTCATATCCTTTCTCCAATTCTAGAGGTCCATCGACATATTCTGATGGGGAATGCATATTCATACTAGGCTCATATAACAGTTCCAACTAGGGATTACAAAGTGGGAGTGGCACATTCCTTGGGATGGGTTCCTATCCCTATTATAAAATTCACACTATTTACTCCAAAGGCATAGGATCGGGCTCATAGTCCCATTCCGAATGGGGATCACAAAGGGAGAATGGAACATGGGGATAAGAATAAGATCATATTACTATCAATAATGAAGAAGATCATTGGAATATTCCAGTAGCTTCTTAGTAGTGGGATCATACTCCTATGGCACTAGTCAGTTATCAACAAGGTCCATCAACCATTATACAATAAGATCATATCCATTCACAATTCCAAAAGGCAGATTGGAATATTCTAAAAATGACATTGAATGAGGCTCGTATCCATAATACACCGAATGCTAGTGTCCTTTATGTTGTTTGGGACACATTCTAAAAAACTCAAGGGTTCACTAAATCATCAACCAAATAATAAGATGATCATTACCACAATATTCCTCCTTATGGTAGTTTGGGGATAGATCGTAGGGACACTACTCCTGAAATCCACCATGGTTAACTTCCCCAAGATGATATCTCCCATGGAGAAGAAAATCCACCCCTTTTCTAGGTATATCCATATAGATAGGTGTTCATAAATCAAAATCTTTTGTATAAAGAGGTTCTTAAAACATTTGGGTCAACCATATAAACTTCTAGCAATTCTCCACTCTAGTCTGTAAAAAACCCCAAGAATCACCTTATGTGGTTTAAACCGATATAGGTATGGAATTATGATGGAGAGAAAACTATCATTGGAATATGGAGATATTCAACAGGAAACAACCTCCCTACCATGTTTTGACGCCATTCCACTTCTAACTATGGGATACTTTATGATCTAGAGAAGGAGTGAATGCCTTATCTATACCAAAAATATGTGGGAAAATCAATAGTGAATAAACCATAGACTGCTCCCTTATCCAGGATATGAGGTTCATCTTCAAACAATCAATATACTATGTTTATATATTGAACTGGATTCTATCTCCAAGGCCTGGGTCCTAAAATTATAATCAAATAGCGCAAATCTGCTACGTGCTTTCCCATATTGCATCATTTCTCCTCAAAATATTATATTTGAATCCATTTCATTTATATGTATTTGAGGATGGGGAAGGAATGGAGTGTTACAATTCACCAGACCCCTGGAATTGAATAAACCCTTTGATATGATGTCCTATAATTTCATATACATCACCAAAATCAGGGGGTTAGGTATTACTCGATCTAGTTGATCACTAAAATGAAATTATACTACTTTAAATGTTCCATGGTACCATGAATTGATAAAGAGGATATCCAATAGATATTTTAACTAGGCCCCTCCAAACAATGGGAACACATTACAGACACATATGGAAAGGATTCAATAAACTCAATGACATCGCATATAAACTAACTCCCATTATAGGGTTCTATTACATCGAGCAACAATAGAAGCAAAACTGTGCGACATAAAATACACCAAAGTAGTAGCTTCCATATCAGAACTCTAGGAGAGATCCTAGCCTAATGAGGTTGTGGGAATATCTACTACCTCCTCCACCCCTCTGATCATCAATTCATGGTAATATTCAGGGCATGTTTGCAACATCTACAAACAAACCCCAACCCACTGGGTTTGGGGATTTTTTATCTTAATCACCATCACCAGGTCCATAAACCCCTGGGAGAGTCCATGGAAAATCAAATAGGGTTCTATGTCAACCTAGTCATACTGGTATGGGTGAATTTATATCTCAATGCTCATGTTAGGAATCATCAAAGCCTTAATAAGAAGCACCATATCCATAATAATAGGATCAATCAAAGCCAATTGTGTCCCTTTATAACACCAATCCCATTGGGTTGTGGAAAGTTTAAAAATAATCATAACCAAAAAGGGAATCAATATTTGAAATGTATGGAGTTAAATATCAATGATCATTATCCCAGTCATTCCTCCCGTAGTAACAAAATCCACTTCTATTCAGGACTATTTGGAAATCAGAACCGAAAACTCCGTTTATGTCACTACTCATATGCTAAGATGGGAGGAGATTATGGTTAAGGAAATCAAACCTTACTGGGGCCGCAAGCCAAAATGGACCAATATAGCCAATGGTTTGAGAAATCACCCTAATGTAGGCATTGCAAAATCATCCTGTAGTGTTGAATGTAATGAGAAAAATACAATTCCTTGATACACATCTTGTAATTTTTTCACCATCAACACAACATATAATGTGGATCAAGATATATATGAAGAGGGGCATAATGTGGAAAACATACTCTGATAGGAGGATCTTCAAACACCAACTGAATCTACACATACTCGGAACTAGAGGAGGATCCAAATCTTTGAAAATTGGTATATCGATTTTTCACCTCTGTGATAAAACACAACCAAATAAAAATGGAATAGTGTCGCTTCATCCCACTCACTTCCCCGAAGTGTCAAAGTTCCATCCATATAAGAATAAATGGCACAATATGAGAATGAGATAAAATATCTCAAACAACTCAATGAGGATCTACTCAAGGGAAACATTCCCATTGGGTATTGTATTCAAATAGAGATGAATATCCCTCTTCTCACACATATATAAAAAGTCAATCTACCTGAAAGAGTTTTATCTGATCATTATAATGGATTCACATCTTGGAAGATGGTCTAAATAAATGAGGAGGTCGAAAATTATTGTGACATCCGCCCATTATGGTGAAAACCTCTCCATCCCTAGGAAAATCATTCAGACATTCCACAGATTGAGAATTAGTGGGAGGTAAAAATAGGGATACCTTATTAGGACCCACCTACTCTCTGTATGTGTGAGTCATCCCAAATAAAAGTACCTTTTAAATATATCAATGCCATCAAGTCCCTAGATACTCAAATTAAATACATGGAAGAGTGACATGCTCTTGTGAAGCTTGAGAAGAATCCATGTCCTGAGTGGGTGGATGGCACTTTTCCCCCAAATTTTTTTGAAAATATTACCTTCTCTACCTCTAACGATGCGGGATACCCTAAACAACATCTCAATAAAATTGTATACTAATATGGTCCGATGATGGGACCTCCAGATCAACATGAGGCAACATAGATTAGGTGTTCTATACAGACTCTGGTAGGCTATCCATTGTTCTGTACAATAGGCTTCCAGCAGGATCCGTTGTAGAATTGGGAGACCGTATTCATCAATTCCATTACTAGTTCAGCACCATGTTGAAGAAAAAAAACAATAATCGGCCTGATGAAATGCAATGAAAATGAAAATGAGAGGGTGTGGGACTTCAAATCTCAATGTAATAATTTAAACTATTCTCTCATCATTCCTCTATCATAGGAAATATTTTTTGGAACTCCATGCTGAAAATCACTAGGATGATCAATAGACACCTTTGATCTAATGAATTATTAAGGTAGGTTTTGTTTGTTCACAGAAACTACCCAAAATTTGGAATATTACATTCAACAATACTACGATAATTATCGTATCATGCCATCATCACCAGGGAAAAGGATCTGAAAGTCTAAGATCTCCACTATTACTAAAAAACTAGTAGATGTTCCCATTTATACACCTTAGTAGATATTAAACCACCAAATACCTTCTATTAAGATGAAAAAATCACAAAAATTTCCCTTCAATTGTGGAAAAACGGTACCATGGTTTCCCATTATTCGAGGAATGAATGAATAAATCCCACTCATTTTAAAATGAATAAGTCCCCAATTATTTACTTGAAGTCGTGGACAATAACATGATCAAACAACCACAACCCTGGAATCCCAATGATGTCATCCTCACTAATCATCATGAATAATTTCCTATCCATTGAAGGTTGGATCGTAATATCAAGGATAACATCATCTTTAATTTCATTCTACAAATCATAGTCAATTCTAGACAGGTTATGTTGGATAACTCCTAAGTGTGGCTGACCTGCATAACCATTTCCTAATCAAAAGAATAAGGTGTGTGGAAGAAAGTTCCAGCCATGCAAGGGAAAATTTTCAACAAATAGATGGCAGAAAAAGAAGTTGAATGATATCATTACAACATGATAGCATAGCTTCATAGGCACACAATATTACCACCATCCAAGGAGGTGACGTCAGATATGTCTCCCGATGGTGGACAAGACCATTAGACATAGGAATATATAGAAGAGGAAGAGTCATATTATGCTCTGACCCAAGCTATGAATCTTTCATATTTCTTTCTAAAAAAATATGAATCATGGGAACCACCTCACCAAGAATAACCCTCATTAAATTAAGATATCAATTTTGGTTATGTTAATGTGACACACTTGGAAGACCCATTATCCAATGGTCAATACACCCCTGAGTATGATTTCTGTGCACCAAAATAGGGAACAACATGCAACATGAATAGGAACTGAGGATACATGGGAGAGAACATGCATGATTAGACCCAATATTTCAAGGAAGTTTCCACAAAAGTCATATATGTAGCTGATACCCATGGGAAAGTGCTCCAAAAATTCCAACATAGACATGGAGGTGTCTCAGAAATCTCTATTGGTCATCCATCCCCATACTATTTTCATGACCAACTTGTGTTGGTGCAATTGACTAATCAAACCTAGAAACAGGGAAGGCCGACATTAAACACTCCACTAGTAGCAGATTCTCCCTCAAACTCTAAAAAAGAATCAATGTCATCTACCTCAATTTCCTCTGGTCCTACACTATAAATTAAGGATAAACACCACCCCATGAAGCACCAAACTCTATGCCAAATATATTACATTTTGAAATAGTTGGCGGTTTTCCCATCTGTGATCTCAATACTTGATGTGGTCCATCATTCAAAGAACTCAACGAGGAAATCGTTGAAGCCCTCAGGATCCCAAATGAGTTCAATAAAAAGACATTGCAACCTAATACTATCGAGTGGAGACCATTCCATCAGAATTCCATGTCCCCATCTGATTCACAGATCATGATCGAGAATAGGTCATCCAGGGATATTTCATACCATTATATGTTATAGGTATAATCGATAATGTCAATATTCTAAGGGATATGATTGAAAAGTGTTATGGGATCAATCTCATCCTAATTTTATCCCTATGATGTTTGGGGTATATAGAAGGAGATATTTCCCCCACATAGATAACCAGTCAATGGTAGATAAGTGTGAGAAACTGCCTATCGAGAAGATCAACATCAAATCTCATTTGGGGACCTAACATTTGATGTTGACTTTATGGATATTCAGAAAGACACCACAAAAAATGTCCTTATCTGGAGGTCCTGTCTCCATTTCCCGATGGCAGTACATTCAACATTACATCAATGGTGGAAATGATTCATCAATGGAAAGGATGTAATATTACAGGGTTGTAGTTCACCCTTTGTTACATATGAATCCACATATGTTGGGGAAGGATTATAAAAAAGGGAAGGCAAACAAAGAATAGTGGATGATGATATACAGGTTTCATCCCCCATTGGCTTGTGGACTGCCCTTGAAAATACCTAGAGTATGACCAATAGTGACATTATGCTACCAATGAATCTAGTTGAGGTAACATACCTGATACCATATATCGAATCCCCTTCTGTACCAAATGACATTGTAAAAGTCAATCACTTCCAGAATCTCTTTGCAATGACTCTGATTATATGGGATGATAATCTATTTTCTCAGGGCGTCTCTCACATCGATTGTGACAGAGATTCCCCCATATTACCAACTTCATCTAAAAATACCTCCACAAAAAGAGAGGTAAAAAAGGGTATGATGACCTCAGGAACACCCCTCCCACATTCGAGGAATTAATCTCCACCACCATTGATGAGCTCATTAAAGTAAATATGGGAAAGTAATAATATCAAGAGTATCCATGGATTAGTGCCTTTATTCCCCTCAAAGAGAAAGAGATATACATTTCATTTCTAAAGCAAAACAGATCTGTTTTTTCTTGGAATTATATGGAAATTCCAAAACTGAATCTAAATGTGGGAACACACCATCTCAGATTACCCAATGACCATTGAGGCTTTAAGAAGGTAGTAAGAAGGATTAACCCCAATCATGAAACCTATGTAGAGGGAAAAAATTATCAAATCCGATTTTGTCTAAAAAGTGTAATACCCAATATAGCCCATCAACATTTTACCCATCAAGAGAAATAATAGTCATATTAGGTTCTACATTTATTTTAATAATCTTAACAGACACTTCCAAAAGGAATATTTCCCATTTACAATCAATGGACTCCGGATCAATGAAACTAATGGCTTCCAAGAACTTTCCTTTATGGATGGGTAGTCATGGTACATTCAGATAAATTTGGCCCCAGAATACGATGATGTTGCTGCCTTCAGAGCACCCTGATGGATATTTTTCTGTCAGGTCATGCCCATTAGATTAATTACCACTGGATGGACTTATCAGCATTCCAAGAATCATATTTTTAATCCATTCCTTGGAAGAATAGACAAATTCTATGTCAATGACATGTTTTTCAAATCTAGAACGCAATATGATCACTTAATGTGTCTTAAAAATCCTTCGACAGGATAATAATACATAGTATAAAGATGAATCTACTAAAATTTACTTTATTTGTAAAATTAGGGATGTTACTTAGAATTGTGGTATTTCATCATTGCAACGAGGTCAACCCGGAAATAAGTAGTATTATTTTGACAATGTCACCCCATAAAAATCATATTGAAATGAGGGGACTCCGAGTATATATCACATACATTCAATGTTTCATATCTCACTTGGTTAGAAAGTATCTATCTTTGAAAAGTATAATGAAGAAGGGAGTATCCAATGAATGGGACAAGGACTTCCAAGAAACCTTCGAGAGTCAGAAGGAGTACCTATAACACCCACTAGTCCTAATTTCACTGGTAGAAGGAAATCCAGTGATCATATGTTTGGCCATAATAAAACTCTCACATTTTTCCCTCATCAAAAATAAGAATGATGTCTGGAGTGAGAATAGCCTCTATGACCTCAGTAAAATGATTCTAGGTAGTATGACCTGATACTCTAATGTCAATAAGAACTGCCTCACACTCATCTTTGAGAAAAAATATGACGCACTTCATAAACCACCACAAAGTCCATCTAGTATCGTGTAAAAATCCTATCAAGTACATCCATGTTCGTACCATGCCTACTTATCATCGGGCCATATAGGAGGTCATTCGACAACAATATGACATTTAGTTCATGTCATAAATTTCAGTGAAAGGGCATGCCTTGACATATTTACACACTATAAATCCCACCCTGGAAGGTGCATTAGTGGAAAGTGAACTCCCATATGAGAAGGTTATATACACCAATTATAGTCCCTAAACATGATATATTTTTTTGATGGAAACTCCCAAAGTCCAATCTATAAAAGGATTGAAAATATAAATCTCAATCGGGTTGGCTTTGGGATTGAATTTGTTTTTTCAGTCAAAGAATATTTTCCCTACTCTTTCTCAATATCCAAAGGCTATACGAAAAATTATTCGGAATACCAGGCCCTCATAAATTAGTTATAATTTTCCCTATAACAATATATATCCTATTCAAATATCAAAGTGGATTAAATGTTAGTGATAAAGAAGATCAATATCGAATAGAAAATTAGAAAGGAATATTCGGCCCCTCTCACTGGCTTTATCAGGGGATTGATGGAGAGTACCCTTTTGAACCCACAATGGATCATACTCAATGATCACATAATTCTCATTCCAATGTATTGGGTAATGCATCCATAGTCTTGGACGACCATGATCAGGAGGAAGAAATATTTTGTATCATGTAACAAAAAATTCTCTAATTGATCCTCATCTATGAAATGGAAGAAATATATCTGATCAAAATCACCCGAGAGAGTGGTGAATCGATATCCACCCTCAATAGAAAGAGCCCATAACTGGTTATCTCCAAAATGGGACTCTCTGGAAAGACAACCCTAAAAGGGAACATATGTGATGACAAGTGGTGAACATTAACCTACATGATGGTATAAATGAGAAAAAGACCTATAAAAGTGAGTATTTAATTAAATTCTCCTTGGATGCATAGAATAAATAGTGATTCTTGTCATCATGGAAGTAGCATATGCGAGATACTATGGATATCATCAGTCTAGGACCAAGATCCTCCACCAACTCAGGAGGCTAGTTTACTACTGGAAAACAATGATATTGGACTATGTGGAATTGACCTAGAACTTTAATGCATTCCAAATCCATTAAAACTTCATAAATCAACCCCTAGAATTGCAACATATAGCTAAATAATCCCGGATGTTTGACATATGGTGAATGGATTCAATGGTGTCATATCCCCCATCCTTATCTATATAGTTCATGTACATCCTTTCTGATTCCAATTTCTTCTCCAAATGGAATTAGGTAACACCTCTCAAGGAAGTTGGGATGAGGAATATCAACAAATTTGTAATTTACCATATCATCACAAGATTAAAGGTACCTCACACAATATTGACATACAACGACACAAACATTTATTCTATGGAGATGAATAAATTATTCCAAGATTTCAACATTGATTCCAAAAACTCATCCCGATATCATTCAGAAGAAAATGGAAAAATATAGGCCTTAAACATGGCTTTGTAAAGTATATTCTAGAATGTAGTGAATATAGACAAGAATTCATAGATTTAAAATCTCTTCCATGATTTTTGTGACTATCGTACAACCATACATACTACTAAATAAGAAACACTATATCCATTGGTATACGAGACATAGGAATTATTTCTAATGGATGTCTAGTTTCCCTCACTTTGAATTTACATTTGCAGACAACACTCTAATGATGATAAATCACAGAAGAAGCTGGATGAGTCGAAGTACCTCGATCGGACTAGGTTTCATACATTTCACAACTATGATGTCCATAATAGTCAGATAAAATGGGAATTCAGTAAAAAGTTCCACCTCCATTTAATCCTCACAGGAGAATGGGTGACTCTCTAAGAACCCCAATGATACCAAGGGAGAATTCTCTAAAGCTATAACTCAAATGGGAAGTACCTTATATCATACATATAGTCTACCAAAATGGAGCTTACTCATTGACCACAATGAATGGGGAGCATGTCACAACCCCCACCCCCACCAATGTTAGTTTTCTCATGAAATACTTTTCATAGATTTTATCGAGAATTAAACATTCTAGTTGCAAGACATTAAACTAGCTAGACTCATCCTAACCACATGATGTTAAAATTTATGGGTCATGACCTAGATGTAATATTATAAACTACATAACATCCTAAGTACTATCCACACGACATTAAATTGTATGAAGATCATCTTTTCATCATGATTATAAACTGCACAACATCTTTTTTTTCATTTCCACATGACATTAAACTGCATAGAAAACATCCTCACTACATGACATAAATAACTGCACATATCCCCAATGTCCATCATCATTCTCATTGGGTGATCCTCATCCTTACTATATTACATTAACCTATATGGAAGATGTGCATACATCAATATTTATAACTGCACAAAACCATCCCATTCCTCTTATTTCATGTCAAGTCACCCATGTCCT
Source organism: Viscum album (assembly GCA_963277665.1). Classification (NCBI taxonomy): domain Eukaryota; kingdom Viridiplantae; phylum Streptophyta; class Magnoliopsida; order Santalales; family Viscaceae; genus Viscum; species Viscum album. Next base: position 403,331,583 of record OY728167.1, read on the forward strand.
AACCACAAGGCATTAAACTACATGCTATATTCATTTCCATATGACGCTAAACTGCACTAGTTTCTACGACTATGTATAGCTTTATTCTCATTCCAATGATCATATATATTACTCTAGTCACCACATGATACAAAAATGCCCATGTAATATCGTTGATAGCCTCTTAATAGTGAGGGGAACCCTTCCCATTCCTTTTTTCCTGCACTGAGAGTAAATCTCATGAGCTTAGTAATTCTAGTAAGGGCCTCCTCACCCAAACAAGGCATGTTAGCTCAAAACAGGGTTATCATGTTCCTGAATGCATGAACTTAAAAGGTATACATTGAGTCCCCATTTCATGGCATTAAACTACATGGTTAATTTCTTTTTCATCACATAAAATTGCATATTCTTGTGGACCTCTCCCAGGAGGAAAAACAATTTTGGTGTTGGAATCCTTCCACATATCTATTAAATAAGTAAAAGTAGATTTATTCATCTAATCATATGATATGCAGTGATTCCAAAATCTCCAAACCAGTTTCCAATCACAACAAATATATATGAAAATTTCCCCTACATATGGGTCAGACATGCACATGTAGGTATTTTTTAAGAACTATATGTACCATAATTATTATTACCATGTGATACATAGATAAACCAAGAATTTCATTCTCAGGTTAATGCTTAATATTTCATTTTCACATGGGTATCATGTATAATTAATCCATGACATTAAACGGCATGCTATCTCAAGAACTGCATGTGTCTTGATTCATTTTATCACAGGATATATAGTGGTGCTAAAATATCCAATCCTAGTTCTGGGTATAGCAATAAATGGAATCAATTCCCACCTTTGCATACAGGTGAGACCTATGTAGAGATTTTCCCAATCAAGAACTATGTGTGTCTTGATTCCTATCATCACAGGATACATAGTCATTCCCAGATCTCTAGTATGGCTACCTTCTACAACAACCAATGGACAAAATTCACCCCAACTGCATAGGGGATGATTCTTACAAGATATTTTTTCTTAAATATGAGTTATATTTATGTAATTCATACATGTGCATTTAATATATAGTACATAATTTTTTCATGTCGATTCCCATGTCCCTACAACATGATGTTAAAATTCAATGAAATAGATACATCCTTACCCTATGACATTAAACTATAAAAACATATATTGGTCACATGACATTAACATGGAATAATAAATATATCCCCACTACATGATGTTAAAATTTGAAGACCATAACCCATTATCATACCTTATTAAAGGACCATATGATAGTTACCCCAATCAACCCGAGTGTGAAGTTATTTAATCCTATTTTAATCACCTCGATTTATAAATCACAATTCATGTTTTGAGCACCTAAAGTTTTTATAAACATTTCGTGGACCTTGTAATGGAAAATATATCTTTATACATGATCATGCTATCCATGCATAAGGGATTAAACCTACTAACCAGAGATATTTGGGGACTGTAAGGAGGTCATTTTAATCCTTGTGTGCCCAAAATCACTATGGAGGAACTGAACACCTGAGGGTGTTATGGGCCATAACTAGTATGATTTCCTCATCTCATTACTCATTTCCCAATATCCCAGAGACGTGATTTTCAAAATTCTCATATCCCGCTCAGAAGGATATTGGATTATCTTGAACTCGGGTATCCTTACTAGGTTTTTTTGAATCATTCCCCACATAATATGTCCTTTTGCATCATGAAAATTAGCTTACTTAACATTAGTCAATGTTTTATGACCTTGAGCTTTATCTTTTCATTATCCAATTCCTGAGACATTAAATTTCCATCGAAAGAGAAAAAAAACTTTTTATTTTGAAAACCCATAGAGGGAGGCCGGGAAAAATATGAAGTCTACACTCACAAAAATTATTATCTCCATATTTTTATAAAACATTTGGGCATAAATAAATAATTCATAAACCTCATAAGGACTAATTTGTATCCCTATTAAAATCCATGCTATGCTTGTTGGACCCCATGGTCCAAGAAAAAGTTAGATAAATTATTTTTAACATCTCCTCACTACGAGAACATGTTCTCTAGTCAGTGATACAAATTTCCGGGTTCTAGAAACCTTATTGGATATCAAACGTCCACAAAACACACTTCTTGATTTGAGTGCCATTGATCATCTTAAACATTCAATGTACCTTGGAAAAGGTTAACTATCTTTAAGGGATCCATTGTTTGACTATGAATGTATTTATATGGATCCTACAAATGAGTGAAGGATCATCTAACAAATGTGTCTATTTGGAAAAGGGCCTTCCTATCCTTGTTATCTTTGATATCACTCTGGAAGATCCCATCACCTAAGGATGTTTTGGTCCATTCACATCATGATTGTCCCATAACATCCACTTAACATAATAACTTTGGGAGATGATTTAAAATTATTGTAACCTGACTATCCAGAAAGATTACATATCCTCGACGTTAATTTATAATGTCTTTACCCTTTCTCAAATTAGTAATGCGGAAGTCCATTACCAAGCCTTTTAATGGGACAAATGTCGTGTAACATCCCAGGTGAATAAAGAATATCACATTTTCATATTTATTAAAATTTATGAATTAAATAATAATATTACTTAAAGGGGGATTCTATGTTTGATGGCGTACCCAGAACACAAGAATGGGTTTCTCCAAAATCTCATGTTGCACACAAGGCTGAGTCATACTGAAAAATAATAATATAATATTATTATTTTAAATGGTAGTTAAAGCATAGTCATTTTATTGGCGGGAATGAACATAACTAACCAAACTATGATTAAACACATTTTTAAAATGTATTTACATTTATCAAATTAAATTTATACGCTTAAAATGATAATGAATCCAATTTTAATCCTAAATGCTCTAATATTTTTAAAAGATAGTTTTACCCCCTTTTTATGGAGAACCCCTTTTAAAAAAAGTTTTTGTCACTTTTATATGTTTCATTTTAAAAAATAAACATCGTCTTTAGAAGAATGATATCGAAATATACTTTGGGTATTTTTTGGGTATTTTTTTGATAATGTTAATTTTTTAATGAATAGTGAAAAATGTTGCATTTTAAGTCAAAATTGTCTTTTCATCTGATTTATTTACATGGTTAGATTATCTTTTTAAATTGTTTTAAAGTTTAATTGAATTATATTTTTACGATTTAATCAAATTTTGGTTATTTTAAGTAATTTTACTTTGAAATTGGACAAAAAGACATGTCAATCTTTTTGTAGTTTTTTACTTCTTAAAAACAAATTTTCTAGTTTTGACAACGAGAATTAATTTAAATTAATTAATGAAAATTATATGTTCTGAATTTTTTAAAATATACATAATTTTTGAATTCAAAATATTAAATTTACCTTTGGGTGTTTTTTTGGTATTTTTTGAAAACCTTCAATTTTTGATGAATAGTGAAAAATACTGCATAGTAGTTAAAACCGACTATTTCATTTAAATGAAATTTTACCACTTCTGTGAATTTATTTTCAAAAATATGACATACATGGTTGTCATCAGTAAGTAAAATTTGGTTCAATAGGATAAAAATAATTTTTCCTGAACACTAATTTTTGATTTTTATTTACTGTAGTTAAAGGTAAATAGGGTAATTCAAGGTAAAAATAATATTATAATAATATAAAATTACACTAACACTTTCCCTAACCGTATTTTATGAGTCATGGATGACCAATAAAATCCTTGGGTAGAACTTTTGGCGTTTTGGAGCCACTTGGGTAAGATAATTGCATTAATAACATTTATTTAAAGTAAAAAAATATCATAAACATGTATTATTTTGATAAAACAATTTTAATGCGGGATTATATAATTGATATCTTTGAATATAAATATTAATTATAAATCTAAAAAGTTTTCATACATCATGTTATTTTATTTATAATTTTTATACATCAAATAAATAAATTTATTTATGACATAATGATGATGTAATGATTACCTTATTAATGAATGTTTTAAATAAATGAGATTATAAATATTAAAATAAATTTATTTTGAAAATTTTTATGCCATAAAATAACTTTATGGATGTTTTTGACTTTTTATATATGAATTAATGATGTTTTTTAGAATTGATCAAGTTGTTTGGATTTTTTAAAAAGTCATGTATGAATAGTATTTAAATTGACATAAATGAGTTTTCAAAACAAATATGATTTTATTAAATGATATAATAATCCTAAAAATCTAATATTCTTCCAAATGAAATAGATAAGGTTTAAAATGTCATTAATTAACCACTTGTGATTCTATTGGAATTTTATGGTAACTATATTAACCATATAGAGTGAATACACAAGAAGACATGGTAAGAAGAAAATTAGTTAACTAAGGGTTAAAGTTAAATAACACTGTAAAATTTGAAAACAATACTTTTATAAAAACTATTGGTTGAGAGGATTTAGAATACTGGTAATATTATAATCGAATTTAATGAGTTTTGGACCTTTTGAAATAGAATATAATTTCATAATAAAATAATACTTTCACACATTTCTAATGAGCCTATCATACCTCTTATAAAAGAACACCACCTCCAACCCATTACTCACACCACTCAAGCCCCTTGGATCATCAAAAATATGCCCAAATAATCCACCAAAATACCTCTCTTCCTAATTTAATCCTTCCCTTAGTTATAAGGCAATTAAAGATATCCCTTTGGCTCAAATCAAAAGATGTTACCTGATTTAAGGTAACATCTTCTCTCATGTTTATTTCCATTATCATTCCTTATAAACTCCTTATGATCTTCTTATTCCTTGTTTATATAAAAAAACTAGTATACTAAATATACAAGGTTTTTTATGGGAATTATTAGAACTAAAATTACACACACACCTCCATTTAATGGGTATAGAACATACTATTTCTGTGGAGGTGAACTACTGCCTCATGAAATGATGATTGTTCAATATTCTCATACCACCTCTTGTGGTGGAAATTTTGATGGAACAATAATTATATATGATATTAATGATATTTATTTTAACTTTATGATTCTGTAATTCACTTTTAGAATATACCATTATTCTTTTCATGTTGTATATATACGATAATTTCATTTAAGGAAGTGCGGACTACCACCCCCACAAAGTGATATGACTCGTTCATTCTATACATAGAATGTATAAATTATGAAATTAATGAACTTATGTAACATATATAACATAGATATTATATTTTAATTATAATATAAATATGTATTATTTAGTTTTCTTTCCTTTAAATATGAAAAGGAATTAAAAGTAGTGTTTATATGTATATATGACCTACCGTCTCCATAAATGATGCATTTCATTTCTTATATCCAAATGTTATGGACTATTATAAATTCATATATACTCGATATATAGGATATATATGATATCTAAATCATGAATTTTATTCTAGAGATAATTTAATATTGACCACATGGACAATTTGTAATTATAACAAGTTCATTATTTTACTCAAGCTTTGAACATCGAAAAAACGTCCGATATGAACTCAAATAATTAAATAATTTTTATAATAAGGTAATAAGTGATATAAAAGGAATAAAATAATTGAAAATGGTTTTAAGGAAAGTTTAAATTAGCTTATTTTTATTATTCAAGAAACTAAAGAACGACTGAGTCAATTCGGACATGAGGTAAGGGACTTTGTATCAATCTCCTTTCATTAAAGCATGTTTTGATAATATAAAACTCCATATTTTATATGGTGTATAATAAACACCTTTGACATTTATTTTCATTAAAATGGAATCTTTTTTCTATGAAGTTTTTTAATAAATGACAAGAGTAATGTTTTTTAACATATGCGGCGACAATGACCTCACCACTGCCATAATAATTATTTGGCTTCCTCTATAAGCCTTAATGTTTTAAAATTTAAAAGAAACCCCTTATTCCATTTTTTGGTGTTTTGTTATTGGAAATGTTTTTTAAATGGATTGAGTGTTTCAATATTTTGAAATGATATCTTCTAAATGAAAATTAAGTATTATTACTAAAATGTTGATATTTGAAATATTTTATGTGTGATGATTATGTAATGGTACTTAGACATTGGTTGAGTGTTTGTGTGATTAACCAAATGATGGGTGGTTATGTGATAAACCAAGGATGAGTGGTTATGTTATAACCTCCAATTCATTGGGTATGGAAGTCGGCCATATGGCTATTCCATTTAGTTATATGTGTGGAAGTCGACTGTATGGTTATTCTATTTAAGTATTTTTATGTCCAAAGTTACCTTTATATGTTATGTGTTCTTTATATGGGTTTATGGTAATCTTTTAATTACAAAAGGGTAAGAAATAACCTTTTATTCAGTAAATATTATTTACTACATCATAAAGGTGACAATTATTACTTATGATATAGTATTGATGGTTTACTTGTTGTTTTGAAAAACTAACAGTTTTCATTCTTTGTGTATCCCTTACTGAGCCTTTTATGATCATACCATGTTTTTGATATCTTTTTTATAGGACATAAAGTGTAATAGGGTCCATTATGGGATCATTGAAAAGTCATGATGATTAAAACATGGAACTAAACATGTTTTTTTTCTTTTAATAGTTTTTATTTTATGAAAAAAATGGATAATAAGTAGAACTGTCTACTTGTAATATTCAAATTGTTATGTATACGTTATGACCTAATTATCTAAAGCTCTAAACCTAAAATGATCCTCAATGTGAATTATTAACATAATTCAAGATTATGAAATGTTTAAGGCTGGGGCCTTATAGTTGGTATCAGAGGTCGGTTTAGACAACTTTAGGAGTTAATTTTTTTTAATAGAATATCCATAAATTATTTTTACATTATGGTAGAATTGAAATGATATAGCATTTGAGGATTACCATGTTGCTTCATGTAATATATTTTTGTTCAGAATGGTTTTCTATAAAGGAAACAAGGCAGCTATGTTGGGAAGGCATATAGAGGAGAATAACCTTCCAAATCATCATCCTAATATGGTTGGAATCAGAACTAAAAAGCTTATTTCAGGGATGGATTAGTTGACTCAGGAAATAAATGGTAGTGTTATACATGAATGAGATCATCTAGATTATCCCAATAGGAACATGTCTACAGTGGATCATTTCATGAGTAAAAATCCCCCATCATTCAGAGGATCATCTGACCATGTTCAATCTAATGGATATATCAAAGTACTAGAAAAGATTTTCAATGTCATGGGTTGTAAATACAATCAAAAGGTTAGTATTGTTATTTACCATTTTTAAGGAGAAGCTGATCAGTGGTGGTCGATGGTTAAAAATATCGGGGAATGTGAGGAGATTGATGCTTTTGGATGGGACAAATTCCAAGGTATGTTTCTTGAGAAATATTTTCCTAAGGTGCTTCGACTTAGGAAGGAAAAACAATTCTTGGAATTGAGGAAGGAGGATGAATTAGTGGCTTCCAATGAAGAAAATTTCAATTGACTGGCAAGGAATGCTTCAAATTTCATCTGATATCCTAATAGTAAGATAAATCGATTTACATAGGACTAAAGCTGCGATATCGAAGAGCATTAGCCTCTCTTGAATTCAAAATCTATGGGAAACATGTCAAATGTTATGAGAAAGTAGAAATGATTTTTTTTTGATGATCATGTGTTCTAAGAGAGCAAGAAAAAGAATAGGTCTAGTTGGGAAGAAAAAGAAAAGAATTCATCAAAGAAGCCTGGAGTTAAAAAAATTAAATTTCCTTCTTGGGAGAAGTGTGGTAAAAATAATCCTGGAGAATATTTATCAATGTCTGGGAAGTGATTTGGTTGTGGTAAGACTATTCATATTACTCATAACTATAATGAATATGATCATGAAAGCAATGGAAATCCAACGGTAAGATGTTTTAGTTGCAATGAGTTTGGTAATTATGCCAATGTGTGTACAAAGTTGATTACCTAGGGTGGAAACTAGACAGATCAAAATCATAAGGGTGGGGGAAAATCTTTTTCTACTACTACGGTTGACATGGGACCATAAAATGATGTGTTATCAGTTACTTTTTTTTAGATTATGCCTATGTGTTGATTGATTTAGGATCTAAAAATTCTTTCGTTTCTAAGAAATTCTCTATAAAATTCAGAATTTCATCTTAAGATATGAATCCTGAACTCGTGGAAAAAACACCCAGGGGAAATGTTGAGGCAAAAAAATATTATAATAATATTACCATTTTTATTTGTAGAAACAATTTACATGAAAACCATTTTGTTTTTCCTCTAATAGAATTTGATGTCATTTTAGGAATCGATTGGATTTCTGTTTATCATGGTAAGATTGACTGTAGAGGTAAAGTGCTTTATTTTTAGAAATACTTTCAGTTTGTGTACAAGAATGAACCCTTATCTCTGATAACATATCAGGAAGTTGAGAAACTAGTGAAATATGGAAATGAATGTCACCTTGCACATATTGTTGAAAATAACTGAATTATTCAGATTAATGATGTGCTAGTATTAAATGATTGCCTTTATGTTTTTCTTGATGAGTTTCCTAGTATTATACCTAATCAAAAATTCAAATTTAATGTTTAATTAGTTCTTTATTATAATCTAATTTCAAAACCCCCTTATCAAATGACTCAAATTGAACTTTTAGAGTTAAAGAAGAAATTAGAGGAGTTACTAGATAAAGTTTTCATTCGACCTAACACATCACCATGAGGTGCCCCTGTCTTGTTTGTTAAAAATAAATATGGTTCAATGAGACTTTTCATTGATTATAGATCATTGAATAAAATAACTATTAAGAACAAGTATCCATTTCCTCATATCGATGATTTGTTTGATTAGCTCTAGGGAGCTCAGCATTTTTTGAATATTGGCTTGAGGTCGGGGTACCATCAGTTGAATGTAGAGGAAGAAGACGTTCCGAAGAATGCATTTAGTACTAGATATGGACATTACTAATTTGTAGTAATGCCTTTTGGTTTAACCAATGCACCTAATGTATTCATGGATTCAATGACTATAATTTTTTGTGACTTCTTGGATAATTTTTTGGTTGTGTTTATTGATGATATTATGGTTTATTCTAAAATTAAATAGGATCATGAAAGTCATTTAAGGGATTCCTTGTAAACCTTAAAAGAAAATAAATTGTGTGATAAATTAAGCAAGTGTGAGTTTTGGTTACAAAAAATACCATTCCTTGGTCACATTGTTTTATAAAATTGCATAACTGTTGATCCTGCTAAAACAAAAGTTGTTAAAGAATGGCCAATACCTACAAATATAATCGAGATTTATAGTTTACTTTGTTTAGAAGGCTATTGCAGAAGGTTTGTTGAGAAATTTTCATGGTTTTCTATCCTACTGACGAAGTTAACACTAAAAGGTATTAAATTTATATGGACAAAATAATGTGATGATTGTTTTCAATAATTGAAAAGAAGATTGGTGAATGCTCCAGTTTTGTCCTTACCTTCCAAAAATACATGATAAAATATTATGTTGAAATATTATCCCCCATAAATTCATTGATTCCATGAAATTTAAATTTTTTATAATCCTAGTGAATGTATATTGAATTAGTAATGATTTCAAATTTCGATTTTATCTTAATAATAAATTCATAATTTACTACTTGAAATATTAGTATTTCTTAATTAAATATTTCATAAACCTTGTGTGTACCATTATAAGTCTCATGCTTGTGAAAAGGTTTCTGAAAACATACATTGATACATTAGTGTTAAATTACATATATGACTTCATAGATTTATCTTTCTCTTACATGAGTTCAAGGAGTTGTTTTATCATTAGAATATAGAATATGGGAAAATATGCTAACATGATACATTTACATCCTATAAGAGTATTTTCATACTTTGTTGTGTTTTTATTAGTTTTCAACATCTACATCACCCCATAATCTAAATTATTTTTCCTGCATGAAGCAAAAAAATAATATTATTTCAATGGATCATAATATCCATAAAAGAATTTAAATTTATTCTTCTTGTCCATTTTAATTTACTAAAACCAAAAAATGGTTAAAAAATTGTAATATAATAATTAGTTTGAATAATACTAAATCTTATGAAGTGATAAAATAATATCCAAAACTTAAATCGTAAAACACAAAGCTAAAATTAAATCATTCCAAAAATAACTATATCTAAAAAACTTTCAAAATATTTATGACCAATTTTGAAACTCAAAATCATAAAATTTGATAAACATAACATTTAATAACTACAAATGTCACATACATCAAATTATCAAAAATATAAAAATCATTCCCAAAAACAATATGAGTCACCATGAAATGAAACAAAAAAAATCATAAATGCTTCCATATGTAATATAAATAATCATTAATCTGATAATATCATACAATTTCACATAAAATTCCATACTATAAAATAAATTTTCATTCAAAAAAATCCAAAAATATGGTTACCATTTATCTCAATTAATCATAATTACCGCACCATCAATGAACATATTAACCCAAATGGTATTTATACTTTCCAGATGAGTCTATTAAAAATATATAACAACATTATTCCTAAATTACATTTAGACTAAATCACATATTAAACTTATGAGTTACATATACCTCAATAAAATATTAAAACCTAATAAACACCTACAATGATATCATTAATGAATTAAAATATAATCACATAAAATCAAAAAATGTTATCCATGGATTTTATCATTTGAGAAACCATAAATATAAACAATGGTAGAATCAATTTTTTTAAAATTATGTTCATCTGATAACTTCCTAACCTTTAATGTTACCAAAAATCTACTCCTGTACCAACTGAGAAATCCCATAACAAGTAAACCAAAATCTATCTCAAAAAACATATAATTTTTACATAGGATTTAATAACATCCAAATCATAAAAAGTTTGTCCATCCAAAATTACATAATCAGTTACTATTACTGTGCCACATACATAACCATGACCATTTAGGTTTAAGGATCTAGATAATTATGAAAACACATTATAGAAAGAAACCCTTGTTTTATATCAAAATGTGAATTTTTTCCACTATACCAAGAAATTGTTATTTCACAAAAATTCTTCAACATATTCTACAAAATTATCCACTAGTGATAGCCTTCTTAGACATATCATTCTTAACATCATTCATCAGAACCTAATAAAATTGAAATATTGTAATAGAGATTTGAAATGATATATATGAATTAACATAATCATATAAAATAAATTATCATAATTGATAAGAATAATATCATATGGTTAATAGAAAATATTTTTTTCATGGGCATAAAATAATATATTCATACAAAAAATATATCATAGACCACGAGTCAAGTTATAAAACATTTTCATAACATGAGATATGAATCGTAAGAGAATCAAAAAACATGATCTATATAGCTATAAAAAAATGAGATAAAAATTTGGCATATGTATAATAATAAGAAATCATATATAATGGATAACCACAATGACATTCATCATATGGTAGGATTGGGATAACAACATATGTACCTTCTTGGGATTGAGTTAACTACATATATATACCATCTTAGGCTTGGGATAATCGCTCATCTACCCTTTTGTGAATATGAGATATACAAAATTACCCATAACATTTTAGGGATATAATGGAACCACTTGTCACATTATGATAAATCATACATATGTATTCCAAAAGAACATAAGATAATTCAAAATTCCACCATAGATAGGTTAACCTATTAAAAAGGATCTGTTTCATGATAATTACATTGAAACACCATAATTCAAACATCATTTACTTAATCCACCAAAAGAATTATGTTTCATGATATCATATATGAAAAACATCAGAGTCCATCCAGTGAAATAAAGTTTATGGTATTTGTAGAATATATCCATAGTGATGAATTAGAAAAATTAAATGTTATTAAAATATATGAGGAACCCATGTGAAGAAAATGGGTTTCATAATGATTTCATATAGTATCACATAAAATGAAATCAATAATTTGATAGGTTGATACCAAATATTTAATAATCGAATGATTTAAATCATCATATAATTATTACATTATTTTTAACATGTCATCATAAATGATAGATCATTTTGATATAGACATTGAAATGGAATATAATCAACAACAATATATACTCAAAATATTTGTAACGTTATTTAAAAAAGATGATATAAATTACTTATAATACTATTTTCATGGGGTTTAAAGTTGAATTTTAAGATAATATTTTTAAAATTAATTTCAATAATTAAATATTAAAGGGAATTTCTGTTTATTTAAGGAAATATATAGTGGAATATCAATATGTACATATATGAATTGAAATCCATTTTAAAACATTGTAGAAAAAAATATTTTTATTTTAATTAATTTGATTATTGATGGGAATAAATACAATTTTATAGAACTGTAAAAACATGAAAAGGAAGCTAAATCCTAAAGAATGACCATTATGTTAGGAAAATTAGTTATTATAAAAAAAATTTCTATGCAATTATTGTCACACTTTTTTTTGGAATGTAAAAAATGACTCGTATGGAAATCATTGAAATGATTCCATTTAAAAAATAGTATTTTTTTAATTAAAAAAAACATACCTTTTGAAATCAACAACTTATCTAAAACATTTTTCTTGCAGAAAAACATGAATACATTTTTTGAAGAGATATATTACCGACCAAAAAGGAGAAACGAAGTTTCATTTTTCAGATAATCATTATTCAATTTGTTTAAGTACCTAAAAGAGAAAAAATGGAAATAATTATTGAAATAAATTTAAATATCTAGAGTATAATAAAATTTATGGGATTTAATAGATAAATAACATAAAATACCCCCAATATAAAAAACAATCCTGATAAAAATATTTATTGTAAAGTAAATGATCGGGTCTATATAACATTCAAATAAAAAAATTAACATGATATGATTCTATAATTTAAATTAATTATTTAAAATTATACATCAAAATATATAAATTGGTAGTAAGTAAACCATGTATTATAATTAATGGTGGAAAACATTAATCATGTCTTAAGAAATTGAAATTGAGAAAATGAACCCTTGCAAATCGTAACTCATGAAGTAAGAAGAAACCAATGAATTATTTATGTGTAACAAATATAAATGAACATAAAACAAGTCTAAATACAAAATAAAAAAATCATGGGTAATAACACACATAATCATGTCTTAACATTATCAATAGAGAAGAAATATAAACCAATGAATATAAATTGAGTTAAAATCCTCATACATCATACTTTCTCTTGGACTGATATTCTCTAACATATTTTATCACAAATTTATATTTATTATACAACTATATCAAATAAATATTTATATTTATCCAAGTATATACCATTAAATTATTAATATTTACTTCCATTTATGTAATAATTATTTGTTAAAATTAATATGTTTGGGGTAATAATTCAATTTCCTTTGCATTTTCTAATTCAGTGGTTCCGGTCCAAGCATCATGGTCAGAAATTCAACATATATAGAATTTTTTTAATGATTTTATATATTTATATTATATTATATGGATATTAATAGATATTTTATGGGGATTTTGGTGATAATTCTCATGGATGGTTTAAAAGCCTCATTTTTAGAAATTTCTATTCCATATAAAATTTATTTTATTAGTGAATAAAATAGGTATATAACCAATTAATAATAATAAATAATTCCTAAATTTATCATTTTTATATTATATTTTTTTTAACAATATATAATCATTTATGAAACAATTATTATAACATCATTCATGTATGTGGTATAACCATCTCAAATAAGAGGGTGTTATAATGACTGAATGTGTAAGAATATGAAAATTAATAAGGATATTGTCCAGAAGTGGCGATATATTATTCTTCTTCTGGAAACAAGGGTTCTCTGAGCGATGATAGAATTTATTCTTCTTATATAGGTAAGGGTTAATTGATGAGGATTCCTTGGTTGTTGATGGCTTTCAGCTTCATTCTATTGTGGCGATGGTTCTGATCTCTACATTGACAATGGAAAAAATTCCACTACGGGCAGCAGTGGAAGGTTCCACTTCTATGACAGCTTATGTTCAATATATAAAGATTGAAGATTTAGTATGGGTTCTATATATAGTTGTGTTGGATGTTATTGTCTCTATGATGTGTGTTTTGGAAACTCCTGTTTCCTCTATGATGCGCTATCAGCATCTCCATTTGCCTCTGTGATTTGCCTATCGGTGGCTCCAGCTACTTCGATGATTCCCTTTTAGGCTACTCCAATCGCCTCTAGGATGGAGCTCATGATTGGTCCAGTTCTATTCCCACTCCCTTATCAAGTCTTATTTGTTTATGGTTCGATGGTTTTTTGGAAATGGTGGTATCATTATTGTTCAATGGTGTCCATTTCTGATTTTGGTTCATTTTTCTTCATTTTGTGTTTTAGTGGCAGTTGTCTGGTTTCTATCGATGGTACTGTGTTGTTTTTTTTATTTTTATTGTGGGGAGTTTTTTCTGTATGGTGTTTTGGTTTTTCCTAGTTCGTTGGCGATGACAAAATAATAGTGTGGTGCGATGTGGTTTCCAATGATCTTCAAGGACTGGTTCTCTTGATTTGTTTGGTTTTTCTTCCTGAATGCGGTGATAAGAGCGACATTGATGAGATATTTTCTGGTTGTTTCTTCCATGAAGCCATCTATGAAGGTTTTTGGTGGTTTTTCTTTGATTTCTCATGTTCTGGTTATGGTGATGTTCATTTCTATTTGGTTTTTACTCCATTAATCGTCTCTAGAGGTTGGGGTAGTATCGATCTCAAAGACGACGAGGTCGTATCATGGTGATGATGGAAGATGGAAGCGGCATGACTCTAGATGACATGGTAACTCTTGGATTGAAACCACATAGGGTTTCGTGTTGGGTTTTGAATTTCAAATTTCATATAATATTCTTGTAACATTGGATTCTTTCACGATGTATATTGTTCCCACTTATTCTTATAGCGTTTTTCTTGAAAATAAAAAATTTAATTTCACTCAATAATTTTTTAGACACTGATCTGTTAGATGGTTGTGAAATATGAAATATTTCATTCATATAGGTGGTAGTCTACACATATGAACTCGCAAAATTTTGATTTTTAAAATGATAAAAGGAATTGAAAGTAAATAAATATTTATCCTACAAGAATTATAATTTTCTCCATAAAATTAATATTAATTCATTAAATAATTAATTATAACAAACCATCATATTCTGTAATGAAAAATTAAATACATCGCATCATAGATGAGGTAATCTGCATGTGCGCATGAGAAATATTTTTAAATTCCATTATATGGAATAAGGTATATAATGATTATGAAATCAACATATTAAAATTTCAATATAAAAATTATAATAGTTTTATTATTTTGATTAAAGTATATATGATTTGGATGAAGTATAAGAAGAGTGATACTTGAAAATACCAATAAGTATGATTACATCTTCTTTGTGTATCCTCTTTTATAAATATCCTTAATCTTTATTGGGTTGGTCATTTAGTTAGACCAACCCACTATGTCAGGGATAAGTGTATTGGTAAGTGATTTAGTAATATTTTTATAGAGATAAAAATATCTATGTGTGTGGAGAACTGAGGAGAGGAGAGTTCCTTTTATAACTAATGGGAGTGAAACTCTTGTAAATACTCATAAAATTTAAATAGCATAACTTCATTTTAAATGGAATGTATCACCAAATTTATAAATTTCATAAAATAAGATAATTTAATGTCTAAATTTACTAATCCAATATAACTTTTAAATGTTATAGGGAAATTTAAATCTGTATACCGTAGATTAACACCTTTGAAATCCTTTTTTCTTTTACGTTAGGAAATAAATTTTACTATGGTGTCTTAATTTTACGATGAAAAATAAAATAGAACATATTAAGTATTAATATTCTGATTAAAAATATGGAATAAATTTTTCATTCTTCAAGTTCTATAGGTGGTAAAAGTTACTTTTAATATAAGTATAAAATAATTAGTGAAAAATAATTTATAGAAAAGAAATTTTTAAGTACAAAAAAAATTTCTGTAACACTCCAAGCTTCCACAATACACTTCTCTTTGAATAATAAAATATCTTTCATTGTACACAACTTCATGTTCTAGCACACCCTGACCAATCAAAATAGCCATTTAAAAAATATTTATTAATAGTAATACCCACTTATTGAAATTTTATAAATTTTATTTTTCAAACATGACTTCATTTTTGGAATCGGAATATCGAAATTAACTTTGGGTGAAATTTTGGCATTTTTCTGAAAACATTCGTTTTTTATGAATAGTGAAAAACACAACATTATTATTTTAAACTGAATTTTTATTTACATAATTATAATTGTTATTTAAATTTATTTGAAAGTAATAATAGATACATAATACATATATTATTCCAATTTAATTCATTAGTGTCATTTTAAAATATGATTAAATATATAAAATTTTATTGAACCTTTTAACGTCTTTTACCCACCTCCTAGGCACATTTGAAAATTTGCATAAAATGTAATTTTACCGCTTCTGTGAATTATATTTCAAATATCCGAGAAACAAGGTATACATCAGTATGAAAAATTTGGTTCAATGGGATGGAAATAATATTTGGTGAATAGTACCTTTTGAATTTCATTTACCACTTTTAAAAGTAAATACGATAATTAAAGGTAAAATTAATGTTATAATTACCCCAAAACATTTATAAATTTTATTGGATAAGTTTTCTTCAACCAAAATCAACCTTAGGAAAAAATAAGATCCTTTTTGATCCATTTGGTTAAGATTAGGTCATTTATTATATTTTATTTAAAGAAGAGTTAAAAGTGTTAAATTCGATTTTTAATAAGTAAACAATATTTAATATAGGTTTATATGTAAGATAAATTCGACTATAAATATTCATTAAAAATATAAAAATATTACCTCCATAATAGTATTTTATTTATTATTTTTAGATATTATATAATTAAATTTATTTTTGACACAATAATGAGGCATAATTACCTTATTAATGAAGGAATAAAAAAAGATGTTATAAATATTAAAATAAATGTAAATTGAAACTTTTGATCCATCCAAGAATTTTCTAGGTTCATATGACATGTTAGGGTTGATTCCATGTATTTTTTTTTAAATTAAGGATGATTTTATGACTTTCACAAAAAACAAATACAAAATAATGTCAAAATTGACATAAATGAGTTGTAAAAACAAATACTAATATATTAAATGATATAATATCCCAAAAAACTAATATTAGTACAAAATAATTATATAAGGTTAGATATATCAATATTTAACCACTTTATATTATCTTTCCATTTTATAGTATGTATATTAACCATGTAATCAAAAATACAAGAAGACATGGTAAATGTTAAACTATTTAACTAAGAGTTAAATCTAAAAGATAAGGTTAATATGGTGACCTAAACTTGTTTAAAAACTATTGTTTGAGAATATTTAGACCCATCCCCACATTATTATATAAATAAATCCATTTGGAGCTATTATAAACTGAACATGAATTTATAATAAATTAATATTTCAAACTCTTCCTAAAGTGCCTCTCACCTCTCTTATAAAAGAGTACTTCCCCTTCTCTCAAATTCCCACCTCCAAAGCCATTTGTCTTGGCCAAACCCTACTCCAATATTCTCTAAACTACCCTAAATTCAACCTATAGGCCTTAATTTGATAATAAATCCAACCTAAGGAGCCATATTTTTCAAATCAAAAGGAAGCACCCAAAGAAGAAGTAATTATTTCATCACCTATTTTAATGTTCTTTTATTCTTACACTTCCTCTTTATTTTTTTCTTCCATAATAAAATAATAACTCTAGTACATTATACATATTAATATGTTATTATAAGTATGGTACATCCATAATGATTATTCTTTTCATCCTATGAATGAAAAAGTCATTGTACATGCGTATGTAGGGATTACCATCTCCACATCATGGTGTAGTTTGTTATTCAACCCTTCATTATTTGGATAGTTATAATAATGTTGTATAATTGATTTGAATAATAAAAATAACATGTTAATTATTATGTTTATATAATATATCATCCAATCACATATTATTTCACCATCAATAGAATGATATTGTCGCTCGCTCGTACGTATGTACGACTTACCGTCTCCACGACACGATATGATTTCACTCCTCATCGTAACAATTCAAGAATAATTCTCATATGATTATTAAAAAAAATTAATTTTAAAGAACATAATATCATTATAGATATGAATCAAATACATCATATCCATAATGAACATGACTTGCGTAACAAAACATATTAAGGAAAATGAATCAGTTAACACCTGAAACAATGATACTACATAAATATTATTATCTAAGCAATATTAGAGGACCATATATGCTACCATATTTACGTATGTGGTTCTTTTATAATTTAATGACAATTATTTTGATATTATACAGTAGGTTAACATACCATCGACTATGAAAACTACAAGGTAAGGGGTTTTCATCTCAATTTTTATTCTCGTGAGATTCATGCTATATTTCCCACTATTTCCTTTCGTGTGGTGTATATAATTCCCATGATTTTATTTTTTGCATAATATAATTTAATTTATGGGTATTTAAATATTAATTGGGCAATCCATCTTTCATGGGGTGTTTGTTTTTTATGTTACAAAATCCTTAAGGGAATTTCTAATTTCAATTTCAACTCATTGGGTTTTACACATACTTTATTGATTATTTTACACCAAGATTATGTGTGGAATCGCTATTTATTTATTTATTTAGTAATTTCCACTCACATTTGTGTGGATATAATTTTGATACACATAATCACTCCATTTTTAAATTCTCAAGTCATTGATATGAACTTGATAAGGGTAATCTTAACTCAATTTCCATTCATTGAGTTAAACATCCAAGTCATTGGTTTTGTTTTTACAAGAATATGTGTGAATGTCATATAATTGATTTACAATAAATAATCAATCATGTTGAGTGTATTTTTGTTTTTCACACATAATTATGTCATTGATTTAACCTTAACCCCAGGGTATAATCTTTATAAGGGATTTCGTCTCAATTTACATTCCATTGAAACTTCTTTGTTGTTATACACCAATTCACTTTTATATGGGGTATATACTATACTTTGACATATTATATTATGAAACCTTTATTCTCATTATGTTATAAAGTTTTATTAAATTTTATTTCTCAATTATTTTTATTCAAGCATTTCTCATTGGGTTTGGAACTCTTTAACTAAAATATCATTTTAAAGATTTATTTTTCTAAATATTTCTCATTAATGTCCATGTTTTAAAAATAGTTTTAAGGATTTATTTATATGGACATGAATGTTTTGAAATTAAAATTCCTTTCAAAAGTTTCAAAGTGGTATGAGACACTATGATTCAAAAATCTATTTTAAAAAACTTCTTTGATAAATAGTGCGACTTTTAAATGATTTCACAAAAAATGGATATTTCTCTCAAAGAGTTTTACTGACCATTTTCAACTGTGTCAGCATCCTTTACTGGATATTATTCTTGATTGAGGTAAATTTATTATAATATAAGATTCCATATTTTATTTAATGAGTTATAATATTTTTGACTCTGGATGTGCTATTTTTATACCATTCTTGGTCTATGGTTAATGTTTTGACATTTTGTATGCTAGTTTTAATACAAATGATTATGTTATGTTTGGAAATTTTCATATGAGGAATCCATTGGACTTGGTAAGTGACTGGAGTGGCCCGTTATAGCCCCTCGATGCATCGTTAGGCCTCATGAGACAAACTAGTGTCTTGGCACAAGGCCTTGAAAAAATTTATATTTAGGGTCTTGGCACTAGGCCTTGACTTTGTGGTTAAGATGTCCTGAATTATGCATTCCATCATTATAAAAGTAGATATTGATAACACATGTGATTATTCAAAAAGTATAATATCAATGTGAATAAGTAAATGGAATTATTTTATTTATCTTTGCCATATTATGGTGAAGTATATGTTTAAAAGGCTCGTGTTTGAGTCTTATACACTATCTTAAATGTTTATGCTTATTTATGATAATTTCTTCTATATTTTTATCCTTACTGATCATCTAAGGTCACCCCTTTATTATGTTTCATTTTTCCTAGGATGTGAAGAAGTATATTACGATTGTCTTATTGGAATTGGCTAAGGGATATGAGTGTGTTAAATGGATACACGATGTTACTTTTTGATTTTATAATTTAATGTAAAACATATATATATATCTAGTACTTACAAGGCTACTAAACTGATTGGTCTTTCATGACTTGATCTCTTGTGATCATTCCAAAGTTATGTTATAATGCACTGACTTTGGGTAACTAGGGTTGGGGTGTTACAATTTCTATCACAAACCAACCTAGGTGGACCCTGAATCGATCACCCGTGCCAGTCTGCGACATGGCCCAAGAGGCATTCCTGATCCTCTGAGGCTGGTGACAAGTGCCATGGTATCAATAGAGGAAAATTGGGAATTATTTCTCCCAGTTAAAATATATAAAGTATTAGAAAAAGTGGAATAACACAAGGTAAATAAACAACACGAAAAAGAATGAACGACCAACAACAACAAACTAACCTGACCAAGATCAAAACTCCTCATGACCTCGAGAGTCACTCTACAAAAAATAACCATGTTTATCCCACGGCAAACAAGCTCGAGTCCAACCTGCAAAAAAACTAAAAACAAGAAAACACTGTAGGTGTGAGTATTAAAACTCAGTATGCATTCCAAACAAAGTATTTCCAATGCACTACCTTTAAATGAAGAATTTTCCAATTTCAGGTTTGAACTAAATTATAAAAAATATGGGTTTCCACACACACAATTTCATTTCTAAAACACGTAACATTCCATTTCCCTTTTTAATTTAAAAAAATGTTTAATGTTTGAAAGAAATATTTGAATTTCATTTTAAAAAATTTTTGCAAACAATTTAGAAATCCAAATTTTAGTTGTTAATCAAAAGGAAAACCACACAAAACACACAACAAACACTAAGGTCAATGGAAAATAAGAGGAACACATGGGCCAGAAACCAAACTAGACCTCTCAATCATTCTCCATATACAAATAAACACTAATGAAAACATGGGTCGAACCTAGGATCTCGTGAACAATCCAGAACGTACTATACATGTGACTCATCATGAAGGCATGCCCTACTCAATGACATTATAATGCCCTAATGCTTGGTGTTTCCCTATATGGCCTAACCGAGTGGCCCAATCACATAACACTGATAAAAAACACCTCTCTGTTATGGGACATTTTCCCGTTCATATTCTAAACTAGTACATCAATCATTCTCAGAAGATTCAATTACAATTCTAGGTTCCCATGTCAACACATGAAATAAAAAGGGGTGAGTCAACAATGTCAATCAAGTAACAAATAACAATTCACGACCACCACACTCAACAACTCACAAAATCCACATACACTACAGGATCACCTCTAAGTCACCCCAAAGAGAGTTTTCAAAAAAATTTATTTTATAACTGCCAAATGAGCCTTCACCAACTGTAAAGAAAAAAACCTCATTTCTCAAGAGAACCAAAACACTTTCTCACGCATCAGAAGAAATTATTTATCATCAAACCAAAACCACACTTGAATATCCGTGAATTATTTTCAATGTCCAAATGGTAATTCTTTCACTATTGTGCATCAGCTCATCAAGAAAAAATTTCAAGTGTCGTGTATAAAATAAATAGCTCTTTTTTACATCGAGTAATTTTTTCAAAATTAATTATATAATAATATTTCTCATTTATTAAAATTAATAAAATATCAAGCAATAAATAAATTCTAAATTTAAAGGTGAGTGCAATGGGCGACCTACCTCGACTCACAGCTCGAACACGCTGGCGCATCGCGCCTTGCATAGGCACATAACCACTCTCAAGCCGACGCCTGCGGTACCATGGAAAAACTTCTCCAATGCATTGAAACACCAACAAAAATAAGTAAAACACAAATACTCTAATTCACAAAAATCCAACGAAGAAGCCACACAAACGTCACCTTGGCATGAAGCTGCGCTTGACCAACAGGGTAGCGCGAAAGGGTGAATTGTCAGGCGTGGTGCCGCGGTGAACTGGAAAGGTCACCAACATCTTTAAAGGCGGTACAAAGACTTTAGAGGCTGGAAGATGACCTGGTCGTAGTAGGTAGGGGTTGTAATGCATCACACAATGATGGAGGGATAACAAAGGGTTCACACGACAGTCTGAAGGCAGCGACATGCACCAGCGGGGCTGGCCGGACAACGGGTGAGAAGCGAGGGCACAACAGAGGGTGTAGATGCCAGGGGAAGTCAGTCGGATAGTGGGAAGGGGAGTCGGGGTGTTGCGCCGCTGCTGATCGGATGATGTAGGGGCACTGTGCCACTGCTGGCTAGCCGGAACTAGGAAAGGGGACGATGCCTGGTTGTGCTGAGCAGGAGGAAGGTTGATGGATCGGCTTGCTCGAACGTAGTAAGAGAAAGTGGTAGTGTGTAGGGGTCAGCGAGGCTGGTGGCACCAGTAGAAGGTTCCACAGGCTACTTGAAAAAAATTTAATGGGAACTAGGGGTCATTGCATGATTATTAGTGAGACGAAGTAGGAGTAGAAGGGAAGGTCGAAGGGATGTCGCTGGCCAGATGGAGCAGGGAGAGGGTGCGAGAGCCGCTGCAAGGGGAAGTGGTTGGTCGTGCCTAGTGTGCGAGGCCGATGGGAGGTCTTCAGCAGGAGGAAGGGTAGGGGCGGCCCGCTATGCGGGGAGAAGGGGGGATGGGTGCTACGGTCATGCAAGCATGGAAGAGCGGCGGCCCACGTAGAGAGGGACGGTGGGTGGAGAAGGAGAGCAGACAAGGCCTGGGTGCGGGTGAGCCAGAAGTAGGGGCTTGGGGTGATATAGAGGGGAGAGAGAGAAGCAGCCGAGGGTGGATGGGGAGTGTGCTATAAGGAGCAAGGAGGGATGTGTTGGCTATACAAGCCAAGAAATATTAGAGGAAGAATGGAAGAGGTAGAAAAATTAGCACACAACACAAAGAATCTTTCAAGCTTTTCACAATTTCACACAACTTCACAATTTTTCACAATCAAAATTTCAGGCTACAACTACATCAATTTATAGACCCACAACATTAAATTCCTAGCATTTATGTTGGTACAAAGAAAGACCAAAACATTAAATACAGAGAATCTATGAAAGACCAAAATATTAAATGCTGAGAATTTATGACGGTACAAAGATATACCAAATCTTTAAATGCAGAGCATTTAAATTCATTCAAAGAAAATAAATGGAGGTTGACCCATGGAAGAAGAAGAAAAATGTTCAAGTAATAAATGACGCCGTAGGCAGCTTTGACTCATATTTTTGGTTTTCAATTCCAACACTCCCCTTCAAACCAAAACCGGCTTCATTCCGAGCATCGTTCTGAGTCTTTTGAATGCATCTGACGGTAATGCCTTTGTGAAAATATCATCCACCTGCTCTGTAGTATGACAATATTCTAATTTTATCATTTTCTGCTTCACATTATCTCGCAAAAAATGGAATCGGGTATCAATATGTTTGCTTCTTCCATGCTGCACCGGATTTTTGGCAAGTTCAATTGCCGACTTGTTATCCACATATATCACTGTGGATCCATCCTGCGGATGCTTCAACTCCTTCAGCAGATTTCTCAACCAGATTCCTTCACAAACAGTGGATGATGCCGCCACGTACTCTGCTTCACATGTAGACAAGGCGACCACACTTTACTTCCTTGAATTCCATGTGAAAGCAGTCGATCCAAGAAAAAATACATACCCAGTGGTGCTTTTTATTTTATCTTGGTCTCCTCCCCAGTCACTGTCTGAGTATCCATGCAGATTTTCTTCTTCATTGTATGGATAAAAAAGACCAAAATCCATTGTTCCTTTAACGTACCTGATGATACGTTTTGCCGCTAACCAGTGTGACTCTTTTGGTGCTTCCATGTACCTGCTTAGAAGCCAAACACTATAGAAAATATCAGGCCTTGTGATTGTGAGATACCTCAGGCTTCCAATTAGACTCTTGAAGAGAGTCGAGTCAACACTTCTTCCTTCTCCATATTTTGTCAGTTTTAAGCTCATTTCCATAGGTGTGTTTACAGCATTGCAATTAGCCATGTTGAATTTTTCAAGCAACTCCTTAGCATACCTCTTCTGAGAAATATAGATGCCTCCATGTTGTTGCTTTACTTCTATGCCCAGAAAGAAGGACATGAGACCTCCGTCGGTCATCTCAAAATCCTTGAACATAGCCTTCTTGAAATCATTGAACATCTGTCGACTATTCCCTGTAAACAGCAAATCATCAACATACAAGCATGCAATGATTATATCTCCACGATCATTCTTCTTGATGTAAACTGCATGCTCATATGGACATTTGGTGAAGCCGTTCTCTCGAAGATAGCTGTCAATGCGTGCATTCCAAGCACGAGGAGCCTGCTTCAACCCATAAAGAGCTTTCTTCAGTCGATACACTTTGTCTTCCTCCCCTTGCATAACAAAGCCTTCAGGCTGGTCTACATAGACCTCTTCCTCTAGAATTCCATTCAGGAATGCAGACTTCACATCCAATTGGTAGATCATCCAACTGTGATGAACAACAAGAGAGATAATCATTCTCACAGTGTCAAGGCGAGCAACCGGAGCGAAGAATTCTTCATAGTCCACCCCATACTTCTGTTTGTACCCCTTTGCTACGAGCCTTGCCTTGTAGCGATCGATTTCACCATTAGCATTTCGCTTGATCCTGTACACCCATTTGACACCAATGGATTTCTGGCTATTAGGAAGTGTGGTCAGCTCCCATGTGTCATTTTTTTCTATGGCGCAAATTTCTTCTCCCATAGCCATTCTCCAACATTATTCCCTTATGGCTTCCTGAAACGTCAGAGGCTCATGATCTGCATACAGGCAAAAAAGATTTACCTCTTCGGTTTGTTCATAAATGTCTCTTAAGATTTTCATCTTTATGGGCGCCATGGGTGAGGATGAGCTCGCCAAATTTTGACTTGATGGAATCCTTTCAGGAGTGATGGAATGTCCTCCTGGACTCCTGTGTACTGATGATGTGCCTGGGGAAGGTGTTGCTGGCGTTTGCTCCTGATGATCACGCCTTTCTTCAGGATCTTCTGTTTCGACTGGAATCTCTTTGTTTGGTTCTTCATCATTCCATTTCCAAGCTTCTTCCTCGCTAAATACCACATCTCTACTCACCACTAATTTATTGGTTAGTGGATTGTAGAGCTTATAGGCTTTAGACTCTTCACTTTAGCCGATGAAGATTCACTTTTCACCACGATCATCAAGCTTCCTTCTTCTCGCTTCTGGAACATGAGCGTAGGAAACACACCCGAAGATTCTTAGGTGTGCTACGCTCGGTTTGTAGCCACTCCATGCCTCTTGTGGTGTCATGTTTCTGACGCTCTTGGTTGGACACCGATTGAGCAGATAGGCAGTACATGCCACTGCTTCCGCCCAGAAGTTCTTTGGCAAGCCTTTCTCCTTCAGCATGGTCCTCGTCATGTCGAGGATGGTGCGGTTCTTCCTTTCTGCAATGCCATTCTGCTGTGGCGTGTAGGCTGCAGTGTATTGCTGTTTGATGCCATGTTCCCTACAAAAATATTGAAATGCATTTGAGTTGTATTCTCCACCTCTGTCAGATCTGAGTACTTTGATTCTGTGGCCACTTTCAGTTTCAAAATGAGCTTTAAAAGTTTTAAAGACAGTGAAAGCGGAAGATTTTTCTTTGATGCAATACACCCACAACTTTCTGCAGAAATCATCAATAAGGGTAATAAAATATCTATTACCTCCAAGTGACAGTGTTTCAAGTGGTCCGCAGATATTAGTGTGAACCAACTGAAGTGGTTCCGTTGCTCTTCTAGACACTCCACTTGGAAATGAGTTCCTTTGTTGCTTGCCGAGTGTACACGCCTCACACACATGATTTGGAGCTTCAATCATTGGCAAACCATGCACCATGTTTGATGAGGATAGAAGTTTAAGCCCGCTAAAATGCAGATGTCCAAATCGCAGATGCCATCTCCATGAGTCATTCTTCATGAGTCCCAAGAGACACTCCTCAGCCTTTGTGTTGATATGCAGCGGAAACATGCGATTCTTCTCCATTTGGACTTGAGCGACAAGTCTCCTGTGAGCATCTCTTATAGACAAAAGAGAATTTTCCAAGTGTATGACATACCCCTTCTCAAGAAGTTGACCAAGACTGATGATATTATTTTTCATACTTGGTACGTAATATACATTAGAAATGTAATTCGACTCTCCATTCTTCAGATAGATTTTGATCTTACCTTTGCCTCTCATGGGTACCTTGGATGAGTCGCCAAAACTCACGTCGCCACGAAATTCTTCGGTGAGTTCCTCGAACAGTTGTTTATTACCACTCATGTGGTTGCTTGCACCCGTGTCGAGATACCACGCATCGGGGCGTTCACATGCCTTTTCTTGTGCGAGGAGGAGTGTGGTACCTTCTTCTTCATGATGAGATGCTTCGGCATAGTTGGATCATTCATCATGATCCACTTTGCTCCAACAATCAGACGCATAATGGCCAAATTTCTTACAGTTGTGGCATTGAATGTTCTTTGCGTTTCCACGACCACGCGTGAATCGTCCTCCACCATTCCCTCTTCCATGAAAGCTGGTAGGATTTTGTTGCTTTTGTTGATGGCTTGGATAATATCCACGCCCTCTTCCTCTTCCACAATGACCGCCTCGTTGCGTGTGTCCATTCTTTTGTTCTTGTAGAGTCAACTTGGACTCCAAGGCATGCTCTATTGTTGAACCGGAATTCTTTTGCATCCGTTGCTCATGCACTTGCAACGACCCCATCAGTTCTTCAATGGACAGTTTCTCCAAATCCTTTGATTCTTCGATTGCCACAACCACATGATCAAACTTGGTTGTGAGAGATCGAAGTGATTTTTCGATAACTCGAATGTCCTCCACTTTTTCACCATTCCTTTTCAAATTGTTAAAAATAACAATTAATCTTGAGAAATAATCGGAGATGCTCTCACCTTCTTTCATGTGCGCCGCTTCAAATTCCACTCTTAATGTTTGAAGACGTACCCGCTTCACTCGATCAACACCTTTGAAGACGGTGGCAAGGGTATCCCAATCTTGCTTGCTTGATGTTGCTTCGGCAATCTTTTCGAACGTTGATTCATCCAACCCTTGATAGAGGAGGAACAACACCTTGTTGTCTTTCTTTCTTTGATTTTTGAGGGTCGCCTTTTCTTCATTCGTGAAGGCAGCTTCTTCCGCCGTAGTGGGTACAACATACCCGTCGGTAACGATCTCCCATAATTCTTGTGACTCGAATAACGCCTTCATTTGGATGCACCACCTTTCGTAGTTGTCCTTAGACAGCTTCGGAACTTGCGGCTGGATTGCGGCCATCTTAAAAAAAAATTGGAGGATCTTGGTAACTTGCCTCTGATACCAGTTTGTTGGCTATACAAGCCAAGAAATATGAGAGGAAGAATGGAATAGGTAGAAAAATTAGCACACAGCACAAAGAATCTTTCAAGCTTTTCACAATTTCACACAACTTCACAATTTTTCACAATCAAAATTTCAGGCTACAATTACATCAATTTATAGACCCACAACATTAAATGCCTAGCATTTATGTTGGTACAAAGAAAGACCAAAACATTAAATACAGAGAATCTATGAAAGACCAAAATATTAAATGCTGAGCATTTATGACGGTACAAAGATATACCAAATCTTTAAATGCAGAGCATTTAAATTCATTCAAAGAAAATAAATGGAGGTTGACCCATGGAAGAAGAAAAAAAAATGTGCAAGTAATAAATGACGCCGCAGGCAGCTTTGACTCATATTTTTGGTTTGCAATTCCAACAGGATGGAGGTCGCTGAGGCATGCGACATCAAAGGGAGGCGTGCGGGGATAGGGCCTAACCAGCAGGAGGGCATCGGACCGGGAGGCTGAAGTGTGCGGAGAGGGGAGGGGGTGTGCCACGCGGGGGAAGAAGAAGGGAGGTTGGGTGCTGCTGGACTACAAGGGAGGCAGGCTGTAGCTGGTATGACATTGGGGGGGACAACCGCATGGAAGGGACAACCAAAAAAAATAAGATCAAGAAGAAATAAAGAAAGCAGAAAGAAAAGATAAAATAAAAATAAAATGTAAATAAATTGAAAAATAAAAAACTAATAATAAGAACACAAATAATAATAATAGTAATAATAATAATAATCATAATCAAATCGATAATAATATAAATAATAAAAATACTTGTTTTTTAAGAATAATAATTAAAATTATTAACCGTGAAATTTTTTAGATAACCCAATTAACATTTATTTACCCATTTTAATTTTCTGAAGACAAGCGAGCTGTACCGTTGCATGGGCGAAGCTGCTCAGGGTCTCGAAACCATGCTCTGCCCATGCGCATAGTAATATCAACTCAAAAAAGTGTGTTTTTTTTGACAAAACACAAAATTTTATTTGGGATTCAACCCGAACCTTGATAAAAAATTTTAAAACAAAAGAAAATAATAAAATAAGAATAAACGATAGGTCGGGGTGAGACAATTCTCCCCAATATAATGCTATCCATCCCCTAGAAGCCACAACAAGACCTAGACTCAAGAAGAAACTCCTTAAGTGTCACTCACCCCAAAAAGTTTAAGAGCCTCCAATTGATCGATCCAAACGAACACCAAACTTCCATGACATGCAACTTATCCTCAAAAACCGAACACTTTAAACACCACCAAAACAAAACCAGAAACAAAACTATGATACTAACACAGGGTGCCCAAACGGACTCACCACCATAGGAAAGATGAAAAACTGAATTCACCGAGACCCGTGACGGGTATCCCCACCATATGGACTGATGAGGTTAACCGAACTTGATAACTTTCTGCACGGACCAAAAACCCTCCACCACGAGGGGGGGGGGGAATGGAATTATCCTACGGATAGAGCATCGAAACTACCGTTACCACTACACTAATGACTTCACACAATCAGAAGAACACAAACCACACCACACTATGGATGAAAATTAAACCAATGCCCTTTTTCACCATTGGGGTTCACCTGACTACCCTCCAGCATCACACCGGGACCTATGGCTGGAGCTCTGATGATTGAATCATCTCCTACCTCATATCTAGGCTTCAAAAATTCCCAAACGTAACACACAAACCAAAATTTTACCAAAAGCACATCCATTAGAATAATTTTTTCAAAGAGGTTTGATAAGAACCATTCTTACAACTGAATGAAACACCAAAGAATGCTACAAAATATGACCACTACATCCAAGGAACACTACAAAGTGGAAAACTCTAAACTGATCCCAAAACATCACGCTACTCCTACTGGCGGATTGATGTAACCTTTGACAATCCAGGTCTAGCTTCAGCATTCTTGTTGGGAACACCTCGACAGAATCGTTGTAAGTGACCCAGACGTCCACCGGTGTGGTAGGGTTTCAGAGAAATTGGGCACATCGGTCTCTTATTCCCCTTCATACCGCACTGGTGACATATCAAGGCATTGCGCTGGGAGGAAGATGACTAGAGATCTAAAGGCCTCTTGATTCCTCTACCAGTACCACCAGGGCTTTCCATTTTTATTATCGCTATCTTCTGCACTACTTCCCAATGCCAGAAGAGGATTCATCACCTCATTTCCTCCTCCCAACTTAGCTTCGGTGAGGAAAGCTTGTCTCACCATGCCAGGGAAGGCGATTACGTTGAACTCTTCCACCTTCAACTGAAGCTTAGGATGTAATCCAAGATCAAAATACCAAGCTTTCACGGGATCATTTCCAAGATACCCCGGTTCATACGGTTCCAATTCCAGGAAACGATTAATGACTTTCAACACCGACCCAACACCTTACTGAATACCGCACAACTCCATCCTATTCCTCACCTTTGTCACCTCACAGAAGTGTTGTTGGATAAAAGAAGACATGAATAACTCCCAAGTGAGATATTGTAGAGGATTTCTTTGAGACACAAACTTCCACCACATAAAGGTTGCACCTTCAAGCATAAAGGTTGCCAACTTCACCTTTAATGACTCAGGCAGCGTGAGAGAACAACAGTTCCTTTCAATCTTCCACAACCACTCATCCACCTCAAGAGGATCAGTTTTACCATAAAAGTGGGGAGGGTCCAACTTGCGAAACTCGAGTATGTAGTTTATGGGATGATCAACTAGGGGATTTGCTAAGGATGCACCACCTGAAGCCGAAACTTGGGCATCCATCAAGCCTTTGTGGGGGGACGAACACTAAGAAACAAGAAAACAAGGTGCAAGATCCAAACATGGTCATTGTCATTTCAAATACCTAAATAACACTTTTCAAAACAATTTTCTGAATTAAGAAAACCCCAAACAATTCACTAGGGGAAACTAGTGATGATGGGTAACTCAGAAATATTATTGGCGGTCATATGCTAGTCAAACCACCATCACTGAGAGAATTATTGGGTAAAGTCCCTGGATCCACATGGATTTCGAGGCCCTGCGAACTCACAGGGCGACTTTCCCAACTCCCATTTCATTTCCAAACATAAAACAATTCACAACAATCAAAGGAAACCAACATTCCCAGACATCCAATAGTAACCCGATGTTCGGAATGAGCAAGGGTTCGTGATGTCCATATAGTTTGTATGCCTCGAGTCCCAAAAATTATACTCCTTCTACCATGACTACCCCAAATTACAATGGGAGCTCTGAAAAACAAGGTCTACTCAAGATTTGACCTCCTCTGATACCATTTTGTCACGAACCAACCCAGGTTGACCAAGTACTGATCACCAGATCCAGTTCGCGACATGGACCAAGAGGAGTTCCCGATCCTCCCGGGCTAGCAAAAAGTTCCAGGGCATCAATAGAGGAAAATTGGGAATGATTTCACCCAGTGAAAATAAATAATTAGCAGAAAAAGTCAAATAAATCAAGGTAAATAAACAACATGAAAAATAAAGAACGACCAACAACAACTATCTAACCTGACTACAAGCAAGACTCCTCGTGACCTCGAGAGTCACTCTCCAAACCACAACCAAGTCTCGCCCATGAAAAACAATCTCGATTCAAACCTGCAACACAACTAAAAATAGGAAAACACTATAGGCGTGAGTTTTAAAACTCAGTAGGTGTTCCCAACAAACTATTCCTAATGCACTACCTGTAAATTATGAATTTACCAATTTTAGGTTTGGACTAAATTATAAAAAATATGGGTTTACACACACACACTTTCATTTCTAAAACATGTAGTAGTCCATTTCCCTTTTTAATTTTTTAAAAAAAGTTTATTTTTTAAAGGAACAGGTGCATTTAATTTTAAAACGTTTTTTGTAAACAACTTAGAAATAAAAATTTTAGTTGTTATAAATAGGAAAACCACACACAGCACACAACACAAACTAAGGGCATTGGAAAAGAAGTGTCACACATAGGACAGCAACCGAACTAGACATCTCAATCATCCACCACATACAAATAAGCACTAAAGAAAACATGGGTCGACCCTAGGAGCTCATGAACAATCCAGAACGTACTATACATGTGACTGATCCTGAAGGCATGCCCTAATCAATGACGCCATAACACCCTAACACCCGATGTTTCCCTACATGGACTAACTGAGGGGCCCAATCACATAGAAATGATAATAAATCACTTATCTCATTTGGGCCACTAGCCAGTGCATAGTCTAAACTAGTGAAGCAATCGTTCTAAAAAATATTCACTTACTATGCTAGGTTCCCATGTCGACACATGCAATAAAAAGGGGTGAGTCAAAAATGTCAATCATGTAGCCAATCACAATGTATGACCACCACACACAACAACTCACACAATCCACATACACAGTAGGTTCACCCCTGAGTTACCCCAAATAAAGTTTTCAAAATAATTTATTTTATTAAGGTGCCAAATGGGTCTTCACCAACTTTAAAGAAAAAAACATCATTTCTCAAGAGAACGAAAAAACTTTCTCATACATCAAAGTAAATTATTTATCATCAAACCAAAACCACACTTGAAAATATGCGAATTAGGTTAAATGGACAAACCTGCATTCTTTCACTATTGTGCGTTATTTCAACTAGAAAATAATTCAAGTGTCTTGTATAAAAGAAACAGTTCTTTTTACATAGAGAAATTATTTCATTATTAGTTATCTAATAATATTTATAATTTATTAAAATTAATCAAATATCACGAAATTAATAAATTTTAAATTTAAAGGCGAGTGCATTGGGGGATCTACCTCGACTCACAGCTCGAACACGCTGGCGCGTCACGCCTCGCACAGGCGCATAAGCATGCGCAAGTTGATGCTTGAAGTACC
This sequence comes from Viscum album, assembly GCA_963277665.1. Classification (NCBI taxonomy): domain Eukaryota; kingdom Viridiplantae; phylum Streptophyta; class Magnoliopsida; order Santalales; family Viscaceae; genus Viscum; species Viscum album. Next base: position 403,364,100 of record OY728167.1, read on the forward strand.
ACGAAAAAACTTTGCTGATGCATTGCAACACCTACAAAAAATAAGTAAAACACAAAAACACTAATTAAAAAAAAAATCCAACGAAGAAGCAGCACAAACATCACCTTGGTGTGGATCCGTGCTTAACCACCATGGTTGCGTGAAAGGGTGAATGGTCGGTGCGGTGTCGCAGCAGACTAGAAATCCCACCAACGTCATCAACAACGACGCGATGACTGGTGAGGCTTACGGAGGACCGGGTCAAAGAATCTGGGGGGTTGCGATGCATCGCACGATGATAAAGGGATGGAAAAGGGGTCGCGCGACAATCAAAAGGCAGTAACACACACTAGCGGGGCTGGCCAGACAGCGGCTGTGATGCTGGGGCGCACCAGAAGGTGCAGATGCAAGGGGGGAGTCAGCCAGACAGCGGGAAGGTGAGTCGGGGTAGAGCACCGCTACTGGCTGGACAAGGCAGGGACGCTACGCCACTGCTGGCCAGCCGGAACAAGGAATGGGGATGGCGCCTGGGGGTGCAGAGCAGGAGGAAGGCCGACAAATCATCTTGCTCGAACACAGCAAGGGAAATATGCAGTGTTCGGGTGTCAGCGAGGCGGGTGGCACTGGTAGGAGGTTCAACAGGCTACTCGGGTGGACTGGAAGTGGAACCGGGGGTCGTTGCACTATTGTTGGTCGGACGAAGCAGGAGGAGTCAGGCGGGTCGAGGGGATGCTACTAGCTGGATAGAGCAGGGAGAGGGTGCGGGAGCTGCTGCAAGGGGAAGCAGCTGGTTGCGCCTGGTGTGCGAGGCTGGCGGGAGGGCTTCGACAAGAGGGAGGGCAGGTGCGGCATGCTATGTGGAGAGAAGGGGGTCATGTGTCCCGTCCGTGTGAGCGGGGAGGAGCGGCGGCCCATTTAGAGAGGGACGACGAGTGGAGAAGGATTGTAGCTAGGGCATGAGTGTGGGTGAACTGTAAGTAGGGGCTTGGGGTGCTATGGAGGGGAGAGAGATAGGCGTCCGAGGGTGGTTGAGGTGTGCGCTATAAGGAGAAAGGTAGGATGGAGGTCGCCGAGGCATGCGACGGCGGAGAGAGGCATGCGGCGAGGGGGCCTAGCCAGCTGGAGGGCGCCAAACCAGGAGGATGAAGCGTGCAGCGAGGGAGGGTGCGTCGCGCGGGGGAAGGATTAGGGAGGTTGGGCGCTGTTGGACCGCAAGGGAGGCGGGATGCTACTAGTACGACGCTGGGGGGACAACCGCGTGGAAGAGAGAAAAAAAAAGAAAAGAAATAAGAAATAAATAAAGAAGAAAGAAAAGATAAAATATAAATAAAAAGTAATTAAATAATAATAATAATAATAATAATAACAATAATAATAATAATAATAATCATCATCATATTAAGAAAAATATAAATAATAAAAATACTCATTTAATTTTAATAATAATAATTACAATTATTTACCATGGAATTTTTTAAATAACGCAATTAACATTTATTTATCCATTTTAATTTTCCAAAGACAGGAGGACTGTGTCGTTGCATGGGTGAAGCTGCACGAGGTCTCCAAAACACACTTCACCCAGGCGCTCAGTGACATCAACTAAAAAATGCACATTTTTTGAAAAAACTCAAAATATTGTTCGTGATTCAACCCGAACCTCGATAAAAAATTTAAAACCAAAGAAAATAATAAAATAAAAATAACGGATAGGTTGGGGTGTGAAAATTTAACACCAAAATAATTTGTTTAATTGTCCCACATGAAATGTAGTATATTATAAGTAATAAAAGGAGAGTTTTTTTGACACTTAAAAAAATTAAATATTAATTAATCATTTTATGTACTTAATTTAACAAAATGATCAATGATAGAAATTTTATTAAAATATATCACTACCTTGATTTTAAAATTTCTAATATAGGTTTTAAAATCAAAATAACATTTTTATAATTCTAAAACACATATTTATTATAATAGAAAGGTTTCATAATATTTTAAATCATTATTATATCATGATGATTTCATAAATATGATATTATTTTTAAAAACAATAATTTTCACTATTCACCCAAAAATCAACCATTTCAAAAGAATCCCAAAAATTTACCGTATGATAAATTTGACATGATAAATTGAAAAATGAAGTTACTTTCCTTAAATTAGTATTATTGAATTATAAAATTTTTCTTTTTAATTAAAATACAATATATAAAGGAAGTATGTTTCTATAGAAAATGACACTTCTAGACTTTAAGTTTGGTTAACCTTATATCATGTTAATAAACAATGAGTATTGATTTATCTTCATATATATTTTATATTAATAATGTGTTTATGTTTAACATATATTTTAACAAATTATTATTCACTTTTTCTTGGTTTTATGAGTTTCTAAGTAATTGTACATACTAGTTTTATATAAAGTTAAATAGACACTACAATTTTGGGGTGTTACAAATAAAGAAAAAAAGTCAAGGATATTTTAGTTAATGTGAATTTTACTATTATAACCATATTTTATAACATGAGTTCTATTAGTTACATAAAAATATCTATATTTAATGGTGAATGAATTTTGAGATTTATTATCTCATCACAATGGATAATGTTGAAAAAGGTTTGTCTAAATTGAAGTACATGTCTACTCAATGTAAAATTTAAATAATTTTGACAATGGAAAATTATGAGCAATTTTTTAGAGGTATCAATATTATTTTTGATTGAAATAATATATGTTGAATTATGTGGTTTATATAAGGGACCCACACAACCCAAACATGATTTCTATATTAGTTATAATGTTTAATTAGAGATACCCAACAAGTTTTTTCCTTTAAAATTTGGTCGTTATAATGAAATGGTGGATTCATTTAGAAGGATTCGAATGGGTGTAAAATGTAAAATATTGATGTTTTTCAGAATCTAAAATTATAATCACAAAAAAAAATTGTTCCAAAGGTATTTTGATTAATTTTTTAGAATTATGAGGTGTTTATAATAGAATAAATAATTTGATGTAAAAAAGATGGGGACGATGGAGCGTTTCAATGATAAAATTTTCATGTAGTTTATTTTTCTCAAATAATGAATAACTATTATAATAATAGATTGGATTATGTGTGAATAATATTTTATAATATGTATATAATATTTTATCAAGTTTAAATATGGAGTTCGATGATGTATTTTAATGTTTTGTTGGTTGAATAGTGCTTTCAAAAAACCCAAAGTGTGATATTGTTACCAAAACTTGATATATTAATTTTTTTTTATTTTTGTTGAAATATCTAGTGTAAAATAAAAACAATGTTCATAATGTAAAATAGATTTATATAATGTGGTGTATATAGGCTTAATTAAGTGATATATGATGATTGTAATGTTTACCACATATATGTCAATGTGTGGTGTTAGCCATGTCATTATGGTGACCATGATATGTAAAAATGACCATAGTTCTAGTGAAGTACTCATGGTGTTCAAAAATATAATGGAAAATATAATCTCATGTACACCATATGGAAGATATACTCATGGAAGTTTTCTGAGTTTCCTTGAGTGATATGGAAAACATTATACACATCGACATATGGTAGTGGCACAACAAGTGTTTCCAAAATCGACCTGAGTGCCCATTGTGAATGGGATTAAAATTTTGATAGGGGTGGAATATAATTACTAATATCCATATATACTATATGGAGACCCAAAATATGTTTTAATTTTTCCATGGTAAGAGGTGAAATTATGAGTTAATGATACTTCCATGAATTTCAATTAGCCTTTTAGTGGGAGGTGTACAAAGAGGTGAAAATTTTGGAACCAAAAAAATATTTTTTAATATAGATATCCACATTTGAATTTAAAAAATATTCTTTTATTGTTAGATATATTTTGAACCAGTGGTTTTTGGAATTATGGAATGGCCCATATGAGTCCATGGAATGGTGACAAACCATATTCCATGTTGGATACAGTTATAAGAAAGCAATAAATTTGAATTTACTAAATTTTTGGAGATATAATTTGATATGAATTGGAATTAGTTTTACTCATGTTTGTAGGATATTGATGGATAAATGTTATGATAATGCTTTTAGATAATTTTATACATGGAATGAGGTAAATTTAGAAATATTGTTGTGTGATAAATTATAGAAATATATTATATTGATGTCAAGAATGATTGAAGGAGAGATATGATAGATTACTATAGTTCTTGAACATAAAATAGAATAAGTGTTCCATGAGTTCATCTTAATAAAATTTAATTGGGATGAACCTGTAAAAGAAGACGGATCTTATTATTACACCATTCATAGGGTAATTTATAGTTCTTATATCATGGAATAGAGAGGATTTCACTTTGGGGAGTAGTGATTTCATTTGAGAGAATAAGGAATTAAATTATTAATCATTATATGGGTTTTAAACCTAGAGGTAAAGTGAGTCCACCCAAAATTGGTATGAACAATAAGTTCTTATAGTGAGTTCTTGTATACTATAAAATCAATTAGTGTATGCACCTTCGAAAAAGACTAGATTATTAAACCATTTCGAATTTCATATATCTTTATGTGATTTATTAATTTAAAAAAATTATGGGGGATGGATTTTATTTCTGAAAAAATATGAAACAATGTTATTGAGAGGTATGTTTTAATTTCTTTTACCTTAATTTAATTACCTCAATATTACACATTTAATCTAGCATAATAGTAAATTCACAGAAGGAAAGAAACAAACCAAATTATAATAAAGAGGGAATAATATAAAATGTTATAATATATAAATCCAAAAAAAAAAATATCAACCATTAAAAGTTAACAATTAAGAGGTAGAGAAATTTCCAATTTTTATTTATCCAAAAGATGTAGAAACATTTATATATTTTTTTTATGGACAAATTGATTAGGCTTCACCCTAAAATATTGTTCCTAAATGTGGAACTTAAATGTTTTGAAGAGAATAGATAAGAGAATCCTAATGGGTAAAAGAAAATAGATGTAAATGATTAGAACCTATTACAGCACAATGGATATCATTATATATTAATTTATTAGATATTATTGATTTTTGTTATTTTTTATTTTAAAAATAATTTGAAAACTATGACTCATTAATATGGGAAAGGATATTGAGAACATGAGTGTATATGACTTTGATCAATATTTGAAAACACCAGTAATTTATTGAATCTATTTTATACTTATCTTGATCTATGTTTGATTCTTATGGTTTCTAATTCCATTAAATTAACTTATTAACTAAAGGTTTCTTCTATGTCAATAATGAGTGTGTATATACATTAATGGGCATTAATATATGCTTTGTTGAAAGGTTACATGATTGAATATTGAATTCTATTTGGAATGATTTTTTATAGTATCATACTGATATTAATATTTTGATCATATTTTATTTTAATTGATCATAATATTATTAATGTAGGAGGAAAGAAAATATATTAATTTTAGATAACAAACAGAAAAATTATTATAATTATTTTTTATTTTTAAATTTGGTTAAATACACTTTATTCTTAGTATTTTTTTTATGTTCTATGGATTAAAAATGTTTGGTTACTATTGATTTAAATCAACGCATTGGATATCAATTAATTATATATTTTTAAACTAACACATCTAATTCTACTCATAAGTTATTGATAAATTTATGTCTTTTAAAAACAATGTATTTAAATTTATTTATTCTTTCATATTTTTTAAAACAGTTATAATTGTTGAGATTTTATTTAATTGTTCTATTTATTTTTAACAATATGATTGGTTAATTATTGAGAATTTATAATCTGGTATTTTTGGTGGGTTATGTTTTTATGATTATAAAACATGAACAACTGGATTCTCTATATAATTATAGTTTAGTTTTTAGAAAAATAAATGGGAATTATAAACTTTTAAACCCCTTATAATAAAAATTTATTTGTTACCAGTAAGTGTTTTATTCACTATTTCATATAAGGAACAGACACACCATAAAGCTTGATAGAAAAACAGAAAGTTTATTAATTGAGTAAATTTTTTTATTTTCATTTTTTTTGTTTTTCATTTTAAGGGTTTGGGATTCTTGTTCTTGATATTTGAATGTACAAGAGAATGAAAAAAATATAAATCACTCTATGATTGAGTGATGATTATACTGACCATTTATATTTAATACATTTTTTGAGAAATATTTTTTTTCCATCCATGATTATATTTTACAAAAAAATAAACTAAGTATAATTGAAAATGTATAGGGGAAACTCATCAATGTAGTTTCAATAATAAAATTAGATATGAGTATCATTGAATAGAAAACATATTCAGTTAGTTGCGATTCATCGTGTATTATGAGACAATGTATTCATGAAAAAAACCAGGATCAAGAAAAAAGGTTTCTATAGAATATCTATGATGATAGGTAATTTGATGTGATGGAATTTAAATATCTGGACAACCATATTTCCAGAAAGAAATCAGATTTGGGAAATGTTTGAGAACAATAGTGGCATAGATAATTTTATAAGATTATTGTCCTTTCCCAATTATCTATAGTATAGAATAAAATACTTGTTTAAAGTTATACATACCTGTTCGATTGAAAAATTTGATGAAATAGAAATAAAATTTCTTGAGAAGTATTTTTTAACTCTATAAAATAGTGAAAATACATAATTATGACCAAAATGTCAATTAAAAAGATAGATAATCAGATACAGAGGATTGATAATACCTCAAGTAGATTCTATAATTTTATCTATCATTATAGCATAAGTGTTTTCATAAAACATCATATTTATACATTGTTTTACAACCCAATTCATGTTTTTTTATCAGTGAGACCTCTAATAGAGGCTTGATAAAAAACAAACCAAGAATTTTTCAAAAAATTCTATATGATTTTTTAATTAAAAATTTCACTGTTAAGGTCAATAATCCCTTACTTAAAATTGGATCCATTAGATGGTTGATATAAATAATCTCATAAAAAACAAGAAACTATGTTTAAGATATTACAGGAATTACTAGAAATCCAAATTATATAAGAACCACCCTAGTTGATACAAATTTGATGAAATATATTTACAGGATCAGAGTATTCCCATGATTTGTTGTAAAATTATTTGGGAAGGTGAAGTGATGAATGTATGTTGAATTAGGTGAAATTAGTCTATTTTTATTCTAAATTGAATTTAGAAACAACTTTATATTAATAACGTACTTGATGTAAAAACAAGGATACAAGAAAATAGTAATCATCAAAAAGGTTCTTTGAGCATTCCCAATATAAATAATTCCAAATTCAATATTTCTTAATAATTTCCATGACCAATATAATAAATCAATCAATAATAGATGTTCAAATTTTGGTAGTGAGATCAAGAAGCAGAACACTAAGTTATACCCTTTCTATCCAAATTCTTCAATAAAATGAATAATTCCTTTTCCAGGATTAGAGAATTATGATGAACTATGAAACAATCTTTACTAAACCCTAATCCAATCATTAAATTATTTCAAATAATTTTGGAGTACATTTCTAGTATTTTTTATAAGAGACCACCTCGTACATTATTGGGGAAAAATATTGTTCCAAGGGAGTAGGTGATCTCTATGATGATGAGTAGTGGAAGTCAATTCAAGGGAATAATACAACCCATTTGGAAGTGTCTAGGAAAAACACTAGAGTTTAGGATCCCCATATAAGATTAAAAAACAATCAAGAAATGGGGAATTGAATGACTTTTCATGTTACATAAATGAAATAATAAGTGCAACCTTACCAAAAACCCCTTCCCTTATCAAAGATGAAATGTAAATATAAGATGTAGGTTAAATATAATATGTTTATATTGATATTAATGAAAAAATATAATAAAATTCTATACTCTATGGTAATTATAATAAATATTTACATATTCTATATTCCTGAAGAAAATCATGTCAAATAAGAACATGTTGGAAGACTTAGGAATAGTTTCTGTTAGAAATGACTCTCCAATTATAGCTCAGAGAAAAATCCCAGCCAGACTTCATGGTATTTTTTCTTCTCTATTAGATGTACTATATGATCAAAAAAATTTAGAAAATCACTTCATTTTTAAGGAAAAGTATCAGAATTACAAAATTATATGTATTGAAGATATTGGTTATGTGAGATTTGAAGATAACATATACATTTTTTCTAACATGATGATTAATAAATAAAATAAAAAATGGAATCATGGATGATTTTTTGTGAATTTAGGAAAAATTCTCATTCCAATGGATTTTTAATCCATGATACTAAAGAATACAATGATGTACCGTTTATTTTTTTGGTGTAAATTCTCAAAAATGAGGAGAGATGAAATTAATTTAAATGATAGTGTACTCTCATTTGATAGAAATAAAATAAAATAAAATTTAATCTCCCTAAGGATACAAATTGAAAAATATATTAGAATGAATCATTAACGAATAACATCGTGAGATATTTATAGATAATGATGATCTTTGAGAAGAAGGATGTGTTTATAATTTCTCGAGTAAGAATTGAAAATACAATACAATCAGATGATTTCCATTCTACTCATTGTAAAAATCACTAAATGATAAGATTATAGGTCGACTAAAACTAGTAAAAAAATTATTATTTATATTAATTATGATACGATTTAGTAAATGATTATATTTTTGGGAAATTTGAAAATAATTTCATAGATTCACCATATAAATAAAAGTTGAAACACTAATAGAAAATAAAAATCAAATAACCAAAGAAGTTATGGTGTCTAAAAATTAATAATGGTAAAAAATAAAATATTTATAATAGTCTAGTAGAGTTTCTTCGTTTCCAACCATCAATGGTTTGATGAAATATATGTATTGTGATTTTTTAATTATAAATAAAGGACTGAATATGAGGTAATTGAATTGTGTACTTAGGTTTCTCATTATTATAATTAAAGTTTTACTAATTCATGGGAGGTAATTTGTGAAAAATTATTTATTTTTTGTAATTATATATAAAATGATATATAATTTTAACTAAATAACTCTAAAATACCTTATATACAGAGAAATTTTATGTAATTCCCTGAACCAAGTTATCTAGAGTCTGTGCATTATTACATAACATTGGCATGATCACAAGAGATCAAGTCCTGAAAGACCTATTAGTTTTGTATCCTTGGATGTACTAGATACATACATAAGTTTTACATTACATTATGAAATTAGAAAACAACAACATTGTTTCCCCTTTTAAAACACACATATCCTATAGTCTATCCCTGCAGGTCAATCATAATATACTTCTTCACATCTTGGGAAAAATAAAACATAATAAATGGGTGAGATCAGATGCTCAGTAAGGATAACAATATATCAGAAACTTTCATAAATAATCATAAACATTTAAGGCAATGTATAAGACTAAAAAACAAGACTTTTAAACTTATAATTCAGCATAATATGGAAAATATAAATCAAATAATTCCATTTAATTATTCACATAGATATTTTAACAGTCAAATAATGGCATGTAATCTCAATAACTTATTTGATAATGATGGAATGCATAATATCAGACATCATAACCACATAGTCAAGGCCTCATGCTAAGACTACAACTAACATTTTGTCAATGCCTTGTTCCAAAACACTAGTTTTTCTCATGAGACCTACTGATTCATTTAGGAGCTATAGCGGGCTCCACCTTCCACTTACTAAGTCCAATTCATTCCTCATATGAAAAGGTTGAAACATAACATAAACATTCATACTAAAACTAACATACAGAATGTTAATACTTTAACTATAAACCATGAATGGTATAAAAATAACACATCCACATTAAAAAATATCACAAAAACTTCAATACAATATGGAAGATTGTATCATAAAAAATCATCTTCAAACAACTGTAAAATCCATTAAAAGATGTTGACATAGATGATATCAAAACTCTTTGAGTGAAATATCTCATTCTATTTTAAGATCATTTAAAAGTCACATAATTATAAAATAAAACAATTATTTTGAAAATATTCTTATAATATTGTAAGGGAATCTTCAAAGGTATTATAACAGCATAAAATAGTCGTATTCACTGTATAAGTTAAAAAACATTCTTACCTTAATTTGTCGAGAATGTCATAAGGTACCTTGTTCGGAAAACGACAGAAATATTACTTATAATTTTTTTTATAAAAAGTAAAACAAGGGTATTATTGTATTTAAACCATATTATAGGAAATAGTAAAAATGTTTTGAAATAAATTTTTAAGAAATGCGTATGTGGCTGATAAAGAAGTCCCAGTAGATACTTACGTATAAAAAACCTCAGATAAATAATGAGATTGTAAAATTAACTCTTACGTTTTAATTTTCTTTAGTCGAGAGCAGTTTAACCTAATGTATATATAATTGTGAAATAATTATTATTAAATTATTCAAGAACCAAATACATAATTATTATATCATATATGATCTTCTAATATTTCTTTGTTGACGATATTTTAGTAGTATCAGCGTTTCAGGTGTTAACTGATTCATTTTTCTTTATATGTTTTTCTACATAAGTCAGGTTTTTTATGGATAGGATGTATTTTATTCATATCCATAATTATATTATGTTCTTAAACATTACATTTTAATCATAAAATGTTATATATTCTTGAATGGTTATGATGGGGAATGAATCTCATCGCATTCGTGGAGACGGTAATCCGTACGTACGCACGAGAGACAATACCATTCTATTGATGGTGAAATCATATGTAATTGGACTTTATATCATATATAATGAATCATTAACATGTTATATTTATTATTTACATCAATTATACTCAGTATTATACCCATCCAAATAATGAAGTGTTGAATAACAAACTACACCACGACGTGGAGACGGTATGTCGTACGTGCCCACATATGGTGAATTTTTCATTCATAGGATGGATAGAATATTGAATATGGCTATAAAATATTTATAATAACATCACAGAATGTATAAGGAACTAGAGTTATTATATTTGTATGGAAACAGTAATGAAAGAAGAAGTGGAAGAAGAAAATAACTTTGAAAGAGTTGATGAAATTATTACATATTTTTTGGGTACTTCCTTTTGATTTGATAAAAAGGGATCGATAGGTTGGAATTATGATCAATTTAAGGACTCTAGGATGAATTGAGGGTAGTTGGGAGGATATCTGATCAGGTTTTGGCCGAGAAAAATGCCTTTGGAGTGTGATTTTGAGATATGGGGAAGTACCCTTTTATAAGAGAGGTGATGGTCACATTAGAAAACCTTGAAATATTATTTTATTATACAATTATATTCAGTTTATAATGGGTCCAAAAAGATTTATTTAGAGAATAAAGTGGGGCTGGGTCGAAAAACTCTCAACCAATAGGTTTTATATAGGTTTTGATCACCATATTAGCCTTATCTTTTATATTTAACTCTTGGTTAAATAGTTTAAAATTTACCATGTCTCCTTGTATTTTTATATTATATGGTTAATAAACTTACTATAAAATGCCAATAGAAACCCAAGTAGTTTATTAATGACATATTTGTTATTATATAAGTCCTTTGGAAGAATCTCATATTTTTCAGAATGTTATATAATTTAAAAATATAATATTTGATTTAAAAACTCATTTATGTCAATTTTGTCATTATTTAGTATTTGGTTTTTGTGAAAGTCATAAAAATCTTATTTCTTCAAAAAAAAATTGAATCAACACTAACATGTAATATTAACATAGAAATTTTTATAATTCATAAAAATTATCAATTTACATTTATTTTAAAATCTATAACATCAATTATTTTAATCATTCATTAATAAGGTAAGTATTGCATCATCATTGGGTCATAAATAAATTTAATTATTTAATGTCTAAAAACTATAAATAAAATACCATGATGTAGGAAATATTTTATGATTTCAAATTAATATTTACTGTTGAAATTTTCTTATGTATAAACCTATATTAAAAATGTTTTAGTTATTAAAATTTGAATTTAACACTTTTAACTCTTCTTTATATAAAATAATAATAAATGTCCTAATCTAAACCAAGTAAACCAAAAGGATAATATTTTATTCCTATGGTTTATTTTTATTGAAATACACTTATCCAATAGAATTACGAAATGTTTTAGGGTAATTATAATATCATTTTTACCTTTAATTACCATATTTACTTTTAACCATGGTAAATAAAAGTCAAAATTCACTATTCACCAAAAAGTATTTTCATCTTATTAAACCAAATTTTACTTACAGATGTCAACCGTGTCTCTTTTATTTTTGAAATTAAATTCACAGAAGCAATAAAATTACGTTTTATGAAAATTTTACAACGTTCCTATAAGGTGGGTAAAAGACGTTAAAAAATTCAATAAAATTTTATACATCTAATTTTACTATAAAATGACTCCAATGAATTGCATTGAACTAATATAGGTATTATTTATCTATTTTTAATTTATTTTTTTAATATAAAATATTTAAATATTTAAGTAAAAATTCAGTTTTATACAATAACCTAGTGTCTTTCACTATTCCTAAAAAATTGAATGTTTTCAGAAAAATAACAAAAATTCACCCTAAGCTAATTTTGATATTCTTAATCCTAAAATGAAGTCCATTTTGAAAAATAAAATTTATAAAATTTCAAAAAGTTGGTATTAATATTCATAACGGTTTGTTTGAGTAGTCATGGTGCGCTAGAACTCGAAGTTGTGCACAACACAAGATATTGCATTATTCAAAGAGAAGCATACAATTGATGCTTGGAGTGTTACATTATTCCCTCATTAAAATAATTTTATCCTTGAAATTTCTAGAAAACAACAGCATAAAAATCTTTAGGTGGTTCTTCATCATAAGTTCCTCGGGATCCCACCTAGCCTCCTCCATCTTCTGGTTTCTCCATAGGAATTTTACCAGATGAGTCTTTCAGTTTCTCAACATTTGTTATCTGGTATTAATAATCTTGACGGGGTCTTCACAATAAGACAGATCAGGTTAGAGTTCTATTTGTTCATAGTTGAGTACATTCATTGGGTCGGGCATGTATTTTCTCAATAGTGATACGTGTAACACATCATGAACTTTGGAGAGACTTGGTGGCATTGTCAAACGAGAAGCTATAACTCCAATTAATTCTAGAATTTAGAAAGGTCCAATGTTCATGGGACTTAATTTACCCTTCTTACCAAATCATATAACACCCTTCCATGGATATACCTTCAAGAAAACATGATATTATACATTAAATTCCAAATATTTCCTTCAGTTATTTTCATAGATATTTTTTCTACTTTGAGGTGATTTGGTGTGGGTCTGGATAATCATCACCTTTTCCATTGTTTCCTCAACATGTTTTAGGCCTACAAGTTTTCTTTCACGAAACCTCATCCCAACAAGTTGGTGTGCAAAATCTCATTCCATATAATACTTCATATGGTGCCATCTGAATACTGGAATGGAAGCTATTGTTATATGAAAATTCTACCAGAGGTAAATATTGATCCCACATACCTTGAAAGTTAGGTGAGAAAGATCTCAACATGTCTTCTAAGGTTTGAATAGTCCATTCTGATTTTCCATCAGTTTGAGGATGGTAGACAGTGCGAAAACGAAGTTCAGTATCCAAGGAATTATGAAGACTTTCCAGAATCTTGATATAAAATGGGGATCATGATCAGAAACAATCAATATGGGTACTCCATAAAGTCTTAAAACTTCATTAATATATAGTCTTTCTAGATGTTCAAGTGGTAAATCTCCTCTTATAACAAGAAAATGTGCTGACATTGTAAGACGATCAACAATGGCCCATATTGCATCATTCATTCTAGGAGTATTTGGTAGTCTCCTGAAAAATCTCATTGTAATGTCATCCCATTTCCACTCAGGTATGGGAAGAGGCTGAATGACTCCTCCAGGATGTTTTCTTCCTTCTTTCACCTATTGAAAAACCACACTCCTTGACACATAATCAGAAATCCCCCACTTCATGTTGTCCCACAAAAAATGTTCCATCATATCTCTATACATTTTAGTGCTACACTACTACAAATAAGGCATTTAATAGCGCTAAAAAATGCCTTTAACAGCACTAAAAAAGATCTATTAATGCCTGAGAAGATAAAAGGTGGGGGGGTACCCTTTATCAGCGCTCCAAAAAGTGCTAATAAATTCCCCTTTTATGAGCGCTTTTTTTAGCGCTGATAAGAATAAAAAAATTAAAAAAAATACTGCCAATCTCGGGGGGGGGGGGGGGGCTTTTTACAGGGCTTGAACCCCCCTTTATCAGTGCTTTCCTGCACATCCAGTGCCCGCACGCACTGCCTACACCCTTTATAAGTGCTAGCCCCTCTAAATCACCCTTCTGCGCGCACCCCTACCTCCACCCGGATTTGATCTCGAGACATCCCCCCTACAAACCTAAATCCTTTGCCACTCCCCTATATTTCTTTGTTCTCTTATTTATGATATATCTATTTATTTATATATATATATTTAGTTATATTTATTCCAATAGTAATATATATCTATATTAATATATATAGTTATATTAATATTTATATATATAGTTATATTAATATATAGTTATATAAGTATTCATATATTTGTATTTTAAATAAAATGGATATTAGTCATTATTTAGATAAAAAAAATATAATTTATATGTAAATATGTTTAATTATTTATTTAAAAAATTTAATTTTTAGGTGTGAATATATAAAAAATATGTACATATAGTTTGATATATGATTATAAATAGATGAGCATTATAAAAAATGATAAAATTAAAAAGAAATAATATTAATAGAAATGTAATACCTTGGAATAAATTCATTCCCCAAATTTTTTTTTCCAACAATACCCTTTTAAACGAGGTTGAAAATCCACAAAATGTTAAAAAATCGGGGTACCCCGACTAAAAACTCAGTTTTGGAGGCCTTCTGGGCCTACTTTGGCCTCGAAAAAACCTTGACTGGGGTGTACCCCGGTCACAGTGATGTAGAGCTCATCACAATCTTTGATTTTATATGTGGTAGAGCAAAAACAGACACCGGATCAAAATTTATGGTCGTTTGATGTTTGGATTGCGTTTTCAACATATTTTGGATCTTTTTTTTAATTTTTTTTATTTTTTTAGTCTTCAAATTGTTATTAAATTACTATTACTCCATAATAATTAGTAAATTATTATTTAAAAATATTTTCTAATTTTTTTATAAGCCATTTTCACAAAATATCTTATATATTAAGTATAATAAGTGTAAATGTATATTTATACTTATCTAAAATATATTTAAAAATTAACTTTTATATTTATATCAATATAACTATATTAAAATATTTATATATTAATATATTATTTTTAATAATTTTTTTTTGAAGTCGAACCCTTTATCAGCGCTTTTATAAAAGAATTGACAAAGCCCCCCCTTTATCAGCACTACTAAAAAAGCGCTGATAAAGGGGGTACCTTTATCAGTGCTAAAAAAGGCGCTCATAAATGGAGGGCCTTTATCAGTGTTAAAAAAAGGGCTGATAAAGTGGTACATTTATCAGCGCTTTTTTTAGCGCTGATAATGGTACCCCCCTTTATCAGCGCTTTTTTATTAGCGCTGATAAAGGGGTCGCGCTGGCCTTGCCCAGTTTTGTAGTAGTGCTACTAGGGTGTATAGAGAAATTGGAGCTCTGAACATCATCCAAAAATTCAATTTTTTGATCAGGTATGTCAGGAACACAATGTCTTTTCCCAAATTTCAAAATTCAATCTTCATATACGAATCCAATCAACCTCTCCTCATTCACAGATTTAATTTTCTTTTCAAACTCTTCATCATCAGTCTGAGAACTTTTTATCCTTTTAGTAAATATGGTTTGGAAAACATTTTAAAAAGTATTGATGTTTCACAATCCATGATTATTCCCATATCCATATTTAGTAGATCCATGAACATAAGATCCCTTTTAACTCTCATCTTGTTCAAAACTCCATGATCCTTTCTGCTCAAATGATTTTCCACCTTATTTTCCTTCTATGGGTGGTATTGTATATTGAATCATAATCTTTGAGTAGTTCCAGCCATCATATTTTCCTTATATTGAGATCATTCTGTGAGAAAATATACTTCAAACTCTTTTGATCAGTATATACCTCACATTTTTCACCACAGAGATAGTGTCTCCATATCTTCAAAGGAAATATTACATCTACTAACTCAAGATCATGAGTGGGATAGTTTTGTTCATGAATTTTTAGTTGTCGTGATGCATAGGAATTAAATCTATCATTATGCATAAGGACACAACCAAGTCCTTTCTTTGATGCATCACTATAAATAACAAACCCATTATTCCACGAAGGTAGAGTCAAGATAAAAGCATTGACTAATATTCTCTTCAGTTCTTCAAAACATTCTTCACACTCTTTTGTCCAAACAAATTTAACCCCTTTACACGTCATCTTGGTTAATGGGTTATCCAATTGGGAAAAATTCTGGATGAATGCCGATAATAACCTTCTAAACCAATAAAACTGCGTACCTTAGTAATACTCGTTGATACTGAACCTTCATGGATTAGTTTTTTCATAGAATGATCAATAGAGATTCCATCTTTAGAGACAATATAGACAAGAAAATAAATCTCCTAAATCCATAATTCACATTTTCTAAACATCCCATATAATTAATTTCATCTAAGAGTCTTTAGAATAGTGCGCAGGTGATTTTTATGATATTCGTAGCTTTTGGAGTGTACCATGATATCATCAATAAATAACACTAAAAATTCAACAAGATATTCCTTGAAATCTCTATTAATTAGATCCATGAAGACAAAGGGTGCATTATTCAGTCAAAAAGGAATTAATGTAAACTCTTAATGCCCATACCTGGTACAAAATTATATCTTTGTAATGTCTTCCTTCTTCACACACAACTGATGATATCTAGATCGAAGTTCAATATTTGAAAAATAATGAGCTCCGTGAATTTGATCGAATAAATTATCAATGTGAGGTAGGGGATACTTGTTCTTTATTATTATAGAATTGATCTCCCTGTAGTCAATGCACAACCTCATAGATCCATCTTTCTTCTTACCAAAAAGAACAGGGCCTCACCATGGAGAAACACTAGGGCTAATAAATCCTTTATTACTCAATTCTTATAGTTGTTTCTTTAGTTACACTAATTACACATTGTCCATTCTATAAGGGTTCTTTGATATGGGACTTGAAGCAGGAACTAAATCAATGGAAAACTAAATTTCTTATTCTGGAGGATGTTCTGGTAAATCCTATTGAAACACATCAACATATTCTTGCACAATAGGAACATACTCTGTTTGAACATTACTTTCCTCACTCATAGTTATTTCATTATATTCTTCCCCAATAATTTAATTTAGTATAGCTACTGGGGGTGGATCAAGATAATAATTAGATGGTGATGTTTTTTCTCTAAAGATAAGGTACTCCTTATCAGCATCAAAAATTGTAACCTCCTTCTTTATACAATACATTTTTTCATCATGGTATGAAATCCAATCCATACTGAGGATTATATCAAATTAAATCATGAGTATGATGATGAGATCATCAGATAAAGAATGTTTATATTCCCTAACAGGAAATGATTCAAAAAAATTGTTCCAATGATACTTCCCTTAGGAGTTTTGACTCACAACTACCTTGTTTAATCAAATTAGAAATATCTAATTATCATAGAAAATTGGGAAGATATGAAACAATGAAATGATCTAGAATCAAATAAAGAATTTTCTATATTTGAGGAAACCATTAAATTACCTGCCACCATGTCATTCTGTTCTTCAACCTCAGCAGTAGTGATCCCATAAACTTGTCCTTTCTCCCTTGGCCTTTTCTGAGGTAAGTTTCCTTGGTGATTAGGAAATTCATTTGTTTAATGCCCCATTTCTCTAAAATTGTTGCATTCAACATTTACAACCTCTTTCTTCCCCTTGCAATCATGAGTTTGGTGGCATTTTTCACCACACTTGTAACAAAATCTCATTCCATTCAGGAAAGTACCGGGGTGTTTCTTCCCACATTTACTATAGGATGAAAATTCAACTATTCCCTTCTTCCTTTTTTCCATTTCGAGAGTGTTCAATAGTTTACTTCTTCACTGGCTTTTCTTTAAAGTCGTAAGACTTAGATAATTCCATTTATATATTGATATCACAAGAAACTATATCTTCATATGTAGAGAAGGATTATTAGAATAATGCTCAACAGTGAAATGTTTTTAACCTATCAAAGAATCAATAAATCCTAATCCTTGGGTTATATATATAATCTTCTCCATGCCTTGCTAACCTTGTAATGTTAGTCTCATACTTTTCGACATTCTCATCCTCCTTTTTCCTCAGACTCATAAATTGCCTTTCCATATCCACTCGATGGTCATGAGGAACATATTTTTCTAATAAATTACCTTCAAAATATCTTTATTCCATATTTGATAATTAATCATCCTCCATTGTATTTTGAAATAATGAACACCATTGATATGCATGTCCCGTGAGGTGATAAACTACCATGACAACTTTTTCCCTTTTAATACTCCCCAAAGAACGAAATATTTTCTCTATGGATGTTATCCATTTATCATCTACAAATGGATTTGTAGTCCCATTGAATTTTGGTGGTTGTTGCCTCATGAAGCTTTCTAACAATGATCCTCCGCATCATGGATCAGGGTACTCCATATGGGTATGGTTATTATTCATAACCTGAGTGAGTTGTCCCAGTATGGTTATAAGCTGTTCAGCACCAGTTGCATCACCAGCTCCACTATAATTATCTAGAGTAGGAGGGACATCCCTTAATGTATTACGTGCGTTGATACAGTTTACATTCCTTCCATTAGGCACCATTTCTAAGAAATGGCATACACTGTATTTTTTTATGAATCGCAATACATAATTCATAACTAATAAAATACCTATCATAAATTGAACAGTTTATGCATATAATCCATAATTATAAAAAAATGTTTTCATTGAGGAAGTATTTACTCATAAATCCTTCATAATGGTTTGTAAAGAAAATATGAATTATCCTAAGCATATTCTCCAGGAGTGTCGTAACCAAGAGTGCATCAAGGCCCATTGTCGTGTACCAGGATACCCAAGGTCAAGCCCAAAACTCTTTGTCGGAGTTTTCACTCATAGGTACATCTATACCAAAGACACCTCTATATGATCGTATCCAGATAGGGATTTATTTCATGGAAAACTCACAAAATATACACATTAGAGAAATTCTAGGAAGTTCGTCTATACTAATCCTCAAAATCTATCTTAGGGTAATGTTATCTAATCAGAGTTTTTCTAAATCTGGTTTGCAATGTTTGTACTAAACTTTCTCTGATACCAATTGTAACGTCCCAACCCCAGTTACCCAGATTTGGTGAATTATTACATAACATTGGCATGATCACAAGATTTCATGTCCTGAAAGACTGATTAGTTCAATATCCTTGGAAGTACTAGATACCTACATAAGTTTTATATTACATTATGAGATGGAAAAACAACAACATTGTGTCCCCTTTGAACACAGACATATCCCATAGCCTATCCCTTCAAGTCAATCATCATATACTTCTTCGCATCCTGGGAAAAATAATACATAAGAAATGGGTGAGCTCAAATGATTAGTAAGGATATCTATATAACAAAAACTTTCATAAATAAGAATAAGCATTTAAGGAAATTTATAAGACTAAAACACAAGCCTTGAAAAATTAAAATTCAACATAATATGGAAAATATAAATCAAATAATTCCATTTACTTATTCACATGGATATTCAACTAGTTGAATAATCGTATGTAATATCAATATCTAATTTTATAATGATGGAATGCATAATGTCGGACATCATAACCACATAGTCAATGCCTCGTGCCAAGACTACAAATAAGATTTTTTCAAGGACTTTTTCCAAGACCCTAGTTTGTCTCATGAGAACTACCGATGCATCAAGGAGCTATAGAAGGCTCCACCCTTCACTTACTAAGTCCAATGCATTCCTCGTATGAAAAGGTTGAAACATAACATAAACATTCATATTAAAACTAGCATACATAATGTTAATACTTTGACTATAAACCATGAATGGTATAAAAATAACACATCCACACTCAAACATATCACAAAACCTTCAATACAATATGGAGGATTGTATCATAATAAATCAACTTCAAATAAGTGTAAAATCCATGAAAAGATGTTGACATAGATGAAATGAAAACGATTTGAGAGAAATATATCTTTCTATTCTGAAATCATTTAAACGTGACATAATTATAAAAGAAAACATTTATTTTGAAAATATTCTTATAAGCTTGTAAAGGAATCTTTTAAGGAGTTAAAATGGTATAAAATAGTTGTATCCACTGTATAAGTTAAAAAACATTCTTACTTTAATTTTTCGAAAAGGTCATAAAGTACCTTGTTTGGAAAACAATAGAAAGATTCCTTTAAAAAAATTTAAAAAGTAAAACCAAGGTATAAATGAATTTAACCCATATTATAGGAAATAGTAAAAATATATTGAAATACATTTTTAAGAAATATAGATGTGGATGATAAAGAATTCCCAGTAGATACTTACGTATAAACAACCTCAGATAAATAAAAAGAATATAAAATTAACCCTTACCTTGTAATTTTCCATAGTAGAGGGTAGGTTAACCTCTTATATAATGGTGAAATCTTTGTTATTATATTATATAATAACCACATACATAAATATGATATCATATATGATCTTCTAATATTTATTTGTTAATGATATTTTAGTAGTATCATCTTTTCAGGTGTTATATGATTCATTTTTCTTTATATTTTTTGTTATGTAAGTAATGTTTGTTATGAATAGTATTTATTTTATTCATTTCCAGAATGGTATTATTTTCTTAAACATTTTTTAATCATAAAATGATATTTATTCTTGAATGGTTACGACGGGGAGTGAATCTCATCGCGTTCGTGGAGACGGTAATCTGTACGTACATGTAACATCCCCAAATGATAAAGGGTTAAATGGCTAAATGATATGACTCATGTCAACAAGGTGCACCTTCCTTTTCGGGAGCCTACCTGATTAGAACTCCATAGTTAAGTGTGCTTGGCCTGGAGTAGTGATCAGGATGGGTGACCTTCTGGGAAGTTTCTCAGGGTGTGTGCGAGTGAGGACAAAACACACTGGAAAGGACATGTGTTGGCCTATGGGGACTATCATATTAGTCAGATGACCCGTTCAGACATGTGGGTGGACCCTGGGGTGGGCCCCACGTGTCTGCGGGGCAACCGGTGGTACCTGGTGGGCCAGGACCCGACGGACATGTTAAGGCGGGTTGTTGTGCTGTCACCAGGGCCCGGTTGTCACATTTGGTATCAGAGGAGGAACCCAGTCTTAAGTGCACGGTGCACTGCCTGGGTTGTGATGTAGGGCCCACAACGAGGGCGTTGTGCTCTAAAGGGGGGGTTATTGTAACATCCCCAAATGATAAAGGGTTAAATGGCTAAATGATATGACTTATGTCAACAAGGTGCACCTTCCTTTTCGGGAGCCTACCTAATTAGAACTCCATAGTTAAGCGTGCTTGGCCTGGAGTAGTGATCAGGATGGGTGACCTTCTGAGAAGTTTCTCTGGGTGTGTGCGAGTGAGGACAAAGCACACTGGAAAGGACATGTGTTGGCCTGTGGGGACTATCATATTATTCAGATGACCCGTTCAGACATGTGGGTGGACCCTGGGGTGGGCCCCACGTGTCTGCGGGGCAACCGGTGGTACCTGGTGGGCCAGGACCCGACGGACATGTTAAGATGGGTTGTTGTGTTGTCACCAGGGCCCGGTTGTCACAGTACACACGAGCGAAAATAACATTCTATTGATGGTGAAATTGTATGAAATTGGATGGTATATCATATATAAAAAATCATTGAAATATTATATTTTTTATTTAAATAAATTATACTCATTATTATACACATTTAAAAAATGAAGTGTTGAATAAAAAAATACACCATGATGTGGAAACAGTAAGTCGTACGTACGTACGTATGGTGAATTTGTCATTCATAGAATGGATAGAATATTGAATATGGTTGTACCATATTTAAAAAAACATCAAATTATATAGAAGGTACTAGAGTTATTATTTTGGAATGGAAACAATGATTAAAGTGGAAGTGGAATAAGAAAAGAACTTTTAAAGAGGCAATGAAATTATTACCTCTTCTTCGGGTGCTTCTTTTTGATTTGATCAAAAGGTCTCTTTAGGTTGGAATTCTGATCAAAGTATGGCCTCTAGATTTTAGTGGGGGTATTTTGGAGGATATTTTATTAGGTTTTGGCTGATCCAAATGGATTTGGAGGTGTGATTTTGAGAGAAGGGGAAGTACCCTCTTATAAGAGAGGTGATGGTCATGTTAGGAAAACCTTGAAACATTATTTTATTATACAATCATATTTGGTTTATAATGGCTAAACAAATATTTATTTAGAGGATAAGGTGGGGCTGGGTCGAAAAAATCTCAACCCATAGGTTTTATACAGGTTTAGGTCACCATATTAGCTTTATCTTTTAGATTTAACTCTTGGTTAAATAGTTTAAAATTTACCATGTCTCCTTGTATTTTTATATTATATGGTTAACAAACTTACTATAAAATTCCAACAAAAACCCAAGTGGTTCATTAATGAAATATATATTATTATATAAGTCCTTTGTAAGAAACTCATATTTCTCAGACTATTATATCATTTAATAATAAAGTATTTGTTTTAAAAACTCATTTATGTCAATTTTGTCATTATTTAGTATTTGGTTTTTGTGAATGTCATAAAAATCTGATTTCATCAAAAAATATATATATAATCAACCCAAACATGAAATATTAACCTATGAAATTTTTTTAATGAATCAAAAGTCTCAATTTACATTTATTTTAATATTTATAATATCAATTATTTTAATCTTTCATTAATATGGTAATTACTGCATCATTATTCTGTCATAAATAAATTTAATTATTTAATGTCTAAATATTTTAAATAAAATACCATTATATAGGAAATATTTTTAGCTTTCTAATTAATATTTATATTCTAAATTATCTTATGTATAACCCTATATTAAAATTTTTTTAGTTTTAAAAATTTTGAATTTAACACTTTTAACTCTTATATAAATAAAATAATAATAAATGTCCTAATCTAAAATAAGTGGACCAAAAGGATCAAATTTTATTCCTAAGGTTTATTTTAGTGGAAATACACTTATCCAATAGAATTATTACATGTTTTAGTGTAATTATAATATAATTTTTACCTTTAATTAAACTATTTACTTTTAATCGTGGTGAATAAAAGTCAAAAGGTACTATTCACCGAAAATTATTTTCATCTTATTGAACCACATTTTACTAACTGATTTCAATCGTGTCTCTCAGATTTTTGAACTTCAATTCAAAAAAGTGGTAAAATTATGTTTTATGCAAATTTTCCAACGTGCCTAGAAGGTGGGTAAAAGACGTTAAGAATTTAGTAAAATTTTATACATATAATTTTATTATAAAATGACTCTATTGAATTTAATTGAACTAATATAGGTATTACCTATCTATTTTGACTTAAAAAAGTTAAATAAAATAAATTATTGTTTAAATAAAAAATCAGTTTTAAACAATAACACAATGTTTTTCATTATTCATCAAAAATTGAATGTCTTAAGAAAAATACCAAATATTCACCCTAAGATAATTTTGATATTCCAAATAAGAAAATGAAATTAATTTTGAAAAATAAATTTTATAAAATTTCAAAAATGGGTATTACTATTCATAATGGCTTGTTTGATTGGTCATGGTGCGCTAGAACTCGAAGTTGCATACAACACAAATTATTGCATTATTCAAAGAGAAGCGTTACGTTGAAGCTTGGGGTTTACATTTGGAACGTTGGAAATTTTAGGGAACCTGAGTATAATTGTTAAAGAAAAATTTTATTTTTCCTATCTTTCACAAATTATTAAACAATAGATCCAAATAATTTATAAATTCAACTCCACATAATATCCTAAAAACAATCTTATAACCATAATCAATATTATAAACCATCAAAATTATTACATTTTTGTACACCAAAATGCCATTATAGTTGAATTTTTTAAATTAAATATACATGCTTTTATCTAATTACACTGCAATGGAGAGGGCACACAAGGATTATTCTAGTTAAAATGAAGTAGAATGATTTATTTTACAATACAATCCCACATGATGGTATCCTAATATATCATATTAAATGAATAATGTTGTTATCTTACTCCAAAATGATGTTGTTTTAATGAACAATCAAGAACCCTAAATTCTCAAATATCTAAACAAATATATTGGTTACAACATGACAATTTCATTTCATACTCTATTTTGACTAGAGGTGATGAATTTATTAAATAGAAAAAATTATGAAATGAAGGACTTGTAGTAATATGTTTCATATATAAAAATAAATTTGTATAAAATGATATTATTTCTTGATAAATAATGGAATATTTTTAATTAGTCTTTCATAATAGAATATATTTCTTTAAAAAATTTGGCACAAACTCTAGATTTCACCATGTCTGATCATGAAAAATCTAATACCACCTTCTTTACTTTCATACTATAGCCACCTTCCAACCAAATATAAAATTCAAATCTATTGGTTGACCATTAAATTACTTTTACCCTTATATTTATACCCTTCCACATAACATTTAACACCCAACTATCACCCCATTTTTACAACTATCACCCCATTCTTTTATTTTGATCCAAATTGAGACCCATATTTACACTATCAACTATAATCCTTTAATACTAAAAACATTCCTCTATAATCCTTTACGATAGACCAATTTGTATTATTAAAAAATCCACCTCTTCCATGAGTAATAAACATCCATCTAATAAATAACTAGAATTAAAATTCCCCAATTCAAAGAGAAGAAAAATAAAAATACCAAACTCAAATACTCTAATATAACCCCTAACTCAATAGCCCATAATTAAACCTAACCCATAATACCTTAACCCATACATAAAATATTTATCCCTGGATTATGGGATCCTATTACAAGGTTACCCATTCTTATACATCATAACCATTAAGAAGAATGTGGTTAGGTGAAGAGTATACCAAGAGAAATGGGATCCATGAATCATCAATATATGGATATCTTAGAAACATATAAACATATATAAAAGTATGATAAGGAATTATATATAGTGAGTAACATGGTGGTATTTATTTAATTTTTCCTACAGAGATCTCTTTTTATAATTCCTTTCCAATTTTGTCAAAAAATATTGGAAATTTTCAATTTTTGGGGTGTATGATTTATTGAAATAGGAAATCAACAAAAACATTCATGGGAAATGGGATATACAACATAAATTTCATAAAAACAAAGGCTTATTCACATATTTTCATAGATAATATATTAGTTATATATTTTTAGAAATCCTATAACACAAAAAATAAATCTATAATTTCTTATGATCTAGTCAATATGAAAGGCACTCAATGGAAAATATGGATTCATCATATACGTTATAGATCCATCACTCAAAGTTTTTTAGAAAAAAAAGGGGATAGTGAAGGTACTGTAGATAAAAGGGATGGGGTCATTTTACATTCTACAATTAATGGTATATACTTGAGATTGAATAAACTATTCATACACTACATTCTATAGCTGTAAAACTAAAAAAATGTAATCTTTATAGAAAATAACATCTTCACTTAGATGGAAAAGTGTCTTGTATTTTATAGTCCTCTTTTCCAATTACCTAACATGGTAAGATATTATTTAATGATATGTTATCATTTTATAATATGGAATATTTTGAAAAATACAGACTAATTTATATATTAAATGATTAGTTCACTAAGTGTGTGGATGATAATAACATGGCCCTCTCCCATTTATTATCTATCACTTGAACCACATCTTCCGTAATAGGAAATAAAAACCATTCACAAGACCCTACATTAAATTCAATCACCTCTACACTAAATCCCTCTAAATATATTTTTCTTTGTTATTAATTTCTCTATAATATGAGTATCTAATAGATTATTTGTGGTAAATTGGATATTCTATTTGATATGAAGCTACTCCTCTTTTTGGTTCTTGATTACTCTAACAGGAAGGATATTTACAGTCTTTATATAAACTCAGGGTATCTAATAATGGGATTTAATTTCCCATTGTCACTCCATTAAATCAACATAATTTCTATTTACCAACATTATCATTGATGGATCAAATTTAGAGGTTCTTTATCTTAGATGAAGATGTGGTTTCAAATGTATATCCCATATCTGTTTTGTGGAAGAAATTAATTTATTCCGTCAGTAGAATTCATGAATAGATTGAACATTTCATTATAATTTTTAATACCTTTAGAATGTAGTGGGAATGAATTACCAGAATTTTGAATTGTGTACATTTATCTCTTGAATATTCTTATCCATTTTATTTGATCTCATTGAACAGTGGATTAATTTATAATGGGAAATTTCACATGAACATTCTAGACATGTTACTAGATACCTGAAGGTTTATTATCCACCATTTCGATGGTTTGATAGAGATGATTACATGGGAAACTAAAAACCATAAAATCTTGTAACAATCATTCTAAGAAAGTATTACTTTTATCCCCATCTATATTCGATCCATTTCAATGAATGTTTTTCTAGTTTTTGCGATCCATAAAATGATCATCCGGAATATAAAAAAACAATCTCTTCCCTTGGGACTCCAACCATGAGGTTCATTTACACTAGGCAAGATACCCAAGACTTATGAACCCTTTCAAAGAGGACAAATATCTATAGGAAATATATAGAAATATATATAATTGAGGAAATATAAATTAATAGGGAATGAATTAACATAGTGGTCACTATGTTAGAACCAAACCAATCCCAAATGTAGTTGGATTCTTGATGTTGTGAAAAATAGGAATTATGCATCATATTATATTTGGTGAATCCTTCAGAAAACCCTCCAGATATTATAGAAATTTCAAGAAGTATCATAGATTTTAGGGAAATTTCATTTTAGGATGAAAATATGTTAGGTTATTTAGTCTTATATTAAGGGATCCCTCTTCCTAGTATAAAATTTTATCAAGATATGAAGAACACAAAATATCTCAATAGTGTGTTATTGATGTTAAAAATACTATTAATTCTTGTATATAATTCATTATTTTAGTATATCAAGGTTATTTTAATATTTCTAATTTATGATATTTCTATACTTCCAAGAATAACAATATCACCCAGGAATAGTAATGTGTGGATCTACGGGCTAATAACTTCTGGATGAAAAAATACTATCCAAATATAACATTATAGTTTTGTGAATCCAAATTAAGGTTATTCCCACATATTATATTAGTTAGTGTAAAGGTATATATAAAGATTCAAAATGATTTTTTTGAATTTAATTAATTATGGATAAATAAGATCAGCAATTTCTAGAAGGTGAAAGTTCGGGGTTCATATAGAATTTCACAGTGAGTTTTCCAGAGATATCTAGTCACCTCAATTCAATTAATCAATTTTGACTCATTTTTTATATAATGTTGATGTTGGATGTAGTGATATTTATGATTTTAGTGTGCTGTTTGTGGCTGGATGCTTGGTAATTTGAGAATTATGGAATGGGATGAGGCACCTAGTCTCTTATGATAATGTGGTTCACATGAAATCTAAAATCCTAAAAATGATCATTAAGTTTATTTCTCAAGGATAACCTTCACTTTTTTAATCCTTATAACCCACATCCATTGGTCGTAGACAAGAATATATGTGAAATAAAATGATCACTAGGATTCATGGAAGGATCCTACGATGGGATTCAAATTTAAAACCAATATTACTAATACTAATTGTATTATACATGGGGGATGCCTCATTCATGATTTTTGTGGTTCAGTTGTGTAGAATTGTGTCACCTAATATATGAATTACAATTCAACTATTATAGAATCATATATATTGCGTAATAAACTTTTCATCTATAAAATCTAAAAGATTTATCTATCTATTTTTTAGAACTCTGTACCATGGTTCTAATCTCATTTTGTCTAGGCCAATGTTTACCATTTGTCCATCCAATATATACATAATTATAGAAAAAGGCTCACTGTACATAATATGGTGATTAATCATACTTGTAATGATGGAAACCATGAATCTTGACCAATATTTTCACCACTATATGGTCTTATGGAGGTAACACAAGAAACACTATGAGTTCACTAGTAATATGTAAACATGTTTGAGAAGAAATGTGGCTTCCACAAAGGATATAAGAGGAAGTAAGGAGATAGAGTAATGGTAATGGAATTTTAGTTTCTACTACAATTGATCTATGTTTATTTTAAATAGTTTCATGATATTCAATTTCATTCACCATCTTCAATATATTAATATTAGAGGTGAGTCATTTAGTTTTTCAAGGGAATAATAATCCCACTGATGAGAAAAATAATCAATGTCTCATAAAATGTAAATCTATTATACTAATAACAGTTTCTAAAAACCCCATCTATCAACCCATAAAGATTCCAACTCCCACTAATAATTTTTCCCAATTTATAGTATTCTATGTGGCTCTTCAAGGGTTATCACCAATTATCATGATAACACATCATTTAATTTGACTCCCTACAGTTAAATACATTAATAAATTAGATATGATTTATCAAATATTAAAAGGGAAATTTTTAGATTAAAAACCAACATTGGTAAAAAAAATACTATATGATGAGATTTAGGTATGTTATATAGGAGTTAAAGAAGTAGATCATAGAACATCCTATAACTCAATTTCAGGTAATTCAATTTACATTTCTTATTTTTATCTTAAATTGGGTGAGTATTGACACTCTTGGGGATTAAGAAAAATGTTTGGGGAAAATGAAATAATTTTAGGGATTTGTGTTTATTTGAATTTATAGTGTCTAGTTATAAACATGTAATGGAATAGCAGGGGTTTCCCAAAGTTATGGGAAATCCTGAGGTGGTTTCGATTTTTCGTATAAGAATTTGACATTTTTTATGACTGTTGAGAATTTACACACTATTTAAAGTGATTAAAAGATGCTTAATTCTCTCTAGGATCATGTCATTAGATAAAAAAATTAAATAATAAACACCATGTAATGATTACACTCCTTGTAATGTTGAAAATTGGAATTTTAATAAAAACATGATGGGTATTTCAGTCTATGTTGGAATCATTGATTATACAACTTGTAAAAAGGAAACACACCATGTAAAAAGGAAACACACCATGTAAATTTCATATATGATTTATTTTATTATTTATTAAATGTGTGAACTCCTTTATCTCAACACAGAGATATATTTTAGTGATTTTGGGGACATCCATTAGAGTTGAATCATTTTGTTTAACGATTGATCTCTATTGAGGTTGTGTGTAATCTCCCCAGGTGATTAATACATTTTGTTACTTTGTTTCCTTTGATTGTGGTAGAGACATTGTGTTCTGTTATCAGATCCACTGATATATTTTTGTAATTCTCTTGATTCCTTTCTTGATCTATCATGTGATCTTATTATGGGGACTAGTTTTTGATTAGTTTTGTTTTGATGGGTGTGAGTTTTTGAAGTATGTTTTGATCATTCCTATTTTCCAAAACGTTTTTAAATTGAATCAATTATAACATGTGTATATTGATACTAGGTCCTCTGTTGTCATTGTGTTTTCTTCCTTGTTTGTGGATCCAGTTGTGGGCATGTGCAACCCGAGTTTTGAAGTTGTTGGTTCCATATCAAAAATATGTTTCTGAACTGAATTTATATGGTTTTATAAATTGTTTTATAAATGAAATGGAAGGAGTGAATTATTTGATTTGTTTGATTGAAAAATGTTTTTTTATAAAAGATTGTTTTCCCCTATTTTTTGGTAAATGAAAAGGTTGTTTTTAATAATTGTGAAATGGATTTGTGAAATGGTTTTCAAATCATAGTTTGATGAAAATGGTTTGACAATTTTTTTGGGAAATATAGAATATGGGAAACCTTGGGTACATTGGTGGAATGTGTAGTAATAGGCTTCATTCGATGTTGGGGAATTTCCTTAATGTGATTTCATCTTCTCCATAGGATTATTTTTCTTGGGACTTGTTAGAACTATTAGGGGGGTTTACTTTCATGGGTTTTTCTCTACTATATAGGCTAAATGCATATGTCTAAAGGTTTGATGCATGCACAATTTTCTATGTAACGTACGAGTGTCCAAGCTATCCTAGACTAGTATGATCATTAGTGTGACGTTACCTATGATTTTAGTCTATTTGGGATACATTTGGTTGTAGTTTCAGATTTTTACTATCATGGATTTGAATGATATTTGATTCATGTTTATGAATGTTTTGATATATTTTTTTGAGATATGACTAGTAAATGATTTGTTGTTGATTTACGTTCATTATATTGAAATGTGTAAAAGGGTAAATTAAATTATTTTTCTATGTTCTTGATATAAAAACTTTTAAAATATTTATCATGTCTTGTTTTCTTTTAAATATGAACATTATGGGATCATTGTATAAAGATATATTATGTAACACTTGGGTGAGATCTTACTTGTTTACTCACCCCAACAAACCCGTTTTATAAGAGATAGACCATGTTATATATTCTGTTGTAGGAAAAGGCTAGGTTTTTCATTTAAGATGTTAGGTTTTCTATCAGATAGTATTTTGTGTAGCTAGTGGTGAGATGGTGGGAGTCTTCCCACACTATCGTGTAGAGCTACTTGAATAGTTTATTTAGTTTTATTAACATTTTTTGATGGACATGTCTCTTATAGATTGTTTTTTTACCTTTTTCAATTGTTTCTTTTATGTTGTTTTTTATCTGTTATGGAATATATTTATATCATCTACTTTTTATCCCAGTTGTGTGTCTATATTTCATTTTGTTGTATTAGGTTGGGTGAAATTGTTCCCTCTTATTTCTCTTTGAAGATGGTGCTTATCGCTAGCCTATGGGGATCTGAAACTCCTTTCAGGTATGTCGTGGATCAGGTCGGGTTCCATTTTGAGAGGACATCATGGTCGATTGGATACATTTCCGGTGTATTCTTATTCTATATTATATTTTGAAATTTTTCCACTTTTCAATATTTTTTGTCAATATTTTGATTCCTAACATTTTTCATTAACTTTGGGATGATTTCATATCATATATTATACCAACCTAATGGAATATATGGGAATTTTATAATTTTTTAATATACATTTGTAATTTATATTAGTCATATTTACTATCAACATATCATTGCTAAAACTTTTTTAAAAATGAAAATTATCATTACATGATCTCGCATGATATCAAAACATGAAAAATATGCATAAGAAATTTATGTATACTTACATTAATTCAATCCAAACACCATGGTTGTAGAATCATCATTAAAAAAGAAATATTAATCGGTTTCATTCTATTCATATTGATCTATTACATTTCTAATTTTTTTTATTGGAATCACATTTCTTCAATAATGGATACACATTTTTAGTAATGGGAAGATTTACTAAATGGACGGGGTCTATAGAATCATTGTAATTTTTCCTTATATTTGAGGAATCATTAGTTAGAAAGTATAAATTTTATTATTTTGATGAATCTTAACAAACATGAGAATTTTTTTAAAGAAATAAGTAAAATTTTAATAAACCACATAAATGTTAAAATTTTGAGTTTAAATTTTAAAGGTTTTACATTTATAATTTCTATATCTAACCTTAACTATTAAAAAGATATTATTATTTAGTATTTTTTTATTATTCATTACACGGGTGAATATAAAATCTTGATTTTACATTCTAAATAGGTATTCTAAATCCTATTATAAATATTGTAAAATAATCATATTCTTGAAAGAAACTCATGATGTGAAAAATTGTTGAAAATTTATTTGAATCATTATTGGAAATATATATTTTTTTCTTTTTTTATAGACCATTATTTATTATTATGTATATGTTATTTATTTCTATTTAATATTGGTTATAGTCTAACCATTTTATATATATACCCTAGACACTCGATGGAAACCTCTATTATATGGGGAGGTGTTTCTTTGGTCGTGCGACCAACTTGGAACAAAGTTATTATGGAAAAACTTGTCCAAGATGCCTCAAAGTGGTGATATACCCTTTTTATATTTCGTATCACTATTTGGGGCCTTCTAGTTAGATATTTGGTATTGAGAATATATTATAGATCCTATTATTATTTTTAGCTTATAAATGTATATAGAGTGTCCTAGTTATCAGTGGATGAGATTTTTATTAATGGTATTTAAATGTTTTTATTTTGACAGTTCTAGGGAAATGATATTTTATTTACTGCTTGGTATTATAATCTTGGATTGCTGTAGAAAGAGGTTGTATTTATTTATATTATATTCATCATGTATGAATTACGTATCAATAATACGAATTCAAGTAATTGGGAATCATGTTATGAAAAGTATTTTTAGTAAACTAATGTGTCAAAAATATGTTATACCATATTTTTTTATTTATATTAGTAGTTGAAGTAGAAATTAATGAACATATATCTATCAGTTCCTATTGATACAATTATTTAATGGTTGATAATATGGATTATCTATATACTATGAATTAAACATGAGAGTGGGTGGATTGGTCTGTAGGATGTTTAGTTACAGGGAACATAATGTGAAATGGTTTGTCATATATTAAATAGATTCAATTAATATTTCTTCTTATCCTAAGGTATGATACTAGGAACTATAATAGTTTTTATATGAAACATAATATAAGAATTTTATTTAAATAAAAACTCAATGGTCCTAGTAGAGAAGTATGGGGGAGGGACAGGAATACCCCAACATATGTGGTTCTAGAACATTTTTTATCACCCTTTGGATTTACAAATAACATTAATATAGAATGAAATGCATGCAACTCTATGTCTCTATGAAAAAACACTTTTTTATTATAATTACTTAAAGTGGATAGTTATAACCTAGCTATTAAACATAAATTTTATGCTTATATGATTTTGAATTTTAAAAAATAGAGATACACAATTGTGATCAGTAAGATATTTAGAGTTCGATAGGATCACCTAATTTTTTGGAGAATAGTAATATGACCCTTTTGAATAGTAATGTTACCCTTATGAATAGTAATATGACCCTTACATATAGTAAATCGACCAAATAAATAATACCCTTACCAATGATGGTATAAATAAAATTTAGGTATCTTATAAATGACAATATGATCATAGTATAAGTAAATAAATATTTGAAAATTTATTATCTAAGTTTGAGTCATAAATATTTAATTACAAATTTATGAGTAATTTAATAATTAAAATGAAAAGTTATTTTCAAAAAATGTAATCATAAATTTGTATTTTGTTTTATCATGGTTATAGGATAATTTTCTATGTTCATGATTAATTTTTTAAAATGTTATAAAATCAGTTATAGTTTTAAAATTGCTATTATTTGAATAAATTATGATTTTATTTAAAAATTAAATTTCTCATATTTATAAAATTATTTCCAAAAAATTAAGTTCAATTTTTAATTCTGCGTGATGAAAAGTTTTTGGGATGAATTTTTTTTATTTTTCTAATATATTATAATTTTTTGGTGAATTGTGAAATATGATAATTAACTGTATATATACATTATATGTTAAATACACGATTCAAAACATAATTAATGATGCAAGAACGTTTAATCTAGTACTTCCATTGATTATTTTTATATATTTATTGATTATCATAAGAATAGTCATAGTTTTTCGAGAAAACAATAAGCAAATGGTTAAAATAATGGAAACCCCCATCCCCTATACTATAAATACCCCCCCTCACCACCATGTCCCCTCACACCTTGAAGCCTTGTATCTTACTTAATATCAACAAAAATACCTTCCCAAGAATCTTCCCCACACCCATGACCTTCTGGTCTCACCCAAAGGACAAAACGATGGGCCATAAGGAGGATCTCAAGGAGAAGAGATCAAGAGGTAAAAATCATCTTTCAATTTCTTTTATTATCATTTAAATTATTTTTTTTGTATACTCAATTCACCTACCATTATCCTAGGGTATTTAAAAATACATTATAATATATATATATATATATATATACTCTAATTTTATCATTCTTATGGAATAATTTATTGTCATACTCCTACTCACCCTATTATTCTAAAAATAAAACTTCGTCTATGAAGTGTCGATTTACCGACATCATGGACAATGTGTTTTCAATTTACATTAATTCCTTAAAATATAGTTACAAAACTATTTTAATGGTTGAATAATATTTTAAATTGTATGATATAACCTATTTAATGTATTTTAATTCACATATATACATAATATTAAATTATATAATGATACTATTTTTTGATTATCGATGAACCCCCAAAATGATCTAAAAGAATATCATTAATGTTTTATCTAACGATTAGTCATAATATCTAAAAAAATGATTTATTTTATAATTAAACATTATATAAACATATTAATACAATTTCATTCCACTTTTGGAATTTTTTTCATTCGACAAGAAAATTCATTACGAACCGACCATGGAAACCATGTAAACCAAACAACTGAAACAATGGAAATAATAAACTATTACTAATAAATGGGTGGAATGATGTTGTAAAAGGATCATATAAGGTATTATAAACATTTATATGTTTCTTTAAAATATTTATAACACCCATTTAACAATTATACATAAGGTTTAATCATGTTTGAAGTAAAACGAACCCAAGGTAAGGGAATTATTTACCCAATTTCCATTATTTGGGTTCACCTTCTACATCATTAATTATGTTTTAATGATATTATTTCTAAAATAAAATTTGATTATATTATGTTTTAACATGTGAATTTAAAGTTTACACACACATTAAATTCTTTTTGTCAACTCTCACATCAAATATATGATATTTGTAACGGAATTTTCATTTAAAAACCTCTTTTATTTTTTTATTTTTAAAAAATTAAAAAAGGGGTGTTTTATGAAATTATTATTATTTTAATATTATGTTATAGTTATTGGGAATTTTTTATGATGAAGGGTGGTACATATATCTCCCTCCAATTCATTGGGTATGTGTATGTTGGAGGTCGGTTGTATGGTTACTCCATGTGTAACTGTGATGGTTACACCTTATGGTAGACTTGTGTGAGGGTTACAAATCATAAGGTAGTCATGAGGGTTGAAATATTAAGTAATTAATTACCCAACATACCTTTATGATTATATTTATGTTTTATATATTTTATGGGAATCTCGTGTTATCATAATGTAACTATATGATACATATCGGATTAGAAGTATGTCTTTGTTAAAATGAATTCACATGTTTATAAGAATTCATAGACTAACGGTTTCTCTCCTTCTTTTTATATCCCGTAATGAGATTTTTATGCTAATCCCACATTTTTAATTTTTTTCAGAGGGTGTAAGTATTGGTGATAAAAAAGGAGAATCCAAGATGAATGTCTTGAGGGTATTTTAAAAAAGTATTTCACATTTTATTAAAAAAATATTATGAAAGAAATGGATACTCTTTTGGTAGTGCCAACCATGTATGCTTGTGGGTTGATATGTATGAATTTTGTTCTAACTCTATGAAACTCTAAATCAAAAATATCATTGGGACTTTAAAGAAGATAATTCTAAAATAATTTACTTGTTTATATAATGTTTATGTTCGTGTCCTTATAGTTAGTATGAGATAATTTTTTAGATAACATCAGGGGTTATGATTATTTTAATAGAATAGCATAAATTATTTTTACCTTATTATTAGGTTGATATGATTTAGAAGATAAAGATAACCATGTTTCTTAATATAAAATATGTATGTTCAGAATGGTTTTCCACAGAATAAATAGGGATGCTAAAGATGGAAGTAACCGAGAGGCTGGTATATGTTAGAATCTAAAAACTGGAATGGTAGTGATTGGAACCAAACAAGTTGTGATGGTAATGGATTAATTGATGAAGGATATAAATGGTGGTGGAATCCATAAAAGAGGACAACTAGAACTAACAAAAAGGAACATGATGATAGTGGAACATTTTATGCGGAAATATCCTCATGCTTTTTGTGGATATTATAACCCAATGGAAACTAAAGAATGGATTAAATCTCTTGAAAATATATTCAATTTCAAGGGGTGTTTAGATAAAAAAATGTTTATTCTTGAAATTTATCATTTTTAAGGTGATGTTGACTATTAGTGGTTAATGGTAAATAATATCATGGATATTGATGATATGTATCCCATGAAATGGTATGAATTTAAAAAAATTTTCATTGAAAAATATTTTTTTATGGTGGTTCTAATTAGGATTGAAAAGAAATTCCTTGAATTGAAATAGAACGAGAATGATTTAGTGTCTGTGTATGAAGAAAACTTTACCCAACTTTCATGGTATTCTCTAAATGTTATTTTAGATCTTGATAATAAAATAAACCATTTTTACTCAGGATTGAATAAACCATACTGAAGGCCATTGTTCTCCCATGAATTTAATATTTATTAGAAACATGTCCAATGTGCTGAGAGGGTGAAAATGGAGCTTGTGAAAAGTGCAGAAAGAAGCACCATGGGGAATTCTTTAAAAAACAAGGAAGTATTTTCGATGTGGTAAGTTTGGACATATGGCCCATGATTGTAATGAAAATAAACTTAAGAACAATTATGATATGAAATTTATAAATTGTTTTAAAGGTAGTGAGATGGGTCATTATTCTAATACCTACCCTAAGAAAGATTTGAATGATGGAAAGCAACCAGGTTATGAGAAGAAATTTGAAATTACATCGTTTGCCACTACATCAGCAAATGCCAAGCCATCCAATGAAGTGGTATCAGGTAATTTGTTTGTTTAATCAAATTTCTCTAATGTTTTGTTTGATATGAGGTCTACACATTTCATTATTTCTAGGAACTTTTCTAGTAAATTTGAAATATCACCTCATTAAATGAGACTGGAACTTATGGTTAAAAAACCAGGGTAAAAATATAATAAAAAGGCATTATAAGAAACTTCTTGTTGTTTTCTGTGGTAAGAATTTAATTGAAAACCTTTTTTTTACCATTATTAGAGTTCATGTTATCCTGGGTATAGATTGGATTTTATTTATCATATTAAGATTGATTGTAGAGATAAAGATGTTGTTTTTTAGAAAGAGTTTCAACTTTGTATACAATAATGATCCCATAAAAATGATAATATAATAGGAATATGAGAAACTATTAAAAGACATAAGTGAATGTTATCTTTTTCATATTGTTGAAAACAAGGGAACTATTTGAAATAATGATGTTCTAGTGGTGAATAAATACCAGTATGTTTTTCCGGATGAGTTTCTCATTGTTATTTTTGATTGGGATGTTGAATTTACTGTTGACATAGTTACCGATGCTAATATATTTTCGAAACCCCCTTATCGAATAGCTCAAGTAAAACATCATGATTAAAAATTCCATTACAGGAGTTTCTGGATAAAGTCTTCGTTCATCATGGTGATTCATCGTGGGGCACTTATGTTTTGTTTGTTAAAAAGAAATATGATTCCATGAGACTTTAAATTGATTATAGATCATTGAATAACATTACAATTAAGAATAAGTATCCATTTCCTTATTTCGTTTACTTTTTTATTAGCTTCTAGGAGATCTGTATTCTTTTAATATTGACTTGAGATCTGAGTACCATCAGTTGAAGGTTAAGGAGGATGAAATTATGAAAACAATGTTTCATACTAGATATGGGAATTTTGAGTTTTTTGTTATGCCATTAGGTTTGAAAAATTCCACTTATGTGTTCAGGGATCTTATGAATAGAATATTCCCTAAATAGTTGGATAATCTTGATGTTTTTTATTGATGATGTTTTGGTCTTTTCAAAATTTAATCAGGATAATGAAAAAAAATTAAGGATTGTCTTGAAAACTCACAAAGAAATGAAGTTATATGGAAAATTTAGAAAATTTAATTTTTTGATGCATTAAATTAATTTTTTAGGCCCATTTTAAATAAGTATGGAATAACATTTGATCCTTCCAAAACAAAAGTGCCTCATGATTGGACAATACATAAAAATGTTATAGCAATTTGT
The DNA here is from genome assembly GCA_963277665.1 of Viscum album. Taxonomy (NCBI): domain Eukaryota; kingdom Viridiplantae; phylum Streptophyta; class Magnoliopsida; order Santalales; family Viscaceae; genus Viscum; species Viscum album. Next base: position 403,402,397 of record OY728167.1, read on the forward strand.
AGTATTCTTATATTAATAGGTTATTACTGAAGGGTTGTTGAAAACTTTTCACAGTTAACTATCCTAATAACTAAGTTAACATGAAAAGGAATTAAATTTATTTGGACAGAAGAATGTGATGTTTTTTTAGGAAATGAAGAATAGATTGGTGAATGATCCAATTTTGGCCATGCCTACCAGAACTGGTGATTTTTTCATCTATAGTGATGCTTCATTGAAGGTATTTTGTTGTGTTTTGATGCAGAATGATCATGTAATAACATATGATTCAATATAATTGAATCCAAATGCATCAAATTATACCACAAATTATTTGGAATTAGAAACTATGTTATTTTTCTTCGAAAATTTTGTCACCTCATTTATATGGTTCCAAATGTTAAATATATACTGACCATAAAAGTCTGAATTGGTAATGTCCTAGTACCGGAAGCCACCCAGAGGAGCCCCGTACCCGGTTGGTCACATGGCCTCAAGTGCATTTCCCCAAAAGCCAGAGGCTGCCGACTAGCAGTGAGGGCCTTGGGTGTGATATTGGGGAAACTATGCCCTCACTTCCAGAGTACACAACAGAAGAAAAATAAACATGAAATAGCTGAAGCAGTAATAACCAACAATATAAACAACATAAGACTGAATCAACAAACTAGATAACATATGTATATATAAAATGATGCATGGTACATATCTAGGAAAGCATCCAAACAAGTAACAATGCTGGAAAACACCACAGTACCCAAACAAGTACAAAAGAAAATAAAACAGCTCATTAGCATCGGATGCCAAAGCCTGGTCCCATGCTCTCCTTCTCCAAGCAATCAAGTAGCAGAAGTCAATGGGAGCTTTCCCTTGTCTGTACCTATAACAACATAGTCAGTTAGGGCCCAGAATGATGACCCAAATAGGGTGTGAGACTAAATCCTAGTAGGCATTCACCTGAAGATCTGTGCCTAACAGTTAGTGAGTATGTTGCAGGTAAAAGTACAATAAGTAGTAAACAGCAACAACAAAGCAGTAGGTAGTAAACAGTAAGCAGCAAAGCAGGATGATATACAACAGTAATCAATCCACAATCAACAACAGCAGTGAAGCACGAAGTTAACAAGTAGGAAAACCCTCTGGGATGTACTCACAACCATCCCCTCAGGTCCTATTCACGAAGTACCACAACCCTCTGGGCAGTGCACTCAGCCTAACCCCTCTGGCTTGGTCATACGAATTTTTGAGACTCTCTGGGGAAGCACACTTGGTCAATTCCACTTATAGTCTAGGATAGTCATGGACTCTATGAGGAAGATCACATGGTCTAACACTCTTAGCCCCAAGGTATAGAGACTCTCTAAGGAAACTATCTCAGTCAATTCCTCCTATAGCCTCAGGTATACCACAAAATCTATGAGGAAGCTCACTCGGTCAATTCCTCCTCTATCTTGGGAAGGTTCTCAAAAATATTCAAACAAAGTAAGACTCTCTGAGGAACCTCACTTGGTATACCCTCCTATAGTTTATAAAATCTGATGGCACTCTGGGAAGCTCACTCAGTCTATCCCCTCTGGCCTGTAATGTCTAAGAATCACTGAGGAAGCTCACTAGGTCTACCCTCCTGTAGTCTATAATGTCACTGACTGTCGGGATAGTTCACTTGATCTATCCCTTATAGTCCATAGCATGAGGTTCTCTCAGCCCAATGCCAGTCAGTGCATGATAATCCTATAAGGCCAAAGTACACCTATAGAGCTACTTGGCTAACCAAATTACACCTATATAGCTAATTGGCTAAACAGTCTACAAGAAACAAGCATGTAATGCAAAACACTCCATCCTATAAACACAAGGCATGACAAGAGTCATAATGGCCAAAGGCTAACAAGACCCAAAGGTCGTAAATAGAGAAAACAAAGGCATAAAATCTATCACAACATATTATCCTCCAATATGATTAATTTACCTCTACACAGGCATACAATCAAGGCAGGAAAACAATAAGGGAAAAAAGGTATACATGCAATACCTCGTTCACGGGAATTGGTGGAATTTGCATAAAAAACTCAAAGACATTGAATGCTAAGGCACAAACAACCTAACTCGATCCTAGGATATTGATATACTTGAACCACGATGGATGATTCTCCTTAGAACGTCAAAGATCAGAGAAAACGTCAAAAATTCTCAACCTTTGATAACTTGAGAGAGATGAAGAATTGGAAAACAAGACTAAAGAAGAAGGGAGAACTCACCGCTGAGATTCCAATGCAATCGACGATGGTCGAATTGGAGAACGGATAGAGGAATGGTGGCTCGTCGATGATCCGTGGATTCCCAGCACTCTTGGAAGAACATGACCTAGAAGAAGACGTTTATGGCGATTAGGCCTAACCCTGGTCCATTTAATGAAAAAATAAAGTACACGACGTGTAGTGGGTTTTTTGTACTCTGCCAAAATCGGACTCCAAGTCCCCCCTACACACTGTGTGTGTGGCTCGGACACGACTAGTACATGGATTCGAGCAGGAAAAGAGTACACAGCGTGTACTCATAAAGTACACAACGTGTACTTCAAAAATTTCTCAAAACACTATTTTTATCAAAAACTCTAGAAAATGGAAACACATACCTAAAACTAAGATCCTGGTTCTTACAAACTTCCCCCCATAAAGATATTTATCATTGAATTTCCCTAGAGAGGCGTAGAAGAAGAAACCCCGAACAGCTCCGGCCACTACGATCGAACCTCGGCCTCCCTCTCCCAAGTCTCGTCCTGTACTCACCCGTGCTGCCAGAACACCCATACCAGAGGAATAGGCTGGCCTCAGATAACCTTTTTACTATGATCGATAATCCAGATAGGATGCTCCTCATACGATGCATCCTCTTCAAGCTCAACCTCCTCGGGTTGGAATACATGAGACCGGTCTGAAAAGTAATGTCGGAGCTGAGAGACGTGGAAGACTTCATGCATAGCCCGGTACCTCTGAGGTAGCTGCCACCGATAGGCAACTAGCCTAACTCTCTCCAACACCTTAAATGGCCCGATGTACCGCGTTGAATGATTACCCTATCTTAGAATCCTATTATGCCCCAACCTTGGTACGACATGTAGGAAAACCAGATCTCCGACCTCGAACTCTAGGGGTCATCTCAGCTAATCAGCATAAGACTTCTATCGAGACTGTGTTGTAGCCATCCACTTTTGAATCAGCTCTATCTACTCTGAGGTCTCCTGAACAAGACGAGGTCCCATCAAGGCTCCCTCTCCTGCCTCCAGCTAGCATAAGGGTGATCGGTATGGCCTACTGTACAAAGCCTCTTATGGTTCCATCAGAATGGTCGCATGAAAATTGTTGTTGTAGGCTAACTCCACAAGAGTTATATGCTTCTCCCAAGAACCACCGAAGTCTAGAATGAAATCTCGGAGCATATCCTCAAGCACCTGGATCGTGCGCTCGGACTGTCCATCAGTCTGGGGGTTGTATGATTTACTCAAAAGTACCTGTGTACCCAAATACTTCTAAATTCCTTGCCAGAACCGAGAGGTAAAGTGCACATCCCTATATTAAACAATGGAGTGTGGAACTCCATGTAGATGTACAATCTCTCAGATGTACAGTCATCCCAGATCATCAACACTGAAGGTCTCCTTGATCAGCAAGCAGTGTGAAATGTTCGTAAGCCTGTCGACGATAACCCAAACAACATCACTCCCTCGAGGTGACCTCAGTAACCCGGTCACGAATTCCATCGCGACATCGTTCCACTTATACTACAGAATGGGTAACTGTTGTAAAAGACTCTCTGGTCCCTGATGCTCTGCTTTCACCTACTGACAAGTAGAATATCTCATGAAAAAAACCAGCAACATCTATCTTCATACCTGGCCACTAGTATTAGCGATGAAGATCCCGATACATCTTGGTGATGCCAGGATTAACTGCCCAAACTAAGGAATGAAAATTCTGCATCAGCTCCTCATGTATGTCTGCTGGCACCCATATGCGTCCTGGAAACAAAAGATCTTATCCTCTCTCACTGTCCATCCTGGAAGAGGGTCCCCTCCTGACACACTCTCTCACTGGACTAAGGCCTCCGAATCTGATATCCATCTCATCCGTGCCTGATCAACAAGTGTAGAGGTAATAGCTACAGATGATAGGACATTCTATCCCTGCCTATCGTGCACTTCCATGTGCATCTCAGAGAATAGAACCATAAGATGCCACTCATTGCTGGCCTCCTGAACTGCCTGAATCTGAGTTATTCTACTCAGGGAATCATCCACTACATTACCCTTTCCCGGCGTATACGCGAGCTCGAAGTCGAAAAACTGAAGATACTCGACCCACCTACACTGTCTCAGGTTCAGATCATGCTGAGTGAAGATATACTTGAGAATCTTGTGTTCGATGAAAACCACAATGTGCTCTCCCAGAAGGTAGTGTCTCCAACAGCGTAAGGCATGAACACCTGTTTCCAACTACAGATCGTGCGTCAGGTAGTTCCTCTCATGTGGCCTCAACTAACGAGACCCATAAGAAATGACTCCATCTCCCTTCATAAGCAAAGATCCTAGCCCTATACCTGAAGCATCACAGTAAAAAGTGTATCCCTTTCCCGGCTTTGGAAATACTAGTATCGGTGTTGACTTAAACCTCACCTTCAGCTTTTGAAAGGCTGACTCACAATAATATGACCATAAAAACTTCACCCCCTTCTTGTTAAGACCTATAAACAGTGTTTCTAGGTGTGAAAAGTACTTTATGAAATGCCTTTAGTATCCAACCAGCCCTAGAGTACTCCACACCTCAAAGATGTTCTTCGGCTGCTCCCAGGAAACTACAGCTCTCACTTTCTCTAGGTCCACTTAAACTCCTATCTCTGAGATAACATGACCTAAGAAGTGAATCTGATCCATCTAAAAGTGGCATTTCAAGGGAATATCATATAACCGATGCTCTCTCTATGTACTCAAAATGATCTCAAGATGTGTGGCATGGTCGTGTCGAGTGTGAGAGTACACCAAGATGTCGTACATGAAAACCACCACAAAGGAGTCTATGTATGGATGGAACACTCGGTTCATTAGTGCCATGAAAACCACAGGCGCTTTCGTGAGCCTGAATGACATGACTATATACTCTTATAGACCATACCTAGTCCTGAAGGATTTAAGGGGTATATCAGATGGTCTAACACACAACTGATGATAACCGGACCTCAAGTCAATCTTCGAGAACACCCGAGCTCCTCAAAGCTGATCAAAGAGTTCATCAATCCTCAGTAAGGGATATCGGTTCTTGATCGTCATCTGGTTCAGCTTCCAATAATCCACACAAAGCTGAATGGTTACGTCTGCCTTTTTCGCAAATAGGGCAGGAGAACCCCAAAGAGAAGTACTGGGTCTGATGAAACCCTTTGCTTGAAACTCCTCCAACTGCTTCTTGAGCTCCTGCAATTTAGGTGTAGCCGTCCTATAAGGAGGAATGGACTCCCAGTTCCGCTCCTAGCACGAGCTAAATCGAGAAGTCTACCTCACGCTCTGAAGGAAATCCTGAAAATTCATCTGGAAAGACATTCCTGAAATGATCCACCATGGGGGGAAAGTGTAACTGTGAAGTCCCCTGGTCATCCAGATAAAGACTGGAAATCTGGGCGGTAACTTCCCCTATCCCATGATGCTCGGGTCCTTCTCTACCCGCCTGGACATCCCACTCACCTCTATGAAGAAAAGATTCGCCCTCTAGTGATACGAAACTCACCCTGGGGTGATACAAATTGACGACTGCCTTGAAAGGAACCAACCAGTCCATCCCGAGAATGAAATCATATCCCGAAATCACTAGGACATAGTGGTCCCATAAGAAGTGACACCCCGCGACCTCAAGAGGGCACTCTCTGCACTGACATACGCTAGATGTCCTCATTCCCAATGGTGTTTCAAGAGTCAACAAGTCGGCAGGCAAAAAGATACAGAGCTCAAGGCTCTCCACAATCGCAACAGAGATAAAGTTATGGGAAACACCAGTATTCAAAAGAGTTGAAGATAAAATTGAGGCTACTAAGATCATACCTCGAACTGTAGAAGGGTTGGGATCCTGCCCCTGATAGATCTGCTCCATGGCGAAAGACTGGCCTGCACCATAGCCTTGCGCCCCTGGCTGACTGCTCTGAGCTGATCCACTCTGTTGTCGCTGTTGACCTGGGGATTGACCACCACGACCACAACCTCCACCTCGGCCTGAACGACCGGAAGAACTCTAGTTTCCAGACTGGCGGGAAATGTGTGAAGCATCTCCAGAATGCAGGGTCAGAGAGAAACCCCTCCCACCAGCTGAAGGTGAGAAGATGTGACAGAAGCGCTGAAGATGGCCCATCTTGACACAAGATCAAAACTTTATCAGATCTCTCTGGCACTAAGGCCTAGTGTGCCCACTTCTATCGCACTGGTAGCATACAACCTGGCTGCCAGAAGACACATCCCGTAACCCAGATATCCTTGAGTAGACTCTCTACGATGCTTCCTACTGTCCGTAGGAGGAACACCAGCTCTGGGTGTTGAACAGCCCCGACTCACTGCTCCAGAATCCCTCAGATTGCGCTCAGTAATCAGCGCCTGGTTGACGATAGAGGATATAGAAGTAAACTGGAAGATATTCACCCGGGAATGGATCTCCTACCTGAGAACATCCTCAACATCCTAGCAAAAAACAACTCATCACCTACTAGGATCGGTGTGAAACGCTGCAGCTTAGTAAAGTGAGACGGGTACTCCTTAATAGAAAGAGTACCCTACTGCAGAATCATAAACTTCCGGGCTTGATTGGCCCTTAGGGTCTCCGGATAGAAGTAGTCATAGAAGGTGCGTTGAAACTTGTCCCAAGACATACACTGCTGATGCCCTGACTGTGAGATCAACTCCCACCACTTCTTGGCAGTGTCCCGGAGCATATAGGTGGCCAAATTTACCCTCTTCTTTGGGGGTATCTCAAGATGCTCGAAGAAAGTCAGTGTGCCATCAAACCATGACTCTACAGCCTGGGGTCCTTAATCCCCTGATAAAGTAGGAGGATGTTTCTGCTGAAAAACCCTCGTCAACTCATCCATCGACGGGGCTGGAGGCGGCGCTCCCTGAAAAGTCTGAATCATCCTCAGGAAGTCCTCCCTGAACTACGCATCGACGCCTATGATGGGTACAACTGCTGGTGCCAATGCTAGCACAACAGGAGGATTTGTAGGAGGTCCATGATCAGCCATATCTGGTGTCTGATCACCATTTGGAAACTAATGTACGACCAGAGGACGTTTCAGAGGCATATCTATGAAATATCAAAAGCACACCTTAGATCTGGATTAACAAAGGCTGAAAACACAGGAGTACAAAACGGGAACAGGGGAAATAAATTATCATTTTTACAAAACACGACTACATGGCGTGTATAAAAACTACACAACGTGTCTTCTTTATCCATTAACATGGTCGTGTAATCCTGCCACCACTGGTCATGTAACACCCCAAACTACACGACGTGTTGTTCCCACACATGCTGTGTACTTGAACTCTAAACCCCTTCCCGACTCTCCTTACACGGCTAACCCACACGGTCAAACTTACCCCAGACAACACGGCGTGTTCCCCATGGACACGACATGTACTAGACATGGTATTGGCAGCCCGTGTTGTTATTTACATGATCGTCTACAATGCCCTTACACGGTGTGTTCTGAACAAACACGGTGTGTATAGGAGAAGATAACACCGACCCAAGTTGTTCATGACATGGCTGGGTACCTGGGATAGAACTACACAGTGTGTTCTTTACCAACACGGCGTGTTATACTCGAGCTTCCTCAGGCCGTGTTGTTAGTGACACGACCGGGTACACGGCTCTAAACTACACCACATGAACCTACCATACACGGAAGGTTCCTGAAGTTATTTTCATGACACCATGTTTCTGCTCACACGGTCAGTGACACGGCTTGAAAACTACATGCTGTGTATCCATAAAGTACATGCCGTGTATTGTGGGTTTTTTGGGTAGTAGATCAAAAACTGCACAGAAGCCCATAAACACTGAAAACAAGGCAAAGAGGTGCCAAATTCTGATCTGTGAGGGCCCATAATCCCCGTGAATCAAATCTTGGAATCTCCTTCAATCATAGACAAGAGAAAATTGGATCATGATCAACCAATTTCCGATTCGAGAGGGCCCACAACACCTCATGAATCAAAATTTTCCTTTCATTTAAGAAAATTACAATACAAACAAACCTCTAACAAAGCAGCATAGATTCCCTCAAGAATATATCACAACAGAATACATAATCTACACAGAGCCTATCACAAAAACATGCTATCACTAATGCACCCTTGATGGCATGACAATAATTCATGTCATGTGATTTCTAACAAGTGCTTATATGATGCATGAGATGGAATAACCTCATCTCATCATGTTGCGACAGAAATAGAACCATAATATCAAAACAATAACAACACAAAGCATGTGAATCACTCTAGGTGAAATCATATCAACTGTAAAATCTCAAAACCCGAAAATTGCAATAAACGAGGTCGTATGGCTTTTCCCTGTACACGGGTTAGCTACTCTCGACCACAACTTATTACCAAGTACTGAATCCATCCTATCCTGGGCTATGTATCCAAACAGTAATGCAAGAGAAAAGAACACCTCTGATACCACTTTGTAACGTCCTGGTTCCGAAAGCCACCCAGAGGTGCCCCGTACCCTGTTGGTCACATGGCCTCAAGCACATTTCCCGAAATGCTAGAGGATGCTGACTAGCAGCAAGGGCCTTGGGTGTGATAGTAGGGAAACTATGTCCTCATTGGCAAAGTACACAGTGGAAGAAAAATAAACATGCAATAACGGAAGCAGTAATAACCAACAATATAAACACTGGAAGACTAAATCAACAAACTGGAGCACATATGTATATATAAAATGATGCATGATACATATCTAGGAAAGCAGCCAAACGAGTCACAATGTTGGAAAGCACCACAGTACCCAAACAAGTACAAAAGAAAATAAAACAGCTCCACAGCATCACAAGCCAAAGCTTGGTCCCATGCTCTCCTACTCCAAGAAATCAAGTACCGAAAGTTGAAGGGTGCTTTCCCTTGTCTATACCTGCAACAACATAGTCTGTTTGGGCCCAAAAGCATGACCCAAACAGGGTGTGAGACTAAATCCCAGTAGGCATTCACCTGAAGATTTGTGCCTAACAGTTAGTGAGTATATGACATGTAAAAGTATAATAAGTTATAAACAACAACAGCAATGTAGTAGGCAGTAAATAGTAAGCAGTAAAGAATAATGATACACAACAGTAATCAATCCACAACCAACAATAGCAGTGAAGCAAGCAGTTAACAAGAAGGAAAACCCTATGGGAATTACTCGAAGCCATCCCCTCTGGCCTTATCCAAGAAGTACCATAACCCTCTAGGTAGTGCACTCAGCCTAACCCCTGTGGCTTTCTCATACGAATTTATTAGACTCTCTGGGGAAGCACAATCAGTCAATTACCCTTATAGTCTAGGGTAGTCGGGGAATCTCTGGGGAAGACCACGTGGTCTAACCCTCTTATCCCCAAGGTCTAGAGACTCTCTGAGGAAGCTATCTCAGTTAATTCCTCTAATAGCCTCAGGTATACCAGAGACTCTCTAAGGAAGCTCACTCGGTCAATTCCTCTAGCATGGGAAGTTTCTTAAAAAGATTCAAACAAAGTAAGAATCTCTAAGGAAGCTCACTCAGTCAACCCTCCTGTAGTCTATAATATCTAAAGGCACTCTAGGAAGCTCACTCGGTCTATCCCCTGTGGCCTGTAATGTTTAAGACTCACTGAGGAAGCTCACTCGGTCTACCCTTCTAAAGTTTATAATGTCAAAGACTCTTTGGGAAGTTCACTCGGTATATCCCTTATAGTCTATAGCACCAGGTTATCTCAGCCCCGTGCCAGTCATTGCATGATAATGCTATAAGGCCAAAGTACACCTATAGAGCTACTTGGCTAACCAAAGTACACCTATAGAGATACTTGGCTAAACAGTCTACAAGTCAACAATCATGTATGAAAAAACACTCCATCCTATAGAGACAAGGAATGGAATGAGTCATAACAGCCAAAGGCTTACAAGAACCAAAGGTTGTAAATAGAGAAAAGAAAGGGAAAAACATCCAGCAGAACAAATTATCCTCTAATATGATTAATTTACTTGTACACAATCATACAAGAAAGGCAGGAAAACAACACGGGAAAAAGGTAAACACACAATACCCCGTTCACAGGTACTGGTGGAATTTACACATAAAACTCAAAGACATTGAAAATTAAGGAACCAACCACCTACCTCGATCCTAGTAGATTGATATACTTGAACCACGATGGCTGATTCTCCTTAGAATGTTGAAGATCTGAGAAAATGTAAAAAACGCTAAAAAATCGATAACTTGAGAGAGAATAAGAATTGGAAAATAAGGATCAAGCAGAAAGGAGAACTCACAATTGTGATTCCAATGTAATCTACGACAGTCTAATAGGAGAACAGATGGAGGAACGGTGGCTTGTTGAAGATCCGTGGATTCCCGGTGCTCTCGGACGAACAAGACCTAGAAGAAGACGTTTATGGCGATTACACACAACCTCGGTCTGTTTAATGAAAAAAAGAAAATACATGGCGTGTACTTTTAGAGTACACGGCGTTTAGTGGGTTTTTCCATACTCCTCCAAAATCGGACTCCACATCACCCCTACACACCATGTGTGTGGCCCGAACACGGCCGGTACACAGCTTCGAGCGGGAAAAGAGTACACGGCGTGTACTCAGAAAGTACACGACGTGTACGTCAAAAATTTCCTGAAACTCCATTATTCTCAAAAAATCCAGAAAAAGGAAAGACATACCTGAAACGAAGATCCAGGTTCTTACAGAATTATATATTCATTCAGAAGGAATGAAACACAAGACATAGAAGATGGATTGAAATTATAAAATATTATGATTTCTAGATCAATTACGATCATGTAAAATCAAAAAATAAACTAGTGGATTACTTGAGTTAAAAACATCATACATCATTAACCATGTTACATTTGGAATAAGACCCCTTGATTCAAGATTTCATGAATTTTGGATTTGATGTTTTTGGTGCAGAAAATTACTCTATTTTGATTTAGGTGTTAGTGCAGTTATCTCAATCAGACATGATTAAGAAAGCATAGAGGGAAGACTATGAGTTACAGAAAAAGGTAGATTTGGTTTAAAGAGGTATGTTTCAAGAATTTAACATTTACAATGATTGTGTTTTATGATTCGGAAAGAGATTATGTGTGCCTTGTGATTCATAGTTGAAGTATGAGTTGTTGTGTGAAGATCATTGTTCTCTATTTTCAATTAATATTTGAAATACTAAGATGAACATATACCTTTAGGGGTATTACATGTGTGATGGAATGAAAAGTGATATTTTAGATTTTACCCTTAAATAATTGACATGATAATAGGTTAAAGTATAGAAAAAATACCTAAGGGGATGCTTCATCCTTTTCCAGTGCCAGAGTGGAAATGGAAAAGTATATCCATGGACTTCATGCTGGGAATACCTAATACTTCTCTAGGTAACAATTTGATTTGGTTTATTTTTTAACTTCTGCCTAAATATGGAAATTTGTTTCATATTTGATATACTTTGTCTTTGGATCATCTTTCTCAATTGTACCAAAAATAGATTATCATGTAAAATAGAGTTACTCTTTCCATTGTATGTAATTATGATCCTAGGTTCAATTATAACTTTTTGCAAGTCCTTTAGAAGTTGTTGGTCAAAAAATTAAATTCTAGTAATTCTTTTCATCCTCAATCTGATGGACAGAACAAGAGAATAATTTATACATCGGGGTATATGTTTTGATCTTGTTCAATGGATTATCAGGGAAGTTGGGATCAACATCATTCTTTAGTTGAGTTTTCATGTAATAAAATTTTTCATTTCAGTATAAAGATGTCAACTTTTGAGGAATTATATGGGAATTAGAGTTGAACTCCATCATTTTGGGATGAACTCAGGGAAGTAAAGATGATGGGGGAAGAATTAGTAGAGGAAGTGACTAAGAAAGTGAATATGATACAACAAAACCTGAGGAAAACTCAGAGAAGATAGAAATGTTATGCAATTAATAGGAGGAAAGACTTTTTTAAGGTATGTGATCATGTTTTTCTTAGAATCTCACCATGGAAAAGTGTTTTGAATTTTTGTAAGAAAGAAAATATGACTCCATGGTTCATTGGACCTTATGAAATCTTCAAGAAAGATGGACTAGTCACCTACCAAGTAGCTTTGACTCTAGGTTTATCACATGACCATAATGTTTTTTAGGTTTTGATATTGAGAAAGTATGTTCCAGATTCATCTCATATTTTGAGCCCATAAGTAGTTCACGTGGAAGAGAAACATTCATATGAAGAAAATTATTATTCAAATTTTTGACCGTAGAGAGATGGTATTGGAGAATAAGGTAATTCACCAGGTTAAGGTTTTGTGGAGAAACCAAATGGTTGAAGAATCAACATGGTAATATGAAAATTCTATGACGGAAAGGTATCATCACATGTTTAATAAGTAAAAAAAATTATAAGGACTAAATTTCCAAAAGGTGGGGAGAATGTTACACCCCAAGGAATTAAAAATAAATTTAATATAGAATGAAAAGAATGTAACTCTGGTTATCTAGGAAAAAAACTTTTTTGTCATAATTAATCAATGCAGATACATATAACATAGCCATTAAAAATAATTTTCCCACTTCTATGATTTGAATTTTGAAAAACAGAGATACATAATTGCAATAAGTAAGATATTAAGAGTTTGACATGATGAAATTATTTTTTGGTGAATAGTAACTTCTCCCTTTGGAATAGTAATGTTACCCTTGTGAATAGAAATATGAACCATATGAATAGTAAATCATCTAAATTAATCATAACCTAACCAATTAAAGTATAAATAAAATTTAAGAATCTTATAAATGAAAACAAGATCATAGTATTAGTAAAAAAATATTTTAAAAATTGTTATTTAAGTGTAAGTCATAAATATTTAATTAAAATTTTATGATTAATTTAATAATTTAATTGAAAATTTATTTTCATAAAATTTAATTATAAATTATTTTTTTTCTTAAGGTTAAATGATAATTTTATTAGACATTGATTACTTTTTTTGATGTGTAATAAAATCAGTTCTAGTTTTAAAATTTTTATTTTTGAAATAAATTTTGATTTTTTAAAAATTAAATTTCTCATATTTAGAAAATCATTTTCAAATAATGGAGTACATTTTTTAGTTCTAAATATGTAAAAATTGTTGTGGTGAATTTTTGGGAATTTTAAAAAATACTTGGATTTTTGGTGAATATTGAAATATGGTAATTAACTATATAGGTACATTATATGATAAATACACTATACCTAACATCTTGAATTGTGTAAGAACTATAATATAGAAACTTCCATGATTATTTTAATATATTTAGTGATTATACTCAATCTATTCATATTCATGAGCCAAAATATTAAACTAATGATTAAAATAATGAAAAACCCTACTCTCTTCCACTACAAATACCCCCCTCACCACCTCTTCCCTTCATGCCTCAAAGACTTATATCTTACTTAATTTATGTCCAAATAAATTCCCAATCCTCTTTCCCATGTCCAATACTGGACGATCTCACACAAATGAAAAAACCAAGGGCCTTAAAGAGGATCTCAAGGAAAATAGATAAAGATGTAAAAATCCTCTTTCATTTTCTTTTATTTTCATTTCAAATATTTTTATATTCTTATATTATATTCACCTACACTTTTCCAAGATGAATTAAAACTCTAGTATAATATATATATATACTGTAATTTTAACTTTTTTTGGAAAAATTAGTCATTATACTTTGTCTCCACTCCCTTTTATTCTAAAAATAAAAAATTGTCCGTGATGTATCCATTTACCAACATCGTAGACAATGTGTTTTCAATTTAAATTACATCCTTAAAATATGGTTATAAAAAATTTAAATAGTTGAAATAGATTTAAAAGTTTATTATATAATATATTTTATGTTCTATAACTAACTTATATAAATAATATTAAATTATATCATGAAACTAGTTTGTGATTATCGAAGAACCGCCAAAATGATCTAAATGAATATCATTAATATTTTATTGAATGATACGCCATAATATCTACAAAAACTTATATATGGTATAATTAAATATTATGGAAACATATTAATACCATTTCATTCCACTTATAGTGTTTTGTTTCCATTCAATAAGAAAATCCATTACAAACAGACCATGGAAACCTTGTAAAGGATGCACCCAAAACAATGGAAATAACAAACTATTAACAATGGATGGGTGGAATGATTTTTTAAAATGATCATATAAGGTTATATGAACATGAATATTTTTTCTGTAAAATATTAATAACAGTATTTTAGCAATTATACATGAGGTTTGAAGAAGTTTTATGTATGAATAATCTGAGGTAAGAGAATTATTAACCCAATTTCATTCTTTGGGTTGACCTTATACATCATTAATTATGTTGTAATAAGATTATTTATGAAATTAATTTTGATTATATTATGTTTTATTATGTTTTTTATTGTGTCTAAACATATTAAATTATTTTTATCAACCCTCAATTAAAATATATGATATTTTTAATGGACATTTATTTTAAATTTCTCTTTAAAATTTAAATTTTTAAAAAATTCAAAAGGGATGGTTTTATGAAATTATTCTTAATTTAAGATTATTTTATGGTTCTTGGTAATTGATTAGGATAATGTTTGGGACCTATATCTCCCTCAAATTCATTGGGTATGTGTATGTTTTAGGTCAACTGTATGGTTACTCCAAGTGTAACTGTGATGGTTACACCATAAGGTAGTCCCAAGGGTTACATTGTAAGGTAGCCATGAGAGTTGCAAATCCTATGGTATCTGATAGGGTTAAAATATTAATTAATTAATTCCCCAAGAATATATTTTATAGTTTTTTATGTTTTTTATGATTTATGGAAATATCATGTTATCACAAAGTAACTATCCGATACTGATCGGGTGAGAAGTATGTCTTTGTGAAAATGATTTCACATGTTTATAAGTATTAATGGACTAAAGTTTTCTCTCCTTCTTTTAATATCCCATAATAAGATTTTTATGCTCATCCCATGTTTTAAATTGTTTTTTCACATGGTGTAAGGATGGATAAAATAAAATTATAAGCCAAGATGAATGTTTTGAATACTTTTCATGAAAATATTTCATGTTTTATTAAAAACAATTGTATTATGAAATAAATGGATAATGTTTTAGTAGTACCCACCTTGTATTCTTGTGGGTAGATATATGTGAATCATGTCCTAAAATTCTAAAAAACTAAACAAAAAAGATCTTTCAGAATGTAAATAAGTGAATTACAATGTAATTTACTAGTTTATGTAATGTTTAAGGCTGATTCCTTATAAATATAATGGCGATGATACTTCTTATAGGTGACCAGCTCAAGGTGAGTAACATTTGTGACCAATAGTCTATAAACAATGGATGAAAATTATGGGTATTCCTTGTCTATGTTTATAGGGAACTTATATATATATATATCATCCACACCTAATTCTATGTGAGAATAGTCTATAGGGTGTGATGTTTTTGGTAGATTCAATGTGGAAAATGTTTGATCTTATTAAGACTTGAAAAATTGGAGAGTAAAGATATTGATATATATTATTTACAGACTAGCTATGTGCTTCACCTATTTTTAGTTCACGAAGGACAACCGTATAGTATATTTTTCATAGAACATCTTTATATGTTTTTCATATATTTCTTAATTGAGACCCTCAAGAGTTTAAAATATGAAGATATTATGCATCATACCTAGGATAAAAAATCAATAATGGATTATGTAGCATAGTTCATAGCTCCACATCAGGTTTCCCTACTTTTGATTTAGGATAATCCCCCTAGGGTGATACATTTTGAGGATAGATTGAGGAATATGATAAATGTTTAGGAGAACATCATTCACCTATAATCAGTCTCAATTTATTTGAACTATACTATCATAGAAAAGAGTAACCTAGAAGAGGGAACCATTTTTAGGATGATTTCTAATTCTGTTAGGATAGGGAGTGGGTACATAGGTAGTAGTATGTCATGATAGAAAGGTTCTTATTAGGGGATGACAGAAAAGTATGGGTAGAGGTTTATCACTCACCCAACCATGGTAGGACTAACCTCAAGTAATTATAATGTAGTTAGAAAGAAAACATTCATTAGGAATGTCTTCATCCATCGAAGGAGCATCATTCATGTTGGTATGTGGGGAAAATGTTATGGTTTTGGAGAAACATCCAAATGATTGGTAGTAGGATAAAACTATAGAGACTCAATGATATAAATATTTCCTAGGACATTTTCCTCATAGTGGTAGATAAGATTCATTATATTGATTAGGGTTCAATAAGTGGCATGGTTTCTAAGGGAAGTACAGAGACCCATACTTTTCATACATTGAAATTAAATATAAATATAATAATATTTATTACATAACATTACGATCCACTCTAGAACCATATAGTTTTAGTTTCTTCTAAAACATGGATAAAAAATAACTTGTTCGTAAGATATCAACATCATAACCCAAAAATTTCTTCATAAATAGAACCCTTATTTGAAATATCTTACGTAAAACCATTCTTTATTACCCGGGGAAGGGAATCATAATAAAGGGTTAGTTCAAAATCCTATAAATGGTAAACAATGGTGTTATTAGTGATTACATAAGAATACCATGATAATAAGGGTATGAGAATGTGAGCTTAATATTTAATAATCATACTGAGAATATTAGATATCATAATATTGAGTCATCACATAAATAATGTTATTTTACAAGACATTAATCATAATGGAATCAAAGAACATGATCCATGAGGGGACACCATTGGAATAAGACATAGGATTATGGAATACACATAATCATAGAAAATCATTTCCGTAGTCTAGGATCACATCCAAGAATATCATGGTGGAATCTATGAACTCCCCCTTCCATCATATCCTTATTCAAGATTTAGTATGAATACTTTTATAGTGGAAATAGTGCCTTACCAAACTAGGATCACTCTCCATTACAATTCGAAAAATCACATGAGTTATCTGTAACACCCCAATATTTGAGAAATATGTTTTCAAAAATAATTTTAATAATTCCAATATTTTTCATTATACACAATATCTAATTTATATTATGTTACATGTAACACTAAGTTTATCTTGTGTTATATGTAATGTAGATTTTTAAATAAACATGATATTTTATTAAAATTTTATTATTTAACATTATAGTTATTACCAAGACATTGGAATAGTAGGTATGAATAGGATTAAATTAATTATGAAATTATATTTTTACGCATTTATATAAAATTAATTCTCTAGTGAGAAATTAATTTAAAATGAAAATGAAAATCATATGAAAATAATGGAAATATTTATTGGAAAAACTATTTTTATGTGAAAAAACAAATTTTACATCAACAAATTAAACAAAACATTTTTTTGTGAATAATTTTACTGAAATTAATATATTATATATTCAATTAAATTTTCACCATTCATCATTTATTTTTTCTAGATAATAGATATGAAGAAATTGAATTTTACATTTAAAAAATGAATTTTTTCTAAAAAGATATTTTATCAACTTTTATAAATTTATTTTAAAAAAAAATTAATAAGTTATGAATTTTTTTTGAAAAAATCAACTTCATTTTTAAAATCTACATATTAAAATAATATTATGGATAGTTTTTGATAATGTTCTGAAAATAATAATTTTTTTATGAATAGTGAAGAATACTGAATTCTAATGGAAAACATCCATTTCATTTAAATTATTTAATAAGTTAAATTATCCAATAAATTGGTTTTAATGTGATTTTATTTAAATTATATGTCTATTAATAAAATTTAGGATATTTGAATTATTTTCTTATTTAATTTTTATATATAAACTTTGTAAACTTTTATATTTTTTATCTTTGAAAACCCGCTCTCTTATGGCTTCTATAGGATTAATTTTAAATTTAATATTTCCACATAAATAAATAGAAATCTGAAAAATAGATTGAATAATACTAACAAAAAAATATATAATTTAATTGGTTAGAATAAAGTTTTACCAAAATTAATAGTGAAAATATGTAAAATTAATTATTGCATTAAAGGTGAAAAAAGGTTTATCGGGGGTCAAACTAAATGAATTAGGCGTAAAATGACCTGAAAACTTTTATAAAATATATTTTATGTCATTATTTATACCATATCATGTCTATGTGCCTGCAATAATTAATTTTGAATACTTTTAGGATGATAAAAATGTGATTAAAACTTTTTTATTTTGAAAACATTAAAACTGTTCCAGATGCTTCCCTTATAAAATGGAACCACCTCCCCTCTCTTCCCCACACCGTCAAACAGTTTTTGATCAGACCTGACCAACCCAAATCACTACCCAAATTCCCTAAACTCATTATATATGCCATATTTTTTTGGATAAATCCATTATAGGAAATATTTAGGTGCAAACCTAATGAGGTTACCTAAACAAGAGGTATTGTCCTTCGACAAGTGATTTTAATTTAATTATTCCACCACCGCATTTAATTATTATTAAACCATGATGATATTATAACCATATTTTCAACCATATAGTGATATTTTTATGTTATTTAATCTCATAAAACAATCTCTAATTCAATCAAATGGGTTAAAAAATCATAGTTTGTGGGTATGACAGACTACTGCCTCACGATCTATTGTCATTCATTTTTTTCATTATCACCTCTCATAGGTGGGTATGATGATGAATAAAAAGTATATATAGGATATTTAAAACATAATTATACATCACGATTTATTATATCATATATACCTTTTTTATTTTCATTCCATAATTTATACTATAATATTTATCATATTTGCAGTGAACTAATGTTTCACGAAGTGATGTGATTCATTTTTTATAGACACTCTACATGGATGATAATTTGGATAAATATATATGATATACATGATATAATTATAATATTCTAACATATTTATCATTATTTAAATATAATATATAATTTTCTATCTTATCTACTCATTCACTAAATGATGATTACATCGTTCATGTACGTGTGTACTACAGCATTCACGAAGTGATGTGACTCTCTCTTTTCAGCAACAAATCATATGGATGATATGTATTAGTATATTTATAAAATTAATATTTTATTTATGATATTATGATAATTACATAAATATAATATATTACTTACCCCATTCCCATTATTATCAACGAAAAATAGGAATGTTATCCATTTGTACATACATCCTACCGTCTCTATGAACGTAACATACTTTATTTTTTTTCAAAATAAGTTTTCATGATTGGTCATAAAAGTATAGTTTATCTATAAATAAAATAATTATATAATGATTATAATTATTCATATGATATATCCATGATCAAATTTAATGGAATGAAAAGAAAATATCATAACATATATGAAAAACGTTGTTATTACTCGAAACATGATATTAACATTGAATTTTTAATAAATGGATATTAAAAAGGAATAAGTAAGTAATTTATGGTATGATATATATAATTATGGTTTATTAGTGTATTTATATTAATCAAATATTTATTATACATGATGTTTAAAATTTTATGAAGGTAGTCGAGACTTATGGTAAGGGATTTTCGTATCACTTTTTTTTGCTTCTATAAGACACATGCCATATTCACCACCTATATCAATAATGAGGGGTATATAATAAACATTAATTATTATTATTATTTTTAATATTAAAATTATTGTGATTTACATATCCATTTTCAGATTTTTCTTTCATGGGGTTTATATTTTAGATGATACCAAAGCAGTAAGGGATTCTTGTGTCAATTTGTATTCATTGAGACATATGTTATGGTTTACATCTATATTATTTTATGAGGTGCATATACAAAACCTTTTAAATTTAATATAATTTATTTATATAATATCATTATATTATAAGATTCATTTAATGTTATTATTTTAAGGAGCTAATGATTCAATGTTAACAAAGGGTTAAGGGTTTTTTAATACAATAACATTGTTTATCCATACTTTTTGTTTTTATGCTTCTAATGGTGAAATATTATGATCCATCTCTCACTAACATCATGAATTTTGTTATCCTCAAGTTATTTTATAATAATTCATTTTTCCCTTCATTTCCCCTTTTTATGAACTCAAGAGTTCAAATGAATGTTTTTAGGAAAAATCATCTTTATATAACTCTTCAGTGAAAATCCATATTTTTCTTCTAGAACCATGATCTGTAAAAAAAATCAATATTTATTTATCATTATATTAATGATTTGGTAATTAATTTTTACACAAGATTTTATTTCTAAAAAAATGTTTTGAAAGGAATCTTCTATTCATTTTCTAAAAAAATACCCATTTCACATTTACATAAAAAGTGAATGGATTTTTTATTTTAACATGTATGACCTGAATAGAATTTCCTACCATGAAAAAACATTATTTTGAATGAATATTAATCTATAATTATTCAAATATTATTTTAAAATAAAATTACTTTCAAAATGTTTTATATTTTATGATGATTTTTTAAAATTAAAAAAGTTATTTTTCTTCAAAAATGATTTTAAGGACCATTCAAAATCATTTTTCATCTAAGATGCATTCTGTTGATGTTACCTATGAATGATTGGTTATATGATCCAAGTATACCATTCTTATTATTACTCTAGATAGTTTATTTTTATTATGAAAATATATTTATGAAACCCATGTCTTTTCCATGGGTTATGTTATGATGAAATGATGAAATTATTATGAATGTAGTTCATTTTACACTATCTATGATATGGTGAAATATTCTACGAAATACATTTTATTTCATGATTTCTGATGTAATAAATGATCGATGATATTATGGAACACATATTTACATATTATGTTATGGGTGGGACCTATATATCCCTCTAATACATTGGGTAATGGTTAATGTTATATGAGCTCAAAGGGTACATGAGAGGTTATCCCAAGCCCAAAATTGGGTACATGAGAGGTCACCCTTTACCCAAAGTAGGTAAAATGGATGTTATCCCAAGCCTAATATGTTATGAATGTATTATTAGGAATCCTCAATATATAATCATCTATTCTTATTTTCATGCAACAATTTTATTTATTATTATTGTGTTTTGATGTCAAGGATAATGTTTTTTGATTCCCTTATGACTAACCTCAAATGGCCTAAAGGCCTTCTTTTTATTTTATTTTTGGATAATACCCATTTTAAGGGTTTAAGGGGAACCCTATCATGACCCATAAGGCCAATTCACAAGGTCGATACATGACCCAATACATGACCTTAATGGTCTAAGACCCGACACAATTGAAACAGTCCCTCCCCAGCATCTAAATCTTGAAGGCGCCTAGCTCCCCACCGTGCATAGCTGATCGACTGGCATTTCCCTATGTCGGGATTCCTAGTGCACGACCCCAATGGCAGTTTCCATACCCTCTCATTCTTCCAATCTGGTTATCTCTGCTTTGGGGGTTGCTATTTTTTCTCTGAATCCTTATCTGGGTTACTCTTGTGTGGTTTTCCCAAGTTTCTTCTTGGTATTTTCTGTGGAAAAAATCCATTTGGCCCAAAGGCCATTAGTGTCTCGAAGGCCCTTACTTCCCAAATCCCATGTGTCCTAATGGTCTTTATTGGCCCGAAGGCCCTGAGACCCGTAGGCCCAAACAGGTGGCCTGAAGGCCCAAATCAGATGAATAGTGTCAGATGTTATAGTACCAAATAGTGCCCGCTATATTAACTTCTACAGTACTGCTACAGAAACTCGAAATAATTTACCCCCACTTGGATTTTGTAATTGGTGTCTTGGATTCCAAGAAGGATCCTCTACTTCTTGGGAACATGCTTGTTGAAAAAATGCAGGTTACTATCACCGAATCCTAGTGGGGGCCCGGACCTTTCCCAGGTGTGTGCCATGTTTTATACTCATGTTATCATATCCCTTTATTCATGTTATTCTTATGTATCTCCCATGTTTACAATTACTAGGAATCTAAACTCACCCTTTATTATGTTTCCATTCTCTAGGATATGAGTAGCGGTTTTAACAAGGGTATGTATATGAAGATTAATTAATTATTATAATATTATGGGATATAATTAAGTCCTTTTATTAAATTTGAATATAGTGTATCTGGTATCTAGAGGCACTAAACTATGAAAGTCCTTGGGCATGCATTTTTTTAATGTATCAATATTCATTAAAAGGGGATTTACACTCCCCACTTATTATCACTTCTCAAGAATTTTGGATCATCTAATAAAATCCCATATAAACTTCTCAAATTTCTCAACCCATCATATTATCCCCAATGATGAACCCTAGTTGATGCAGGATGAAGGATTCCCCCCCTACCTGGTCGTGGGATGGGGGAAAGTGTTTTGGCTCCACCAGCCCCAGCGTCACGGGTGTTGTTTGTACCATTTTGAACCCTAATTATCTCCTAGACTTCCCATCGATTTCTCTAAGTCGGAAAGATCCAGATCTTCATCTTGGGGTCCCTCATATTTCGATTTCTTTATCAGAATTATCTGCGGCCCCGGGTTTTCTGGATTTGACCCTGGTTGCTCGCTTTACTCATCAAAGGCCTTCGGTTGATGAGTTCGATCACTTTGTGTTTAGTAACTGAGATATTCAAGAATGCGCGATTGTAGGTCTTATTGATAATCTCCACCTTATGATTCGATTTTCTTTGGAGGAAGACATAATTTTTGCATGGTCCAGAGCTCCCTGCACATGCATCAGATGCAAATTTTTCTTTCTCTGATGGTCGTTTGATCTCTGTATGAATATAGATCCTCCTTCAGTAGATACGTGGGTAAGCCATCCTCATCTTCATTTTCCTTTTCAAAAATCCCTTGATAATTCATATGTTAGGGAACATAGTTGGTCATTTACTCTGCTCTGATTCTCGAACATCAACTTTGATTCATCCAGTTAATCCTCATTTTTTTGTTGAGGAGGATGCCTCGAAGCCACCTGTTGATTGGATTTGGATCACTGTTGGCGAGGAATTCCGATGGAGGCAAGTTATTGTGTTCGAATATGGGGTTGATTATTTCTCAACCTATTGCCATTTGGGTCATATGGTTGGTCACAGTTTTCAAGGATCCATAAGAAGAAGGTTGGCTACTTCGATGAAGAGGCCTGGTAGGGTATCTGGTCAAGGAAAGACGTGCTCGGATGCTACTAACCATGGCACTACTGATGGTTTGGTTGTTTCATCTTTGGGAAGGCATGAACATGCATCCCCTAACCCATATGTTGCTATGGTGTGTGATATATTTAAGTAATATCTTCTACTGAATACTAGTGTGAATCATTTTGATACAGTTGAAGCTGGTCCTGATAATGGAATTGGAGGTAGTTTGGGAGTTCCTGGTACATCAGGGGATGCATTGAATCATGGAGATGATCGAGCTAATCAGTGTGCTGCAGGATGGGAAGAATGAGGGCTGCTCAAAGTTGGTGATGCTGAGCAGACATAGGTAGAACTGTCATTGAGATCAACTTATGATGGGATTCTCATAGTAAACTTTCTGTTTGGCTATCTGTTAAGGATACTCATTTGCATCTGATTTCTGATTGTGGTGTGCATATCACAATTTTTACTTGCATCCAATTTCAAGAAATGGTTCACAAGGAGATAAATGGGTGTTCTCAAATGAAGCAAGTCCACAACATGCAGCTGGTTAATGAGGATGCTTTGAGGAAGGAAGAGTATGTTGGCCATGATTTTGTGGAGCCTCCACAGTGTTTGGATATGAATGATTCTAATGGATATTATGTGAAGGACCAGACTATGATTGATGCTTTCCAAGCTGTGCTCATTACTGGAAAATGGGGGGATGTCTTGGATAGTGACAAAGAAAATAATTGTGTTTTGGTCAAACCTTCCTTTCGTGATGTTGTCAAGGATGGGAAGAAGAAATCTGGAAATTAGGAATCTCTCCCAGCTAAAAGAAGAATGAGGAAGGCTTACTCTGATTTTCCAAATCCAGTGTTAACTAGATCTTCTATCAAGCATTCCTCGAGGGAGTTGATATCTTTAAAAAACTGAATCTTATATGGAAGTATGCTATGATCCTGAAGCACAATGAAAGATCTGAATGGGATTTAGCTATTGTGGAGGAAGTCATATATCATGGGTGTGGCGAGGTGTATGACTTATATGACATTTAACGGGGTTTTTGTAAGGGTTGGTGTCTTGAGAACCAACTGTTTTGTTCTTTTATTACATGAATGTTCACTTATTATATATTGTTCATTATTCTGCATAACTATAATATAATAATGTCCCGGAATATTTGTTGCATTGATAAGGTCATGGAAGATCCCCGCTATGATGAGAACCTTGAAATGCTATAACAATATTCTTAAATAATGTTCTACAGTTCAATGACATACTATGATAGGACACATAGTATGCAGACCATCATGTGCGAGTACTCGTAAGAAGACGAGACTCTCTCTCATGGAGTTCCTACTTGGTAATCTCCAAGATGGGAGATTATGAGAACAGACCCGCCAATAGCAATTCTGCATTTCTTGGTGTCATCGGACATTGCTATCTATGAGCGTGGGTAGTGGTCCTTAGACTGGAAGATTATCATTAACTCATGTCATGACTCGCGCACTTAGATTTACTGACAAAAACCATGACACAGACAGTTGGCGAGAAGTAGGGTACGTTGGGTGCGTCATGAGTGACATGTTGTTAATGGATAAGTCAAGGAAGGATTTGTCCCTTCCATTTATAGAAGTCGATATCTCGGCCCTTTGATTGAAATAGAACTATCGCATTAAATTTCATGGCCATGGTGTGAACGACGAGTTTATTTCAGGTAATCAAAGAACGACAGATCAAGCATATAGGTTTATGACACTGCCATGAAACCTACTTGATGAGATATTGAGACAAAGGGATTAAATTACACAGTAAGCATTCGTATGAGGTGAGACGTCAATGCGGCGTGAACTTCTTTCTCTTGGGTCCCTTGACCCGTTGCTAGACAGTAATCTTGGACTTTAGGAAAGCCCGCCTAATGCCAACGAGAAAGAGGCCTATAGGGTCACACACTAAGTGTATCCAAGTATCTCAAGTTGAATAAAGATTATTCCCGTACGTGGTTAAATAATAATTCAAGGAAGCCTAAGTTGTTTTAAATGATGGAGGAAAAATAAAAAAAACAACTACACGCCGTGTATTATTAAATTTACACACCGTGTAGTTTTATTTTTGAAAGGAAATGAATAATTTAAAACAAGATAAACACACCATGTACATTTAATGTACCCGCAGCGTAGTTTTCAATGAAAAACAAGTACACACCGTGTATTTATTATTGCATTCCGTGTAGTTTTTCTAGTCGTGATTTTGAGGATATAATATTGTTTTAAATGATATTTATTATAATCAGCGTGGGCGCATGTCAAGGAATTATTTTTTCTACATGGGGGTTTTAAATAAGAGTCCATGAAATAAATAAAATGCGTAACACGTTTATTTATTGTCATAACTCTATAACCCCACAGACCCGATTATAAATATCCTCACAACCCCAACTCTTTTCCAACACTCAAGAGAATCATTGTGCTAAAAATCTCTGGAGAATTATTTCAAGGCTGAAAGAACCTCTTCCTCCAAGAATGCTCTCAAGACCGAGAGAGATCCTATTCCATCGGATCAAGATGATCTAAGGCAGACAACTCAAGCAAAGTCTTCTCCATGCTAGCACTCGGAAAATTCTTTGGCGACGTCCAGAGATACGAGGTACATGTGTGGATCACCGCTAGAGGGAGTCTACACATGGCTTCTGCAATGCAATGACAGATCACATCGACAATGTGATCAAGAACATCAATGAAGAAAGAACAACCAAAAGGTATTTATTTATAATTAATTAAATTAATTATAATCAACCTGCAACAATCCTTTTTTTTGGTTCCGGGACAAACCATCTTCTTTGTCTTTTTCTGTGATTCGATCCGTGGAGACTGGCATTTATCATTGTATTGATCCTGGATTTATCATTGCTAATGACAAAAAGCCAAGTGGGCACATCCACCCACGTGCTTCTGCTGTGCCCAGAACCTTCAAATGGTATCAGAGGGAGGTTACAACGTTTATTATAGTTATTTAATTTTCGTTGATAATTTACACATTTATATTTGATTCAATTTGAAATATATCGTTCTATTAATCTGAATACACGAGATCTATTCTTCCTCCTTCATTTCTAGATTCATATCACAGAAAAGACTTTTTAATTTTAATTTTGATTAAAATAAAAATGAGGAATCCATCTGGAGGAGTCGCTCTTTCTGTCTGTACAACACGGGATTACACGACGTGTAATTAAAACTACACACCGTGTACTTAGGTTCAACTAACCGGCACTGGTCCACCAAACCATGTCGTGGGAATTGATTATGCCTATGTTTTAATCACGCCGTGTTTATCAGAATTGAACGGCGTGTGGAAACCGGAATACACGGGGTGTATGTTGGAGCAACACGCCGTGTAATCCATTTCAGCCTAGGTGAAATCCTGTACAATGATAAGCCATGTACCGCGTACACGAGATCGCCAGGCCGGTTACCACGTAACAAGGAAGTACACGCCGTGTATGATTCATCTACATCCCGTGTACTCCAAAATTTCCAAAGTACATAAAACATGCCAAAGCCCCGGTGTGTACTTTGGATAAAGGGTGAAAAGAAAAATACACACCAGGTAATTATAAACTACACGCCATGTACTTTCCAGAAATGGAATATCACCAGGTTTCCTCCAATGTACAAAGACCTGTACATGGAATATGGATGAGAATAATCTCAAGGAAATTTAGAAAGTAATTTAAGATAAATAATTGATTAATTATAAGATCATAATTAATTTAATTTGAGTGCGTCTTATCTTAAATAAAAGAACGATTAAAGAAATTTTAATTCTGAATATGCATAAATGTCGCTGCATACTATGGATGATCATGAGCTAGACCAAAGACCCTTTGTATGTGTATGGTTTCATTTAAATTTATTTAATTTAAATTTGTTGGCCTGTGAGCCTTCTTCCAATAAAATGTAGGGCCTACGTGTCCATGGTTTCTTTAATGTAAAACCATGTAATGGAGGATCTCCCAAGCCAGAGGAGACGGTTCAAATCCTAAAGCTGAGGTAAAACCGACACAAGAAGATACAAAGGTGGACAGGTGGGAGTTGCAAAACATGAACCAACAGGTTCAAGGAGTTTTTCCTAGGTCAGGGTTAGCTTATCAAAACTGCTAGATTAGCTAACCAATAGAAGCTCATGATCATGCCATCTTATTTTATTTCTGTATGATTGCATGGTTTATTTATTATGTATGTTTTGTCGCGATCACATAATCAATAAAATGAACAAGCATGAAAAGATGGAATAAAATAAAAACCAGACTATGCGTAAACATTATCAGAACATGGTTAATCACTTAAGCAAGTATCACTTAATATTAAAAAACATGTGATAATGCAAAACTATGCATAAAGGAATAAAATCCCTCAATACCATATTAATTCAGAACAAGCCTTCTATTATCCGACTAAGGGAAAGACTCAAGGAAACTATGTGTTTGAACAACCCTTGTTGGGACACTTACTTTTATAAAGGAATCCCTTATGAAAGTTTTCGGGTTGACTTAACCATATTACATCAAGATAATTAGCCCTTGATAGACTTGGTGTTATATTGGAGGCATGAGTTGAGGAAATCCAAGTCAAGATTTCAGGATTGGGAAGTCCACTCAACAGATCAAGGAATTTTAAGCTCATAGTTGGCAAAGACCTGCCTACCTAAATACCTTCAAATACCGTGACCAACCCTTATTGGGGTTATGCAAAGGTAAATATGGATCCTTGCCACTAGAATGTCAAAGCAACTTGACATTCCGAGTTAAATGGTGAGGGCCATTGGGACTTGATAAAATAGTGGGAGAATTAATTAATTTATTATTTCTCATAAAATTTAATAAAAAAGGTACTGATAAATCTGCTCTTTTAATTTTTAGAATCGAAATGAAAAACTCATCAACCACATTTTCTCTACGATCAATACTGGAAAAAGACAATATCCTCACCGGTAGTAACTTTCAGGAATGGTTTAGGTGCCTTTGGGTTATCCTACACCATGAACGAAAGTTTTACATGCTGGAGTCCTCACTTCCTGATTCTCATACCCCAGGGGTGAGTGATGAAGATTTCCTGGTCTATGATCAAAATTTGAACGATGCTCTCGACGTTCAATGTTTGATGCTATCATCGATGTCTAGGGAGCTCATGAAGTCTCATGAAGACATGGAGGCCTATAGCATGATCTAGAACCTCCGTGGTCTATACCAGGAGAGAGCAAGACAAGAAAGGTTTGAGATCTCCAAGGATCTATTTCAGAGCAAGCTTGGAGAGGGTTCCCCAGTCGGGCCTCATGTAGTCAAGCTCATTGGATACATTGAGCGCTAGGAGGTTCTAGGGTTTAAACTCCCAGAAGAAATGGGTACTGATCTCATTCATGCATCACTCCCCCAGAGCTTCTCAAATATTGTTGTGAACTTCAACATGAACAACATTGAGAAGTCTCTGTCTGATCTTCTCATCCTCATTCGCCAAGTGGACATTGACATGAAGCGTGAAAAGCCTTCTGTCCTCATGGTGAATAAAAGGAAAGGGAAGGTGAAGAGATTTAAGCCCAAATCTTCTTCAAGGCCTTCCAAGAAAAGGAAGATCAAAGGGGAGGCAAAGGAATAAGATGTTGTTTCTTTTTCATGTGCAAGAAGGGCCACTTGAAGAAAAACTGCACCCAGCCAAGGAAGCAAGGGGAAGCTTCAGGTGCGTTTGTTATCGAATGAAATCTATCTGTTTCTACTAATTGGGTATTAGATACTGCTTATGGTGCTCACATCTGTATACAAATACACAAACCAAGTAGATTCAAGAAGAATGATCTAGGGGAGGTAGATCTACGAGAAGCCAACGGAGCCAGACTTGCTGCTGCAACTGTCAGGGACTACCACCTCACATTGCCTACGGGGATGGTCTTAGTTTTGAAAGGATTTTATTATGTACCCTCTGTAACCAAAAACATTATTTCATTATACAGATTAGATACTGATGGATTCATCTTAATGTTTGGAAGTGGATGTTGCAATTTTTTTTTAAAATATCATTTGTTTTGGTAGGGCACATTTATATAACTACCTTTATGTGTTAGACTACACAAACCAAGTAATGTCAATCAATAAAAAAATTAATTCACATGACTCATACCACACCCAACTTTGGCATCACCGGCTAGGTCATGTCAATGAGAAACGTTTGACAAAATTACATCAAGATGGGTATTTAGATTATTTTGAACTAAAACAACATGGTGTATGTAATGCATGTCTACTAGGAAAAATGACCAAAGCCCCATTTAGTGGGAAAGGTGAAAGAGCTAAATAACTTCTAGAATTAGTTCACACAGATGTGTCTAGACCATTTCTAGTTGAATCAAGGGGTGGGTTCTCATACTTCATACCTTTTACTGATGATTTTAGTAGATATGGATATATCTATTTAATGAGGTATAAGTCCGATTATTTTGATCGGTTCAAAGAATACAAGAATGAAGTTGAGAACCAGCTTGGTAAGAAGATTAAGAAACTTCGCTCAGAAAGAGGAGGAGAATATCTTAATCAAGATTTCATTTATTTCTTATGGGAGTTTGTGATTCTATTTCAACTCACTCTTCCTTACACACCGCAGTGGAATGGTGTAAGTGAAAGGAGGAACCACACCCTTTTGGACATAGTGAGATCAATGATGAGTCAAGTGAGTCTTCCATTATCCTTTTGGGGATATGCATTACAAACAACAGCACACATACTAAACCAAGTACCAACTAAATCAATAAATGGTATTCCATACGAGTTATAGAGTGGACACAAATCCATGTTATAGAATTTACATGTGTGGGCTAGCGGAGCATTTGATAAGGCCTCTTCAGGTAACAAACTCGCGCCCTGAGGCACAAAGTGTATCTTTATACGATATTCCAAGGAAACAAGGTGATATTACCTATACAACCCCTCAGACAAAAAGGTTATAGTGTCAAGACATGCCATATTCCTTGAGAGGGAGCACATCTACAAAAGCGATAGTGGGAGCGAGGTAGAATTCAATGAAGTCGAGGCTCAAGATACACATGAGTTGGTACAAGAACAGATTCCACAAAGCCCCGTGGAAGAACAATCTGTTCCAGAGACACAAGAACTGCGTAGGAGCATGAGAGAGGTGAGAGAACTAGACCGATATGGTTTTCTTGTCACCGAGGATGGTGACTCATTATTGGTTGACAGTGATGATCCTCTTACCTAAAAGGAATCATTTTAAGGCACAAAAGTTTCCATGTGGAAAGAAGACATGAATTCTGAAATGGATTCCATGTACCAAAACCAAGTATGGATTTTGGTAGATACTCCAGTTGATGTAAAGCCTATTGGTAATAAATGGGTATTCAAGAAGAAACTGGACATGGAGGGGAAAGTCAGGGCCTATATGGCGCGACTGGTTGAAAAAGGTTTTAGACAACGTCAAGGAATTGAATATGATGAAACCTTTTCACCGGTTGCGATGCTGAAATCCATCAGAATCCTATTGGCCATTGCTTCTTACCATGACTACGAAATTTGTAAAATGGATGTCAAAACAGATTTCCTTAACGGTAACCTCCAGGAAGATGTATACATGACACAACCTGAAGGGTTTGTGACTCCAAAGGATGCTAACAAGGTATTCAAGTTCCAGAAATCCATTTATGGATTAAAGAAATCATCAAAGTCATGGAACATTTGTTTTGATGAAGCTGTTATGGAATTTGGCTTTGTTAATAATGAATTTGAGCCTTGTGTCTACAAAAGGTTTAATGGAAGTGTATTCGTTCTCATAATAGTATATATTGATGACATATTTCTAATTGGAAATGAAGTACCTGTATTACAGTCAGTTAAGGCATGGTTGCATAAATGCTTCTCCATGAATGACTTGGGCGAGGTGGCATATATTCTTGGGGTCAAGATCCATCGTGATAAATCCAAGAGAATGCTGGGCCTGAGTCAAAGTACATACATTGACAGGATACTGAAGAGATTCAGTATGGAACAGTCTAAGAGGGGATTTTTTCCAGTGTCACATGGAATTCATCTTTCTAAGAAAATGTGTTCTTAGACACATGAGGGAAGAAAGAGGATGGCAAGGATCCCTTACGCATCCGCTATTGGGTCGATCATGTATGCTATGCTATGTACGAGGCTAGATATTTCTTATGCATTAAGTTCGGTAGGAAGATATCAAGCTTATCTAGGAGACCACCATTGGATGGAAGTCAAGACTATCCTTAAGTATCTGAGGTGTAATAAGGATATGTTCCTAGTTTATGGAGGAGATGGGGAACTAGTCATCAGAGGACATGTAGATTCTTGTTTCCAGACTGATCAAGATGACATGAAGTCGCAGACTGGATACATCTTCAGTTTGAATGGAGGTGTAGTGAGCTGGAAGAGATCAAAACAAAGTGTGGTGGCAGATTCTATAGTGGAGTCCGAGTATATCACAGCTTCTGAGGCAGCTAAAGAAGCAGTATGGATGCAAAGCTTCGTCCAAGAGCTAGATGTTTTACCGAGCAGTGAAGATCCTATCACACTCTATTGTGATAATACTACTGCGGTGTCACTTGCAAAAGATCCAAGGTCACATTAGCAGACAAAGCACATACTTCAGAATTATCATCTCTTGAGGGATTTTTCTCAGAGAGGTGAAGTTGCAGTGAGCTGTATTTCCACGGAAGATAACGTGGCGGACCCATTGACTAAAGCCTTGACTCAGAAGAAACATGATCATCATGTGAGGTCTAGAGGACTAAAAGTTGTAGGCATTTGGCTCTAGTCCAAGTGGGAGTTTGTAAGGGTTGGTGTCCTGAGAACCAACTATTTTGTTCTTTGATTACATGAATGTTCACTTATTATATATTGTTCATTGTTATACATAACTATAATATAATAATTTCTTGGAATAATTGTTGCATTGATAAGGTCATGGCAGATCCCTGCTTTGATGAGAACCTTGAAATGCTATAACAATATTCTTAAATAATGTTCTACTGTTGGATGACATACTATGATAGGACACATAGTATGCAGACCGTCATGTGCGAGTACTCGTAAGAAGATGAGACTCTCTCTCATGGAGTTCGCACTTGGTAATCTCGAAGATGGGAGATTATGTGAATAGATCCGCCAATAGAAATTCTGCATGTCTTGGTGTCATCGGACATTTCTATCTACGAGCGTGTGTAATGGTCCTTAGACTGGAAGATTATCATTAACTCATGTCATGACTTGCACACTTAGATTTACTGACAAAAACTGTCACACAGACAGTTGGTGGGAAGTAGGGTACGTTGGGTGCGTCACGAGTGACATGTCGTTAATGGATAAGTTGAGTAAGGATTTTTCCCTTCCATTTATGGATGTTGATATATCGACCCTTTGATTGAAATAGAACTGTCACATTAAATTCCATGGCCATGGTGTGAACGACGAGTTTATTAATGGTAGTCAAAGAACGAAGGATCAAGCATATAGGTTTATGACACTGCCATGAAACCTTCTTGATGAGATATCGAGACAAAGGGACTAAATTACACATTAAGCGTTCGTATGAGGTGATACGTCAATGCGACATCAACTTCTTTCTCTTGGGTGCCTTGACCCGTTGCTAGACAGAAATATTGGACATTAGGCAAGCCCGTCTAATGCCAACGAGAAAGAGTCCTATAGGGTCACACACTAAGTGTATCCAAGTACCTCAAGTTAAATAAATATTATTACCATACGTGGTTTAATAATTATTCAAGGAAGCCTAAGTTGTTTTAAATAATGGAGGAAAAATAAAATAAAACAAGTACACGCCATTTATTTTTAAATGTATACGCCGTGTAGTTTTATTTTTGAAAGGAAATGAATAAATGAAAACAAGATATACATGCCGCGTACATTTAATGTACACACCACGTAGTTTTCAATGAAAAACAAGTACACGCCGTGTATTTATTATTACACACTGTGTAGTTTTTCCAATCGGTATTTTGAGGATATAATATTGTTTTAAATGATATTTATTATAATCAGCATGGGTGCATGTCAATGAATTATTTATTCGACATGGGGGTTTTAAATAAGAGTCAATGAAATAAATAAAATGCGTAACACGTTTATTTATTGTCATAACTCTATAACCACACACACCCGATTATAAATATCCTCACAACCCCAACTCTTTTCCAACACACAAGAGAATCATTGTGCACAACTTCTCTGGAGAATTCATTAATGGCTGAAAGAACCTCTTCCTCCATGAATACTTTCAAGACCGAGAGAGATCCTCTTCCATCAGATCAAGATGATCTAAGGCGGACAACGCAAGCAAAGGCTTGTCCACACTAGCACCTGGAGAATCCTTTGGCGACATCCAGAGATACGAGGTACACGTGTGGATCACCGCTAGAGGGAGTCTACACTTGTCTTCTGAAACGAAACAACGGATCACATAAACAATGTGATCAAGAACATCATTGTAGAAAGAACACCGAAAAGGTATTTCTTTATAATTAATTAAATTATTTATAATCAACCTGTAACGATCCTTGTTTGTGGTTCCGGGACAAACCATCTTCTTTGTCTTTTTCTGTGATTTGTACCGTGGTGACTGGCATTTACCGTTGTATTGATCCCAGATTGATCATTGCTAATGACAAAAAGCCAAGTGGGCACATCCACCCACGTGCTTCCACTGCGCTCGGAACCTTCAGTTTTCTTGTTTGTTGTGATTGTTCACTTTATCTTTCCTTTCATAATAAATGGTCAGAGGGTTTTCCTCTGACTTGGATTTTCGGGTATAAGATAATTTTAGTTTTCCATTAGAAACTACGATGAGGAAAAATTAGTTATCTCCCTTGGGATATTTGTAAGGATTGGTCATGGAATATCTATAAGGATATGTCTATGGACGATTCACAGGGTAAGAAATTGTCCTATTATTTTGTTTAATGATAGAGAAAGTTGTATCCCTGAAATTATATCCCCATATAGATACTAAAATTGTATGTGGCTCTAGCACATAGGTACCTAGTTGTAATAACTATGAATATAATGCAATGAACTAGACTCGGTTTTCACTTATTGTATGATAATGATCTTTACTTCAGACTTGGTTTGATAATCCCTGTGAATATTATTTGGAAATTTAAAACCTTTTTTTGAACTATAATGAAAGATCTAAATAGTTAATGACAGTGAATGACATAGATTATTTTTATTTTGTTTTATATTGTAAATAATGTGTCATTATTTAAACACCCTCTTCGTTAATTTTCATGATTATATGGTTCCAAGTATGACTAGTTTTTCTTACACTACGTCTTTGGTTTTAGTAGATGGTTAGAACCCATTGTATCCTTGTTAATTATAAGTGTGATGGACAATGTAATGATTTTAAATTGGAGAAATTTTTTTTATTAGAGATGCAATGAAAAATCATGTGGTTATTCTCAAACAACATTATCATGCTATGAATCATGTTGGAATTAAAAATGAAAAAAGAAGGGAGAAACAGTCTTTGAGTCCCCCTTGAGGTGATTTACAGCTTCTTTAAGTGGTTCTTATGATCTAGTCATTGTTGAGAAATGGATTCACACCAATGAAAAGATATTTTCCTTTCTCTAATGTTTAGATCTTGAGAAATTCATTTTATTAGTCGTCCATTTTGAATGCGAGGAAGATAAATGGTGGAATCTAATCATGAATATGAGGAAACATGATGAAACTGAATCCATAGATTGGTACATGTTCAAGAAAATATTTTTCCATAAGTACTTACCTCATAATATTTATTTGATTTTTTTTAAATAATTACTTTAGCTAAAGAAAATGTTTGATTAATTCATTAGATCCTATGAGGAAACTTTTACATGAAATTCGAGGTATGCTTCTGGTATTATCATCAAAGATGAATGTATGGTTGATTGATTCTTTATTAGCCTAAAAATAATATCTTTTAATGGAGTTATACATAAAATTTTTTAATAGAAATAAAGAGGTTGTTTGATATGTTATCATGTTGGAAACATGGTTTAGAGTTACATATTAATCTCATGGTTTTGATAATAAAATAAAATGTAATTTCATAGAAAGTCATAAAACCATGGAGAAAAGAATATGAACTTTAATTTATTCTCAATTTTTGGGAAGTAACATGTTGGAAATTATCTTAAGATAAATTGTGAATTAAGTATGTGTGGAAGGGAATGTAATTGGGTAATTGATTATCAAAGTGATGGGAATAATGATGGGAATATAGGGAATTATACACAGAATATACCTCCCACACTCCAGTGTTTTAAATTCAATGTTTAAGGGAATTATTTGAATCTATTCCCTAATAAAAGGGCTAATTTGGATGATAATCCAAAATAACTTCTTAATAAAAAGAATAAAGGGAAATAATAATAAATAATAATGGTTGAAGTGAATCATTATAATTACGAGACAATAATGCTACCTTCCTTAGTTGGTAATTTCTTGTTTTATTTTTTATGAATGAGCCCTATGAAAATCTTATTGTTCAAACATTAGTAAAATTTTATGTGACAATACTTCTCTACATGAGTTCTACAATAATGAAATAAAAATTTATATTCTATTTGATCATGCATGAATACAATCTTCCAATATAAATGTTTTTGAATAAGATAAGAGCTTATTTATGGAATAAAGGATGAATTATCTTTTGGGAGTATTTATTTCTCCAGGTAGAATAACTGAACATTTATGGATACTATCATGGGTTTATAAGTTTAATTTTCATGATATTTACAAATTTATTTACACCCCTTTCTAGGTTTTATTGGATGGGAGTTTATCAAGATTAAAGATATTTTATGTTACATTTATTGAAATAAAACCCATTGGCTCTGAAAAAGTTATTTGATAAGGAATTCCTTTAAAGTTTGTGGATATATGATTAAAGGTACTCATAACACCTAAGTTTTCTCTTTTCATTGATGTTGAGATAATTATTAGTTACAGTTGATCACATTATGATGTCATCACACTTAATTTTTACCAAATAAAATTATCCTCTAGATATGGTTTCTAGAATATACATTTAGGAAGTGTTAAGGATTCATTGTGTACCAAATTCAATTGTATTTAATCAAAATATGAATATTACATTGATGTTTTTCAATAGTCTTCTGAAATCTCTTCATATATAGTTGTGTTTCATCACTGTGTATCAACCTCAGACAAGATGATTAGTTTTATAGAATAATTGAAAACCTTGATGATATGTGATGTTCTTGTTCAATATATTTCAATAGTGGTTGGGATCAACACCATACTCAAGTTGAGTTTTATTTAAACAATATATTCCACTAGAGAGTTCATATGGATCCTTATGAATCACTTCATCAAAAGATGTTTTGAACTCCAACATACTAGAATTAAGTTCCCAAAAGAAAACTAGTGGAACTGGAGCAACCTTATTAGATGTAAAATAATGTTAGATCCATTTAAAAAATGTTATAATATCACAAAGTTGATATAAATTTTATATTTATAATATTCGACATGATCTAGTATTACATTTTTGTAAGAAGTTATTTCTTTGAATTTCTCCATGAAATTAATAATTGAAACTTATCCTTAGGTTTATCTGTCCCATTAAAAAAGTTGATCTTATCATGATAGTAGCTTATCATTTTGTTCCACCATCGAATATCTATAAATTTAATGATGTGTTACATGCATAAATTATGAGGAATTACATACCAGATCCATCACATTTACTAAACATAGAGTTTATATCACTAGAATGAGATCTTTCTTATATAGAACAACCATGATAGATTTTGGATTGAATAGAGAAAGTTTTATAAAACAAGACCACTTTCATGTTCATTGTTTTTTGGAGAAACCACCAGTATGAGTATGCTACATGTGAAATTTAGGATGTAATGAGGTAGTTAAATCCTTAGTTTTTTTATACAAAATAGATGAATTTTGAGGGAGAAATTCATTTTATGGTGGGTAGAATATAACACCCGATATTTTTTGAAACATATTTTTCCAAATAAATTTATTATTTTTTATATTAATCATTACTCACAATATCTATTTTTATCTTATGTAACACATCACATAGAGTTTAGCATGTGTTATATGCAACACAAAATTTAAACAAAACAAAAATTATTATTAAAATATTACAATGTAAATTGATAATTATCACCTAGATTTTGGAATTGTGTGTGTCAATAGAATTAAATAAATTATAAAAATATATTGCGTATGAATTTGTATAAAATAAAATATTTATTAACTAAATAATTAAAAATGATAATAAAACCCATTTGAGTATTAAGGAAGTATTTTTTATAAAAATCTATTTTTATGAAAACAAAATCATTTTACCTCAATAAATTAAACACTTTTTTCTATGAATTATAATAATTAAATTTATATATTAGATATTCCATCAACCTTTTAACATTTATATTATGTGTTTTCTAGACAAGAGAAAAGAATAAAACCAATTTTACGATTAAAAAATATTTTCTTAATAAGAATTTCTACTCCTTTTGACAATGTTATTTTAAAAAAAAATTGAATTTTTTTTATATATTATTGAAAAAAATATACTTTTAAAATCGAAATATCAAAATCATCTTAGTGTAAATTTTTTAGAATTTTCTGAAAAGAGTGATTTTTTAAGAATAGTGAAAAATATATAATTTTAATTCAAAACTACATTTTCTTTTAAATTATTTACAATGTTAAATTATATTTCAAATAGGATTAATGTAAAATTAGTTCAATTATATATATATTAATCCAATATAGGTCATTTCTGTAATTTTCATATTGAATTTGGATCTAAAAACATTATAAACTTCTGAACATTTTCTATTTGAAAAGAAACTTTCTCATCATGTCTGTGAGATTAATTTTAAATTTAATTTGGAAAATTATGGGGATGTGATTTGAAAAAAAATATTCAATATTTTTAATCATATAAATTTATATTATCTTATAAGTAAAATTAAATTTTTCCCAAAATGAATAGTAATATTTTAAAAAATTATTACAGCGGTTAAGGTAAAAATTGGTTTACTGGGTGGTTAAACTAAAAAGATATGGGTAAAAATAACTTAAAAATTTGTATAAAATATATTTTATGGAAATATTTCGACCCTAAAATTTATTTTTATCTTGTATAATCAATTTGGAGAATTTTGGAATGAGAAAAATATGGTTACATAATTTTTTAATTTTTTTAACAATTTTTCCACTCACCTCACATATAAAAGTCCACATGCTCTCGCCACATGCTCACACATTAAAAAAAATTGTACAAGAACTGGAAAAATAAATTCCAAAATTCATTTATATCATCATAAAATCCTTAGTTTAAGTATAAAGCTAAAATATGAAGTTTTTTGTAAAAACTTAATAAGGTTACCAAAAGAAAAAGTAACGTTATTTAATGAGAGTTTTTATTTTATTTCTTCCACCACTTACTTAAAATATTATTATAACATACTTATATAATAACCGTAGTATATTACATATATTGATATGTTTTTAGGTTATTTTACTGACTTAGCACCATATCCACTCCCATTAATTGGGTTACAAGATCATTGATTGTATTTATGGAATACTACCTCATTGTAAACCATTATTATTTATTTTTCCATTAAAAACTTTCATGATTGGTTAGATGATGGATTAAAAGTATATATATATATATATGATATTTATAACATAATTATACCTATGTAGTCATTAAATAATTCAACATTTTTTCCATTAGACTACCAATGAATGTATTTTATTATTATTCTCCTGAAAATTATTGGTAATTATATATCTATTTGAGGATTTACCTATCAATGGGTTTATTATTGAAAAGTTTCAAAATAAGTTATGGATTTTATCTCAATTTATATTCATTGATATATTTTTTCACTATGAACCTATCTTCTTTAATGCCTTTAATATATAACCCCTTTGACAGGTTAAATCCTGAATTTATATACACTAATGATATTATAAGTTTAAATTAATTTTATTCATTTATCGGTCTTACATTTCAATGTTAACCAAGGGGTAAGGTTTTTAATACAATCTCATCATTTATCAGGATTGTTCATGTTTATGCTTTTTATGTTAAAATATTATGATCCATCTCCCACAAACTTCATGACTTTTCTAATCTTATATTTATGTCATGAGAAATCATATTTCCCTTTATTTTCACCTCATCATGTACTCAAGAGTTCAAAAGAATATTTTTTTTGAAAAATCATCTATACTTATCTCTTAAGTCAAAAACCACTTTATTCATCAAAAACCATTTTTTCTAAAAATCTTTTCTAAATATGTTTTTCAAATTAACTAAATGATTTATTAAAGTTATTTTTAACCATGTTTTCATTTTTTAAAAAATGTATTTAAAGGATTCTCCATGTCATTATACAAAAAATGACATTTTGGATTTTATTTTCAATTTAAAAGAATATTTGTTTTAACATGTATTAAATTAATTCAAGCTACTACAATCACTATAATTATTTTATTTGAAGCTCAATTTATATTTTTATAGGATATTTCAATGGAAATTATTTTCAAAATGTATTATTTTTAAATTTTTTTTTTCAATGTGAAAATTTTATTTTTCCTGAAGAAATATTTTAATTGACCATTCAAAATCATTTTCCTTCTAATAT
This sequence comes from Viscum album, assembly GCA_963277665.1. NCBI lineage: Eukaryota > Viridiplantae > Streptophyta > Magnoliopsida > Santalales > Viscaceae > Viscum > Viscum album. Next base: position 403,442,506 of record OY728167.1, read on the forward strand.
GCAATGCTTGGATTTTACCTATTCCATAATAAATATAAAATCTATGGATGAAATTATTACTCTTTCCCTAGATGGTTTGTTTTTATGAATAAAACTTTTTATAAAATAATTTATTTTCCATGGGTTATGTTATGATGAAATTATTATGAATCTCATTCCATTTCCATGGGTTATTCTATGATGTAATATTTTACAACGCCCATTTATTTTCATGGGATCTTATATAATGAATTATCTATGATCTTGTGGAATAAATTGTTTTTGATTATGTGATGGTTGGGACCTATATCTACCTCTAATGAATTGGGAAATGATTAATGTTAAATGAGATGAATGTGTACCTGTAAGGTTATCAGAATCCTGAAAAGGGTAAATGGTAGGTCATCCCAGGCTAGAAGAAGGTAAATGGGGTTTTATCCCAATCGTAACATGTTCTGAATGTCTTTGTTGGTTTTCTTGAAATTATATTTTATGTTCTTAGTTTATTCCACAATTTTTTGTCTTATACCAATGTTATCACCTCATGGCTCATGTTATTTTATTCCCTTATGATTTATTCCTTACAAACTATCAATATTTTTATATGACTTATGATCATGATAATTGATTTATAGGCTATAGTTTTAAATTCATATACTCATGTTCTCAAACACTTATGATAATTTGATGATTATGTATCTCCATTTTCAACCCTTAATGAGCATCTAAGTTCACCCGTTCTTATGATTCCTTTCCCCAAGTTAGGAAGGAATTTTTTAATTTGGGTATTTATGTGAAGTTTGAATAAAATGAAGTTACTTGTATGATAAATTTAACATAATTAAGTAAATTAGAAGATGTTTTATCTAGCCTCCAATGTAATGAAACAATTATAGTCCATAGGAATGTTTTTCCTTAATGTATTTAATATTCATATAAAAATATGAAACATCTATATATGAAATTACCAAGTATTGATAATATCTATCATTACCAAATTCATTATAGGGACATACAATTTTGACCCAACCCATTATATAATCACAATACATTCATATGAGTTTCTCAATATCATAAATGATTCATCATATACTGTAAATCATGGAAACAAAACTGTGTTGATAAATATTTCAACATGTCATCATAATATAACCCATAGAATTTTTTTTTATAAAAATATCATCATCATAATCATAAACCATCCAATGAAAGAATAAGGATGGTATCATTGGATCATATCCCTAATAAATCATAATTAATATATAAATATTACATCTTAGAAGATAATTATTTTATAAGATTAATTGGACTATTTCATGTTGAAAATACCCCTTTCACTTTTAATTCACCTCTTTAAAAACAAAAAATTCCAAAAACACAACGAAAAATTTTATCTTTGAAAAAAAACTTGGAAAATATTAAATTATTTATCAATGGATAGAGTTTACATGAAAGGGTACATTGTTTTTTGTAATTTTATGTTAAAATAAATACTCCTTTTACATTTTCTATAAAAAGTGAAAATTACATCACTTAGAAAATGAAAAGAATATTCAATCAAAATGATTATGTAAAAAACTATTCATTAGTGTAAAATAAATTTAAAATAATGAATATATCCAACATTCTTAAAAACATTTTTTAAAATCATGGATATGGAGGAAATAATTTTTCATCGAAGAGAGAAATGATGTCGATTTTCCTTTAAAATGTTATTTTTGTCTCTTGAGTTAATAAATTGAGTAAAATTAAAGGAAAAGCTAAAATATTGACAAATGAATAGAGTATAAGAAAATTCATGGGATTACTGAGATAATTTCTATAAAATTTCATCATCAAAAACATGATTATAGATAATTCTGATAAACCATGAGATTGTATCAGAAATCCATTAGATGACGTTTTACTTACATAGAAATAATACAAACATCAAATATAAAAAATTTAATTTATTATACATATATAAAATAATAGTTTGAGTAATTATCTTATCATACATGATCCACTTATAAAATTTCAACACAATATTATTAATAATTTAGTATTGACATCATCATTTTTGGGTTTTAACTATTAAATTTTTCATGAGAATTTATATACTATAGTAATTTCTTTTGAAAGTTCATATTTATCATCATATAGATAAGAAATGATAGGTTAGTTAAGAATATTAAACATAAATTCCCATCATTTTCAATTGTAGTTGGATTCATGTGAAGAATATTAATTTATTCCTAAGACAGTATCAAATTCAAATAGAGGGAGAATAACATGATTTTCAGTATGAACATTCTCACATACCTCAATATTAGAAGAATCAGATACTTGGGATGTGATCATCATATCATTATTGGGTTTAAATGATAATTCAACATATAATAACTTCATATATGAATTATCATTTCATGGGACTTTTCCTAATATAGTAGAATTTAGATAATTAATCATAAACAAGGTACTTCAACATTTGGTTATACCTATTACCACCTCAACATCATCATTTCAAACTCAATCCCATAATAAAATAAATATGGTTTGTGTGACCAAAAAATATCATTAATCAGAGTGATCAGTTATATAATCATAAAAATAATTTCTAGGATATATAAATATTGAAATATTATTTTCAATCTATGACATTTTATGTTTAAACTAGGTCATTCATAGTCATCATTTATTTAAATCCATCATAGTTTTTGAAAAATAAAATGTGGGTTAACCAAATGATTTCACCCAATAGTGTGAAACTAGGTACATATTAAGAGAAAAATCACTATGAATATGATTAATAAATAAGATATACCTAAATAACTCTTTGGGGGGTTATTAACCCAAAATGAAACTTTTACAAAACTATGTCCAATTGTAGTATCCCGATATGGATGTATTTTTAGGGAAACCACACTCTATTTACCATACCTTATGATATTATCCTATACTTAGAATTTTCTTAAGGGTTATCAGTAAGGTTTTATAATCCTAGTTTCTAAAGGAATCCAATCCTTTCTCCAATACCAACTAAAATGACCCTTACATTTCTTACATACACATTAGATCTTAATAGATGAATATTCATTAAATAATATTATGATTCACACTAGAATCATATAGTTTTAGTTTATTTGGAAACATGGATGCCTAAATGTATGGTTTATAGGAGATCTATATCATCTCCCATAATATTCTTCTTAAATAATTGACTTCTTAGATAAATTATCCTTAAAACCTTTCTTTATGACTTATGTAATTGAAACATAAAAATGCATTATCTTATATGATGAGTAAGGTTAAACAAAAGATATATCAATGATCCCTAAATAATAACATCAGGATAAGAGCATAAGAACATGAATTTAACATTTTCCAATCATACCTATAATATCTTAGATTATAATCATGGGTTATGGAATAAATCATGGAAGTTCATATGTCATTAATCATAATGAAATCAAAGAACATGGCACATGATAGAATTAAACTAGCATAAGACATATTAAAAATCATATAAAATCATTACCTTAATTTGGGGTCACTTAAAGATCTATCATTGTGGTGTGGGTTTACTCCCCATTCCATCATATCATTATTTAAGGTTCACTCACAAGACTATTAGAGTTGATAGAGTCCCTTAGTAAACTAGGTTCACTGGACATTTTGATCCTTATTATCTCTTGAGATATCAAACATTATAAAATCCCTTAGAAACCAAAATAATTTTGGTCCCATCCATAAAATTATTATATTACGTACATATATATTCTACAATATGATTAATCATTCATCATATATTATAACTCATGGAAGGGAAACGTGTTTTGTAATCATTTCAAAATTTCATCATAACATAGCGCATGGAAAATAAATTTATTCCAAAATAAATCATAATAATAATAATAAATGATCATGATATTGTATACAAATGTTTTCAATGGATCATAACCGCAGTAAATCAAATTGTACGTAAAAGGATTTAATATTATATTAAAATTCATTTAAAATATAATTTGGAATATTTCTTTAAGAAAATACTCTTTTCAATTTGAAATAACTTCATTAAAATATAAACAAATTACAGAATAGTACCAAAAAAATTTTCTTTTAAAATAACCTGGAAAACATGTAAAGAAACATCAATTTATTTTTTATTAATGGTGTTAGTAAATTCTTTTCATGCCATATATGTTATAAAAAAATATTCCTTTCACATTTTTGATAAAAAGTCAAAAGTAACTCATTCAAAAAAAGACAAGAATATTACTTTTAAACCATTTTTAAAAATTAAATAATCAGTAAAAATTACTTTAAAATGTTATATAATAATATAAAAAACATTATTAAAAACATTTTTATAAAACATCAATATAGATGATATATTATTTTTGACTGAAAAGAGAAATATTATCACTTTTCCTTAAAATGATTATTTCATTCTATTGAGTTCATAAGGAGTGGAAAATTAAGGTAAAAATTTTAATCTATAGAATTAACCATAAGAGAATAAAATTAATTTCATTCTTGATATATATTTCAATAAAATTCATCACAAGAAACTTGATCATAAACAATCTCGATAAACAATGAGACTGTATGATTAAACCCTTACCTAAAGTTTCATTTTCTTCAAAACCACTTTGTCACAATCTAAAATAAATTGAAATTTATTATACATATATAAAACATTCATATAAATTCTTATAATATCATATGTTATCCACTTACAACATTTCAACAACCACTTGATAATAATTTCTAGTTAAAATCCTCATTTTTCGATGATAAATATTTCATTTTTCATGATAATTTCAGTTCAATTGTTCTGGTCCATGTATATTGATAATTTTTTCATATTATAAATAATTTTAGTAATGATAGAAATATCATATATATTAGTTATATATATATACTTATTTATTTATGTTAACCCATAAAATGTTGAGATAGAATAATGAATTAAACCGTTCATAGAGATGGTAGGTCACACATATGAATGAATGAGTTTTCACATTTAGAATGATAGAAAAAAAGAATGGTAACTAAAAATTAACCATTCAATAATCATTATTAAATTATATATATAATATTTATTCATTAAATATATCTTATTACAATCCATTAATATAAAAAATGAAATAAAATGACATCGCTTTTTTAGAGGTGGTAATCAACACATACAGATGAGAGATGATACCGTTTACCAACATATTAGAGTATAATAAAGTAGATATTATACTATTATTGTATAATAATAATAATTCCATGAAAATTATATATAAACTTTATAAACATCATAATAACCATCCATAAATTATGTTGATGGAAAATGAATTGTATCACTGTGCGAAGGTGGTACTCTACACATACACACAAGAGATATTTTTACTTCTCATTTAATGAAATATTGTGTTCATATTGGTGGTTAAATAATCATAAAAATATTAATGTATATTTAGGGTACTTGTTTTTTAAGTTTATGGTGTTTACCAAGGATTCAGATGATGTCTAAGAAGAATTAAATTGAAAGAGTTTGTGTAAGGAGATTACCTCTTCGTCAGTAGGCCTCCTATAGAACCATTCTTAAGAACCCTTGGAATATTAGTTTGAGAAGAAAAAACATCAAATTCATGGGTATGGATATTTTTAAGGTAATGTTTTTCGTGTTTGGTCGAGCTAGAGGGACCAATGTGGGGTTATGAATAAAAATGATGGGTGTGCTTTTATATGTGGGGGAGAGGACACACTTGGAATTTCATAAAAGAATAAAATTTTATCAATTTATTATAAATAAAAATAATTCCAATTGGATAGATATTAAATGGTGCCACGGGATAAGTTAATTTGTTTCCATAAAATAGTATTTAGATAAGGTTAAATGAAAAAATTACCCTTATCTACTGGTTTAACCTTGCGGTAAACCCATTTAAACCATAATCCTGGTAAAAAAAATTTATGGCTTTTGATATTCATTATTACCCAAAATAAATTTGGTATTATTAAATCATATTAATTATGATAATTAAAAATATAAAATTAATTTTATCAATCTTAATTCATATAAGTGGTATAATTTAAATTAAAATGAAATATTCAAAACACGACAAAAAGAGGTTTTCCCAATAAAAAATCTTCAGTATAAATAGATTGTATATAAAATATAAAAATTATCTTTGTTAAAATTACATAATTTGGTTAATTATTAATATAATTTATGTATTAATACTTTTAAAACCATTTTAAAACAAAACACAACTTTTCAAATTCTTTAAATGAAATGCTAATTTTCAATAAAAAGTATTGTTTTTAACTATTTATCAAAAAATCAATATTTAATTAAATTCGAAAAAATCCATGATAGGATAATTTTAAAATGATGAATTAAAAAATAATGTTCATTTGTTTAATTTTTTTTCTAAATGTGGCATAGAATAATTATATTATTCACTCAAAAAATAATTAAATAAAAATACTTTTGAGTGAAAATATATTTTTATATTATACAATTATTTAGTAAAAATTGATTAATTATTTATCAATATGTTTTCAATACCTAAAATATTTAAAAATATTTTTTTCAAAATAATTTGGTAATTTCTCTTCACTAAACCAAATTCACAGCTAGGTTATACTAATATACTGAATTATGAATTGTTAAGACCTAGGGCTATGAGTATCATAATCTATCAATGAAATTAAATTTATCTTAAGAGGAATATATCATGAAATATCATTTTGATATATGAATCCATATATCTAGGATAATACATCATATCCTAGCCATATTTTTGGTGGCTAGGGAAAATGTGAATGGTCAAACAAACTTTTAATAATAATGATTAATCTATCAAATCTTGAAAGGGTCTATAAATAATTCATTGTATTATATTTCTATCATCAACAATGAATTTAATATATACTGAATCAGGTGTTAAACACACTTTTATATCTATAGAATTGGTTAATGATTTTGTTTTAAAATTTTAGTATCTAATGTGGAATTTTATTATTAATATTCCATTAGGAAAATAATTTATGGATATTTATAGATATTTTAGAAGAGTTTTGTTGTGGGTGTATAAGAGCATCCATCATATTTTTTGGTGATTATAATTCATATATTATATGTGATCCTTCACATGGATTTATTGAATAATTTTAAAAAACATGTCAATATCAATTATTGTTGGGTATTCTATATATCTCATGTGGTTGATTATTATAAAATTATCAAAGACTATAACTTCAGACATAATATTAGAGATATTCCCATTTTTTATAGGTTTTATCAGAGAAATATCCTTGACTTTTTATTTATGAGATGAGTTCGAGATATTCTAGTTATTGAATCATATAATGGTAGAACATTATTTATAAATTTTTAATGAATACGTTATAGAGATTTTAACCTAAGAGGGGGTTTGATTTTATGATTAATTTTTTATTTGGTATGGACCCCATGTCCATTACCTTATACCTGATTGATGCACCAGAGATAAGATATTTAATGGTATAGTTATTGGCCATGTAGTTAAATGGATTTGTTATCCCAAGATCTTCAGTAATGAATGATCACATTTATCTCATCATGAATTATAGTAGTTGTTGTAATTTTTGTGGGTATTTTGAAAGCATTAATTAGTGGTTGATCATGAATCAACATCCACTTCATCACATTGATCACCTAGTCTATCAGCTAACATATGTCATGTGTTTCATTAATATTTGTATAAAATATTGTTAAAAAGTTATATGTGAGTCCAAATGATATTCCTAGGTCTACTGTTAGGTTTTTTAATATCCTATATGGGTTTCTTTTTAGGTTTCTCAGTCTAATAAATTCGATAGTTGTATTTGTGTCCCTAATCATATATATTAGTTTTTTATTATTGATGCGATAATTCATGATATTGTTTTACTCCAAAATAAATAATGATCATGGTATAGTCCGTGAGATTATTTTGATACTAGACACTCTCATTTTTTATTCTCATTTTTTGATAAAAAATTTGTCATAATTATTTTCTTATCTATAATTTTAGTTGGCATAATGGCAGGGAATATAGATATTATCTATATTTCATTGAAATTTCGGAATCTAAAATAATTTGAATAAATTTCATTCATGTGACAAAAATATATATTTATGTGTTTATGAAGAAATTTTCTATATCTCATATAATTATAATGATTTATGGAGTTCAATGATGAGGAATTTTGGAGTTCAATGTTGTGACCAGATGTTAATAAAATACTTACCTCAATTGTTATAATGAATTTCATAAAGAGAGGGGAAGCCAACACCTATATTTATAAGCCTCATTGAATTTATTAATAGGGTCCATAATTAGAAACACTGGCTTTCTCTTCTAGAGATATATAATTTGATACGTGATGTATTAAATATTCCTTAAATTTAGAGACATCATATACACCACAGGAATTTAATCAATGATGATGATGTCAAGATAGATGTTGATCCATAAATTGAGGAGTGAAAAAAATTATATTAGATCATAGTGATATGGTCTTCTATGTGGATACAATATTACTTATTCATATATTGTTTTTGGATAAACATATATAAGATTATATTAGGGATCACAGATTGGATATATGAGTATCATAGATATATTTATTCACCTGTGAGGATAAGAATCACTTATCAAGGATGAGATGTTATATAGTCAGTTATTCATAACAACCCATTCATATTGAGGTATGAATTTTCTCGTATTATAGTTGTTTTATTTTTTTTGTGGGGTCTACCTGTTTAATTGGTAGATGGAGTTTGGGGTTTAGAATTAGAAAATATGATCTTGGTGTAAAAAAACTATCAAATTAACAAGACATCACTGTGTAATAAAGGTATTGGATCTCGATAGAAACTCTATAAAGTACAATGTGGGTGATTCCACATTGCTAGTGGGATGAAAGGCCCTAGAATGAGGCTCACCGTATACCTAGTAACTTCATTTTGGACTTTTTAGTTTTATTTTATATTATTGAGTAATATAGTTTTGTTATGAGTCACTGACCATTCAATTATCTAGAAACAAGTCAATTAAATATCCCTCGACCTCACAAATTTATCACATTTTATATTGATTTATTCCTCACCTAATCAATGACCAATGTGTCATTCATCTTATTTTATTTCTGAATGTAAGGCTAACCTATCTCTTCCTTTTATTATTTATTTCTTATAATATAATTATTTTATCAATCTTAAATCCTCAAAAGCATGAAGTATTTCCTAAAAAATGTTTTTCACTAAATGAGTATAAATAATCTGATGATTTTTGACGACTGCAGCCCTTCGATTTCCTGGGACGTGGTTCCAAAATTATCTATTTATTTTTTATAAGTATATGGTTTTTATAATATATCGGTTCTTGATTGAATATTATTAGGGGTGAATAAAAATGGGGATTTATTTCTTGATGAATGTTTTGAATGGTCTATTTAGCTCATGATAGGTTATACAAGCCCTATTATTTGAACATACTATAGTAGATGGAAATTTCTCCAAGGTATTTTTTCATGATGCCTAGAAAATTGAAAACATTAGAGTTTTACTTAAAAATAAAATAACTTGGAGGGATTCATAAGGAATCATTTTGATTTAAATTTAAATGAAAATAGTATGTATGGGATTAACTATTTCTAAATAGTCCTAGTTATGAGAGATCAGAATATTTATATGAATTTACATGTATGGGACATGGATCATGGGGAGGCTATAAATATATTAGTATAGTGTCATTTAAAATGCAATGAGAGGGTCCCCTATAAGAGGCATGGTCATGAAAAATTAAAATAGGTTTAGGTTATGTATTGATAATTCAATTTTCTATATAAATATTATAATGATGATGAATTTTTTCCTATGTTTATTTAGATAGGGATATATATCAGTCACTATTAACATGATTCTTTATTTAGTTATATATCAGTATCCTTAACATTTTATTATGTTGGTGATGTATGTTTACCCTTTTCTACGTCATTTATTAATGATATATCATTAAACACACTTACTGTATAACTTCTATATCCCTTACCCTTGTTGATTATTATATTGATTTATCAATTACAAAAAAAAATTATTTTATTTTGGTCTCTAATTAACCAATATGGTTATCTTGATAATATATTATTCACCTTAAGTATTTCGATTGTTATAAATCATTCACCTATGGTAATATATTACATATATAGCATTCAACTCTAATAGTGTATCAATGATATATTATTCACTTTTGAAAGTGGTGTTTGGGAGGTGTCATTCACACTTGTGTATTATGAAATACATGCATAATCCACCTAGTTATGGGCATGTTGATATATCAATAAACATTGTTTATTTATATGGTAATTAATCTATTACCCTTTTTAGTGACATATTGATAACTCAATCACATTTATAGTGTTATTGTTACTTGATACCCTTATTGTTTTCTTATTTGATGATATATCATTCACCCAGATATTTATTACATGATGATTAAATGTTCACTGGGGTTATTTTTATTAAGAGCATTGATAACTAATTCAAACAATTTTTTTGATTAAATTATTTGAAATCATCCAATTATTAATCTATTTTATATGGGTATATTCATTCATTCATATAGATCCCTAGAACACTATGATATAACATGTGGTGTTCTTGTTATGGTTTTGATTCCATATAAGATTTTGAAAACACCCATTATATTGGACTTATTTTAGGAAATAGTTTTCTATTATATACAAATAATAAATCTTTTAAATTGAACATAAACCTTGGACGATATTTAAAAAAAAATTCAGGGATGTTTGAAAGGAAAATAGTCATATTATAAATAGATAAGATGACTCTGTGTGATTATGAGTGAAAGACTAGGTTGGGTGGATTATTGTACAATGATTTTCTATATATCTCTTTTTTATAAATATTTTTTATCGTGTTTCTTTATGATTAATCCTTAAAAAATGATCAATCAAGTGATCTAACTCTTTATGTAAGAATATTATAAAAATAAATCCCATTCATAATTTTTATATAATATTAAGGTTATTTTTATTGTTTAATTTTTAATATAATGTACATCTAATTTATTTTATTATAGATTATGATGTATTATTATTCATTATTGTCCTAGATAATGAATGAATGAATAACACAAGAGGGGAGGGATTGAGTTATTAAAATTTTATTGAATGTTAGACCAACCAATTTGAAGTATGAAAGTTAAATTCTTTCCAAAAGAGTATTTGAAAAAGAAATAAATCATGTATAATGGAAACTGAACAAAAATATTTGGAGGGGTTTAGGGAACAAGAATCCTATTTACCACTCCACAGACATACTTCTCCTTGAGTTTGTTTATTTTCACTTTAACATCCCATTTACCAAGGGATCCCATCTGAGTACAAGTATTATTCACTTAATACAAAGGTCCAAGAGATTTCAACCAGGTTATCCCTTTATAATAGATATCCTTAATCTTAACCACAACCTTCAACTAAGTGAAAACAAGATAGAATAATTTTTTAAGGAACCTTTACATCACATAGTTGCAAGTAGCAGCTAATCATAGATGAATATTCATACTGAATGAATGATATACTTCAAGGTGTGGTTTAGGATGACATTTAGTGAAACTTATAGAAGTGATAAGTATAGTAGAAGCAATTCTCTTTCTTAACTATTTACAGGTCTCCAGCATTTTTTTTATGGTGTTCCAAAATAAATCTACAATTACTCTCCCTCTCTCTCTGTCTATATCTATTATTTTTTATTGTATCTAACCGAACATTTTATATGTTTTTTAAAGATGATTTTTATATAATTATAACTGTAGAATGATATATGAATAAATACTGATTATATAGGATAATTCGAGTATGCATCCTCAATTTCCAAAGATAGTATTTCTTTTGTGATCTCGATGTCATAGATGTTCTCATTTTTTAAGTCTTCATATTCCTGGAAATTCTTATGTAGACTGATCTTTCATTAAATGGATAACCTTATATTTGATGTGTTATAAATGTATGAAATGACTTAATAAGAGATTAATAATCTAATCACGATTTTGTGCAATACCATATCTTTTTATGATATTTATTGAAAGAATTTTTCATTATAAGATTAATTTCATAAGATAAAGTGGTTCTTCCTAATGAGATAATATATCTTCAATATAGAATAATATAATACTTCAAACTAAGATAATGTGTTACTCTGATGTAACATTTACTTTTCTTAAACTTCTTCTGACTACAAATATTATTTTTAGATGATATGTTCTTTTTAAAATCTCATTCTAACTAGAGAATCTGGATCGAGGAACTTTGTCAAACTTTGTAAGGCAATGTATTATATGACAATTTTATTTCAATAAATTGAATTCTTTGATTCTCATAAGATATATATTTGAAAAATAGTGAGAACACAATGTAATATAAATATAATTTGAAACACTTAAGATAGATTTTAAGTATAAAAGTAGTTATTTTCTAAATCGTGATAACACATAATACTAAGATATATTGGAACCATATAATCTTTATAAAAATATCCCACTTTTTATGATCACCAACCCCATGATATGGGATTTTTTTACTACACTAGTTTTGAACTTTTTAGAATGGAAGATGATTCATTTTTTCTGGTAAAAATGTAATTTACATTCCTTCTCACCCCTTTTGGAATAATGTTCATGTTTAAAAATAATTTTTGTTTCCTTCTACCTTTTTGGAATATAAGAATCATTTTTATACATTCATTTCCTTCTTCCACTTTTTATGATATAAAAAAAGAATCAAAATAAGTAAAATAATTTTTATTGTTCACATATGTTAGTAAACAGTTGACACTACTCCTAATAAATATAACATTTCAATAAATATTTTGTATAATGAAAAATTAAAGAAATATAGTATAATAGAATGATAGGTGAATATATTAAAAAATCATAAAATAAGGTTAATTAATGTATTATGAGAAAAAATAATAGCATAGTAAAAGTAGACATTCCAGAAATAGCATTAAAGGCATTAAATAATTAATTTTGTAAGATAATTCATGAAAAAAAAATTAAATAACAACGATCATTCAATAGAGTTTTTAAAGTAAACAGATAAATTTTTTGTGAATGAGATAATGGCGGCGGAATTATCTGTTAGAAATCCATAAGGTTTCCATAATTAAAATATTTTTTATAATTCCTAACCACTAGGAAAACAAACCCATGAATGTGATAGGGATTATGTCACTTAATTTTTGGAAAATTACTTATTTCTAGTGGATTCATGAAAGACAGGGGATGATCGTGATGTTTTTAGGATAAATGAAGAGGAGTGTTAGCTTTCTTGCCGATAACATTGTCCAATGACGGTATGGATGATCCAAGACCGGCATAATCATCAAGAGAAAAACATACTGGGGTTAATTAGATGTTGATAGGATCTTGTTGTGACCATTCCAAGTCAATGTTTTCCACAAAATTAAAGGGTAATTTATTGAATGATTCAATTAAGGATAAGTATTCTTCTATCTAAAACCTTATATTTTCCATTTAATAATCATTTGAAGGATCAAATATTTATTTAAGGTGTTGAGAGGTGGATAGGTGATGGTAAACAATCTAAGGTATGATCATCCTTCTACCATGGATTTGAAAATGTGAATCAGTACATGAATCTTTCCTTTTTACCATATCTTTTGTTCAAAATTTGAGAAGACATGTGAAACCATTCAACAAATGTTGTTAAAATGTTCCTAATGAAGTTATGTAAGTCCCCCATCTTTTCAAAATTTAATACCAGAATTTTCAAAATATCAAACTGATTTTCTATCCCTCCAATGATAGAAATGGATTCCTATTATTTTGAAGGCACATGTATGTTTGGGGATTCTTCAAAGGCATCATATTCTACATAATCATTGTCTGTATTGTCTAGTTTGAGACTATTTACAACTATTTCATGTATGTGTTCAATTTTCATTTCTATTTCTCTACAGTTGTTTGAAAAATATCTCGCCATCTTTTTTAAAAATGTGATAATGAAATATACATCATTATTCACTTGAGTAAAATTTTATTTCTATTCTGGAGTCTTCCATGATAGTATTATAAAACTCATTTTTGGATCTATGAATTGATTTAAAAAAATTCTTGGGAAAAAACTGGTAGCCTTATAACTTCATCTACAAAAGTTCTTAGAAGATTTAAACACATCTCACTTTTGGAAACTTCACACTAAATAGAATCAACAGTTGAATTTGTTATATCAATAACCTAAGTTAACTCCATTATATTCAACAAAACATAGAAACTATGCTCAACTCAAGTAGAAGAATTTTCTGAACACTTTTTAAAAATAGAATCAACCAATAGTCTCAAATCCATAATATCATCTTTCAAGGATGTTTGATCACAAAAAAATAATACTTGTCAATTTGATTAAATGAGATGAGATTTTAGAGTTTTTACTTCAGATAATAACTTTTAATATCTCTGTTGAGAATTTTTATCAATTCCCTTGTCAACTTCTTATGCTTCTTTATTTCCAACATCCTGAAAAACATGGGTATGCCTTTCTTATTGAACATAAACACTTTACTCTTTAATTAATTATTTCCCACTAATATCAGGTACTTCATCCATCTGAAGTAATTATTTAGAATCATTCTAATGATTCGTATTTGATCCATTATTTAAAACTATTGTGAGTGAGACTCCATAACATGAGTATACACTCTAAATATTATAGAAATTGACTTATCTTAACCAATTGATGACATCTGAGTTATATTGGAGGCTATCCTTTCATTTCGAACATGAACATGTATGGAGGTAGGGAAAGGAGGGGTAATCTCTTAACAATTAGTTAATTGTACTATTTTAATACCAATATAAGCTCTTTTATTACTTCTTCCAAGTGTTTCTTATTAATCATGGATTTTCTAGATTCTGTGTGATGAGAAGATTTTTCTACCATTACTGAAATCTCATGCAACGTAGAACAATCTTCTTGATTCAAAGCAAGGTAAGATTCAAGAATTGAGGAGAATCACATCAATTTTATTAATAAAGATTCCCAATGAAAACCAATATTCCTTAATAAACATGAATTTAAGTTCATCAACTTGTTTGAATGAGTTGTGTTGTTGTCATCTAAATAAAATCCATTACTCTGAAAGCCAAATGTTAAGATCCATCCAAAAGGATAAAAGTTCATCGACTTGTGTTGAACATGACACACATATCATAAAATATAACATGGATGATTCACAATATTTTATAATAAAATGAAATAATATAGGATAATATCATGAAAAATAATCTTTTTGATCTTGCTGTTTCATTGAGAAAGTCTTGACTGGATGCATTTGGTCAGAATTTTTCCTTATGGATCCAAATTATTGACCTCCTTCTATTCTATAACAATGGTTTTGAACAGAAACCTAAGGATTTTTAGAGGGGTGACTCCATCAATTTTATCTAAGGTAGTGATGATGAAGGGGTCTCCTTCATGAGAAACTTTCATGGCTTCATCTAACATTATGAAGGCTAGAAACAGATTTTTATTGATAACAATTTTTGTAAGAATTTCATCATCATCATAGAAGTGAATGGTTGTTGATTAATAATGTTCAGGAAAATCCTTATTGAAGAAATAAATTATTCATAGAGCATCTAAAATGTATTCCCAACCATGAGGATTTATAAATTTCTTTAGGAGCATGTCTTTCTTTTCCTGCCATCTAAAATCAATGGCTTTTCCACTCTATACTTTTCCCGATATCAGTTAATGTTTAATCCTACTAGATGAATTAACATTGGTTCATTTCATATTATCCAATTGAAATGGTTTTAAAGGTTCTTAGGGTCATAATTATAGGGTAAGAGGGGTTCAATAAAATAGAAATAGGGACCAAAGGGTTTGCAAGTAATTTCTAGAGTAGATTTGAAACATATTGTAACATCCCAAGGTTTTCTAAAAATAAATTGAAAATGCTTGAAATTTTGTTTAAGGTATATATTTATAAGTATCTTTTAAACATAATTTTATTTCTTCTATGTTTTGAATTTCAAGAAACTATCATCTACAATTGTGTTCAGTATGTTATTTCGAGTCTGATGGAACAAACTTGTTTTTTTTGGTGAATAGTAACATGCCCTTATGAATAGTAATATGAATAGTAATATGAATAGTAATATGACCTCATGAATAGTAAATAATATTATTATTTTATTTTCCCATGGCAATAGGATAATGGGATCTTAATTAATTTTCCAATGTCACATAAAACTAATTGCACTTCAATTTTGTTATTTTTCGAATTAACTGTGACCTTATTTTAAAATTAAATTAATAATATTTAGAAAATTATTTTTGAAAAATGGAGTTCATTTTTGAATTCTACACGTCGAAAAATGGTTGGGGTAAATTTTTGGTATTTTTCTGAAACTCTTGATTTTTCGGTGAATAGTGAAATACGGTAAAATACCGTATAATCAATTTATCAGTAAAAATGCACTATTTATGACATCATAAGTGATGCAAGGCCACTTGCTTCGAAATCACATGATATTTTCACTAATTAAGGCCACTTGATTTGAGATTATTCATAGTCTTGATAAAAATATTATAATAATAATTAAAATAATCTAAAATACCTCCCCTCCTCCACTATAAATACCACCCTCACTCCCCTCTTCCTCCCACACCTCTCAAGCCTTGAGCATTGTCTAATTTCTGCCAAATTCCCTCCTCAATCTTCTTCCCCACGTCCTAGAGCTGCTGGTCTCACCAAAAGACCAAAATCAAAGCCCTTAAGAAGGATCTCAAGGAGAAGAGATCAAGAGGTAAACATTCTCTTTCATTTTCATTCTTTCCATCCATTTTATGTTATTCTCTTCCTTTCCCTTTGTCTTTTGTTGGGATATTTCATTAAATATTTTCCCTTACAGTCCAAATTTTGTATGATTTATGAGATATTCCATTCCTCTCATCAATCTTGTTTTTATGAAATTTTTAGAGGCGCCGTTAGGCTGCCGAATTTTTTGTAAGAAATTTCTCATGTTTTCTTTATTTCATGATTCCCTCCACTTCTTTCTTCACCCCCTCTTATCCAAGAGGCATGAAATCTCCAGAATCATGTATATTCTGGATGTTTTCATGTTTATGGAAAATTACAAATCATTATTCCTCTCCTCTTTCACTTATTTAAAGAATCAAAAAAACATTGTCCATTTGTGTCGAATTACCGATATCGTGGACGATGTATTTTCAATTTCCATTAATTATTTCAAGTCTGGTCATGAAACCATTTATATGGTTGAACCAGGTTATAATATAAGTTTTATGAATCATATAAGGTTCTATAATTCTTTTGTACTCATGATTCAAACTTATAAGACTAAATGAAATTGTAATTATCAAAGAACCACTTAAATTATCTAAACGAACATAATTAATGTTTTAACTTATAAATCATCATCATATAAGGCACCAAAGTGATGAATGGTATAATTTATGGTACTGGAGTTATGTAACTAATACTCCATTCCAATTCTGGAGTTTCACTTCCAATCAACAAGAACGATTCATCATGAACCGATCGTGAAAATCACAAAAGACCTCACCCAAAATAATGCAAGGAACAAAATACTAACAAATAAGGGGTGAAATGAGGTTATTAAATGACCATATAAGATGTTATAAACATGAACACGTTTCTTTAAAATCCTATTAACACTCCTTTAACCATTATACAGGAGGTTCAAACAATTTTGAAGTAGGACAAGCCCAAGGTAAGGGAATTCTTAACCCGATTTCCATTCTTTGGGTTAACATTCTACTTTATAATTTATGTGCTATTTAAATTGTTTGTGTGATGGGTTCTGTTTATATTATGTTTAATTATGTGTATTTACAGAGTATATACATATTCCATCCACTCAATTAAGTATCACTTCAAGTATATGATGTTTATAAGGGACTTTTCTTCTAAAATCCTCTTTTAAAATTCTGTTTTATAAGATTCAAAGGCAATGTTTTTATGCTATTGTTTATGTTGTATGATTATGTTTTGGCTATTGGGCATTGTTTATGATGAAGGGTGGGACCTATATTTCCCTCCAATGCATTGGGTATGAGTAAGTTGGAGGTCGGCCGTATGGTTACTCCAAGTGTAACTGTGATGGTTACACAAAGTAAGGTAGCCGTGAGGGTTACAAATTTTAAGGTAGCCAAGATGGTTACAAGATTATGTAAGTAATGCCCCAATATACCTTTATGATTATAATTATGTTTGTATGGATCTTGTGTAAATCTCATGTTACGCTAAGTAAGATTTTATGGGTGTAAATCGTGTATTTTAAAAATGTTTTCATATGTCTTGTGTATTCATGGACTAATGAGATTTTTCCTTCTTTTTCATACCTTACTGAGCTTTTGTGCTCATCCCAAGTTTTTAAATGATTTTTCACAGGTTAATGGATAAATAATACAAGGAAGGAAGACATGTTAAATGTTGAAGAATTGTCAAGGAGTCTTGTTTTATGTTTTAATGTTTTATATTCTGAGGAAAATGGAAACTGATTTTATGGTATCCACTATGTAACAATGTGTAATGTCATGAATGTTTTGTCTTAATTCTCTGAAGCTCTAAACTTGAAAAGATCCTCAATGTAAAATGAAGTGTTTTCTTGAATAAATTCAAGATTATGTATGAAATAAGTGCGGGTCCTTATAGTTGGTATCAGAGGATGGTTTAGATAACTTTAGGGGTTAAGGTGATGCTAATAGAATACCATAACTAATTCTCACCCTATGTTTAATTTGTTATAGCATTTAAAGATTACCATGTTGCTTCATCTAAGAAATGTTTGTTTAGAATGGTTGTCCGCAGAAGGAACATGGATGCTGAAGAGGATAGGCACCGACAGAATGACATCCTTCCTGATCAACAGCCCGGAATGGTAGGGATTGGAACCGAGCAGTTTGTGACAGTAATGGCTCAGCTAACACAGGCAATAAATGGTGGTGGCATCCATGCAAGAGGAAAAATAGATGTACCCCAACGGAACATGACAGTGGTGGAACATTTTATGAGACAACATCCTCCTGCATTCAGTGGATCTTCTGACCCAGTGGCAGCAGAAGGATGGATTAAGGCCCTTGAAAAGATATTTGATGTTATGGGATGTTCAGACAATCAAAAGGTAAGTCTTGCCATTTATCGTTTTGAAGGGGAAGCGGATCAGTGGTGGTCAATGGTAAGGAATATCAGGGGTAGAGAGGATTTTGATGCCTTAGTATGGGATGAATTTAAAAGTCTTTTTCTTGAAAAATATTTTCCTAAGGTGGTGCGACTTAGAATGGAGAAACAATTCCTTGAACTGAAACAAAAGGAGGAAGATTCAGTGGCTATGTATGAGGCGAACTTCACCCGACTGGCGAGGTATGCTCCGAATCTTATTCTGGATCTCGATAGCAAAATCAACCGCTTTTACTCAGGATTGAAGCCAAGGTATCGAAGGGCGTTGGCCTCCCGTGAATTCAAAAGTTATGAGAAACTTGTCCGATGTGCTGAGAGGTTAGAGATGGAGTTTGCTGACGATCACATGCAATTTGGAAATAAAGAGAAGAAGAGGTCAAATTGGAAAGCAATGGGTAAGAATCAACCAATGAAATCTGATGGTAAGAAAATACAGTTTCCAGTTTGTGAAAAGTGTGGCAAGAAGCACCCTGGGGAATGTCTTATCAAAACTGGGAAGTGTTTTAAATGTGGTAAGTTTGGACATATGGCCCGAGATTGCAATGAAAATGATCCAAAGACTAATCCTGATAAGCAAACTATAAAGTGTTTTAAATGTGGTGAGATGGGTCACTATGCAAATGCCTGTCCAAAGAGGGATCCAAATGATGCAAAGAATCCAGACTACAAGCAGAAAGGTGTAGTGAGATCCTTTGCGACTACGTCAGCAGATGTTGGGCCATCCAATGAAGTTGTATCAGGTACTTTGTTTGTTCACTCAGATTTTGCTAAAGTTTTGTTTGATACGGGGTCTACACATTCCTTCATCTCTGAGAAATTTTCTAGTAAATTGGAAATATCACCTCAACAAATGATACCTGAACTTGTTGTTAAAACACCAGGGGGAAATGTTATAGCAAAGAGGAATTATAAGAATATTTCTATTGTGGTATGTGGAAAGACTTTACCTGCAAACCTTGTTGTTTTACCCTTAGTCGAGTTTGAAGTTATTCTAGGGATGGACTGGCTTTCTGGTTATCATGCTAAGATTGACTGTAGATCTAAAGAAGTTGTTTTTCAGAAAGAGTTTCAGTTTGTATACAAGAATGAACCCATACAATTGATAACATATCAAGAAGCTGAGAAACTACTGAAAGATGGAAATGAAAGTTATCTAGCTCATATTGTTGAAAACAAGGGAACTATTCAAATCAATGATGTGCCAGTGGTAAATGAATACCTTGATGTTTTTCCTGAGGAGTTACCCAGTGTCATACCTAAACGAGAAGTTGAATTCACAATTGACTTAGTCCCTGATGCTAAGCCAATTTCAAAACCCCCATATCGTATGGCTCCAATAGAACTTCTTGAATTGAAAAATCAGTTGCAGGATTTGCTTGTCAAAGGTTTCATTCGTCCCAGTACTTCACCATGGGGAGCCCCTGTTTTGTTTGTTAAAAAGAAAGATGGTTCCATGAGACTTTGCATTGATTATAGAGCTTTGAATAACATCACTGTTAAAAACAAGTATCCTTTGCCTCATATTGATGACTTGTTTGATCAGCTCCAGGGAGCTCAGTACTTTTCCAAGATTGACTTGAGATCCGGATACCATCAGCTGAAGGTGAAGGAGGATGACATCCCGAAAACAGCCTTTTGTACTAGATATGGGCATTATGAATTTGTTGTTATGCCATTTGGGTTAACTAATGCACCTGCTGTATTCATGAATCTTATGAATAGAGTATTTCATGAGTTCTTGGATAAGTTTGTGGTGGTATTTATTGATGACATTCTGGTTTTTTCTAAAAATAAAGAGGAGCATGAAAAACATCTAAGGGTTGTTTTACAAACTTTAAAAGAAAAGAAACTATATGGAAAATTCAGCAAGTGTGATTTTTGGTTGCAACAGATTTCTTTTCTTGGGCACATTGTAAATAAGGATGGAATAACAGTTGATCCTGCCAAAACAAAAGTAGTTGATGAATGGCCAAGACCCACAAATGTTACAGAGATTCGTAGTTTTCTGGGCTTAGCAAGTTATTACCGACGCTTTGTTGAGAACTTTGCACGGTTATCTAGCCCAATAACTAAGTTAACACGGAAAGGGGTTAAATTTGTTTGGACAGAGGAATGTGATGTTTGTTTTCAGGAACTAAAGAAGAGATTGGTGAATGCTCCAGTTTTGGCCTTACCTTCCCGGAATGGTGAGTTTGTCATCTACAGTGATGCTTCTTTGAAGGGACTTGGTTGTGTTTTGATGCAGAATGATCAGGTAATTGCCTATGCCTCGAGACAACTTAAACCTCATGAGATGAATTATCCCACACATGATTTGGAATTGGCAGCTGTGGTTTTTGCTTTGAAAATATGGAGGCATCATCTATACGGAACCAAATGCCAAATATATACTGACCATAAAAGTCTTAAGTATATATTCACTCAGAAGGAATTAAACATGAGGCAGAGAAGGTGGCTAGAACTGATAAAGGATTATGACTGCACGATTAATTACCATCCTGGAAAAGCAAACAAAGTAGCGGATGCCTTAAGTCGAAAAAATCATGCATCATTAACCATGCTACGTTTGGAACGTGATCCCTTGATTAATGATTTGATAAATTTTGGCTTGGAAGTTGTTGGTGCAGGGAATATATCTATTTTGTTTCAGGTTTCAGTGTAGTCTTCGTTGTCAGACAGAATTATGAAAGCGCAGAGGGAAGATCGTGAGCTAC
Organism: Viscum album; assembly: GCA_963277665.1. Taxonomy (NCBI): domain Eukaryota; kingdom Viridiplantae; phylum Streptophyta; class Magnoliopsida; order Santalales; family Viscaceae; genus Viscum; species Viscum album. The sequence continues at coordinate 403,464,472 of OY728167.1, forward strand.
AGAAAAAGGTAGAATTGGTTAAAATGGGTAAGTTTCCAGAATTTAATCTTGATAAAGATTGTGTTTTAAGGTTTGGAAAAAGGTTGTGTGTGCCTTGTGATTCCCAGCTGAAGAAAGAATTGTTGTGTGAAGCTCATAGTTCTCCATTTTCTGTTCATCCTGGAAGTACTAAGATGTACAGAGACCTTCGAGAGTATTACTGGTGGAATGGGATGAAAAGAGATATTGCTGATTATACAATGAAATGTTTGACATGTCAGCAGGTTAAAGCAGAGCGACAGTTACCGAAGGGGATGCTTCAGCCTTTGCCGGTGCCAGAATGGAAATGGGAGAATATATCCATGGATTTTGTGGTGGGACTACCAAAGACTTCTCGAGGTAACAATGCGATATGGGTTATTGTTGATCGGCTAACAAAGTCTGCTCATTTTCTTTCTATTCGAGATACAATGACATTAGATCAGCTTTCTCGATTGTACCTCAAAGAGATTGTCAGGTTACATGGAGTTCCTCTTTCCATTGTGTCTGACCGAGATCCCAGGTTCACTTCTAAATTTTGGAAGGGACTTCAGAAGTCTTTGGGCACAGAGTTGAATTTCAGTACAGCTTTTCATCCTCAATCAGATGGGCAGTCAGAGCGAACGATTCAAACTTTGGAGGATATGCTTCGAGCTTGTTCAATGGACTATCAGGGAAGTTGGGATCAACATCTTTCATTAGTTGAGTTTTCTTATAATAACAGTTTCCATTCCAGTATTCAGATGGCACCTTTTGAGGCCTTGTATGGAAAGCGGTGTCGGACTCCTGCGTTTTGGGATGAAGTCGGTGAAAGAAAGTTGATGGGGGCAGAATTAGTAGAAGAAGTGGCTGAGAAAGTGAGGATGATCCAGCAACACATGAGGATAGCTCAAAGCAGGCAGAAAAGTTATGCAGATAACAGAAGGAAAGACTTCTCTTTCAAGGTTGGTGACCATGTTTTCCTTAAAATATCTCCTTGGAAAAGTGTGATGCGTTTCGGTAAGAAAGGGAAACTAAGTCCACGGTTCATCGGTCCTTTTGAAATCTTGGATAAAGTTGGAACAGTTGCGTACCGCGTAGCTTTGCCTCCGAGCTTGTTTCAGGTACACAATGTTTTTCATGTTTCGATGTTGAGAAAGTATGTTCCAGATTCATCACATGTCTTGAGGCCGGAAGAAGTTCAGCTAGCAGAGAACCTTTCTTATGAAGAAAAACCGGTTCAGATTCTTGATCGAAGAGAACAGGTATTGCGGAATAAGGTAATCCACCAGGTAAAGGTTTTGTGGAGAAACCACATGGTTGAAGAAGCAACATGGGAGTCTGAAAATGCTATGAGGGAAAAATAACCTCAGTTGTTTAATAAGTAAATAAAATTGCGAGGACGCAATTTCAAGAAGGTGGGGATAATGTAACATCCCAAGGTTTTCTAAAAATAAATTGAAAATGCTTGAAATTTTGTTTAAGGTATATATTTATAAGTATCTTTTAAACATAATTTTATTTCTTCTATGTTTTGAATTTCAAGAAACTATCATCTACAATTGTGTTCAGTATGTTATTTCGAGTCTGATGGAACAAACTTGTTTTTTTTGGTGAATAGTAACATGCCCTTATGAATAGTAATATGAATAGTAATATGAATAGTAATATGACCTCATGAATAGTAAATAATATTATTATTTTATTTTCCCATGGCAATAGGATAATGGGATCTTAATTAATTTTCCAATGTCACATAAAACTAATTGCACTTCAATTTTGTTATTTTTCGAATTAACTGTGACCTTATTTTAAAATTAAATTAATAATATTTAGAAAATTATTTTTGAAAAATGGAGTTCATTTTTGAATTCTACACGTCGAAAAATGGTTGGGGTAAATTTTTGGTATTTTTCTGAAACTCTTGATTTTTCAGTGAATAGTGAAATACGGTAAAATACCGTATAATCAATTTATCAGTAAAAATGCACTATTTATGACATCATAAGTGATGCAAGGCCACTTGATTCGAAATCACATGATATTTTCACTAATTAAGGCCACTTGATTTGAGATTATTCATAGTCTTGATAAAAATATTATAATAATAATTAAAATAATCTAAAATACCTCCCCTCCTCCACTATAAATACCACCCTCACTCCCCTCTTCCTCCCACACCTCTCAAGCCTTGAGCATTGTCTAATTTCTGCCAAATTCCCTCCTCAATCTTCTTCCCCACGTCCTAGAGCTGCTGGTCTCACCAAAAGACCAAAATCAAAGCCCTTAAGAAGGATCTCAAGGAGAAGAGATCAAGAGGTAAACATTCTCTTTCATTTTCATTCTTTCCATCCATTTTATGTTATTCTCTTCCTTTCCCTTTGTCTTTTGTTGGGATATTTCATTAAATATTTTCCCTTACAGTCCAAATTTTGTATGATTTATGAGATATTCCATTCCTCTCATCAATCTTGTTTTTATGAAATTTTTAGAGGCGCCGTTAGGCTGCCGAATTTTTTGTAAGAAATTTCTCATGTTTTCTTTATTTCATGATTCCCTCCACTTCTTTCTTCACCCCCTCTTATCCAAGAGGCATGAAATCTCCAGAATCATGTATATTCTGTATGTTTTCATGTTTATGGAAAATTACAAATCATTATTCCTCTCCTCTTTCACTTATTTAAAGAATCAAAAAAACATTGTCCATTTGTGTCGAATTACCGATATCGTGGACGATGTATTTTCAATTTCCATTAATTATTTCAAGTCTGGTCATGAAACCATTTATATGGTTGAACCAGGTTATAATATAAGTTTTATGAATCATATAAGGTTCTATAATTCTTTTGTACTCATGATTCAAACTTATAAGACTAAATGAAATTGTAATTATCAAAGAACCACTTAAATTATCTAAACGAACATAATTAATGTTTTAACTTATAAATCATCATCATATAAGGCACCAAAGTGATGAATGGTATAATTTATGGTACTGGAGTTATGTAACTAATACTCCATTCCAATTCTGGAGTTTCACTTCCAATCAACAAGAACGATTCATCATGAACCGATCGTGAAAATCACAAAAGACCTCACCCAAAATAATGCAAGGAACAAAATACTAACAAATAAGGGGTGAAATGAGGTTATGAAATGACCATATAAGATGTTATAAACATGAACACGTTTCTTTAAAATCCTATTAACACTCCTTTAACCATTATACAGGAGGTTCAAACAATTTTGAAGTAGGACAAGCCCAAGGTAAGGGAATTCTTAACCCGATTTCCATTCTTTGGGTTAACATTCTACTTTATAATTTATGTGCTATTTAAATTGTTTGTGTGATGGGTTCTGTTTATATTATGTTTAATTATGTGTATTTACAGAGTATATACATATTCCATCCACTCAATTAAGTATCACTTCAAGTATATGATGTTTATAAGGGACTTTTCTTCTAAAATCCTCTTTTAAAATTCTGTTTTATAAGATTCAAAGGCAATGTTTTTATGCTATTGTTTATGTTGTATGATTATGTTTTGGCTATTGGGCATTGTTTATGATGAAGGGTGGGACCTATATTTCCCTCCAATGCATTGGGTATGAGTAAGTTGGAGGTCGTCCGTATGGTTACTCCAAGTGTAACTGTGATGGTTACACAAAGTAAGGTAGCCGTGAGGGTTACAAATTTTAAGGTATCCAAGATGGTTACAAGATTATGTAAGTAATGCCCCAATATACCTTTATGATTATAATTATGTTTGTATGGATCTTGTGTAAATCTCATGTTACGCTAAGTAAGATTTTATGGGTGTAAATCGTGTATTTTAAAAATGTTTTCATATGTCTTGTGTATTCATGGACTAATGAGATTTTTCCTTCTTTTTCATACCTTACTGAGCTTTTGTGCTCATCCCAAGTTTTTAAATGATTTTTCACAGGTTAATGGATAAATAATACAAGGAAGGAAGACATGTTAAATGTTGAAGAATTGTCAAGGATTCTTGTTTTATGTTTTAATGTTTTATATTCTGAGGAAAATGGAAACTGATTTTATGGTATCCACTATGTAACAATGTGTAATGTCATGAATGTTTTGTCTTAATTCTCTGAAGCTCTAAACTTGAAAAGATCCTCAATGTAAAATGAAGTGTTTTCTTGAATAAATTCAAGATTATGTATGAAATAAGTGCGGGTCCTTATACATATTCTTTTTCATTCGTGGTAATCGAGCAGTCGTGTAGTAATGTATATGGTAATTATTATTAATTTTAAGAGGTTTGGAATATTTTACATAACCAATAATGAAAAAATTAGCAAATAAATTCAAAAAAAATAAAATATTATACTTTACTTTAAATTGGATAAATATGTTATAGAATAATATTTTATAAAATCAAATATACCAAATTATGACTTTATGAAATAAAAACTTTCAGTAGGAAAAGGTTTTATAAAAATGTATGCTAATTATTTTTCATTGAAAATAAATTCTAAAGATATATCATTCATCTACTCATGATCTCTTAGTAAATCATGTCTTAAAAAATGTTCATCATTTTTGAATGGTTTATTGGATTATTTGAGCTGCTTATTACACCAGTGTTATCACATCTATTTGGAACACAATAAAAATTAAATCCAAAATCCATTATGGTGTGTCTCACCTTCATCACCTATGCATAAAAATATTCTGCAGTGATATATTGAGCTTCATCAGTTGATAGTTCTACATAATGTTGTTTCTTACTAGACCAAGACAGTAGGGATTTACTAAGAAAATGAAAGGTTCCCAAGGTGAATTACTATATACTCTAGATCCAATGAAATCAGAATACAAGAATGAAATCAAATAAAAATCATAGTGTTGAACCCCTTGTATTAATGATCACTAAATCATGATTCTATTGATATTAATGAATTTCATTTTTTCTCTAAGTGTATCATAATAAGAGACAAGAGATGAAATTGAATAAGTATGATTCATCACCAGCCACTACTAAGGATGATTCATGGTTGAGATTAAGAAAACATCAACTATCACACCGCCAAGAGAGACTCACCGCCAGGATATCTCACATTCATGGTTTCATACCACAAAATTTGAAAATTGAAGAATTTCTGTGACACCTTTGCATATGAGTCACCGCTATCCCTGACTCGTCATCAGCATGGAAATATCACTAAGTCTAATACCCCATCAGATGAAACACTACCATAGGATAAAATAATTAAAGTATGACTCATTGCAAGCCTACTCTACTTTGAGAGGACATACCACTAGCATAAACAACCTCTATCTGAGACACTTACAGGGAAGTGAAATTTTGGCTATGTACAAGCCATTTCCTTATTTGTGTAATCATTGTAAGGAGACAATGCTAGAGAGAGATACTGTAAGATCTAGTCACCACCATACTCACACCGCTATTCGATGACACCACTACTATTTTCCAAACTTATACATATTTTGAATTATCACTAATATCTAGTTTATTGAATTTAATTCCAAATGATATTTTAATTACTGTATCTTAAATTATTGAGAACATGTATTAAAGTGGATGAAATGGTTGATGTACTAGGAAACAAAATATAGGGATGCATGTGGATATTCTATCTATTGTTGTAGTTATAAAATGAAGAAAACTCCCTCATATGACGCATGAAAAAAAACTAAGAGATATCACACTTACAGAACACACTCAATGAGATGAACCCAATTGCAGGAACATGAAGAGATTAAACTAGACTAGGAAGCTGAAATACATCACTACATCAAGATACATCTTGATGTCATGAACAAGAGTCTCTGATTCTCTTTTCTTCTAAAGTTTTTCAAGAGAACCTAACACATGATTCACTGTAAAATAAAATCAAGATTCAAAAGTTTCACTGTAATAGATTGATAACTTCTGTCTCTACAATTTTGGATTGATAAGTCCAATTTATTTATTCATTACATTTTTAGTAGTGTGTTTGAATACTCTATTCTATTTTATCGCACACACACAATCTTCAGTGCTGAAGTGGAAGATACCTGATATCTTCTTAAATCAATTTTATCTTTTTACAGACATAGATATTAGTAGAAGTGGTAATTATGTGTCCTATTTATTTTTCTCCCATATATAACTGTAGAATAGATCGTGTGTGACCTGAATAATTTCAAACTATTGTAAAACCTGATACATGTTGTGGATTATCTGTTTATTTTAAAAAGACTGTTTGGTGGAATGTGATAACTAAATAGATAATACTATGTCTCAACTTGAGAATGAACCTATTATTTCAATTTCTATTATATTTTTTTGATTACCTTATTTAAGATATTAAAACTAAAACTATTTTAACTAGAAATTTTTTTATTTAATCTTTATAATTTTTTATAAGATATTAATTATGTTAATTTATCTCAAAGGACTAAGTAATATTTTGTATTACTTACCTGAGAATTAATCAATCATTATTAAATTTTTTTAAATAGTATATCTTATAAAAATATTCTATATTGATTAACTGGGATGTTTTAAATTAAATAAGTGATTTTAAATTATTCATTTTAAAAAAATTATTGGGAACTCAATTCACTCCCCCTATTGAAATAATCCATCCATCATTTGGTATCAGAGGAACTTTTATTTCATATTAGAGTTTTCAAATATTTTTAAAAATGATTTTAGTTAAGAATTAATATTCTTAAATTATTTTCATGTTTAAATTTAGTTTTCTTAAAATGGGTAATTGTAAAAATGGGTTTTCTACCGACCAACCTCCATTAATTAGTGGAATCAATTATGAAAAATGTATAATTAAAATGAGAATGCTTATATAAAGTATGATTTTGAAATTTGGACTATCCTAGATGATAAATATGAATTGCCAGTAATTGCTAGAGCTAATTAGGATGAGTCTACCAAAACAACCTAAAATAACAATAGTATAGCCATGAATTTTGTTTACTATGCTTTTAGAGATGAATAAATCAAGATAATTTCTATATGTAAAACTACTTATGGTATTTGGGACTCCTTATATGTTTCCCATGAGGGAACTACTAATTTTAAAGTGATGATGTTTAATGGTTGCACTATTAAATATTATAACTTTAAAATGAATCCTGATGAACTTATTTTTTACATGCACCTCTGGTTCAGTGAAAATGATAATATAATGAACTCACTTGGAAATATTGTTTTTGATGAAGATAAGATCATGTGACTGTTAATATGTCTACCTAAAAGGCGGAGATGCACTTCGATTTAAATCATAGTGTCTTGTGATATTAGAAATATTCTAGTCAAGGATTTTATTGTAAAGTTATAATGTATTATGAAGTGCTAAAGGTAAACCGAAAAGAAGAAGAAGATCCTAAAAAGAATTTGTATCCCTTAAGACTGATTTATATAGAAATAAAGTCAATGAAAAAAAGGAAAATGTTCAAGTTGTTAATTAAAGTGATAGTGAATCTCCACCAGATAGTGATGAGGAGATGGATCACCTATCCAAAGGATTATGAAGTTCTGTAGGATGAAAAATATATTCAGAAAACAAAACTACAAAGGTAAATATGATTCCAAAGGAACCTAGAAGAAAGACTGAAAGAAGGATGATGATTCCAAAAATGTTTTCTGATATGAATGTTAATGTAATGGACATATAATTTCACTCTGTCAAACCTTTATGTTTAAAAACAAATATGGGTACATAGATAGTAGATAAAAAAGGCTATAAAATACATATGGTGTTCTTAAAAGGGTAGCTCCAATGACTCTGATTCATCACATGAGGACAAAACTGATAGAGAAAATAGGTGTTTCATGACAAAAGTTAATTAGGTACCTACTTTACCCATTGTTTCTAATATTCTTCTTGTGAATAATTCTGATAATTCTGACAATGAACATAATGATGATGATAATATGTCAAATAAAGAATTATTTGAATACTAAAACATTTTATAAGACACCATTAATTATCTTATGGATAAATAAAAAGTTCTAAAAATGCAACATGCTTTTAAAACTAATAAAAAATATAAAATATTTATTGGAAAAGAGAAAAATGGTCAAATTCTAAATGAGAATACTGAAATCAAACATTCATATTATCAATTAAATAATGACTTAGAAAATTTTACAAATGATATAGAAAACCTTACCTTGATTTTAGGTGATCAAGTTACACTTATTTATGTTACTAGCATTGGATACCAACCTAGATAGAGGAGAATAACAAAGAGAACATTTCTTTCTAAATCCAGAACAAAGAGTTCTTATACAAAAAATTTACTTAAGGGACCTAATAGAGTTTTTACTTATAAATGTTTTAATTTTTTTTAAAGGAAACAAATTATGAAAATGTAGGTTTTTGAATCTTTGATTACTAAAATGTATGGACCCAAATAGATCTAGGTGCCAAAGTAATTTCTCGCAAAAACATTGTTTCGTAGGAAATATATTTGAAGACCTCTTGTAGATGTATATGTTACATGGACAGTGTTTTTTCAATACATATTATAGGATATTTTTCATTCTTGAAAAAACTTATTAAAATTGATGGTGTTTATGTCACCTTTGGTGATAGTGCAAAAGGAAAAAATCATCATCCCTGTCCAAATTGGAAACCATAATTCAGTTTTAATTTCTAAATATTTATTTTTTGATGGTTTAAAGTATAATATTCATTGTTTTTCACAATTATTTGATGATGAATTTTATTATATTTTTTAAAATGATGGTTTCAATGTTTTTGATTATAAATATTATTTGGTTTTTACATCTTTAATAAATAACAATGTTTATGATATTTATTTAAATTCATTAGTTTTAGAAAATGTTTCATGCTCAAGTTCCATTCTCAATTATTATTGGATTTGGAATCGTATAATCGTCCATTAAAATAATCATTCACATAGGAAGATAACTACAAAATGGTTAGTTAGGGGTCTAACTAATCTTGAGTTCCCAATTGATAAAGTCTGTACCTTTTTCAAAAAGGGAAACATCACAATGATTATTTTAAATTAAAGAAGGAAGTGTCAACTTCTCAAACTCTCAAAGACTTAATGGTATGCACTATGTTTATATTCATATAGATGATCAATCTTGATATAATTGGCTATAAATTATAGCTCAAAGAATTGAAGCCTACTCTTACACCATGTATTCTACGTCTATAGAAAATCATAGTGGACTTAGAATTAAGTCCTCAATAATTGATCATAGATTTGAGTTTGAAAATAAATATTTTGAATCCTTTTTCACCAAAAATGTGTAAACTAATAATTATACTCTTGGGACCCTCACTAGAATAAAGGTTTAGAAAAGATAAATATAAAATTACAAGATATAGCTTAGACCTTGTCGAATGAGTATGATCTACTAAACTATTTCTGGGAAGATGTTGTCAATACAACCTAATACGTTATAAATAGAGTCTTGATCAAACCTGTACTCAAGAAGAACCTTTATAAACTATGGAATAATAGAAATCCTAAGGTTAATTAATTTAGATTTTTTTGGTTGAAAAGTACTTATTCTTAATACTACGGATAAATTGGACTCATTTTCTACCAAAATTGATTAAGGAATTTTCCTTGGTTATTAAATATCTAGAAAATACTATAGATATTTTAATAAGAATTCCCAAACTGTGGAAGATTTAGTTCATGTAAATATTTATGACACAAGTTCACATGAGAATAATACCTCCCTATAAAACATTGAGGATTATTTATTTTATCTGAATATAAATTCAAAACCATTAGATTCTATTGTCAAATAGTTAGAAAAATCATCCAGTTCTGTAGAATTTCCAAAACATCCAAAATAAAAACCTTAAAATCCAAAAGTAACCAGTCAGTCCTTTTCTAGAGTTATTAGGACCCAAATGTACCATCCTTTATATGCTGTTATAGGTGATCTAGATTGAGGAACACAAACTAGAGATTCTACAAGAAATCAGTTTATACGTCAATATTTCTTGTCTTTAATTAAACCAAATAACATCAATGAAGATGTTAATGATGAAATATAGGTAATATATATGAAACAAAAATTAAATTATTTTGAAATAAAAAAGTGGGAACTTGTAGATAGAACCAAGGAAACCTTGGATATTGGCACAAAATCATTGTTTAGAAACAAGGTTGATGAGTTCAGACATATAGTTAGAAACATAGATATAATTAATCAAAAGTTTATAGTTAATAATAAGGGATAGGATATCTGTAAACCTATTCAGTTGTATCTAGACTTGAGTACATAAGAATCCTTCTTTCTTATGAAGCTCATGTGGATTTCAATATTTATCAAATGGATGGAAATATTTCATTCATAAATGGTTTTGTAATTGATGATTTTTTTCTAAAAAACCTTATAGTTTTCAAAATACCCATTTTCCAAATCAAATTTTTAAATTTGAAAAATATTTATACGGTTTGAAACAATCTCCTAGAGCTTGGTATGACAGGCTTATCGATTTTATTATTTCAAAATGACTTTCAAAAGGTATATATGATCTTAATATTTTCATAAAATGAATTTTAAAATATGGATTAGTAGTAAAAATATGTGTTGATGATATTATATTTGGATCATTAAGAAATTATTTACGTACTGATTTTTCAAAAATTATGCAAAATGAATTTGAAATGAGGTTAATGGGTGAACTCAAATTCTTTCTTGGATTTAAAATCATTCAAAATAAAGATGTAATTTTTTTTAAATCAAAGTAAATAAAAAATAGATATTTTAAAATTTTTTAACATGTATAACACTATGATAAGTTGTACTCCTATATGTCCCACCTATAAATTGGATCTTGATGAAGCTAGGAATTAAGTTGATCAAACCAGTCATAGAGGTATGATTGGAATTATTGTCTACGTGAATTATAGATGACAAGATTTTATGATTATCATGTCTATATGTTCTCTCTTTCAAGAATATATAAATGATTCATACATAAATGATGTTAAAATAATTTTCAAATACCGAAAGTATAAAACCAATTGAGGATTGTTTTACCCAAGTGGATAAGCATTTGTTCTAGTTGGTTATTCTGATGTTTATTTTCGGTGGATTTAAGTTAAATAGAAAAAGAACCTCTGGAACATGTCAATTTTTAATGATTCTCTAGATTCAAGGTGTAGTAAAAATAATTTTTTTCATTATCTACTTCTAAAGCTAAATACATAGCATTATGTAGTTTCTATGCACAAGTTTTTTGGATGGAAACCACTTTACAATACTATGGATATAAATTCTGACATGTCCCCATAAAATTCCACAATTAAAGTGAAATAAATATATCTAAGAATAAAATTTCACATTCTAGGACAACACACATTGATATAAGACATCACTTTTTGAGATACCATTTTCAAAGAATATATATCACTATTGAGTTTGGCACAGAACATCAGTTAAGTGATATATTCACTAATCCTTTGAATTATAAGGGAATGAATTATATCAATCATGAAATAGGAATGATTAAATTTTATTTAGTTTAATTGTTTATAGAAAGATCATTGTGGTGAAACAACATTTTGTTTGACACAACGTTGTAGTTGACACACAATTGGATTACCACAACGTTGGCTTGTCATGTCACTGTTCTTTCATTCCTTTGTGTTTTTTTTGTTTACCAGAATTGAACCACCAATTTAATTTTTTTTGATTTATTTTGATTTCATAACCTAATACATATATTTTACTTTGTTTCAAAATATATTTTTTGGCACCATTATAATTCTAATTTTTTTCCCAAATGATAAAAACAGTGCTTTTCCAATTTCCATCGCACCTACTCTCATGCCTTTCTCTCTCAAGCCTAGAAGAAACCCTTCATCTCCCAAATTTCATACCATTCAAACCCTTTCATTACCATCAACCAAGAATTTCTAACTAGTTTGTATGCCAAGGATGAAGAATTGTTCTAAGTCTTCTCCATACAATTCAAGACCAATGAAAAAGAAAAAGAGAAAGCCATGTGTGACAGCTACTATAGAACCTGTAAACCCTAAGCTTGAAAATGGTGTTGTAGTACCTAAAATGGAAGTTGAATCAAAATTGATATTGTCTAGAAATTCTCTTATGCTAAATGTCATTCAATACCAAGGTTGTTTATATTTGTTTTCTTTGAATTAAATACTATTTTAATGTAATCTTGTTCACGTTTTTTTCCAATATGATGAGTTTGGATTTTATGATGGGGATTAATATTGGATGAGATCATGAGTCAAAGGTCACCGATTAATATTTTCCTAAAAATAGTGGTCCAAATTCCTAGGAGTTCCTCATGAAGAAATTTATGATTATTATCATCTATTTTTTTCTAAGGATAGTGACTTCCTTATATATAAAGATTATTTTATAGAATTGATAGGTGATGGTATAAAAAAAAGACCAGTGGAGACTGAACTATATGGAGAGTGTATGATTCTATTTAAATTTATTCAAAACATTCTTTTACCTAGGAAATGTGATTTTAAAACATTTAGATATCAATGTTTCTCTTTTCTATGTCTTATGAAAAGTGTACAAAAATCAAATTTTGAAGATATCTCATGGTTCATTTGTCAAAGATGAGAAAACACACTTCAAGGTTTAACTCCTTGATTTATTGAAATATGATTTCATCCATGCTAAAGGCAAAAGGGTTTGTCTCACATGATGAGGATACAATTTTTGACTGTGGTGGTTTCTATATTTGATGAGCTATATGTTCAATAATGAGAATATGTTTGAACCCCATTAAGCGAGAGTGGGTTGGAGATAATGAGAAGTTGTATGATGAGCTTAACTCGGTAGATCATCCTACCAGACTGAGGGATGTATTTGTTCTAGGACAAGATCATGATGAGGTGTATAATACTTTGATGAGGAAGAAGATGGTGTTTCAAATGAAAAAGTGTAAAAATAACCATATGCTGATGAAGGTAGTGATCTAGACATATCTATTAAATCTCTTCCCATCACTTTTTATGCTCCCATACCTTCTATGAATATACTTAAGAGAGAAATGTTACTAAAAAATGATTAATATAAGACTAAATTCCCTAGTGAGGATCATTTCAAAAGTTCTATATCAACTAAGGAAGATGATACAGATGAGAATGAGGATAGAAATAATAATGGGGAGGATGAAGAAGAATAGGATAATGGAAATGGAAATGATAATTAAAATGGAATTGATGATGATGATGATGAGTTTGACCCTGATGGTTATGTTAGAAGAATGAAAATAATAGATGTTGTGATTCCCCAAGAGCGTAAATAGAATGATGTAATTTTTGAGGGGGAGTATCTCCTTTTATAAAAATAATTCAAAAGTATTATGATGTTGATTGAACTGAAGTGAGATCTTCTTATGATGGTCATACTATTTTTTATTAAGATATGGTGGAACAGATGATTTTGAGTGCTGTTCTAGAATAGAATGTGGATGAGAAAGATAAAAAAAAGATGATTTATTTTGAGAAAGTAAATAATGAACACTTTGGTTTCTTGGATGTTGAGTAGATTCCAGTTGACAACCATGTATAATATGAACATGTTGTTATCCATAATGTTGATGTAAAAATCTCAGGTGTTCAGAATCTTGATGTCGAGATGGAAGAAGTTCCAGTTGGAGGACTGATAAATTCTACCCAGAGTGATGAGATAGCTACTTTTACCCTAACTAGCATTACACCTACCTTTAATATGGTACACATTATTCATGATGTTTATTTTTTACCCATTCAAATAGATAGGTTGACAAAATTACAAATAAATTGTGTAAATTAAATAATGTAGGGTGTTCACCAAAGGATTGTGGACTTGAGGTTTAGAATGAAGGAGATCCTAAGGGATATAAGATAACTCAAGTTGATTTTGATGGGAAGTTAGAAAATATTTTCTCAGTTATACCTCCTACAAAAGAACATTTTTCTCAATATCCACCTTTTGTTTTAGGTTTATATATCCACAAGGAGTTACTTAGATGCTTTAGGTGAACGACAGATTTATGATTTTAATAACTATTTGAATAATTAATTGACTCTCTTGAAAAAATTAAGTGAAAATGATTCCTGCTAGTTGTTTGAGTTGGTGGTTTTCCATAGACTACTAAAGATGATGCATCATATAAATGATATAGATATTTAATATAAGAGGATAATTGGTGAATTTTATTCTTTGAGAACTATATGGAAGAAATGTAATATTAATTTTCAACTAGTATGTATGCAATTCTTGAAAGTGTTGAAAACCTTACCTCATTGGCTTCTAGATCAAGTGATCCTCTAGTGTTTGATGTTGAAGTGATCATATATCCTATCAGAGAAGAGTTCAAAACTACCTCAACCAGTACTTCTAGTGTAATTCCTAATTAACCCCAAGAAACCTTGAGTTGAATCGGATATAATAGTGAATATGTAATTAAGTCGATATACTCGCTTTCTCGGGACATGAAATCAGACATGGAGTCTATAACCAAGGCATTTAAGTATTACCTCTCAAGGATCTATACAAAGCATTCCATGGAAGAAAATTTAAAATTCTTGGATAAATTTTTTATGATTCCCCCTATTAATCATGATTTTAAGGAAGAAGTGAGTAAATTGAAGGACATGACTCTAGTGTTGAGTAATTTTATAGAGGAAATAGGTGACTTCTATAGTTACCCAAAAAGAGGTGTCCAGATTCTTATGGATTTTATTGACCTAATGAATCTGTTTCTTCATGATCATGGTACTACAGTTGTTTCTTGGGAATCTATTCCTATCACCTAGAGGCCTCTCTTAGACTTGGTGTTACCATGTATCCTCGAGGACCTCAGCCTACCTAGTTCCAGCCTTTTCCCATGTCCCCTATATAGTTTATGAGGAGACATAGGCCATTTATTATTCTTGAGAAACACCCTCTATGAGCTATAGCTGGAAATCCCACTGGCGTACAATCTACTCTACATTGAGATGATCTTAAAACCTCTAATAAGGAGAAATAAAAGTGCAAAATCAAAGAACCAATGTACCCCTATGAAATTTTTTGACTTTGTTTGTTGGCTTAGACAATGCGGCTTTGATGAGACTTGGTTTTTCATAACATTTTCATAAAAATTTTGAACGCCTTTGATGTTTCTAAATATGTTATCAACATTGATTTTTTTCTGATTTTAATGCCTTTATTCGAAAAATATTTACCTTTTTTACAATCCCAAAAGGGGTAGAAACTACCAGTATGACATTTATTTCTGATCTAGTTTCGATTATTCTTGTTACGTTTCTTTGGTACCTTTGATACGATATGGTCTTAACCTTTTTATATTTGAAACTGGATAATTACCTTTATTTTATTTTTATTTATCTTTCAAACCATATGTACATACTATGAATGATAAGTCATAATTTATATTTTTGATCTCACCTTTGATATCATGTTTTATATTTGTAATACTTTTTATTCCATTATTTATGATAATCAAAAAGGGGGAGATTGTTTAAATACTTTTTTTAATGATAATGAAATCATGATTATAATGATATTAATGCATGAAATGTTTTTTGTACATATTTCATAATATGAGATAGGTGATGAAATTGACTATGTATGAGTCCCCACCAGTCACTACTATGGAAGAGTCACTGTTGTGGTTAAGACACCGTCAACCTATCACACCAACAAGATAGACTCACCATAAGGATATCTTACCATCACAATATCGAACTACTTAACAAGAAAATCCATAATGTTGAGACACCATCACATATGAGTCACTGCGGTCCATGAATCAATATCAGCATGAAAATCATGCTAAGTCTAAGACACCATTTGATGGCACACCTCCAGAGTAAGAAATAGGTATTATATGACTCACCTCTAGGCTGATATACCATCAGAGGACACATTAACAACCTGACCTATCACCAGCAGAGACAATACTAGTGTTGTGATATTTTTTCTATGTACAAGACACTACCAGCTTTGTGTCACCATAACATGGTGACCTCGCTAGAGTAACACACTATCATATCAAGACACCACTAGACTCTCACCAATAATCTAAGACACCGATAATATTTTACTAAATTATACTTATTTTGAATTATCACTAATGTTTAGTTTGTAAAATTTAATTCCAAATTCTATATTAATGATTCCATCTTATATTTTTGAAAAATTTAATTGAAGAGGATGTCTGGTGTTTTGTACATGGAAATAGAATATCTGAATGCATATGGATATTCTACCTATTACTATAGTTCTGAAAGGATGTAGACTCCATCATGTGATTCATGTGAATATAACAATTAGAGATCTCACTTACTAAAAACACAAATTGAGATGAACCCGTCTTCAATAACATAAATATATTTCACTTGTCTGGGAAGATGAACTACTTCATTACATCAAGAGCCTTCCTGAAGTCTAGAATAAGAGTCTCCGATACTCTATTCTTATGATGTTTTTGAATAGAACCCGATCCAAGATTCACTTAAACATCAAATAAAGAGTCACAAGATACACTACAAAATACCGTGCATTTCAATATTTACATTTTTAGATTTCTCATCCATGTATATTTATTCTTTATATTTTTAAATGTGTGTATGAATA
Source organism: Viscum album (assembly GCA_963277665.1). Classification (NCBI taxonomy): domain Eukaryota; kingdom Viridiplantae; phylum Streptophyta; class Magnoliopsida; order Santalales; family Viscaceae; genus Viscum; species Viscum album. Next base: position 403,481,082 of record OY728167.1, read on the forward strand.
TTAAATTTTATAATATGCACACTATCTCATGTGTTGAACTAAAAGATACCTCATATCTTATCAATTCTGTTATACCTTTTTACTCCCATATAAAATAGTAGGATAGTTCCTTTTTTGGCCTGTTTATTTTTTCACCCACTAATAAGTGTGGAAGTGGTCATGTGTGACCTAAGAATTTTTAAACTATTATAAAACCTGATTCAGGTTGTGGATCAACATTTTGGTTTTATATAAATTAATTTTTGGTAAGTGATCACCAAGTGGGGAGGACTAAGTCTCAACCTTATACTGAACCTATTGTTTCAATTTCCACTATGTGTTTTTGTTTACTTTATTTCTTATTTTATAACTGAAATCATTTAAACCAAAAAACTCTATTAATTTGATTGTTAATATTTATTAGTGTTTTTAAGGTTTTAATTAAGTAATATAATTTCAAAGGACAAAGTAATAATATATATTACATACATAAGAATTAATTAATCTTTCATAAACTTTTTAAAAGATTAGATCTTATAATGATTAAATATATTAAATAACTGGGTCATTTTAAATTAACTAGGGGATTTCAAATTAATCTTTTTTAAATAGACATTTTTATTGGGTACTCAATTCACCCCCTATTGAGATATTTACATCAACCAACACATATGTTTTTCGAAATGGAAGAGAAGTAGTTAGGGTTCCTTTTAGATATGATAATATTCATTTCATAGCATTAAATATATATTTTTTTGGATTTTAATGAAATATTTCACAATGATATACTGAAATCATATTGTCTTGTTTACTTTTAGTAAGGTAAAAAAAATTCCAATAATTCCTCTACATAGCTTGTTGTCAACTAGTCTTCCAGTTTCATCCGAATCATGTTTGATATAAGAACTCATTGGAGTTGAGTAGGTCTTACTATTTTAATTTCCAATCTTCTTATATAAGTCCATTATGTATTTAAATTGCTTTAAAATGTCTCCAAAATATTTCTAATAAAATTGGAATCCATGGAAATAATTTATTTCACCAATCATAATCAATTAAATTTTTTTCATATGTTTGGAAAATTCGTTGCCCAATTTTGGGTTTTTTATATGAAAAAAACATATTCTACATATATTAGAACTAAAAAATATCATTGAAATACATTTTCTTATATATAATAGTATGTTATATTCCTACTATAATACCATTTGATAAATTAAAAAAACATAGTAACTCATACCATTACCTTAGAGCTTGTTGGAGTCTACATTGATCTTCTATAAGTTTATGCACAAAATGTTGAAAATAAGTATCTTTAACACCAAGAGATTGCTATACATAAACTTCATCCATTAAAAATAAATATAAAATTGTAGATTTGACATCCATATGATATAAATTAAAATTCATTAATGATTCATATTCTATAAGGATTCAAATAGATTCTAATCTTGTTATAGGAGAAAAATATTCTTCATAATCTATTCATTCTTCTTGATTATATCCTTTGGATTCCAATTTGGATTTATTTTTAGTTATTATATCGTGATCATCTTGTTTTTTTATAAAACCCTATTTTTTCTAATTATAGGATAGTTTGAGTGTCCTTCAACTAATTCCAAAAATTTATTTCTTTTGAATTTATTTAGCTATTATTTCATTACTAATAACCAACTTTCTTCATATAAGGATTATTCCAAAAAACTTGGATCTAATTAGGATAAAAGGGAAAAAAATCTAATATATTTCCTATGTTTTTATGGGTCATACTCCTTCATATATGATTTATAAACCTATTTCTAATAGATTGTCTTTAATGATTCTAGGTACTCCAAACATCACACATTCTAGTTCACTAGTATTTACCCTTATTGGATATGTTTTAAAGTAATCAAGATCAAAATAATCATCTGTGTTTTCATTAAAGAGAGATTAAGGACCCATATTTTGTAATTAATCATTTTGATCATTAATTTGAATCATTTTGGGACTGAAAGGATCACTTTAATCAAACATTTCATGAGATGATTCTTCAATAATTATATACCTTTTACTAAAAACTATATAAGAATTGGATGTAGTTGAATAGAATATGAAGATCACTTCTCTAGTCTTTGGATAGAACATTCCCTGAATATCCTAGGTTTCCAAGATGTAAACCTTACATAAAAATACATTTAAGGATCCTAACTTAGTTTTTCTATTATTCCAAAACTCATATGGTGTTTTAATTATTATAGACCTTATTAGTACTTTGTTAATGATATAACATGATTTATTAATAGCATCATCATAGAAATGAGTTGGAATGTTATATTAAGATAGATTAGTCCATGAAATTTAAGGGAATATCCTATTCCCCATTTTGACACTGTCATTTTGTTGAGGTGTCCCAGGGTATAGAATATTTGCTTAATTCATTTCATAGAAAAATATGAATTAAATTCATAATTCTCAAACTCGCCTCCATAATCACTTCTAAAAGACAAGATTTTGATATCTTTTTTATTGTCTCACATGTTTAAAAAATAAAATAAAAATAGAACATTCTTAACATTTTTATATTAAAAAGTAAACCCACTTAAATCTTAGAAAATCAACAACCAACACATAAAAAAATGATTTACCAACAATACCTGTAGTTATAGCGGTTTTGAGAAAATCTATATGGTTAAGATCAAGAGGTCAATATGCCGAAACATATTTAATTGGTCTAAAAGTTGAATTGTGTAACTTTCCCATTTGGCATGCCTCGCATAGCTTCTCTCTAGCCAATTTATGATCAGGAAAATTAGAAATCAAATTTATTTTAGTCAACATTCTACAAGAAATGACATTGTAATGTCCAATACTTCTATTCTAAATAAATGATTCATCAATTTCATCATTTAAATAGCTTAATTTTTTTCTACCCAGTGTATTAAGATACAATGTATAGAAATTGTGTTATTTGGGTCCTTTAAACATGAGACATTTATGTTTAAAAACTATGAAGATATTGTTAGAAAAATAAAAAGTATATATATCATCACAAAGTTGATAAATACTTATCAGGGTTTTCATCAACCATTATTCTGAAGTACATTATTGATGAGAATAGACTAAGGTATTCAAACTGATCCAATAACAACAATCATTCCATTCGTATTTTCCCCAAATATGACATATCCTCCATTTAATTTTGATAGAGAATGAATGTTGGAGTAATCTACACTCCTGTTCCTTGAGCAACCAGTATCTATAAACCATTTTTTATTCATATAGTGAGTTCCCTATTAATAAAACAATATATTTTTTTGGTAAAAAATTTATTTTGGGTCCAGAAATATCAGATATAATAGATCTGTGAATCTAGAATTTCTTCTATGCATTAGAAAAATTTTCATCCTATTTTAAAAAAATCTTTTTGAGGATTTTTTTTTGATTCCACAAACTATAGGATTTATAAAATAATTGTTTTTTCAAAATATCCTATTTCTCTGCCATGAAAACAAGTAAATTTGGGAATTTGTATATGAGGATATGATCAAAAGGTTTTCTAAAGAGATTAAGACCTTCTACTTGGATTACAATTAAAATTTTCTCTTTTTGGGGTTTATTTTGACCAATAATATTGTTTAAATAACCATCCCATTTTTTGAAGACACTTGAATAATTTTTGAAATTTTAAACCTCCTTATTTCTATTTTCTATTGTTTTAACTTGTTCATATATCAAGACAGAGATTTTTTCATTTTCTTTTTAATTATAGGATCAGATTGTTCAGATTATCTTCTTCACTAAAAATTTTATTATAATAATTTCGAAGGGATTTTATTTTATTTTTTAGACTTATGTACATTATTTACAATATGGTTTAGTACTCATTTATTTCATTGTATGATAAATTTTAATTTTTTGATCCATTTCTATGCTCAGATGAATAATAACAATGTACCTCATCTTACTAATCAATAAATAATATGTTGGACTTATAATTTATAGATTCATATTCTAAGACTGGGGACATGAATATTTAAAATCACTCCCTTTAACCTTAATATCTTTCTTGGATTTTTTATATACAGTTTTAAAGTAATATTTCTTTTCTATCTTATTATCACATTTAATTTTCTAACAGTTAGTTTTGATGTGCCTGACATTTTTCATTCCTAGTATCTTAAAACATTAGTGTTTTTCTTCACTTTCTTTTCTTGTTAAATGATCTTCTGAAACCTCATCTCATGTTAATGTACCTTTTGAATTTTTGAGCAAATAGATCCACCTCATCATTTGATTCATATTTTATTGAGAAATATTCTTATTTAAATTTTTCATAGATATGTACACATTTGTTCATCCTATCATCTTTAGAATTAGAGAATTTTATAGAATAATTCTCTTTCATGATCTTCTTATTATCTTCTCTTATAGTTTCCATTTCTACGTTACACATCATGAGGGTTCCAATAAGAAGTTTTATCACTAAATTTTGACTACTATATATGTTTTGATAGAACATGAGTTTCCACTCCACTTTATTGGTAATAATTTGAGAACATTCAATTCTTATTCATGTTCAGTGATAGGAATTCGTAGAGAACCAATTTTGTTCACAATATCATTGAGTCATCCATTTAGTTGAGTAATTATATATCCATCTCCCACTTCTAATGTGTCGAACTCAAGATTAGTGGTATCATATATAAGTTATGTCAAGTTGTCAATGCATTTATATGAATTTTCTATAATAGTACACATTTCGTATTCTATTTGACATTGAGATATTTGGTAAACTCATCAGGTTATAACACACAGATGACAGTGTTCCCTGATTTGGAGCTCTGGTCATAATTGTTTCCATATCCATCATCCCATGTTTGATGTTCTATGTTAGAAATTTTATAGGGATTAAAAAATTTAGACCAAGGTTATTTATTTTAATGATCATGTGATCCGTATAAGTTTTCACCATTAAAGTACGAAGCTCTATCCATTGACATACCTTCTCAGTTATAGTCATACCATCCAATTGAATATGTATATTTGGAATTCAACCATTGATAGTTGTAAAATATAAATTCATAAGATCTAATAACAATTGTTGTCCTATATAATTAATGACTTAATAACTCAAGAGGTTGGGGTGAATAGAGTTCTTGAAATTTTATTAAACGTTTGACCACCCTCTTTGAATTGTGAATGTTCATTTCTTTCCTTAAGAGTGTATGTTGCAGAAATATATCACCCACAAATGAAATTGAACAATGAGATTTATATTGTTTATGGGAATATAAATCACCTATTCAACTCCACCAACACTCTTCTCCTTGATTTTGGTTATTTTCAATATAACACAACTTTTAATAGGGGATCCTTATTGAGTACAAGCAGTTTCCACTTAATACAGAAAACCAAGATATTTTGACTAGGCTCTAACATTATAAGAAATAACCTCAATATTTATGACACTCTTCTACTGAGTGAAAAAATCATATAATAATCAACATTTAATTGGAACTTTTATAGAACAATGTTTCAAGAATAAACTGATTGTAAGGGAAGATTCATATTGAGTGTATGATCGACGTAAAGGTGAAACTCTAGATGATCATCAGTGAAACTGATATAATTTATAAGTACAATATGAATTTTTTTCTTTATTATCTATTTATAGGTCTCCATCATTTTTCTATATGGTGTCCCAAAATAAATCAATTATCTCTCTTCCTCTCTATTTTCCTATATCTATTATTTTTTAGTATCTAACTGATCATTTTATATACTTTTTAATATTGAATGTGAGATAATTATAATGGTTTAATGAGACATGCAATGATCCTAATAAGATAGGATAATAAGATTTCTCATCAACACTTTCCAAATATAGAATTTATTTTGTGATCGTGATGTCAGAGATCTTCTCATTCATTTAGTCTTCATATTCCTAGAAAGCTATGTGCAGATGAATATTTCTTCAAATGGATAATCAAATTTTGATGTGCTTTAAAATGTATGAAATTTAATATAATTAGATTAGAAATATAATCCTGGCGATCCATAATACCATATCTTCATAGGATATTGACTTAAATCTAGATGCATTATAATATTTCATTTATAAGATAAAGTGTTTCTTCCATATAATATTAGATATATTGAATTTAGTGTATGAAAATTCTTCATCATAATATATAGTGTTATTGCGTGGTAACATTTATTTTCATTCAACTTCTCCTAACTATGAATATTATTTTTGGAAGATAGTTTCCTTTTATAGTCTGATTCTAACTATATTATATGGCTCAAGAAACTTGGTCGAACATCATAAGATAAAGTCTTACATTCCACTTTCCGATTTCAAGAAACTAAATTCCTCAATTCTCATAAGATAAAATACTTGAAAAACTCTTGTGCACATAGCGTATAATAAATATAATTTGAAACACTTAAGGTTTACATGTTAGTATAAAGGTATGGATTTTTTGAATCACTAAAACACATAATATAAGGATATATTGAAAATATACTCTTTCAAAATTCATATGTTATTAAAGGTCAAATAATATAGCGTATAGTCTTCCAAAATTATTTATGGACCATCACCACTATTCAGTAGCCTCTGAAATATGAGGGGGCATAATTAATGTCCTATAAATACCAAGATTAGATCTATTCATGATGATCAATCTAGAGAATGCACACACATTACAATAAGTTTGTTTTTCTTTCAAGGTTCTATGTATTTCATTTATAAAATGGTTTTCTTATTTCTAATCGTTTAATTCTATTTTACAATTTTATTTCTAACCATATTCTCTTATAGATACCACAACCCATATGATTTTAAAATTAATTTACTATTACATATATATGTATATTTCTTAATTGTTCTTATCTAAATTTTATTGAAGATATTCATCATTCATTTTAATTTCATGATTATGGATAAATGAAATATTTATCAAATACTTATGAGTTCTATACAATCTATTTAATTTATTGTTTTATACTTGGATTCATATTTCCTTTTAAACACATGTATTTAATCAGCTATTGAAATTAATACGGGGAAAAGATGATATATTAATTATTTTTTAAAATATTCAAAATTATATAAAGTCATTTCAATTTTTCATAGAAATATATTGTTGATAAAAAAATATATATAAATAGATGAAAAATTGTGTATGTTAATATTTGGTAGTTTTCATCATCTCTCTTGAAAAGGTAGTAATGTCATATTTTTTTACATCTATTGAGGGATTATGTAAAGCATTTATACAATAACTTTCTATCATCATGGAACTAGTGTTGCCATAATAGATAATGTCTCAATTTTTTTTACATTGATGTTGATGAAAATTTTGTGACCACACAAATTGATAAATAATAATACATTAATAAGGATGAATAAATACAGATTTATGGAAAAATAGAATATTTAAATATATTATTTGCTGTTGATTTTATTAAATTATATCTCTTACAGCTATAAAATCCCAAAAATAACACATTAAAAAATGTAACCATCACACTAACTAAATATTATTAGGAATACATGATCATTCATTTGGAATACTAAAGGCTATAAGATCATTTTATCAATAAGATCTTATGGAAGGTTGATGAGTTTAATTTCATCTAACCATAAATTGAGTATCCATCCCATTAATTTGAAAATATGACCAATTGGATTTCCCTAAATATAGTAAATCACTAGGATAAAGATCCTATAAAAGTCTAAGATAAAAATGATCAAACATTTATAAGAATAGTAAATTTTATCTTCTATGATGGCCCAGATTAAAATGAATTTTTTTTATAAGAATGGTTTTTGATGTGTTCATTCATATGTGTATTGAACAAGGATATATAATCTAACTTATTAATGATATCCTTATCATCATGTTTGGATCACGTCAAATATAATCCTTGTTCTTACATAAAATTTGACGGCATGGGTAATTTTTCCACCCAATGATGAAAGATTATAGGATATTAAAAAAGACGGGTCATGTGTGTTAGTTCTACAGGAACATCATTCATCTACTCAAATAGTTTATACATGCTAAAAAGTACACATGGAAATTATCATTAGGATTAATAGATTTCATTGGGATATTACCTATTAAAATCATTTAATATTAGAGATTTAACTTTACTACCGCCAAATATTTTTCAATTTGAGATGAATTTCTATATTTAAAATCTATTTCCATAAAATCATAAATCACTACATGATGACCAATATCATCATTAGGATTATATTTTTCCATAAAATTGTTATTGTAATGGAAAAATCTAATAGTATTGGTTGAAATGTTTATACTACCAATTAAAAATCCAAAAAAAAAAACATTTTTCCCTTAAATTTAAAATATTAAATTTTCCAGATAGATTCCTAAAAAAACATTATAAATATCTTGAAAAATATTTTACATATGGAATATTGGGTGTGTTCAAATAATACCCTCCCTCTTTTATGGTCCAATCACACCAACACCATCACACTTACATTAGGTTCTCTTTATTTTTATATATACGTGACTAAAGTGGTGCTACCTATTTAATTATAATTACAATCAATTTGATGGAAATGTATGAGAAAATAAATCAAAAATAATTATCATAGTTGTAGTTAAATGAATTTGATATCCGTGAAAAAATGGAATTATGGTAATTGTCTTGAAACGATATTCACTTAAATCATTTGTTCAAAGTGTTTAATAAAAAACATTACCTCAAATAATTTTTACATGGTAATTTAGTGGGGGAAGTACCCATTAAAAGGAAATAATTGATCAATAGATTGAACAGACACTATAATTGATGAAATTTGTTTTTTTATACATGTGAGTCATGACTCTAAAGATTAATCCAGTTGAAAAGTTCATTCAATAGATTAACACCTTACAATGTGGTGATTGATGTGTTCACTTATCATGAAGAAAATGATTTTATATAATTTAGATTATTAGAAGATGATTGGTGGATGTTTCTATCCTTTCATCAGTGGGTGTATGTATATCATTGGATTGTCACCAATGAATGGATAGACCTCTTCATCTTATCACTATTAGATTAGATATAAATTTTCAACCTTTCACCATTGTATAAAAAAATTACGATGTCATATCACTTATGGATAGATTGATGCCACTATCATATCACTATTATATGGATTTACATCTATGAAATTTCACATGTTAATTTGATATACATATTTATCTTTTCAACATTGGATAGTCGGTTGTCACCATCTTTTTACCAAGTGAACAATTCTTGTCATCAGACAATCAGGATTATATTAATGGATGCCTCTAGCCTATCATCAACCGAGCGAGTACCATATATATAGTATAACTAGAAAATGGATGAACAACATGAACCTATTAATGGAGGATTATATATAACTTGGAGGCATATCACTAATGAATGGATTAGTGTATATGGACTATCCTTAATATAGGTATTTATGTTAGTGGAAAGTCACAAGTGGGAAGATATATTTTTCTATATTTTCAATATTATGTGTATGGTTATCATAATAATGTTACATGTGGATGATTATAAATCATTTTCCTAACACTAGTTAATGGATGGATGTTTCCAAAATAATACTAGTAACTGCATAGATATCATTGACCTATCATAAATGAATGAATCTATTTTTTCATCACTAATTGGAGGTTGATTTTGGGTTCTAGTTAGGAATGGGATCATGATATGGGATTCATAAATATACTTGTGAGGGAATTAAAACCTATATAGTTTAATCCAATTTAATGAGGGATAAGGAACCTCTTAGGGTAATGTGATAAAGACCATTGTAGTTCTTTTTAATAACATGCATCCAAAACTATTTTTTCTTGCACTTTAATTTCATGTGTTATGGATCATTTCTAATAGGTTCAAAGTCATTTGAAATTGACTACTACTCAAGAGGTTCATTGAAACTATTATTTTTAAACATATTCATGAGTGCACCATTTTTATTAAGGCTTATATCAGATTATCATTCTAGAGGATGGAAGGATCAGATAAATTTTTATAAGATATCAACAAAGAAATAAATCTCATATACTTGGACCTCAAGAGATTAAGAGGTAAACTCCCAACACCAAATTTGTGGATTTATATTATCAGTAGATCCATAAAATTAGAGGGAAATTAATTTATATAAAAAATAAATTAACTATACTAAGATTTTTCATTTATTATATGTGGGTAATATTCTATAATTGAAATTTTCTAGGATGAGTAACTTGGGCCAGATTATGCTCAACTGGTTTCTTAAGGATAGAGATCATTTTTATAAATGGAATATAAGATTATTTAATAATTGAGGTTCTTATTGGATAGAGAGAAAACTGGTGGGAGATCTCTAAGATGATTCGTCAATATCATTTTCAATGTATTAAATAATTTGTGGGGATCATGAGTGTATTTATTAACTATGTCATGAAAATTAGTGTCCCATCTAATACTCTTAGGTGAGAATATAATTCATGGGTTATTCCCATAGTAAAAGTATTTTGACAGGGTATTTTGAGACTCTAGAAAAAAGGGATAAATTCATCCTAGATATATGATTTCTGGTGATGAATGTAGCAACCCATGCTTCCACGATATGATTCTCTTTGAATAATACAATAGCGTGTGTTGTATGCAACTTCGAGATTCTAACACACCGCGACCAATCAAAGTAGCCGTTAGGAATAGTAATACCCACTTTTTGAAATTTTATAAATTTTATCTCTCAAAATGGACTTCATTTTTGAATTAGGAATATTTAAATTATCCTAGGGTAAAAGTTTGGTACTTTTCGGATAACTTTTATATTTTGATGAATAGTGAAAAATTACAAATTTTAATTAAAAACAATTTTTTTAATCAAAATAATTAATAGTGATAAATTATGAATTTAAGTGGTTTGAAAGTATATTTAGAATATATTTTTACCATTAAATACAATTTTGGTCATTGGACATAATTTCTCATTTAAATCGGACATAAACAAGTGTCAATCTTTTGATAGTTATTATCTTTTAAAAACACGCTTTTTGTTTTAACAACGAGAATTAATTTTAAATTAATTTCTATCACTTCTATGTTTTGAATTTATAAAAATGGATTCCATATTTATAATCAGGAGGCTTAAATTGTGTAAATAGTTTTCTTTTATTTTTATACATTTTGAATAATTACTTCGATAAATATTTTATTTACCATGGTTAAAGGGTAAATCCGATAAATAAGAGTAAAAAATGATATTATAATAATAATAAATTACCCTAAAACGTGTCCTAACCTTATTGGATGATGAATTTGTGACCATTATAATCATTGGGTCTATTTGGGGACCCCATGGAGCAACTTGTAGGTGATAAGGACACTTTTTATTAATTAAGTTAAAGTAAATACAAAAAATGACATAAACATATATCTTTTAGAAAAACAATTTTTACATAGTGTTATATATGTTATATTTTAGACTATAAATATTAATTAGAAGTATAAAAATATTTACTACATAATGGTATTTTATTTATAATTTTTAGACATTTAATAATTAAATTTATTTCTGACACAATAATGATGCAGTATTTTCCTTATTAATGAAAGAATCAAACGATTGGTATTATAAAGTTAAAATAAATATAATTTGAAAGTTTTGATGCCATACAAGAATTTTATTGGTTAATATGACATGTTAGGATTTCTTAAATGAATATTTTTATAATTAATAATGTTGTTAAGACTTTAATAAAAATCAATTATTAAATATTGTCAAAATTGATATAAATGAGTTTTAAAAAAAGTATTATATTATTAATTTATATTCTATTCCTAAAAATATAATGATCGGCCAAAGTACTTATATCATGATATTTTTATCATTAATGGACCACTTGGGTTTCTCTTGTATGTATATAGTAAGATTATTTACTATATAATATAAAAATACAAAGTGACATGGTAATTGTCAAAGTAATTAACTAAGAGTTAAAACTAAAAGATAAGGTTAATATAATGACCCAAACCTGTATAAAATATATTGGATGAAAGGATTTCGATCCATACCCACCTTATACTTTAAATAATACACTTTTGATAAATTTGATACTGAATTTAAATTTATTATAAATTAATACATTAAGTTTTTTCTAAAGAGCCCCTCCTCCCCCTTATAAAAGGACACCACTACTAACCAATTCTTCATAACTTCAAAGCCTTTTGGCTCAGCCAAAATCTACCCAAATACCCTCTCAAATATCCTCCCTTCACCCTATAGGAATTTCTTTAGTCATAAATCCAACCTATGGAGCCCTTTTGATCAAATCAAAAGGAAGAACCCGAAGAAGAGGTAATGTTTTCACCACCATTTTTCATGTTCCTTTCTTCTTTAGCTTCTTCATTATTTGTTATTTCCTTTATAAAATAATAAATCCAGTATCATATATATACTGTGATGTTATTATAAATATGGTACAACCATATTCAGTATTCTATCCATCCGTTGAATGACATGTCACCATACGTGCGTACGTACGACTTACCGTCTCCACGTCGTGGTGTAATTGTTATTAAAAATATTATTATTTTGTATGGGTATGATAATGATTTGTAATTTATGTAAATAATAAATATTAAATTATAATGATTCTTTATATAAGATATACTATCCAATTATATATTATTTTAATATCAAAATAATTATATTGTCGCTCGTGCGTACGTACGGATTACCGTCTCCACGAATGCGTTGAGATTCATTCCCCATCCTATCCATGCAATTATAATTCTCATTTGATGATTAAAAATAATGTTTAAGGACTTTATATCATTCTGTATATGAATAAGATAATATATATCCATAACAAACAAGGTTTATGTAACAAATTATATAAAATAAAATGAGTAAGTTAACACCCGAAACGACGATAATACTAACAATGGAATGTTAAAAGATCATATATGATATCATATTAATATATATGATTCTTGTATAATTTAATAAAAATTATTTAACAATTATACAGGAGGTTAAAATACCATCAATCAAGGAAAAGTATAAGGTAAGGGTTTATTTCACAATCTCTTCATTATCTGAGGTTGTTTATACGTAATTATCGACTGAGACCTCTTTATCATCCACATCCATGTTTCTTAAAAATGTATTTCAAAACATTCTTACTATTTTACAGAATATGGGTTAAGGTCATTTATACCCTTGTTTGAATTTTTTTTTGAAAATTATAAAGGAATCTTTCCATCATTTTCCAAACAACGTCCTTTTTAACCTTTTGGACAAAAGTAAGGTAAGAATGTCTTTTTTAACTTATACGGCAGGGGTGGCTATTTTCTACCATTATAAACTCGTCTAAGCATCCCATACAAGTTATAAGAATATTTTCAAAGTAAATGTTTAATTGTATTATTATTTTACTCTTTAATTATTTCAAAATAGAAATAGATATTTCACTAAAAAGGGTTTTGATTTCATCTATGTCAACATCCTTTGAGGAATTTTATGTTTATTTGAAGTTGATTTATTATGATACAAAAATTCCATATTTTATTGAAGGTTTTGTGATATGTTTGAGTGTGGATGTGCTATTTTTAACCCATTCATGGTTTATGGTTAAAGTAATGAAATTTTGTATGCTAGTTTTAATACAAAATTTTATTATATGATTATACCTTTTAATATGAGGAATGTATTGGACATAGTAAGTGACGGGTGGATCCCGCTATAGCTCCTAGATGCATCGGTAGGTCTAATGAGACAACTAGATGTGGAATTGGCTGAGTCCCTTTCCCTATTTGATTTATGGTTTTGGCCGAGGACTTGACAAAATGTTTCAGAATGTCCGACATTATACATTCCCTCATTATGGAAATAATATTGATGGTTCATGTAGTCATTCGACTGGTAGAATACCCATGATTATGTTTTATTATGGAATTATTTACTCATATCATATTCTTTCCATAAAAGTATTCATGTTTATTATTGGTAAAGGCATGTGGTTTCAATTATTTACAATGCTTAATATTTATGTTATTTTCTGTTGGAATACTTACCCTTATGGAGTGTTTTAGCTCACCCCATTTCTTATGTTTCATTTTTTCAGAATATGAAGAAGTTAGTAATGATTGAACTGTAGGTATAATCGAGGAGGCTCAGATGTTTGTAATGAAATATATTTGTGTTTTATTTCTCTTCAATCTTTAAAGTTGAACTTATGTATGAATCTTGTTTCCAAAAATAACTAATTAGTCTTTCGAGACATGATTTCCTTGTGATCATGAAAATGTTATGTAATAATGCACTGATTCTGGGTAACTAGGGTTGCAGCGTTACAGTTGGTATCAATGGGAGTTTAGTAAAAACCATGGAAACTCGGTTTAGATAAACTCTTATTAGAACACATATCCCTAAGATAGACTTTGAGGATTAGTATAGAAGAACTTCCTCGAATTTTGGTATTGTAGATATTTTGTGAGTTTTTCAAGAAATACCACCCTTTCTGGATCCAAGCAGGTAGAGGTGGCTCTACCACAGATATACCTAGGGATAAAACCCGAAAACACCGCATTGAGCTAGACTCAAACGGGAACTGGTGCACGACAATGGACCTTGGTGCACTCTTGGTTATGACACTCTCGGGGGATATGCTTAGGATAATTCTCATTTTCATTATGAACCATTATGAATGGTTTATGAGTATATACATCCTAAAAGAAAACATTTTTTTATGATTATGGGTTATATCCATAAATATTTCAATTTATGTTAAGTGTTTTACAAGTATGGAATTATGTATTTTGGTTCATAAACTGACGTAGTATATTCCATTGTTTAGAAATGGCACCTAGTGGAAGGAATGGTAACCGTATAAATGCATGCACCCCATGTAGGGATTGCCCTCCTGCTTAAGATAATTATAGTGGAGATGGTGATGCAACTGGTGCTAATCAGCGAATCACCATACTGGGACAACTGACTCAAGTTATGAATAATAACCTTACCCGTATGGAGCACCCAGATCCACAGCGTGGAGGATCAATGTTAGATCGCTTCATGAGGCCACAACCACCTAAAATCAATGGGAGTACAAATCCATTAGTGGCTGAGCAGTGGATAAATTCCATATAAATAATATTCAACGCTTTGGGGAGTTGTGAAAGGGAAAATGTTATCATGGCAGTTTACTGCCTCACTGGAGATGCTGATCAATGGTGGTCATTGATTCAAAAAAAAAGGAAGATGATGAAGTATCAAATATGGAATAGAGGGAGTTCAAAGATATTTTCATATAAAAATACTTTCCTCATGACCATCGAGTGGATATGGAAAGAAAATTTCTGAGTCTGAGGGAAAAGGAGGATGAGAATGTCGCTAAGTATGAGGCTAACTTTACAAGGTTAGCAAGGCATGCGGAAGATTATATATGTATCATAAGAAGTAAGATTGATCATTTATTTTATGGGTTAAATCTATTTCTCCATCGAGCATTAATATCACAATCCTTCTCATCATATGAAGATATTGTCTCGTGTGCTATCAAGACAGAAAAGGAATTCTCTAAGTCTTATGACTTTAAATCAAATCAAGAGAAGAAGAGATCTTCTGAACACTCTAGGAAGGGAAATAAGGAATCAGAGAAGAAGGGAAGAATTGAATTTCCACCATATGATAATTGTGGAAGGAATCACCTTGGTGCCTGTCTAAAAAGAAAAGGAGTATGCTACAAATGTGGATAGAAAGGCCATCTAGCTGGTGATTGTAAAGGAAAGAAAGACTCTACCAATGTTCAATGCTACAACTATAGGCAAATGGGAAATTATGCAAATGAATGTCCTAAGCGTCAGGGAAACATTCCTCAGAAAAGTCATTGGGACCATGTCCAAGCTTATGCAATCACTACTGCTGAGGTTGAAGCCCCGAAAGATGTGGTGGCAGGTAATTTAATGGTTTACTCAAGTTTAGAAAATGCTTTATTTGATTATAGATCATCACATTGTTTCATATATTCCCAGTTTTCTAATATAATTAAATATTTCCAATTTGATTTAACAAGGGAGTTTTCAGTTAAAACTCTAAAGGGAAGTATCATTGTTACAAAGTTCTTTGGATCCGTTCCCATTAGAGCACATAAATGTTCTTTATCTGCTGATCACATCATCATACCCATGACTTAATTTGATATAATCCTCAGTATGGATTGTCTTTCAAACCATGATGAGTAAATTTATTGTAAGAAGAAGGAGGTTACGATTTTTTATGATGATGATAAATCACACCTTATCTTTAGAGAAGAATCGTCACCACTTGATTTTTTATCTAGATCCACCCCCAGTAGATCAACTAAATTCAATTATCTGGGGGGAAGAGAATGAAATAACTGTGGGTGAGGAAAAGAATGTTCAAATAGAGGATGTACCTATTGTGAGAGAATATGTTGATGTGTTTCCAGAAGATTTACCTGTACATCCTCCATAATGAGAAATTTAGTTTTCCATTGATTTAATTCTAGGTTCAAGGCCTATATCGAAGACCCCATATAGAATGGTCACTGTGGAATTATTTGTATTAAAGAAACAGTTGGACGAATTGAGTTATAAGAGATTTATTCACCCTAGTGTTTCTACAAGGGGAGCCCCTGTCCTTTTTGTTAAAAAGAAAGATGGATCTATGAGGTTGTGCATTGACTATAGGGAGATCAATGCTATAATAATAAAGAACAGGTATCCCCTACCTCGCATTGATGATTTATTTGACAAACTGGATGGATCTCAATACTTTAAAAAGATTGACCTTCAATCTGGAAACCATCAGTTGTGTATGAAGAAATAAGACATTCCGAAGACCAAATTTCGAACTAGGTACGGGCATTACGAGTTTACAGTAATGCCTTTTGGGCTGACAAATGCACCCTCTGTTTTCATGGCTTTACTGAATAGAGTTTTCAAGGAATATCTTGATTACTTTGTATTGGTATTTATTGATGATATCTTGGTATACTCCAATATCTACAAAGATCATGAAAATCACTTGCGCATTATATTGAAGACTCCGAGAAGACATGAATTATATGGGAAGTTTAGCAAGTGTGAATTCTGGCTTCATGAGAATTTTTTTGGCCATATTGTCTCTAAGGAAAAAATCTATGTTTATCCTTATAAGACAAGAGCAATACAAGAATGGCTAGAACCGATGAGTATAACCGAGGTACGCGATTTTATTGGTTGACCAGGTTATTATTGACATTTTATCCATAATTTTCCCGATTGGCTAACCCATTAACGAAGCTCACACATAAATGGGTTAAATTTGTTTGGAAAAAAGAGTGTGAAGAATGTTTCGAAGAACTGTAGAGAAGATTAGTAAATGATCTTATATTGACTCGACCATCGGGGAATGATGGGTTCGTTATTTATAGTGATGCATCGAAGAAAGGACTTGGTTGAGTCCTTATGCGGAATGATAGAGTTATTTCCTATGTATCACGACAACTGAAAATTCATGAGAAAAAATATCCTACTCCATGATCATGAGTTAGATCCTATAAACATTGATTTTAATATTTGGATAAAGTATCTATATAGTGAAAAATGTGAGATTTATACTAATCACAATAGTTTGAAGTATATTTTCTCACAGAAAGAACTCAACATGAGGCAAAGGAGATGGATTGAACTACTCAAGGATTATGATTACACGATACACTACCACTCAGGGAAGGAAAATAAGGTGTTAGATTCTTTGATTAGAAAGGATCATGGAGTTTTGAACAAGATGAGATTTGAAAAGGATCCTATATACATGGATCTAGTAATAATGGATATGGGAATCACCATGGAAGGAGAAACATCAATTATTTTTCAAATGGTTGCCAAAACATATTTACTAGAAAGGATAAAGAGTTCTCAGACTGATGATGAAGAGTTTCAAAAGAAGATTAAAGCTGTGAATGTTGGGATATTGAGTGACTATGTGTATGAAGATGGAATTTTGAAATTTGGGAGGAGACTTTGTGTTCCTGATATACATGATCTAAAAAGGGAATTGTTGGACAATGCTCATAGTTCCAATTTATCTATATGCCCTGGGAGCAACAAAATGTATAGAGATTTGAAGGAACGTTTTTGGTGGGACAACATGAAGAGGGAGATTGTTGATTTTGTGTCAAGGTGTATGGTTTGTCAACAAGTGAAAGCTGGATGGAAACATCCTGGTGGATTATTGAAACCACTTCCCATACCTGAGTGGAAATGGGACAATATCATGATGGACTTTGTCATGGGACTACCAAAGACTCCTAGATGGAATGATGCAATATGGGTCATTGTTGATCATCTTACCAAATCAGCACATTTTCTTGCTATAAGAGAAGATCTACCACTCAAATTTCTAGCAAGGGTATATATTAATGAAGTTGTGAGACTTTATGTAGTACCCCTATCAATTATTTTTGATCGTGATCCTCGTTTTACTTCAAGATTTCTGAAAATTCTTCAGAAATCCTTGGATACTGAACTTCATTAGAGCACTGCCTAC
Organism: Viscum album; assembly: GCA_963277665.1. Lineage (NCBI taxonomy): Eukaryota > Viridiplantae > Streptophyta > Magnoliopsida > Santalales > Viscaceae > Viscum > Viscum album. Next base: position 403,499,611 of record OY728167.1, read on the forward strand.
CACCCTCAAATAGATGGACAATCAGAACGGACTGTTCAAACCTTAAAAGACATTTTCAGATCATTCCCACTTGACATTCTATGTATGTGGGATCAATATTTACCTATGGTGGAATTTTCCTATAACAATATCTTCTATTCAAGTATTCAAATGTCACCATATGAAGAATTATATAGAAAGAGATGTCACACACCAACCTGTTGGGATGACGTTGGTGAAAGAAAACTTTTAGGCCCAGAACTAGTGGAGGAAACGATGGAAAAGGTAAAGGTAATCCAAAACCACATCAAAGAAGCTCAAAGTAGGCAGAAGAGCTATGCCGATAACCGAAGGAAGAATTTGGAATTTCTGGTAGGAGATCAGGTTTTCTTGAAGGTATCTTCATGGAAGGGAGTTATACGTTTTGGTAAGAAAGTAAAATTGAGTCCCAGGTACATTGTACCTTTCAAAATTCTAGAACAAATTGGGGTTGTAGCTTACTGTTTGGAAATGCCTCCAAATTTCTCTAAAGTTCACAATGTGTTCCACGTATAACAGTTGAGAAAATACATGCCTGACCCAACACATGTACTCACTTATGAGGAATTAGAACTGGAACACAATCTATCTTATTGTGAAGAGCCCGTCAGGATTCTTGATACGAGAGAAAAAGTTCTGAGAAACTGGAAGACTCGTCTGGTAAAAGTTCTATGGAGGAATCATAAAATGGAAGAGGCAACGTGGGAACCCGAGAAACATATGATGAAAAACCACCCAAGTATTTTCACGCGTTAGTATTCTAGAAATTTCGAGGAAAATTTTTTTTGGAGGGGAGAATGTAAAACCCCAAGCTTCTATGGTACGATTCTCTTTGAATAATACAGTAGTGTGTGTTGTACGCAACTTCGAGATTCTAACACAACACGACCAATCAAAGTAGCCGTTATGAATAGTAATACCCAATTTTTGAAATTTTATTGATTTTATCTCTCAAAATGGATGTCATTTTTGGATTCATAATATCAAAATTAGCCTCGGGTAAAATTTTGGTACTTTTCGGATAACTTTTATATTTTGATGAATAGTGAAAATTGCTAAACTTTAATTAAAAACAACTTCTTCAATAAAAATAATTAATAATGTTAAATTATGAATTTGAGTGGTTTTAAAGTATATTTAGAATATATTTTTACCATTTAATACAAGTTTTTCCATTGTACATTATTTCACATTTAAACCGGACATAAACAAGTGTCAATCTTTTGATAGTTATTATCTCTTAAAAACACACTTTTTGTTTTAACAACGAGAATTAATTTTAAATTAATTTCTGACACTTTTGTATATTGAATTTAGAAAAATGAATTCCATATTTAGAATCAGGAGGTCCAAATTGTGTAAATACGTAACTTTTATTTTTATACATTTTGAATAATTACTTCGGTAAATATTTTATTTACCACGGTTAAAGGGTAAATCCTGTAAATAAGGGTAAAAAATAATATTATAATAATAATAAATTACCCTAAAACATGTATTAACCTTATTTTTTGATACATGTCCAACCCTGGGCATCATTGGGTCTATTTTGGGACCCCATGGAACCACTTGTAGGTGATAAGGACAATTTATATTAATTAAGTTAAAGTAAATACAAAAATAACATAAGCATATATCTTTTAGAAAAACAATTTTTACGTAGGGTTATATATGTTTTATTTTAGACTATAAATATTCATTATAAATCTAAAACTATTTCATACATAATGGTATTTTATTTATAATTTTTAGACATTTAATAATTAAATTTATTTATGACACAATAATGATGAAATATTTTCCTTATTAATAAAATAATCAAATGATTGGTATTATAAAAGTTAAAATAAATATAATTTGAAAGTTTTGATTCCATACACTAATTTTATTGGTTAATATGACATGTTATTATTGCTTAAATGAATTTGGTTTGAATTAATAAGGTTTTTAGGATTTTAACAAAAATCAATTATTAAATATTTTCCAAATTGACATAAGTGAGTTTTTAAAACAAGTATTATATTATTAATTCATATTCAATTCCTAAAAATCTAAGGTTCGGCCAAAGTAATTATATCATGTTAGGTGTTTCATTAATTGACCACTTGGGGGTCGATTTTGTGTATATATTATGTTTATTAACTATATAATATTAAAATACAAAGTGACATGGTATATGTCAAACTAATTAACTAAGAGTTAAAACTACAAGATAAGGTTAATATAATAATCTAAACCTATCTAAAATATATTGGTTCAAAGGATTTATACACATATCCACCTTAGAATTTGAATAATTCACTTTGTAGACATTAGAAACCGAATATGAATTTATTATAAATTAATACTTTAAGTTTTTCCTAAAGAGCCCCTCCTCCCCCTTATATAAGGAAACCACTTCTAACCAATTCTTCATACCTTAATATCCATTGGGATCAGCTAAACTCTCCCCAAATACCCTCTCAACTATCCTCCCTTCATTCTAGAGGAATTTCTTTAGTCATAAATCCATTCTAATGAGCCCTTTTGATCCAATCAAAAGGGAGAACCCGAAGAAGAAGTAATGTTTTCACCACCATTTTTCAAGTTCCTTTCTTCTTCAACTTCTTCTTCCTTTGTTATTTCCTTTCTAAAATAATAACTCTAGTATCTCATATATAATGTTATGTTATTATAAATATGGTACAACCATATCCATTATTCTATTCATCCTTTGAATGACATGTCACCATACGTGCGTACGTAAGGTTTATCATCTCCACGTCGTGGTGTAATTATTATTCAAAAGATTATTATTTTAGATGGGTATGATAATGATGTTTAATTGATTTAAATAATAAATATTAAATGATAATGATTATTTATATATGATATACCATCCAATTATATGTTATTTTAATATCAAAAGAATTATATTGTCGCTCGTGCGTACGTACGGACTACCGTCTCCACGAACGCGATGAGATTCATTCCCCATCGTATCCATGCAATTATAATTATGATTTTATGATTAAATATAATTTTTAAGTACTTTATTTCATTCTGGATAGGAATAAGATACAACCTATCCATAACAAACATGGTTTATGTAAAAAAATATATAAAAGAAAATGAGTAAGTTAACACTCGAATCGAGGATAATACTAACAAAGCAATGTTAAAAGATAACATATGATATCATATTAATGTATATGATTATTGTATAATTTAATAACAATTATTTAACCATTATATAGGAGGTTAACCTACCATCAACCAAGGAAAACTACAAGGTAATGGTTTATTTCAGAATCTCTTAATTATCCGAGGTTGTTTATACGTAGTTATATACTGGGACATCTTTATCATACACATCCACATTTCATAAAAAGGTATTTCAAAACATTCTTACTATTTTACAGAATATGGTTTAAAGTCATTTATAACCTCGTTTTACTTTTTATAATAATTTTATAAAGGAATCTTTCCGTCATTTTCCAAAAAAGTTCCTTTTAACCCTTTCGGCAAAATTAAGGTAAGAATGTCTCTTTTAACTAATACGGCGAGTGCGGCTATATTCCACCATTATAAACTCATCGAAGCTTACCTTACAATATTATAAGAATATTTTCAAAGTAAATGCTTTATTTTATAATTATGTGACTCTTAAATGATTTCAAAATAGAAATAGATATTTCTCTAAACAGGGGTTTGATTTCATCTATGTCATCATCCTTTGATGACTTTTCAGTTTATTTGAAGTTTATTTATTATGATACAAAAATTTCATATTGTATTAATGGTTTTGTGATATGTTTGAATATGGATGTGCTATTTTTATACCATTCATGGTTTATGGTTAAAGTATTGAAATTCCGTATGCTAGTTTTAATACGAATGCTTATGATATGTTTAAACCTTTTCATATAAGGAAAGTATTGAACTTAGTGAGTGATGGGTGGAGCCCGTTATAGCTCCTCGATGCATCGGTAGTTATCATGAGACAAATAGACGTGGAATTGGCCGAGGCCATTTCCAAATTTGATTTATGGTTTTGTCCAAGGCCTTAATCTTTTTTAGACGTCTTGGATGAGGCCTTGACAAAATGTTTCAGAATGTCCAGCATTATAAATTCCCTCATTATGTAAATAATATTGATCGTTCATGTGGTCATTCGACTAGTAGAATACCCATGATCATGTTTTATTATGGAATTATTTACTCAGATCATATTCTTGCCATAAAATTATTAATTTTTATTATTGGTAAAGGCTTATGGTTTCAATTATTTACCATTCTTAATATTTATGTCATTTTCTGCTTTAATACTTACCCTTACTGAGCGTTTGAGCTCACCCCTTTTCTTATGTTCCTTTTTCCCAGGATATGAAGAAGTTACTTATGAGTGACCTGCATTCATAATCTAGGAGGATTGGATGTTTCTAATGAAATATATTTGTGTTGTATTTCTCTTCAAGCTGTAATGTTAAAATTATGTATGTATCTTGTTTCCAATAATACTAAACTAATATTTCATTCGAGACATAATTTCCTTGTTGTCATCCCAATGTTATGTAATAATGCACTGACTCTAGGTAACTAGGGTTGGGGCGTTACAATGAGGATATTATTAAATTATTAAATTATTGACTAAGTAATGATTCCATGTGATGGTTGGTAACCTATATCTAATTGACATATTGAAATCCTTCATCTATAAATAATGGATATTGGTGATGTTGTTACACCCCATATCAAAAGTGGAATTCATGTCTGTGTGGATGTTTTACTTCTCTATGAGAGGGTTGGTTTGGGTTTATGGTTGAAGGGGACCATTTATGGTAAATTTAATATAACTTGGTCCCTGTGTATGGTGGGTGATTTATGTTTATGTAATATGTTTTAAGAATTGGGTTTCTGACAGGGTGAATTGGAAGAACTCTTAAGAATAACCACTTTTGAGGGATTGAACATGTGTGTATGTGGTGAGAGAAATCACATATTCCTTAACAAAAGCTAATCCAATTGGAGCTAAAATGGGTTTGTTGCACAAGGATCATCATGAGAATATATTACGAAACACTTCTTTCCTGATTTTCCTTGTTCGATCAGCCATATTCCTAAGGAGTTTCCATATATATGATATAATATGGATTCAAAGCGACATGTTATGTTGTCCAAAATTTTTAGGAGGATATATTTTCTTTATGGGAGAACATATTTATTTTCCTTTTAGGATCAAAGTGATGGAATGTTGAAAATATCACTAACAAGTTATAAAGACCAAGATATATATATATATATATATATATATATATATATTATTTCCCTACTATATATATGTGGGACATATTTAGAAACGTAGAATTGTATAATACACAGTGGAACAACATTATTTAATTAATTAAGATGATTAAAAATAGTGAATAATTAAGCTTAGTAAAATCTACAATATTCTAATTACAAAATTAATAGGGGAAAAAAATAAAATAAGCAGAATAAGAAAATTTTGATCATCTCAATCGACTTGGATGATCACACAAAAGAAAAAAACTATAATAACAAAACAATACATTGTTAATGTATTATTAATTTTGAAATTTAAGAATATTTAACCATGATAAAATATAAGTAATAGTTGAATTATTTAAATAAGAAGTATTTATAGATAGTATAAAACCATTTTGACCATTGGGGATTATGTCTGTTGAGCATTATGATAATTGGAATTTTTTATTTATATAAATTATGATCATTGGTATTATAGAGCTTAAAGAACATTTTGGAACCATTGGGAGGTGAGTGAATTTATGGTATTGTATTTCCATGAAATAATTCCCTTTTAAATTTATCCTTTTGAACATGTTATAGTACTAAATCCACCCAATAAAAACACTGTTCCTCCGATCATGTGTAATGATAATTAATTAGATAGAAACACAAAATATTTATAATGTTTATTATAAAAGAATACTCAATTCCATGTTTTTTAGAAACCCCAATATGAATTCTACAATATAATCATACTATCGATTATAAAAAACATAGGATAACATAAGAGTGTGATTGTTTACACCCCTTAATAACATGTATTTAGAAGTAAATGGTTATACCCCTAGTATTTAATACTTCAATTATGTCCTGTTCTCCTCCTAATACTACCAAATCTTCTGCCTTTGTTGGTTGTACCCCACAACCATATTCCTTTTTCTCAATTGGTTATACATCCCAACCACTCTTCTTTTCATTGAATTTCCTAGTAGAAAAAATTATTCTTCATTTTTAGATGATCCAAATTCATGATCCAATAGGACCATCCTTTCACATGTACAACTTTAATACCTTCAATAGATTCATAATAATGTTTGGTGGTCTCAAAAATTGATTCTATATCTTGAGATATCTGAATATTAACATTTATTGAATTCTTAGATTATAAGGCCCCGAACATAAACCTTACTTAATATTGAATTAAATGAATAATTCACATTGAGGATCTTTTCAGGTTTAGTGTTTTAGAGAAATCGGACATAACTATTACATCTCAAAATATTACAAAGTAGACACTTCTACTAAGTTTCCATAAAAATAACTACTCTTAAAAAGAAACACGTATAGTTCCATGTTTTAGATAACATGACTTTTCCTTGATCCCATCCTTGACCCTATTTCACATTAAGTCCTATGAAAAACATTTCAAAAACTTGGGGTGAGCATAAAAAGCTCAGTAAGGGATACATAAAGAATGAAAACTGTCAGTCTTTCAAAACAATAAGCAAACCATGTATACTTTATCAAAGTAATACCTTTCCCCTTTATGATGTAGTAAAAACTATTCACCGAATAAAAGATCTTTACTTACCCTTTTGTAACCAAAATATTACCATAAAACCCATATAAAGAACACATAACATATAAAGGTAACTTGGGACATAAACATACTTAAATGGAATAACCATACGGTCGACTTCCACACATCTCCCTTAATGGAATAGCCATTCGGCCGAATTCCATACCCAATGCATTGGAGGTTATAACGTAACCACTTGTCCTGGTATTCATAGAACCACCCGTCATATGGTTTATCATGTAACCACCCATCAAATGTCCATGTACCATTATAAAATAAAACAAATATAATGGAAAGAAAAAATTTCCACACTTTGATCACAATATATCACTTAAATATATTGACATAACAAATCCATTATAAAAATCATTTTCGATACCAAAATACATAAAAGAGTATACGTTATTTACTTCATTTTAAAAACATTATGGCTTGTTGAGGAAGCCAAATACCAAATAATACTCGCGGCGGTGGAAAAGGTCATTGTCACCGCCTACGTTAAAAGAAACATTCCTTTTTGTCGTTTAGTAAAACGCTTCGTAGAAAAAGATTCTTTTTGTATAAAATTAAAATTCAAAGGGGTTTATACATCATATAAAAGAATGTTGTGTATAAAACAAAATATTCCTCAATGAAAGGAGATTGAGACAAAGTCCCTTACCTCATGTTCGATGTGACTCGATTACTCTTTAATATCCTGAATAAAAAACTTGAGATAATTTATACTTGCTTAAGTACCTTTTTCAAGTTCATTCTTCCTTTTATATCACTTATTACCATGTTATGAACACTATGTAGAAATTTACGTTAATAACGGTCGTTTTGTCGATATTTGGTACTTGAGTCAAAAGTGAACTTCTTATATTTACAAGTTGTTCACATAGTCAAATATCCATTATCTCAAGAAAGATATTCATGATGTAGAATACATATATATAATATATATCCAGTATATACATGCATTTATAATATTACATAATCATTTAGAGGAAATAAATGAAATGCACCGTTCATGGAGACGGTAATTCATACATACGCATGAATGCTACTTTCATTTCTATGTCATATTAATGGAATTAAAACTAAGTGAGAGGTATGTATATTTTAATTCCAGAATTATATTCATCGATTAGATGTAACATTTATCATATATATCCATTATATATATGTACTTATAATAGTACATTAAATTTAAGGATAAGAAATGAAATGCACCGTTCATGGAGACGGTAAGCCGTACGTACGCATGAACAACACTTTCATTTCTATCTCATACATTAATGGAGTGAAATCATAATAATATAAAGGTATATTATAATTCCAGTATAATATCATATATAATAACTTTAAATCCATCCTTTATATGTCCCACATATGGAATTAACGAATCAAATCACTTTGAGGCGGCGGTAGTCCGCACTTCCTAAAATAAAGATATCATGTATACCCATAATGGAAGCCATAAAGGTGTGCCATAAATGAAAAATACAGAAGCTTAAGGAAAAAAAACATATTTTTTATCATATATAAATATATTGACATCATAATGGCCACCATTTAAGGTTTTAGAAGAATATTGAACAATCATCGTTTCGTGAGGCAGAAATTCGCCATCCACGAAAATAGTATGCTGTTTAATCATTAGATGAAGGTGTTTGTAATTGTAGCTAGAATAATTCACATAACAACATAATAGTATATTAGAGATACTGGTGTTGTTACAAATGAAAGGAATAAAAAGAGTTTAGGGGGTTGGATAAGCAAAATAAAACATAAGAACACAAGAGAAAACATTACCTTTAAAACGGGTAACTCTTTTTGATTTGAGCTCAAAGGCTTCCTTGGGAAGACTTCTGCCCAAAGTGAGGCTTCTAGGTGTAAGAGAAGGATTTGGAGAGACAAAATGGGAAGGGGTTGGCCGAGCCAATGGGTTGTGAGGTGTGGGTAAGTAGGTAGAGGTGGGGGTCTTTTATAAGAGTAGAGGAGGGGCACTCTTGGAATATTATAAAAGGTTACTTTATTATAAAATGATTTTTGGATAAAAAAGGTCCCAAAATTATAAATTTAGAGTATAAGGTGATAAGGGTTCTAAATCCTCCCATACAATAGGTTTTTGACAAGTGTAGGTCTTTGATTTTACATTATTGTTTCATTTTATTTAAATCGTTAAATATTGAGGTAATCGCTGCATCATCATGGTTTCATAAATAATTTAATTTATTTAATGTCTAAAAATTATAAAAATAATATCATGATGTAGGAAATCTATTTATGTTTATAATTAATATTTATAGTCAAAATTTTGACCTGTATAACCCCATTTAAAAATTATTTTACTAAAACATCTCATGTTTGTGACATTTTTATTTTAACATTAAATAAAAAGTTATCAATGTCATTTTCCTACCAAAGTGGCTCCATGGGGTCCCCAAGTTTACCCATGGATTGTCGTGGTCGGCCATGACGCATACAATAAGGGTAGGACATGTGTCTAGGTCATTTAATATTATTAAAACATTATTTTTACCTTAAACTACACTAATTACCTCTAATCACGATTAATAAACTTAAAAGTTACTATTCACCAAAAAATTATTTTAATCCCATTGAACCACATTTTAATTCCTAATGACAACGATGTATGCCGGATTTTTGAAATTAATAACACAAAGGTGGTAAAATTTCATTTAAACAAAAAATCAGTTTTTTAAGTACCACATAGAGGTTTCAATATTCATCATAAATTGATGTTTTTTAGAAAAATATCAAAACTTCACCCTAAGCGATATTTGATATTCCGAATTCAAAAATGTTGTCTATTTTACAAAATTAAAAACATATAAGTTACATTAATTAATTTAATAATTAATTCCCGATGTCAGAACAAATAGCGTGTTTTTTTGAAACAAAAAGTATCAAAAGTTTGACACTAGTTTAAGTCCGATTTCAATGTGAAATTAATTACAACAACCACAATTAGATTAAATGTTAAAAATATATTCTAATTTCACATTATCACCAATTCAAAAGATAATCTAATCATATAAACAAATTAGATTAAAAAGTGGTTTTGAATTAAAATATAACATTTTTCACTATTCATTAAAAAATAAACATTATCGGAAAAATACCAAAAATCTACACAAAGTCAATTTTGATGTCCCGATTCTAAAGAAGAGTTTTATTTGGCCTAATAGAAATTATAAGAGTGACCAATAATATATTTAAATAAGGTTCTCCATGAAAAGGTGATAAGTCGACCTTTAGTGAATATTAGAGTATATATGCCTAAAATTGAATTCTTTTCGTATTTTAAGCCTTTATCCTTTATTGGATAAATGTAAAAACATTTAAAAAAAATATATAATCATATTATAGTTATTTATATTCATTACCACCAATACAATGGCTACATGTTAACAACCATTTAAAATAATATTATTTTATTACTAGTGTGCTATGTAAGATTTCAGAGAAACTCATTGTTGCGTATCGGGTACGCTATCGAACATAGCAACCCATTTAAAGTATAATCAATATTTAATTCGCAAATATTAATAAATATAAAAATGATTTATTCTTTATTTACCTGGTATGTTACATCCTTCCCCCCTTTTGGGAATTGCGTCCTCGCAATTTTATTCACTTATCAAAATAAGTGGGGGTATTTATCCCTCATAGCATTTTCAGATTCCAATGCTGCCTCTTCAACCACATGGTTTTTCCAAAAAACCTGTACCTCGTGAATTACCTTATTTCGCAACACTTTCTCCCTTCGGTCAAGAACCTAGATTGGTTGTTCTTCATAAGAGAGATTCTCTTCAAACTGAACTACATATGGGCTCAAAATATGAGATGAATCTGGAATATAATTTCTCAACATCGAAACATGAAGAACATTGTGTACCTGAGATAAACTCGGAGGTAATTCCACTCTGTATGAAATTGATCCCACATTCTCTAGAATTTCATATGGTCCAATGAACCTTGGACTCAACATTCCTTTCTTACCGAATCGCATCACACTTTTCCACGGTGAAAATTTGAAAAAAACATGATCACCTACCTCGAAAGATAAATCCTTCCTCCGGTTATCCGCATAAATTTTCTGTCTGCTCTGAGCTATTCTCCTGTGTTTCTGAATCAACTAAACTTTTTCTGCCATCTCTTCTACCAATTGTGGTCCCATAAGCTTCCTTTCACCTACTTCATCCCAAAAAGCTGGAGTTCAACACCGCTTCCCATATAATTCCTCAAACAGAGCCATCTGTATACTGGAATGAAAACTGTTATTATATGAAAATTCAACCAAAGAAATTTGTTGGTCCCAACTTCCCTGATAATCCATAGAGAAATCACGTAGCATATCCTTCAAGGTCTGAATTGTTCATTCTGACTGCCCATCTGATTGTGGATGAAAAGCTATACTAAAATTTAATTCAGTACCCAATGACATCTGAAGGCCTTTCCAAAAGTTATAAGTAAACCTGGGATCACGATCAGATACAATGGAGAGGGTAACTCAATTAAAACTAACTATAACTTTAATATACAATAGATAAAGTTGATCTTGAGGGAATACATCTTGAATAGGAAGGAAATGATCAGATTTAGTCAATCAATCAACAATAACCCAGATTTAATTATTACCTCAAGATGTCCTCCGTAATCCCACAACAAAGTCCATGGATATATTTTCCCATTTCCACTCTGGCACTGGTAATGGATGAAGCATCCCTTTCGGTAACTTCCGCTATGCTTTAACCTGCTGACAAGTCAAAGACTTTATAGTAAAATCAGCAATATCTCTTTTCATTTCATCACACCAGTAATACTCCCATAGATCTCTGTACATCTTTGTACTGCCAGGATGAACTGAAAACGGGGAACTAAGAGCCTCACATAACAACTCATTCTTCAACTGTGAATCACTAGGCACACATAATCTCTTCCCAAACCTCAATACACAATCATTATCAATGTTAAATTCAGGAAAATTACCCTTCTGAACCAGATCTACCTTTTTATATAACTCGTTGTCTTGCTTCTGTGCTTTCTTAATTCTGTCTGATAGAAAAGATTTCATTGATACCTGAAACAAAACATAAGGACTTCCTGCACAAACAACTTCCATGCCAAAGTTCATCAAATCAAAAACCAAAGGATCTCGTTCCAAACGTCACATGGTTAATGAAGCATTACTTTTTCGACTCAAAGAATCAGCCACATTATTTTCTTTTCCCGGATGGTAATGAATTGTACAATCATAATCCTTGATTAATTATAGCCATCTCCTATGTCTCATGTTCAATTCTTTCTGAGTGAATATATACTTTAAACTTTTTTGATTGGTATATATTTCACACTTTACTCCATACAAATGGTGCCTCAAAATTTTTTAAGTGAAAACAACAGCAGCTAATTCCAAATCATGTGTAGGGTAATTTACCTCATGAGTTTTCAACTGACGTGAAGCATATGCAATTACCTGATCATTCTGCATAAGGACACAACCAAGTCGCTTCAACGAAGAATCTCTGTATATAAAAAACTCACCATTCCTGGAAGGAAGTGCCAAAACTAAAGCATTCACCAATCTTCTTTTCAACACCTGAAAACAATCATCACATTCTTTTGTCCAGATAAACTTAACACCCTTTCGAGTTATATTAGTCATTGGATTAGATAACCGTGAAAAATTTTCAACAAACCTTCTGTAGTAACCTACCAAACCAAGAAAACTATGGATCTCGGTTACATTTGTGGGTCTTGGCCATTCTTCAACAACTTTTGTTTTAGTAGGATCAACAGTTCTGCCATCTTTTGAAATAATGTGACCAAGGAAAGAAATTTGTTGTAACCAAAACTCACACTTTCTGAATTTTCCATATAGTTTCTTTTCTTTTATGGTTTGAAAGATAACCCTAAAATGACATTCATGCTTCTCTATACTTTTAGAAAACACCAAAATAACATCAATAAACACAACCACCATTTATCACCTAATTCAACTGAGCAATAAGTGCAGTAAACGGCTCAATTCTGATTCCGACCATCTCTGGTTGCTGATTCGAAAGGTCATTATACTCTGTATGCCTTCCTAGAAAAGCTTCTTTGTTTCCTATATGGAAAACCATTCTTATCACAGAAATATATTAGGTGAAGCAACATGGTAATCTTTAAATGCTATATCATTTCAATCATACCATAAATCAATTTATAAATTAACAATTTTCTAACTCCTAAAGTTGTCTAAACCTTCCTTTGATACCAACTATAAGGCCACAGACCTAAACCTTACTTAATATTGTATTAAATGAATAATTCACATTGAGTAACTTTTCAGGTTTAGAGTTTTAGAGAATTAGGACATAACTATTACATCGCAAAATATTAAAAAGTAGACACTTCTACTAAGTTTCCATAAAAATAACAACTCTTAAAAAGAAACATGTCTAGTTCCATGTTTTAGATAGCATGACTTTTCTTTGATCCCATCCTTGACACTATTCCACATTAAGTCCTGTGAAAAAAATTTCAAAAACATGGGGTGAGCATAAAAATCTCAGTAAGGGATACACAATGAATGAAAACTGTTAGTTTTTCAAAACAATAAGCAAACCATGTATACTTTATCAAAGTAATACCTTTCACCTTTATGAAGTAGTAAAAACTCTTCACTGAATAAAAGATCATTACTTACTCTTTTGTAACCAAAATATTACCATAAAACCCATATAAAGAACACATAACATATAAACGTAACTTGGGAAATAAACATACTTAAATTGAATAACTATACAGTCGACTTCCACACATATCACTTAATGGAATAGCCATACGGTGGACTTCCACACCCAATGAATTGGAGGTTATAACGTAACCACCCGTCCTGGTATTCACGGCACCACACGTCATATGGTTTGTCACGTAACCACCCGTCAAATGTCCAAGTACCATTATAGAATCAGAAGACATAAAACAAATATAATGGAATGAAAACATTTACACACTTTGATCACAATATATCACTTAAATATATTGACATAAAAAATCCATTATAAAAATCATTTTCGATACCAAAATACATAAAAGAGTATATGGAATTTATTTCATTTTAAAAACATTACGGCTTGTTGAGGAAGCCAAAGACCACACAATACTCGTGGCGGCAAAAAATGTCGTTGTCACCACGTACGTTAAAAGAAACATTCCTTTTTGTCGTTTAGTAAAACCCTTCGTAGAAAAAGATTCTTTTTGTATAAAATTAAAAGTCAAAGGGGTTTATACAGCGTATAAAATAAATTTGTGTATAAAACAAAATATGCCTCAATGAAAGGAGATTGAGATGAAGTCCCTTACCTCATGTCCGACGTGATTCGATTGCTCTTTAATCTCCAGAATAATAAACTTGGGTTAATTTATACTTTCTTAAGAACCTTTTTCAAGTTCATTATTCCTTTTATATCACTTATTACCATGTTATGAACACTATGTAGTCATTTAAGTTAATAACGGTCATTTTGTTGATATTTGGTACTTGAGTCAAAAGTGAACTTCTTATATTTACAAGTTGTTCACGTAGTCAAATATCCATTATCTCAAGAATGATATTCATGATGTAGATTCAATATATATCATATATATCTAGTATATACATGCATTTATAATATTACATTATAATATAGAGGTAATAAATGAAATGCACTGTTCATGGAGACGGTAAGCCGTACGTACGCATGAATGCTACTTTCATTTCTATGTCATATTAATGGAATTAAAACTAAGTGAGAGGTATGTATATTTTAATTCCTGAATTATATTCATCATTTAGATGTAACATACATCATATATATCCATTATATATATGTACTTATAATAGTACATTACATTTGGGGATAAGAAATGAAATGCACCGTTCATGGAGACAGTAAGCCGTACGTACGCATGAACATTACTTTCATTTCTATCTCATACTTTAATGGAGTGAAATCATAATAATATAAAGGTATATTATAATTCCATTATAATATCATATATAATAACTTTAAATCCATCCTTTATATGTCCCACAAATGGCATTAACGAATCAAATCACTTTGAGGGGGCGATAGTCCACAATTCCTAAAACAAAGATATAACAAATACCCATAATGGAATACATAAAGGTGTGCCATAAATTAAAGGAATAAAAAAGAGTTTTGGGGGTTAGAAGATAAAAATAAAACATAAGAACACAAGAGAAAACACTACCTATAAACGGGTAAATCTTTTTCATTTGAGCTCAAAGGCTTCCTTGGGAAGACTTCTTCCCAAAGTGAGGATTCTAGGTATAAGAGAGGGATGTGGAGAGACAAAATGGGTAGGGGTTGGCCGAGCCAAAGGTTTGAGAGGTGTGGGTAAGGATGTAGAGGTGGGGGCCTTTTATAAGAGTAAAAGAGGGGCACTCTTGGAATGTTATAAAAGGTTACTTTATTATAAAATGATTTTAGGATAAAAAAGGTCCCACAATTATAAATAAAGAGGATAAGGTGATAAGGGTTAGAAATACACCCATCCAATAGGTTTTTTACAAGTGTAGGTCTTAGATTTTATATTATCGTTTCATTTTATTTAAATCGTTAAATAATTAGGTAATTGCTGCATCATCATGGTGTCATAAATAATTTAATTTATTTACTATCTAAAAATTATAAAAAAAATATCATGATGTACTAAATCTTTTTAGATTTCTAATTAATATTTATAGTCAAAATTATGACTTGTATAACCCCATTTAAAAATTGTTTTAGTAAAACATCTCATGTTTGTGACATTATTATTTTAACATTAAATAAAAAGTTATTAATGTCATTTTCCTACCAATGTGGCTCCATGGGGTTCCCAAGTTGACCCTTGTATTGTCTTGGTCGGCCATGACACATCTAATAAGTGTAGGACATGTGTCTGGGTAATTTCATATTATTAAAACATTATTTTTACCTTAAACTACACTAATTACCTCTAATCGCGATTAATAAACATAAAAGTTACTATTCACCAAAAAATTATTTTAATCCCATTGAACCACATTTTACATCCTAATGACAATCATGTATGTCAGAATTTTGAAATTCAAAACACATAGGTGGTAAAATTTCATTTAAACGAAAAATCAGTTTTTTAAGTACCACTTAGTGGTTTCACTATTCATAAAAAATTGAAGTTTTTTAGAAAAATACCAAAACATCACCCAAAGATATATTTGATATTATGAATTCAAAAATGATGTCTATTTTAAAAAATTCAAATCATATAAGCTACATTAAGAAATTTAATAATTAATTCCCGTTGGCAGAACAAATAGCGTGTTTTTATGAAACAAAAAGTATCAACAGATTGACACTAGTTTAAGTCGGATTTCAAAGTGAAATTAATTCCAAAGACCACAATTGGATTAAATGGTAAAAATATATTCTAATTTCACTTTAAAACCAATTCAAAGGATAATCTAATCATATAAATAAATTAGATTAAATAGTGGTTTTGAATTAAAATACATCATTTTTCACTATTCATTAAAAAAATGAACATTATTGGAAAAACACCAAAAATCTACACAAAGTAAATTTTGATGTCCCGATTCTAAAGAAGAGTTTTATTTGGTCCAATAGAATGTATAAGAGTGAACCAAAACTATATTTAAATAAGGTTCGCCATGAAAAGGCGATAAGTCGACCTTTAGTGAATATTAGAGTATCTATGCCTAAAATTGACTTCTTTTCGTATTTTAAGACATTATCCTTTATTGGATAAATATAAAAACATTTAAAAAACATATATAATCATATTATAGTTATTTATATTCATTATTTCCAATACAACGGCTACGTGTTAACTACCATTTAAAATAATATTATTTTATTACTATTGTGCAAAGTAAGATTTCAAAGAAACTCATTGTTGCGTATCGAGAACGCTATCGAACATAGAAACCCCTTTAAAGTAAAATTAATATTTAATTCTCAAATATTAATAAATATGAACATGCTTTATTCTTTATTTACCTAGGATGTTAAACGGATATCTCTCTTTTTGGGAATCTTAGATTTTTCTGCACTTTAATCATCGATATTTGATTCATCAATATCTCCAAATTCATTAAAATATTGTATATAAGTTCACAATAATCTATATGATTCTTCATCACATACATAATATATTTAAATTCCCCCCATAATCATCACAGGAATATTATATTTCTATTATAACTTGGAAAATACTCAATTATTGGAATCGTTTTTTCCCATTTTTATCATATTCAAAACTCAATTGATTCGAATTTGTATTCATAGTGAAAACATCCTTTAAAATGGTACAATAGTAATATTTTTTATTCTTTCTGCAATATTAAAAATCCCATTCTCAAAAAATCCTCAAATATCACTATCTTAACAAACCATAAGTACGTTGGTCATATAACATCTTAATGTAGTTAATAAACAACAAATAACTCCTTTAAATTTATTACACATATTATTTATTTCATAATTAATATACACATCTTCCACAATATTAATCTAGAAAATTATTATACCGGTATGATTAATATTCTTCTCATGTTCATGCATGGTGGGTGGAATTAATATCACATGAAACATGATTTTCTTGAGTGTCATGTGGATGTGTTTTTCATGGATGACCACACATCTATTTTTGACATGGAATAAAACTAAAATGGATTGATTTTATAGGAATTATCCATGAAAATAGTTATGGAATCTTTATTAAACTATATAAATGCATGTATCATTGATAATCACATGTTTTTTAGATTCATTTGGTGTAAATAACGTTTGAACCCATGCATGTGTATCTCATAGTAATTTTTTTAGAAAACATTATTTATTCATGGAATAACCCTACAATACTATCAATCATATCTCCTTGTGCTCCACAGATTCTTACTCTATGTGAGTAACATGATCATTTCATTGATCAGGATATATAAATACATGAATATTTTTAATATAGATAATTATCTAAAATCAACAGTTACTACAACACACACTATAGTGTAATGTCGTTTCCTGATTATAGGGTTGGTTTTCAAATTCACATTAGGTTAGTGTTGTTCATGTGGTAGCTCCATCTACTATTTATGGATCATATAGAAGATTTATCTCTGGATAGGTCCAGATAACATTAAGCCATGATTGGGGTTGACCAATAATTGGGAATAATGTAGATTATTTCACTCATTGTAGGTACAAATCTACTCATGTGGTAACTTGAATTACTCATGTGGTAGGTTGTCCTATTGTGTCCACACACACACACTCTCTCTCATTCATAAGATTCGGTTTCTTAAACATTATTAAATCAGTCATAATGGTCATTTGGTTGATCCATCTCATGTTATATGGTCATTAAAAAGATCACATTCGCTCCATCGACTAAACGATGTGAATAGTTGATATATTTTTTGTAGTTTATAACAAGGAGTAAGATTAAGTGAATTTTTATTGAATAGAGGTGAAAAATCTAATTAGATAAATGGTATTATAATCCTATGTTTTTATGTGGTAATACTACTTGCACATCAAGTTATTCCACATCGTTTCATATCTCTATGTACCTCTACTTGAAAAGAAATTAAACCTTCTCCATTAGATAGAACAACACTGAGGTAGGTATAGTGGACTTCCCGAGCCTCCCATGCCACCCTGAACTAGAGTGGAAATCCATCATTCTTCACTAATGTGTATATAATAAGAGACACACCTACTTATATATACACCAGTTCTACCTCTTTGAAACATCACCATGTCTCTATTCCTGTTCTTATTGATCTGTCCCCCCTCTAGTTAATTAGGTTCCACTATGATTAGTAGAGTGGTCTCCTTGCACAGTTGTGGTCGACTCAATTGTTAATAAACTCCCCATAAAACACTTTTTCAACCTCTTAATAAAAATATAGACACCATAACATTATTTCCATTCCACATGAATTTCATAATATAATATAACTCTTTTGGAAATCATTAAAAAATTATCAATTCCATAAAATATAATACGTTTTCAATTTTTTAATTTAGTTTCATTATGCTATAACAAATTATTTAATTTCCTTCTCAAAACATTCTTCATGAAAAAATAATATATCTTTTCATGGCCTTCACATTACTAAAACATTATAAAAAATTGATGATTCTTCATTCATAAAAATCATAGGACGGTTTCCTCAAGATATAAACAAAAGTGATTTCTCCCAAATCTATTAGAAAATTCCATTTTGATTGATAAAATATATTCAAATGTTAGATATATTATTTATGATGTAGTATTTATCAAACCTCAAATCATAATCATCAACTTAACTAAATACATGTTGAGATAGTGAAAAAATTATATTCATATATGAGAACATAATGTAATGTAGTCTTTATAATGTAACTATTAGAATTAGTGTATATTAAGGGTAATTAAGAGAATTAATTAATATAGAAGTGAAAAAATGGCCTCAACAGCTTAACCATGAATTACACAGATCATCTATCAGAGTTTGGGAGGATCGCAACATCACTGAGGGACATTTTTTACCAAGACCAAGCAAATCATCAGTAAGTGTGGCTTCAATGTAATGACCTATGAGAAAAGTTCATATTAGTAGGAATAAAAACTCAATTTATGTTATATAAGTCATCCCATGAATGTACCACCTTATCACACCAAACCCTTAGGGAGTATACCAGTGTAATAATGGGTTATGTCTCAAGACATTAATATTACAAATATGAAAATATTTTTTATAAATGAATATTTGGTTTCATTAATCCCATTTTAATTAATATGTTATTTACACATGAACATATTATATATGTGATAAATAAATTTCTGGATAAAAATAAAAAGTAATTATATTTTTGAAAAATATATAATATTAAATAAATTCCACCTCTATGATTAATTAAATAAAATTAAATAAAATTTATTTTTACTAAATATTCTTATAAAAAAACTATTTATTTTAAAATAAATAATAATGACCTTTTATGATAACCTAGGTAATTGTTAAAAGGCTCAGATGATTTATTATGACATAAAACCTATTATTTCTCAATAAATAATTTTTTAATAAAAAATTTGTAATAATCATATTTATAATATTACATTTGATAATATTAATGTAATTTTTAAAAGAAATATATCCCAATTTTCTAATTGTGGATTTTTCATAATTTTCAATGGCAATTGATATTTTAGATAAAAAATAAATATGATATCAATATACAATAGTAATTATAGAATTAAAAACCTAAAACTGATTTAATAAATGTTATAAATATATTTCTATACCAAATATATTTTTCATTAAAATATATTTTTTTAATGTGATGATATTATTTTCAAAACCCATAATTAACCAACAAAAAAGTAAATAAAATTTAAATATTTATAAAACAATTATTTATGAATAAGACTCACTTCCACATCATGAATAGATTTTTTAAGGATTATGGTTCTTAAACTATTAAAATACAAAATCCCACTCCCTTGAAAATTCCATGTACCAAAACCATGGTGAGACCAATTGTTCAATATTTTTTATTAACTAGGTTTCTAAGAAACAATTTATAAATTAATAAGTAATATACTCTCTTCCTCTATAAATATTAACCCATTGTCACATTAATCATCACTCTAAATCCCTGAATCATTATTTTCCTCTCATTTACCATCTCTAGAGGCCTATTGATGAGTTTTTATGGTTTTATAGAGCTCCTCCCATTCATTAAAAATAAACCCCTTAAGGTGAGGGTTCTCTACATCTTATTTTAAATTTAAGAACTTCGTTTGTTATAGGAAATTTGATTCCAAGTGGTTATGTTATCATGTGTTCATAGTCCTCCCTTAAAATCCAAATGATACCCTATTAATTATATACCACCCTTATCACTCATAAATATATTCCATGAATTTTATGTACTGCTATTATGCTGCCAAAATTATACCATGACTTTCTAAACTATACCCTTGTATTCTGAATACCCAGGAAAATTTTCATTCCATCGTATTCAAATATATTTAACTATACATAATTTATTGGTTACCTCAATGTATGAAACCCACCTTCTATACACCTGATATTGAAATTATGATATGTGTTTTTATGTAATATGATCAATGTTCCACACATAATGTAAGACATATGAAGGGTGTTCATTGATATTACTCTAATGCATTAGGTAGTGCCTTCATCACATGATATACCATGTTTGGTGAACAATTTTTATACTAAGAACAATATGTTGTGATTTAATTCCAATTATCCTCGATATATAATTATGATGTAACGTTTTATGTCATTCCCACATTCCTATGATACCATGATTTCTTGATGTCAATTTCTCAGGTCATGCTTCCATGTGTGTATATTTCATTTAAACCTCTTTATATTATCATGATATGCCTCAAGACTCAAATATGTTATTCATCATCATGTTATGCTTTTATTATTCCATTTCTAAGATTTTTATCACACCCCTGTTTTAATATATCAAAAATTTATCCAGTGCTGTATTAATTTATCAAAGGAATCTATGGGTACATTACGGTGTTTTAAATAATGATATTTTGTTTTATGCTATTGTTTTATATATATCATTTAACAGAGACACTAAGACTCTTTTATCTTGGATTTTACTATATTTATATATATATTAGAAATATTGAAATAAAATATATTTGTAATTTGGGTTGTTATAGTTTGTTTCAGAGAAAGGTCTAGATATTTATTGGGAAAACAATGGAAAACCCCCTAGGGATAAGTCCATAATTAGTAAAATATCCCTAAATTTTATAAACTATAGTGTATGTGGTTTCCTCAAAATTGAATCCCTTTCTGGATACCGACATGTGGGTGTCACTTTGTAATGACCTGACCCACTAGTTCCCATTTGACTAGTGGAAGGATGATCGATCACAACCCCAAGCCAGCATGCAATAGGTTAGGGGATAGAGACAAGAGCCAAGTAGGAATAATATAAAATGGTTGGCCTTATCCAAATTTACGTATATGCTCTCGAAAAACACTCACCATAAAACAGTTTATATGAATAATAAAAGAAAATTACATTTAGTGTAAACCATTCTTGAAATAAACTATAGAGAATAAAATAGAGTTAAGGAGTATAAACCAAACCAGAAAAGAAGGGTGGGAAAATACACACCCAACTGAAAATGAAGTCCCAATCTGAATATAAGTGGACAATGGGGAAATTGATAGATTCAAACTATTTATCTCCAAGTCCTAACCACTACACACTATGAATACACCCAAGTGACACTATGATCCACTAATGTAATCACTGATCTATCCACCATCTGCACAAGGCATGAATCATTTGGGAAAATACCATGACACAATCTGTATAAAAACACCATGTTTGACTCCCAAGGAACCAAAATGTGAGTAAAATATTGATACAATAAATTTTAACTCATCCCATAACAATTGGGAATTGAAACCCATCATAGATATATTCTCACAATAAAACATAATAGAGAGATAAAATAGGACATCTATATCATAGAACATCCAATGTTGTTGAGTCTTACCAAATCTCCAAAATTCCATCTATGATTCCCAGTATTACATAAAACCTTATCAGAATCTATGTGGAGGGGCATGATACCTTCTACTATGCTCTGTGGCTAATAGAGACATAACTCTCATGGAGGACCTTCCCAAAACCAGATCATGAAGATTGTGGAGTACCACTCCGTAAATAGGTGACCCACACCCAATATATGAGAGTATCTAATCTACCTATATAAAGAGTATGAAGGACTAACACCCTGGTGTGAAAGGGTAGTACCATTTCTAACATTGCAATGATGATCACACCTTGATCCCTGTCATCATCAAGTTTCTACTAAAGAAGAATCATACTCAAAACAACATGCATCGTACATAAAAATCCACTATGAAGGGCACTATAGTTTTCTACATGAAAAATACTCAAGATAGGCTACTTTGTAGTTACAAATCCAAGTTCAAAGGTAGAAGATATGATGGAGAGAATATTCTAGGGGATACAAATGGATTGTATGGGGTTCCACATGGCTTGTAACATCACGCCACCACTTTTCCATGTTCCCCCAAAGACATGGCTTGGGAGGCCATGTCACACAATATGGTGTCTACTGGTTATACAGGGAGTGTCTCATCCACCCTAGGAATGTCTGTTATCTTCCATCCATAGTCATGTAAAATGGATCATTCTTGTATACCAGGCAATGTCCAGGTATCTTTGTGTTTATAGAGTATATGGTAGTGATCGTGAGTATAGAAATGTTTATACCAGGGTACTCCGAGAGTACACACTGAGCCAAAAATATAGGGTTTCATAGTGTTTGGTGGGTCAACACAACATGTAATATTTTTCTCTACTAGAAAACCTAGCTACTACTAGTGCGAGACTACATGGTGTGTGTTCATCATTGTACACACCCTTTTTTCATTTTTGTAGATACATTAGTTTCCACATGAAAATCCTATATCATCTATTTCCACCACTAATTTCTATTTTTGACCACTAGAAATCCAGGAAAACGGTATTTTCGGTCACCATTAATCAATCTCTAGGATCTGATCGCTGGACATAGGGAATCAAATCTGTCATTTATGATCCATTTCATGTCTCATTTCCATCTATTTTCCACACCATATTTTAGATCAATGAACCATAACATCTAATCCATCTTGATCCATCCATAAATCAAAATCCCATTTATTTTTCAGACAACTTCCATGTATCTGGTGGGTTTGATCGCACACTAACCCACCCCTGCAATTTTTAACCATGACCCCATGGTCTAATGAAAAAAATTTCAAACAAATGTGGGGGAAAAGTACAATATAAAAGAGAAACAATCATTTCACTAGAATTCTTATCCAACGATCATATAAATAGGATTTATTAGAGTGATAAAATGGAATAGAAAGAATAAATTTTAGTAAATAAATTAATTGATTTATTCAGACTCATATGAGGATAGAAAATGCCAGAAAAAATGTATATAATAAATCAATGATTTGATTAAATAAAAAGATATAAATCCAACAAATAATTTACCATACCATGATTTAGTATCAATAATATTTATTATAATTCCTTATTTAGTGATGAAGAAGACCCTCTATATTCACAACCTATTGATCCACCTTGATAAGAATGCTTTTCCTTCACTGATCCTGATCTGCCAATCAATAAATTCAAAGCCTCCTCTATAACCCTATAAGGGTAATGAGACCAACACTAGTGATTTTTTATAATCATGAGTTTATGAAGGACTAAATTTAGTTCATTTTAAATAAAATAAATGAATTGTTTATTTGTTTTAATTAAAATCAACCGCCAAAGGCTACACCAACCAGACGTCCGGTATCGACCAACCTTAGGTATTTCTTTGGTAAACCCTGCATATCAAATTCAACCATGGTCTTGGATTCCCCATACATGGTCCAATAAAATGATAAAAAAAATTTATAATGAAAGTATGGGAGTTTATGGATTAAAATATACAAATATTTTTAATATATTAATTTTAGGGTCATGATACATCAAAAGACTGTACTGACATTGATGATAAATATAGATATGTACACAGAAGTATTAAAAGGATAAATCCATCAAAATAGAGTTAATTTCTCCCATAATTCATGTAAAACAAAAATATTCACATAATGGTTAGCATATAGATTCCTCATCTTACTCTCTTACTCCTAGGAGCTATTTTGGACACACCTATGATGCCACTATAGATGAAATAAGTGAAAGGTTTATACTCACTGGATCATATCCTTTTGATTCTCCATCACCAGTTGGAACTCTAAAAAGCTGTCTCCATCCTCAATATAAGACTTTCCCCAGTCAAAAATTTGAATTGGATCATGCATGTTTCTCCTCAACTATGACACATAGATAATTTCACACACTCAATCCATCTTTGGGGGTAGGAATAAGGGTTATGAAACAAAAAAACAACTTTAATATCATAAATGGACCTATAAACATTGGGGATAACATTCCTCCTAGTTCAAACCACCATAATAATCATCATGCGATAATTTTAGGATAACTTGTTCTACTTTCTCAATCTCTGAGGACCTATGTTTTCAATTAACATTAGATTTATGTATGATTTGGGATATCCTCATATGCTAAAGGATCACTTGATATTTCTTCCATATATATTTAAATATCTCTATCCAAATAAGATATGTCTCACCAATCTTAGCCTAACATAAGGTTGAATAGATTTGTCTCTCATACAAGCCTCAAAAGGTTACATGTCAACAGTAGAGTAATATATATTATTATAAGAAAACTATACTTAAAGTATGTGATCCTCCTAGATTTGACCAAATTCCAAAAAACATAATTCATTAGAATATTCTATAAAACTCTAATACTTCACTCTGTCTACCCATCCACATGGGGTTGAAATTCTATACTCATTCCCAAATTGGTCCTTATACCCTCTTACAGGCTTCTCTAAAACTACTCTATAATCTCAAAATCATAATGAAAATGATTTTTGTGGGTACCCAATGAAGAAACACAATCACCGTAATGTAAAAATACCTTAAACATTCAACTGAGAACCTCTCTCAGATGGAATGGAAGTGCAATAAATTTTTATATCAGTCAACAATCACCTAGATTGTATCATGGATGGTCATTATCCATGGAATCCCAGTCACAATGTTCATGGATATTCCATCCCATTTACACGTTGGTATATTAAGTGAAACTTTTAAACATATATAAATATGTTCCTCTCCCATCACCTACTAACATGTGAGACACCGAGATATGAACTTCTTGACCTCACCTGTTGTGATAATCTCAATTATGTTTTAATATGATTTGATAATCCCATATAATGTTCATTAATATATTAATTTCATGTTCATCCCACTATTGACTTGATAAGAATATCAAATTGATCTTTGTAATATGTTAATAAATGTTTAGCTATGTTTATACATACTTTGATATAATTATAACTCAATCTGGATATGTGTTGCATAGAACAGAAAAGTGTTAAGTCCACCGGTATGCACATAGCTACTGATACAAACAAACAGAAAGACCTATTAGGACTTAGTCTACCGATAGACAAAGGTCACTGATAGAATGACTAGACAGACACTTAGTCACTGGTACGGAACATATCTACCGGTATGTATAAGTCCACCGGTAAGAAAATGTCACTGATACATCAAGTCTACCGATACAGACAAGCTACCGATATGAAGTCCACCGATAAAGAGCCGCTGATACAAAGTATACCGATGATTATAGTTACCGATACAAACAGACATGCAAACATCTACCTGTATGCACAAGTCGACCTACATAGAAATCTACAGCTACCGATGGCAACAGCTACCGATACAAGTGGACAATGAGGAAACTAATAGATTCAAACTATTTATCTCCAAGTCCTAACCACTGCACACTATGAATACACTCAAGTGACACTAATATCCAATGATGTAATCACTGATCTATCCGCCATCTACACAAGGCATGAAACATTTGGGAAAATACTATGAAACTATCAGTATAAAAGCACCAATTTGGACTCCCAATGAACCAAAAAGTGAGTAAAATATTGATACAATAAAGTTTAACTCGTCCCATAACAATTGGGAATTGAAACCCATCATAGATATATTCTCACAATAAAACATAATAGGGAGAGAAAATTGGACATCCCGATCATTGATCATCCAATGTTGTTGAGTCTTACCAAATCTCCAAAACTCCATCTCTGATTCCCAGTATCACATAAAACCTTATCAAAATCTATGTGGAGGGGCATGATACCTTCTATTAGGCTCTGTGGCTAATAGAGACATAACTATCATGAAGGACCTTCAAAACACTAGATCTTCAATACTGTGGAGTACCACTCCGCAGATAGGTGACCCACACCTATTGTAGGAGAGTATCTAATCTACCTATATAAAGAGTATGATGGACCAACACCCTGATATGAAAGGGTAGTACCATTCCTAACATCACAATGATGATCACTCCCTGATCAATGTCATCATCAGGTTTCTACTAAAGATGAATCATACTCATAACAACATGCATCGTACATAAAATTCTACTATGAAGGGAAATATAGTTTTCTACATAAAAAATACTCAAGATAGGCTACATTGCGGTTCCAAATCCAAGTTCAAAGGTAGAAGATATTATGGAGAGAATATTCTAGGGGATATAAATGGATTGTATGGGGTCCCATATGGCTTGTAACCTCACCCCACGACTTGTCCATGTTCTCCCAAATACATGGCTTGAGAGGCCATGTCACACAACATGGTGTCTACTGGTTATACAGGGAGTGTCTCACCACCCTAGGAATGCCTGTAATCTTCCATCCATAGTCATGTAAAATGGATCATGCCTGTATACATGGAAATTTCCTGGTATCTTTGTCTTTATGGAGTACTTGGTAGTGATCGTGAGTATAGAAATGTTTTTACCAGTGTACTCCCAGATTACGCACTGATCCAAAAATATAGGGCTGCATAGTGTTTGGTGGGTCAACACAACACGTAATATTTTTCTCTACTAGGAAACCTAGCTACTACTACTACGGGACTACATGGTGTGTGTTCATCATTGTACAAACCCTGTATTCATTTTTTTAGATACATTAGTTTCCACATGAAAATCCTAGATCATCTATTTCCACCACAAATTTCTATTGTTGACCACTCTAAATCCATGAAAATGGAATTTTTGTTCACCATTCGTCGATCTCTAGGATCTGATCACTGAACATAGGGAATCAAATATGTCATCTATGATCCATTTCATGTCTCATATACATTTATTTTCCACACCAGATTCTAGATAAATGAACCATAACATCTAATCCATCTTGATCCATCCAAAAACCAAAATCCCATTTATTTTTCAGAAAACTTCCATGAATCTGGTGGGTTTGATCTCACACTAACCCACCCCTACAATTTTTAACCATGACCCCATGGGCTAATGAAAAATATTTCAAAAAAATGTGGGGGAAAAGCACAATATAAAAGATAAACAATCATTTGGCTTGAATTATTATCCAAAAATCGTATAATTAATATTTATTAGAGTGATAAAATGAAATAGAAAGAATAAATTAGTGTAAAGAAATAAATTAATTTATTCAGACTCATATGAGGATAGAAAATGCCAGAAATAAATGTAGATAATAAATCAATAATTTGATTAAATATAAAGATATAAATCCAACAAATAATGTACCATACCACGATTTAATATCAATAATTTTTTTTATAATCCCTTCTTTAGTGATGAAGAAGACCCTCTATATTCACAACCTATTGATACACCATGATAAGAATTCTTTTCCTTCACTTATCCTGATCTGCCAATAAATAAATTCAAAGCCTCCTCTCAAACACTATAAGGATTGTGAGACCAACACTAGTGATTTTTAATAATCATGAGTTTATGAAGGATTAAATTTAGGTCATTTTAAATAAAATAAATGAATTGTTTATATTTTTAATTAAAAGCCACCCCCAAAGGCTGAACCTACTAGACCTACGGTATCGACCAACCTTAGGTATTTCTAGGGTAAACCCCACATATCAAATTCAACCATGGTCTTGGATTCCCCATACAAGGTCCAAAAAAAAGGTAAAACAATTTACAATGAAATTATGGGAGTTATGGATTAAAATATACAAACATTTATAATATATTAATTTTAGGGTCATGATACATCAAAATAATATACTGACTTTGATGATAAATATAGATATGTACATAGAAGTATTCAAAGGATAAATCCATCAAAACTAGAGTTAATTTCTCCCATAATTCATGTAAAAGAAAAATATTCACATAATGGTTAGCATATAGAGTCCTCATATTACTCTCTTACTCCTAGGATCTATTTTAGACACACCTATGATGCCACTACACATAAAAATAAGTGAATGGTTTATAATCACTGGATCATATCCTTTGGATCCTCCATCACCACTTGGTACTCTAAAATTTTTTCTTCGTCTTCAATATCTATCTTTCCCCAGTCAAAAATTTGAATTAGATCATGCATGTTTCTCCTCTACTATGACACATAGATAATTTCACACACTCAATCCAACTGTGGGGGTAGGAATAAGGGGTATGAAACTAAAAAAAACTTTAATAACTTAAATGGACCAATAAAAATTGGGGATAACATTCCTCCTAGTCCAAACCACCATAATAATCATCATGGGATAATTTTAGGAGAACTTGTTCTACTTTCTCAATCTCTGAGGACCAATGTTGTCAATTTACATTAGATTTATGTATGATTTGGGATATCTTCATATGCTAAAGGATCACTTGATAATTCTTCAATATCTCTTTAAACATATCTATCCTAATAAGATATGTC
This sequence comes from Viscum album, assembly GCA_963277665.1. Taxonomy (NCBI): domain Eukaryota; kingdom Viridiplantae; phylum Streptophyta; class Magnoliopsida; order Santalales; family Viscaceae; genus Viscum; species Viscum album. Next base: position 403,528,934 of record OY728167.1, read on the forward strand.
TCACCAATGTCAGCCTAACATAAGGTTCCCTAGATTTGTCTCTCATACAGGGCCTCAAAGGGTTACATGTCGACAGTAGAGTGATATATATTATTATAAGAAAAATCTACATAAAGTATGTGATCCTCCTAGATCTGACCAAATTCCAAAAACATAATTCATTTTAAAATTCTCTAACACTTGAATAGTTCACTTAGTCTACCCATCCACGCAGGGATGAAATTCTATTCTCATTCCCAAACTGGTCTTTAAACCCTCTTACATGATTCTCTAAAACTACTATGTAATCTGAAAATCATAATGAAAATGATTTTTATGGTTACCCAATGAAGAAACACAATCACCATAATGTAAAAATACATTAAACATTCAATTGAGAACCTCTCACAGATGGAATGGAAGTGCAATAAATTTTTATATCAGTCAAAAATCACCTAGATTGTATCATGGATGGTCATTATCCATGGAATCCCAGTCACAATGTTCATGGATATGCCATCCCATTTACACATTGGTTTATTAAGTGAAACTATCAAACATATATAAATATGGTCCTCTACCATCACCTACTAACATGTAAGACACCGAGATATGAACTTGTTGACCTCACATGTTTTGGTAATCTCAATTATGTTTTAATATGTTTTGATAACCCCAAATAATGTTCCTTCATATATTAATTTCATGTTCATCCGACTATTGAGTTGATAAGAATATCCAAATGATCTTTGGAATATGTTAATCAATGTTTATCTATGTTTATACATACTTTTAAATAATTATAACTCAATCTGGATATGTGGTGCATAGAACATAAAAGTGTTAAGTCCACTGGTATGCACATAGCTACTAATACAAACAAACAGACAGACCTATTGGGACTTAGTCTACCGATAGTCAAAGGTCACTGATAGAATGAATAGACAAACACTTAGTCACTAGTACGGAATAGAGCTACCGGTATGTATAAGTCCACCGGTAAGAAAATGTCACTGATAGATCAAGTCTACCGATACAGACAAGCTTCCGATATGAAGTCCACCGATAAAGAGATTCTTATACAAATTCTACCGATGAGTATAGTTACCGATACAAATAGACAGACATACATATACCCGTATTCACAAGTCGACCTACATAGAAATATACAGCTACCAATGACAACATCTATCGATATAATTCTGTTGATATAGAGAGACCACTATCGATACAAGAAGAGCTACTGATAGAAGGAGTTACTAATACATAAAGCTATTGTTACACTGAGTAACCATTACTATTACAAGTATATCGATAGAGAGCTCACTGATACTCAGAGCTACCGATACAAGTCCATCGACAGAGAGCTACTAATGGAAGATGACTGTTAGCCAGACACTGTTACTCAAACTCTATAATTTTTCAATATTATTAAAATAAGGCTAACGGTCATATTTCCTTAATTTAATGCAACTACCATTAACTAATGTGGGTTGTTGGCATGTCAGGGAACCGTACATATTACATGTCAAAGGTAATCATTCCCATTTTTAGACCTCAAGTAATAAAAGGAATATCGAGCTATTGGAGAATATACGAAGAACACACAGGGAATACATGAGGCATAGAGGTTAATATACACAATAGAGAGGTGATATCCATACACCCATACATACTTGAAGAACACTAGACATACATGAGAAAATTAATACAATAATGGAACACATGTCGTACCTTAGTCAAAGAGTGAAGAACTACAATGATCTTTTCATGCACTCAGTCTGATCAAACTGAATACCTACACTAGAAGTGAAAGAATAGAACTACGACACTCGGTTTTCTTGACAAAAACCAAAGAAGGACTCAAATATTCATTTGAATCAATCCAAGGAGTCAAAATCTATACTTCAAATCACTAGAGAATTCTCAACACATATATACTCTCTCTTAGTGATTATTTTACTTACCTTTTGAGCAGTGTGTGTTCTGTATGTGCACATTATCTCCTGTGAAAAACTGAAGGATTTCTAAATCCTCAGAGTAAAATTCTATAACTCCCTTGTATCCCACTATGGATAGTGGTAGAGGTCATGTGTGACCTAGATAGCCTATCTTCTATTGTTTTAGTTTTCCCACGTAGAACTGTGGTAGAGGTCTTAGGACCTGGACAGTCTTTGTACTATTGTTTTCCCCGATCCAGGTTGTGGATCAAAATTTATATAAATTGTCTTAGAGGACTAAGTCTTGTCTTGAGACTGAACCTCTTGTTTTAAATTGATGTTCTTTTTAATTCTTTTAAAACTATTTGTTTTTTAAATATTACACTACTAATTACTTTGAAATATAAAACTGTTTTCAAGTTACATTGATAGTTAATCTAGTAAGTGTTTTTAACTACTATAAATCAGTAAGTTAGTTTCAAAAGCTAATTTAATCTACTAATTAAATTAACAGAGACCTAATCAATCTTTTGAGAACCTAATTGAACCTTTATAGTTTTAAAAATTAACTACATTTTAACTTAGTATTTTAATTGGGGGATTTTAATCACAATGTTTTTAATAGAAATTTTAATTGGAAATCAATTCACCCCACTCTTGAGTATCCACTCTGACCAACATTTGTTATCAAAGGTTCATTTTCGATAAATAATTTCCAAATACTCTGTTTTTTCAACTTTGATTTTAGTTATATCTTAAAGATCTTAAATTTATGTTAGTTCTAAATTTTATCTCTTTAAATATATTTTCTTAAATATCATTATGGATAATAGACTATAAGGTACTGATAACAACATGCCACATTTCATTAATGGTACAAATTATGCTCAGTGGAAGCTTAAAATGAAAATTCATTTGGAATGTATGGGATTTGATATCTGGACTGCTATAGAAACTCAACATAAGGTTCCAGAAAGTGATAGAACTACATGGGGTGAACCTACTAAAACAACTTACAATAATAATTGTAATGTAATGAATGCCCTGTATTGTGCTTTAGGAGATGAAGAAATTAATCGAATATCTTCTTATAAAACTGCTTATGAAATATGCGACACTTTGGCTATTTCCCATGAGGGAACAACCAATGTATAATAAATGAGACTAAACACATATACTATTAAATATGATAATTTTAAAATGAAGACTGATGAACCTATTTCTTATATGTATCTCAGGTTCAATGAGATTGTCAACACTATGAGATCACTTTGAAAATCTATTCCTGCAAAGTAGAAAATCATGAGAATATTAAGATGTCTGCCAAAAAGATGGAGAGGCACATCAGTCTCAATAAGAGAATCGTGTGACATAAGTTCACTGTCTATTAATTAATTAATCTCTAAGTTAATGATGTATGAATAAGAACTTAAAGTAAACAAGGAAGAAGATGATGAACTAAAAAGGAAGTTAGTGGAATTTAATTCTACTGCCTCAAGGAGAAAGGATAAAGAGAAAGCTCACATACCTACTGAAAGCTCAACAAGTGAAAGATTATATTTTGACAGTGATGGAGAGATGGCTCAGATAGACAAAATAGTCAAGAAGTTCTATAGTAAGAATAAATTTTTCAGAAAATAAAACTAAAAAGGAAAATATGACAACAAAAGTAATTGAAAGAAGGATTGGAAAAATTATGCTAAAAGTGATGAAATTTTCTGTTATGAATGAAAAAGGAAAGGACATGTGAAAGAAGACTCTCCAAAATTGAAGTTCAAGAAGAAACATGGATACAATGACAACAAGTACAAGAATTATATGAAAGAAACTTGTAGTGCTTCAGAAGACAGTTCATGAGATTCTGATTCTACTCAAGACGAGAAATCTCAAAAAGCTAACATGTGTTTTATGACAAACACATCTAAGGTAATATTGGATACTCTTGCTTTAAATTCATATTATTCTGGAGTTGATTCTGATTCTGAATCTGAAAATATGACTACTGAAGAGTTATTTGAATATTGTAACATGCTATAAAAAACCTTTCATGAATTGAAAGAAATGAATAACTCCTTGAAGAAACAACATGCTTTGACCAACTTTTTTAATTATGCCCTTAATATTGAAAAGGAAAGAATGCTCAATTAATTAAGGAAAATACTAAACTAAAATTTTTTAATGAATAATTATGTAAGGAATTAGAGAAATTCACAAATGGAAAGAATACTCTAACTCAAATGATAGGGAAAAAGTGCACAAAAATATATCACTGGAATAGGGTATCATCCTGGACAAAGATAGATTACTAAAAATAGATTTATTCCTAAATCTGGACAGAATGATGCTTGTTCTAGTTCTAGAAATTCATATGCTTCAACTAGTTATTCACATAGTTATAGATCTAATAAATTTTATCCTTCAAAATCATTTGATTCTATTGATTGTATGTGACCCATTAGACAAATCTTGGAACCAAAATCTTTGCTTGCTAACCTCTCTGGACCCAAGAGAATCTGGGTACCAAAATCATTTTCCATTTAAAACTGGTTTTTAGGAGACCTTCTTAAAGAGTTCCTATAGGATGACTTGGTATTTAGACAGTGTATGTTCAAGGCACATGACATGAGACTTTTCATGTTTTAAAATCTTAGTCAAAGTCGATGAAGGCTATGTAAACTTTGGTGATAACTCTAAAGGAAAGATCATCGGCCTAGGTCAGATTGGTAAAACTGATTTAGTTTCAATTTCTAAAGTATTATTTGTTGATGGACATAAATATAATCTATTACGTATTTCTCAGTTCTGTGATGATGGTTTCAATGTTAAATTTTAAAATAATTCTTGTAATGTTTTTAATTCTAAAAATATTTTAGTATTTTCTGCCTTGAGAAATGAAAATTTTTATGTAGTTGATTTGAATTCATTAGATAACAAAAAGGTTTATTTCTTAAATGATTTTCATCTAGAGTCTTGGCTATGGCACAGAAGATTAGGAAATTGCAACATTAGTTCACTTAGAAAACTGACTAGGAGGAACTTGGTTAGAGACCTACCCAAACTTGAATTCCCAAATGACAAAGTTTGTACTCCCTGTCAAAAGGGAAAGCAACATAAAGTTTCTTTTAAATCAAAGAAATAAGTTTCAGCTTCTCAACCTCTCGAGTTGGTTCAAATGGACTTTCTTGGACCTTCTAGAGTTTCTTGTTTAAATGGGAAGCACTATGTCTATGTATTGGTATATGACTATTCTAGGTACACATGGGCATACTTATTAGATAAAAAAAGTGAAGCTTGTTCGTACTTTATTAAATACTCCAAGTCTATGGAAAACCTTAGTGGACTTAAGTTTCAGTCCCTGAGAAGTGATCATGGTTGTGAGTTTGAAAATCATGAATTTGGATCTTATTGCTCACACAATGGATATAGTCACAATTTATCTTCCCCTAGGACCCCTCATCAGAATGGTGTAGTAGAAAGGAGAAATAGAACCCTTCAATAAATTGCAAGAAATATGCTCAATGACTACAACCTACCTGTTTACATTTGAGATGAAGTTTTAAATACAACTTGTTATATTATAAATAGAGTCTTGATCAGACCTATTCTCAAGAAGACCCCTTATGAGTTGTGGAACCTTAGGAAACCTATGGTTAATTATTTCAGAGTTTTTGGCTGCAAAGTTTTTATTCCCAATACTAAGGATAATCTTGACAAGTTTTATTCTAAAACTGATAAAGGAATTTTTCTTGGTTATTATTTAACTAGAAAAGTCTATCGAGTCTTTAACAAAAGAACCAAATGTTTGGAAGAATCTATTCACATAAAATTTGATGAAGCTAATCCACATGAACCTAAGTCTTCTCTTGAAAATCTTGAAGAAGATTTGTCTGTTCTAGACCTTAATTATAAAATCAATGAACCTATTGTAAAGACATCCAGTTATGGAAACTTTCCAAAACCTGCTTCTATAGAACCTGAATCTAGATAAGAGCCTGAAATTTATAGTCCTTCCTTTACTAGATCAACTAGGATTCTAAAGAATCATCCTTTAGTTGCTTTTGTTGGTAATCTTGATATACGAACATAGACTAGAGATTCTCTAAGAAACCCGGTTGAACATCAACCCCTTCTTTCATAGTTAGAACCTAAAAATATCAATTATGCAATTAATGATGAATTTTGGGTAATGGATATGCGAGAATAATTAAAGAAAATTGAAAGAAAAAAAGACTGGGAATTAGTTGACAGAACTAAGGACACCTTAACCATAGGCACTAAATGGGTTTTTAGAAATAAAGTTGATGAATCTGGAAACATCGTTAGAAACAAAGCAAGTCTAGTTGCACAAGGGTATAGTCAAGAGGAATGAATAAACTATGAAGAAACCTTTGCACCTCTAGCTGGATTAGAGGCCATTAGGATTCTACTCGCCTATGCTACACATCTGAATTTCAAGTTTTATAAAATGGATGTTAAAAGTGATTTTCTAAATGGTTTTATAGTTGAAGATGTTTTTATTGAACAACCACCTGGATTTACTAATCCTCATTTTCCAAATTGAGTTTTTATGCCCTCTAAATCTTTATATGGTTTAAAACAAGCTCCACATGCTTGGTATGATAGAATTAGTAATTTTCTTATTTCAAAATGTTTTTCTAAAGGGATTGCTGATCCAACTCTCTTTATTAAAAGTATTTATAAAGATGTTTTGATAGTACAAATCTATGTTGATGATAATATCTTTGGATTTTCAAAAAATGTTTTCTGTACTGATTTTCCAAAGTGTATTCAAAATGAATTTGAAATGAGATTAATGGGAGAAATAAAATATTTTCTTGGATTTCAAGTCTTTGAAAATGAAAATGGTATTATTTTAAATCAAAGTAAATATAAAAAGTATCTTTTAAAATGTTTTGGTTTTGATAGTATTAAGGGTAGTGACACACCCATGAGTACCACATGTATGTTGGATGTTGATGAAACTTGGAAAACAGTGGATCAATCCAACTATAGATGTATGATATGGAGTCTGCTATATCTTACTTCTAGTCAACCAGATATTATGTTTAGTGTGTGTATGTGTGCTAGAATTAAGGATAATCCAAAAGAATCTCACTTTCTTGCTGTTAACATAATTTTAAAATATCTTAAACATACTTCTAATTTATTAATGTTTTATCTAAAAGGACAATATTTTTATCTAATAAGTTATTCAGATGCTGACTTTGCTGGTTGCAAGTTAGATAGAAAAAGCACATCAGGAACATGCCATGTATTGGGTAAATCCTTAGTATCATGGTGTAGTAAGAAATAGGATTCAGTTGCTTTGTCTACTGCTGAAGTAGAGTATATAGCTTCTGCTAGTTGCTGTGCACAAATTCTGTGGATGAAACATACTTTACTGGACTATGGATATAAGTTTAGACATGTATCTATAAACTGTGATAACACTAGTGCGATTAATATATCTAAGAATCTTGTGTCTCACTCTAGGACCAAACACATTGATGTAAATCACCACTTTTTAAGAGATCATCACCAAAAAGGTGATATTACTCTTGACTTTATAGGTACTGAACATCAATTAGCTGATATATTCACCAAGACCTTATGTTCGGATAGGTTAAGTTACATTAGACATGAGTTAGGAATGATTAACCTTGAAGGTTAGAAACCTCACTGTTAGAAACCTCACCTTTAGAAACCTCACCATTAGAAACCTCAACATTAGAAACCTCACTGTTAGGAACCTCAATATTATACCTCACTGGTATGAACCTCACAACTGTACCTCACTGTTAGTGGACCTCACTGATAAAATGCCTCACCATTAGGAAATCTCACCGGTATGTGTTATGCACTGTTTTAAACTTCTGTAGCTTTAGCCGCTCGAATATGTATTGTTTATATTATACATATTATGTGTTATTTATTTATCTTGTAATTCCTAAATGATAAAACATTAGTCTTATCCTCATTTAGATCCACCTCAAACCGTTTACCCTAAAGCCTTAGCTCTCAAATTTTCATTTCTTCGAACCCTAAGCCTCATGATTCGCAGAATGGAAAGAGTGAAGAGACCATCAGTTAGAAAAAAGGATGATGAAATGAATTCTAAGAGACTCAAAGGAGAGTCTAGTAGTTGTAGTGAAGTGATGAATCCTACAAATCCACATCTTGTTCAAAGGGAGATAGTAGTCGAGAAAGATCTATGCACAGAATGGCTGATGTCTAGTAAATCATTAGTTCTAGAGGTGATGGAAGATCTGAAATGGGTAGAATGCTTCTCGAATAACAATGGACACTACTATTCAAATCTAGTAAAAAATTTCTTTGTGTTTGTGAGTTTTGAGAAATCAAAAGTTGAGAACCGGATGATTTCATTTGTGAATGGAATGGAAATATCTTTTTCCTCACTTGAGTGGGATGAGTACCTGAGAGTACCACATGAAGGATTTTTAGGATATTCATCGAAGATAGTACCTCCTACCAGTTACATATTTGATTATGAGACTATATTAGTTGAGCTCACTGGTAGTGGAAAGTAGTGAAAGGTTGTGGATGCTGAAATGGATAGAGAAAACATATTGATGATTAAATTTGTGCAACATGTGCTAAGTCCAATAAGTGGGGAATTTTCAAATCTGACATATCATGATATCTATCTGTTGCATATCATGAGACATGGTGTGAAGGTGAATCTGTGCAGGCTGTTAATGATTCAAATAAAGAATATGACCAGACACAAATCAAAGACCAATGTTTTATACTTTTCCAAGTTGATTTCAGTTATGATTAATATGAAGGGGGTAGCTGAGTCTCATGATGAGACAATGGTGGTAGGGAATAATTTCTGTATCACAAGAACAATATGTAAGTACATGAAGATTAGCTAGAACCCATGGAGAGGGGAGTGGGTTATTGATGATGAGAAGTTATATGATAAGTTTAATCATGTGTATCATCCTTCTAGGATTAACGATGTGAGGGATCCAGGTCTAGGACCTGATGAAGAGGAACCTCAGTATAGTGATGATACAGATGAGGAGGATTCCTCTACAGGAGATAGAGGAGATGCAGACTTGCCTCCTAGCCCAGCTCCTGAAATTGTGTCACAAGAAAAGGAAGACCAGTAGAGATCAGATCAGGAGGAGGCTGCTCCAGAGAATGAAGAACAAGTTCATGCAAGTGAAGAACCTGTTTTTGTTAGCTCAAAAAAATGTTTTATCAGATTGATTCCACTGATCGGAAATTTAGTTATTCCTTAAGAGGATATCTTGGATGAGATTAATGGGCCAACACTCATTCCTGAGGAACCTCACGATGTTGAATTGGATATGATTGTAGAGGATTATTCTGAGGAAGACATAGCTTCTGAGGGTGCTATTGCAATACAGGAGGAAGCTCAATTTTAGGGGGAGCATCCAACCAGACTTGGCAGTGTTTCAGTTGCTGTTGATATTGAAGACTGGGCAGAGGACCCAGGGTTGGTAATTTGTGGGTTGGACAACCCTAACTCTGAGGATGAAACACCTGTCAGCCAACCTCAAGTCAACTATAATATCACTTCTGAATTTTTACCTGAGGATGTGGTAAGAAAGGTAGATCTAGATCAGTTAAAGTCTGATCATAAGACATATTTTTTGGAAGATATAAGAAGAATGAAAGCATCCCTAGTGTCATCCATTAAATTTTTTATGAATGAATCAGTGACTAGTATTGTGTCAGAAAGAGAACTTGTAGTTGTTCCTGAAAATCTGGTCACCAGGGATGACTTAGAATATTTTAAGGCTAAGATAAAAGAGTCTTTTAGTGATTCTGTTGTTGATTTAAAGAATATTGTTTTTGAGGAGCGGGGAAACATGTAAAGATATTTATAACTCTCTCTTAGTTGTAATGTTCCAACCTTTATGGTAGATATGGTGGATGAAGTAACAACTTTCTAGAATCAAGTGTCGAGCTTGGCAGAGGATGTTGAATTTAAAAAAGAAATCAGTTATCTCTCTATAATCCTATAAGAGTTATAAATCTCAAGCAGACATGGATTTGGCTTTTTTGAAGAGTTTAGTCAGCCATAAGGTCTCAGTGTTTGAGGAATTTATGAATTCCAAAGAAAATCATGTTAACACCCTTAACGTTGTAGTGAAAAATCTTATTAGTGTGTTAACTAAGAGTTTCAAGGAAACTGTGGATTTTTTTATTGGTTCTCTTGCTTCCAGACCTTCAATAGATTTGGATCATATTAGAGCTTTGATGAAGGAGGATCTTGGTTCAGCATCAACCAGTAGCTTTGTGGACTCATATTCCATGACCCAAGTGGTGACTACCACTATATATATCATGAAAATTGTAGAAGATTATATAAGAGATGATTATGCTTCTCAGAAAGATGTAAAAGACAAGGTAGATTAGTATTTCAAAATGGTCTATACCAAGAATCATTTCAACAACCATATCAAGCTTATGTTAGATAACATGAAACTTCCTCTAGTCAATCATGATTTCATTGAACAAGTCAGCAAGCTGAGGGAGTTGACTCCAGCTTTGGAACCAATTATGTAAAACAAGGATGATTTAATTTCTTCCATGGAGAGAGGAGGAGGAATCATTATGGAATTCAGAAATCCCTTATTTCCCTTCTTGCATGTTGATGCTCGGCCAATGATTGTACCTCCAGATTTATCTGCATCTGTCTCTACTACTTCTCCTTCTCAGATGCCTCCAGCCCAAGCCATTCTAAGCCTTACTCCTATGATCACTCAGAGAGCTACATAGTACAAGCCAGGAACAGTTTTAGTTACTCAGCCTCCTCTAATCATTTCTGGTGTTCCTAAGCCTCCACCTGCATCCACACAGTCTATGTCTACCTAAAATCCCAAAGGAAAATCCCAAGTGGAAATTCAGGAGGTGGATTGAATATTGGATAATACATTTGACCAAAATCACTTGTATTCCTTTTCTTTAATTTTTGTATTTCTTTGTATCTTTTTACACCATGAAATAAAAATGATCTTATTCTCTTTTCCATTCTGTTACTTCTCTCTTTGCTTGTTTCTAACTTTTTCCTAATCACAAAGGCGGATAAAAATGAGAAGCTAGATATATGAGCATGATATATGAGCATAATAAAGGGGGAGACCTATGAGACTTAAGAGAAGTAAAATTCTACCTATGATACATTTATCATTTCAAATATTACATTTGAAAATGTCATTACTCACTCTGACTATTTTATTTATAATATGTCTAATACATTTTTTATCATACTTAATGTATTTTATACTGCTATCCTAAAGCTTATTTTGGATTATAATATCATAATTTTTGATTATCAAAAAGGGGGAGATTGTTGACTGCACATGTTTTGATAATCTCAATTATGTTTTAATATGTTTTGATAATCCCAAATAATGTTCATTCAAATATTAATTTCATGTTCATCCTACTATTTAGTTGATAATAATATCAAAATGATCTTTGGAATATGTTAATCAATGTTTATCTATGTTTATATGTACATTAAAATAATTCTAACTCAATCTAGATATGTGTTGCATAGAACATATAAGTGTTAAGTCCACCGGTATGCACATAGATACTGATACAAAAAAACAGACAGACCTACTGGTACTTAGTCTGCCGATAGGGAAAGGTCGCTGATAAAATGAATAGACAGACACTAAGTCGCTTGTACAGAACAGATCTACCATTATGTATAAGTCCATCGGTAAGCAGATGTCACTGATAGATCAAGTATACCGATACAGACAAGATACCGATATGAAGTTCGCTGATAAAGAGATGATGATACAAAGTGTACTGATGAGTATAGTTACCGATACAAATCGACAAACAGCTACCGGTATGCACAAGTCGACCTACACAGAAAGCTATGGCTACTGATGATAATAACTACAGATACAGGTCTTCTGATATAGACAGATGACTACCAATATAAGAAGAGCTACTGATAGAAGGAGTTACTGATACATAAAGATATGGTTACACTGAGTAACTGTTACCATCACATGTCTACCGATAGAGAGCTCACTGATACTCAAAGTTATCGATAAAAGCCCACCGACAGAGAGCTACTGATTGAAGATGACATTTAACTAGTCACTGTTACTCAAACTCTATATTTTTTCAATATTATTAAAATAATGCTACATGTCATATTTTCTCAAATTAATGCAACTACCATTAATTAATGTGGGTTATTGGAATGTCTGGGAACTGTACCTCATACTTGTCAAAGGTAATCATTCCCATTGTCGGAGCTCATGGTATAAAAGGAATATCAAGCTACGAGGGAATATACGAAGAACACACAAAGAATACATGAGCCACAAAGGTGAATATAAACAACCCATACATACTTGAAGAACACTGGACATACATGAGAAAATTCATACAAGAAGAGAACACAAGTTGTACCTTAGTCAAGGAGTGAAGAACTACAACGATCTCTTCATGCACTCAAGTTGATCAAACTGAAGACCAACACTAGAAGTGAATGAACAGAACTACGAAACTCTTTTTTCTTGACAAAAACTAGAGGAATAAGAGCTTCATTTGGATCAATCCAAGGATTCAAGAGCTGCACTTCAAATAACTAGATCATTCTAAACTCATATCTACTCTCTCTTAGTGATTATTTTACTTACCTTTTGAGCAGTGTGTGTTCTATATGTACACACTGTCTCCTATGCTAAACTGTAGGATTTCTAAAACCTCACACTAAAATTCTACAACTCCCTTGTATCCCACAGTGGATAGTGGTAGAGGTCAAGTGTGACCTGGATAGCCTGTGTGCTATTGTTTTAGTTTTCACACGTAGAACTGTGTTAGAGGTCTTAGGACCTGGACACTCTTTATACTATTGTTTTCCCCAATCCATGGTGTGGATCAAAATTTATATAAATTTTCTGTGATGACTAAGTCGCAGCTTGAAACTGAACCTCTTGTTTTAAATTTCTGTGCTTTTAACTTTTGTTAAAAATATTTGTATTGAATATTCCGCTGCTAATTACTTTGAAATATAAAATTCGTTAAAAGTTAGATTGATAGTTAATCTAGTAAGTGTTTGTAACTATTGTAAATTAGTAATTTAGTTTCAAATGATAATTTAATCTTCTAATTAAATTAACTGAGACCTAATCAATCATTTGAAAACCTAATTGAACCTTTACAGTTTTACAAATTCACTTCAGTTTAACTTAGTATTTTAATTGGGGGATTTTAATCATAATGTTTTTAACACAAATTTTAATAGGAACTCAATTCACCCCCTCTTGAGTATCCACTCCGACCAATAAAACATTCTTACAATCTGCTTCATTTCAACGCATAAAAACTACAAGTGAAGGGACTTGTATATATTTTCCACATCAGGATGTACAACCAATGAGGAAGTGTGAAACCCTCACATCATCACCTCACACAAATTGAGTGAAACCATCGCCCGTCCTTAAAAAAAAGATAAAATGAACCCCTCCATCAAAAAAATCTATAGGTGGGTTCTACTGAGGATACATGGTCATATAGAACCACATAGTTTATTTCTCTTATATGGCTCTCTATCAAACACTGAAGTAGAAGAGGTATTAGAACCGTCGACTTAGGAAAACCTTTACCCCTCTCACCTACTAGGGTTGGCTGTAAAGAATCCAAATACTCAAATTCCTCACATACCATGATGGAACATGGACTTCTTGATAAGGTAACATTCCACCACATTGCAATTCCAAGGTGTATACATTATTTTAAAGTCAATGTAGAACATGAACTCCAACCAAAGATACTATCTCACCCTAAATTATATATGAGTGAGGATGTACCTCAGACTCTGATGGTTTGACTATATAATAAAGCACTCCCCTAGAAGATAGGTCCTCTATATCTTTATAGGAGAGACAACCAATTCTAAACATTGGTCATGAGTAGTGTAGTTATACTAGTGCGGTACCAACTACATCAACCCATATACGATCACTACTTGCCTCTTCATTGACATAGTTTTTTTACCTCACCTCACCACCAAGATGTTGTCTCCCCTGCACATGGATTGGGAAGCCATGTGACACTACATGGTGTGTACTAGTTGTATATGGTGTGTCTCAGCCACCTAGATCCTTCTGGTTCTCTTTAAATTATTCTTCTATATATTGGAATGTGTCTGTGTGCATGGTCAAGTCTGAGTATCCTAGTCCTGTTTCACCCCACATTCATGACTTTGTTCTTTGTCCATTCTTGTGTTTTTGGAAGTGTCCATGCCCTTGTACTCATATTGTACATACCAAAATTCTATCATAGGGTACCGTGGTGTGTGGTGGGTCGATACAGTGTGATACATTTTTATCCACAAAAAATCCTAGCCATTGTAGTGAAGGGACTTCACTATATGTTTTCTTCATAGTATACTCCTTATGGTATATTTTTTTCATAAAACTTATGTTTCTTCATAAAGATCCCATATCATCCATTTCTGAAACTGATTGTACCTTTTTACCACTTTAAATCCACAAAAATCGAAGTTTAGGTCATAGGTCATCAATCTTCAGCCTTTGATAACAATAAATCTGGACTCAGATATACTTATGATGAATAAAAACTTGTCCAAGGAACCTCTTTTCTCCCATTTATATTCTTAATCCAAGAACCACAATGAATCACCCTTTATCCATTCATATTCATTTGAAAAATAAATATCCTATTTTTTCACACAAATGCCTAAAATTCATGGGTTTGGTCATGCTTAATCCAACCCCAATAATGTAGAATTGCGACCCTGTGGGTTAATGATGAAGAACACGACAAATGGTGGTGGGAAGAACTATAAAAAATTCTGAACCTGCCATTTTATAGAAACAAAAATCATGTTTTTATATTCACACAACATCCAGGGATATGAGGATTTGATTTTTCTCAAACCCACCCTGAAAAGATTGAACCACAACCCCATGGTATAATGGTGAAAAACGTGAAGAACAATAGGGGAAGAGCCAAATAAAAAAGGGTAATCCAATGTTGTACAAGAAATATTGACCCAAAATTAAATAAAAGGGATATATATGGTGGTATCATTGAATATTAAGAATAAATTCAAATAAATAATTAAATTTATTTAATCATGCTCATGTGAGGTTTGTAAAAACCGAAAGACAAAGAAGATAACAAAAACATTCATGATTAAATGAAAAGGGATTAAATAAAATAAATAATGTGTCCTACATTTATTGATGAACAATTTTTGGTGTCTAAAATATTCTCTAATGATGAGGAAAACTCTATACATTCTCTTCCTATCGATCAATGTTATCTAAATTAGTTTTCATTCTCAGACCCTGATCCGACAATAAAGAATATACAAGCCTCCACCAAAATCCTCCAAGGGTTTTGTTGATAAACATGTTGATTGGTTATAATTATTTATTTAAATAGGATTATGTTTAGGTCATTAAAAATAGGTAAAATAAATTTTTTATTTATTTTAACTAAATGCACCTGCCAAAGGCTGCATCAATAAGATGCCTAGAAATGAACAACGTTATGTCACAGCATGGGTAAACCTCATGTCCCTGATTCAACCATGGTATCAAATTACCCATGTTATGTCATGAATAATGGGAAAACCATTTACACAGAAATGATTTGTTCTTTTTGATTAAAACATATTAATATTTTTAATATGATAATTTCGGTGTTCGAAGAAACCCAAAAACTGAGAGGACTTAAACAATATGTCTAGATATTTACAAAGAATTATTTGTTAGACAAAGTCATCAAACTTATGTAATTAAAATATCCCATAATTCGAAGCTATTTTCCAAAAATAATAATAAAATATGTAAAAATTTTTGGGTACTGAGTCTATATTTACTCTCACTCTCCAGGTAGATATCCTTCATGATCCCATTTAGTTACACCAGATATAACAAGGGAATGGTACATCCCCATAGGATCGTCTCCTACTGATCATCAATCTCCATTGGGTACTCCATGAAGGTGGATTTTTCCTAAATGTCTATCTTTCCCCATTCAATAATAAGAATTATATTATACATGTATGTCTTCATCTTTGACACGTTGATGATGTTGTGCAACTGATCTAACTATGGTGTAGGGAAAAGTGGTAAGAAACCTCATCAACCCTCTATAGGATCATGAACATCCCAATTAACCTTAGGGATAAAATTCTTCCCAAGTTAAACCTCAATAATCATCATCTTGGAAAGTCACTCAGGAGAGGTTATTTGAGGTCACAAATCTATGTTTCAAAGAAGGGGACACTAGAGGGATGTTATTTTTGGGGAACAACAAGGTGTGTATGTGGGTACACATGGTGTGTGACCTCACCCAGAAATATTTCCATGTTCTCCCATAGACATCACTTGGGAAGCCATGTCACACTAAATGGAACGTTCTGGTTGTACATTGCGTGGATCTTCCACCGTTTCCCTGGCTATTCTCTACCACCCATGCTTTGGTACATTATCCCATTACCATTTAAATGTTCTTGTCCGGGTATCCTGACCATTTTTATGTACATGGTACTGACCATGTACTCTTGTTGTGCTAATGTGTATGGATGGGGTCCTTATCCACCCAAAAATCATGTTAGATCCAAGGATAAATCCACACACACACATATATATATATATATAAATATTCCAAATAAAAAATCCATCAAAACTATATTCATTAAAGGTTGTGAAAAAAACTTAACCTAGGTATAATATACTTGAAAAAATCATGTCTAACATTGAATCAATATTCATTTGGTGCGTGGTGATTGGGGAGAAGAATTTATACATGGTCATACACTACTAGATTATTTTATTTGTCTGATTCATAATCTCTTTAGAAAACATTATAATTGATTGAGATAAAATGTTAGGTTAGATAACATAAACAAAATTAGTGATGGATAACCTAGATTGAAACTTTTGGATTTATATGCAAGGTTATATATGAAATTTATAATATGTTCTGTAGTTTTATTATTTATATTTATATTGAATTATGTATCCTCATTCCAATATTTCCATTATTTTTAAAAAATGTGGTGAAATTGAAGGAATCATGTCAACAATATAGTTGATGTACAATATGATGATTTATGAAATAATATTTCTAATATTATGTGACCATGAGTCAATAAATTCATGGATTTACACGTAAAATAGACTATTGTTATGAGTAATAACAAGAAACATGTCAAACTCCCTCCTTCCCCTAAAAATAAGAATGTCTTCGTTAAATACATATTATGATAATGGACTCTAAGTTGTAGAAGATCTTATGATCTCCTACTTGGAGAGAAATGGATTGAATCTGTTGAGAAGATATTATATGTCCTAAAATTTTATGTGTAGGAAAAATCCTTACATTCTATTTTTTCTCCTAGAGGTAGAAGAAAACCAATTATGGAAACTAATCACCAAAAAAATCCTATAGAGTACATTGAATCCATAGAATTTGATAGATTCAAAAGGATATTTTTTTTATATTTTTTCCTTGAAATCTCCATCTTATTATTTGGTGGAAATTCCATTAAATAAATAAAAATGATGATAATTTAATTGGGACTTATAGACCAAAAGTAACAAGTTTTGCACAATATGACTCCATCATTTTCATGGATTCTAATCCTAAGGTTAGCCACTCATTCATTAGGTCAAATTTAAGTCTTCTAAAATATTTGGAAATTCAAAACATTGATATGTATGATAAAATTTTAGAATGGGCCATTAAAATTGATATTGAAAATGTTGATTCCTATTGTACCTTTGAGATTATAGATATTATTTGAAGAATTTTATTTAACTTATGGAAAGCATCGGGTAATACTTATAGTCGAATGAGAATCCAACACCTGATGTGTCCTAACAGTGGGAAAAATCATCTTAGAAACTTATTTAGGGGAATAAGGAGGTGTTTCATGTATTGAAGGTATGGTTTTGAAGCTAATTAATTCCAAAATTATATGATGAATCCCACCATTTTTAAAGGTAAACAAGGTTTTGAGAAATCCTCATCCTATAGTACAATCATTCAATTATAAGGAACATGGATACTATGTGAACCAATGCCATACTCCACAGTTTTAATTGAAAATTGATGAAATTAACCCCTAAATCCAATGTATCAAGGGTGGTTATATACTGTAACTACTATGGTGGTAGATCCTAATAACAAAGTGATGATATATACACTATTTATTCATTAATGATTATAAAACGTATTATTAAATTCTAGTTCTATACATAATTTTATATCATGAATGTTTAATAAATCTTTTAAATCCCCACCATGAAACCCAAAGACTAATTTATATGTGAAAAGGGGTATATTATTAAATATCAGGAATATGACTCCCACCAAGTTAATATTTGTGAGTTTAATATACTTGGAAACATCTTCAAAAAACCATTATTTTATTTTTATTCACTTAGGGCATAGATTTTGGGTCATTATATTGAGAAAATATTACTTTTTGTGGGAAGTAAACCACTATTAATATCCCAAATCATCCTCTAATTGTACATAATTTAAAATAGAAGGTTGAATAAACTTTTGAAAATACTTTTCAAGAATAAATAATGTTTCCTTATTAGAAATAATATAAAGATAAAATTATTGGGACAAATGAGATGTTCCCACTTGATGAAAAGAACATTTTAAGAGAGTATACTGATATATTCTATGAAGAGTTTCCTAGCCTTATTACTAATTAATAGGTTGATTTCTCAATATATCATATAATAGAGATCTTATTATATCCATTACCCCTATAGAATATCCCTAATTGAACTTTTGGAACTAAATACGGAGCTACAAGAGAATTTGGAAATGGGATTCATACGCCTAGGTGCTTCACCATAGGGTGCTTTGGTCATCATTACCATGAAAAATGATGGGTCAATGAATTTATGAATTTATTCCTATGAGCCCAAAAAAATAAAACTATAAAACAATTTTCCCCTTCCATGGATTGATGTAAATTTTAATCAAATACAAGGGGCCTAATACTTCTCTAATGTGGACCTGTAGTTTTAATATATTCAATTAATGAAGAGGAAAGAGGATAATCCCAACACAACCTTTCATACAATATAGAGAAACAATTATTTCATAGTAAATCTATTAATACTTTATAATTCTACATAAAAATTATTTAATACAATGAATATAGTCTATAGGGATTACCTAAATAAATTTTTGGAAGAATTTAAAGTTTAAATACTCATATAATCTAAATTAAGTGGGAAACATGAGGTGCATTTAAATAATGTATTCAAAACTATGATAATGGAAAAATTATATGATAAGTATAGAAAATTTGATCTTTAGAATGAGATTGTTTCATTATTGAGGAATATATAAAAAACAAGGAAAAATATATTGATCCTTTCAAGATAAATGTACATAAAAAATTCCCCATAAAAAATATTAAACTATGATCCATAGTTTCCATAGACAAGTTGGTTACTATTTTTGATTAGTGGGAAACATTTAATGGATATCACAATTTGAAGGAATACAATTTTTGGGTGGTTAATGTGAGGAGTTCATCAAGAATTTGAGGAAGTGGCTATCCACTAATCCAATAATCACCCTAACAATGTATGGTGATGGATTTGAGATCTAATGTGATGATTGAAAGAAGTTATTAGGGTGTGTCTTCATGAAAAATGATTAAGTGGTATCCCATACCTCTCAACAGTTGATGTTTCCTAAGATGAATAATTCTATGCATGATATGGATTTGGATGTATACATATTCACATTGTTTATTTTTAGGAATTATGTCTAAAGAGTAATGTCTGAAATATATTGAAATCATAGGAGCCTGATGTATTTTTCGATAAAAAATATCAACATTCACCAACAAAGGTGGTTAGAGACAATAAAGTATTGTGACTATTCAATTCAATAGCATCCTTGGAAGGAGAATAAATTTGAATATTCTTTGAGTAGAAAGGATCCAATAACCTTATCCATGATGAGTATTTAGAGGAATGCAATTATCTGTTACATGCAAAGGATCGACATGTGAATCATAAAAGATGGAACATCATATTACCTCTCTCAATTTATATCTCAAACATAAATTATTTAAAATATTGTGTAATCTCAAATGTATGATGTGTATATATAAAAGAATATCAATGATGCAAGGAAGGGGAAAACCTTATAATTAAATAATGACAAAGATAGAGGTTTGATATTTGGGATGTGAAAATCCATAATGTCATAGAATACGATATAGAAGAAGGTGATGAATCACACTCAAAGTTCAACATTCCCTATCCATCCAAGAAACAACAAATGAATAGATATCATTGAGATAACTATTGGTGGGGAAATATAAAAGTGGAGGTTCTAGAAAGTACATGAATGTGTCTTGTATGTCATCTTGTAAAGTAAAAAATAAAATAAATAAAAAGGGAGGATGCAACCATTACACATACCAAAGTGGATATAGGAAATCATATCTATTTATTTTTTTCATGGGCTGTTTGATGATAAACAAATGATGAAATTACATTTGGGTTATTTTGGAACATATTAGCATGAAAAATCATTTCATTAACATTATGGAGATTTTCTCACCCAATATACTTGTCATGATATTCATTTGATAAGTAGTGAGGATTAATGTAACACCACTATGGATTACATTACATTTAGATCAAAAATTCACCTCAAATTTATTGAAAAGTATCCAACGTGATCTGAACATATAATTGAACATTATCCGGACCTATCACACTTAGATTTTTAGATAATAATAGTAGATTACCTAGAAAGTTGATGATATGTTAAGATCTTCCTTTGTGTACATCAAAGTAGGTTGGGATTAACATACTCCATTGGTAAAATTCTTATACAATAATAGATTTCACCTGTGTATTTAGATGGATTCTTATAAATCCCTCTTTGGAATGAAATGTATTACATTCACATGTTAGAATGATGTCGAAGAACTAAAGATACTAGGACCAGTGCTAGTAGATGATATATTTGAGAAAGTCAAGTACATTAAAAAACACAGCTGTGCAACAAAAATCAGATAGAAAAGTTATGATTATAACCGTTATTGTGACCTAGAGTTTAAGGATGGAGATAAAGTGTTCGTTCATATATCTCCCAGGAATAGAGTTATGATGTATGGGAATAATGGAATAATATTTCTTAGGTTTATTATCCCATATGGGATTCTAGATCCCATTAGAGTTGTGTCCTACCAATAATAACTCACACCAAACATGTATTAAGTATATGAGATGTTCATTTTATCTCTAGTGAGCAAGTAAATACAAAATCCTCAAATATACTGAATCCATACTTGGTATACCTAGAGAATGATCATTCTTACAAAGAGCAGGAAGTGACTATATTAGACAATAGAGACAATGTTATATGTATCAAGACAACTCACATGGTCAAAGGTCATTGGTGAAATATGAAATTTAAATAAGTAACATTAGAACCAGAGAATGTTGTAAAGAAAATTTACCCTCATTTGTATTAACTTTGTTGTTTCAAAAAATTGATAGAGAAATTACTAAGGGATTACAATTTTTGATGTTTCAGACCAACTACCTCAATATAAGTAGTTGAAATACTTGCCACATAGCCTTGAGAGAAACTCCTAATATTCCAAAGGATTCAGAGTATTAGTAAGGCCCTAGGGTGTGTTTGTGGGGAGACTATTCCCTCTATAAACAGTGTACCATAACGGAATAATAATAAATGTATAAAAATATGAATCATAATAACCATAATGATAAGATATATAGGTTGAACAATAATAATTATCACTATAACCAATATTATGTTAATTTCATGATACTATACAAAAAGGAATAAGAATACAATAAAACAGGAATACAATATAATACAAGTATATCAAATGATGACAAGACTAAAATAATCTCCAATAATAACGTGAGAATTAGCATGGTCTGGTGCTCCATGATTCAAGCTATAATCAGTGAAAGAATCCATGACCTGGTGATTTCCATTATCCTTTCCTATATCCATGAATTCTTTCCATGTACCAATCATTGACCTGAACACAGTGTCATATATACACAGTATGCCACCACCACTAATGCCTATAATAAACCCACTATGAAAATAATTTAAATATATTGAAGTTATATTAATATTTAATGTAATTAAAAACATTGAAATAAATATAATGTTGGGATTGGACTCATCGTGGAGTGCCTGACAGAACATACCTAATTCATCCTAACCGAGATGAATCTAAATAGGTTTCTTATAAATGGTATGGATCTCAATGATATAAAATACTATCCAAGTAGAATAAAAATGTATTATAAATACCCATTTCATAACCAAGGAGTCCATGTATTATAAATATCTAAATGGGAATTGATGTTTAACCAAGGTTTTTAGGAAATATAATAAGGTGAAGGTCTCAATGTGTAATAAACAATCCTTGACATTATAATTCTTGGATAGCTCACAATAATCAAATGTTTAGCTAATCTATTGGGATCTTATTGTAATCCAAGGTGTACACCCGAGGCATTCAACTGGAATAATTTTCAACCGAGTCGATGGGTAATCTTCCAGGAGAATCTTCATATAAAATCTCAGACAAAGAATTAATAGGGTCTAAGGAGAGACTCCAAGGTGTATAATAACCCAATCATGACGTACATGAATATAAAGTATTTTTAGAGGGATATTCATTAAATTTTATAAATGATCACCTGAGTAAAGTAATATTTTAGTGCCTTGGGAATATTTAAATACATTCTTTTAACTTGTGAAATATCTTAAACATCTCCCATAAAGATCTTCCCATTTAATACTCCTATATAAATGATTTATTTATAACATGGGGAATGGAAACATAAGAAAGGGTGATCTCAGATTCTCAATATAGATAAACAAAAAACAAGAAAAAAATATATAAAAACATTATAATATCTATTGAAAATAATACCATGTATAAAATATAGAAAATTATGAGTCATGGAATAGACCTTGGTAATTCATAAGGCATAAATCAGAAATGAATACAAACCATGATAAAATAGCATTGACAGAAAACATGGAATTGTTTCAAACACATAAGCATAAAAAATAATTTCCATATTAGGTGAGGCTCATTTTCAAGACCATCATAGTGGAAGAAGTCCATTACTAAACCATGTTTACTTGAAGTTCCATCCCAGTATTACTGAACCAGATTAACTTGTCGTTCCCACCCTGTATTACTGAATCATATTTTCTTTTCATTCCATCTGAATATTAGTAAACCAGATTTACTTTCCATTCCATTCATGTCTATATCAAGAGATATAATCTTTACCCAATGAATTTGTTGGAGATATAGGTCCCTCCTATCTCATAATGAAATCATTATAATGTGTTCCACAAAAACTAAAATAATTCATTATAGCATTTCCCAAGGAATAAAATTGGTTTCTTAAGCATCTTTCTATAATTAAATAATCCATGTAAAACAAATGGATTTCATAAATATAATTCCATAAAAAACATAATAAAACCATAAGAATAAAAGGTATAGTATAATTGAAATATTACCCTATAAAATAATATAATCTAAGATGGAAAATAATATTGATCAAACACATAAAATTAATTCTTGAAGAAAATATCCTTTGTTCTTAAAAAACATTTTATTTTATCAAAATGCCACATAATTTTAAAAGAAAATAATTTATTTGAAAATAACCATGAAATCTTGTAAATTAAAATTATAGAAATATGGTGTTATGAAAATATAAAAAACCGTAATCCATTATAAGTTAAAAGAATAAATTCTTCTCGTAATTTTGTCAGATAAGTCAAAAAGTATCTTGTATCGAAAACAAAAAAAGATTCTTTTCATAACATTAAATAGAAATTAAATAATAGTTAAAACTTACTTTAAATTTTTTTATCACAATATAATAATTATTTTGGAATACATAATTAGGAAACATGGACATGGGTGATAAATATACCCCAATAAATGCTTATGTAAAATCAATCTCGGATAATAATGAGAATGTAAAATTATACCTTAACAATTTACAATCAGTCTAATAATATGCCTCATGAAATAAATAAAATTATTGTCATGTGTAAATATCATAACACTCATAATAAGAGGCATAAAAACATTCATGGGAATCATAAACACCACACAAAAGAAATAGGTGGTCTATAAGGCATATGTCCCACATAAATAAAAGTGAGGAAACAATAATTCATTAACATAGGTATTTTATCCTTTATAAATATAAAAATCACATATATAATGATTTAAATGATTTAATTGACTTATTATAGAATCATAGTCATAATATATGATTATATTATTATATTTTTGTTAGTAACATTATTACTCGTCCATTGGGTATTAACTTCGTTGTTTTCTAATGCATGTTTTGATGGATAAGATACTCTTCTTAGGTTATGGTTATATAAATTATATACTTATATTAGTATAATATATATCATATTTATTCATTCAATTCAATTATATAATCACCCTTTAATGAATATCATTTAGAATGAATCACATCACATTGTAGGGATGGTAGGTCGTACGTATGCACAAGTGATGATATTATTCCCATAATTGTTTGATGTTATTAAATTGGGTAGTCTATAATATTTTATAATCAATATAATGTTATAATAATCATATATAGTTATTATTTACATTATTATACCCATCTATATAAGGTGGTGGTGAAAATATGTTACACCACAGTGTGGAGGTGGTAAGTTGTACGTACGCACACGTGGTGATTTCATTTTTTGTAGGATGTATAGAAGGTGGAATACTGTTGTTACATAACCATAATAACATCTCATAACATTGGTGATACCATAAATTTGGGAAGGAAACAACTCATTAAGAATTAGTATAAGACTAAATAATTTTAAAGAATCGGTAGAGATATTTCCTCTTCTTCAACACGCTCTCTCTATATATCCTCTTAAAGACACTAGAGTTGGTCTTTTGAGAAGACCAGAACCTCTAAAATATGAATAAGGGGTGCATAAGGGAAATGTTCATGGGATGGACTAAATTTAAGGCTCCATGGGAAGTGAATATGTGGGGGAGGATTTTCCCTTTTTATAATTAAAGTAATGGGAACATTTGGAAGCTCCAAAAAATATTAATTTATAATAACATAATAGAACATATAAAAACCTCAAAAATTTCTTAGTTGGAAATATAATATGATATAAGGTTTTAATATAATTAACCAATAATATTTAGACACGTTTGGATTTAATTTTAATCCTTTTTGTTTCAAATAAAACTTAATTATTATTTTTTATTTTAACTATGGGAAATAATTGTTTAATAGTAAATAGTGTATTTTTTACTTATTTGATGTAAATTTGACCATAGATGAATAATTTTGAACATTTTTTTACCACATAATACTTATTATATATTTCTAATAAATATTTATGATTTTAAAATAATTTAATAATACATAATTTTGATAAACAATCAATACTGTCAATTTTGACACTATTCAATTTATTAGTTTTTAAAAATATCAAGATATGATGTTATACTCCAAAAAAATATTTTATTATATCCTTACGGAGTCACGGGAATCTATAAAATTCATTATACATATTAATTAGTTCAAATTTTACTTATTTTAATATTTTTAATAACCTTTATTTAATATTTCCCTTGATAAAATAATTATATCATCAGTTTAGTGAGGTTATTTAATATAACTATTGGTTGAATAAAAATTAAAAATAAAATACTATTACAGAGATAAATCTAATAGAGTACATTATAATAATTTTAGTCAAATATATATTCTGGGAAATATGTCATTAAAAATGTTATACTTATTGATACATGAATGTGACAAGTTATACATCACTTTAAATAAATTAATATAAGTATAATAACCTCTTATATAAGACTCAAAATGGAAAATAAGAAGACCCTTTGATGATTATGGTCGATATATACTCTACCAAGAAGAGTTTTTCATGTGTTTGGGTCTTTTAAGGATTGTTATAATTTTAAATAAAATTATTTTATTGATTTTTTGTCAATTAAATAATTTATGCATCATCAATATATAATTCATTAAATTAATTATTTATTTCTTAAATATGATAGATAAATTAACCTGATAAAGAAAGAAAATTTAGATTTTAAATGATTATTAATTATAGAATTTATCTTCTCTATAACTTTATATTAAAAATTATTTAATTATGAAAATTTGAGTTAAACATATATAACTTTTCATTAAATAAAATATATGAAATTTCCTAATACCATATAAGTGGATTACAAAGAGTATAATTTAAACTCAAGGATGTTTTAGGTCAAAAAAAAATCCAATCATATTAGGATAATTTTTAAGGTAATTTTATAATATTATATTTACCCTTAATTACCCGATTTACCTTTTTACCGTATTAATAAAAATTTATGAAATTATTATTTACAATCCCAAAAAAAGAATGATATTTACATAATTTGGATCTAATGATTAAAAATATGGTAGAAAATTTAAAAAATTCAAAACACAAATGTTTCTAAAATAGATTTAAAATTAATTCCACTATCCGAATGAAAAATGAGTTTGAAAAGTTAAAACATTGTAAAAGATTGAAATGTTTTTACATCAAAATTCAATGTAAAATTAATTCAAATGACATAAATGATATTTAATGATAACTATATATTATATTTATAATTTAAAACCATTCAATAATATAATTTAACCATACAAATTATTTCATTTAAAAAAGCTATTTTCAATTAAAATTTATTGTATTATTACTATTCATCAAAACCTGAAATTTAACATAAAAATATCAAAAATTCATCCAAAGTAAATTTTTATATACCAATTCCAAATAATTGTTTTTGTTAATTTTAATATATAAATGTTTCAAAAACTAGATGTAAAATGGGTGGGCCATCAAAAGGCTGAAAAACTGCATTTTCTTAAAATTACTTCATTTATCCAAAAACATGAATTTGTTCATATATAATGTCTAGAAAACATATAAGATGAATTTGAAACATTATATTGAAAATATAAAACATTTATTTCATTAATAAAATCCATAAAAGTGATTTTATTATTTTATAAACTCACTTATTTTCATTTAAATAGTTTTTTAGAAGAAAGTTAATATTGTTCATACCCTCCATTATAATGACTAGGTTATATGGTTACATAATAATATTTAGTTGTTAGATTATACTCAGTTTTCAGTGAAATGATTTTTTTTAAAATAACATCAAATTATTTGTAACACAAGCCATGCATAGTGTTGCATATACCTCAAGCTAAGCCGGTGTTGCGTATTGCGCAAGCTTATCTTGGTGTAGCATACAACATAAGAAATCAATGAAAAAAATCTATCTTATAAAATCCTATGGTGATACAAGGTTCCTCCTATATGAAGACATAAATAGAATCTAAGGAGGGTAACTAAGGAATTATATTATTTTAATATTAATTCATTGAATGATCAGTACTAAATTGTGGAATTCTTGTTCTTCTAAGACATTTATCTAATTTAAAGGTGGGTACCTTCCTCGAAAATTCAGCAAATGAATTAGGATTGCATCCCCTAATTTATCAAGGAATTACCTTGGGTATATAAATTATCTTAGTTTTATGCACTCCTTTAACATAGAAAAGGTCCACAATAATAATAGAAACCATTTATTTAAATAATGATCAACTTCCTTGTAAAATAATTCCAATTTATTTACTTCTTTTAATTACATTTATTAACATTTCCTATATAATGAAAAATATTAACATGATTTCTCATACTATTAATCACGTAATTAAAAACTAATGAGATACGAGCTAAAAACTCATTCAAATTTATATACAATAATCCAAAAATGACAATTTATTAAATGCCTTCTAATAGTTTAACCGAACACACAAAAGTTTTTTATAGTTATTAATATAGAAAAGACATATAGGATTATAAATTAATAAACCAAAGGTTTGGATCATGTTGATTCCATTGAACTCTAATAATAACTGGAGGGTCTATTTGGGATTTGGGTTCCAAACAATGAAATTAATTTATGTAAAATTTATTTTTGGGGCAAAGTGCAGGTAAAACAAATGTGTGGAAAAAATAATAATATTGACATAATAACCTAAGTGAATGTTATAAACCACATACTATAGGGTGGTTTATGAACCCTTACTATGTATCAACTACATATTTGGGCTAGAATGGAAGAAAATGAAAAAATAGACCCCGCTTAAAAAAAAGAAATATTAGCTTGCATGGAAATAGTACTAAAGATGTAAGGATAAACTAAAATGGGTTGGAAGTTGATTAATGCAGTTACCATTATGATTCAAACATAATAGAAGGTGATAAAAATAGATATTTTATGGAGGGTTGGATTCAATGTATAAGGATAGGGGAAAGATAATATCCCCATGTGGCCGACTAGTGGAGGAAAAGAAAGGAGGAAGATGGTTTATAGGATTTAAGGGAAAATAATAATTTCATAATTATTAAGAGGGGAATAGTTTTACCATAGAGTTGTCCAAACAATTCACCATCCATGTACCACAATTTCCTTAATGTGTCACCCCCTCAATCTTAGGTGATTTTTTAAAAAATCCGTCCTAACCATGCTTACTCATTATTTGAGGGGGTCTCACCCTCGCACAATAAGTCACACGGTTATCCAAAACATTCTCATGTCTTATGTTATCATCTTCCATTTATTTAAGATGTATCTCATGGTCATGTGACCTACCTTACTCGGTATGTCAAACCATGTGGACCTTTTATAGATCCACATACTGTTACCACTCATTATGTTCCAACCATGCACTTCCTCCCATTCCCCCTAAAAATGGAGTACTAGGAATTGAAAATTCCCTAAAAACCCCAAAACCATTCATTAAACTCTTAAGAATATTTATGAGATTAAAAAATAAATAAATAACGAGATTTAACGCGTTCTTTCCTAATTTTATTAACCAATATCTTGAAATATTCCATCCTTAAAACAACTCTTCCTTATGTTTCCTTTATATGGGAGGTAATTCAACAGTCGAGAATAGATCCAACCACTGGGTATATATAGTAACCTCTATCTTCTAGTTATCATCCTATATTATACCATGTTTCCATAGCTCCTCGACTGAAGGAACTGACTTACCTCGGTGAGCCTTCACGCCCTGATAAAAAATATGTGTACGATACTACTCAAATCAAGTATTAGCACCCAATTCAACCCCATTTGGATCTTAATAATGAGATGGTTCTGAATACTATTAGAGAAGTTCGGATACATGAAAAACATCTTTCATAGCTCTATACATAAGAAGAAAGGCTATCTGATAGGCTACCAAGAAAACTTACTTCAATATCTTGACCGGCCCAACGTAATGAGGTGATAATTTACTATATCTATAAATTTTTATGTTCCATAGTCAGGGTGAATCATATAAGAATATGTGGTCCCCATCCATTATATATAGTGTTTGACATCAACAATCATCATAATAATTCTACCTAGGCTGAGCAATAGCCATATGATTCTTCAATAAGATAGAAATACTCTAATGCCTCTTGAAAAAATGAGGTCCTAGAAGCACTACCTCTACTTGCTCTATCCATCACATGGTATAATGTAATTTCTTACAATAAAAGGCCTTACAAGAATCCACCCGTATTTTTTCTCTAAATATGTTATTATAAGAGAACATAACTATAGGTATGTGATTTTCCAAATAATATTTGAAATATATGATGCATGATCAAATCATATCATCTAATTTTATAATCGTATTATCAAATTTTCTATCAGTCTATGGGATAAAGGATATGCTTAGATGAACATTAGTACTGAGATCCTTCTATAATCCCTTCCAAAATTACATTGTAAAGCAACAAAATTGTTCTGGTACAATAGAATGGGGAACACCATGAATGTGTATAATCCCTTAAACATAGAACATTACAATATCATCCAATCAAAATGTTTAATTAAAATATAGAAATTGGTTGAATATTGTTATCATATCGATGATCATCCACATTGAATCACTTCCTCGAGGGGATCTTGGTAAACCATCCAAAAAATAAATGGTTGTGTCATTTAATTTCCAATCCAGAATGGGAAACATATTTAAAATCCATACTAGTCACTGTTGTACCTCCTTCACATTCTTATATGTGAAACACTATGCAATAAAATCCACTATATATTGTTTCATTATTGGCCACCCATACTTTTGGAAGAAGGCATGATACATCTTGGTAACACAAGGATGTAATACCCAAATAGAATCATGATAATAATTCATAAGACCTTCCAATATGTATGTGGAAACCCATATGCATCTGGGAAAGTGCATCATCTCATCCTCATCAATGATCTATCTTGGAAGCGTGTACTCACCTGAAAAAATCTCTTACAGGACCAAGCCCTCCAGGTTTGAATGTTACCTCATATTCAATATCTCAATAGCTGAAGTGGTCCTTACTAAATATGTAAAGATATATTGTCTATGCTACTCCTGGATATCTATGTGAATCATTGAAAAGAGGGATATAAACTACCATGCACTACTATCCTCGTGAACTACATGTGTCTGATTTCTCTTACTCAGCAAATTTCCCAAAAATTACCTTTCCTAGGCATATAGGAAATATTAAAATAAAAGGATTATAATTAATCAACCAAAATTATATTTCTGAGGTTTAAATCAAGCTACATGAATATGTACTTCCATATATTTTGGTGTGTATACAGCACCAACTCATCTTCAATAATGTTATTCCTCAAAAAAACACAAGATATGAACCATAAATACTTTCTCATGACCAGGAACTAGGTCATTCCT
The DNA here is from genome assembly GCA_963277665.1 of Viscum album. NCBI lineage: Eukaryota > Viridiplantae > Streptophyta > Magnoliopsida > Santalales > Viscaceae > Viscum > Viscum album. Next base: position 403,559,760 of record OY728167.1, read on the forward strand.
CTCATGTTGCATCAATGGAAGGGACCCATACTCCATGAATCATTATTTATACATATGAACTAATCCTATCTCAATTATTAATTCATTATAATAATATATATTACTTCCCCCTATATCTGGTAGAATTGGGATTAGTGATGAAGTTAGTCTCCGTTTCAGCTCTTGAAAGGCTATATCACATGTTTTAGACCATAGAAACATAAAACCATTTTTCATGAAGCCCATGTGAGGTTATTATATTAGTTACAAGTCCTGATCAAATCACCACTAATACCTATCTATACCTAATAAAAATTGTATTTTAAAATTTTATTTGGATTCTTCCATATGGCCTCAACTCTCACCATAACTTGGTAGACATATTCTCCTTCCTCTGAGATGTTTTAACCTCATAAGATCACCTTTTCAATCAAAAATTATAATTTCCTAAGAAATGAAAATATTTTATTCTCTCTTAGTGAATTCATCATGATCTCAATATAGTTTGAATATTTTTGTCTACTCTATGTATAAATCATTATTTCAACCATGAAGACCACTATAAATGAATCCAAATATGGTAGGAATCCCCGATTCATCATATCCAAGAAAATAGTGTGTGTGTGTGTGTGTTCATCAAACCGAATGACATAACAAGATACAAATAAATACCATACCTATTAAAAAACATTTTAGGTTTTTTCGTAGTTCTTTATATAACCTAATGGTATCCCTACCTCATATCATACATTGATTGATCCCTCCCTACTTAGATCTGGTCAAATGTGTAGTTTATATGAGGCTTTGGATAACAATTATTAACCGTAATCTAGTTCATCCTACAATATATCATGAAAATCTTGAGGGTAAAATCTTCGTTCTTGGTGAAATGTATAGGTGAACCCCATGGAGATGTACGATTTCATATATAAAACCCTTAGTATCCAAGTACATTATCTTCCTCATGAACTATTACAACATAGAAGTAGATATCATGTTAGGAGGATTGGAAACCAGGGTTTTTCATGGAACTAGCTTCATAGTAATATCTACCTCTCTCTTAGGAGGTATTATAGGTTAATGTATAGGTAATATATCAATGAAATAATATAATATCAGATGGAAATAATCTAAACATGTCCCATAATAATCCATATATAGGCTAGAAATTTGGGTAGTCATTATGCCCATCCCACAATGCTCTGGCCTGAATACACTTTCATATACATCCAATTATCACATGTTAATATATCAACCACACACTAGTGATATAAATGATACCTTTTTGTGAAAACAATGGACATAGGGGTGATATTGGACCATCCAGTCCATCCTAGGAATGATGATGAAGCATGTCGTCTTAAGGATGAAAAGTTCTGATAAGAAATGATAGCTTCATACCTCACAGGGGCATTAAATTAAATGGATTATGCATTTCCATATAATACGCAATGGATTATCAAGTGAAATCATGCCATAAAAATATTAAATCTCATGTGCAAGGATTTTAACAATATCCACATAAATAAAACAATGTGTGGAGCCTATATCAAAGAGTATAGATACTAATGTGGGGGATATTAAAATTGTAAATCATATTGTAGAAGGCCCAACAACCTTCTCCTCTGGTATATTCTGTAAAAAATATATCAAGCCCGATCCACTACCCTATTTTGTAACCAAAATACATCTAATGGGTCCACTTGGCTCCTGTTATATATCCTATATCTAGCCTTCTCGACCACATCCACCTCCTCAACTTATATGGTAAGGGGAAGTCCAGCTTCAAGTCTGGAACAATGTTATAGATCTTTCCCTACAATGAGGATCTGGTACAGAACCTCTTCCACTAAAAATAGAAACAAATATCCAATAAATCATCTAAATATTCCCCATTTTACTGTGAGCTTAGAACTCAATGGGGTCTCAATCAAACTGAGTATTTATGTGAAAATATCTCTCACACAAATTCCATATAAAATATATACTAGTATGGATACTCTAGCCGCCACTTACCTATTTAGAACCCTCTAAAAAATTATTCCTACAACTGGTTGAGCTATTACCATACATCGGAACTAAACCACCATGCCATCTACTGCCAGCTTCCATCAAGTTATGCTCAGTAATAAATTATTCAATAATAATTTCCAAGGTGGTTTTCATATGGAAAACATTTTTTGACGAACAGAAGGAATACCTGATTACATCTTCAATGAGTATCAATCTCAAAAGATCATCAGTAGTAAAAGAAGTTTAAAAATTATGTTTGTACTTAAATTTAGCTGAATAATCCATAATTTATATGTATTATTATTTCTGATGAAAATATTCCGTAGTTCAGTCGGCTCTCAGCATCCCCGGAAATAAATAGTAAATGAGGGAAGCATGTAAGTCACTAAAGACCATTTCTTATTAGTGGTATACTTGATTAATAACATCTCACCATCACATAGGAGAACCATGAAGTATATAAGAGGTGATTCTGAACCTCTTCCCTAAAGTTTTCTCCATATTTTCAATGTTAGATAGCAAGTCCTCTATCCATGTCTCAGTAGCCTATGGATGACCATCCCCTAAAAACATAGGTAGATGATACTAATGAAACTCTTCCATTAGCTCTTCCATATTAGGTTCAGGTTAGGAGATCCATGAATAGTCTACATAATCCATACAAAAACCCTCTCAGAAATGGAAATCAAGGCTAAAGTTGGGTATAATTGTATGTGTCATAGGTGGAACTTCTTGTGGTTTATGTCCCACCACATTAGGGACATGGTCGTCACCAAATTCCTACTAATTGAATTGAATACATGATAGTGGAATAGCTATAAAGATTATAAGAACATTCCTCATATAAGGTTTAATAATTATTTATGTTTTATATATAATAATAGGATAGGTACAAGGCTTCATATGTGAGAGTCAAATCACTCTTCTTTCTCATAAAGTTGAGTCTACATGACATATAAGACAAAGATGAAACACAAGAGACATTGCCTACAACCCACTACTAAGGTTAGCTTTGGGTCAATATCTCTATTTTATGTCAGGGGTTATAGTATACATTGGGTCAATTGAAATTTATAGAGGAAAACATCCTTTAGGTTATAATTGTAATAAATATTTAATATAATCCATTTCAATTAAAATTTAGAACACAAAATATTATAAGTCTATCATTATGTATATCTACATATACAGATATATTTATGGGTATTTATATATATATAGTCCTAGTTATAAGAATCTATCATTACCTTGTCATGAATTCATGCACTTTATAATCTATGAATTATAATACATGAAACTGAAACAAGGATTTTAGGATATTTTAATTGGATAAATCATGATTCCTAATTTATGAGTCACATATACTCTTTAAATTTAAATTGGTATACATGTAATTGATACTAACAAATTTTTTATCTTTTTTGGCTAATTTTCTATGTATTGGACATACTATAATTAACTAATTAAGGTTCCATCATCAATACATATAGGAAAACACTATTTTTTCTTGATGAAATCACTTCAATTATTCCAATTATCATATCCTTGCAAGTAAGGTTATCCCAATATCAAATATAACCATAATCGAGCAAGGAATATTCATCAAAAAATAATCACAGTATGTAAATGTAGAATTGAATAATGCATGACATATCATTCCTCAAGTTCCTATTATGATTCATGAGACACTACCTACATTCTATACCTGGAAAAGGATAAAAATAAATTCCACAATAGTAATAAATGAAATAATACATGTGTGTCACCCAAGAGTGCAATCAGAATAACCATAACATAAATAATGTAGAAAATTAATTTTTATCCCTATGAATTTGGATTTCCCCTTACTTGGGGTAGCTTCCCTATGTACGTGATCATGAAATTTTTTAATAATCTCTAAGTGTTCTATGTACCAACCTAAATTAGTAATATAAAAAGAATAAGAGGGTTTGATACAACTTTATGATGTCCTGACCTATCTCACTCGATAATATTTGTGGAATTGGTGGCCACATGGACCTAAGTGCACCTCCCCATACACCAGAGGCTACTGACTAGCAATGATGGACTATGGTGTATCAGTGGGGAGACTATGCCCTCTAGTCAGAGAATAGCATAATGGAATAAAAATAAAAATATAGAGGAAACACAATAAACATCTAGATATGATAATTATATTGATCAATAATAACAATAATTGTATAAAAAATTATAGCAATGTCATGATTCTATTAAAAAGTAACAAACATACATGATAATAAGAATATAATCTATACATGTATCTAAAAAAGTCCCCATAAATCTACAATTGCATCGTGAGCCTTAGCTAAATCCTATGATCCAAGAACCCATGCCATAATCAGATCAAGAATCCAGGACATGCCACTTTGCCTTTCCCTTACCTGTTTCCATGATTTCTATCTAGTTCCAAATTGGTATCCTAATCAAGGTGTTATATTCACTCAGTAATCCACTGAAAATTATTTCTATAACACTTATATTTAGTGAATATAATGGTAACAATGTGCATTTATATGAATACATTAAGGAATTAAAATGTGTAAATGAAATTCCATGTTGGGATCGAACTCCACATGGGATGTCCATTTGACTATAACTCATTAATCCTATGACTTATTCTTCTAAATAGGGTTCTATTAAATGGTTAGGGTATCACAAATATAACCATAGTATCCATGTAGATGAAATATGTATAAGTGAGACCAATATCAAAACCAAGGAATCCAAGTAGTCAAAATAATGAAGTAGGACCTAAGGTGAAACCGAGACATCCAAGTAATATAATAGGATGAAGGAAAAAAAGTGTAAAAAAGGAATCATTGTCCATGGAAGGTTAATATATGTTACAAAAAATCAACTATGCATCCTACCTATAGTGGTATCAGTTTAATATAAGGGGTACACCCAATGAATTCCACTAGAATAATGTCTATACATGTCCATGAAGCATATCTAAAAAAATATCAGGCTATGAATGACATGGGCCTGAGGGGAGAATACAAGGTGTATCCTATTCTATGAGATCCACTAACTCCATGGAGTGTATCCAAGGAATTATAATATCTGGAATTTAATTATGTGAATCGTCGATATTATGTCGAGGTAATTATGCACTTGTAAGACATTTCCCAGTTTTCTATGTGGGTAACTATCACTCCCCAACCTTGTTGATTAATTATTTAAATTATTTTCAGTATTATTTTGAGTTTTGGTAGTGGGTGGTATGTTTTTTAAAATTTCAGATGCTTTTTCACGTTTTCTCATTAAACATGCACCATTAGGAGTAACTATGTAGTTTCCTAGTACTTTAAATAAATAAATTCAATGTGCACTGCCATGCTCTGGGCAGCCCGACCCCCTTGTGCCACCGCATTTGGCCACCCTACCACCTCATGACAGACTCCACCTCCTCGCGTTGCCTCCCTACACCACCTCATACCTCTATGAGCTGCTCCAGACCCTCCCCCCATCCCATTACCCATTTCACAACAACCCTCCCCCTAGTTTTCCCTTCACGTGTATGACCTGGACATCCCTATGTGCACCGCCACTCTCCTATCAGCCCGACCCCCCTTGCACCACCCCCGTCTGGCCACCCTACATCCTGGCGATAGAATACTCCTACACTTGTTGCCTTCATATGCCGCCTCAATGCTCTACGAGCTGTGCCTGACCCCCCCCCATCCAATTCTAGAAACCTCCCCTCCTCCGACCTGGTTCCAGCAGCGCATCCCCCCTGTGCAACATCATTTCTGGTTGTCTCCCTCTCCGGTGGTCACACCATCTGTTCCATGGTTTGTTTTCATTAAATGTTTTGGGTATTTTCCCTATAATACCTTTGGATAGATATAATTTTTGATTTTTTTTCTAATATAATTTAACAAAAATGGGTTTCAAATGATATTTGTGTAAAAGTTATAGGCTTGTGTAATCTTTGGTGTCTTTTTTGAAATGCCATTATTCCTTTAAAGTAAGATTGGGAATTTCATAGATTTTTTTAGATTTGATTATGTTCTGTTGGTGTTAGTTATTTGTGAACATGTTTTGGTGTGCATAATTTTGTAATGATATGGTTTGACTGTTATATTTAAATGTTTTAGTATGAGTTTTATAGTATCAATGATATGACTTGTGTTCTACAAATAATGTCGGTGGTTGGCTATGGTTTTAATGCAAGTGGTGTTTTTTTGGAAATGGGTTTTTAATGAATCCTTTAATGTTTGGTGTTCCATTAGACATTGTAACACCCATGCATTCACTTGGTGAATGTACGGATGTGACTTTAAGTGAATATGGAGTTTTAAATTGGATTTTTCTTGTATCCTTGGTTTTCTAAATGGTCCTAATTTTCTAAATAATGTTGAGCCCGTGTTGGGTTATTTGGACTTGGTTATATTTTGTATCTTTGGTAAAATGATGGGTCAGTCTTGATTTGTGACTTGGGTGCCTCATTATAGTTTTATAAACTGTGAGAAAATTCATTATAAAGGTTTTTCCCGATATTAAAATGATTATTAGTGGAATTATAATGATGTTTTTTTCATTCAAAGGGATTTGGTACTTCAAGAAAGTGATTTTTGGGGGTGATTTCAAGGATATTTAATGTGTCATTGGATGTTGGTACATCCATGTGCGTATAAGGCACACACATGGATAGAAATTCAAATGAATATTGTACTTTAAAAATATTTTTTTCATTTAACATTGTTTTCTTAAATATTTTATTTGTTTTTGAATTGCATCTTGATTCGTATGTTTTCCGTAAATTCTTTTAGGAATTCATAGTGTTTTCAAGTCCCAGGGATTTATCGTAGGGACTTGCAATCGGTTTTGAAGGCACATATGAATATTCCTAAGTATTAATATGTATAAATATATATATCTTCTCTTTGAGTGTTCCCTCATGGATCAGGGAACACATGCATTAGGATAAGGATATATATAGAAGTGTGTGAGTGCGATCGGGCTGCTACTTGAGTTGGAAAGATTTGTATTTGCCATATTTTTAGGTAGGATCTCTATGAACTAGCCATTAAATTTAAGAATCATTTATTTATTTCATTTAACACACATTTTTTATATTAATTATTGATATAGTGTTTTTAGTAATATTGTATTCCTTGAATTGGAGTGGTTTCTTTCTTATAATGTATTGCAATAAATGGTTTGATTTAGTTTTTCACATAAAATGCTTAAAAAAATGCCCTGTTGGCCTTTGTAATTTTTTTTGATTTAAAATTATGGTTTGGGTTTCTTAAATATGGTTTTAAGTGTGTTTTTGGTTTTAAATGTGGTGTATGTGTGGTTCTTTAAGAAATTGTTTAGAGTTCGATGGTTATGCGAAACCCAGTTGGAACTTTAAATAAAATGGTTTCATTGGAAAACCCTCCTTAGAATGGTTCCTCCATCTATTGGTTGAAAAATGATGGGATTTTCCTTGGTTTAGGGCTTCCCTTGTGTTATAATGGTTTAAAGGTGATAGACATGATCCTTGGGGTGACTTAGGGGTGATATTGTGGTGTGTGTTGAATGTGTGTGATGAATGGACTTATGTCTAGATACTTTTTTGATATTTTTGGATCACCCCCTTTTCAGTATGTTCTTGGGAACCGAGCGTAGGGAGTGAGTTTTTGGCGAACAATTCTTGCACTAGTTTAAATTACGCACTAGATAGTGGCCTATAATAGGGGTTATTTTGTTATCAATGTTATGGGATTGGGCCCCTCGGTCTGGCCCGCTAGGGTGATGATCGAGAGTTTGGGCATTATGATTCCATCGTGTAGGGCATCCATTGGGATGAGTCACATGTATAGCATGTTCTAGATTTTTCATGAGATCGTAGGTTCTCCCAAGTATTTCAGCACTTAGTTATCTACGGTGGATTATTGAGGTGCATTGTTTTGTTTTCCTATCCTTTTTTTTATTTTCCATTTCCGTTATTTGACAATTTGATTTTCCTTCGCGTATGGTGTATATATTTTCTAAATGGGATAAAATTATTTTCAAAAGTTTGTGGGAAAAGGTTTGTAGATTTTTTTACACATATCTGTCTCTCTTTCTTTAAAAAGGTTAAATCTTCATAGTTGGAAAAGAAATTAGTTTAAAATAATATTGGAAATGGGTCGTGATTAACTTTAAAGGGAAAATGTGTTGAAAAACTATTTTATATATTCTACTTAAAACATGAAATTCATTTTTCTTTATTTAAAGTAAGTTCATTGAGAATAGTTTATTGGGATAGCCTACTGAGTTTTAATAACCAAGCCTATAGTTTATCTTTTTTTTAGCTCTAAGTGTTGCTTCTTGTTATGTATCAATTTTCATAGTACAACGTTGGTTTGAGGTCAATGGTGACCTATAAGGTCACATGAATGTACGTACAATTTTATTTTTCTTTATGCTGCTAGTTTTCATTTTTATTTTCAGTATTTATTTATTTTCTTGTCTTTCATTTATGGGATTAATAATTCCCACTTTTTTATTTTTGATGCTCTACACTAGTTGTCAGCCCATGTGGATTCGGAACACCCATTGGGCCATGCCACAGACTGGCTGGAATGACTGTTTTAGGGTTGAATCGGGTTGGTTCATGACAGTAAATCCCTTATAAATCATACCAATGAATAAGGATGGAATAGTCTAAGTGTTATAGGAGTTCACTATATAATCCAATACACGATCATGTTTTTTAAACTACATTATCTTGAAAAAAGATCTATAATAATAAAAAGAACCTTTAATTTAATAAAAAATCATTTTCTTTGAAAAAATATTCAAATTAATTTACTTAATTTAATTAAATCCATTACCTTTTAATTTATAATTACAAAGGTTTATATATGTTTCCATTAAATTAATCATTTCATCCCAAAATAATGAGATCCTAGATAATTTTTTTTTCACATTTATAGATTACAATTATTTTATTTAAAATTAATTAAATCCCTTGTGATAGTCGAACCAATCACATTAAAGGGTGTCTTGGTTAATACTATACAAAGGGGATATAATCATATATTTTTCTCACCCTAGGGGTGTTTCATGTTGTGTTCATTTACGTCTAACAATAACTAGAGTTTCTATTAGGGATTTTGGGTTCCAAATTAGGAAATTAATTTATGAAAAAAAATAAGGGGAAAAGAATCGGTAAAACCAATGAATGGAACAAAAATTAAAAATGTAGACATACACACCTGAGGTAATGTTATAAATTTCATATCTTATATCATTTAATAAACCATGATTATTTATCAGCTTCCGATTTTGGATAAAATGGAGTGAAATGGATAAATATACAACAACCCTAAAAATAGGGCATAATAGTTTGCATGGAAATAACACTGAACATGGATAGAAAAATCTTGAAATAAAAGATGTCAGTGGATGAAAAAACCCATATAATTCCAACATGATAGAAATTTTTTAAAATAGAGCTCAAATGGATGATTAGCTTTAATGCCAAAGGAGAGGGGAAGGAGGATGTCTTCATGTGGTATGTTTCTGGAGAAAAAGAAACGACGAAGATGGTTTAAAATAAATAAGGTAAAAGTAATAATTTCATATTTTTAAAGAGGTTCAAGGTTTGGCCATATAGTTTTCCAAACTATACAAAAACCATGTTACACCACTGCCTCATGGTGTCACCCACCTTTCATGGTTTGGAACATGATTTGAAAAACCTTGCACAGACCAAACATAATCACATTCGATGGGGGCCTCAACCAAGCATGACTAGGGAATTAATGAAAAATATGTGTGTTTCACATGATAATTGGTTATAGATGTTTTGTATTATCATGATACAATACTTGAATGGTTTTTATAACCTTTAACCTCTCTTACATGGCCATGCTATTGAGACACATGACTACTACTAAATATATTCCAACTCTATCCCTCTTCACGTTCCTACAAAAATAAGAGGTTTTAATTCCAAATAAACCCTATAAAATCTTGAAACCATCCTCAAACTCTTAATCATATGTATAAGAATAAACCAATGGTTTAATACTAAGAAATAAAGTGTTCATACCTCAACAGAATAACTAATATCTGACACAATTTGACAACTAAAAAATTTATATATAGAATTTACCATATATATTTATGTATGTTCAACTTATTTACTAAGGTATTATAATATAAAACACAATGAGAAACATTATTTTATTAATTTATACAAATAAAATTATTCAATAATTAATCCCTAAAAATGAATAGTCTTATAAGGTGGAAATAAATATAAAAAATAATTAAAATAAATTAATTTAGAAAATTTAGATCATATCGATCTCATAGGATTATGATACTCGTGAACAAGACTTTAAAATGGAATACAAGCTATGTAATTTAAATTTTATTTTGAAAATTAAAAATATTTAACCATGACAGAAATTGATGTAACAAATGATTTAAAATATAAGAAGTATTTATAAGAAGTAGAAAACCATTCTGATCATTAGGCACTATGACCATTGGGAAATATTGTTATTGGGAATTATGATTGTTGGGAATTATGGTTGTTGGTAATATTGCATTTATAATGGTACTTTCAGAATCAATTTATATTAAGGGTAATTAATATAATTAGTTAATGAAAATGGATAAATTATGACCTCAACTAATAGAATCATGCCTTATAAACCATTTTTATCATAACATGGGAGGGTGTTCACATCATCGAGGTTCCCACTTGACTATTACCAAGCTGATCTTCAACAATTGAGGCTCATGTAGAAAAATGTATGTAAAAATTTAATCTTTGTATAGATAACCACTTGAACAATTTTAGAAGAGCCATCCCATGAAAGTATAACCAGACCACACCATAGACTTAAGTCGTATTTCAGTGTAATAAGAGGTTATGTATCTTCACTTTTGTATTGTAATGGTGTAATTAAATTTTACGAAATGATATAATTGTTTCTTATATCCCATTTTATTATTATTTTATTTTACTCATTATTACAAGATAAATATGATAAATATATTTTTGGATAGAATAAAAACAAAATTTCATTCTTTGAAAATATATAATTTCAATTAAAAGAAATTATTATGATAGAGTCAATAATTTTAAATCAATGTTATTTTAATAATAAATATATTTAAAAATTAATTAAATATAATTCATAATATAAATTAAAATTTCCAAAATGTTTTTTATAAGTCTAAAATGTTGATTATGTTATATTTATTTTTAAATAAGTATTTTTATTTAAAAGATAAACTTTTAATATTTCAAAAATTATTGGGATAAAATAAATATAAATTATGATTTTATAATAATAGATATTTCTAGAGGTGAGATTTTAATAATTTTTTAAGATAGTCAAATTTTTGGGTAAAAATGAATTATGAAATAAATATAAGAAAATAATTATGAAATAATAATAAAATGATATTAATGTAGTAAATTATATTAAGGTTATTCCCAATCAAAAATAAATATTTTCATTAAAATAATTTATTTTAATGAGATAATATTATTTTCCAAACCTATAAACAACCTTCTAAAACCTAAAAGATATTTTATGATTTTGAAAATAATTATTTATGAATATAAATCACATACACATCATGAATTAAATTACCTTAAGGTGTTTTGTTCATAAACAAATAAAATATTAGAAATGAATATTTTGGAAATATAATGGGAGAAAACCATGGAATGGCTAATGGTTTTTTATTTTTTGTTAACTAGTTGTTCATGGCCTATGTTAAGAAACTTTTAAACAATTTCTTCTCGTTTTAAATAAATTACAACTGATTCTCCAATTAGATGTCATAATTAAGCCTCTAAGATCCAAGATTCCCCCATTTTCCCTCTCTAGAACCCTCTCCTTGAGAATTAATGGCACACTATTTCTCATCCCAATAATTAAGTAGAAACCTATCACGTTAAGGGTTCTCTACCTCCACTTTTTAATTCAAGAACATCCTTTATTATATGAATTTTTATTTCCTTGTTCTTATATTGTCATTTTCTCATATCTATCTCTTACAATCCATATAACTCCTTATTAATGACATACTACCCTTATCTCCTATTAATCCCTTCCATGATCATTTCGGTACACCCTTTATGTTACCAAAATTATCACTTGATTTTCCTTGTCCTTTCCTTCTGTTGTGAATAACCAAACCAATTTTTATTTAAGGGTATTCACCTACATAAATATATATTCATTTATATCATTGAAAAATTGGGGACCTATATGTATGAAAATAAATTCCTTACTATTGGGATCTAAATTATGAAATATGGTAATATGTTTTATGATTAATATGAAACATGAAAATCACTAAATAATAAGGGTTCACACTAATAATGCTCTAATTAATTGGTTAATTTTTTTATCTCATGATATAATATGTATGGTGCATAGGTGGTAAGAAAAAGAAAACTTTTTTACGATTTCAAAGAGGTTATCCTTGACTTATCCATAAGATTTTTTATTTTATATTGTTACCAAATTTCCTTGATACAATGATTTTATGATATTGTTTCCTCATTGAATTGTCCCATGTGACTATATATGATTCTTACCTCTTTATGTTTTCCTAAAACACCTCTTGAAGAACATTTATTATTTATCATCATGATATGATTTGATTATTATCATGCTCGGATTTATGGATCACACGTTCCTTTTTATGTCCACAAGTTAACCAATGTAATATTAAGAGTTTAAAAGAAACTTGGAGTACATTATAGTATTTTAAATAATGATGTTTTATTTTATGTACATTACTTATGTATCTAATTTCCCAAATAATTTGGGCCTCTAAATATATTTGGATTTTATTATATGGATATTTATGTTAATAATCATGAAATAAAATGTATTAGAAATATGATTTGTTATAATATTGTTATTTGGGGGTATTTATAGGAAACTGATTTTGGGGAGCCACATTATTTACATAGGAACTAGATTTTCAATTCATACTATGATGGATATGATGTGTGAAAAATATATTAGTGATGTTTAGGGTTATAACTGCCTAATTTTGGTCTTACTTCATTGTTAGAATGGATATATGATTCTTTTATGATATTGGAATAATAAATTCTGGGTGATGCCTTATGTTTAAAGCACTATATAGTCAACAAGTATGGTGTTACTAACATAGATATTAGTGAAGACTGTTCTTTAGAGTACTTTATCTCATGTAGTAATCTGAGGATAATTCCTCTACTCTGATTTTTCCCATTGTTAAATTTTATTAATGTTTGATCAGTTTGATCATCGAAATCAATCTTGAGTAACATCTCCAGTGCATACAAATTCCTATATCTCATCATCTAATTTTTTTCAAATTAAATTTATCTAATTCTAGAGAGAAAATATATTTTCTAGCCTATAAGAAAATATTACATTACATATGGGATGAAAAATATACATTAATTAATTATATATGTGGGGGGATAATAATTTAATGGCCAACTTATACTCTAGGACATTTTTTGGCGATTCTCTATTTTTATAATCAATGTATGAAAACTCATTAAAATCTAGATAATTGATTCAATGCGTATCAAATAAAATAGTTTATGTTATGCTTTATTAATTATTCTAGTGTTTTCCCTATCACATAATAATAAAATTAGGATAAGTATATGAATCCATCATGTGTTTTATATTTTCAGAAATTCATACTTTTATTATTTTATCAATAATGGTTCCTCTAATTACTATTTTAAATGAAAAAATGGAAATTATTTATTTTCATAATGTTTCTAAAATTCTTTCAGAATAAAAAGAATGAATGTTTAAATATTACCCTATTATTTTTCAATGTAGTTCCAATTCTCAAAATAAATTTCACTTTTATTTATAAAAACTAGATTCGATGTACTACCCTCAACTAGATAAGTTGTTGAATTGCTTCAGCCACTAAGAATACCCTTTGATCCGAAATATATGTTACATTATATTTCATTCATTATTTGAGATGGTAATTTTTTCAAATATAATATATATCTTACTGGTGATAATGATCAGGAGAACCAAATTGAATAATTTATAATGAATCAATCCCTGATAAATATTGATGTCCATGATATAGTGTAAAAACATGTTTCTCAAGAGAACTATATAATTATTCTATATTTTCAATATTATCTCAACCATGTATTTATTTCAATTTGGGACCTTCCCATGGAGAAAAATATTACGTTTAATGGTTGTGGGACAACTTGGTTCACTAGATCTATGAGTAGTTTATTTCAGAATTTTGGGTGATTCAGTTAGGCCAAGAAGATTGGATTTCTCAATTCTTGGTGTATCAGTGTCATGAACTCCTACTAGTATTTTAATTATGATGGTTCTTATGTATAAACACATTATATATTGAATATAGGTGTATTTTAATTTTTCAATTTTATATTTACTTGATTTTCGTTCATCACATTTTAGCTGAGATATATGTTGATTTTATTTCATTGTATTATGTTAAGAAGACCCAAAGAATATGAATTATTTTAAATAATAAATGATATTTGAATCTAGAAGGATTATAAATAGAGTGATCCCACTATACTATTTCATTCTATTTAGAGACCAGATCAATAACATTTTAAAGTATCAATTATTAAATCTAAATCCTTGATTATGAGACAGTTCCCAACATAGTACACTTAGAATGTAAAATGTTTAGAGTAGTATATATTTAAGGAGATTTATTATACATTTTAATTTTACAAGTTCATTTTATAGGTTCCTCCATGTCTTTAACATGATGTTTTCTTAGGGATACTAATTAGTAGATGCTATATTAAACCATAGCAGACTCATTTAGGGGTTAGAGAGGAATATTTTTTGATGGATTCATAGCTGGTGGAAGGGTTGATAATAAATCTATAAATTCCATAATTTTTATTATATTACCTAATTTAAGGTTTATTTAAATTATTATAGTCTTCATGTTGAATTTTTGGTGACAATAAATTTATACATTTGTGTATTTAATATTATTTTACTATTTATCAATCCTTCAACAACACAGGTTCTCCTTTCACTATATTTATTTAAAAAAAAACTAGATATCATTGGTTTTTGACCTATGTAACTAGATACTATTGTTATTATATGTATTTTTAGTGACATAATCTCTTTTATATTCAATCCTTATAGAATTAAATATAGTAAATTCATGGGATATTGTGACAGAACCCCTGAAGAGGGCTCATATATCACCATTATAAGATATGGTCTATTTTTGGATTAGAATAATAGTTGACTAATATATGAATAATATATCTAACAATGATTAACATACAAAGATAATACATCATTTTATAATAATATTCATTTCATTAAAAAAATATATGCATGAGGATCATAATAGGTTAGTTTATTTAGAAACATAGAAACACAATCTTCTAACTTGGTGAATGATATTCAACATCTCCCTTAATGATCATCCCTATTTAGTACTCCTACTTAAATACTTTCATCATAACGTAGGGAAAGAAAACATAAGAAATTGGTGATTTCAGATGCCTAGTAATGGTAAAAAAGGAGATATATAAGCATAAAAAGAGAACAAGGTTTGAGAACATGATCAAAGAATTATAAGATCCCAAATTTCATATCAAAGATCACAATAAAGTGTCATGGAATAAACATTGGTAGTTAATAATACAAGAATAATAAGAGAATCAATATCATAATCAATGAGAGCATAATATAGGAATAATACATGTAATTGTGGCATACACATAGGCATAAAAAATACCATGTCTTGGAAACCTACCAAGAACTTCATAACATGTTCGACCTAGGATAATCACCCATGTAATTGCTTCGGGCTGGGGATACACTCCTATGTACCCTCTTCTTCGGGTTTGATATTCTATCATATTTATCCTCTTTTCTTTGTATTGTGATTCCCTCTTGTGTACCATCTTTTTTCTGGCTTGATATGCCCTCTTGTGTACCATCTTGTTTCTAGCTTAGCATGCCCTCACATGTACCCTCTTATTTTGGTATTGGGATTCCCTCCCATGTACCCTATTATTTCAAGATTGGTATTCCCTTTAGTGAACCTTATTTTTTCTATAATGGGATGTCCTCCAGTGTATCCTTCTATTTTGGGCTTGGGATTCCCTTCCAAGTACCCTCTTGTTTTGGTGTTGGGATTCCATTCCATGTACCCTTTAAGCTCATAAAGAATTAATCATTACCCAGTGAATTTTAGGGAGATATAGGTAACACCCATCAAATAATAAAATCATACACATATGTTCTACATTATAATAAAAACGTCATTATATCATGACCCATAAAAAGATAATTATTTGAGAAACATCATTAAATAACACATGAAATTAAAAGTGTATCATAAAAATTTCATCATATCATTATCTATTGAAAAGAGATAGGTCCTATAATAATTTTAATCGATCATAACCCTTGAGGAGAAGTGGTTGTCAAAAGAAAATAACATATGTAATATAGAAAGTGGTCATGAACAACATTCCATATAAACCATTCATGAAAGAATTAGAATTCTATCATTGGATCATATCTCTACAAAATCATAAACTACAAAATGGTTTTTCATCTTATATGGAGAAGGGTTTTTAAGGAACACATCCAAAATTTATAAAGGAATATATCCTTTATTAAAAAATACATTTCATAAAAAATTTCAAAAATACTTTTCTTATAAACAAAGAATTACAATCTCATTTAAAATATATTTTTAGGAAAATTCCTTATCTACTTTGATACACAATTTTTAATAAATCAAGTATTCTGAAAACCATTTTATATTAAAATATATTTGTAATATTATAAAGGATGATTTATGGAATCTTGAAAACCATTTTATGTTAAAATACTTTTAAACATATAAATAATGGCTGAAATAATTTTGAAAACATTTTTCTAAAAAGAATATAAAAGAAGATTGAAAAAAAAATTTGAAAAACTTTTTATTCAAGAATTTTTAAAAATAATATTGAAAACATTTTTGGAAACATTTTTCCTTGAAAACATATAAAATAAGATTATAAATGTCAAAAAAAATTAAACATAATTTAATTTTCAAATCATTATCAAAAAAACATGGTTATAAAAGAACCCAAATTTCTGTCTGAAGAGAGATATAGTGTACTATTTTTTAAAACACTTTCAAATAATCTTAAATTACCAATGATTGGAATAAATAGTAAAAATAAATGAATTTAACATGAATAAACATAATAGAGCAAAATTCATGGGTGTTTTTGAGAGGTGGATCATTAGATTTCATCAAGGGAGGCATAATTCTAAACAATCCCAACAATCGATTAGATTTTAGAAATTAAATATTATCACATTGGTAGCATTTAATCATAATAAATATTATAGAATAAAATTAAAAGAAAATTAAAAGACCATGAAATAATTTTATTCATCATATAAAATGTAAAAGGGTAGTATAAACATCCCACATAAAAATATAGGTGTAAAACCTGGAATGTATCTCAAAGAAATAAAATTAAGACAAAAATTACATCACCAATTTTGTAACGTTTGAACCATAAACCCCATGGAGGAAGAAGGTCGTACATACGAATCAACATTTTTTCAGTTTTGTTATCTCGTTGATAGAAATAAATTTATATAAATATATGTATATATATTTTTAATATTATTAAATTAGAATTATTATGTAATATATATCATATAATTTCACTAAACTCGTCCTTAATACATTCCATTTAAAAGGTGAATGAATCATGTTGCTTTGAGGATGCATTAATCAACACGTCCACGCATGATGTTTTCGTATTATCACAAAATGGAAATCATGAATGTATGTTTTATATAATAATTAATTTATAAAAAAGTTATCATAAATATCATATATATAATATAAAAAACATATTTTCCATCCTAATACCCACCCATGAGAGGTGGTACCCAAAAAATGAACAACATTGTTTCATGATGCGGTACTCCATTGTACACGTGAATGATAAATTCATTACCCATTGGATAGAAGTATGATTAAGTATAGGTAGAAACATTATAATTAAAAACTATTAATATATTTATTCTAAATTAATTTTCATATAAGCATAGAATAACAATAATTAAGGTAGTAGAGGTTGAAAATTCAACAAAAGAGCTTGTGGAATGATGTTACATATTCTTTGGGTAAATCCTATTATTTTTTCCCAAAGGGATTCCTTGGTTTAATTTTTACCAAATGTATACTTCTAGGATGTATTTTCGTATTTTTGGATGATATGTTTTCAAAGGATGGTTGGTCTAATGGTCTTAGGAGATGTTAATTAGTGGAAGGGGTGAGTGTATTTTTATAGTGTAGGAGTGGAATTATTGTAATGTTTTGAAAAGGGAATTACACCCAAAATAATCTAATGTAAATGGATCCAATAATAATTCAAATTCTCTTGAAATGAGTATAGGGTCAAAATATTTCTATAAAATGGATTTTGGACAAGTTTATAGGTCATTTTGGCCCTTAATATTAAGTATTAGTCCCTTGTTAAGCTAATCATTCTCTTAACCACTATAATTAATTTTAATGCATTCACTAAAATTTTTGGTCACAAAATATTTTGATATTATTATAAATTATAAATTATTATGATTCCAAATTGGAATCCTTTTTAAAATTTATAATTATAGAATTGGTAGAAATTAATTTAAAATTAATCCTGCAGACATGTCATGATAGCGGGGAATTTTTAAGTGAAAAGGTCCAAAAGTGAAAAAATTTTATGTTAAATTTCATTGATAAATTGGTTCCAATTACATAATTTTTTTTCATTTATTTATAATTGTTCTAATTTTACTTTAAAATATAATTTATCTATATAAATAAATTTGATGAAATAGTAGTTTTCATTTATAATTCCTTATTTTTACATGTTCATTAAAAATGAAAATTCTCTGAAACATACCAAAATTAACCCTAACCTTTTTTTATGTATCACACTTAAAAAAGAATATTATTTTTTCATATTAAGTTTATAATAGTTTCAATTTCTGATTTAAAATGGGTTCTCCATTAAAAGGTGGTAAAATTTCCCTTTGGAGAAATACATCTTTTTATTTATAAAATCGGATTTATTATTACCTAATGTCTATAAAAACTATTATACGAGTGTAAAAAAATTATTGAATATATAAAACATAATTATTTACTAAAATAATAAAAAAAATGGTTTGTTTAATTTTATCAAATAAAATGGTTTCCGAACATATTTTTCTTAGAAAATAAATTTACTTATTTTCAAATTGTTCATACATTAATTTATAACTAATTAATAACAAGTGTATTCATTTTATATACATATGTACCCCCTATTTTCATAATTAATATATCTTATTCCAATATCTAAGGGGAAACTATAATTATTTTTTATTGAAAATATTAATTGCATCTTATTATTTGGTAAAACTCAACCTTGTGTGTAACACTAATTATCGAAGGAACTAGGAATTGTGTTTAACACAATCCAATTATAGTGTATGATGTACTAAAATCAAATATAATTATTTTTATTTAGTTCATGATTAAACTAGTGTTTTGTGAAACAAAATAAAAATATAGTTCTTTCATATAACACAAGCTATATTTAACATTAAATGAAATTAAAAAACTCAAAATGATTAAATTAATTAAAAAAATTCCCCAAATCTCGGGTTGTTACATTCTACCCCATTAAAATGAATATAACCTGAAAAGTTTTTCTAGGTTATCAAAGGTTTATTACTTGATAGTTCCTTTCTTAGAAACCGACATCATAAAAATGAATTCTAAAACAACGTTTATATAGGGAATGTTGGGACCATAATAGTTACTGAATGTAACTCATAACATGGTTTCCATGTAGGAGAACATAGTTTGGGAGTGAATATTGTAAAATGATGAAAATTTTAAATAATTATATAAGTTGATAATGATCATTTATCATCAATAAGTGACTGATCAATGGAATGTTAAGTTCCTCAAAATGATAAATCTATGATGATTTATAAGGCCATCGATTCGATAGAAACAATATTGTTAGGTTAATAATTTTCAGTATCCATTTCCAAGAGTAGAGGAATTATTTTACCTTCTATGAACATTAAGGAATATAATTACTTGATTTCATTCATTTTCATATAAACAAACTCAATCTTTGGGTTTTCATATCTTGATTTCCACTTAATGTCTTACTTTAAGGTATGAAGGTGAATTTAAAATCATAAAGTAAAAATAGATAACAAGATCCATATATAGAATGATAAGTCATTCCATGTTTATTTAGTTATCATAATAAAATGTCAGAACATCTTATCCTATATGAATAAATCCACATTTTGTAAGAAAATAATTAAATCTATAAAACCTAATTTGAAATTTCATAGAAACCATTTCATAAATGGTTTTCCTTATAACCATTCCAAAATATAATTCACCCTTCATTCCATAAATAATATAATATCTTCTAATAAAAACATTTTTTATTGGATTCAAGTGTTTATCCATCAATTGATAGGATATTAAATGTGATTTTGTTATTCGAGAAAACATGTAGTGGGAGGTAATCAATTCGAACCTCGGACAAAATGGAATCTCGCTTCGAAGTTGTTATCGGCTAAGACTCTGATACTAAGGTATGGCTTATGAACATAAAACTTTATAAGGAGGAAATTACTAATAGGTTGAGGCTATTCTTTGATGGCTTTGCTTTTTCTTACGAGGCTTTGCCACCAGATTAATTGTGACTGGTTTCTCAATTTTCTTTAAAAGTTATTCTATTACTAAAAAGTTAATTTTCATTTAGTCAATTGTGATTACATATGTTTTCCCCTTACCTTAATCCCTAGAGGTTGTTGCAGCCTATCATCTATGTTAGCCCTTGGATTAAAGAACTTTTAAGTATAATGTCCAAAGTCCATGAAATTGAAACACTAAAGTGTAAGATCTGAATTATTTGGGGATTTCTCATTATTCACACCATTATATAAGTTATTCTCACTAATTATACAATAATTCACTCGATGACCTTCCCTTCCAAATTTAAAAATTTTAGTAGTCCTCTTGAGAAAATTCCATTCATGTTTCTACCCAGAAATTGTGCATAATGGATTCCTCATTTTAAATTTTCCATGGTTGTCGTATTTTCTATTGAACTCCATAAACCTTTTCTTGTCAAAAACTCGATATCGATACACCTATCCAATCATTATTTCCACCTTGAAATCATAACATAAAAATTTATTATAGCTACTAAATTCTATTATAGACAAGACATTTTGAAGACTGTTTCAGTCCACCAATGAATCGATCAATTTTTCTTTTTGGTTGGATGATAATACCTAAAGAGTTACTTATATTCCTTGTAAAGTATTCTTCATATATAGAAACTAATCCACTATCCGTATGTTTAACCTATAAGAAATAATTTTCCATTTTCATATGAAGAACAAGAGGAAAGTACTTATTAAAAAATAAGTTCTTGATCTCATCCCAAAATAGGAATCCAATTTCATCTTGCCACATCATATTCTTAATAATATTACACTATTGATATGAATCACCTTCCAGATGGTAGACTTACAGAGCGAATTTTTCATTCTCTAAACATTGGATAGTGAAAAATATCTTTTTGGTAGTACAAATAAATTTCTTTACAAATAATGGGTCTGTAGAACTACTAAATAACTAATGGGTTTTTCCTCATTAAGGACACAATAGATCTTTGTTCCCTCCATTTATCAATTGTATGTTCACAATGATTCATAACTTATGAAATTTTTGTGGCAATAGTAATAAGGGTTTTTGTTCAATATCCTATTAACATTCTATGGATCAGGAGGAAAATGATTTCATTTTCCATTTCATTCTACATTAACAAGGTTCCTATGAATTCCATCCATTTACTAAAAAAATAGAGTAAGAAATAATCACCATATTGGGTAACCATGTTGGAATGAAAAAGAAACATATATGATGCCAAAATCAATAAATATTCCATTGTAATCTATTAAAACACAACTTTATCCTAGGAAATTCATATTTATCATCTTTTTAAATCCTTTGTGATAGTTCATAATGATTTTTTGAGTTTTAAAAGCATATCCCCTGGGCGTTTCCAACCAGGTGTACAACAAGGCTAGTTGTCGTGAACCAGTTCTTGATTGAATGAATATTAATACTGTGTATTTGGGGTTTTTACCCCTATGTATATCTATAAAAGATCCATATCCACATGTAGTATCTATAAATGGGTTTATTTCATGGAAACCACAATCTCTATAAATTACCAAAATGCAATGAAAATTTACTATACTTTAACTTATCCTTAGAATTATCCGTAGATAAAACCCGAATACATATCTTTATTAATATTACTAGGGATATAAATAATTTTTTCTCATCCTATTTTATAAAGGTTGACTAAACCATTCCTTCAAAACATACTATGGTGACCTAGGATTAACAAACATTGATATTACATCACAATAAATGAATATTTATCACACTATAAAAAAAAGTGCCTAAGGGACATAAAAGTTTAGTTACTTTGGAAACATGGAATCATAATCTTATAACATTTTGAAAGATCTTCAAAATTTAATTTAATGATATTTACCTTTTATTACTCATACTTAAAATCTTTACTCATAACCTGAGGAAAGGAAAAATTTGATAGGGTTGAGTTCAGATTCTCATTAACGGTAAATAAGGGAGATATGTAAGCATAACCCGAGCATATGGGTATGAGAACATGATCGTAACACCAGAAGATCATTACCTACATATAAAACATGATAATAATGAATCAAGTATTAAAGGTTGGTATTTCATAAGACATGAATTATAAGGGAATCAAGATAATGACCTGTAAGAAAAAAAACATAGTAATAAGACATGGAATTGTGGAATACACATAATTATTTAAGATCTTGTGTGTTGTAAACCTATAAAGACCTTCATAACATGTTAGGGTTGGGATGATAACATGTGTTCGTGCTTTATGTTAGGTAATCCCACCCATACCCTCTTGTTTTGGGATTGGGATGCCCTCTCATGCACCCTCTTGTTTTAGTATTGGGTTGACATCCTATGTACCCTCTTGTTTAGGGACTAGGATTCCCTCCCATATATCACTTTTTTTTATTCTTGGGATTCCCTCCAATGTACCTCTTGTTTCAGGATTGGGATGAAGTCCCTTGTAGCCTCTTATTTTGGCCATGGGATTCCCTCCCATGTACCCTCTTATTTTAGGTATTTAATTCTCTCTTCTTCACCCTCTTGTATCTATCTTGGGATTCATCTCATGTACCCTCTTGTTTTGGGATTTGGATGCCCACCTGTGTACCACTTGGGATAATAAAAATTTTATTGTTACCTAATTAATTGTATGGATATATAGTTCCCACCCATCACATAATAAAATCATACATCCATACGCCACAATATAATAAATCATTCATCATATCATGACACAATAAAAAAAGAGATTATTTACATTAATATTAAAAAATATCCCATGAATTTAAATGGGTATAAACAAATTTCATCATATCATTACCTACTGAAAATATAAATGTCCCATATTAATTTTATCGAAGAAAAACCTGTGAAAAAAATTGGGTTTGAATGGAATATCACCCATGGAATAGAAACAGGTGTCATAACCAACATTCTATAAAAACCATTAAATAATGAATAGGAATAGTATCATTTTGTCATATCCCCAATAAATCATAAAATATAACAATATATTTCATCTTATAGGGAGAATGGTTTTGAAGGATCTCATGAATCATTTCTAAAGGAAAATATCCTTTTCTAGAAAATACCATTAATAAAACCATTTCAAAAATAATTTTCATATACTTAAATCTTTCCAATTTTATATAAACCATTTCTTGAGGAATATATCTTTTCTTCTTTACAATGTATTTTTAAAACATCAGTAATTTTGAAAACATTTTTATTTTAAAATATATTTGAAAATTTGTAAAGGAAGCATAAAGGTATTTTGAAAAAAATAATAATTTGATAATAATTTTAAAAAATATAAATAATTCTTGAAACCAATTTAAAAACCATTTTATAGAAAAATTATAGAATGATCTTAAAAGAATTTTGAAAAACAAATTCCTTAAAAACTTATAAAAGAAGCATGAAAACATTTTAAAACCAATTTCTTTAAAACAATGTAATAGAAGATAGAAAAAATATAAAAAAATACTTAAACATAAAATATTTTTGAAATCCTTTTTTCAGAGAATATGGTTTTGAAAGAAAATAAAATTTCTAACTAGAGAGAGAGATAATGTAAGATTTTGATAAAAAAGTTCTTATCTATATTAAGTAACAAAGGGGGTAAAAATTGATCCAATAAATTAATAAATAATTAATAACAACAATATAATATAATTCATGAGTTTTCTTGAGAGATGGATCATAATATTTCATCAATGGAAGCATAAAAGTAAACAATCTCGATAAACAATGAGAGTAAAGAAATTACCTATTATCACATTGGTAACATTGACTCATAATCCATATGATAGAATAAAATTAAATCATATTTAAAATATAATCAAATAATGATATTCATAATATAATAGGTCGATTGGTTGTATGTACATCCCATAGAAAAATATAGGTGTATAAGATGTCTTGTATCTCAAAGAAGGAAAATTGAGAAAAAAATTACTTTACCGATTTGGTGACTTTTTAACCATAAACCCCATGAAATGGAGATCATAAAATGGATATGTAAATACCTATAAATTAATGTATAATAATAATAGAATACATTCATTATAAGTATATAAACCACAAAAAGGAAATGAGTGGTTAATAAGGCAAAAGTCTCATATAAATAATAGTGAGATGAGAAAACCCTTAGCTTAAGTATTGAATTTCCTCATATGCATTAAAAAATCCAATATAATAAATATATTTTTATTATAAAAATTAAAAATACTATTATTATTTTCTATAAAACCATATCAGATTTTTCTATAACCTTATATTACCTGTTTATTAATAACTCTATGTAAATGTTATGTTTCGGGTAATATATGTTGTTTTTTGTATCTGTTTTGGCTAGTTATTTTTTGATCATATTACATAGATCACGATTTAAAAATTTTAAAAAATGTAAAAATTTATATAAAAAACATATATATTTATTATATATTTATTTATTATAATCTATAAAATATATAAATATGAAATGGAATGCACTGTTCATGGAGATGGTAGGTCGTACGTACGCATTAACATTGATTTTATTTTATAGTCATATTGAAATAAAAAAATTATATTAAATATATGTGTATATATATATTATAATTCAATTAGAATTTTTATGTCATATATATCATATAAATTCACTAAACCCATCTTTAATACATTACCTTTATTGTGTGAACTAATCGCATCGCTTTGAGTAGGTGGTAGTCCAGACACCCACAAACATAGTTATTGTATTTACAAAAAATGGAAACCATGAAGGTATGTTTTATATAATATTAAAAAAAACATAAATAATATATATATATATATAGATATATCATATAAAAACATACTTTCCATCATAATTCCCACCCATGAGAGTTGGAAAAGGCAAAACAAACAACATCAATTTGTGAGGCGGTAGTCCGTCATACACAGAAGAGGTAAGTTCCATAAACATTAGAAGGAATTGTGTTTAAGAATATTTAGAACCCTTAAGAATCATATCATTATACTAAGGATAATGTATTTATCATATACATTGGAATAAGAATAATTTAGGTGGTGTATAATGAAAATAAATCAAAAGAGCTTGGGAAGGATGTTACCTCTTTTTTGGATAACTTTATTGGGTTTTCATCAAAGGGAATCCTTGGTTGATATTATGCTCAAAGGGATAATTCTAGGATGAAGGTAGGGATTTCATGGAATATTCTTTGGAATATTTTTTTCTAATCCAAAGGTCTTGAGTGGTATGAATAAGTTGGAGTGGTTAGTGCCTTTTATATTGGAGGAGGAGTGGCGTTCTTGTGAATTTTTTAAAATATAATCACTCGCATGTTTCTCCCATTTAATGTGGATCCAATAATGATCCAAATTACATCCATGGGAGTGTAGGGTATAAATATTTCCATAAATTGATTTTTTACAAGTGTCTACATCATTTTGGACCTTAAGATTAAGGTTTAGTCCCTTATTAAGCTAATTTTTCTCTTAATCATTGTAATTAATTGTAACTGAATTAAATAATATATTGGTCACTAAGTTGAAATTTTTAGAAGTTTTAACTTATTTTGATTCCAAATATTTATTTCAATTTTCTAAATTCTAATAACATAAGTGTCAGAAATTAATTTAAAATTAATCCTGCAGATGTGACATGACAGTGGGATTCTTTATGTTTTTTTTGAAGAAAGTGGTGCTTTGGAAAAAAGACAAAATCACAATTGATTATATAAAAGGAGGTTACATGAGTCTAAAATATGGGATCATAGTACAATATTTCACATAAAGGATGAGTAAATCATCTGGTATATCATCCAGTGAGGTAATATCATGATTTACTCCTTAATTGGCAAGGCCATCTGCAACCATATTCTCTTCCCAATAGATATGAGTGGAAATATAATTGATATTGCAGAGTGAATGGAGACAATCCATACAACATGTAGTATTTTCCCAACTAGATGAATCACACCATTCAAAATAGCTTGAACTATGGTAATGGAATCACTTTCATTCCATATGTTGTTCCAACCCTGGTTCTTAGTGAAATAAATAACATGAATCACACTCATCATTGAAGCTTCTAGATATGAGTTAATACCACAAATTTCAAATATTAACCCGAGGATCTGACCAGGATGATCCGTTAAGATTCCGACACATCCCTCAAGGCCCAGATATACATTTAGAAGATCCATCCACATTAAATTTGATCGAGCTAGTGAACAATGGTTTCCAAAAAACCTCAAAAGTGCGTTTGGACTAGCGCAAAATACCATCAACCCATAATCGATGTATAATCATAATGCCTTGCACTATATTGTTGAGAAATCCATTCTGAATCAAAGAAGCCTCACAAATAGAAATGAGGATCTGTATCTGACCTACTTTAATGTTAAGTGAGAAATTATTGTGAAATATTGCATTTATATCATACCAGAACACATGATAATGCTCCACGAATACAGCAAGAAACATGTTCTTGATTCGTTGGGAGTTATCCACATCAACACAATGATTATGTTGAGAATTAAAAGAGTCTAGAATCTATTATATACAATAAAAAAGGTCAAAAAAATACTTCCAAAGAGAATTTTTAGTGGAAAAAGATAGAAATAAGTGGTTGGAATATTCCTTATGTTGATTACGGAGATGAAATTATGAGCAAGTGTGGATCCCAACAGATGGAAGACAAGTGTCAGTAGGGATCATGTTGTAAGAAATATTCTTGTTAAGAGTAAGTCTTAAAGTATTTATCAATATTATATCATTATTTTTAATAGAGCTAAAATAATTTCTAGATTTATGAAAATGTTGGTAATAATATGTTTTTGAATCCATCATACAATTGTGTGAAGGATCCCATGTTAGAAAGTCATCTATGTTAGAAAAGGGATATTTTTAAATGATATGTACAAAATTATTAGGGAGAATATCAAGATGAGAGTTAATGAAATCCCTTCTTGTATTATAGTTATTTTGGGAGATTTTTCAGTAGGGATCATTAAAATTATAGGGTGATCAGTCCAGTTGTCCAAACAGATGTTCATGGAGGAGTTCCTGGAAACCATCAATCCAGAGTTGGTCATGATATTGATATATTCATTTTTAATTGAGGGCCAGATGGAGGATTTCAGAAAGATCATGTTTCATTTCTTCAACTTATCAAGGAACCTATTTTTGATGAAATCAATATAAGGAGATTCATTGTAGATCAGGTTCCATGTAAGTATGGCTTGAAGGGTCTAATTAAAAAGATTCAATTTTTTATTGTGTGGTCACCCTTATCAAAATTATTTCACCAAGTAGACCAAGGTATAATACCAAATTTCCTATCCAAAGTGCTTCCAGACCCAAAAAAATTGATGGAAACATTAATTGTTTTAATGAGACTAGTAGGAAATTTATAAACCATCAAAGAGTAGACCATTTTGAAGATAATGACATACTTGATAAAGGATATTCAACCTGCCATATATAGAGTTTTATCTTTCCAAGAGGAGATCTGAATAAGGAATTGATCAAGAATATTGATGGAATATAAATATTTTGGTCTACCCCAAAATATGGGTACACTATGGTATGTAAAAAGAAAATAGACTTATTAGATGCCTAATTCATTAATAATATCGTGATTTCTATTAGTTGGGAAGTTTCTCCCAAAGAAGATAGATGATTTGTTCGAGCTAATGGCCTGACCCGAGACATCCTCATAGTGAGAGATATCATTTTTGAGGGATTAAATGTTTTTAATCACCTTGTAATAAAATAAAGATTCCATCCACATATAAAAGATGAAAGGGGGATTCACATTTTGATAAGTGCGAATGGGTTTAATTTTACTTTGATACACAAGTCGAGTGAGAAATCTAATTAAATATTCCTATGCAATGGAGAAAATGATGGTAGAAAGGGTATCACCTTGCCTAACTCCTTTGGGTCATTTGAAGTAGCCTCTAAGAGAGCCATTGACTAGGATAGATATGGAGGGCGAGTTGAACAAGGTTTTTGATTCTTGTTATAAAGGATTTATTGAAGCCAAATCCATAGAGGACATTGAACATAAAATTCTAGTCCATGGTATTAAAGGATTTTATAATGTTAAGCTTTATGGAAACATTACCACCTATGTTGGTGTTGTTTAACATGATAGTGCAATCAGTGGAAAGAAAAATAATGCCCTGAATGGAGATTCCCTTCACAAAACCAAATTGATTCATGGAGATGATTTTTTCAGTCACGGTATAAATACTATTTCCAAGATTTTTAGTGATGATTTTGTATAGTGTGATAATATGAGCTATGGGTCAAAAATGATGAATCTCATAGGCATTATCAACCTTGGTGATCAATGAGATGAATTTTTCATTCAATCCATGGGGTAGATAGCACCCTAAAAAATAAGGATTTCATGAGTTTACAAACATTTTATTGAAAAACTTCTCAATATTTCTGGTAGAATCTATTATTAAAGCCATCAAGACCTGAGGAACTATCAAGATTCAGTCAAAAACTTTGTCTTTGATTTCATGCTCAAGAGGAATGATTCAAAGAAAAGAGTAATCTTCCACATTAACTACAACCAGAATGACATCGTGTAAGAGATCGTTATTGATGTCAGGTCCATTAAAATGGATTCAAAATATGAGACAACATGATTAGCTATATTATCCTCATCATACAAATGTTTTTCCCCATATTTGAGAAATGTTAAAGGTCTACAAGTTTTTATTATTCTTTGAATAGTTTTGTAGAAAATGTTGTTTCTTTCATGATCAGCTAACCATTTGATTTGGAAATCTTGTTTATTCATGTTATCCTTAAAGGTGATAAGTGTGTTGAGTTTCACAGAAATGTTAATTTCATAATTTTGATCATTTGGTAAATTAGATTTGGTTTTTTTGTATTGAAGTTGATGAAGTTCATTTGCAAGAAACCAGATGTCATTGTCAATTTGTTTGGATTTTGAGTTTCACCAATACTTAATATTTGGTTTAATATATTTTAATTTAAAATAACATGAAAAGTAATCAATATAATGTTCCATATAGGACCAAAAGTTTTTAATGAGATTCCAACATTCAGGGTTCAAGAACCATGTTCTCTTTATTCTAAATGGTAGAGCGAGATTCAAAATATTGAAAGAAATAGTGACAACAATATGATGATGGTCAGACCAAATCATGGGGAGAGTGGTGATGGAAATGATGTCCCATTAATATAAATAATTTTCATTTGTGAACACTATCCAATTTGCTGGACACCAGCATATTGTAATGTCTTACCTTCTAGGTGTATTTGGAACCAGTAAGAGTAATTTTAATAAGTCTTCTATCCTCAATTGAAGACTTAAATTCTCTCATAGAGATCGCAGAGTGGGATCTGCTCATCTTTTCACATGAAGCAAGGATATAATTAAAGTCCCCAATAACAAACATCGGGTTATGTATGTTAGAACCCATATATGAGAGGTCTGTCCAGAGAGACCTCCTATCTTGATATGTATTATATTGATAAAAAAATAAGAAAAATATATTATTACTTTCTAGAGAAAAATCACAGGTAAATATTTTCACAGAGAAATAGAAAAGATTAACATTTTGTAAATATCTTTCCTTAATTCTTTTTTTAAAAGGCAGGGGCCGGGAAACAATGCGGGTGATGGCCCAGCCCACGAGTGGTTACGTGGTCAGGCATCCAGTGGCCCGAAAATCCCCTACCTTCCCCAGGCCCACCCAAGGGGTGAAGCCCAGTTCCCCAACGGGGGCCCGCGCCGCGTAAACGCTTGGGTAACCGGCGTGCAGTCGTGCACCGCGTGTGGTGAACATGCTTTTTAAAGCATACCCCCTGACAGGGTTCGAACCCCCGACCTCCCCTGAGGGAAGCAGAGCCTTCGACCACTCCACCACGCCCATGGGGGCTTAACATTTTGTAAATATGGTAGTGTGAAAATTCAAAGAGTTTCAACAGTGGAGTTTTTTTGACTCACACCTATAAAATTATTTCCAAATAGACTAATATGTAGTAAATTAGAAGTGATGACTATCTTGGGTTCAGTAATGGAAAAAGAAATCAAAGGATGATGATTGTTGAGAAATATTTTTAAGACAATAAAAGTGTCTGGGGTAGCAATTACCAGAAAATTCCAAATATGGTCTTCATTTACACCTCTATTTGGAGTTAGAACTCCCCTTTTTCTTAATCTCTGATAACTTTTTTCTAGATGATCTGTTGACATTTTTGGACGTGTTTGGACTAGATTGTTTCTCTTTCCTACTCTTAATAGAAGTAGAAGGAATAATAGTTATACCTGCATTCAAGGTTTATTTGGAAGGGTCATAAATAGAATATTTGAAAGTTGTTATCACATAGATACTATTTAATAGATCCTAATTATGTTGAAAATTTAGTTTTTTTGAATTTGAGGAAAAAATAGTGACATCCTTATTACATGAACCAACTATAGTGCACATGTCAATAGGTAAAAGAGTTGAGATACCTAGAATTTTTTGTATAGGGTTTGCATGTTGTTTATCTTTGTCCAAGACCAAAAGGGGATTGGTTATATTCGGACCAGCTACACCCTTATTGTTGTGTCGAACTACCTCAACCAAAGTACCAAGTGCCATGATGTTTACCTATTTAGTGCCACTACCCAAACTGAACGAAGGAAAATCAGGCAGTCCAGAAGCATTTCCAACCTTCTTACAATCTTTACACTTTGGATTGATAGTATAAGTATCAAACCTTCTATTAGATTCTTCCTTAACTTATTCATAAATACTAAATATAGAAGTAAAATATATACGATTGGAACAATTAACATTGGTATTACATGCATCTTTCCTCACAGAAGGTGGTTCCTGTGAAGATTGTATAATATTCATCACAAGATCATCCAATTCCTCAAGGAGATCATGTTCTTTCTTGGAAATAACCTCCCCCTCTACATGTTTAGTGGGGTAAAGTACTACTCAGTTAAAAGTTATTTTCATTAAAGGTAATACCTGGAGGAATAATAAATTTCCTTGGGATGATAGGGGATATCAATATTGAATAAGAAATTAAAATTTCAAGCTCATATTGGGATAGGATTAATACATCCATGATAATCACATCAATATCCCCTGTTATTATTGTTCTTCAGCTTCATTATCATGGTCTTTAACTAAATTATCCCAAGATTTTCCTACCTCAACCCCTATGGGACTCATGTTTCTGGATTTGAAAATCCATTTTTCATTCTTCTTCATAGAGGGTTAAGGTTTATCTAAAGCCGAAATATTATATTTTATCTTCCTTTTAACCTCATTCCATTCAGTGGAATTTGTTTGGGAGACCTATTCATACACCACTCATAAATTTAGAATTGAATTTCCCATGATTTTTTAATAGTCACAGAATGAAGGTTTTCTCTAATACTCTACAGTCACTTCGGTCTTATAATAATTAGCATTGAATGAAATGGTTTGTGGCAGTATAGATTCCAGACTGATTTCAACCATAAATCTACCACATAGACCTAATTCTCCATTTATAGTTATTTGTTCATTATTCAAGGGAATTCCAAGACAAGATGATATATCATGTAAGATTTTTGGGTGCCAGAGAAATGTAACTTATCAAAAAAGTACAAAAAAATCTCCCTAAAATAATGTTGATGTTTTAAATTCAAAAATTTAGATTATTTTTTCATATTAAATTTATAAAAGTGCCTAAAATAAAATTTGAAATTTGTTTTCCATTAAAAGGCTGTAAAATTTCCTCTTAGAAAAATATATCTTTTATATTAAAAAATTGTATTTATTCTTATATTATGCCTATAAAAACTAATGGGTGAGTGTCAAAATTTTATTTAATATATAATATAAAAATTTTATTATAAAAACTCATCAATTATGTGTTTTTTTATTTATTGAGATAAAATGGAATTTGCACATTGTTTTCAAAGAAAAGGAATTTCATTATTTCAAAATAGATCTTGCATTCATTTATAACTAATTGATAACAAATAAATTTATTTTTTATAAATGTGTAAATAATATTTTCATAATTAAACTAATTGCATTCATAAATCCCATTCCAATAAGTAGCTGGTAACTATATTGATATTTTAATAACAATATTAATAGTATATTTTAGTTTGGAAAAACTCGGCATTCCATGTAACATAAAATATCGAAGGAACATAAAATTTTGTGTAACACAATATAGACATATTTTTGTGAATACTATATGATAATATAATTTTTGAATGTTTTGAATGAATAAATTGTTGTTGTGTTTAACACAATCCAAATAGAATGATTTCATATAACACTAGATATATTTAGCATTGTTTGAAATGGAAACTACCAAAATTTTAAATTAATTCAAAAAAAATCACAAAAATAGTGGGTGGTTTAAAATCGTATTTGGAATATCAGTTTAGAAGGAAATTTCTATGTCTATAATGAATTTCTCAAGTATCAAGTTTTAACTCTCAAGATGAACAACATTATGTGGTATCATGCTAGCTCTAGTTAATGTTGACATGTGAGAATATTTTCATGCATATTGGTCTATAAGATGAATATGGCCTAACTAATTTGTTTTGAGAATATTTCTAAGGAAGGGTAAATAGATACCCAAATGTTGCAATAGGGGAAATGGTTCTATATAGATGTCATCCAACTATTAAAAAATTATCACTACTACATGATCCTATAGATTTATCAATTAATGATTAAGATTACCATCTAAAGTAGGTGAAGTTGTAAGAATATAATTTTGGGGGTACTTCTACTGTGTTAAATTTGATGATAAAAACTAGTTCATTTAAATAGAAGTATCTTTCGAGGAAGTCACTAACTTCTACATCACCCCTAAAATATATCACTAACTCATTAATTAAGAATTAATATAACAAATTATTCACATTGGATGTAAATTTCATGGGGGAAGACATGATTCTATAATATGTTTATATGTTTTCTAGTTAATATATTTCATGTATGATGTTTTTCATTGACAATAGAGTGGTTCTATAGTTTTACAAGTGTAGTAATTATGATATTATCCCTGAGAATATTTAGGATGACATTGGAAATAAAGGAGACTCCTTTTGATAATATTTCTAGGGAGTAAGTGAAATCAGTGCAAACTATAGGGTACTTCACACTACTACCCAAGAACTTATGATAGGATGAGAGAAATATCTAGTCTATATAACTAATTATATCAAATATCAAAGTAATAATGAATATGGAAGATGTTTAGAATAATTTGTGTGAGTATTATCTCAATTTTTAATGGGAGGAGAGATTTTTTATTCTCTATATGACATCACAAGGCCATAATAGCACATCATGAACTTTAACATTCATCAATTATGTAGATTTTCATGAAGTATGTGACTAATATATGAGCATTTGAACATTTTTAGTACTCAAGAATTTAGAAAAATAACACTTATAGTGGGGTATTTAACATTTCTTCTTTACTTTTTGTATTAGGATGAGACCCTAATTGAGGGAACCTCTCCTTGTAATGGTCTCTTTTTGTGTACCATTTAATTTTTGTGTTACATTAAGATTTTTCCATTATATTGACTATGATAACATACAACATTGTTTATTTGATTACTATAAAAAGAGGCTTCATGAACCAATATAAATACTCATCTTGATAACCTATAATATTAATATTAAGTATCATGAAGGATGGTGATGTCCCTTTTGAACATGTGGGGGGATACATTTAGTCATAAATTATGATTCAGTACTCTCAAGTCACTGCGTGAAAATTGTTTCAGAAAACCAATTATATTCTATACTTTTTTGATCAGATAGATATTAACATGTCATGTCCACTTTCATCATTACCATAAACTAAGGATAATTTTTCATATACTAATT
Source organism: Viscum album (assembly GCA_963277665.1). Lineage (NCBI taxonomy): Eukaryota > Viridiplantae > Streptophyta > Magnoliopsida > Santalales > Viscaceae > Viscum > Viscum album. Next base: position 403,594,391 of record OY728167.1, read on the forward strand.
CAACATTATTCTAGATTTATTTGTTTGGGTGGGTATTGGAAGGTCATGTGAACTTATTCCATCACGATAAAACATGGGTAATATATTGTCCTAATGAATGAGGAAGGAACCCCTTTATGAAGTGTACAATTTTATAAGAACTTAAAAGTCATGTGCACTTTTTCCATCACCTAAAACTAGGGAATACTGTTCAGTTATGAAAGAGTTCTTAAGGATTATAGAAATTTAAGAAAAAAAAGTGTGGTTTATAGGGGAGTATATTTTCACTAGAGATTGTAGAACCCCAAAAAGTATAGCTTATAGGGGAGTATATTAAGACCCTTAATTTTTCCTAGTCTTAGTAATTATTTTTATTATCATGAACATACACTATTTTTTTTAATTATCCATTTGTGGGTTTTAAACTAACATATTTTCTATATCTTCCTTTTTTTTAATTTTTTTCCCTTTATTTTGGTTATTTCATCATACACCATGATATTTTTATGTTTTAGATCATAAAACATGTATAAAAATATTGTGAAAATTTTATGTTATACAACATATAGAGAATTAAGTATCTATGTTTTAGGTCATAGAGTCCTGACCAAAGAATGAGTTTTTTGCCACCTAGAACCATGAGTAACAACATGACTTGATTGAATAATTAAAATCCAATACTGGTAAAGCAATGTGGTGAAGATTATGTTTTATGGTCATATATATTCTATTAAGAAAATTATGGCAATTTAACGTTAAATATCTTCGGTTGATAGAGTTATTATAGCTTCTTATCATATATCTTGGACATATAAAATAATGGCTATTTAATTTCAAATAACATTGACTAAAAAAATGCATGTTTTTTAAGGTCAAACATCTTTGAGAAGTAGAGTGTAGAAAAATTAATTTTAGATATTTTATAATGAATTTTTTTAATAATATAAATTCAAATTTTATTGTCTTATAACTTGTTGGCTATTTAATATCGTAAATATTTGACTAACTCTATGGTAATGGTCTAAGGTAAAAAATTTATCACTAAAAGGGTACTAATAGATTGAGGTATACCAATAATGACCAAGAAAGTTATTACAGATTAAAATCAACCAGCTTTGATTGATAGGTTGACGTTTGTTTGAGGTTGTGTTTCTTTGAGCGATAAACTTCTGATGGTTAATGGTCACATATATTTTACTATTAAGGTAATGATAGTTTATAGTAAAAAATATTTTACCACGAAATCATGGATAGTTTAAGTTTTATCATCTTTTAAAGATAGGGTTAAATTAGTTTAGGTTCAATTAACATTGAAAAATAATGTGATAATAAGTCATGGTTGAATAAAATTCATAAGCATGGTAATATTAGATTAAATTTCTTCATAATTGATGATGAAAGTCTCAATTTTTCATCATCCAAATACATTAATCAATATGGTTCTGATAGTTTAAGGTTGAATTGAATTGAATAAGAAATAAATGGTGATATAATTATGGACTACTTCAAGCAATTGTGTGATGCTATCATATTCTAAAAAACTTTTTCAGAAACAAAATGGATTATCCCAATGAACTACTGAATGCCTAATATCCTAAGAGATGGCTGAGAATTGATATATGTGGTTGGCATAAAATGTATGTTCTATTAGTCACGCCCTATAATATGATAAAATGAATTAATCAACACATAGTTTTTATCAGTAAATGGTTTCATACTAATTTGTCACCATTAAAGGTTTAGAGCCCATATTAGTTATGGTACAACTGAGAGGGGGTGAATCAACAATAAATACTATTATTTTAAAAATTAATTCATTTATTGTAAACCTTTGTGAATTATTTACTTCTAGATATCATATTAAGTATGTATTCCTCACATTAATGTTGGAATTTTAAATTCATTCAATACACATGATATTTTTATAAGGATTTCAGTTAATTTGGTAGCCTAATCAATGTTATGATAAACCATTTATTGAGTCATGGATTTTATTATCATTATATGATTGCAATGATTACAAATGTTGGTGAATTGTAACATAAGGATTGTGTAGGTATCATAAACTCTTCTATGTGAGTAGGTATAATCCACATTTCAGTATTGAATTCTTATTGTTGGGTAGACATGAACAACCTATTATTCATTTATTTTTCCTTCAATCTATAATTAATCAGATCTTTAAAAATCACTGGATTATTGAAAATCAAGGAAATATCTACTTCTGAAAGAACTTTTACTAATTAGAAGATTACATAACTATAGTATCCATTCATATATTCTTCACAATTTTACCAGATGATATATTAGTGCCTAAGATTGTGAAAATTTTAATATAACATCCTCTCTCGTCAGTATCAAGATGAAAAACAATAAAAATTATACCAAATTACAATTACCTTATACAGAACAAGAATCCATCATATTTTGAAATTCTCCATCCTCCATCTTTTCAATATTGATTTGTATAAACACGTTATCTCAATATCAAAAAGAAAATTTTCATCATTTTATACAAAAATTTAATTAGTATGAATATCCAAGTATAATAGCTTAAAAAATTGAATTTAGAAAACTCCATGTTTTTTTATTGTAGTAGACTAATCCTTTTAAACTAGTAAAAAATTTATTTTATATTTCTCATTTAAAACATTTTAATTCTTGGTCAGCATCCTTTATTAAAATCCTTATTACTCAAGGGTATTACATACTTGAAACTCCATATAATCTACATTACATAAATATAGTTTTAATTTAATACACATGTGCTTGGTGATTATGTGATTATGACGTGGATGCTCCTCTTACAGTCATGGAACTAATGTCATCCACTAGTATCCTCTTCAAGTGGTCCTACATCAATCGTGGATTGGATCATGATAATGTGATTAATCCCGATGTTTTGTTATTTAATGTTATATTTAACTTATATCATCTGATTTTATTCTCTATTAATCATTATGTAAATAACATAAAGACAATAATCCACCCCTTATAAATTTGATTTATCCTTAAGAGGTTTGTCTAAACATTAAGATATAATGTATCAACCTAATGGTGGCCTACCTCAGCCTTCTGAGAAGATTAAATCAACATTATAATGACATTCAGTTCTATTCTTGTCTTTACAAAAATATTTTACTATTCATATAAGACTAATTATAGTGGTTTTCATATCATTATGGTATCTTAAATAAACCAAAAAATAGTGGAAGTCTCATCCAATTGAAGTGTTCATCTCAACATTAGAGGATCCAGTACAAAGAAATAATTTTTAAACTCATTCAATAATTGAAAATTACATTGAATAATCACAACCCCTTTCAATGAAAACTACAAACAATTCCAAAATACCCATAAACACTTCATAAATATCCTAAGAATTATTCTAATATACATTAAAATAGTTGGATGAAAAATACAATAACTATAGAAAATTATATAGAATAATCAATATCCCCCTCTGGAATTGTTTTAAACCCCCCTTCAAAACTATCTAAATCCACCTTGAAAATTTAATTCTCATCCATATAAGAAAAATCAAAATATTTATCACGTGGAAATCATCATGACACCACAAAAAATGTTAGAGTTGACTTTTTGAAATAACTCCATCTCTAGGTGGTAAGAAATATTTTTTCCAGGTGATATGATTCTCCCACTCAATGAGGAAATTCACATCTTAAAAAAACACTATTTTACACAAAATACAAATACTAAATTAAAAGTATATAAATATAGGAAATAAAACTTTCTGAGTTTCTTCCTAGAAATGAGTAATGAATTCTCTTCCACACCTTTGACAAATTTTCCATGGAACATTGTGTGAACCTACCAAAACAAATTAATTATGTGGAAAGGGATGAACATTCGTGTTCATCATCAATTTCTATAATTTTTCCATAGGTATTTACTTGGTGGTATTGTTATCTAGTTAGTATATGGTAGGAAAACATTAGGCTATTGTCTATATTTCTGAATTTATATTTAAGGAAATGATACCTAATACCACTATTATTAGACCTTGAGTGTTTATATGGATATTTAAAAAGTTCAATTTCAGTTTTATAATAAAAGAAAATTTGAGATTTTTTTCAACATACACCTTAAAATCATGTAGCTTCTCTTTCATCAATGTCATTTTAGGGAAACTACTCACAATAATAAAGTATTCATCCTATGTAGTACCAAGTGTAATTGAGTTCTATTTATTAAAGTCTTAACTCATAGATTTATCTTCTAAAATTAGAATTCCATCTGAAGTACACCTTCTATCATCTAAATAACTTGTATTTTTACAACAATAAATTCATATAGAATTATCAATTTTAAATTATAATATAACAACCCATTATTAACAGTACCATTTTTATATCAAATAATATGTCAAACATCCAAAAACATTTACAATTTTAGGGCACACTAATATTTTTCAAATGACTCAAGACATATAGAATATGTATTATTAATTCTACAAGACAAAGTATGATGGTAATTGTTTCTCATAGTTATCCTTGATTTATAGTCTCATATAAAATGTATTTAGAAAATTTCAACCCCATTTGAATTGGTGTAGACATAGGCTTTGAGTCTTTCATCTCAATAATTATCGTTAATTCTTTACAATACTTATCTTTAGGCAGAAAATAATTTTTAACGTAAAACATAAGCAATACCATGATTTATTTCAGCTCACCAAGAATGGGAATTTCAAATTATTTCTTATCAATATTATAAAATTATTGACATAAACTATCATGATCCATAGAGAAAAATGATGTCATCAATATATAAAATTACAATAAGTGTACCTATATTTATTTATTTTATACACATGTTGTTTTTCATTATTACATTGTTAAATTTTAACTCTTTTAAGATGTATTTAACACTTGAATATTATTTTTTTGAGGAATGTTTTAATCAAATATATGGACTTATTCAATTTTAAACCACATATTCCATCATTATAATGCATAAAACTATCATGTTTCTCAATATATATCTATTCTTCAATATCTCCATTTAAGAAGGTTTAAAATCGATTATAAAGATTTTATACAACCTATAAGTAGCCACAATAAGGAAAATATTGATAGGATCCAACCTTAAAATATGGGAATTCTCTCCTCAAAATACATTAATTCACACTAAGATTACCATTTTTATACTAATATGACCTTATTTCAAACATCATATCCCTGATCATTCAGTATGTTAGTAAATACCAATTTGGTCACAACAAAATTATTTTTATTGGGTCTTAGAAATAAGTATAATAAGGCATTTTTTATCTACCTTAGCTCAACATCCATAACCACAATTGAATCCTCAGGTTTAAACACAATTTTACTGATTTTTTCTAGCCTGAGAGATGAGTGGGGTATGATCTTAAAAAATAAACCTTCGTTAATTGTGTTATATTGTGTGTTCCTAATATCTCAACTTTAATCATATCTACATTTATAAATGTAGATATCCAATGATATTCCATATATCAACATGATTATTTAGAAATTAAATCTTTGGTTTCCACTCTCAGTGCACAATTTTAATAATAAATCATATTAGAATCCTCATTTAATCTATGATGCTCCAACTCAACACATTTTCACTACATTTATAGGTTTTATACTCATTTAATTATCTTATTTAATCAAAAATAGTTTATAAAAAAAATTATATTTTATCTTTTGGTGAATTATTTTCACATCATTATTGTAACATACTGATATTTTTTTTTTAAAAAAAAGAGAAAACTATGTTCGATAGAGTATTCTATATGTAATATTGAAACCAAACAAATAATGATTATTTAAACATGAAAATTTTTTCCTTTAATAAATTTTTCACATAGGAGTATTATTAAATAATTTAGGATATATATATATATATCCAAAATATATTGATAAATTCATAATAAAAAATCAATCAATTTTTGATAATGTCTTTTTGTACTTCAAAATATGTTTTCATAAAAAAAGGATTTCTATTTATTTTTATAAAAAAATTAAAATTATATTCTACAACATATAAAAGATTTATTTGATAAAAAACTTCATTTTAGACACAATCATATAAATATTAACAAAGGGTGAAATTTTAGGATTTTTCTGAAATTATATATTTTTCATTGAATAGTGAAAAATACCATTTTATGTAAAATGGTCAATTAATTCTATAAATTAATTAATTATAAAGTATGATTATTCGTTTAATTTGATTTGAATGTTAAATAATAATTATTTAATTATATTTAATTCAATTAATTACATTTAAATAATCTTTATAATGGATTTTAAAATAGGTTTATTTTCTGGATTAAAATCACATTTTTCTAAAAACTGTATTAAAATGAAAAATGTTTCTCCATTATAAATAATTAAAATAACCCTAATTATAAATGACCTAAATGAAACATTTTTATTATATATCTATTTTCAGGAATTGAAATTCAAATAATGATGATTACTGGTTATAGAGTTAAAGTAAAATCATCTTTTCCTTAAAAGTTGTATGTTCAGAAAACCACTTTCCATCATGCATGATGGTATTACATTAAATTAAATTATTATACCTCTGTGAATTAATTTTTATAAAATTTATTCTATATTTGGAATCATAATATTTAATATAATGTAATATGGTCAATTGAATATTTGAACAATATGAATAGTAACTATAGTAAATATTTATTTCCAGAGTAAAAAATATAATAGTTAATTTAGTGGTAAAAATAATTTAACAAAGAAAAAAAAATTAATGCTAATAGTATGAATAATTATATTTCATATTAATTGAACTTATAATTATATTTACACATTATTATTTTACATTATTAATGATTTCGTAGTCAGTTTCAAAAAAAATTACTTTGATAAGATAAAAAATAAATTTTCATTTTGAGTAACATGAAATTTCAATTATAGAAATCCTTTTGTTTAATTAAAGAATTTTTAAAATAAATATTATTTCACAAAAATATTATTATTAAATATTTATTTTGAATATAAATTATCTTGTATTTTTTATGAAGTAAAAAAGTAATTTTTATAAGGGTTTGGAAACTGTTACTGTCAAAAACCCACTGGTTCTCAAAAAATGTTGATTCTTATTTTAGAAGTGAAAATTAACAAATTTATAAAATTATTTAGATAAAATGAATATTATTTTTCTAATCGAAACAATGAAATTATCCAATGTTGAATTTTTCATAATTTTCTAAGATAGTCGAATTTTTGCATAAAAATTTAATACAATATAAATATATGATGTGTATTATGACATCATAATGACCCAAAATAATAAAATAAATAAAATAAATGGTATTAACAAACAAAAATATATTTTACCTTTAAATTTTTTATGTTTATTTGATTGATTTGACAAAGCCACTATGAATCCAATAAAACATAAAAATATATTATAAGGTTTTAAGATAATTTCATTATGAGTATGACTCCCTTCCAAATAACCATGAGTATTATTTTAATAATTTCTTCCCTTAGACAATAAATAACAAAAAACACTCCCCTTTGGTATAAAACATTGGAAAATCTCATTAGATGGTTTTTGGTTTTGGTTATTTTAATATATAGAATCCAAAACCGTTGTTTGAGAAATAGTAAAGAGTATCCCACTAAATTCTTATATAAACACACCCAAGATATCATTTCCCTATACTCCAAATCCATTGATAATGTCCTTATAAATACATACCTTATATAGATTCCTGCTAAGGCACCCCAAGCTCTTAAGAATCTCCCCACCAAACTTTTGGAGTCACACATTCATGTATGGGATTTCTCCCTTTCCATTTCAATTTTGAGAAACTATTTTATATTACACCAATAAATTTCCATTTTCTCAAATTGTCATATGTTCATCAATATCCCCCTTAAATCCCATGTTATTTTGGATGATTATATACCAATTTTACTTTCACTAATCTCACCCATAAATATTTTTATAAACATGTTACCATGCCAAACATTAGAAAGGGATCTTCCACTATCATTTTTATTCAAGATAATATTTTATGTTATTCGACTTAATTTATATTTTTACATGTTTGGATAAGTTCTTCCATATCATAATTACCTTTAATTTTATGATCAAATAATTAGTGAACTATTTCAATTCCATTAATCACTTTCATTATCATTTTTGTGAACCTGTGACCATGTTGAAAGTTATTAAGGGTTTTATCATTCTTCAGTTTGTTCGAGTTTATTCATTATCTTATGTATGTTATCTCCAATTAATAATAACGTTATATTTTTTAAAATATCACTCCTACATTTATTTTTGTGTATAAATTACGAGATACTATTTTCACTCTCATTTCACCATTCCATGAATATTTATACACCCATGTTTTGCTGTCGAAATTTCACCATGATTTTCCATTACAAAACTATTGTGTAGTGTACACCTTACCCATTTTCTATCAAGGGTGTTCACATTTATAAACATAAACTTATTTTATTGGGTAACTACATCTATTTATTCAACACTCTTGGTATTTTAATAAAAAGTGATGAAAAATTATTTCATGTTGTATGATATATGAGGCATACTTGAGCATGAGAATGAAATGAATTTGACCAGTGCATCTAGAATTATATAATGCTCTGATGCATTGGGTAATGTTTAGTCTCATGAGACATCATGTTGGGATAGTGAGTGAATCTGATTTCTTTATGGTACTTCATCCATCATGATATATTTTAATTTATCCATCACTTATGTTTATGATGCATTTGTTTAAGTCGTTACCACATTTCCCATTTTTCCTTTATGATAATCATTCTATATCATGACTTATTATTAATGTTTATAATTATAAATCCTTTTATGCTGCATTTATGTAAATATATTCTACCATGTATTTCATTGTTCCCGATATTCAAGGTTTATTCCCATACTGAGCTTTATATCCCTCCCCTATCTTAATTACTTCCCTTGGAAATCATGTGTAGTTTTAAGTATGATCATGTTAAGTAATTTTTCAATAAAGATGATGTATTTCGTATTTTAAGTTTTTAAGTAATGTAACTAATTCAAAAATACACTAGACATATCTATATTATTGGTTTTATTTTGTATAATATTATGTAATAAATCATGAATTAATGTTTCATAAATAGAAGGGTTGTTGTAGTTGGTATCAAAAAAAATGTTTAGTTATTTTTAGAATTAAGATTATAAAACTATAGTGAAATACATAGTGATAAGAATATGTATAACAAAATATCCTAAAATTTTGGTATGTGTAGTGTAAGTGGTTTATGAATAAAACAAATCCATTTCTGGATACTACAAGTTGATGTAGCTCTACCACAAATGTACACAAGGGTAAATCCCAAAAAACACTGTGTTGATCTATACTCGACAGTAAACTGGTGCACGAAAATAGGCCTTGCTGAACTCCTGGTTTAACACTTCCAAGGGATATTCTTTGTTAAATTCAAAATCTCATTGTGAACCATTATTCAAGGGAAAAAGTGTCTATAAGAGACTTATTTGGGAAAAAGATCATGGATAATATAGATTGAGGCCTAGAAATTCATATGTTTTTGGAAATACATGTAATTTATAAGTAAAAAAATTAATATCATAGGCTTCATATTTGTGGGTATAATGATATATAATTACACATTCATAATTTTCCCCTTATTATAGTTAATGGATTAAATTTTGGGAATATATTATTATTCATTAGTGGATTATGTGATTCGTTATAAGTTTAATCATGTGATTTAGGCATAAAAAATTATCTTGAGTTATCATCATTTGGAGAAAAATATGAGATTATAGGGGAAATTAATTAATGGATGTAATTATAATTTTTATGAAATTATACCGTCTTATTTTCCTAATATATATGATAAAGGAATTCCTTAACACTAGGAAAACAATCTTGAATTAATATTATTTCATACCATGACCATTTAAGATGAATTGTTTTTCTTATCAACCATCATATATTTATGGTTGTTTAGTGACAAAATTTATCCTAAACATGTTCTCAATTAATCTAAAATAGTTAATTGTTGTTAATTTTATGAAAAAATTCTATGTTATCTATTCCCATTAATGTTCTCTAACTTGGAAACCTAGTTATACAATGACATTCAAACATCATTTTCAATCCTTTCAAGAGGATATTTTATTAAACCTTTTTATGATGTGGGGTTTTAGTAACGATATTTTAATGTGACAAAACATCTCTTACCAAGATTAAGTTTAAATTTTGAGGACCCAAATTATTAAAGGGGTAGTATTGTAATTCCATGAGTTTTTTTAAAAAAAAGAGAAAACTTTTTTCGATAGCATATGGGATACCTAACACCAAACCCAAAAAATCAATGATTATTTAAATATGGACAGATTATACATTCATTATTTTTAAGGATATGAGTATGATTAACTAACATAGGAAATATATATATATATATATATATATCCTAAATATATTTATAAATTCTTATTAAATAATCAATAAATTTCTGAAAATATATTTTTGTTCTTTAAAATATGTTTTCATTAAAAAAATTATTTCTTTTTATAAAAAGTTTTAAATATTATCTACATCATATAAAAAATTAATTTGCTAAAAAACAGTATTTTATATATCATAATACCAATATTAACATAGGATGAATATTTGGGTTTTTTTGAAAAATATATATTTTTATGTGAATAGTGAAAATACAGTTTTATATAAAATGATAATTTAATTTGATAAATTAATTAATCAAAAAGGATAATTAATTATTTAATTTGTTTTAAAGTTAACACAATTTTTTTATAATTTTACTCAATTAAATTTATTACATTTAAACCATCTTTATAATGGGTTTCTATATAAGTATATTTTTAGGATTAAAAACACATTGTTCTGAAAACTATTTTAAAATGCATAATGATACTACATTATAAATAATTAAAACAAAAAATGATGAGAAATGATCTAAATGTTATTCTTATAATATATATATATATATATTTATTAATTGAAATTCATATAATTATGATTACTTGTTATAGAATTAATGTAAAATCATCTTTTTCTTTAAAAAATGTATTTTTCGAAAAACTACTTTCTATCATGCATGTGGGTTGTATGTTAAAATAAATTCATCAACCTCAGTGAATTGATATTAATAAAATGTATTTTATATTTTCAATCATCAAAATTAATATTAAGTAATAAAACCAACTTAATTTTTGAACAATATGAATAGTAACTATAGTAAATATGTATTACAACAAAAAAAGAAAAATAGTTTATGTAAGGTTAAAAATAATTTAACAAATACTAGAAACAGGGTTAGCATAAACATATGAATATTTATATATCCCTTTAATTTAAATTATTATTATATTTATTCCTTATTTTTCTTACTTTATGAATGATTAAGTAATGAGTTTAATAAAAAATTTATTTTGGAGTAATATGAAATTTCAATGAAGAAATTTATTTTATTGAATTAATGTATTTTTGGAATAAATAATATTTTAATAAATTATTTTCATTAAATTATTTTTTTAAATTATAAAATATCATATAATATATATGATGTCTAATTTAATTTTAATAAGATTTCAGAAACTGTTATTGTCAAAAAACCCACCATTTCTCAATAAATTTTTATTCTTATTTTAAAAATGAAAATTCAAATATTTTTAAAATAATTTTTATAAATTTAATATTATTTTTTGAATCTGAACATCAAAAGTATCCAATGATTAATCATTCATAATCATTTGAGATAGCTAAATTTATGGGTGAATGTTAAATACGATATAAATATACTGTATGTATTAAGACATCATAATTACCCAATATGATGTAACAAATACAATAAATTATATCCAATACCAAATATATTTTTTAAACTTAAAATAATTTTTTGTTTTATATTATGAATTTTAGACATGAATTATGAGTCCTCCAAAACCTGTTGTATATTTTAAGGTTTTAAAATCATTTATTTAATTGAACGACTAAATTCCACAATAGAAAGGGCATTATTTTAATAATTTCGGCCATTTAAATTATAAAATAATTAAATAAATCATGGGAAAAATAAATTGTAATGTTCGTGGTTTTGGTTATTATATTATATATAGTCCAAAACCTATGTTTAGGAAATGATAAATAATTACATACTAATTTTCTATATAATCCCACCCAATATCTAATTTAATTCCACCCAAAATAATTGGATCACATCATAAATCATCCCTCGCCTCTCTATTGTCCTCCCAAGGCACACCAAGCAGTTAATAAGCTCCTTCCAAGCATTTTGTGTCAAACACTCATATAAAGGATTTATCTCTTCTCATGTAAATTCAAGCACCTCTTTTATATTATACATTTTAATTTCCATTTTCCCTTGTTCATATATGTTCCTCCATATACCCCTTACTACCCATGTTAGTTTTCAATGATAATATACCACTTTTAGTCTCATTAATCCCACTCATGAACCTTTATGCACACTCGTTACCATGAAAAAATTTAGTAAGGGATCTTACACTCTTATTTCTATTAAAAAACTTCATTAATTTTATTCCAATTAATTTACATTTTTATATGTCATGATATTTTCTTCTATATACCCCTTACAATAAATGTTATGTATAAATAATTGGATACCCCTTTCACTCTTTCGAATCCCGCTAATTGACATTTATGTACATCTGTTACCATGCAGAAATTTAGTAAGGGTTATCTCTTTCTCCTATTTAATCATGTTTCTTCTTTACATTATGTCTATTATCTAAAATTACTAATAATGGGCTATGTTTTTCAATATCCCAATTACTTTATATTTTATGTTTACATGATTATATAATCCTTTCACTATCATTAATCCCTTTCATGATCATTTATACACCATAGTTATGCTGCTGAAATTTATCTGTGATTTTCCATTCTAAAACAATTATGTAGTGAATACCATAAACATTTTCTATAGAGTGTGTTCATCATTATACACATATAGTTATTTGATTTTTAGTATGAATTTATTTATCATACAGTACTTGATCATGGAATAAAAAGTGATGAAAAATGATTCCATGTTGTATAATCTATGTGGGACAGTTGAGCATGAGAATGAAATTAATGTGATGGGTGTGACCAGAATTATATATTACTTCAATGCATTAGATAATGTTTATTCTCATGAGACGACATGTTGCGATAGGGGTGAATCTGATTCATTTATGGTACTTTTTATATCATGATTTCTTTGAAGTTAGTCTTGACATATGTTTATGATGTAGTGTTTTAGTTTGTTGCCACATTTCCCATGTTTCATTTATTATTATCATACTATATCATTCACTATTATTAATATTTATAATTCTCAATCCATTTATGCACCATTGGTATTCCTTTTATCTAACATGTATTACATTCTTCTTGATATTCCATCTTTTCTCCCCTATTAAGACTTTTATCTCACCCCTTTCTTATGTATGACCCTAGGTTATCCCAAGTAGTTTTATGTATGATCATGTTATGTAAATTTTAAATAAAGATGATGTATTTAATATTTTATGTTGTTATTTAATGTACATAATTCCCAAATACACTAGATTTATTTATCATATAGGTTTTATTATGTGTAATAATATATAATAAATCCGAATTTAATTTGTAATAAACTGAAGGGTTGTCATAATTGTAATCATCCACCTCATGAATTCTTTTATTCCAACATTTTTATCATTTTCCATTAGATACTTACCCAATGAAGATACCATCCTTCGATCATACAAAAAAATTACAATATTTATTATGTTGATTTAGATGAATAAATTTGTACCAAAACCATAAAATACTCATTATAGGATGCCTTTTATCCCAAATTTTATATGAGTTAATATTTGATTTTTTCCTACAAAATCATCTATTTTGAATTTTCATAGTAGTTCACACAAATTCTCTATAAAGTAAATTTAATATATTAAATTCATTATGCATTATCCTCCCAATTTTGATAACGATAATATTCTTTATCTTAAAAATATCATTGGGTTGTGATGTGTAAGCAGTGAAATATTTATTTTTAATCCCAAATGTAAAAAGGTACAACTAAATTGAATATATCATGTGTTCATTCTCATGATCAATTGTAAATTGGATGATATAAATTTCAATCTATCTTTCAACATATAGTTAATAAATATGGAACCCATACACTACTTCTGAATTTTCCTTCATAAATAACACTTTTATAATTCTTTTATTATCATCAACTAATGTAATAAAATTAATTTCATATAGATGTCTACCTCATGGTTCCGCAAAAATCGTTGTGAACTATTTTAAGAGACCATTTTAATTGTTCCTTTAATATTTTGTTCTTTATTTTTACCATTTTCAATTTGTATAGGTTTTAAAAACTACATATATACGACATATTAATTATGGGATATCCCTCAAATAATTCTTTGTATATGTTTTTTTATTATTTTTCCAATAAATATAAGTCTTATATTATAAAGAATTTTTTTCCTCTTTTACTAACGTTTCCAAAATTACTAGGATCTATAATCTAAAATAAATTAATGTTTTTTATTTTTATTGTCTTCATTATTTTAACATCTTGAATGATTTTCAAGAGAAAACAATTTTCCATTAAGATCGTCTCAATAAATTCATCATAATGTAATCCTATACAAAATAAATTATGTCTGACGATGTCAATAAAAGAGCACCATCATACTTCAAATTATTCTCAAATTCAAATGTTCCAGTTCCTTTTATTTTAAATGAGGTAGCATTTTTTAGAACTAACTACACCACCATCATTCTATTATTTTTAATTCAACATTCATTTCATAACTAATTATGTTTTATGAGAATCAGCTATTAAGGATATATGGATTTCTCCGTTTTCAAGATTTAAGTTATAAATCAATAATCAATGACTTGTTTATATTTCTATTATTTGGTATCCTATATTATTTTGAAATTTATTGTTGTTGACTGGGACACATGACCATACACTCTTATTTACAAATACCTTTCCAATCACATATTCCATAGCTCACCTCATGAACCTCATACCTATTCTAGAAGGATAATTGTTTTTCCCTCTCATGTCTACATTTGTTTATTTCATATCTATCAGTTATAATTTCAATGTGAACCTTCCCTAACAACATCATTATTTGGTTCAATTATAGGGATGTATTATTCCAATTGTAATACCCCAAACCCAGAAACTACGAGCTGCTGAATTACGTTATTGTATTGGTAGGATTACTAAGAATAAAATACAGAAGTAACAATTATTTTAGCAGTTTTGGAAGACCAGATTACATATATGATACCCATAGTACATTTGGAATGATAGAAAATAATACATGATACATAATAAACTAAAATAAACAGCCTCTTTTAAAGATTATTCAAGGTTCTATTCTTCATAACTTGGGGAAATGAAACATAATAAAGTTGATCTAAAATACTCTATAAGGGTTAAAGATAATGGATTCATGAATCAACAATAAGCGAATCATATCAATTAGACATAACTAATATGGAATGATGAATAAATAAAAACACTTTCCATTAATAAGATGAAAATAAAAAATGCATCCATAGATTTTGTCCCAGTGAAAACTACAAGGATAGTAATAACTGAATAATGAATAAAGAAAATTATTATTATTTGGACTGCATGTATATGGAACATGAACCTTTATACCATTAATGCGTTTTATATATGTCGGTAGAAACATGTCTGATTTTTGGAAACAAAGTCAAAAAGTTTTTCGCCAAATAATTTTTCTCATGAGACCTGTCGATTCACCGAGGGGCTATAGAATGCCCCGCCCATCACTTCCAGTCCAAATAATATTTAATTAATTGATTTAATATATTAATAATTTAACATTTTTATATTCATATTAAATAGAGGAAACATATTTAGCAATATTTCCTCATTTAAAATAGCATTCAAAATAAACACCGTATGTAAAATGGTATATGTCTTAAGGAAATAATTATATCCATGATACAAGAAAATGGACATTTAAAAAAATTATAATTTCAAATGAACAATGATCTCAGAGGGGCAGTAGACACACCACATAAGAATGATTATGGGCACAATACCACGTAAGTCTCAATGAAATGGATATTGAGACATAGTCCCTTACCAAATTGTAATCAATCGAATCATATGAAAAAAATGTAATATTCACCAAATGAATCACAGAATAGCATGAATATAAAGAGAATCATGATATTATATATCAAATGTTAGTACACATGTACCATATACATTAAATAATATGCGAACAATGGAAATATCATAGAATTAAATGTTAGATGAGAAACCCCTTACCTTATGCCCAATGTGTTATTTGATTGATCTTAATGAACTGAATAATAAAATTTAAATTCATTAATTAATGAGTAAAGAACATAAAATACATTTAATTTATTTATTATAACCTTATCAGGTTCATTAATTTCCTTTTTTATGGGTTTAAGAGGTTCAATTTTATTATTTTGGATGCATTTTCTTCCTTGGTTTTCATGATTAGTTTACTTATATTCATGAATGGAATTTCTTTTGAAATGTGTTTAAAAATCCATAATTTTTAATACATATCTTTAGTGACATTATAGAGATTAATTTTATCTTATAATTATTTTGGTTATATATAGCGAGGATGACCATTTAGATAAAAGTTAATTATAAACGATTGGATTAACTTGGTGGTTTTGGGAACAATGAACTTATTGTGTATTATTAAATTATATTATGAGTGTGTAAGGATTAAAGAATATTAAATAAGATAATATAAATATATAATTATCTAGTTCAACAATTAAAAATGTTTCATGCCATGTCATGAAGACAGTAATGCCAATTGAAAACCCATCTTCCTTTAACGTGATAAATTAATACATCTTGGACGGTGTTTTCATTTATGGTATAAAAGGAGGGAAAATAAGAGATGATGATGGAGTATTCCATTATCATGAAAAAATACAGTAAATATATGGTACCTTAGTATTCATAAAATTTGGATGAGAGGATGTTAGAATTGAAAAGATAACAAAGGAAATTGAAAAAAAAACAAAAGAATTCAAAAGATGGATTTTCCTCTTGAATCTGTCCTCCTTTGAGAGACTCTTTAGGGGATAGAATTTGGTCTTTTGAGAAGATTAATGGATGTTGTAAATTGGGGAAGATATTAGGGAGATATTAGAGAAGAATTTTGGAATGTATTTAATCTTTATAGGTGTGAATAAATGAGGGTGTGAGTGGTATTATTTGTAGTAGAAGGGAGGAGAGTTTTCCCAATATTTTAATCATTACTCTATTATTTTTCCATAAGACAAGAAATATTGATGATTCTATGACAAAAAATAGTAATATATTCATTTGAGTTCGAACGAAGTGTTCTTACCTTAGAAGAAAATCATCCATTACTCAGTAAATCAAGTATTTTTCATTTATCATAATTTATCGTATTTTACTATTCACCAAAAAATTCTAGTATTTTAGAAAAATCCCAAAAATTCACCCTAAACATTTTTTGATGTGTAGAATCCCAAAATGGACTCCAATTTTCAAAAATAATTTTTGAAATATGAGAAATATAATTATTAATTAAAATCATCATTTAATTGAAAAATACCTACAGTTAAAATACTCATCTTCAATTTTATTGTGCCTAATTTTTTATTTATAGATTCATGGTTAAGGTTACCATTCATAAGGGTCATATTACTATTCATAATTGTTTGTTATTATTCATAAGGGTATGTTACTATTGATATGGGAATGTTTCTATTCACCAAAAATTAAGTTGATTCTATTAGACTCCAAATATAACCCTCATCACAACGATGTATGTCTATTTTTTAAAATTCAAAAAATAGAAGTGGAAAATTTACATTTAATGGATAGTTAATAAATTTATCCTATAAATAAACAAGTGTTTTCTCACAAAGACTCGGTGTTTCATGAAATATAGTATATCTAATGAATTGAAAGTATTTAATAGAAATGGGCCATTAAATATTGGGGTGTTATATTATCCTCTCCTTTGGTAATTTCATCATAGAAAATTTTCATGTATATTTATCCCTAAAAAGATGTGGGTGGTTATTATTTATAACAGCCTTTGGTTCCCATGTTTCTTACTCCATTTATGGTTTCTCTATAGAACCATAACCAATCGAGTTTTTAGACTTCTCAATACCTGCTCCCTTGTGTTAAGAATCTCGATAGACACTTCACAATTTGATAAATTAGGTAAAAACTCTATTTATTCATAGGTGTGTACGTGAATTGTGTATGTAATGTGTTTCTTAAAAAAACATGTGGAACACATTATTAACTTTGAAGAGGCTTGGTGGCTTTGCTAAACAGTAAGCTATAGTTCCAATTCTTTCTAGAATTTTGAATAGTCTGATGTAACTGGGGATCAATTTCCCTTTCAAACCGAACCTTAAGACACCATTCCATGAAGATTGTTTTAGAATGACATGATCTTCCAGTATAAATTCTAAATCCTTTCTATAATTGTTATATTAACTCTTTTTTCTATATTGGGAAACTTTAATATGGTCCTGAATTTTCTTTGCCTGTGCAGTTATCTCTTTGATAGGTTTTGGGCCTATAAGTTTCCTCTTGCCAAATTCATCCAAAAAAAGTTGGAGTTTAACACCTCTTACCATATAATTCATCATATGGTTCCATTTTAATGCTAAAATTAAAACTATTATTGTAGAAAAAATCCAAAAAATTTAATCATTGATCCCACAAACCATGAAAGTTAAGAGAGAATGATCTCAACATGTCTTATAGTGTTTGAATTGTCCTTTCAGAATGTCCGTCAATTTGGGGGTGATAAGATGCAATCATATGAATCTCAGTATCCAATGCCTTATGGATACATTTCCTAATTTTTAATGTAAATCAAGGATCTTAATCGGACACAATCGATAGAGGTACACCATGAAGTATTACAACAAAATTAATTTAACGTCTTTCTTGGAACTCAAGTGTTAAATCCTCTCTTATATCAAGGAAATGTGAAGATTATGTGATATTATCAAAAAATTACCCATATTGCATCATTATTTATAGGTTTCCTTAGTAGTCCTGTGAAAAATTCCATTTTAATGTCATCCCACTTCCACATACGAACAGGTAGAGGTTGCATAACCCCTATAAAATGTTGTCTCTCGGCCTTCACCTGTTGACAAACTAGACATCTGGACACATAGTTGGAAATTTCTTTATTCATGTTATCCCACAAAAATTTTCCTTCAAATCTCTATGAATCATGGTTCTACTAGTGTGTATGGAGAAATTTAATCAATGAGAATCATTTAATAGTTCCTTTTTAGCTCAGGTATTTATGGAATACATAACCTCTTACCAAATTTCGGAACTGCATCCTCATACACAAAGTCTTCCAATATTCCATCTATAACAGCATCAATTTTCTTTTTTATATTCTCATCATCATATTGAGAGCTTTTTATCTCGTATAGTTAATATAGTTTAGCAATCATTTGAAAAAGGAAAAAAATTTCCCCTTCCTTAACAATTCCAATATCCATATTTAGAAAATCCCTGAATATAGGATCTCTCTCAATCCTCATTTGGGTAAAAATTCCATGATCTTTCCTTCTTAATGAAACTACCACCTTATTTTTCTCTCTTGGGAACAATTGTTTAGAAAAATCATAATCTTTGAGTAGCTCGAGCCAAATAATTTGCATCATGTTGAGTTTTTTCTAGATAAAAATGTATTTCAAACTCTTTTGATTCATATATATCTCACATCTTTCACCATAGAGATAATGTTTCCATATTTTTAGTGAAAAGATTATAGAAACTAACCCAAGATCATAATTTGGATAATTTTTCTCATGAGTCTTCAACTGCCTTGATACATAAGCAATAAATTTATAATTTTTCATAGGGACTCAACCCAATCCATTATTTGATGCATCACTGTATATCAAAAATCCATCATTTCCGGATAGAAGGTTCAAAATTATAGCATTAACCAATATTCTTTTCAATTATTCAAAGCATTATGTACTTTAATTCATCCATAGAAACATAACCCCTTTACGTGCGAGCTTTGTTAACAGGTTAGACAATCAGGTGAAATTTTGAATGAAACACCGATAACAACATACTAAGCCAATAAAACTAAAATCATCAGTTATGTTCATCGGCATGTTCCATTCATGGATTTCTATTGTCTCCACAAGGTCAACCAAGATTCCATACTTAAAGAAAATATGTCCAATAAAAGAAACTCATTGTAGCTAAAATTTACACTTTCTAAACTTCCCATATAATTTTTTTATTCTAAGAGTTTTTAGAATAATCCACAAGTGATTCTCATGGTATTTGTAGATTTTGGATTATACCTGGATATCATAGATAAATACCACAAAAAATTCATCAAGATATTCCTTGAAAAATCTATACATTATATACATGAAAACATATTTTTCATTAGTCAGTCCAAAAGGCATTACTGTAAACTTGTAATTCCCATACTTGGTTTGAAATGTTTTATTTGGAATATCTTCCTTCCTCACATGTAGCTGATGATATATAGATCGATGTTCAATTGTAAAAAAATATTAGGCTCCATGAAGTTGATTAAATAAATCATCGATGCGAGGAAGTGGATATTTTTTCATTATCATAATAGAATTTACCTCCCTGTAGTCAATGCATAGCCTCAAAGATCCATATTTTTTATTGACAAAGAGAACAGGGGCTCCCCACGGAGAAAAACTATGGTGGGTAAAACCTTTATCCCTCATTTTCTCTAGTTGTTTCTTGAGTTCTAGTAATTCCACAGTGTCCATTTTTTATGGATTATTAGATATAGGTTGTGCACCAAGAATTAAATTAATAGAGAACACAACTTCCCACTTCAGAGGATGCCTAGGTAAATCCTCTAGAAAAACATTAAGTTATTTGTGAATAATATGTACATCTTCAATTTGAATACCTAGAGATGATGTATTCTATTCTTCCCCAAGAATTTCATTTAAAATAGATATATAAGGTGGACTTATATAAGATCTAGATTATGATGTTTCTTCTTTAAAGATAAGGGATTCTACGTCATTCTAAAAAAATTCTAACTTCCTTCTTCTTGAAATAGATTTTCACTTCATAATTTGAAATCCAATTCATACTATGAATTATTGAAAATATAATCATAGGTATTATTATAAGTTCAGCAACTAATGTACGTTTTTGTGTCAAAAAGGGGACTGAATGACACATCTTTATTGCAATGATTCATCCCTTATGAGTTTTTAGTGACAAAAACTTTATTAAATCAAACTGAAAATCCTTATTTTCTTATAAAATTGGGAATATACAGGGGAATGTGATGATCCAGAATCAAATAAAGCATTGTCTAACTTAGAGGAAATAATTAAATTATCTACCACCACATCATTAGGAACTTCAACCCCTACAATTATAACCACATAAGCTTTCCCTTTCTCTCATGGCCTTTTCTGGGTAATGTTTTCTTGGTGCTTAGCACACTCAATTTCATAGTTTCCCATCTCTCTATAATTATATCATTGAACACCATTGACTTGTTTCATCCCCTCGCATTCATTAGATAGATTACCATTTTCTCAACACTTATAGAAAACTCCCATTCCATTCAATCATTTCCCAAGATGATATTTTCCATAGTTAACACATAATAGGAATTTCTTTATTCCCTTCTTCTTCTTTGGTGCTTCTCCTTTTTCATGGTTATCAGTGTACCTCTTATTATCTTGGGTTCCCTTGAACAAATTTGATCAAGAAAATTCCTTCTCTATTTTTATGGAACATAATATAATTTAATAATATGATGAAATTGTTTGAGAAGCCAGTGCCCTTCAAAGACATGGTTTAATACCTTCAACGAAATGACAATATTTTCTTCTAAATCACACGTGTAATCTATTGCCTACCTAGCTAGTCTTATAAAGGTAGCTTCATACTCCGCAACACTATCTTTTTCTATTTTCTTTAAGCTATAGAATTTACTCTTCATTATAGTTCATTTCTCACAAGTGAAATATTTTTTGAAGAATATTTCCTTTAATGTTCTGAATTCCATATCTTCTATTTCTTCTTCCACTGTAGTATTTTGGATCAAAGACCACCATTTATCAGAATATACCTTGAGATAACATACTTCCCCTACTACATTTAAATTTTCATTTCATCTCAAGGATTGAAATATCTTTTCAAGGGACTTTATCCACAGCTCATCTTCTATCGGATTAGTAGTCCCACTAAAATATGGGTGCTTCTGCTACATGAACCGATCCAATAAAGGTGTTTCATGGTTATTCTTAACATCCTAAGTATGTTATCCTAATATGGTAATTATCAGATTCTCTCAAATGCTTAATGTGTTGAAATTCCTAGTGGGTCAATCCCCAAGTTTTCTATGGGTATTGATTCCCTTTCTTCCATTAGTATCCAACACTAAATAATGGAATACACTAAATTAGGTCATAATTCATAATTTCTAACTAGAAAACACATAACATAATCTGAAAAATTATGCACAAATAATATCATAATCATAAATATTGTTTTTATTAACATTGGAATCCTTCATAATGGTTTATAAAGAAAATGTGAATTATCGTAAGAATAACCCAGTAAGGCCCATTATCATATATGAGGATTCCCTGGGTCATGCCTGAAATTCCTTGTTGGATTTGTTACTCCTAGGAACATCTGTGTTAGAACCACGTCCACTTGTAGTATCCAAACATGGACTGATTGCTAGGAAGACCCAAAAAATCTCTAATTTACCAAAATTTTATGTTTTTATTCTATTATTATCCTCAAATTATAACTTATGATTATGCCATCGAATATATTTTTCCTAAATTTAGTTTTTTATGGTTGCTGATAAACTTCATTTCATTCCAACTATAACACCCCAACCCTAGAAGCCCAGAGCCGGAGAATTAAATTATTGTATTGGTAGAATTACATAGAATAAAATAATGAAATGCCAATTAGGTTATCAGTTTTGGAAGACCATATTACATACATGATACCCAAAGTACATTTGGAAAGATAGAAAATACAACATGATACATAATAAACATAAATAAACTGCCTTCTTGAAAGCTTATTCATGGTTCTCCTCTTCATAACCTGGGGAAAAGAAACATAATAAGGCTGAGATCAAATTCCCATTAAGGGTTACATATATTGGAATCATGAATCATTAATAAGTGAATCAAAATCAATTAGGTATAACTAATATAGCATGATGAATAAATGAAAACACCTTCCATCAATAAGATGAAAATAAAAATGCATCCATAGATTTTGTCCTGGTGAAAACCACATGGATAGTAATAATAAAATAATGAATAAAGAGAAATATTATTATTTGGATTTCTGTTTTCTATAACATAAACCATTATACCATCGAGATGGTTTAATTTTGTGGGTACAAACCCGTTTGATTTTTGGAAACAAACATGAAAGGTTTGTCGCCAACTGATTTGTATCACGAGACCTGTTGATGCACTGAGGGTCTATAATGGGCCCCACCTATCACTTAAATCCTAAATAATTCTTTACACATAGATTTAATAAAATAAAACTGTTACTTTTTGATATCATTATTGAATAGAGGACAAATATTCATCAATATTTCCCCAGTTAAAATAGAATTCAAAATAAACACTATATGTGAAATGCTATATGGATTAAAGAAATAATCATATCCATGACACAATAAAATTGATATTTAATAGAATTATAATTTAAAATAAAAAATTTTCTCAATTGGAAAATATATACACCACATAATAAAGATTAAGTGCACAATACCAACTAAGTCTCAATGAAATGGAAATCGATACAATGTCCCGTACAACATTGCAATCAATAGAATCGTATGACCACAAATTAATAATCACTAAAATAATCACAAAATACCACGAAATTAAATATAATAATGATATTAAATATCAAAATTATGTAAACATATAGAACATA
This sequence comes from Viscum album, assembly GCA_963277665.1. NCBI lineage: Eukaryota > Viridiplantae > Streptophyta > Magnoliopsida > Santalales > Viscaceae > Viscum > Viscum album. Next base: position 403,618,447 of record OY728167.1, read on the forward strand.
CAATAAATATTTGGTGAATAATGGAAATCATACAGAACTAAAAGTGAGATGAGAAACCCCTTACCTTATTCTTGAATGTGTTTGTTGATTGATCTTAATGACCTGAATAATAAAATTTAGCCTCATTTATTAATAATTACATAATCCAATATACATTTAATTGATCTAGTATTACTTTATTAGGTTCATTCATGGTTTTTTAGGGTTTTAAGAGGTTCAATTTTATTGTTTGGAATCATTTTCTTCCTTGGTTTCATGATCGATTTACTAGTATTCATGAATGGAAGATTGATTTAAATGTGGTTAAACATCCATAATTTTTAATATATATTATTAGTGAAATAGGAGATATATAAATGATCTTATAATAATTTTGGTTATATACCATTAGGATGAAAAATTAGATAAAAGGTAATGATAAATGCTGAGATTAACTTGGTGGTTTTGCGCACAATGAAATTTTTTTGTATTATTACTTTATATTATGAGTGTGTAAGGATTAAATAAAATTAAATAAGATGAGATAAATATATTATAATCTTGTTCAACCATTTAAAATGTTTCATGACCAGTATTGAAGATAGTAATACAAATTTAAAAACCATCTTCTTTGAATGTGATAAATTTAGAAATCTCAGATGTTGTTTTCATTTATAGTATAAAAGGAGGGAAAAGAAGAGATGATGATGGAATATTCAATTATCATATAAAATATTATAAATATATGGTAATTTATTTTTCATACCATTTGGATGAGAATAGGTGATAATAGGAAATATAACAAAGGAACTTAAAAAGAAAACAAGAGAATTCAAAAGAGGAATTTACCTCTTGAATCTATCTTCCATCGAGACACTCTTTAGGAGATAGAATTTGGAATTTTGAGGAGACCAACGGGTGTTGGGAGTGGGGTAGGATCTTAGAGATATAATTTAGCAGAATTTAGGCAAGTATTGAAACTTTAGAGGGGTGAATAAATGAGGGTGTGAGGGGTGCTATTTATAGTGGGCATGACAAGGGTTTTCCTAATATTTTAATTAGTAGTTTATTATTTTTCCCTAAGATAATAAATAGTGATGATTCAAGGAATAAATAGTAATAGGTGCATGTGAGTTTGAAACATGTGTGATTAACTCAACAAGACATCATCTGTGACACAATAAATCATGTCTTTAACACTTATCAAAATTTATCATATTTTACTATTCACAAAAAATTCAAGTATTTTAGAAAAATATGAAAAATTCACCATAACCATTTTTTGATATGTAGAATATGAAAATGAACTCAAGTTTTGAAAAATTATTTTATAAATATGGGAAATTTAATTTCTAATTAATATCATCATTTAATTTAAAAATACCAACCCTTAAAATATTTATCTTTGTTTTTAAGGTTCAAAATTTTTTAAATATACATTTATGGGTAAGGTTACCATTCATAAGGTTCATATTACTGTTTTTAAGGGCATTTCGCTATTAATTAGGGTATGTTACTATTCATGAGGGTAAGTTACTATTCACTGAAAATCATGTTGATTCTATTAGACTCCAAATATCACCATGATCCTAAGAGTGTATTTCTGCTTTTCAAAATTCAAAACTCATAAATGGAGTTCAAATGCTGGGAGAAGCTGTACTGGGATGTATTTCTGGTTTTACTCTTTCTATCATTCGTGTATATTGTCCTTTTTCAATGATGTCTTGCTCGGGATTCCACCCCCTTTATCCCATATAAGGGGGGTTTATCTTTTATAATAAAAAAAATTTGAACGTCAAAACACGTAAGTAGAAAATGTAATTTTAATGGCTAAGTTTTAACATTATCCTATAAATAACCAAGTGTAGTCTCATAGAGACCTAGTTCATTATGAAATATAGGCTATCTAATGAATCTAAAGTATTTAAGAGAATCATAACTTTAACTATTGGGTTGTTATACCAATAATAGTAGGAATTGTACCCATAGACACCACAACACCAACAATATCCATTACATCCAGTTCTTCTAGGAATTTATTGGGAATATTACTAGAAATATAGTTGTCATTTTATTATATAATATACCTTCATTTTATATTTTATTCAAAATAATATCTTTTTATGAAGGTTCTAATCTCTATTTGATATATGTTCATTTATATCATTGTTTTTCAATGACCATTTTTTTCATAGTTTTGAATTTGGAACCGACACGGTTTTTTGATAAAAATATATTATTTTTAGAACTATAGGTTTTTATTTTACCTTATTTTATACATTATAATTATTATTATCTTGTGATGAATCAACCATTACATCAATTTCCCTAGCATAGTCACTCTTAATCTTTCCAAGGGACCTTTTATCCCTAATATTGCTTGATTCATCCTGGTTATGCATTTATTATTATTTATCCAAATTATAATTATATTTTATTATGATTATTTCTTATTCAACTACCTTCAATTTGAGGATTTGGATTTCAAAAAAATAATTATTCTCCCTATTTTAACAATAAACTTCATATTTATTCTATTTACTATTATTCTTGTTAAGATATTTTTTCTTATATTATGTGATTCCATCACAGTACACTTCATGTTCGGCTTTCATTGTAATATCCAAATAAGATGTTTTTTACTTTTCTTCATTACTACATGAGCTATCATCGGCCCTCATAATATTTTTCATTAAAATATAATATTTCATTGCACATGTTTCCTCAATATAGTTTCATGCGGATTAAATGTCTTCTTCCCCTTACTCAACAAGCTTCCTTTATTTTATCCTTTTTATATAATTCTCCCTCCATTTGATATATTGTATATATTGGGAGGTATGATTTTTTAGCTTTAACAAGCCTTTTATTAATCATATTCCTTATCATTTTATATACTCTTCATTCTACTTTTTCTGTTGGTTTTGAATTTTCCAACATCTCTACACTTAAAACATTTCAATTGGAGCTTTCCCTTATACTTTTATTTACCTTATTTATTATTATTTTAGATGAATGAAGTAACCATTTTTATAATCTTATCACTCACATTATCATCTTCAATGTAACTTACAAATTTATATTTCTTTTATTTAATATTTAAGTTACTCATGTAATTAAAATACATGTCCTCTTTATCCTTATTCTTAAAAAATGGGACTATTATAATTTCATAATTTTGTAGTGTGATGTGAAATTTTTCAAGAGTCAAATAATATATTTCTTTTGAAGATATTTTATTTGTGTCAAATCTGTATAAAAATCATCTCAATAATTTTTTGACTATAGTAGAATCATTAATATTGTCTCCAAAAAATTCTAATTTGACTAAATTTTTCATACACCCTTGTGAAATAATCATCATTAGTATTATCCTACTCCATTTTCATATGTTTAAATTTATCCCACCAAATCAGAAATTTGGATTCATTTATCGTGATGTTCCCCTCCTAAATATTCTCATCATTTTTTAATATCTCATTTGTTTTATGTAATCTCAAAACATTAGAATAATAGTTTTCTAACAAAGATGATATTATCAAAATTATACCCATCCTATAAGTTTCAAGATTCAAAATGTTAATAAATTTCAATGATCCATCCTATATAATTGGAGGATATCTTATAGTGACATCATTAGTCACATACAATCCTTTTTATGGGATATATGCTACCATTCTATTCATCCACTATTGATTTTTATTTCCATCAAAAAAGGAAACACCTATTTTATTCAAAAACATGTAATATCCACAATATTCTTCAAGAAGTGTACAATTTTATGGGAACCTAGATTGCTATTGTACGACTTATAGAGACCAAATTATTTAGGGTTCTGCTTAGTGTGGGTCAAATTCATAGGGCCTATTTTATATTATAAAAAATTATTATTTTTTATAAAATCCATTCCACTTATTATTTTCATGATCCAATATATCAAAAATCATACTCACATCTACCAAAAATATAAAAGGAAAGAAGTAAAAATGATATTTTTCAAGGGTTGTCATCAATGTGAGAGCCTAACCCTTCCCATACCGTTAGTGGAATCATCTATTATATAATCATTAAATAATTATAGTGATTGAAAATTTTGGTCAATTGGCACCAAAAGTTTAAGAAGGTGTCTTCTAAATATCAATGTTATAAAGTATCATCCACTTCCAAAAATTATATTCTTGGCATTGTTTAAGAAATAACAACATCTTCTTAAAATAGTGTTTATTATCTATCAAATAAATTCGATCATTAATAAGTCACAAGATTTCTAAACATAAATAAATTAATTTCTTCAATAATATCATCAACTACCAAGATGAATAAAAAACAATAATAAGACAAAAAATCCATTAATGGTCAATAGGATGGTCTATTAATATGTGTTTTAATTCACACATGAATATAACATCGTTTATCCTCATTATAAAGTCCATATATTAGTAACAATTAGACAATCATTCCACAACCTCCTCAACAAAAAGAATTTATAAAATTTTGTTATTCGTAATCCTCTCTCTCATTCATAAATAAGTATATCAACACCATCTATTAGTATTTTACTATCATTTTAATTTATTTTCTACACATATATATTCACTATAACAATTAGAGAATATTATTTTCAAAAATGGAGTTTTGGAAACCCTATGTTGTTTTATAGTGGTACACTCATCTTAAAAAATTGGTTAATAGAAAATTATATTTAATTTTCTAGTTTAATTCCTTTTTAATCAACATGTTCATGGTGAAAATGGGTTTTAATGTGGAAGGTGATTTTACGATCACAGAACTCAACACAACACTTAACATCTTCCTCAACTAGCCTTTCTTGAATATCCTCTTGGATCGTGATCCTTTTAGTGATCATGATGTTTATATCCTAGATTATATTTTCACCTTGAATAATATAATTTTATTCCGAAAAATTAGTCATAGAGGATGTGTGGTTTGATGAAAAAAAGTGGAGGATGAATGATAAACAACTAATAAAGGGGTATGCAAGGGGCCTTCCTATGATGTTGTGGTCACAAGTGGAAAACCATATATTATTAAGGTGGATCCTATTGGGAGTTTTGGTAAACCTTATTGAATTTATTGATGGTCTTTATAACATCATTAATTTTTCCCTATTTCTCCCTTTCTCCTCCTTTTATAACTTTCACAAGATGCTTTCAGTTAGTGTTCTGTCTACATAGTAGTGCGAACTATGTTGGGGACCCCAATGACAATGGTGTTGCCTAAGAATGTTGGGACTATAGTTGAGGTAGTGATGTACAATGTTTCATTTCCAAAAGAGGTGGATAATGTTGTTCCCTTGATGGAGGAGGTTTAGAAAGTTGTGGCGGCCATCACTACAATAGAGGTTTCATTGGTGATGGATGAAATAGCTGAGGCCTCAGTAGAGGTGGTGAATAAATTTCTACCAAACAAGATTATTGATGAGGTTGATGTTATTAGTCCTACAACAAAAGTGTCATGAGAGGTGTTTTTTAGATCCATGGACATAATTGAGGGGGTTGAGATTGTTCTACCAACAGATATGGTTGAGGTGTCTCTAATTCCCAGGCCTACAATAAAGGTGTTTCCAGAAGAGGATACTATATCCAAGGCCCTAATGGATGTGGTTGAGATCATTCCATTAATAGATACATTTTACAAGGCTATGGTATTCATTCATACCACAAAGGTTCTTAAAGAGTTGTTGGTTGAAGCTGCTGGAAGGGATTATGATGAGGGAAAATTTCTTATTGATTTAGTGTCTAGCCTATCTTAGAATATTTATGTGGATGACCATGTAGAAGATGTGTTGGCGACCATTCTTGAATATGATCATACACCTCTAAATTAAATTAATGAGTTTGGATTTTACATGGTTGAGGATAATCATATAGTATAACATAGGGCATATTAAAGTGTTTGGAACTTCATCAAATACACACCATGCGCCGATCTAACAAGTCAGATGGGGTCCCTCTTCCATTGGATTGTGACCCTAGAGACTAGAATTGTATACTCTCACAGTTATATTGCTCTGCCCTAGGAAGTCATCACTAAATGAGTCTAGTTTGAGTGGTAGGACCTTAATGTTGACTGGTATGATGAGATTTCCTACAACACCAAATCTCTCAAGGTGACTAAGGAGGAGCTAATTCAGTAAGAGTGGTAGGAACATCAATATTATGTCATTTCCAATTTTAATGATGTACCCATTAACCATACGATGAAATAGTTTTTAGTGGATGAGTCTATATCCATGGGGGAAGCATCTCTGGTGGACGACTACCAATCCATGTAGGAACGAGCATGAGTTTAAGAATATGGAGTTCACCCCACTACCAAGGATGAAGTATCTAGGTTGTTCAAGTGGTGGTTGACCCTAGAGGACACTTTGAATATTCTAAACAAGAAATAATGCTTTGTCACCAAGGATGATCCTTAGGGATCATTTCTCTAGTTTAAAATAAATGAGGATCTCCATTTTATGGATTACCACCCGAAAGTTTTGAAGTTTGTTTCTTTAATTATCCACATGATTACATTTCAATGTTTTTTCTCCAACTTAATCATATTAATGATTGAACAAACACTTATTCCCTAATTCCACATTAGTCAGGATCAGTAAAAAAACAAGGAAAAAATACGACATTAGTCACATATATGAGAGTGCTATATTGGGAAGGAATTATTGGGTACTAGATTGTTTATCAACCAATGAGTGTATCTTGACTAGGAATGCATTGGTTGGAGGGTGAGACTCTATGAACAACATACATTTTTTAAAATATATATTTATTTATATGTATTAAAAGATTGGGGTAAAATTATATTAAACATGAATGAGTGACATTCTGATAGTGGATGACTACTAAAAAAGTTCAACACACATATACCTCTATAATTCTGTAAAATATATGAAAAAAATGAGGGTCGTCCATTTACATTGATCAAAACACATGGCCTTTCAAAATTCCATATAAATACTTTTAGAGTATGTGCCGAGAATGGTGGTGGAGCCAACATGGCCATGCATGATTCCAATTTGGGGGTATATTTAGATGTATAAGAAAACGATGATCCAAATAAAATGAGTCTTCAAGTGTGGATTTAACTAAGGGAACATTCAAATGGAGTTCGTGAGACATTGGAATACATCATCATGGTATAGAACACATCAGGCAGGTATATCAGTCTGAATGAAATCCATACTCTTCTTCCATGGGTAGTGTCATATTTTATACCAAGTTATTGTCCGAGAATTTTATGGTGCAATATGTGACAATTACTGAAGTGGGGAAATGTGTTATATGGTGAGGGCCTTAGACAATTTGTAATTTCACATCATATAATGAGGATGTAGGGTGTTTAGTTTAACATCATAAAACAAGGATGGTGAACACCATGTTTATTGAAACCTAGTGAGGACATAATTTATATATTTTATTGTTATATAGCTTCAACAATGATGTTGTATACTTTAACATCATATTTTCAAGATGTGTGTCGTGTAGTTTATTTATAAGCTTTCAGTACATGGAAAACAACAAGAATGGGTAAATGTTTAAGGTTTGGCCCTAATTTTTTTAAACTAGTGAATCCAATGAGAACAACCATCTTTTTTGGGGGATCATGGTGAGTCCTAATGGATTTATCCCTTTTATTATTTACACCATAATTTTTTCATAGGTCATGGGAGTGTCCCAATGGGAGTGGTCTGAATTTTTCCCATGATTCCCGTGTAGATTATTAACTTGACATACTAATCTGCCTCTTTCCTAGTGTAGTATAATGTAATTACAATCATACCAGGGAATCTAGTTTATTTCAATGTATCTTTGAAAAAAATGAGGGTGGTAAAAGAGGGTTTAAATGTGACGTGGAGAGAGTAGAATTTGTTATTCCAAAAACTAGAGTTGAAATAATACCAATGAAAATTTGGTCCAGAGGTGGCCAAAAAAACACTGTTTAGTGAAATTATTATTGGAATGTGGTAGCAGCTTGTAGTTTATGTTTTCAGATCATAGACCATGGATTTATGTATTTTAAGGTCTCATAGCTCTAACCAAGGGGAAAAGAGGATTCCTATGGATGTTTAGAAAAATAGAAGGAATGGAAACCTGATGTTAAGAGAGAAAAAAAGTGGTCCCATTTCCCACAAGATGTATTTGAGACAACATTCAAAAAGTTTAAGGTCATGATATTATACGTGGGCTAATAGTTTGACACTATAGATTTTGGACCACTATTTATAGTTTATGATTGTGTATCTTGGAAAAAAGAGGGTTGGATGTGGCATAAAAGAGAAGAAAGCAATTGTGAAATGAGGGCGAAGGAGGCCTAATTCCACATTAAACATACCTGGAGAGAAATTCACATAGTTTTATTTAATGGTTTGTAGAATTAGGATCTTATTTTATGGTTATAGAGTTTTGACCAAGCTATGACATCCCACTTAAGGGATACCTACACTTCTCAACCTTGCTCAGGGAAATTCATCCCAGATGCTTAAGACCACATGATACATGCTTGGTTTGAGAAACAAGGAGTAGTATGATGTTATAATTTTCATAAGGTAGAGGAAAATATGGGGGGAAAGAATTTTTCTTTGGAATTCCCAAAGATGGAAAAAGACATAGTCATCATAAGTGATTGTACATGGAATGACACAGAGGGTGCTAAAATTATTACTATAGAAAAGATGGATATTGATGTAAATTGTGACATCCATGGTCTATAATAGAGAAAGGGGTGACTGTTTGGAAGGAACCACTATTCACCATGATCAAAATAGAGGTTCTAGAGATACACTGGACAAGGGAGTGACATACAAATAAGGGTCGACTGTTGAATATTTTTGAAACACTAGGGCAAAAAATTTCAAAAAATATTATTCAGGGTGTGTACTTGGGAGGGACGGTATTACATTACTTGAAATAAACATTTCTATAAAGGTTTTCTATTTGAATTATGATTATTATGAGGATAATAATCAAATGAAGGAGGAAAATTGGATGTAGAGAATGTCATAGGGAGGATGTTTTTGGGGACCATGCCACCATGCAGTCACACACACTAGATGAGCAAATAAATCGATAAGTATTGAGCCCTTCCTTATGGGTGAATAATTTTATATGAGTTAGAAATAGGGATGGACCCAACATATGATATTTGGGCATCACTATTTATCCCATGAGATGGGAAATCAAGCCATATGTAGTACTAAAACACGATATGTTAGGTGACCACCACTAGAAGGGTGGTCCTCTATCTGTTGAAGATGATGGACCATATCAAAATTATCATATGAGGTATCCCATGTTTATGACATAGTAGGGTGGTGCTACTGTTTAACATCATGTACTGAGGGCATGCATTTTTTTCATCAAACATTTTCATATGTGGAATCTCATATTTTTCACATGAGGTAAGGCTACAATATAATGTCATGTGTTGAGGACGTTGGTTTTGCTTATCAATAATTTTTCATATGAGCCATCTCTTTTTTTTTTAAAACGATTTAAGGATATATATTAACTTCATGTGCTATGGATGTTTCATTTTTTAATCTCACATTTATCATATGAGAGATCTTGTGTATTTTCAATTATGTTAAGGCTATAGTTTAACATCACATTTTGAGAACATGTTTTTTTGTTATCACCAATTTTTCAAATGAGGAATCCCATTTTTTCACATGGGTTAAGGCTATTGTTTAACATTGTGAATTGATAATATTAGTTTGTCTCATCTCACACTTTTCATGTGAGGAATCTTGTGTTTTTCACAATGGATATGTATATGGTATAATGTCTTGTCTTGAGGAATTTTTTCATTATCTTTCATTTTTCATATGTGGTTTCTCATGTTTTTCCCATCAGGTAATGATATTTGATAATGTCATTTGTTTAGGGAATTAATTTTGGTAATCATACATTTTTCATATGAGGTATCTCATGTATCTCACATGGGGTAAGCCTAAAGTTTAACATAACGTGATGGGTACAGTGGTTTTGGTCATCTTACATTTTTCATATGAGAAATATTGTGTTTTTCAAACTAGGTAAGGAAAAAATTTAACATCATGTGATAAGGATATTGTTCATGGTCATCTCACATTTTCCATATGTGGAATCTCATGTTTTTCACATGGGGTGAGTACATGGTTTAACACTATGTGATGAGGATACCTTTTTTGTAGTTTAGATCATACATCTTGAGATAATGATGGTGAAAGTTTCTATTCATATAGCCTAGAAAATTTCCATAGAGTTTACAAGTATTTATTTTTAGACCCAGACTCATTGTTTAAGGTCATAGTGTTCAAAATGGGGTTTCATGTAAATTTATTCTTTATAAATATAGAGTAATATGGAGGTGTGATATGATCTCCATCCATCTTGATTAATGAATATTCCCCATTTGAGTAGAACTTTTGGATAATGTATAGTCCTTCCCACTAAGTTTCCATCTTATGATGTTTCTTTCTAGGTATCATTATAATTTTTAGAACCAATATCATTTCACCATGAGGTAATGATTATAGGTGAAAATTCTGGTCTAACACTCTCTCGGCCTGATTATGGTTCCTCTCCATGTTATATAGCATCTGGAGCCTATTTTCCTCAAAGGATTCTAACTCAACTATAAATAATTTTACGATTCCTGTTGGCCTATATTGATTATAAATATGTATTTTGATTTATTTCTTCTAAGCCTCTATATATATGACATCCTCTGTTCGATACTCAAGGAAGTATGGTGTTTCCTGGGTGGATCTTTGGGATATTGTTTTATGGACCCATAGGGCATTGAGAAGTTTATTAGGACAAATATTTTTGTTCAAGCTCACCATATTCTCAAGTATATTTTATAGGGTATTATTGGATTCCTCAATATGACAATTTTCTTAGGCATTATAGAGGGATGTATGATTGGATTAGATGATTAATTTAGTTTAAAAATTATTTCACTTGGAAACCCAAAAGTGTCTTCTATTTCCCATGTGAATAATGTGAGGGAGCCCAAACTAAAGAATGATGTGGGAGTTCATGAACACAATCATGGTAAATGTTTTTAATCCTTTGAAGGTAACTTCCACTTACCACTTTGAAAATAAGTCTATTTCAATCAGAATGAAAATGAACTGTCGGGTTGTCACTGGTGGGTAGGGGCACACAATATTGAGTCCCCAAACTGAAAAGGGAAAAGAGTATTTTGTAATTTTATTATCGTCGGGGTTGCTGGTGTATAAAATTATCTTTTATTTGGCATGCATGGAACCTCTTGGTGATTTAAATTTTGTCTAAAACCATGAAGAACAAAAATCAACAAAACTTTTGAATTTTATGGGATAGATTCAATCCTACATGATGGGATCCATATGATCCTACATAGACCTCTTGAATTACCTAAGATATATCCTTCTGTAGGATGAAATGTAGAATAAATCCTTTAAACCCATTGTTGTAGTGAGTATTCTCAAGGATAATGACACTCTAGAGGGTGAACTATATTGCACTCTGGAATATTTTCTCACACTCGGCTCAACCTGGTGGGAAAATGACATGATAAATATACTCAATGAATTTATTCCATTTGGTTTCCATTATCTAAAGAGGAAGGTGAAATGACCATCTAATGTTCCAAATGAATAATAAAGTCATCATGGTCAGGTTTTTCAATGGATGAAGCCAACATTTCCAATGCATCAACTCAACCATTTTATGGGCAATGAACATGATTCAGCTTTGGTTGGGTAGGGAATTGGGTCCTCATATAACATGTTCATTCTGGCATGGGAATTTTTTTTTGCATTCTGATGATGTATTCACACCTGATCTCCCTGATGACATATTGGAGTCTCTCTTCACATGTAAATATGAACATGAATCTTGAGTTCCAACTCAAGGCTAGTAATGATAACCTAATACTCTTCCTCTCATTTAGTGAATCCTTCTAATAATCATATTGACTATGTCAAGAAGACCTATTCCAGATTGATGTAGATGATCCCTAGCCCCTCCATATTGATTTTGGGGTTATTGGGCCTTTCATCAATCGAATACTAAAAGGAAACATCAAAATGCATATGCCAAAATGGTGAAGCCTAAACTACTAACATATTTTATTCATCTAGGAAATCAAAATCTATGGGAAATTGCTCCATGGTTGGATGTTCTGTGAGAAAATCCAATAGATCATAGTCCTTGATAGATTTATGCAACACAAACCTAATGTCCAACTATTGGAGTATTATATAATAGTGCCCCAATCACCCTATCAGCATGAGGTAGTTTAGGATATACCTTAATTTGTCAAAATGGGACACTAGATATGTCTCGTGATGATGCATGTTATGCTGAAATTTATTCACTATGATGACTATCATGATGAAACTCATATCAATTGGGGACTATCTAGTCTTTATTTCTAGGATCATGTGGTAAACATAATATAGGAAACATTTTTCTTCCTTAATTGTTATTATAGGGTGGAAGGAAACTAAGGTAACTTTTTAGGGCTATCACATAAAGTACTAGAGGCTTTCCAAAGACTGATGGAATTAGGATAGGAGGTTATATCTATTAATAATTTATGGCACACAAAAGTTGTCTGGAAATCCTCATCCAATTTATAGGTAGTTCCTTTCAGCATGAGCCACAAAAAGGGATTACACTTACTAGAAAAAATTCAATAAATTTGTTAATATAGGTCAATTGTCCATGGAGGCCTCACAAACCCCAAAGGATGTGGGTGGGTTGCATTTGATTGATATAGTTTATTTTCTATGGATTGATCTCAATACCTCTATAACTAATGATAAATCTTAGAAACATTCCATAAGTAACCTTGGACACACCGTTCAAGGGGTTTACCATTAAGAGATGGGGGAAAGGGAGACCAGACACTTTCTTATAGTCTTTGAGATGGTCCCATAACTAAAGCGACATGACCACTAGATCATACACATAGCATTCCAATAGTGTATTTAAGAGAGGCTTGATGATATTCTCCTTATCCCATATGTAAGTGGAACCAAAATTTCTCAAACCAAAAGAAATCACTAGATAGAAGAAGTTATATTGGGGTGAAATGAGTGTAGCGTACTCCTCGTCCTTAGGGGTCATCCATATCTTATTATACCTAAAATATATTTCCATGAAACAGAGGGCCTGGAACCGAACTATATATTCATTGAATAGTGTTATAAATGAAATAAGAAAATCATCCTTCTAAAAATGGATGTTACGATCCAAGAGTTTATGAATACTATAATCTTCCCGTTATTTTTTCTAACTAGGACAATATTGGATATCCACCTGGGGTACTAGAACTCTTTGATGAAGTTTTCATTAATAATATTGTCAAATTCATCCTTGACGATGGCACCGTGGGAGGGGTGCATCTTTTTGGGAGGCTATTTTAATGCATAGTGACCTACTAGGAGTTGAAGAAGTTGAGTGGAATCATAGGGATTGAGGAATGGAATCTCATTATTTAACTAATATAATATGTCACATTACTTATTCATGAAGGTCAGATATAGTTTCTGTTCTTTTAGTGAGAGAGATGTTTTGATCAGTGTCAGTTTCAGATATTTTTTAGTTCCAAGGTTTACTTTTACCAACTCTTCAAAAGTTGATGACACAACCTACTCAAATGTAATAAGGATGTCTTCTAAATCCTATTCATCATCATATCTAAAGGTATTGGATGGAGGATACGAATCATCTAGATGAGTGTACCGAAGAGTACTTCTGGGATCTTCTCTTGAGGATGTCAAATACATGGTAAGGGGTTATTGTTCCATATAAATTATGGGAAAAGCTGATGATCCCATCTTTTATTGATTCTGATTATAAGGATCACTTTTATTAACGAAACACTAATTTTAGGATGACTTCCATTGAGTTAACTCAACAATTTGAAACATGTGGCGGTGCCATGGTTCATGTTCCAGGGGAGGATACCTTGGTATTACATATGAGTTAGTTCCTACGGTAATATCTATACCTATCTGGTGTATGAGTATGAGGCATTTTTCGATCACCCATTCTTCTTGGAGACAATTAAACAGCTCCCAATATCTAGTTTTGTGGGTTCCAACTGGTGGATTGGGAAGAAAAAGATATCTATCAAGACTATACAAGGATCTATTGAAGTCGTTGTTTCATCATTGTGGGTTTGGATACAATCAATGTAGTCATTTTGTATTAGTTTTCCCTATATTTTGAATTACCCAACATCCAGATAGCATGAATCAAAATAGTTTAAGGGGGTCACATCACCCTAATGTACCCATACATAACCATCATGGGAGTATTTCATGAACCTATTATATTAGGAGGGATCCAATGCATGCATATGAATCCATGGCCTTCCCATAAGGGAATTATAGTTAGTATTCTAAAAGGCTACTATAAATTCAGGGCTTTATACCAGACCACCAAATTGAGTCTATAACCAAATATTACCACATGACTTCAGCTTTTTCATGTTGTACCCCAGAATTTTTAGGACTGTGGGACCCCAATCAAATTCTATAAGCCCTAGTTTGTAGAGAATAAATGTTATACTGAGATAGTTCCCTATCCATATATTCACTAGGTAGTAGTATATTTCAATGAAATTGAAGTATATTATGCAATATAACAGGTGTATATTCCCTTGAATGGTTTCACCCTCATTTTCCTTAAAGAAGGAAATAATAGCAAGACATTATTCATTCCCATTAACATCTTCATGATAGGAATCGGTGGTGTATAAAACATTCTCAAAATGAAAATTTATATTCAAGGATTTTATAAGGGCCACATACATCTCCTTTTACTGGCAGATCCCCTTAAGGATTGAGAGCCTCCCATTCCAACAACGTGTTTCAAAATTTCATATTTCCATACAAGGGATATAATTTTCCCTGTATAAGGTTGCTATTTAGTAGGTATAATATAAGGTATCATTGGTGGAATCCATAGTTCCTAGATAGTTTTTACAATACTATTATTTTAGATAGATTTTTTTCATTGAATACTTGAAAACTAAGCACCAGGCAGCTGAGGTTGGGCCCTGGATGGGCATAACTAATCATGGTGTAGTCATGGATGAGTCACACGGTCAAATAATACATTCAATTGGGATTGAATTCTGAATAGATTGTCATGGGAGGTTTGTGATTTTTAATCCCTACATTAGGCATATTTACTAGTCTCTATATCATGAATAAACTAGATTGAAATGCCAGTTTGGACATTCATTCAACTAGTGTTTCCCTTGTATCTCTTCATTTGATGTCATATAGAGGTTTTTGAATGGTTCCCATGGTATTCCTCATCATTTAATATCATTTAATGATCCAATCATTCTAATAAAAATAACATAGGTGTGCTATTTATCATCCTCATGGGAATATTCCAATATTTGATGAACTCTTGATGAATATCCCAACCTAATAGGCATAAAGTTTCCAAGGTTGTATACTAGTTTTAACATCAGTGGGGAACATTGATTACCCTAAAGATGTAAACTCTTGTACCTTAGAGACTTGGAAGACTATGACACATATATGGAGATGGGGGTCAGAGGATATCCAGTAATCATATGTGGTTCATGTTTTCTCATACTAGTATGTATGTTACCATTGACATGATTGACTGTATTTAGAGATAACTAGACATTATAATT
Source organism: Viscum album (assembly GCA_963277665.1). Lineage (NCBI taxonomy): Eukaryota > Viridiplantae > Streptophyta > Magnoliopsida > Santalales > Viscaceae > Viscum > Viscum album. The sequence continues at coordinate 403,634,104 of OY728167.1, forward strand.
TTGAATTCCATTGATGGGGGATATCTTCCACTAACCAGAGCCTTTTATTTAACTATTAGGGTAATCATAGTATTTTACTATATGTTTTGGGATATTTCCTAATTTGAGTAATCCATTATCCAATGGGTCCTATAGATAATCATTTATGATGAAATATTATGTGACAGTATGATTGATAATCCAATGGTATGGGAAGTTATTAGTGTGGAATTTAAGTTAATCCAATTTGGGACTACTACATTTTGAAAATTTTATAATACCCATTTCTAGGGAACATATGAAATACCCTTGGACATGTTAATCCTTGAACCATAAGTCTCGTTCTACCTTTCTGCCAAAGGAACCTCAACTTCTTGACCCAAATTGAGGGTAGGGGAAATGTTCTCTTGGAGATATTACATTAAATGAGGTTTTACATGATAAGGGATACACGAGGTGATGATGTTCTTTGTGAGGATAATTTTGTAAAGATTAATATAGGTTAACAAGCTCAGGATCCACTACATTCATGGAAGTAGCTATTTTTATTTTCACATGACTTCGCATGGGAGGAGAAAGGGGAAATGGGCGCAATAGTTTCTTAGTATTCTACATTATTTTTTCAAACTATGAGGTTATTTGAAAAATTATTGAAAACCACATATATAATTTAGAAATATGATGGTAGGAATCAGATCATATTTGATATTTCGTACACACATTATAAGAATCTTCTATTATAAAATATTCATATTAAGAGGAAATGTGATCCCCTTCCATAAAGCGATGAAGTAAACAACTCACTCATCATACCTATGTTTCTATATAGAGTAATCTATGATACTAGGTTTTCTCATTGCGGTGCTGATCTCATAGAGTAACTACTAAAAGAGATCCTACAATCTAGTAACTAATCCTTGTGTAGTAAGATATTCCAAATAAATGAAGGTCTATTGAGAGTTTGGATGAAACATCATATCTTGGTGGATTCATGATATTATGGAGTCACCAATATTAGGATTACTCATGATGTGAATTGGGATAGATGTTGCAGAAGATCACCCATACTTTTGAATGAGGTGATTCTTGGATTTCTATAGTCTTACAGTGGGTATATCTAGTTTATCCAGGCCAGATACAGATTTTTTAGAAGGAATAAACATGTTCATCATCTCCACAGCTTCATGGTGGGAGAAAAGAGTGGCTTTCGTTTCATTTATGTGAGGATTTTTCGTCACCAGTTCTCTGAAAGTCTCATTATCCTAGGAGGATAGGATTCCCGGATATAGAGGTGGGAGATCACACTGCTCTAAGAGAGTGGGTGAGTCGTATCTTGGACACTTTATATTGCCCCCAACATTTGTTCTAATCAGATGTTTGGGGCCACCTAGTTAAAATATGGTTTCTTTCCCAAAAAGTCATAGGCTCCCAAATAGAGGAGATTTGGGGTATCTTTTTATTTTCTCATGACCCGGGTGCTACTCAAAGATAAGCTCATTAGTAGGCATATTGTATCATTTATTCTCTTAGAGAAAAGTGGTTATCCTATAGTATAACATAGTTTTTGGAATGATCTTGGATAGACCAATGAGCTTGGTGGGACACATTAACATGTCAATATATTTGTAGGAAGGTGGAAATACATCATTGGGGGGACTCTCAAGGCCCAAATCTAGTCTCCAGTGATGATTGAGATAACCTATTGGGGGATCCTCCTAGTACTATGTCACCCCCTGGGGAGGGTTCCCTCTATCATTCATTATGTCGGTGTCCTAGTTTGTCAGATCCGTGGGAGGGTAAATGGTAATAAAATTAGCTATGGTGGTTGGAATAGAAAAAATTAAATTTCATTGGGAATTCCAAAATTAAGATCCAATTGTTACTATGGGATCATAAAAAATAGAGGGCATCATACTGCCCCCAACATCTAATCTTAGAATTTTAAAATGAATATTCCATGAGTCACCAGATCACAGTGATGCTGTTTATGCTGGCCTACATGATGTTCTTGAATTATCCATTCGATTCAGGGTGCTAGAATCTAATGAGTAGTTTGATTCCAACCCGCATCCACTATTTGTGGATGGAATTTAGATATTCATGGATTCACCAATATAAAATATCGTGGTCCAAAATGATATTGAGGTTCACCAAAATATTATAGCAAATTTATGCTTCTTGAAACTCAGTGAGGGACTCTAGTAAAAAAAATTCATTGTTTTGGGTGGCTAAAATGAAACTAATAGCTAATCAATTGTAAGGAACCCCCTATAAGTTCTCTTGTTCATTACCTAGATAATGATCATTTTCCTGTTGATAACAAACAATATCTAGTGTTAGTCGGGAAACTAGAGGTTGTACTAATGTAGACATGGTTTTTTATATACATTTTTTCAAGTGGTCCCTCACATGGGTGAACCATAAATTGAGTTATGGAATGTTTTTTTGAGTTAGTGTTATCTTTATGATCATAACCATATAAAACCAGTTGTTAAAAACGTCCTCACAATCAAGAGAGTTTATATATATATCAATGGATTAGTGGAGTGATCTAAATCATATAAGGGTGTCAATATAGATCCCAATGTCTCTCCCACTTATAGTTTGAAGGTAAAATACTAGGAATGTGATGGTCGTAGAGAGGGCTTCACTATGAGGCCTTGGAAGAGGGTTAGAACATATTCCACCTATAGATATCTACATAGGGTTTTTGGATATTTTTAACTCACCTTCAGGGATCATTATACTCAGTTGAGATTATTCTTACACCATCTCTATAATCATAGGAGAAGACTACTTCATCGAGTCATCTGTCATCTTAGAGACTGAGGAAGAAAAGGTAACAATACATTTTCTATGATTCTGCTGTTCATGGTGTTGGATTTCCCCAAGAATATTTTGTTGGGACTCACATGGGTTTCTTCTATGAATATTGTGACCTGCTCCACTGGTATATCCCCCATGGTAGTTGTTTTCCCTCCTACACTAGGATGGGTTTTTAGAGTGTGGAGTATATTTATCATAAAAAGTATCTCCACACAAGCTAGTAATATTTTGAGTAGTTCCTCTATAGTGAAATTACTCTTCACATGGTATAACATGATGGTTTTCTGTGGAACCAATTATTTAGATAGTTAACCTAGCCAACCTAAGAAGATTCTGGGGACTTTTTACCATGTGGGTGATGATGGTCCCCCATGAAATAGTTATGGGGGAAGGGTAAGATGCGTTGGTGGTGGATATGTCCACCAGAGCTGGGGAACAAGCCTCATGAATGGAATGGTTTATGGGATACCCCTATATTTAGTGTTGGGTATTCTATACCATAGTTAATGAGGAAGGGGTGATATAGGCACCCTCTTTAAACTATGGTTCTAACTAACATTTTCATCATCACCGGGTGGTAGTCCTCTTAGAAAACACGTAGGTGGGTTTTATTATGGGTGGGACATATATGTACACTAATTCATCAATGTTGGGGTGGAATCTATTGGATAATTATAAGGAGAATCCCCCAAAATGGTTTTTCATCATGATTTGGGGGTTCTTTCTCCCAGCGTGGACCTTGTGGATAGTGGTGTTGGCCTGGTGTCATTGATGTGAGATCCTTTTGAGTATACTACTAGTCGAGAGGACCCCTTATTTCTCATGTTAAAGAATAATGTAATTGATGACCCTTCTCTAGATGATGTCAGGAGGGAATATATTGTGAGGGTTCCCAATAGTATTGTAATAATCAACCATCGTGGAGGATTTATTGGGCTGAAGGATTTCCACAATGTTAGTCCCCTTGACCCCACACATGTAGTTGGTGGGTGGTCATGAATTCATTTTGGCTTGGGTCCTATAGAAATATACGAATCCATTCATCATTAAACACATCATGAAAGTGATGTAGATTTTTCCCAACATTATTCATCCTTTTCCAAGGTGGACGGAGGATACATATTGATGATTCCTTAAATTGAGTATGCCCAACAACCTTCATATTCCCCCTGTTGTAGGGGAATTTTACACAAGACCCACCATCTATTTTTTAGGGGATTGGGGTTGACATCTATATTTTTTAATGATCAAATTATGTGGTTTAAAAAAATTCCATCCACCCACTTTTAGAAAATTTTATTTTCACATCGGGTTCACCATTTTTCCCTTCTTATAATTTTTTACAAGTCCATGCATCCTTAGTGGTGATGCTCCATTCATGCGCCACTTACCCACTTTCAAAAGGTGGGTAGACTCTGCAAAAAATGATGGGGATGTGGGATCCTTGATAGAAATGGGATGATGGGATATCAGTTCCTCTTTCCATGGATTCCTCCTTAGAGATTATCACATATTCTGGGTCTCCCTCAAATATTTGAGTCATGTTCTCAAAAATCAGTCCTGATACCTTATCGAGGTGGATCCCAGTTAATTACACTACTTCCATCTCAATGGGGCTAGAACCTATAGTTAGATTGGATGATGAAATTGGTCATATATGAGTATCTTAGATTGTTGGACATGTTAGGCATCTATAAATTCATCCCCTTATGATGTCGAAGGCATACCATGTCTGAGACATCATAGGCATGGAACCTGAGGCATCCTGTGTTGACAATGGGGTAGTTGATGCTAGAGGCATAAAGAATATAAGGAATTTTTACACCAATAATACCATATTTATTATATGTGGTAAATATTATGGATTACATCATAGGGTTAACATATCACAAGGACAAGAAAGTAACAATTTTATCATCTTGTAGGGAAAGTTAGGTAACAAGTTGAATGTCTTGTGGGGACACGTAGGTCACATGTTTATCATAATGTAGGGACAAATTATTTACAATTTTAATATCTTTTGGGGATAGTTAAATGATTTTAAGTGTGTTAATATGGTGTTAATGATCACACTTTTAGGTTTGATGCTTTATAAGGTGAATACATGATTATTTAATGGGAATGGTTTTATGTCCCGATTGATCCTTAAGGAGGTATCCAAGGATTTCACGGACCTTTGGATTGAACCTTAAAGAGGTATCCTACGTAAAATTGTAAGAAATAGATATCAAAACCCACACAGTTTGATACCATAGTTTAATGTAGTTTGACAAGATCAGTGCATACAATTTCAGGTCATGTGGTAAGGATACTCGTGACTTGGAAGAACCTTCAATGAGGGAAGGTGAAGGATTAAGAAGGAGGTTGTGCTGGGGGTATTGGGATTCATCCTAGGTGTGGAGTTTCAACCGATGGTAAAGGTGGGATTACATAGTTGGGCTACCCTACTATTGGGGTTTTTTGAGGGTGTTTTGGTTTCCTTCCATGGAGGTTCAGGATGGTATGGGTCATTTACATGTGATATTTTTATTATAGTTCTCTCATCCGATTGCGGGGAGGTAGGTGTCATCCAATTATGGTCATACATGGGGATTCCTATGTTCATTTCATAGGGTAAATCTACTATTTTATTTCACATTCTGATGATGTTATCGTTTTGTTAAACATTAAATGGCTAGGATGTTGGTCTAGACAATGTTATATTATGAAACTCATACATCGTGAAGCCTACTCCTGGAGAGACTATATCTATGAGTGAGAGAAGAATATGGAATTATCCCTCATGAATGGGAATGGAATGTTATATTTGGTGATTATGGGTATATTGATTAGGAACCATTGGGTGGAACATGTCATAAAAACTACCATGGTGATTTGGAAAACAATGATCCTAACATTTGGGCATATATTATTTGGAGAAATTGGAATTAGGGTGACTATTATTAGGAGAAAATGAAATGTAAGGGTCCGGTTCTTACTTGAAGTAAATGGTGAATACATAAGGGTTGATGATACAAATCCTATAGGAGATATTGGTGCAGATGAACCAGTTTTGAATAGGGATAGGATCCCTAGGTAGTACACCTTCACAAAAGTATTTTTTTTAAATGAGGCACCCTGGAGAGGCCAAGGGGATCTATTTTATTATTGTTGTAGGTTCATAAATGTTAAGGGATTTCTGAAGACTGGGTTTTTCATGATGGGGAAGGGTTTCACAATATTGTATCTTTCGTGAAATGGGATGGCCCACCTTAGTGTAAGGGCTTCGTTCCCATGGGTTTGGTTTCATGAAGGATAATTATCTCATGAAACACTATTATCGTCAATGGGAATTATACTAATGAAAAGGCCATGAACCATTGTGAGAGGAATATCCCCCATGTGTTGAGGTCCTCAATAACCAATGGGATTTTGTTTCATGAATGATGGGTAACTTTGGTGATCAATATCCCCTTTTTCTCATGGTTGTAAGAGTATCATGAATCAAGATACTCCGAAATTATTTTTTTGATGGACTCAAATTAGTTGTGGAGTTCTAGGAATGCACATGTGATGTAAGGAAGTTAATGCCTCAATTTATGTGGTGTCCTAAAAACCGTTTTGAGGTACTGGATATTCATGAAGGTGTTTACATTAATGAAAACTAAAAATTGGGTGGGGTTTTGATCATTTAAGGACATGAATAACTCTGAGCCATTTGTTTCTCCCTCAAAATCTCTTGTGACATGTGTATTTTAGCATCATCATCCAATAATTCTCCTTCTTTCACTCCATTAATGAAACACATGTCTGTATTTCATGATGTTATACTACAAAGACTGGTTTTTACATATAACCATAAAGTGTACACATCATACTATATGGGATTTGATTCTTATCCAAACATGATTTGTTTCACACCTTCCTATATTCTATACCAACACCAATTCAATTCCATCTCATACTCGGCAGGAAGTATCTCCCAATCATGACCATAATTATTTAGAGGAGATAATAAGATACCAAACACCTTATGTGATGAGTATAATATAACCCTTATAATGAACATAAGTTGAAACATAATTCACTGTGTTATCAAAAGAAGGTTATCCATATCTTCCTTCCTTTTATACCAACAATGAGATTCCCTCATGTCATGAAACAAAATTATAAAATAACATCCTTCAAGGCCTTGGGTCACCCTTTCTTGTCTAGTTACTGATGTTACATATAAAATATCAAGTCTTACTTATGAAAAATTCTCACAACAACCATTATAGGCACCTTTCATCAAATATTCCACTTTATATAATGTTAGTCTTCTTCGAATCAGTCATGTATAAATGGAAATAAAAGGTACCCCAATGGTCCGAGCCGTAAAACCATAGAATTTATATCATGTCTTGTTATGTGGAACCAAAAAACATGGGTTCTAATTCCATTCAAAATGGTATACATGAATATAATTTCATGGGCCCTATCCCAACTTCAAAAAATATAATTCCTCATTTAATGGTAGACCAATGACTCATTGGATAAAGATAAAATCTAGAGTAACTAAACAAATAGAATTATACTATTGATCAAAAAAATAATACTATTAAATTAGTGAGATTATAACTCTCAAATGTGATTTCCTCTTAATGAAACACTTACATTCAATCATTTAAATAAGGTAACTAGTATTTTTACTTGGAATAATTCATGAAAATTTCATAAATCGATATGTGATACCTAGGTATAAAAACCCTAATGGGAAAATCCAACATCTCATACTCTCAACCAATATGCTACCAGAAGTATTTCAGGTATATTTTAGTGGCTACCTTCTTTGAGGATGTCAGTTGGTACTGAATAAAAAAGAATATTGTAAACAAAATTTTATCAATCAATGAATCGAATCTAGTGGATTTCCAATAATTGATTTATTCTTTTTGGGATCTAACTTAATAAATAGTAGGTGGATAATGAATAAAAGGATTTTATTAGAGATTAATTAAAACTCTACTTTCAGTATAATCATATTTAGGATTATCCTTCATTTTTTGGAGAATAACATCGTTAAATTTATAAATTTGTCATGGATATATGGGGAATTTAATACGAAATAATACACATTGTGCACCAATCACTTCTAAATAATTTCCTTGAATATTTATTTCATTACCCATTGATATTTATCCTTAGAATATTTCAAGCCCATGTGAATCCCATGATAGCAGTACATCCCATGGGGTTCCCAGATAGTCGTGGATTATTCGTCTTTATATTCCATCCATATTTTCTTACACCCTATATATAAATCCATAATGTAAATCACATCAAAACTAATATTTTTTTATCAGTAATTCCATAATTTGAATTTGGGAGGTTTCCATTATGAAATGTAGATCGATGTCCTGAAAGTCATTTTAGACACTAATTTATCCATTCTTAATCTTAACAAGAATGATGGTATCCAACCATTTGTGGTATTGATCATCCAAAAAGATATAATAATTAATGATTTTATCCACCTCAATATTAACCAAAGATATGTGAGATTGATTCATCCTTCTTCCATTATGTAAATTACCATGATGTTTAGAGGGATGACTGAAGCAATGTAAGGAAACTCAAGGATCTAACAATGTCATATTCATGTAATTTGAGGATAATAAATCTTAGTGATTCTTTAGAAATGATTTTTTCTCATCCCTCTACTTGGTATTCATATCCAATGTTTTGGAAGTATATTGTGGACATTCTTTTATACCCATGATTATTTATATAAGATCATCAATGGAAATTGTGATATTTGTTTTTAGAAATGGGTGGATAATTTTCATATCCATATTTTTTTAGTAGGGGGAGAAGATTGGGATTTGTCTTATCCTTTATTTTTTAATGAGAGGGTTTCATATACATGTTTCCATTGGGGCAATTTTTAATGGCGGTGTTTACATACGAAAACGATGATGATTTTCTTATTTTGGGGAAACTATATTAATGGAGGTGAGGATTATTAATCCTAGTTACATATATATGTGCAGATATTGTATTCCATCAATAAAAAAACTAGTTTTATCAGACATTAGTCCTCTCATCCTTAGGATAAGAATATACCATCTAGGGAATCATCAGTTTGGGAGACTGGGTTTATTTTCTCTTATGGTAGTGGTGAATGGTCCCATGATTAGAACCAATTACCCTTCATAAATGAAAATATTTTAACATAAATTTTTTTAAAATAATATTAGAAAAATGAATATTTACATGTTTGGGTTTATGTCCAAACTTTTATGAACGGAAAATAAGAAGGTATCTTTGAAAACATTCTATTTAATTTTAATGATGATTTTAAACTAATAAAAGTTCCAACATAATCTACTTTATCATATTGATGTTTTCTATCCATTTTCTAATACCTATCATCGATATGAAAAGTTTAAAATAGATTAAAAATTAATTTTTTCAAAAAATATCATGTAACACACTGATATTTTTTTAATTGTTATTATTAAATTATATTAATTTTTTTTATATTTTTCATTTAATGCAATGCCAAAAATAGATAATTTTAGATTAAATCAATGTTTTTTCTTGAGTTATATGTAACACTAAGTTAATCATGGAATAAACACTACATAAATTGTGTATCTCTCTACATAGAACACCGAGGTTCACATTCATTACATGCAATATTGAATTTCCTCGATGGCTTGCATAACGCCCATGACCGACCTTTACCAAATAATAAAATATTATTAAAATATAATTATTTAATCTAAAAAAGATATATCCGGACCGTTAAATTATCAGTTATGAATAGTATAAAAATTTATGAAAATAATTTTTTTACATAAATATATGATGAATTCATAGGTCACCAAATGATTAGAAATGAATTTGAAAACTAATTGAATATAAAGGAAAATATTATAATTTTTATGGTCACAGATCTATTTTACCTCAATAAATTAAATTAATTACAATTTTTAAGTTATATAATTTTAATATATATATTAAATATTCATTAAAATATTTTTTATATTCATCTAATAGATTTGATAGACCTAAGATACGATGAAACCCAATTTTTAGGATAAAACCCAATATTTTTATAAAATTAGTTTTTGTCACCTTTTAATTGAGAACAAATTTTATATATAATTTTTAGAACTTTTATATATTTACTATGTCCAAATAAATTTAATATTTAAAATAGAGACATAAAAACAAGGTTATGACAAATGTTTGGTATTTTTCAGTATGGTTTCATTTTTAATAAATAGTTAAAAATACTGAATTTTAATTCAAAACAACATTTTATTATAATTTAGTTATATGGTTAAACTATATTTTAAATTTGTTTTAAAGTTTAATTAAATAATATTTTTATAAATTAATCAAATTTTGGTCATTTGAGTCATCCTCTCTTTTAAATTGGCTATAATAACAAATCAAATGTTTCAAATTTTTTACTTTAAAAACCCACAACGTTTTCCCATCAAGGAGATTAAATTTAAATTAATTTCTGTCACTTCTATGATTGGAATTATGAAAATTAATTCCATATTTGTAATCATTATAATTTATAATTTCTTATAAGGTCAAAATTGTTTTTGACCAAAATGATTAGTGAATGCATTTAAAATTAGTTACAGTGATTAAGTTTAAGAGGGGATAAACCTTAAATTTAAGGTCCAAATGACCTATCCAATTGTCAGAAACACATTGGATGGAAATATTTAAGCCATAAAACTTCTATTATTGAGTTTTTTATGAATCTTTAGGTAAAAATGTGGGTACACCTAACATGTTTTCAAAAATACCATGTGTTTCATTTCCCTTCCGTATAACAGGCCATCACCTCTCCCTCTTATTCACACCTCTAAAACAACATATGTTTAGAAAATATAGTCCCAATAAACTTAAAAACATCCCTCATTTTCTCCCTAAATCTTCCCTTTGTGAGGAAATCCTTCCAAATAATCCCTTTGATGCATGCCGGAAGGAGTAACCAGATTAAGAGACAACACCATCCCCCATACTCCATTATTTTATTTTATTTCTCCACTTCCCTAATTATTCGTATTCAATAATCGAATAAAAAATCAGTATCTTAAATATAATATGATTCTTTTATATAAATGATTCAACCAACACTTTCACACACATCCATCTAACGTGTAACACACATACAGTTTATGTGTACAGTGAACTACCATCTCACTAAACGATGATTGTTAATTTTTTCCTTTAACACCTCTCCTGGTGGATATTATGATTGAAAATATATTTATATAGGTCATATATTATATTTATTATGTATTTAGGCTTCTGCATAATATTTACAACACATATATTTTTAACTTTCCATTTGGTGTAAATATGATAATTTCATTTCAGGAAATGTGCACTACCTCCCCCTAAAAGTGATATTAAATAATAATTCCAAAAGAATTTTAATATATAAATATATACATATATATTTCATTCTTTTATTCCTTTCAATACAATAATAAAAAATATCATTCATGCGTACGTACGGTCTACCATCTCCATGAACAGTGGTTTCCATTTCATAGTTTTATAATCTATAGATTAATATAATAAAAATATAATGAATATAAATGATGTATATTTCAATGTTTAAAATCTTCAATTCATGATATATGTATAAAAAAATGATATAACAAATTAAGACACATGAAAAAAACAAATCAAATATTACCTGAAGCGTAACCTTAATGTGAAAGTGTTAACAAAAGTGAAATATAACATCATAATGAAACCATATATGTTATTAGATATAATAATATGGCCACGTGATATATGTATAATAAAAAAAAATTTATTATACATGAATCTTTTATGAGTGTGAAGAGATTCAAAACACAGGGTAAGGGAATTTCATCCCACTCTTTATTTCCATGCGATACATGACTTATTCACCACTCAGTTATTGTGTGTGATGTATATAATAACCCTGAATGTATTTTATTCCTCTTATACATAAATATATGGGTATTTAAATAATAATTTTATGAACATTATATCCGAGGTTTATATATCAAATGATTCCAAATCGGTAAAGTAATTTTGTCTAAATATTCCTTCATTGAGACACATGTTATGTTATACACTTATATTTTTATATGAGGTGAATAAACTTCCTTTTAAATGTTATAAAATGAATATAATTAATTTTATCATATATTAAAGTTCCATGTAATTTCATTTCCCTAAATTTGGAGTATGATTCCAAGTTACCATGTGGTAAGAGTTTATTGAAACAATCTCAGTGTTTATCAAGATTGTTTATGTTCATGTTTTCATTAATGAAATATTATGATCCATCATTCAAGAAAAATCATGAGATTTATTCTCCAATTTTTATTAATTATTTATTCATTTTTATTAAAAAAATTCACAATTTTTTACATAAGATAATTAATAAAATTTCTTTAAGAAAATATGACCTTACCTCTCTATTCTATCATAAATCTATGTACTTTTAAAACTGTTCTTTTCTAAAATGAGATTATAAGAATATTCTACTAATATCTTGTGATCATTAAAGGACATTATTACCATTTTTTAATAATTTTTTAGATGGAATATTCTTGTTTCTTTTCAAAAATTGAATTTTTATAACCTTTTACCATGAAAAAGGAATGTTCTTCTTACCTAATATGGAATATACAGATTTACCTGATGTCAATTCTAGGACGAGTAATTTTCATGTTTAGAAGAATAATTTTTAATAAAATTTTCTTAAAAATATAATTCTAAAATAATTTTTTTTCAAAATGTTTTCAACATTTATTCATAATTTTTTAATGTATTTTTCAAGGATTGTGTTTTTAAAAAGGTTTCTAAGATTATTTTATAAGTTTTCAGGAAAATAGTTTTCCAAAAGTTTCTTAAACTTATTTTATAACATGTCAAGGAAAATTGTTTTCAAAATATTTTGAAGATTCTCTAATAATTTTTGAAGGATTATTTTTCAAAACATTTTCAATATTATTTTATATGTTTTCAAGGAAAATAATTTTCAAATGATTTTCAAGCCTTATTTATAAGATTGAAAATTATTTTAAAAGAAATGGTTTTAATTTTTTTTCAAGATACATTTATAGATTTTCATGGAAAATTTATTTCAAGACATTTTCAAGATCTACATATATTTTTTCAAAGAAAAAAGTTTTTAAAAGGGTTGTAACGATTTATTTATAATCTATCAAGTTTATTTTCAATAAAATGGTTTTTGAAAGGTTTTTATGTTTTAAAAATCTCTTTTTAATGAAGAAATAATATTTTCCTCAAGATATGTTTTCAAAATATGTTTCCCAATTATTTTCATATAAGATGACATCTGTTAATGTTAATCATGTCATTCTAATAATTTACCCATAGGTACAATTAATATTATTTCATTTATGGTTTATGTTTTTATGGAATGAAGCACATGATAGACATTTATCTTCCATTGGTTATATGATTTTGATACTTGGTTTATTTCACATGATATGGTTTTGATGAAATGATTATGAAACATATATCATTTTTTATAGTTTATGATATGATTACATTTTTAGGCCACCCATTTCATTTCATGGGTTATGATATGATTTTTTATGATTATTTGGGACATTTATGTATGATATGGGTGGGACCAATATCTTATTCCAATGAATTGGGTAAGGATTTATATCTCATGAGATTGACAAACATGGTATTTGTTGGGAACCATGACTACTAAGATGTCCATGGGAGTGAACCATGACTACAAAGATGGTATGAGGAGTTAATTCATGCTACTAAAATTGAAACAATATTGAACCATGACTACCAAGATGATATGGTGAGTCAACCCATACTACTAATATGGTTTAAGCAGTGATGCCTCGGCTATTATGGAAATCATATTATATGTTTATCTATTTTTTCACAGTTCCATGTTTTTTATTATGTGATGCTTTCATGGATTATTTTTCTATTTCCTTATGATCTAGGTCTTATAAACTACCAATATTTTTTTCATGATTCATGTTTATGATCTTTGATATAGATGGTATGATCTTATATTTTCATGATCACGTTCTCATACAATTATACTCATGTAAATGCTCACATATCTCCCTTTTTTACCCTTACTGTTCATTTTAGGTGACCCCTTTTTATGTTTCTCTCCCCATGTTTTTAAGAGATTTATTAGGTATGATGTGTCAATGAAGGGTGATAATTAAGGATTTTCTAGTGGGAGATAATTTATCTCACTTATGTACTGGTTTTTATGTCTCATTGCTTCCAAAGGCACCAAACTAATATAGTATTTGGGCATCTATTTGTATAATGTTTTAAGTATTTTACAAACATTATGTAATGTTAATGTATAAAAAGTGAGGGTCTCTGTAGTTGGTATCAGAGTAAAGGTTTAGTCAACCATTGGGAACTAGGGTGTGAAAACATTAGTGAGATCCCTAGGTATATTTCTTACCATATGTCTGGGGATGTCTCTAAGGATAACTATAAGGATGAGTTAACATTTTGGAAAATTTCACGGAATTTTGGTAAAGGATGGAGTGAGTGGTTTCCTAAAAATACATTCCTATCTAGATACTACTAGTGGATATGGATCTAGAATAGATATACATAGGGGTAACAACTCTGACAAGATGTCATGGGCCTCACTCAGGTTAATCTGGTATATGACAATGAGTTTTTCTACATGCCTAATTTGAAACTCCCATGGGATATGCTTTGTGAATTCACAGACACTTTATGAACCATAATGAATTTTTTAAATAGTGTATGACTGTGAATAACCTAGAATAAACCTAAGTTTTCATCGATTAAAGAAGTAAAAACCATGATTTTCGAACCCTATAAGTATTTTTCAATATTATATTGTATCAAAAATTGATAAATGTTTCTCACACTATGGTTTATGGTTTTAGTAAATGGATATAACTAAAAGGCACATGGTTAACAATTAATGTTTCATATATGGAAGGTTTTAGAATTATACAAATTAAATTTCTAATTGAAAATATAAAATATAATATGGAAGGTGGTATCAGTATAAGATATTCTTATGAAGTTAAAGAGACCAAAAAACAACATGTGAAAGGTATGTGATGTTATTCTAGTATTATTTACATTAAAAATAATAAGAATTATTATATTGAGGTTGGGAAACCTTAACACAAGATACTTATTTTGTATTCTATGAAATACATATTACAGAATAATTTGATAAAGATTGAGTAGTGGTTTAAGAATAATGTTATATGAATACATTATTTATGTTTTGGAATTCAAAAGATTAGGTTTTATGAATCATTAAATATTAAGTATTTTCAATATAAGTTTTCTTTTTGTATTATGGAGGACATGATCAATGGTGATTAAGATATACAAAAATTATTTCATAGAAAGGTGATATTTTGATTAAGGGAAGGTAACCCTTAAGCAATGTGTGATGTTGAGATAATTAGGTTTGGATAAAGATATTATAAATAGGAATATTTAAATTATAAAGTTCTAATTACCCATGAACTGATTATTGAAGAAGTGTTTTATGTCATTAAGGATTAATTTTACAACTTCGTGGATTTAACGAATATATCAAATAATAATTAGAATAAGGAAGAATGCATGTTTTCCAAAATGGATTTTGGAAATTAAGTTTATTACCTTGTTTCAAGGGAATGTACAATAAGGGTATTAAATTTTTTGGAATGTGACAACCAAGTGATACTTTGTGATACTTGGGGGATCAATGTAAAGCCTCTTTCATGGAATTCTTTCTAAATCTTCACATTTTCATCTTTCTCAAGGGTTATAGGATTTAACATTTTAGGAATTTTTAAGATAAAATTCTGATGAAGTCAGTAAGATTAAAGTGTTATCACTCTATATGATTATTGATTAATAATTGATAGCATATTAAAACTGTTTGTGTTGATGACAATTGATGAAAAATAGTATGGCATATCATGGATCTCATGATCTTTTAGTAATTCAGGAATGAAAAATTCACCTCACTTTTTAGAGAAATAGGTGAAGTGGATCATTGAACAATAAAGGATGATGTTTTCCTGAAATCATGAAACTATATCTTTTCATAAAAATAATCCAACATTCAAAAAAGGATATTGAAACCAAACATGTTTCCTTAGTACCTTCATTTACATTGAATCAAGTGGTCCATTAGATAATCACAGATATATGGGTTTGTGATTGTTATCATTCTCTTAACCAAGTTCTCAATCACTCTCCATAGGATCATGGTAGTTAAATTTCTCATTCATATCAATGTTTTTACTTCCCACATATGTTATCATATGTGGAATCCTATTTATATGTTTCATTATATATCTATTATGGTTCCATCTTCACTTTTTAATGGAACTTTTAGTATAGATTTTTATGAAGTTGGTTTCTATTAATTAATTTTTTAAGTAGTAAACCATTCATAACCCAGATCAATTTTGGGGGAAAAATTCATTTTACGGGGCATGTGGGGGGGGGGGTTAAATGTAAAACCATGAGATTTTGTGAATATTTTTTTGAATTAACATAACATTTTTGATATTTTCATTCCACAAAAAAAGTTTATTTTATATTAAATCACTATGTTTAGCTTGAATTATATATTGTAACAAGTTAATTTTGTACTGCATGAAATATAAATTTTACATTTCTCTACACAGAGTGTCGGGATTCAATTTCATTACAGTCAATAATGACTTTCTTCGTGGTCTTGCATAACACGCAATACCAAGTTTTACCAAAACTTAATACATTATAAAAATATTATAATGTAAAATAATAAGATATAATCTAACTATTAAATTATATTTCATGAAGAGTGGTAACTAATTTATGAAAATACATTGTTTATATAAATAAAATATGAATTCATAGTTTACTAATAAATTATAAATGAATATGAAAACCGATTGAATATAAATGAAAATATTATATTTTTTATGGTCACAATATGATTTTACACTAATAAATTAAATAAATTACAATTAGTGAGGGATATTAAGTTAATATAAATGTTAAATATTCAGAAAAATATTTTTTATATTCATTCCATAGATTTTATTGACATAATATACGAACAAACCGAATGTTATGCATAAAAAACAATATTTTAATCAATGTAGTTTTGCATCATTTTAATGGAGAACCCATTTTAAATCCAATTATGGAACCTTAACAGATTTAATATATAAAAATAAACTTCATATTTAAAATTAGAACATAAAAATTGGGTTTGGATAAATTTTTTCGTATTTTTCTGTAAGGTTTAATTTTTTTAATGAATAGTTAAAAATACTGAATTTGAATTAAAAAATAATTTTTAAAATAATTTATTTATAAGATTGAACTATATTTTTAATTGGTTTAAAAGTATAATAATATAATATTTTTATCAATTTCACTTTGAAATTAGTTATCAAAACATAGAAAACTGTTGGATGTTTTTACTTTAATAAACCGCAGTGTCGTCCCATCAGTGGGGTTAAATTTAAATTAATTTATGATAATTATGTGATTGGAATTTGTAAAAATATATTCCATATTTGGAATAATTATAATTAATAATTTATAATAATTTCAACCTTTTTTTTCAAAAATGATTAGTGAATTTAGTTAAAATTAATTATAGTGAATGGGCATAATAACAGAATAAACCTTACATTTAAGGGACCAAATTACCTATCCAAAAGTCCAAAACCCATTAGATGAAATATTTATTCCATAAACATTCCATTATTTATTTTGTTTGGATTGGTATGGATTTTCATTGGTAAAAACATGGGTACAACTAACTTGTTTTCAGAAATACCAAGTGTGGCATTTCCCTTCCTTATAAAAGGTCACCACCTCTCCGTATTTTTCACAATTCACAAAGAACTTAGGATCGGCCAAGATCTTCCCAATACACTTCCCAATATCCCTCCCTTCCTCCTTGAAACCTCACATTGGGTAGAAATCCTTCCAAGGAATCCCTTTTGTGTAAACCAAAAGGAGTTGCCTAATTTAGAGGCAACACCCGCCCTCAAACTCCATTATTTTATTTTCTTTCTAAAATCCCAAAAATCTTCTTATTAAATGTGTAGAATTACACCCCAAGTGCCTATGAAAATTGGCCCTATGATTAAGACCTCAAGTTTATCTCCCAAAATTCCAAAGGCTGCTGACTAGCAGTGAGGTCCTTGGGTAAGTTTGCAGGGGGACCATTACCTCATAGGAAAAGGTAAAACACCGAGGGATGTAATAATATAATCGATCAATTAGTAGATGAAATAAGAAAATAAAAAGACATATTCAAGTAGATAAACAAACCAACTAAAAAATATATAATAAATACGAACCTAAAATTTGATAAATGATACCACGATGATGTCAATTTATGATGAAAAATGCAAATAAATAAAAGTGTTGGGGTACAAGGTAAAACCATAGACTACATGATAAAAAAGACTCAAAAGACCAAAAAAACTACTACATGGTATCTTGATCATGTATTATTCCTCTTCCCCCAAAGATCCATCCAAAATAGTAATGATATGAAGCATCGGAAGCAGCAAGCTTCCCAGTATACATACATGCGAACATAAAGTCTACTCGGGTACCAAACAGAGCTCGAGAAGGGTGTGAGATATAATCTCAATATAATGGAACCCCATGTATCTAGAAATTTCCATTTCATGGAGTAAAAAAATAAGAGTGTGTCAATGTATAATAGAATTAGACAACATAAATAATAAAAATACCTTTAATATGGCTTGGGTTCGCCTGCATACACCCATCTTATACCACCTACTTCATCATATTCCGTAAGACTGAATGGGATACCTTGTAAATAAATATATATATATATATATATATATATATATATATATAATGGTATGTATAAAATGTTAACTGAATGAAAAGTGCATACCCCCAATCTTGTGCTTTTGCTTAGGATCTAAACTATATGTCAAGCCTAGTCAAACTAAAGGCACAAGAGAGGATCACAAGCATAATTAAAATTCAATGTTGAATTAATAAAAGCATCTCAAGAATTTAAATAAAAAGTAAAAAGTAAAAAGGTGGAGTCTGATCCCATCCCAAAGGTATCTCTATGTTACATCCAATCAATTATCCAATGCAACTAAGCCCATCCAAGGTGATCTATTTTGGAATCCCAGGTATTGCTTATGGTGTGGTAACCCAAAGTCCATACCAAGTATCACACATATGGGACTGAGTTTCAAAAAAGGATTTGCATAGCCGTCTTACCAATGGGTACATCCTTAGATTACATTTAGGTAACTAGTGTCACTCAATAGTATATGAAAAGCTGGGTGTATCCCATGCCTGACGAGCCGAAAATATCACTCCCCCACACATTGTGATGTAACTTATCGAGGATAGTGATTCAATTTCTGGGATCTTAATACAAAACCCATGTTCTATCATCATACTGATTACCTTCAAACAATAATTGTGGAATATAAATAAATACATATACATATACATATACATATATATATCAGAGAATGAATTCTTATTTTCATTCATTTAGGTAACCGATCAATTCAAATGTCATAAGTCATGTTAAAAATAAAATTGAATTTATACGGATAAGAAGAGGAAAATATATTTAAATAAAATCATGGAACATCAAAACTTATAACCAAATTATTTGGGCAAAAAATTGTCCCTAAATAATTTTACTAAATTTAATCTTTAAACTAAAGTATCACAAAAATACACATAGCAGATAATTTAAAAAATCAATGCTAATGGTAAAAATAGACCAATTATGTTAGCACACCCGAAGGGGTGTCCAATAGAATGAATAAAACCTAGGAAGGGTTCACAATAAGAAAAGGTTTCAAGTATCAAGGATAATGAGTTTAATTAAATTAATAAGATTTAATTGATATTCACTGGTTAGCACTAACGAGCGGTACAACAGTGCGAATTGAATAATGCAACGAAATGACTGTAAATATCATATAATTCCTACCTCATAGTAATATTATATCCCATATCCAATGACAAACATTGATTTGACAAAAAATGAACAAAATATAATGATTTAAAAAAAACCCCAATTTCAGGTAAAAACCTTCCAGGAAAGATTGCATGATAGAGACTGGATAAAACTCAACGATTCTTGGTGTGGAATATTAGCCTTCCATAGATATTCATTTTACTTCTGACAATGTTGAAAATAGAGAAGAATCAGAGGTGCAACAGTGATCTAAAAGATGAGGAGGGGGTGCGCACCACCTGGCCAGGAGGGGGGCGCGACACACCACGGGAAGAGGGAGAGAAGACATGAGAGGAAAAAGAATGAAATGAGGAATTAAAAAAACGAGAAAATAAAAAAATTAAAAAAATAAAAGACAAAATGGAAATAAATAAAAATAAAATAAAATAAAAGGATAAAAAAAGAAAAGGAAATAAAAATTATAAAAATGGGTTAATGCCCATTTTAATTATTCTCAAATATATCATAACCCCCTTCTTATTTTATTTTAAAATTTTTTTTAATCCCTTTTTACTTTCTCTTAATTTACATTAAATTTATGTTTATTTCTTATTAATTTATTTTAATATATTTAATTTAATTTATTTATTTAAAATGATTTTAAATTAATTGAAATTATAAAACACTAAAGAGAATGATGTATTATTTAATTTAGCACATTCCCATTTAATTTATTTAGGGTAACAACTAAAAAATTTATAATGGTCAAAACGATGATTAAATCTGATACATTACACATTCCCTTCCATAAGAGAACTTGTCCCCAAGCTTTTCATATGAGGGTTGTGGAATGTTGTGTGGGAAAAGTTTCAGCTGCTAAGAATTCACATGAGTCTCTCGCTCTCAGGTCTCATCCTGGATGTGTTTTTGTTTCCATAACACCCATACCAGATGAATTGAACTTCCTTAAAGAACCTTCATGCTACAGTTGTCGATACGGATCAGATGCTCATCAAATTATGCATCTGCCTCAATCTCGATATCATCAAGATCAAATGAATGAGACAGGTCTGGATGATAATGTCATAGCTAATATACATGGATGACATCATGCGTTTAATGGTACCTCTATGGTAATAGAAACCTATAGGCAACAATCCCAACTCTCTCTATAATCTCCAACGTCCCAAAATATCTCGGTGATAGATTTACCTATCTCAAAATTCACCAATGACCCAACTTAGATGAAACAAGAAGAAAGACCCAATGTCCCACCTCAGAATACATAGGTCTGTGATGATGATCATTATAAGACTTCTATCGGGACTGAGTTATAGCAATACATTTATGAATTATCTGGACAAGCTCATAAGTCTCCTTAATGAGCTATGGACTCATAAGCACTACCTCACTTTCGTTGAGCTAGTATAGAGGTTAATTACATGGTCTTCTATTGAGGGCCTCATATGGAGCCATTTAAATTGCGGCATGGAAGCTATTATTATAGAAAAACTTAACTAGAAGAATATGTTTCTCCCAAGAGCCATAAAAATCAAAGATATAAGCCCATAACATGTCCTCTAACACTTTCATGGTCTACTCAGACTACACATCAGTCTTGGGGTGATATGAAGTACTCAAAAGAACCTCTGAACCCAGTTCCTTTTGCCACCCTTTCAAGATTCATGATATGAAACGGGTGTCTCGGTCAAACATGACAGAATGGTGAATTTTTTTAATTTGAACTATCTATCAAATATAATGCCTCCCCAACTCATTAATAGAGATGGTATCCAAGATATGAAGTAAGTTCACGACTTCAGTCAACCTATTGATGATCACCCATTTTGCATCGCTGCCTCATCGAGATCTTGGAAAGACTGTAATAAACTATATGGTGACGTCATTCCATATCATCTCAGGAATGTATAGAAGATTCTAGTAGGTCGTTGTTGCTCTGCCTTCACCTATTTACAGGTGGAGAAATGAGTAATGAAACCTACTATTTGCCTTTTCATACCATTTGACCAAAACTGACGATTCATATCCTTGTATATCTTGATAAGTCCATGATGAATTGTCCAAATAGAGGCATGATATTTCCTCATCAACTCTTCTTGAATATTAGAAGGTTCCCATACTCGGCTGCGGTAGAGTAGTGATGTCGACCATCGTTGAAATCGGTCAAATATTAATTATTTATTTTCCTACTAAGTATAGTATATGTGGAATGTAGGGTCGAACCTACATATAAGGAAATTATGAACACTAATCTTCTAACAACATTCAAAATACCCCACTATTGTCAGTAGTGGGATAAATTTTCTATTTTTTAAAAACTTTTATTTATTTTCATATTGTGCACAAATGAAACACCAAAATCATTTTGAGTTTTTTTCTAAACTATAATGAAACAAGATACTTGTTAATAGCAGTAAGTAATAGAGATATAAAATTATGATAAGTGAAAAATAAAGTGAAATACATCTGGGTAAAATATCAATTGTACTGGTTTTGAAAACATTCCTTCTCATGACAGTGACTACAACTAGTACCATTAAAAATGCATGATTTATTTCCTTTTACAATAGGTAAATCACACAAGAGGATCGATTTTATATTTCTTCGCTCCTAGTTTAATAAACTTCGAGAATTTTGGTTTGAAAAAAGATGTCAATAAAACTCACTATAAGTTTTTTAGTTTTGGTTTTAATTTAAATGTTTAAGAATATTAATCCACAATAAAACTCAATAAATTATTGTAGAGTTTTGATATTAAGTGATAATGGTACATTTCAATTGAATGTGTTTAGAGGTGATCTCACCAACAAATTCTGATCACACTTAAAATTATAGTGAGAAGGAAGATGAAAAATAACCAGCAGACTCGATTTTATCCCTAAACTAGAAGGTTTAGCATAACATTATCTTTATTACGTAAGTAGAAATAATTTGATTACAATGAAATAGAATTAAAATGGAACAGAGGAAGAGATCTCCCTCTACAATCCTAAATTGTTGCTACTCCTCGTCCTTGAATCTCCAAGGAGTGGTTCTCTGATATGCACTCCAAAAAATTTCACAAGTTCTCCCACTTCATTGGATCGAATTGTATAGTCCAATCTATAGAATGAATATAGTGCACTTGTAGAACCTATTTTTGAAAACAAAAAATTCATCTTATCTGGATTTTCTAGTTATTGTGTATTTTTTAGATCTGTGTACAAGGATGGGATTGAAATTTGAAATTGAATTTGACTTTGTTTGGGTCTTGATTCTGCTCTGATTTGTGGTGGTTTAATATTGTTCAAGTTTTTATCAGAGAATGGAAATGGTGGTAGGGTGAAACGGTTGCTCTGTAGGGAAACAGTGGAAGTTGAGAAAAGGAAGCAGTGTTGAGGATGGTCACATCCATGTCACAGGATGAAATGGTTTAATGAAGGGAAAAATTGTAGTGGAAAAGAAACGGTGCAACAGGGGGTAACTGTGGTAGTGGCACCGTTAGGGGATTATGGTAGCAGGAGATGCAGTGCAAGAAGAAACAATGCCAATAATTGATGTGCCACCGATTTGGAAGGGGAAGAGGTAGCAGGAAATAGTTATTGTGGATGAAATTACAATGACACCATAATGGGAATATGGTGCTGCAGAATTGGGTTGATACGGTGCCACCGTAAGAAAAAGTGGTGGCATAGAAAAAGGTTGTACGGTGAGACACTGTCAGGAGGTTATGGTGCCACCATGAAATGGAAATGGTGTGTGGTGGCACCGTAAAGGGAAACAGTTGTTGTGGAACCGTGATAGGGGTGAACTGTGAATCAAGACGGTGCTACTGTGACACTGCAAAATAAACCGAAACGTAAAATAAATGAAAACATAAAAAAATATAAAAAAGATCAGTAATTAAAGCTAAAAATTAACTTAAACAATTGAAAATTTAAGTAATTCATAATCATTAATAAACTTATAAAATAATTTAATCTTAAGTTAAATTATTATTAAATTCAATTTATAAAACGTACATTGGTACTAAACTAAAACCTAAAACTAAAAAGAAACTAAATTAAAAAAAATAAAAAACTACATTTAAACTATATAACAAAGTAAATTTATTTAAAATAGTAACTTTGAAAAATTAAATTAATTGAGTTAAACAGTTAGTTATTTCATTATTAAACAATTAAGTTAATAAATGAAATTAAATTAAAGAGAATTAACAAGAGTAGTAATTTTATAAAATTAAATTGAAAAATTCGGATTATATTTAAATTATGATACTTTAATTAATTGATATTTAATACATGAAATTCTAAATTAAAGCTAAATTCTTTATATGCAAAATAAAAATTAATTAATTAATTAATTAATGTTAATTTTTTATATATAAAAAAGACAAACAACAAAATAAATAAAAAGTTGTTAGACATTAAAATTAAAGTAAGAAGTAAATTAATTATTTATAAGATAAAAATACAATTTTAATTACAAAATTTTATTAATTAATAAATATAACTATAAAAATACAAAAAGATCACTTATTTAGTAAAAATTAAAAAAAATAACAAATTAAATCATTAAATATTAATTAAAAAATGTTAAAAAACATGTGTTTTTAAGGCCACATCAAATTCCCCCACACTTAATCAATTTTTTCCTCAAACAATCCCACGTTTTTTATTTTTGAAAAGAGATGTAGTATTTAAAACTCAGCTGAAACTGTAACTTGTTCAGAACATTGAAATATACGGCATAAACTTGATTTAGGCTTTTTGAAAATGAAATCTCGAATCAAGTCCTACCATAAACAATCACTTATTATAAATTAGGAATGTAATGAACAATATATTAATGAAAGCGTCTTTCCTCATATATGAATCTGCTTAGTGACTCATTACAATCTAAGGTCAAGATAAAAGTCTAAGAGTGAAAAGAGATAAAATTTATGTGGAATTAAATATTTAAATAGAGGAACTTTGTATTTTGACTCACTCTTAGGTTACAAAAATAAATAATGTTTTTTGGGAATCACCTCAATGATAATACCTAAATGACTCCCATATAAACCAATTTACCCCTTCTTTATCTGGAGTTCATCATTCCTCTCACCTTAATGAACTCATTTTGGACCCTAGACACTTTATTTAATTTTTTCCAAGCCATGTATCATGTGCTAAGAACTGTGCATCACAATTATTCAAAGTGTGCATAGGGATTATAGTAAACATAAATGCACCCAGCATATAGGGTCTTAGAGATTCACTATGGGATCCCAGAAGCCCAAATTACACCAATTGCAAAAGATTTTTATGAAAACCATTTACCTTTGCTCATTAAGGAAATTACTAAAATAAATAATAAAAATATGTGTCCCCTAGGATCAAGATCAAACTTCCAGTTCCAAGGGTTATGATCTTAATTCCATTATAAGGTCACCCATATAACTCTCATAAGTAGTTCATAAACTAAGATCTCATAAGACCACAAAATATACTGGCTCAAAAATCATTCACCCACATTAATTTCAGTATAAAAGGAGTTATTTACTTCCATCAAGGAATTGTTCTTAGACAAGACTCATTTGAGAATAGTGTAAAACCTAAAATTATGAAAGAACATGGAAAATTTTTACCATTTTTTACAAAAAAAATTTAAGTTTAGTGGGAATCGATGGGCATTCGATTAAACATAGTTTAGAATCATCATGAATTAAACCCCTTCCCCCATACTTAAAACCCAAAATATTCCCCAAAGTTGACTTCTAAATATGGAAAAGAAAAATTTATCAATTATTGTCCAAACCAGATTTTCAATTAAATATATCAAAAAATTTATAAAGGATCTCTTTGAAGTTCTAAAATATTGTTTTCCACAAAGAATAAATTAACAGCAGTTTAATTAGCGATTACATGCATGAACATTTAAGTCCAATGAATAGTTTTCAGTATATCTAAAAAGGAACATGTAAAGTTTAAGTGCACTGTGTATAAGTTGTAAGCATTTTAACAAATTGAGTTCAATAATATATTCAATAGTGAAGAAAAATGAATGCTAAAACACACCAACCTAATCCAGATTCAACAAAAACACAAAAGCAAGCTTGTACCCCACACACTTTATTTCAAGAAGTGAAAAGATTTTAATAACAATGAAAGTCAGTTTAATCAGTGAAGTATATGAAAATTATTAATTTACAAAATGAAATAAAATATATTTTCATTCCAATACAAGTAAAATTTTAAACATATATAGTATTTTTTTAATTTCAGAATCAATATATGTAGCTGAATTGTATACAGTTCAAACAGATTATTTTTAAATAGAAAACAAGAGCAGAAATTATATAAAAAGTAAAGTGGAAGAAATTCCTTGTATATGTTTGTGAATTACCCTTTAGCATAGGAATTATATTCTAAAAATGACATAGCAGCAGCTTCCTAATAACTCTAAAATAGAACAACAAAACCAAGAACAGGAAGCAATAAGATTTTCACAAAATCATAGAATAGAAGCATCACATTATTGAAGGAAAAAAAGGAAAAAAAGTAAAGACAAAAAGATCCATCGGTTGCCTTCCATGCAGAGCTAGGTTTTAAACTCTTCAGCCAGACTTTATTCAAAATCACTTTTCAAGCACAGTGAAGGAATCCAATCCCTTCGGTTGTCCCTCAAAATAATGTTTCACTCTATGCCCATTAACCAATATGGGTTTTTTTTTCTTCACCTACCATTATAAAAGATTCATTATTAAGCACTCTTATAATAGTAAATGGTCCAGACCACTTGGACTTATTTTTTACAGGAAAGAGTTCGAGTCTAGATTTATAGATGAGGACCTTCTTTCCAGGTTTGAATTCTTTGGTTTGAATGATAGAATCATGAATATTTTTAGTAATCTCTTTATAAATCCTTTAATTATCATAACTCTCTATTATAATCTCATCTAACTCACTCAGCTCAATTTAAAATATCTCACCATCACTCTTAATGTCAATGTTCAGAGCCTTAATTTCCCAATAAGACTTGTTCTGCAACTCCATAGGTAGATGAAAACAATTCGCAAACAACATCCTGTAAAGAGACATACCTATTGGGTTCTTGAAAGAAGTTATATACACCAATAATGCTTCATCCAATTTAAGAGATCAGTCTTTCCTAGAGTTTGACACAGTTTTCTCAAGTATCTATTTTCACTATCTATTTGAAATCTCTAATTTTCCACTAGATTGTGGATGATAAAGAGTTCCAGTTTTATAAACATAGCCATATTTTTCAATCAAATCATTAATTTTTTATTTAGTAAAGTATGTTACATTACTAGTGATAATGGATTTGGGATCTCAAAATCTTGTAAAGATGTTCTTTAAAAAAAATTAATTACATAATTGGCTTGACTGTTGGTCAGTGCAACTGCCTCTACCCAGTTTGAAAAATAGTCTACAAAAACAAGAATATTCTCATTCCCATGAGGTATGGAAATGGACCCATGAAATCTAAACCCCATACATCAAAAATTTCTACATACAGAATACCTTTTGGGGAAACTCTTTCTTCCTACCAACATTACCTAGCATCTGACACTTGTCACAGCCATCCAAAAAACTCCTAGAATCCTTGAAAAGAGTAGGCCAATAGAAACCAGATTGTAATACTTTCTAAGAAGTTCTTTCACCATTATGGTGACCTCCAAAAGGTGAGGAGTGAAAAATCTTGAAAATAGGTATCATCTCTTTCTCAGGAACAAACCTCCTCAGGATACCATCAGAACATCTCCTAAACATCACAGGATCATCCCAAATATAGTATTTGAGCTCATAAATTAATTTCTTTCTTTGGTTATTGGAAAACTTTCTGGGCAAGACACCTACTGCCAGGAAGTTGGAAAAATCTATAAACCAAGAAGATTTCTTTATTGACATAGTATGTCACCTTTCATCAGGAAATGAAGAGTTTATTTCCATAGGATCTTCAGATTGAGTATCAGTAATCATAGATAGCTGGTGAGAAACTAAATTTTCAGCTCCCTTTTATCCTTAATCTCTAAGTCAAAATCTTTTAGCAACAGAATCCATATAATATTTCTGGGTTTAGTTTCTTTCTTAGATAGTAAGAACATTAAAGAATAATGATATGTGAAAACGATGAACTTTGAACCTAACAAATACTATCCAAACTTCTCTATAGAAAACACAACAACTAACAATTATTTTTCAGTAGTGGTGTAATTACTTTGGGCTTGATCTAGTAGTCTACTAGAATAATACACCACATGAAACTTCCTATCTCTCCTCTGTCGAAGGACAACACCTACATCTATGTCACTAGCATCACACATAAGTTCAAAAGGTAATTTCTAATCAGGTACAGTGATAATGGGTTATGTAGTGAGTTTTTATTTTAAGAGTCTAAATGATTTCAAACAGTTTTCATCAAAATTGAATGGTATATCCATGACCAACAAAGAACATAACGGCTTAGTTATTTTGGAAAAATATTTTATAAACCTCCGATAGAAATTGGCATGCCATAGAAAACTTCTAATAACTTTGACATTTTCAGGAGATGGGTGTTTTTGAATGACTTCATTCTTAGAAGTATCAACTTCTAGACCACTCATTGAAACCATATGACCAATAATTATACCTTATGTGACCATGAATGGACACTTCTCCCAATTAAGAACAAAGTTGGTATCAAAGCATATTTATAGAACAAATTCAAGATTTCCATGACATGTATCAAAAGTTCTACCCATAATGGAGAAATCATCCATGAAAACCACAATGATTCCTTCAATCATATCTGGAAAAATGACCATTATACACCATCGAAAGGTGGCTGGAGATCCACACAACCCAATGGGCATCCGCCTGTAGGAAAATGTCCCAAAGGGGCATGTGAAAGTGGTATTTTCCTAATCCTCTAGAGAAACATGAATCTATTTGTTACCAAAATACCCATCTAGGAAATAGAAAACTTCATTTCCAGAAGGACTCTCAAGCATTTAATCCAAAAAAGGCATTGGAAAATGTTCCTTCCTCATGGTTTCATTGAGATTCCTATAATCTATACATACTCTCCATTTTGTGGCTTTTATAACTTGGATTTATTCATTTTATTCATTTTTAACAACAGTGAAACCTCCCTTACTGGGGAAAACATGAACAGGGCTGACCCAAGCACTATCATAAATGGGATATATCATTCCAGTGTCCAGCAGCTTAATCACTTCCTCTCATACATCTTCTTTCATGTTTGGATTCAATCTTCTTTGACACTCTACCCTAGGCTTATGGTTAGGCTCTATAGGTATTTTATGCATGAAAAATGAGGGACTAATAACTTTGATATCAGTTATTGTCCATCCTATGATAGATTTAAACTTTTTAAAAACACATAACAATCATTCCTCTTTATTTTCATTAAGTTTTGGAGAAAGTATCCTTGGAAAAGTAGAATTCTCACCCTGAAATAAATATTTCAAATGAACAGGGATTGGTTTTAGTTCAAGATTGGGTGGTTCAACACTCAAAGGAAGACTCTTATACTTGGGAGGTCCATGATATTCAACATATCTCTTGTAAGGAGTTTCAAATGATGAATGATTTTCAATTTCATGTGTAGATTTTGAAATAATAGTGTTATTGTCAAATATGGGTAGCATACTATCCTGAAATTCTAGATCAGAATTTAACAAGTTTATCAAAGGAGAATCATCATGTTGTTTCAAAAAAATCTCCCTCAACAGGATGAGTGAAAGATCTATTAGCTAACTACAGTATGACTCTAGTGGGTTGAAGGTCACCCAACCTCAATTGTCAAAACAGTGAGTAAGAAAGCAAATAAATACTAAAACATAAATCACAAAAATAGTTGAGATGATCAAAATTTCCTAATGTGCTATTTATAAAAAAACAACCTGGGTGTTTCAATTTATGGGGGATTTTGTTTTGAAATGCATCACTGCACTCTTTAGAGAGGCTGTATGTAGGAAATTATTTTAGGGTATTTTTGTTAGAAAAAATTTTATTAATAGATCTCAAATAAGATGAGATTTGAATTAATTTTTGAATGAATATAATGTTTACTTGATGTTTTGGAAAGGGACCTAGGAACTGGAGGATTCCATCCTTGGTGTAACTTTGTGGTTTCAGCTTCTTAGGGAACTGTATGGGTGGGGAGAAAAATTTAAGGATAATAGTCATATCCCTCAACTCTTCATCAAATTTTTATTTTCCATCATTTTTATGATTTTTATATGAATTTTCATCTTGAGTATTAGATGATAAATTCATATTTCCATCATTTTCAAGAGATTTCTGTGAATTTACAGCATGTGAACAAAGAATATTTTTATTACCAGATTCAAGAAGATTTTCATTTTGGGAATTTTTAATGAGTTTTTAAGCAAAAGTTTGAGTATTAATCCATATTCTAGTTACAAAATCCATGTCATTATCTCTAGGGTTAAGATCAGTTGTACTTGGAAGTCTACCTTTTTTTCTAGAAGAAAAATCTCTAGCATGATGGAGAAGTTTTGTTTCCCTGTTCTGTATTCTCACTTCAGTTTTCATTTTATCTGACTCATATTGATTTTATTGTTTCGTTAGCTGATTCATGTATCTTTCAACTTGAGAGTTAATTTTGTTCAAGATTAGATCAAGCTTAGAATATATTTGGTTGTCATTATTTCCTTGTTCATTTGAAGACTCAGCCCTTTGTTGACATTGAAAGTTTGGTCTTGGTTAGTCAGGGTAACTAGGGGAAGTGGATTGTTTAATTAGACCTTTATCTTTCCAGGAAAAGTTTGGATAGTTCCTATAGCCTTTGTTGTAATTATTTGAAAATGGATCTTCTTTGGGAGGAATCTTAGGACCTTTTTAACAAAATTATAATTTTCTTGCTGTTGGGATGGCATATCAAAGTTTTGACAAAATTTTTTAGTGTGCCCAAATATTCCACATTAGAAACATGATTCTTTTAAATATTGATTGGTGTTTTGACAGCTATGGTTCTTAACAGTTTGTTTTGAGTTTTTTTTCATTAAATATTGGTATTGGTTGGTTATTTCAGCAAGTTGAGGTTGAGTTTCATTCATTGAACCAGTGTTTGAATTAACATTTATATTGATTCATTTCCTTCTTGAATTTTTATGTTGTGAATTCAGAGCCAGGTTGTTAATGATTTGTCTCAATAATTAATCTGTCTTATCATTGTAATTACCCCCAGTAGACTTATAAACTAGATTCTATCTAGAGGAGGAAAACCCCTCATAGAAGGTATCCATGTGAAGGTGAGATGGGAGTTGATGATGGGGAAACTACCTAAGAAAATCCCTGAATCGATCCCAAGATTCATGAAAATATTATCCATCCTCTTTATAAAAACTAGTTATTTTTGTTGTCATTTCACCTTTAAGTCTTTGGGGAAAAAATTTCATAATGAAAGAGTTGTACACTTGATCCAAGTTTTCAAAGACATTCTCATCTATACTCAGAAACCAGTTCCTAGAATTCCCTTTAAGGAAAAAGAGAAATAATCTCATTCTAAGATCATTCTCCCTGAGTCCAAGAAGAGGTAGTTATTGTACAGTATTGTAGAAATCTCAAATGAAGGCTAGAGATTCCTGATTAGACAGTCCGTTAAATGAAGTCAATAATGAAATGTGTGACTGTTTTAGCTCTTAATTTCTAAATATAGGACTAATTATATTGAAAAATTTATTTATTGAAACTTAATGAAGTTGAAACTCCCCCATCCTAGGCCTTTCAACTTTATCTAGAAGTTCTGGTTGATTTTGGAAGTTGTTAGGTTCAATAACTCTCTCATCTAGATTATTTATTTCATGTTTGTTTTTATTTCTTAGAGAAGTTAAGTGTTTATCTAATTCAGGGTTTATAGGCTCTAATCTAACACCATAAGTTATTTTTCTCATCTAAATAGAAACAGACTGTATTTAGTAGTAAGTAAACAATAACAATTCATCAATAAATGAAACAATTTTTTTTACAAATTTCAAATTTTCCAATTTTTTTGAGGCTTTTTTATATGAAACTTTTTAGTATATTTTCTAGTATTAATGGCTCATGACTTCCCTAGAAACGACACCAAAAACATGATTTCAACCATTTCTTAAGTCGTTCAAAGTTTAATTATTTATTTTCCTAAAAACTATAGTATATGTGGAAAGCAGGGTCGAACCCACAAAGAAGGCAATTATGACCACTACTCTTCTAAAAAAATTCAAAATACCCCAATGTTGTCAGTAATAAGATTTATTTTCTATTTTTTTAAAAACTTTTATTTATTTATTTTATTTTTCACAAATGAAACACCATAATCTTTTTGATTTTTTGCTAAACTGTAATCAAACAAGATACAACTTAAAAATTGTAAGTAACAAAGATATAAAATGCTGATAATTGAAATACATCTGGGGAATATATAGATTATATTGGTTTTAAAAACATTCCTTCTCATGATAGTGACTAAAACTTGTACCATTAAAAAGGAGTGATGTATTTTCTTCTCCCGGATATAAATCACACAAGATAATCTATTTTAGAGTTCTCCACTCCAAGATTAATAAACATTGAGATTTTTTGTTTGAAAAAAGATGATAGAACATATCACTATAAGTTCTATATTTTTTGTTTCAATTTAAATGTTTAAGAAAATTAATCCACAATAAAACTCACCGAATGATTGTGGAGTTCCAATATTATGTGCTAATGGAACTTTTCAATTGAATGCATTTAGAGCTGATCTCACTGATCAATTCCAATCACATTTAAAATGATAGTGAGAAGGAGGAAGAAAGATAACCAGCAGACTTGATTTTAACCCCAAAATGGATGGTTTATCCAAAAATTATCTCTATTACGTAAACTGAAATCATTTGATTACAAAGAAAGAGAATATAAATGTAACATAGGAAGATATCTCCCTCTATAAGCCTGAATTGTAGCCGCTCTTGGTCCTTGAATCTCTGGGGAGTGGTTCTCCAAGACATACTCCATGAATTATAACAAGTTCTCCCTATGCTTAGGACTGAAGTGTATAATCCAATCTAACAAATGAATATCCTCCACTTGTATAACCTATTTCGAGAAACATCAAATTCATCTTATCTGGATTTTCCAGTTATTGTGTTTTTCTTCGATCTGTGCAGAGGGATGGGATTATACATTGAAATTGAATTTGATTTTGTTTAGTTCTTGATTATGGTATGATTTGTGGTGGTTTAATATTGTTCAATTTTATGTCAGAGAATGTAAATGGTGGTAGGGTGGAACAGTTTCTGTGTAGGGAAACAATGGAAGTGGAGAAGAGGAAGCGATGTAGAGGATGGTAACACCTGTGTCACAGGATGAAATGGTTTAAAGCAGGAAAAATTTATAGTGGAAAGGAAATGGTGCAACATGGGGTAGCTGTGGTAGTGTAACTGTTAGGGGATTACGGTAGCAGGAGATGTGGTGTAAGAAGAAATAGTGCCAATAATTGACGTGCCATTGGTTTGGATAGGGAAGCGGGAGAAGTAAAGAGTTACGGTGGCTGAAATTATTGTGACACCGTATTGGGGATACATTGCCACTGAATTGGGTTGATACTATGCCACTGTAAGACAAAGTGTTGGCATAGAAAAAGGTGCTATGGTGACACTGTTTCAGGAGGTTATGGTGCCACTATGAAATGGATACAGTACATGGTGGCACCGTAAATGGAAACAGTTGTTGGGGCATCGTGACAGGGGTGAAACCGTGAATCAAGATGGTGCAACCATGACACTACAAAATAAACAGAAAAGTAAAATAAAATAAAACATTAATAAAATTTAAACAAGACAATTAATTAAAGCTAAAAATTAAGTTAAACAATTGAAAATTTAAGTAAATCGTAAACTTTAATAATCTAATAAAACAATATAAACTTAATTTAAATCATTATTAACTTCAATTTATAAAACATAGATTGGTACTAAACTAAAACTTAAAATTAAGAAGAAACTAAATTATAATATAAAAAACTAGATTTAAATTATATAACAAAGACAATTTATTTAAAGTAGTTACTTTAACAAATTAAATTAATTATGGTAAACAATTAGTTATTTCATTATTAACAATTATGTTAATAAATGAAATTAAATTAAAGATATTTAACAAGAGTAGTAAGTTTATAAAATTTAATTTAAAAAGAAGGATACTATTTAGATTATGCTACGTTAATTAATTGATATTTAATACATGAAATTCTAAATTAAAGCTAAAATATTTATTTGCAAAAGCAGAATAAATAAATTCATTAAATAATGTTATATTATTAAATATGAAAACAATAAACACCAAACTAAATAAAATGATATTAGAATTTAATATAAAATTGAGAAGTAAATTAATTATTTATTAGATTAAAATACTATTTTAATAAAAAAATTTGATTAATTAATAAATATAACTATAAAAATACAAAGGTAACTTTTTTAGTAAAAAGTAAAAATATAACTAATTATATCATTAAATATTAGTTAAAATGAGCTGGAAAAATTTGTGTTTTTAAGGACACATCACGTAGATTTCCACTTCCATCAAAAACCCAACCAGGAGGCGGGTTCTCTCTTATGATGATTTCCCTCAAAATGAGCCCATCTGGGTCAGATAACTGTCACATGTGGACTCACTCCATAAGAGAGGACATCACTGAAAGAGATTCTAGAACTATTTTTCAATGCTAATCCTTAATCTCTAGAAGAAACAGTACTCACCTATCTCAATGGGGGGACTCTAGGCACTATAGTATTCCCTTTTCCAGACCCCCAAAGGTGTGTCGAGATATAAAACACCAGAGAAGTAATTGAAGGAAAGACCAAAAATCATAATAGTTTTAGTAGATAAGAAAGAGTCTGAAGAATAT
Organism: Viscum album; assembly: GCA_963277665.1. NCBI lineage: Eukaryota > Viridiplantae > Streptophyta > Magnoliopsida > Santalales > Viscaceae > Viscum > Viscum album. The sequence continues at coordinate 403,668,791 of OY728167.1, forward strand.
ATATCAAATAGGTTAGAAAATAAAGTAGAGGCTACAAGGATAGTACCTCTAACTTTAGATGTCCTTGGACTCCTCTCCACTATATTTAGATACACATCATACATATAGACTGATCATCGGCCCTGATATGTCACCTGACTATCCTGAGAAGGATAACACTATTGACACTGATGTTCTGAAGCTTGATTTCCTCAGTCATGGCCTCCAATGCCTCGACCTGATTGGCCAGTGGAATACAAACTCCCAACCTAACTTGGATACATAGATCTCATACCAGATGGAGGTGTTGGAATGAATCCTCCTCCACTAGATGCTGAATGAAAATAATGGCAAAACCCCTAAAGGTGGCCCATCTTGCTACAAACTTTTCAATCTAAGGGGTTTATTTGGCACTAAGGCTTTTTATGGTCATTTTTACCACACAAATCACATTTGATAGTGTTATCACTACATTCCATCTAGCTGGAATTTCCCCCACTTGCACACTCAAGGTGGCTATTCTTATTTCCTGAAGAACCATCACCCTGATTTGGAACTGAACCACTTTGGCTCACAGGATTAGCTTTACTAAGATCTCATTCTGTATTTAAGGCATGATTTATGATCTTTTTAATGGTCATAAAAAAAATAAACTCACATGTGAGTGTATTTCATATCCAATTCTTTCCACAAAGTGTCTCACAATTTTTGGTATGTCACCAGTCAGAGATGGAGAAAAATTCTGAATCTTAGTAAAAAGATTTGAATACTCTAACATTTTCATAGAGCCTTACTAAAGATGTACAAACTCCCTATCATGATCTTCTCTCAGAGTTTTTATAAGGAAGTGATCACATAAATCTTTCTATAAGTCTTCCGAAACTATATCTCTAGGTTTCTCTGACTATGAAATGATATCCTACCATCACATGGCGGAGTCCCGAAGGATAATGAAAGAATGTTTGACCCTCCACTTTAGTGTCATCTCAATATGGTCAAATATGGATTGTATATCTTCAATCCAGGACTCTGTAGCACTAGGACATCCATCCCCCGAGAAGGTGGGAAGATTATATCATAGAAAATCCTATGTAAGCTCTGCCATAGTGGGGGAAAGACTGGGAACATTCTGAATTTACTGCGTAAACCTTAAAAGATTGTCCTCGAACTGAGCATCGGTTCCCAGTGGATGTTCAGGAAGAGGTTCCACATGAGGTACTACAGGAAGCAGCGCATGAGGCAATATGGGTGGTTCTATGCCTACCAACTTTGGAATGTTCTCATCACTAATCTCCAACCATAAAATATGAAAAAATCATGGTATCATTGTTCTATAATTTGATAATTTACATGTTAGATGAGACTCTATGGAAGATGATGTAAACAAGTCAAGGAGTAGTAATAAAATGGAATGTGAAATATATACCAGGTAAATTCATTTAAATGTCTAAAATTCCCATTAAAGGTGGACATTTCATCCTAACTAGTTGTACACAATTTGTATTTATAACCTTAAAGTACTATATAATATTATAACTAGACATAAAATCACTCAAATGAAATACGAATATGCACATTGAAAGTAGATATGGCATGGAAATATGTATGTCATTATAATCCCTATGGTGCCAAATATAATTCATGTAATTGTATTTCCCTCACTTCATCAGGCTAGAATAGTCAAAATCATCATTTCAATAATATGAATACCAGTGACATCACAAAACAAGTGTGTCACCCAATGTTGATGTTATATCAACAACAAATGGTATAATCAATAACTGAGATCCCAACGGAGGAAATTTTGGTTTCCCTTGTATATGGGTTATTTATGTCCAAGCAGAGGGTATATCCCAAATCCCTATATCCTAGCCTCTTTTCTAACCCAAATAGTAGTAAAAAATGGGAAAATAAACCCTATGATACCACTTTATAGAATCCCATCCCAAGTGCCCTTAAAAATGGTCCCAAGACGGTGGGGCACAATACCTCAAGCACATCTTCCCAAATACCAGAGGATTACTAGTAGTAGTGACGGCCTTTAGTAAGTCTGTGGGGAGACTATTTGCTCATAGGAAAAGGTATAGTACATAATAAGGTAATAATATAATCAAGTAACTAGCGGACAAAATAAGAAAAGAAACAGAAATCAGCAAGTAGATAAATGAACCAACTGAAAAATATGTAATAAATGAGGAAGCAGAAATTTCATAACTGATACCATGTTGATGTCAATGTATTATGGAAAATTTAAATAAATAAAAGTGACTTTGTATGGGGTACAACCATGTACTGCAAGCTAACAAAGACTCAAAAGACCAAAAAGAAATTACCACATGGAATCTCATGCATGGATCAGTCCTCTTCCCCTAAAGCTCCATCCAAAATAGTAAAGAAATCTTGCATCAGAAGAAGAACATTTTTCTGTATCCATACCTAGGAACATAAAGTCTACTCAGGTACCAAATGGTGCTTGAGATGGTTATGAGATATAATCTCATTAGGCTGACATGTAGAGTGTATAGACCTTTCCCTTCCATGAAATAATAAAATAGCAATGTGACAATGTATAACAGAAGAAGGAAACTTAAATAAAAAAATGTAACATGGACCGAGTTCAAATGTAGACACATGTCCCATACCACTTGCTTTGTCCTATGATGGTAGTTAAACGAGATTCTTGGTAGAGAAGAATATATATAGCAAGGCCTACATAACATGAAAACTGAAGAGAAATTAAATACTCCAAATATTTTTCTTTGGTTTATGGTCTAAACCATATGTCAAAACCAGGCACACTAAAGGCGCAAGATTGGATCACAAGCAGAAGGAAAAAAATAAGATGCATCAATAAACTCTTATCAAGAATTTATATAAAAATTGATAAGTACAGAGGTGGAGTCCAAGCCCATCCCAAATGCATCGCTATGCTGCATCCAATCAATAATCCAATGCCACCAAGCATATCCCAGGCGATCCGTTTCGAAATCCTTGGTATGTATTGTGGTGTGGTAACCATGAGTTTGTTCCAAGTATAACACATAAGGGAACAAGTCTAAACTAGGAATTCGTGTAAGCATATTCCAATCGGGTCTGTGATTGGTTTCCCCTTAGGGAACTGGTGTCACTCAATAGTACATGAATAGCCTGGGGGAGCCCATTCCTGGTGAGCCTATTACATCACTTAACGGCGTATTGTGCTATAACATATCGAGAACAGTGAATGAATTTGTGGGATCTTAATATGGATCCTTCATTATATTATCGTCCCAATTAACTACAAACAAAAATAGAGGTTCCTATATATATATATATCTGTGTGTGTGTGTGTGTGTGTGTGTGTGTGTGTGTGTGTGTGTATGTGTATGTATATATATATATATTAGAGAAAACATTTATAACTGAATCCATTTAGGTAACCAATCAATTCCAACATCATAAATCAGGTTAAATAGAACATAGCATTTATTAGCGAAAGAAGAGGAAACAAAATTTAAATAAAATAAGGAACAGAAAACCTTATAACTAATTTATTTAGGAAAAAAATTCACCGTAAATAATTTTATTCAATTTAAACATCAACATAAAGTATCACAAAAATACACTTAGTGGATAATTTAAAGATTCACGGAAGACGGTAAAAACATGCTGATTATGTCGGCACACCCTAAGGGGTGTCCAACGGTATGGAGAAAACACAGGAAGGCCTCATATTAATCAATGGTTTTAAGGATCAAGGCTAACCAATTTAGTTAAATTAATAGGATTTAATTGAGAGTTACCAGTGGGAACTAACAAGCGACAAAATGGTGCAAATTCAGTAATGAAACAAAACAATAGGAAAGATCATAGAATCCCTAACTCATTGTCTTATTATATCAAACGACCCTTGACAACCATTTACTTGAACTAAAATGGAAGAAATCATTTGATTTTACAAAAAACCCAATTTTGGGAAAAAACCATCCATGAAATATTGTGAAATAGATTGTGTATGAAACTCAATGATTCTTAGTGTGGAATATTAGCCTTACTAAGAGATTCAACTCAATTTCGATGATTTTGAAAATGGAGAAGAATAGGAGGTGCAGTGGTGATTCAAAGGAGGAGAAGGGGGTGTGCACAACTTGGTCAGGAGGGGGTGAGACTCACCAAGGGGAGAGGGAGAGAAGAGAGGAGAAAAAATAGGTAGAAATAAATATTAAAAGAAAAAAAATGATCAAAAAGAAAAAAAATAAAAATAAAATAAAATAAAGGATGGAAAAAATAAAATTAAATAAAAATAATAAAAATGGTTAATTCCAATTTTAATTATATTTACTTTTCTCATAACCCCCATCTTATTTTATTTTAAAATTTCGTTTTATCCCTTTTTATTTTATTTTAATTTATTTTAAATTTATTTCTATTTATTTTTAATTTATTTTAATTTATTTAGGTTAATTTAATTTTGTTTTTAAATTATTTTAAATTAATTTAAATTATTTTAAATTATCAAATACCGTAGGGAATGGGTTATTATTTAATTTATCTCATGTACTTATTTAATTTCTTTAATGTAATAACCAAAAAATTAAAAATGGTTTATACCTTATGTAAATCTGGTATGCTACACCATGATTATATAAAAACAAAAGAATCTTCAATATACTAGGTTATTGTTATGATAAGGGTTCAACCTGCACTTATAGACACATCCATCAAAAGGGTAGAAAACATGTTGTTTACCTGTACAACAAACTACCGCCTCACTAAAAGATGATTGTTCATGTTTTCTATACCGCCTCTTATGGTGGACAATATGATGGAAAATATGGTAATATTTTTCAAATATTATATTTATTATGCCCTTAATCATCATTATTCCATTTACAACACATATATTCTAACTTTTTATTTAGTGTAAATATGAAAATTACATTTGAGGAAGTTTTGACTACCACCCCTCAAAGAAATGTGATTCATTCAAACACTACATGGAATATATTAATAATGGTTTTAGTGAAATTATATGATATATACGAAATAATAATACTACTATAATTATAATATATATATAAACAAACATTTAATTTTCATTCTTTATTTCAATATGATAATAAAAAATGGAAACAACCTTCATGCGTAATTATGACCTACCGTCTCCATGAACGATGTCTTACATTTCATAATTCAATATTATATAGATTATTTTAATACACATATACTCAATATAAAAGATATTTGCATCAAGTTTTACATTACATAAATCATGGTATAAGTATAATGACCAAATATATAACATGTTAAGAAACATGTGAAAAACCAAGCGAATATTACCCGAAGCATAACCTTAAAATGAATGTGTTAACAAACGAGTAATATAATTTCATAATAAAACCATATATGTTTTTAGATATATAAATATGGTTCTATGATAGATTAATAATATGCTTACATTTATTATATAGGAATCATGTATGAGTACGAAGAGATTCAAGACACAATGTAAGGGTATTTCATTTCACAATTTATTTCCATGAGATACATACCTTATTCAACTCTCAATTATTCTTTGTGGTGTATATATTTCCCATGAATGTTTTCACTAAATCATATACATTAATATATGGGTATTTGCATAACCATTTTATGATATTTCTATTAGTTGGTTTATGTTTCAAAATTTATCAAATCGATAAAGTACACTTGTCTTAATTTTTCTTCTTTGAGACACATCACATGTTATACACCAATATTTTTATATGAGGTGTATAAACATCCTTTAAACTATTATAACGTGAATCTATTTCTTTTTATAATATTTTATAGTCTTGTGTTCTTTAATTTTCCTACACAAGGAGTATGATTCAATGTTACCATGTGGTAAGAGTTTATTAAAATAGTCTAACTATTTATCAAGATTGTTTATGATCACATTTTCATTAATGAAATATTATGATCCATCATTCAATAACACTCATTATTTTACTTACCCTCTAGTTAGTATTTATTTATTCATTTATAAGTACCATTTTTTCACTATTTGATACTTAAGACAATTAAGAAAATGTTTTTACAAATATATGACCTTACCTCTCACTTCAGTTGGAAATATGTGTTCTTCTAAAACCAAGATTTCAAAAAAGGGATTCAAATAATATTCTACTAATATCCTATGATCATTAAAGGACATTATTAAACTTGTTTTTCTTTTATATATGTGTTCAAATTAATCTACTTGTCACTTTATGAACATGGAATTTTTCTAACCTTTTATCATGAAAAAATATTATTCTTCTTACATAAAATGGAATGTATGTATTTACCGACCATAATTTCTGTGAAGCTTCCATTGAAATTTTAAAAGGTTAATTTTTAAGACAATATTCTTAAAAAATAATTTTCAAACAAATTTTTTTCAAATTTTTTTAAATATTTCTTCATATGTTTTCGAAGTATTTTTCAATGAAATTGTGATTGAAAAAGTTTGAAGATCATTTTTTAAGTTTTCAAGGGATCTTTTTTAAAAAAATTTATCAAACTTCCTTTATACGTTTTCATGGAAAATTTTTTTCAAAATGCTTTAAAGATTATTTTATAAGTTTTCACATAAAATTGATTTTAAAACGTTCTCAATATTATTTTATATTTTTTTAAGGGAAATACTTTTCAAATTATTTTTATTCCTTATTTATACATTTTAAAATTATAATCAATTAAATGGTTTTCAAAATTTTTTCAATATCATTTTATAAATATTTAAGGAATATGGTTTTCAAAACATTGTCAATCTCTCTTTATATGTTTTCAATGAAAAATGGTTCCAAAAGGTTTTTAAATATTTCTTTATAAGATTTCATGTTTATTTTAACGAAATTTTTTTTCAAAAGTTTTTTTTTGTTTTAAAAATACTTTTTCAAAGAATAAAGGATATTTTCCTCAATAAATGTTTTCAAAATATTTTTCCAAATTATTTTCCATCTAAGATGTTATCTTATTTATGTTACTCATGCCCTTATATGAAATGATCCAATGGTTCCATTAATATTCTTTCTTGAATGGTTTATGTATTGATGGAATGATGCATATAATACCCATTTATCTTCTATCGGTTATATGCATTTGAAACCTGATTCATTTCATAGATTATTATTTTGATGAAATGATTATGAAACCTGTATCTTTTCTATAGGTTATTATATGATTACGGGTTTATGATACCCATTTAATTTAATGGGTTGTGATATGATTGTTTATAATTTTTTTGAACATGTATGTATGATTTCATTTTGATATTAGTGGGACCTATATATCTCTCCAATGTATTGGGTAAGGATTTATATCTCAAGAGATATACTATGATGGTCTTGGGAGTGATCTTTGGCTACTAAGATAGACATGGGACTGAACCATGACAACCAAGTTGGTATGAGGAGTGACCTAATGCTACTACGATGGGCATTGGATTGAACCATGACTACCAAGATGGTATAGGGAGTGAAACCATAATACTAATATGGTCTTGGTAGAAATGTTTTGTCTACTATGGAAATCATATTATATGCTTATGTGTTTTCCACAATTCCATGTTTTATTCCATTGTGATGCTTTCATAGATTAAGATTTTTATTTCATTGTCATTAATGTATTATGAACATCCAATCTTTATTTCATAATTCATATTTTTTATCTTTGATATGTTGTGTATGACCTTCTATTTACACAATCATGTTCTTATACCCTTATTCTCATTCTTATGCTTACATGTATCTATTTTTTACCCTTACTAAGCATCTGCGCTCACCCCTTTTTATTTTTCTTTCCCTAAGTTATGAAAAAATGTTTTAGGTATCATGTGCCTAAGAAGTTTTATAGTCAAGAAGAACCTAGTGGGAGATAATGTCGCTCACTTATCTACCTGTGTCTATTTTTTCATGTTTAAAAAGCCACTAAACTAATAAAATCATTAGGCATCTGTTTGTATAATATTTTAAGTATTCCACAAAATTTATGTAATGTTAATGTCTGAAAAGATAGAGTGCTATATATCACTCATGTTAAACTATTTAGGGAATACTTCAAGACATAGTGAAATGATAATTCCATTATCATAGGCACATGGATCTAGGGTCAACTAATCATAGAAGTGAGTGTTTTGTCCTTGGTGACGATGATAACATTATTTCTGGAAACTAAGAACCCAATTTGGTTTCTCTCTGGGATATTTTCATGTTTTTTTATTTTACATAAAAAAAGTATGGATTTTTAGCCTGGAAAAAATAACATTGGGCTCCTTTTGTCCCTGAAATCAATGGATTAATTATGATATGAAATTAATCTCATAACCATTTTTGACTAATACAAATTGAACATATTCTTAATTAAAAGGATTGGAGACAGAAAAGTCAATATGTAGCCTTTGATCATATTTACATAGTCCTTATTTCTTTAAGGATGTCACCATGGTATATTCAGAAAACTTATTCTTAGGTTGATAGTATTTTTCTATGAAAATATCTATTTAAAATTACTATGGTTGTTTAAATGCATCAACAAGATATTATCTCTTCTCCTTGGACTTGATAATGACATCCAATATCAAAATAAAATATGGGAATATGGACATGTGTTTAATTACATCAATCAACTAGACCATTGGAATTAGATTATTGGTATAATATTATTCTCATGTTTGATGTGAGATTGTATTTGAGGGTTAAGAGAATGATATATCCAAATTATTGTGTGATGGATTATTTATTGAAATTGGTATAGATGATTATGTTGTCATGCATATTTGAGAGTGGTTATTAAAACATATTCCAACTAATAATTCAACCAGCTAAATATGAGATATATGGGCTCCAGTTTGGAAATGATCTAACTTCCACTCAATTTGTTGAGAATACTATATCACTAGTCATTTGGTTTCCACTACAAGGATGACATGTATGAGACATGGTCTAAGATCCTTGGGAGGCCTTGGTTACATATTCTTGGGTCACAATCTTCGTAGACTCTAATATGATTGAAACAATTATAATCATAGTCATATTATTCCTCTTCCCAATAATATATGTCTATCCATTAAAATATATTTAACAATGTATATTTTTATTCCCAATATGATGTTGGTTTGGTATGTTATGGTAGTTCCCTTCCTCCCATTTTTAGGGCATGATGTTTGAATGTTTTTATGAATATATGGAAATCCTTTATGTTTTTTCTTCCATCTTCATTGTATTCCATCAGTTTTTGTGTCAAATGTTTTAAATTCCTATCATTTAAGAGTCTTCCCTTAGGAATATATATGGAATGGGGTATAATACTAGATAGTTCATTCATTCCTTGATAATTTCTTGTGCCAGATTAACTATCTATTGAGTAATCTAGTTTACATAATTCTATGATATTTTATTTAGAGAATTATTATAATAAATTTAATTATTTGAATGGATGGTGGCCACAAAGTTCATCTGAGTCCTTCATAGAGGAAATCTCATTTTATTCCAATCAAAAAAATTATGGGGGATTTTTTTTAAAATAAATGTTTTGATGGTATACCCAAAAATGTGATTAAATGGTAAATAATTAGGTTGTTTTTACAGTAAAAAATTAGTAGGTTTTACAGCCACAGGTATAATGATATAGTGATTATATATGATTAAAATGAAGAAACCCCAAAATTTCTTAGGTAAGAAGGATTATATCATTTTCCAAGACATGAAGTCTCATATTATTTCCCACACACACGAATTGTTTACTACTTGTTTGTTCAACATATACTACTATTTATAAGGTTTAGGATGAGGTGGTGTTTCCTCCTATAAAAAAACCTTATCAGTTTTAGGATGTTGTGATATTATCCCATTGAAATATACATTGAATTTATATACTTCAATGTTTCATTTGTTTTTTAGGAGACAATCAACATGATATTTCGATTTGGATTAACACAGTGTATCTTCTAAGACATGTATTACATTTTTGAATTCTTATAATCCTAAAAGGTATTTATATGGGAATAGTGTAGATAAAAATACATCTTAAAAACTATCAATTTTTTTTGAATGTTTCTCTTAGGCTGGTTTCTTTTCAAGTGAGTAAATCAAGATCTTATAACAGTGAATAAAATTTGAAATTATCTAATTCTATAATTTTATGGAATTTAGTGAGGTTAATAATATATATTCTCCTCAATTTCAAGTTCAAATTATATATAATCATCAATAAAATTATTCCCCTCTATAGATTGATCTCAATTGAATGTTTTAATACAAGATTAAGGATGGACCTTCTATGGTTTTTTAGTAGCACGTGAGTTTAGATTCCACCTACTATTCAAGGATACACAATATAGGTCTACATAGAGAAGATAGGTTAATGATATACTACTCCAAATCTACTATACTATATAATATTTAAAAAATTATTTTAAATTGTTTTGCAGTGAAGGAATCAAATCATACCACTCCATATATGACCTTCTATTTTGGGTTACTAGTATGAGCCTTTGTTCTTATCAGTATTAATAGGCAGTAATGGATTTTAATATTTTAGATGGAACCACCATAACTCTTTGTTTTGGTATGAACCTTGAGTTAATTTATTAGGATAGAGTGGAATAATAATTTGAAAAATAAAACCCTTTCTGGTTAATGAGGGATTATGTGGATATGCCATCAGGGTTTATAGGTTCTTTGTTGGGAATATCCTGTAATAATTGAATAATAATTCCCCACCTGATGGTGTGGATCCCTCAATTTTAATGGTACATATTCTACTTAATCCTTATTAACATTTAGGGAATTTCCATGAGAAATATTATAATTGTCCTACCAATGTCTTTCAATATCAAGATTATACCTATAAAAATATTCCTTATCTAGGAAAATTCTAATAGTCTTAACTGGAATATAGTATGTGTTTTCATCAATAGGTTTTCCATATATTTGATTATTATGCATTTACATATTGGAAAGGGAACCTCTAGGGGTAATACTATGTATTATATCAATATTTGATGTTAGGTTTTCATTCCATACTCATCATCCTTATTGTACAGAGTATATACACTCCTACAATATTCCCATCTTGGTTGATCTTTGATATTTGATTTAGTGACTTCAATAATGATAAAACCTATTAAGGGATACCTTGAGGTTACTTTTTCATCATCAATATCCATGATGTACGTTGCTTCTCCATGATCAAAATACATATTATACACATAATCATGACCTCCATGGTGATTTTGTAATCAAAATAACTCACATATTTATAGTCTCCAATTCATTACACCACTTCTAGGGGATTGATATTATTCATCATGACAAAGGTTTTATAATAGCATGTGATCTTGAGGGTTTACCCAACTACTTTTACATAAATTAATATGGGGATAAATTTAGAGAATTAACTATAAATATGGATTCCCCACACTATCATACAACGATGATGTCCTCTATGGAGGTTCCATCACCAATATTACCTTAAATAGCATTAGTGATGTAATTTGTGATTGTGGATGGGGTAAATTTTCCTCCAATACTATTAGAAAAGGTATTGGATGTTTATGAAAAAATCATCCACCCCTATTTGTTCAAATTATCTAAATTATGTATCTATGATTAAGTATATTTAATTCATTTTTTCCTAAGACATTGTTATGACCTGATATGGATGAAAGTATGGTTCAATCGTTGTCCTTTAAATTCCAGAAATTGGTTAAGGAGGGACCAATATTCATGGAGGTCAGGACTAAATTCAGTTTTCTTCCTTAGATCCACACCATTTTTCTATTGAATGGATAAATAGATGATCCTTTCAACGACCCGATATCATCAATCCAATATTTTCCAAGATTATGATAATATATAAAGGTGAAAAATTCCTCAAAAATTCCCAATCAGATTTAAAATGATAGTAGAGGGCCATTAATTTCATTTGTTCCCCATATAATTTTTTTAGAGGGGGTGTTAATAAAAATCTATATTCCCCCCAAATACGATTCAATGTTGAACATAAATTATATTCATGGTAGGGAAGGAGTTCCTCCATTATTTTTTGTTTTTCAATATAATGAGAACTTATAATGAGAAGAAATTTATCATTATCATATCTTCAAATAAATCAAGACACATTTCAACTATGTGGGATTTATATTTTATATATGGTTCCTCTAGTTTTTAAAATTGACTTAGATTATTCTCTCTATATTTCTATGGCATGATGAAGATTAATAGTGTATCCTCCAGCTCACTCAAGGTGAAACAATCCCATTATTGAATAAGTAAGGATTAATTTTTTAGTATTTTTGATATTGAATAAAATACCACACTAATTGATAATGGGATCCCTTTCGTGGGTTAAAGGTTCAGGAAGATATACAAATATGTTATTGAATTTGAAGATTCAAAGGATCCCAATAGATGTATTATTTCTGAAGATATCATATCAGATTCAGGAACGTTATAGATAGATGCGTATGAAGTTCCTATGGGTGTTTTTGTGCTCGTATATATGTATTTACATAGGTTCTCTTTAATATAGGGTATCACTTACCCAACTATAATTAGACATAAGATTTAGGTTATTGGATGAAAATTATCATATTTATTTCACTCCTATAATCCTTGTTATAATCACAGGGGACCTTCTTGATGGCTTCAATAACCACTTGGAACATCATTTAGGTATCTATTTATCAGCGAGGACATGTTTTTTATACAATTTTCTAATTAAATCATGTGTTTCCATATTGAAATAATGAAATTTCATGAAGTTAGAAATGTGAGACAATGGGGCCACCTGAGTTCCTTCTTAAGGATATTGGGAACTCTATACTTGATTTACATATGGTTCCTCTTGAGTAAACTCTATAATATAGCTTGAGAAATTTTGGATCATGGATGATTTATTAGAAGATTTAGTTCCCCTTTGAGGTGTAGCGATGATGTTCCCCTAACAAGACATTCTCCACGATTCCTTGGTATATAAATCAAGGATTAGAGTGTCTTTGAACAACTCTAGAGTCACCCATTTTGTTTAGTGGTCATGTTGTCCATAATGGGGGGATCCATCATGGGTGACTCTCATGTAGATTTCTTAACATCTTTTATATCATCTATATTCTACAATATATGCTGTAGGAAATAATTTTCTAAAATATGGGAGATATTGCTAAAGTATTTTGAAATAGTGGTGGGGCTGGTAACTCCCTATTAGATCTCGACTGTGAAGTGGGCCTACATGTCCTCATATACTCTAAATAATCCCTAGTAGTTTCATGTGTTATGATTACATCTTCATGTATATAATTATTATTTGTATTTTTGATTATATGAACCAATTGAGGGTTAGTAGAGGAGAAAGAGTGATTTTTTTCAGTGCTATGGTAGAGGCATCAGTAGTGGAAATAATGGAAATTTTTTGATCATTTATGGAAGCTCAATTAACACTAGAGGCCATATTTGGTTATTTTGGGAGAAAAACGAATAATATGGGAATATATATTAGTCAATAATTATAAATAATACAAAATTATTGATCAATTAATTTTGTAGGAAAATAATATCATGTTAGGTATATAATTTTAGTATTTCTAATGTTTTCAAATCATCTTTTCATCAAGTTCCAACCTTCCAATGTGAAGAAGAAATTAAAAATTATTTGAAAACTATTTGAATATTATCTATAACATTTAAGTGAATTAGAGTTAATTTCACCTCATGGGGGGTTTATTTTATAATTTTTGAATCTATTAGAGGTTTATTTAATATTAATTAAATTTTTCCCATAAACAATATCAGTTTTTCTAGATCACCTAAAAGTATCATTTGAAAAGTACCCACTATAATGATTTGATAGATCGACATATAGAAAAAATACTAAAATTCAGGTAAATTTTTCATTGATCATGTATATGAGGAACCAATAAATAAATGTGATGTGAGATGAGAACATTGATTTAAAAGTCTTATATTTTGGTGATTGATCTATATAATCCTCATAACAAACTTTTAGACAAACTAGGACATCCTTAACATATTGGTGAAAATTTTTATCCAATATTTAGTGGATATATATTGTTTTCCTTTAAATATTATAAAGAAGAACACGATTGTCCTGACACCAGTGGATTGGGTATAAATCATTATCATATCAACATAAGGTGAATGGATATCGCCAAACAACCACTAGTTTATGGATATATGCTACTGGACTATCGTCAAAGGATAACATTTTAAAAAATAAAGGAAAGATACATTTCATTTGAAATACATTAAAATATGAAGCTGTATGTTTCGTAAAAATATCTAATTAATGAATGAGAAAAATAAAATTATAAGGAAAATATTATAAAAATATTCCTTTCACAATTTCATAATGAAAATAAAAGTTAATCAATAATGAAGTTGGAAGTCATTTCTTGATATCATTTTCTAAGAGTTGAAAATTAAACTTTTATGAAAAAATTATTTTAAAAGATCTATTTCAATAATGGAACCACAAAAATTTAACAACAATGTTCAAAAATGTGGAGTGGATTATAAAAGAAAAAAACAAGAACAATACTATATATATATATATATTCAAATTGGCGTCATTAAATGAGTAATAATGAATCATTTTAAAAATCAGTAATTTTTTAAAAGATAATTTGAAGTAAATATATGGATATCAAAACTATGATGTAATTCTTTTAATGATGGAATATATACATGTAAGATAATAAAATTAAATAGGAATATGATTTTTATAACTGTGTTTCAATTTGATGGTGAAATGAATCCATCAAAGAAGATGTATTGATTTAAAAATCTTCAAAGAAGATTTTATAAGAAATAAATATAAATCCATATTAGAATGAAATAAATTAAAATATAATTCAATAACACGTTAGATTTACCCAAAATATATTAATAAAATTCCATAATAATATTCATAACTCATTGAATTGAAATAATGATAGAAACAACCCTTATAGAACTAGTAAAATTATAATAAAATTAAATTTCCAGAGATAATTTAAAATAGAACATCAAATATCATGAATATAAAAAATTTCATTATAAAATATGTTAAATATGAATTAAGTACATTATATAAAAAATATATACATATAATCCGAATCATGTCTCATAATGGGGAATTTTGAGATGAACTATGAAACTTTTAAAAAGTAGATTAATTTATAGAAATTTAAATTACTATAAAAAGAGGAAATAAAATAAAATATATTCATTGTTTACATATTAATCAAAAAAAAATAGTGGAGTTTTAGAAGATACCATATAACTCAATGAAAAGATAATAATTTAATAAATACTCAAAAAACTTCATTATCTTTCGAATCAAAAGAAAATCCTAAATAAAACATGAGATTGATTTTTTAATGTCATGAATCTCTTTAAAATTATGAAAAAATTAAATGCATTAGTGTTATAAAAAATCACAAATAAAACTAGTGGTGAACATGATACAGATCTCAATGAAGATAAATTTAGATGAGAAAAACTCTAAATTCTTTGGGATTAAAGGAAATAAATGTGTGTGAAGGAAGTTCCATGAAAAGACTTGTAAAATACATGAAATAATAATTAAAAATTAAAATAAAATACTTTTTATTTAATTACTCTATAAAAATTATAATATATATATAACATGAAAACATGCCTCATTGAAGGGAAATTTAGACAGAAACCCTTAACTTTACTCATAAATTCCATAAAAGATCATTAACAATCAACATAAAACAATTTCCATCATTCTTACATATTTTCGAAGCTTTTTCATATTTATTACCTTTTAAAAAATTCATTTATAATCATACCACATAAATATATTACTTAGTTGTAGTTTATTTTCATCATCACATGTTAATAATTTGGTTTTTTTTCTAAAAGTTTCATAATGATGATTTTGGTTATTTTTTTTTGAAAAAAAATTAAATCGTTTAAATAATATTAATGTTACAATAAGATGTTTTTTAAAAAATATGAAATATTTATAATATTGTTCCATAAAATTTTTAGGTACGTTCCTTAATTTCAACACCTCTAATATGCTTGTTTCAAAATAAATTTACCTCATTAAAGGTGGTATCCTAATAATGAGTTAAATATAAGTATAATATTTATAGAACCATAAAATGTTAAAATTTTAATTATTAATATCATATATTATAAGTAATTAATTTTACATACCAATCAATGATAAAAATTTACGGAATCATTCATGTAGGTGGTTAAATCGACCCAAACTAGTACATGTAATAATCAATTGATGAGTATGATTATAATGTGATTTTATTTTTATAATTCCAATATCACAAAAGATATTTAAATCACTGTGTTTCAGTTATCTATGCATTCATATTTTCATTTTATGGAGACTATGAGCATGGTTCGTGAGAATGAACATCATGAAGAGCTTGTTTTAGGTACTTTACTGACATCAAGCGATAAATTTATAATTGTCATCAATAATTTTTAATACTGTAATAATAATATTGATGGAATATATTAATAATTAATTGCATATATATAAATAAAATTTATTTTATAACATTCCATGTATGGTGTTGATAAAAATGAAATATGTCTTCTTTGGAGGTAGTAGCATGCACGTACACATGGACGATGTTTTAATTTTCTAAATAATTGGGTAAGTGATGTATATAATTTTTTTTCATTCCATAATCATATTTATTTTATAAATATAATATTTTAAGATTAAATAAATATTCTATAATATTCTATGAAAGGAGAATAATAAAATTGACATACGTCATTCATGAAAGTGGTAGTCTGTATGTAATCATGAGTAATGATTTAATTTTCCAATGGATAGAAAGGTGGTATAAGATAGTTATGAACGAAAAATTATAAAATTTTAATATAATTTGATATTGATGTAGTTATTTTAGTATGGGTATAATATATTTCGATAAGGGAGATGAATAAATAAATAAATTATAATTAAAAAATAGTGATTGAGAGTTTTTACCTTACTCTATAAGACAACTCCTTAATCAATATTAGAATTGGAATTTTTATGAAAAGGCACTTTATATCAAGTAAGATAGATTTCAGATTTTATTTGGGATGAATTTGGCCAATCAATAAATCTTTTTGTGTGCGGAAAAGTGGGATGGATAGGGGATCTTTTTATAAGTGAGTGTTCTGGCACTTTTGTAAGTAATCATAAAACATTGTTAAAGGAATGTTATTTTCAAATAAAATTATCTTTGAACATTTTCACTAATGTATAGAGTATGGGGATTATTTTTTGGTTATTAATCTATTTAAAAAAACACAATGTATGAGTAATTATAGTAATTTTTCCAAATATTTACGTTTTTACCAGAATTTAATTTTAAAATAGTATGTCATTTATTATCATTGGTATGTTATTTTAGTGTCTAAAAATTATGTTTCTAATATTGAATATTTTTTAAATATAGGATTCCAAATATGAAATATATTTTATAATATTACATTTCTATAATTGCTAAAAATTAATATTAAAATAATAAATGTATAAAGCCTGAATTTTTTTTTAAAAAAAATTGTAACTTATCTTCCAAAATATGAAACATATATTCAAAATATAACATTAATATTTTCAACATTATCATTTTAAATATTAAATACACTTTTGTTCAATAATTTTTTTTAATCATCTATGTCATGCTTTTATCTTAATATGTCCACAAATTTAAAAATATTTATAAAAACAATTTTTTTATAATAGTCACTAAAAATAATCCATTAAAAAATACCATAATTTCTCCATAATCAAATATTTTCCTGATAAGTAAAAAAATTATTCTCATTTTCTCAAATTTGTATTATTTAACATAATAATTGAAAATTTAAATTGAAACGTGTAATATAACTAAATTTATTTTTGTATGAAAATAAATTTTTCAAATATAAAATGTTATTATTATTTCCTATAATTTTATAACTATATTATTGTTAATAAACTATTCATATAAAAATAAATTTTATCATCATTTTGAAATAATATATTTAGTTTCTTGAAAAAAAAACATGGTGCTTAACGGGAAATTTTTTGGAAAATACTTTTATAAACGTAAAATGATCTTATTCATTATTTGACTTCAATAATTTAATTTTATCAATGAATTAGTATTAAAATAATATTCATTATTCTTTATATATGGCTTTTAAAATGACGTTTCTTCAATTTATACATGCTAATTCAAAGACTAAATTATAATTTTTACATTTAATGCATAAAATTTTCTTATACTAAAATATATCATGGTTCATTCTGCTTTGGTGTTTCATGTGAACATGGATTTGAAAAATTTTATGCTTTTAAAAGTGAATTGATACTAAAATGATAGAGTTTTACATAGAGTAGTACGTCCATGTCTAAAAAAGACTCAGTGTTGAGTCTGGTTAAGGATAAACAAACACAAACATCCCTTTATTAGCTTGAAGATTAAATGAATCCATAAGGGTATAAGATTAAGAGTATTTACATCTAATATTCAATGTGTGGCCTTTTATATCGAATATAAAGAAAAAATAATTCATTTAACTAGTGATGGTTATTGCATAAAAATATAATGTAATAGTATCTATGAAAATGATATGGTGGAAGTGGGATGGAATACCCTCTCAAGGCATATCCTATATTTTAACATTCTTCAATTCATTAAGGTTTCCTTATCTAGATAGAGAATGGTCCTTGAAGATATTATAAATCTCTTCACAAAATAATGATTTAATAAGGGAATTGGTAGAATTTTTAGGCCCAGCAAAATAATTTTTAATTCTTATGAATGATTAGTATGCACATCAATAAACCAATGATATAAGAGGATTTTGTTTATTCTTAGAGATCCTCAGTTAACATTACCTAGTTAAAATAGAGACCACTTAGGAAAATAAAGAGACATTAATGTCTGTTCGATTGATAATAGATATCTCTCACAACCCTAACAGATTCCATGTATAGAAGAAATGTTTTAATGGAATGTGAGGTGTCCAGTCTTTTCCAAACATATTGATAAGAGTCCACTTATGAAATTATAAATCCATGGGGAATTATTCACTATATAAAGAAATGGATGTTCATTCATTGAAAATCTATGGTTCCATATTGAAAACTAGGATAATTATAATGGAGGGGAGATATGTCACTCACAATTAATGATCAGAATAATTAAAATAATTTTGATACACAATTGGTAAAGACCATATTTGAAAAACATATTAGATCTTCAAATTATAATATATGATCTAATAATTATGTTAGATGTGTTTCTAATTCAACATCATTATCAGATATTATATGCTCCTTCCTAGGAAATTTTACCATATTACGATGGACATCCTGAATATATTTGGGTGTGATTTCTATCCACCTAATTTTAATTGTCATCAATGTGTAAGTAAATTTAATGATACTAGGGATATGTGGTATTATTATAGGTTTTTTTTCAATATTATTCACATTCATGGTTTCCCATATTCCATAAAAATTATTTTTACCACTTAAAAACTTATTTATAAATTTTGAAAATCCCCATTATTAAAACACATGATATGATGGCCCTTTCTATGCAACTGTGTTTAGAATTTTTATGGTTACAACTAGTTTGATTCACATTCTATAATGATTTAACATGTAACCATTCCCCACCAGAAATATTTCTTTATTTTTCTAGAATATACCCTTCATTATTAAAATTGTATAAAATATTATTTGGTAATCATCATAGTCATGATATTCATAATTTATATCATATTTTACAAATAATATGATCGACGTTCATGTATCCTCTTATTTTGGTATCAAGAAAAACTTGCACAAAATAATTAGATGTTATTCACTACATATTATCTAATAGATCTGTGGTCTCTTTTGTTATAAACATAAAAATTATTCAATAAAAAATGTGGGGAATAATGTTTATATATGATGACCTTTTCATTATGTGTGGTAGGAATATCCTCTCAGAAGGACATCATGTAAGAGAATTTATAAAAGATTCTACTCTTATTTTCTATAAGCATACCAAACGGGTTTTTATATTAAAACAATTATCAAACAAAAATGTAGTTCTCTAATATATATATAATTACCACAATATTTATAATAATTGGATGAAAAATCATTATGTTTGAAATCGATTTTTAGAATATTAGGAATGTGATAATGGTATTATTCTAGAACACATATCCCCATGGTGATCTTTCACACAAAGATATAAAATTTATATGATACTAGATCACGCATATGGGGCACCAATCTATTTTTGTGTATAAATGTATGCGGTTTTTTCTTTTATTAGAACATTAATATTGGTCAATTTTTTATATAATAGATATGTTCTTATGTGATGTTTAGTAAACCATAATACAATGAGATAGTCTCTTAGATGAAGCATCCACCCACTCAGATAAGTTTTAATGAATCCTTTGAGTTAAAGGTTTCAAATATCCTCTTTCTTGTTCTATAACCATCCCATTATGTACAAGTATTCCTATAGAATATAAAATTAAATACAATCCTTCAGACACATCATCAAATCAAGATACACATTAGTATCCTCATAGTTGAATTTTATTATATTGGATATTTGATAATTTTAATCCAATATCTTACAGGGATATCTGAGAGATGTTTTCCCCACTAGTAGTTAAAATTTCTATTACATAAAACTTTTCTTGGATAAAATATTGTTCAATGTTATGCCAATAATTTTATACTAATATTAAAATGTAATATATATTAATTAGTATGGGAATCAATAAATTTTCATTGACATACAAAATATTATTTAATATTTCTCAAAAAATAGGTGAAAACTATTTTCCTTTAGGAATATTTTTCATCCAGATCTTATTGGTGATTATGATTATAGTAGTGAGAGATGTTCCTAGTATATAACACCTATTTAATGTTTTACACCTTTATATCTATATTTATCCAAACATAGATTAAACATACCAACTAATCTCATTCCTCTCATCTGTGAAATTACCTCTGAGGTGGCGGTCTAATTTTATATTTAAATCATTCCTTAAATCAACTATCATGTAATTAGTGGTATTTTTATTTATAGTTATCAGGTTCATGGGTCTAGTTTTTTAACCACTTCCAATAGTGACTACTGATGTCTCTATGTATCAATATGTTTTTATTCACGAATAAATTTTTATTCAATGAAATATTCACTTATTCATGTTTTGATGAAGGAATAAACTAGAGTGATGGTAGGGTTTTTCTATGAATTGGAATTATCACTTCATTAAGATCACTGAATTCATCTTTACATATCCATTACAACAATAAGAAATTTTTATGCTCTTGTTTATAGATAACAATAAGAATTCATTAATTAGATGAATTCAAAAGTTGTAGGTTAGACTTGAAAACTTACACCCTATTTTACATACTCTATGTAGTGTTTTATATATTATATAGAGAAGAAATATCAATTATTTTTTATAAAAGTTTAAAATTGAGAAATTATTATAATTTGCTCGAAGAAAAAAACTGATGAGTAAATGGAATTAAATTTAGTAAATTTTTTATGTTCATAGATTTTATTAGGTTAAATATATAAGTTTTATTTCAACATAAAGAATTATTTTTAGAAATAGTCTTCACAATAATGATATTAATTCATATTAAGTTAGATGAAATTGTGAAATAATTTGAGTTAATAATGAATCATCATGATGATGTTCTTCTATATTGAGAAGATATAATTTCGAAGACTTTATATAATATTTGTTTTTAAAACAATTTATGAGAAATGAAATATGTAAAGTGGTAAAATAAACCATTATACTTCCATATATTTTTGAAATTTAATCAACTATGCAAGAGATCCATGACACCTCATAATTGGATCTATATTGTGTTTCAAATAATAAAATTATTAGGAGATGAATATATTGGTACTAAATGGTGTTCAATACACCAAATGGGATATAGATAAGAAATTTATTATTGTTTAAATGAAAATAATAATTTGAATGGAACCTAATATTTTTGTGAATGATGTCTCAAACCATATTATTCCTACACTTAAAAAATATCAAGGCTGAATCTTCCATATATTCACGTGTAATGTGACACATAAATATTGTAATAAATTCCAATCAACACATGTAAATGTATGTTCTTTTTTCTTCAAAGTTACCATATATGTACATTTTCTACATTTAATGACACAATATTATTATAATGTTTCCAAAAAGTTAAATAGTAATAAGGAAATACACCTAGAGTGAGAAGGAATGATCATCCATGAGTCACCTAAATTCATGAATAAAATATACACATCACTCAATATGTATACCCTATGACAACCCATATATTTAATACACCTTAATTTGCGATTTATTAAGAAATTATTCACTTAATAAAATCCTAATAGATAATTAGGACTATTTTATTATTATATTTAGATATATAGATTAATAACTAGTAACATGGGTAAAACAACATTATCTATTAACTCTAAAATATTCCCTTATTTCCCATCAATATTTTAATACTATATGTGATAAGCTGGGGAGGTACATAAGAAATAGAAGAGAAGTAAAACCTATTAAGGGAAAAATCAAAACATAATATGATGAAAGTAACACATGTTAGTTGAGAGGCATATCATGATGACAAAAGTGTGGTGAGAATCCTAAACATGAACATCAAATCATGACATATGACAATAAAATCAAGGAATTATACGAATGTGGAAACAATAAAATACATGACATCATAATAATAAGTTAACATTAATAACTAATTCATGATAACATTTTGTGATTTGGATAACCACAAGTTCCCCATACATCATATATTATGAGTTAAAAATATTACCCAATTCATTAGTGGGTTATATAATTCTCACCCAACTCATCACACTCATATCATATACATGGATTAGTGTGTCGTATAGATCACACAATATAAGAACACAATTCATTACATTTAATCCAATGGTTAGGGAGTATGGTCTCCATATATGTAATTTCCCAACAATTGAAGGATACTATCTTCTTGGAGAATACCCTTAAAAAGAAACGTGTATGGGTATTCACTACACAAAAGTTAGCATTTAAACTTCACATGATAATTTAGAAAACATAATAGGTGTGCATAATTATTCATGCAAGGATTTAATGAGAGTGAATTGTGGTATCTCATTAATGGTAGATCCTAATGATAGTAAAAGTTATGTGTAAAAATAAATTTGAACAAGAACCAATGAAAATAAAATGTCATGATACAATGTAAGTGCTTGAATAAATAAGAGGAGGAGAGAATCCCTTAGATCAACATAGTTTCAGCTCTGGTAATGGTTATAAAAAGGGGGACTAAGTTATCTATAATTATTAGGATTTCAATTTTAATGTAAAGGTATATTTATAAATGCATTAAAACCTAATATATTAAGACTCAAAAGGCTAAATACCAAGAATGTACTTGAATGAAAAAGTAAAGAGATAGATTTTTTTCCTTGGGATGGTTCTTCTAAAATATTGGGAATATATTCTTAATATCTTGGAAACAAATTTTGATGTATTTAGAGATATAAATGGGGAGAAAATTTATAATCAATTTATTTTATATAAATATTGTTGGAGGTTAGGTCAGAATTTATAGAAAAATAGAGGGGAATTATTTATTAATCTCTAAACTTGGGTTTTGGACTCCTTATAAAATACTAATCAAATCCACAAACATTCCAATTGTTTATTCTCAACATAAAAATCAAATAGAGCTGGTTTTCAAAATTTTATATGGATAATTGTAAAGAGCCAGATTATTCCAGATCATTTTTTATTAATTGTATTGGAATATTATGAGTCTGAAAAAATTGACGATGCGCGCTTCCGAGGCCCGGTGTGCTCAGAATGAAATTCCAATAAAAAATTAGGTACGTTCAGTAAATGCGTGAGCGGTTTTTTCTACCTTTTGAACCAGTTCTCAGAATTGAAATCTGAGGACACCGTTGAACTCACTGTGCCGGTATTTTCTTAAGGAGACCTTCACCTCGACCGCAGTGGATCTAGATTGAATGTTAGTTTTCATGTTTTTTGTGGAAATAAAAATAAAATAAAGGAAAAGTTTTACTTTATTTTAAAACATCTCCTTTTGAATAATGTTGGTGGGGAACACATGAGTTTGAAGCCTCCTATTTGAATTACATTATGAGGACCACCCGAACCCCTCTTAATGTGGGGAAAACCTCCCAACATCAAATAATGAATTTTTCCATCTCTACAATTAATTATTTGATCCATTTAATTTTTGTGCCAAGGTAAATTAATTGTATAAACCTATTTTAATTTATGTTGGATACTCACTTAATTGTGGGGGAATATTGCTGGAAAGGGAGAGGATTTGTAGGGGAGAGATTTTGGAGGAACATTCCATCCAATGAAGAACATCTCCCAACGAAGATCATTCTCCAACGAAGAACGAAGAACCGACCCTAAGCCTGGATCAGAAGCGCCTTGCGGAAGAAATGAACGATGACATTCTTCAACAACTTTGTCTTCTTCCTTGTACCTCCTCCTTCAGAACCTTCATGGTAAGGGTGTGTTTTTTGGATTATTCTCTATTAATTTCTATTATGTTGAATCTTTTTCCCATGATCCGCTTGCTCCCACACTAACATGGAGGGTGCGGGCCAAACAAACATGGCCCAACCACTCCGCAACCTAAGTTGTTTATGATGCGTTATTTGTGATGGAGGAGTACAACAACTGGTGCTGGCGATAGGCGCCGGTAGGGCTCAACAGCGTTGGTCGGCACACCGGCTGGCTGCGGAGATGGTGGTGGCGCAACCGCGCCCCTGATGGAGCACCGCGGCCCGACAGCCGTGGCGGAGCAGAGGTTGTGGTCGGACGCGCATAGAGGAGGTGGTGGCGACGTCCACCGGGCATGAAAGAGATGCGTCCCGAGTCAGTAGTGATGAAGGGAAGGAGGCGGTGGTGTCTGCCCGGAGTGCAAGATCCGCGTCCCAATGCCATGGAGGCGATGGGAGGGTGGACGACAACCGGTGATGGCACGGTGCGCGAATGCGCCGCGTAGAGGAGGCTGGCCAACTAGTCAGCCAGGGCACCGAGCGGACCACCAAACGTGGGCCACACTGTGGGAAAGGTCACACCGTGGGACGGGTCAGACTTGAATCGGCTCAGGTCGGCCCAGGCCGGGTCGGACCAGACCCGGACCCGTTTCAACCCTATTCACTCTTTCGACCATATCTTGAGCTACGAGCGCCCATTTGACGAACCATCTATGCAACCGAAAACCTTGGATCGATATTGTCCTTTTGATATACCCCACTTGATTCTTGGAAAAGATTAGGGTATTGCCGGGTTGGATGGAGCATGAATACAACCAGGCCCCCAGGACTAAAAGGTCAATAACTTACAAAGCGGGTGTCTGATTGACGGACCATATGTTTCATTGAGACCCTGTTTACATGGCGGTCCATTGGGATACATATTCTTGGGACTTCTTGGTAGTCGGAGTATCGACCTATGGATTGAGGAGCGGACCCGCTCGGAATCAAGCGAGCTTAGTGCAGGAACCCTGTAGCTGGATGCAACATGAGAAAGGGATCCTATGTGGGTCTATGCTATGGATCCTACGTGAGTCTATGTTTGGTAGTTCCACATTAATGCTCTATAAGTAATCCATGTGGGACTACTCTAGGATCCTACGTGGGTCTCCTGTACTAGGATCATATGTGGGTCTGATTATAACACCTGAGATTTTTATGAGTAATATTTTTATCATCAAAGGAATCTTTCACTACACAATTGCTTGGCTTACTTTACATGCAATCACGACCTTCCTCGATAGCTTTCGTCGTACGCAATACCGAGTTTCACTAAACAACGATATGCTATTAAAATATTATTAAAACTAGCCGTTACGAATAGTAATAACCACTTTTTGAAATTTTATAAATTTTATTTTTCAAAATGGACTTCATTTTTGGATTCGGAATACCGAAATTAGCCTAGGGTAAAATTTTGGTATTTTTCTAAAAACTTTCAATTTTTGATGAATAGTGAAACCACTAAGTGGTAGGTTAAAAACTGAATTTTGCATAAAACATAATTTTACCACTTCTGTGAATGGAATTTCGAAAATCCGACAGATACGGTTGATATCAGTAAGTAAAATGCGGTTCAATGAGATAAAAATAATTTTTTGGTGAATAGTAACTTTTTACTCTTTTTTACCGCGGTTAATAGTAAATAGGGTAACTAAGGGTAAAAATGATATTACTATTACCCTAACACATGTCCTAATTCTATTGGATAAGTTTAATTCGACCAAAAACAAACTTAGGAATAAAATATGACCATTTAGGACCACTTGGGTTAGATTAGGACATTTATTATTAATTTATTTAAAGAAGGGTTAAAATAGTTAAAATCAAAGTTTAATAAATAAATCAATTTTAATATGGGGTTATACATAAGATAAATTAGACTATAAATATTCATTAGAAATCTAAAAATATTTCCTATATAATGGTATTTTATTTGTAATTTTTAGACATTAAATAATTTAATTTATTTATGACACAATGATGATGCAGTAATTATCTTATTAATGAAATATTGACATAATTGATGTTATAAACACCAAAATAAATGTAATTTGAGACTTTTTATGAATTCCACTAATTTTATAGGTTACTATGATATATTAGTGTTGATTTAATCAACTTGGTTCGAACATATAATTCTGTTATTACTTTCACAAAAATCATATATCAAATAGTGTCAAAATTGACACAAAATAGTTTTTAAATCAATTATTATATTACTAATTGTTATTTTATTCCTAAAAATCTAAGGTTAGTCCAAATGACTTAGATAAGGATATATATATTGATAATAAAGAATTTGGGGTTCGTTTGGCATGTTATAGTATGTTTATTAACCATATAGTGAAAGAAAACAAAAAGACACGGTAAAAGTTAAATTATTTAACTTAGAGTTAAATCTAATTGATAAGGTTGAAATAATACCCTAAAAATGTCTAAATCCTATTGGTTGATAGGATTTAGACCCATCCCCACTTTATCTTCGAAATAAGACCCTTTGGAACCATTATAAACCGATTTTGACTTTAATATAAAATAATATTTTGAGATATTCCTAAGGTGCCCCTCTCCTCCATTATAAAAGGGCACCTCCTCCCCCTCCTCCTCACACCAATTTGAGCACTCAAGCTCGGCCAACCCCTGCCATTTTCTCCTCTCCACTTCCCTAGAATAATCCTAGAGGTCCTGGTCTTCTTCAAAGACCAATATTAGTTCCATAAGTGGAGGATTCAAAGAGGCGTTCCAAAGAAAAGGAGCTTCGGACACGTACAAAGCAAATTAGACCTAAGGTAAGGGATAAATTTGCAATCTCATTTTTATCCGAGATTGCTTATACGTAAGTATTTACTGGGGTTACGTTTATCATCCATGACCATGTTTTCTAAAAATGTTTTTATAAAATGTTTACCATTCTTCCATGAATGTTTAAAGTCATTTTTACCCTTTATTGACTTTTTACCACATTGTATGAATGGAATCTTTCCTTTGGTTACCATATAAGGTACTTTTTTGACTTTTCCGAAAAAAGTACGGGAAGAATGTTTTTTTAAACTTATATGGCATGAATGGATTTTTAAAACATTATTTCCAAGAAGCTTCCTTTATAAGTTTTCAATCAACTTCTTTTATTTTAAAGTTTTATGACATGTTAAGAAAGGAAAAATGTTTTTAAATAAGAAAGGATATTTTCCTCAAGAATGGAGTTCAAGTGTTTTATCAAAATTATTTTCCATCTAAGATAATAAAGGGTTATGTTTTTATCCCTATTATTAAATTGTTTTGATTATGTTGTGATGGAAATATTTTTATGAATTCCTTTATCTTATATGAATTTTTTTATGATGTCATGTTGTTTAAGAAACCCATTTTTATTACATAGGTTACGCTATGATGTATGGTTTATGATTATGTGGCACACATAAGAAAGGATTCATTATAAGATGGGTGGGACCTATATCTTCCTCCAATGCATTGGGTAATGATTTTATATCTCATGAGATAGACATGGCTGGAACGGTAGGTTATACCGATTCAGTGAAACAGGACTGGAACGAGGGTGACTCGGTTCAGAAAGGGACTTTGTCCACTAAGATAGTCTTGGCAATGAGTCATGACTAACAAGAAATGATTTTCCATGATTATGTGTGCATGCCACAAAGTTTCAAGTTTTATGTTATGATTATGGGGATCTCATTTTCACTTCTATGATTTATTTAATGTTAAGATATTATGATCTCTTTTGCAGGTTTTGATTTTCAAAAAGATATGATATGCTTTTTATTTCCTTTATTTTCCCTTGCTGAGCATTTGAGCTCACCCTTTTCTGTTTTCTTTTCCCCAGGTCAGGAAGATGGATATTAAGTAGAATATGCTAAAAGGGACCCTAGATATGATGAAATAAATGGGAGACACTGTAGAAGATTTAAGAACCAGTTGTTTATGTTTCCCAGTTTCTAAAGACACTATACCTATACGGTCCTTTGTGGTTTTGTCATATGTTGTAATAAGTGTGCTTCAATTTTGAAGTATTAACAATGTATGTAAAGTATGGGTCGTTATAGTTGGTATCAGAGGAAAGGTATAGTCATCCTTTGGAAACTAGGATGTGAAAGCCTTAGTAAGAACCATAAGGATAAGTCTAAGAATAGAACACAATCTTAGTGTTTTAGAAATGGCCATGAATAACCTAGGATAAGACCTTAAGTGTGAAATTTCATCCTTGATTATGTGGTTTTCCTATTATAATTAGTGTTTCTCACACTATTCTTCTTGGTTTTAGTCAATGGCTGGAACCTGAAGGAACCGTGTTAATGCGGAATGCGATGGGCAATGCAATGATTGTCCCCCTGAGCAACCAAACGACATGGGAGCTGGAATGAAAAATCTTGTAGCCATGCTCACACAACTTTCTCATTCTATGAATCATGTAGGACTTCCAAATGAGAAAAGGAAGGAGAAACATTCTGTTGAATCCTTCATGAGGCAACGTCCACCTTCTTTCAGTGGGTCTACTGATCCATTAGTTGCTGAACAATGGATTAGTGCTACTGAAAAGATATTTTCAGTTCTTCAATGTTCTGAACATGATAAATTCATTCTAGCAGTGTATCGTTTGGAAGGAGATGCTGATCAATGGTGGAATCTTATTAAGAATACGAGGCAAAGGGATGAAATTGAGTCTATGGGATGGGACGAGTTCAAGAACTTATTTTTCAATAAGTACTTCCCTCGTATTCTCCGAACAAAGATGGGGAAAGAGTTTCTCGAACTGAAGCAAAGGGATGATGAATCTGTTGGTACCTATGAAGCAAATTTTACAAGACTTGCAAGGTACGCTTCTGGTATTATTATCCAACCTGAGAGTAAGATCGATCGATTCTTTAGTGGCTTAAAACCAAGTCTTCGAAGGGCGTTAGCCATAAGGGACTTCAATAGCTACGAGGAAACCATTCGATGTGATCTCAAAGTCAAGATGGAGATTGGAGTAACCCATCAGTCACATGGGTTTGATAAGAAGAGGAAGATGGAATTCAAAGGAAAATCTAAAGAGCACACTGAAAAGAAGATGAGCTTTCCATTATGCTCAAAGTGTGGAAAGAAACATGGAGGGAGTTGTCTTAAAGGGACAAGTAAATGTTTCAAATGTGGAAAGGAAGGTCATCGGGCATTTGAATGCCGCGATAATGGGAAGAAGATGTCTAATGATGCAAAAAAAGGAAGGGATACACAGAATGAACCTACTACACTTCAATGTTTCAAGTGCAAGGAGATGGGGCATTATGCCAATCAATGCCCAAATCCAAGGGTTGATGATGATGGTCAACGTCAACAAAATCTTAAGGCTAAAGACAAAGGAAAGTCACATGCAATTTCTATCAGCGATGTGGAGTACGATAACAAAGTGGTGAAAGGTACAATTACCATCCACTCTAAAGTAGCAAATGTTTTATTTGATTCTGGATCCACCCACTCTTTTATTTCTGAAAAATTTTCTAAGGGTATCACCGTATTACCTCAACAATTAGATGTTGAGTTATCTGTGACAACACCTAATGGCACAACAGTCGCATCAAAATTTTATAATTCTTCTCCGATCAAAGTTTGTGGGAAAGTGCTTCCTGCAAATCTTGTGATCCTTCCTTTAGTGGAATTTGATGTGATTCTTGGCATGGATTGGCTTTCTCTACATGGAGCTCATATCAATTGCCAAAGAAGGGAAGTCACATTTCATATTCCAGATCAATCTACGATCATCTATCGATGCAAGGATGAATATAACCTTCCAGTGGAAATTTCTTCCATCTTATGGGTATTGATTCCACTAAATGAAGGTTATTTATCTCAAATGGTTGGTGAGAAACTCACGATTAAGAATATGCCCATTGTACGGGAGTTTGATGATGTCTTTCCGGAGGAATTACCTGGTCTTCCACGAAATCGTGAAGTTTAGTTTTCAATAGAACTCGTACCAGGTGCTTTGCCTATTCCAAAGACACCTTATAGAATGGCCCCAATTGAGTTGCAGGATTTGAAGAAGCAAATCCAAGAGAATCTTGATAAGGGATTCATACGCCCTAGTGCATCACCTTGGGGAGCACCTGTTCTATTTGTTAAGAAGAAAGATGGATCAATGAGACTCTGCATTGATTATCGAGAACTTAACAAGATCACTATCAAGAACAAATATCCTCTCCCACGCATTGATGACTTATTTGACCAACTACGCGGAGCTCAATACTTTTCCAAGATTGATCTTCGTTCAGGGTATCATCAATTAAGGGTCAAAAGGGAGGATATACCAAAGACGGCTTTCCGTACAAGGTATGGACACTATGAATTTATAGTGATGCCATTTGGTCTTACTAATGCCCCTGCTATCTTCATAGATCTAATGAATAGAGTCTTTAGAGACTATCTTGATCAATTTGTGGTAGTCTTTATAGACGATATTCTTGTCTATTCAAAGAGAAAGGAAGAGCATGAAGATCACTTGAGAATTATGTTGAAGACCCTGAGAAAGGAGAAGCTTTATGCCAAATTTACCAAGTGTGAATTTTGGCTTCAAAAAGTTGCATTTTTGGGTCACATAATCTCAAAAGAGGGGATATCTGTGGATCCAGCAAAAACAGAGGTTATCGAAAGATGGTCAAGACCAACAACAGTAACTGAGATCCGAAGTTTTCTTGGTTTGGCTGGATATTATCGACGTTTTTTAAAAGATTTTTCATGATTATCTAATCCACTCACCAAGTTGACTCGGAAAGGAGTTAAGTTTGTTTGGACAGAGGAATGTGAAGAGAATTTCAAGGAGTTGAAAAGAAGGTTATCCAGTGCACCTGTGCTCACACTGCCTTGTAGTGGAGAAAGGTTTGTGATCTACAGTGATGCATCCAAGAAGGGATTGGGGTGTGTTCTTATGCAAAATGATATGGTGATAGCTTATGCCTCACGACAGTTGAAAATCCATGAGAAAAATTACCCAACACATGATTTGGAGTTGGTTGCGGTAATCATTGCATTAAAGATTTGGAGGCATTACCTTTTTGGTGAAAGGTGTGATATTTATACTGATCATAAAAGTTTAAAGTATATTTTCACACAAAAGGAGTTGAATATGCGTCAAAGAAGATGGTTGGAGCTGATTAATGATTACGACTGCTCAATCCATTACCACCCTGGGGAAGCAAACAAGGTGGCAGATGCATTAAGTCGACAAGACCATGCTAGTTTATCCATGATAAGGATAACAAAAGATCCAATATTTATGGATTTACAAAGGATAGATCTTGGAATTATAGTGGAAGGGGAAAAATCTTTTCTTTCTCAAATGAATGTTCAACCATCTATACATGTGAAGATTAAAGAGGCACATAAAGAAGATGTCGAGTTACAAAAGAAGGTGAGAAATGTTCCTGAATTCAACCTTGATTGTGATGGGATAATAAAGTTCAGGAATCGGGTTTGTGTTCCTCCCATCCCCGAATTAAAGAAGGAGCGGCTGGATGAGGCTCATAGTTCTTCATTCTCTATTCATCCTGGAAGCACGAAGATGTATAGGGACCTGAAAGAGTACTTCTGGTGGGATGGCATGAAAAGAGATGTTACTGAATATGTCTCTCGATGCTTGGTTTGTCAACAAGTTAAAGCTGAGAGACAGAAGTCTAAGGGGATGTTACAACCATTACCCATACCCGAATGGAAATGGGAAAACATTACTATGGACTTTGTCACAGGACTTCCTAAAACATCCAAAGGCAATAATGCTATCTGGGTCATAGTTGATCGTCTTACAAAGTCTGCAAACTTCATTGCTATTAGAGATGATTTCTCTCTGGATCAGCTTGCCAGGATATATGTAAAGGAAGTGGTAAGATTGCATGGAGTACCACTTTCTATTATATCTGATCGGGATCCGAGATTTACCTCGAAGTTCTGGCGATGTCTTCAGCATACTCTGGATACAGAGTTGAGTTTCAGCACTGCTTATCATCCCCAGACAGACGGTCAATCTGAAAGAACAATTCAAACCCTAGAAGATATGTTGAGAGCTTGCTCTATGGATTTTAAAGGAGGTTGGGATCAACACCTACCTTTGGTGGAATTTTCTTATAATAATATCTTTCACTCCAGTATTCAGATGGCTCCTTATGAAGCTCTCTATGGAAAGAAATGCAGGACTCCAACTTGCTGGGATGAAGTTGGAGAAAGAAATCTATTAGGACCTGATCTCGTTGATGAATGACATAAAAGGTCAGATCTATTCAACAACACATAAGAGCAGCTCAGAGTCGACAGAAAAGTTATGCCGACAACTGAAGAAAAGACCTAGAGTTTGAAGTGGGTGATAAAGTGTTCTTACGAATATCTCCCTGGAAGAGGGTTATGAGATTTGGAAAGAAGGGGAAGTTGAGCCCTAGATATATCAGTCCTTTCGAAATACTGGATCGTGTTGCGAAGGTAGCTTACCGATTGGCGCTTCCACCGAATCTCTCTCAAGTTCATGATGTGTTCCATGTATCTCTCCTGAGAAAGTACATACCAGATCCTTCACATGTACTCAGCTCAGAAGTTGTACCACTGTAGCAAGATCTTTCTTATGAAGAACAGCCGATAGAGATTATGGATCGTAGCGAAAAAGTCCTACGAAACAAGACCACTCGCTTGGTGAAAGTTTTATGGAGGAACCACCAACTTGAAGAAGCTATATGGGAGCTTGAGGATATGATGAGGGAGAAGTATCCTCATCTGTTTGTTACAAAGTGACGAATTTCGAGGGCGAAATTCTTTTTAAGGGGGGTAGAATGTAACACCCGAGATTTTTATGAGTAATATTTTTATCATCAAAGGAATCTTTCACTACACACTTGCTTGGCTTACTTTACACGCAATCACTACCTTCCTCGATAGCTTTCGTCGTACGCAATACCGAGTTTCACTAAACAACGATATGCTATTAAAATATTATTAAAACTAGCCGTTATGAATAGTAATTACCACTTTTTGAAATTTTGTAAATTTTATTTTTCAAAATGGACTTCATTTTTGGATTCGGAATACCAAAATTAGCCTAGGGTGAAATTTTGGTATTTTTCTAAAAACTTTCAATTTTTGATGAATAGTGAAACCACTAAGTGGTAGGTTAAAAACTGAATTTTGCATAAAACTTAATTTTACCGCTTCTGTGAATGAAATTTTGAAAATCCGACAGACACAGTTGATATCAGTAAGTAAAATGCGGTTCAATGAGATAAAAATAATTTTTTGGTGAATAGTAACTTTTTACTTTTTTTTACCGCGGTTAATAGTAAATAGGGTAACTAAGGGTAAAAATGATATTACTATTACCCTAACACATGTCCTAATTCCATTGGATAAGTTTAATTCGACAAAAAACAAACTTAGGAATAAAATATTACCATTTAGGCCCACTTGGGTTAGATTAGGACATTTATTATTAATTTATTTAAAGAAGGGTTAAAATAGTTAAAATCAAAGTTTAATAAATAAATAATTTTTAATATGGGGTTATACATAAGATAAATTAGACTATATATATTCATTAGAAATCTAAAAAGATTTCCTATATAATGGTATTTTATTTGTAATTTTTAGACATTAAATAATTTAATTTAATTATGACACAATGATGATGCAGTAATTATCTTATTAATGAAATATTGACATAATTGATGTTATAAACACAAAAATAAATGTAATTTGAGACTTTTTATGAATTCCACTAATTTTCTAGGTTACTATGATATATTAGTGTTGATTTAATAAACTTGGTTCGAACATATAATTCTGTTATGACTTTCACAAAAATCATATATCAAATAGTGTCAAAATTGACACAAAATAGTTTTTAAATCAATTATTATATTACTAATTGTTATTTTATTGCTAAAAATCTAAGGTTCGGCCAAATGACTTAGATAAGGATATATATATTAATAATAAACAATTTGGGGTTCGTTTGGCATGTTATTGTAAGTGTATTAACCATATAGTGAAAGAAAACAAAAAGACACGGTAAAAGTTAAATTATTTAACTTAGAGTTAAATCTAATTGATAAGGTTAAAATAATACCCTAAACTTGTCTAAATCCTATTGGTTGATAGGATTTCGACCCATCCCCACTTTATCTTCTAAATAAGACCCTTTGGAACCATTATAAAACGATTTTGACTTTAATATAAAATAATATTTTGAGATATTCCTAAGGTGCCCCTCTCCTCCCTTATAAAAGGGCACCTCCTCCCCCTCCTCCTCACACCAATTTGAGCACTCAAGCTCGGCCAACCCCTGCCATTTTATCCTCTCCACTTCCCTAGAATAATCCTAGAGGTGCTGGTCTTCTTCAAAGACCAATCTTAGTTCCCTAAGTGGAGGATTCAAAGAGGCGTTCCAAAGAAAAGGAGCTTCGGACACGTACAAAGCAAATTGGACCTAAGGTAAGGGATAAATTTTCAATCTCATTTTTATCCAAGATTTCTTATACGTAAGTATTTACTGGGGTTACGTTTATCATCCATGACCATGTTTTCTAAAAATGTTTTTATAAAATGTTTACCATTCTTCCATGAATGTTTAAAGTCATTTTTACCCTTTATTGACTTTTTACCACATTGTATGAATGAAATCTTTCCTTTGGTTACCATATAAGGTACTTTTTTTAATTTTCAGACAAAAGTACGTGAAGAATGTTTTTTTAACTTATACGACATGAATGTATTTTTAAAATATTATTTCCAAGAAGCTTCCTTTACAAGTTTTCAATCAACTTCTTTTATTTTAAAGTTGTCTGACATGTTAAGAAAGGAAAAATGTTTTTAAAGAAGAAAGGATATTTTCCTCAAGAATGGAGTTCAAGTGTTTTATCAAAATTATTTTCCATCTAAGATAATAAAGGGTTCTGTTTTTATCCCTATTATTAAATTGGTTTGATTATGTTGTGATGGAAATATTTTTATGAATTCCTTTATCTTATATGAATTTTTTTATGATGTCATGTTGTTTAAGAATCCCATTTTTATTACATGGGTTACGCTATGATGTATGGTTTATGATTATGTGGCACACATAAGAAAGGATTCATTATAAGATGGGTGGGACCTATATCTCCCTCCAATGCATTAGGTAAAGATTTTATATCTCATGAGATAGACATGGCTGGAACGGTAGGTTATACCGGTTCAGTGAAACAGGACTGGAACGAGGGTGACTCGGTTCAGAAATGGACTTTGTCCACTAAGATAGTCTTGGAAATGAGTCATGACTAACAAGAAATTATTTTCCATGATTATGTGTGCATGCCACAAAGTTTCAAGTTTTATGTTATGATTATGGGGATCTCATTTTCACTTCTATGATTTATTCCATGTTAAGATATTATGATCTCTTTTGCAGGTTTTGATTTTCAAAAAGATATGATATGATTTTTATTTCCTTTATTTGCCCTTGCTGAGCATTTGAGCTCACCCTTTTATGTTTTCTTTTCCCCAGGCCAGGAAGATGGATATTAAGTAGAATATGCTAAAAGGGACCCTAGATATGATGAAATAAATGGGAGACACTGTAGAAGATTTATGAACCAGTTGTTTATGTTTCCCAGTTTCTAAAGACACTATACCTATACGGTCCTTGGTGGTTTTGTCATATGTTGTAATAAGTGTGCTTCAATTTTGAAGTATTAACAATGTATGTAAAGTATGGGTCGTTATAATGATGAATTAGGATCCTACATGGGTCTGATTATTTAAGATATTATGTGGGTTTGCCACTTAACAGAGTAAGATAATTCAGTAGTTACATCTAATCACTTTTACTACCGTAACTATATTATACCTGTGTGAGTTGAGTCTTTACCTTTGCTGTGAACTTTTGTGTGGCGTACCTTTGTGGTACTTACCTTCGTGGTGACACCTTTGTGGTATTCTTCTGTGTGGCGTTACATATGTGGTACTTACCTTGGTGGTATTAACCTTTTTGGTACTTACCTTCATGGTGATACCTTTGTCGTATTCTTCTTGTGTTGCATTACCTTTGTGTTACTTACCTTTGTGGTGTTACCTTCTTGGTATTCCGTCCATTGTGGGAAAGTTGAGCTTTGGGCTTCGAGTTGGAACTTGTGTTTCCTCATGAATGAGACAGGTATACTAGATAACATATATAACAACCCAAAGTTTCATTAATGGAAATCCCTCTTGATCTAATTAAATGTCTCTTTATGTTTATAAAAAATGTCAACTTCATTGGTTTTATGTTAGTAATTTTGACCGTTGCTAATATAGCCGTTGAACAGTGATCACATGATTAGTATAAATATTGGGCTTTAAGAAATCCATTTTTACATAGACAAAAGAAGCATTGGCCTCATCTAGTAGAATTGCTCCGTACAAAGCCCATTTGTCAGAACTCAGAAAAGAGGTGGCATCTTTGGGCTTCGCCCTTGACCAAGCCCAAGATGAGCTTCATCTTGTCAAGCTCGAACATGACCGTCTACGGGAAAAGTAGAAGTTGATTGAAATTACCACTCGAGCGATGCTATCCGAGCCACCCCAAGAGTCTGTCACCATCGCACACCTTACCCTTAGGTCTTATGTGGCTTTTTTAAGGGGTTATGTAACAAATATGTAGTACTATGTTCATGTACATTACTTTTGTATATAATAATGAATATAATTTCTAGTAATTTTTGATACATTGTAAATGGATTTTAAAGTACAGATGGCGTTTGTAGCTATTATTTAGTTGTGAAATATATTTTATTAAATTAAGGGATTTTTGAATTAAATAATATTTTAATAAAATAATAATAATATTATTAAATTAATTTTTATTAAATATAAATGATCTTATAATTTTATGAATGCAATTAAAATTTTTATTAATGTTTAAAAGCCGTTTCTCTCAAAACCCGTGAATTTTCGATAAATGTCAGTTTTTATTTTAAAAGTAAAAATTAACATATATAGAAAATTATTTAGATAAAATAAATGTTATTTATGGAATCAGGACGTCGAAATTATCCAACGGTGAATTTTTCATAATTTTCTGAGCCAGTCAAATTTTTGGGTAAAAATTAAATACCGTTTAAATATATAATGTGTTTTATGACATCATAATGACCCAATAGTGATGTAATAAAATACTATAATATTCATGTTCGGCCACTATATGTTTTTACATTAAAATAATGTAATTTTGGGTTTGTTTGGCTTACTTTTCAATCCATTAATGGACCCCTCAAGACTTATTCAACACCTTGCCTTTTTAAATTAATTTCCATGGGAGTGTGACTCACCTCCACATAGGAAACCATAATATTTTAAGACGTTCGGAATTTGGCCTTATAAAATAGTTTTTTCCTCTTCCCTTTGCCAAACACCATGGGAAAAAACCATGGGATGGTTTTTGTTTTGGATTAATTTGATATAAGGGGTCCCAAACCTAAATAATAAACAATTCCCTCACCTTTCCTATATAAACCCACCCAAGCTCCCACTTCCTCCTCACTAAAAGCCCTCTATGTTCGTCCAACCTTTTCCGTACTCTCTCTAGAATCCTCCCAAGTTGCCCCAATCTCCCAAGAAGCCTCTCACAAGCCTCTCTCTAGCCTTTGGAAGCACACATCCAAGTAAGGGTTTTTCTTCTTTTCTCGTTTTTGTCCAATTTTCTTTAAGTTGTTTTTCCCTTTTAATTTCAATTATAAATGTTGGGGTATGGTTTTTCACCTACCTAATACTGTCCTCATTATATTTGAATGATGGGAGACCCTTTATCTATCATTAAATGCCTCCCATGTACACCCGTTACTATGCTGAAATTCTGAAAGGAACTCCTCTCTCCTCTTTTACATTCAAGAAATAATTTTGTATTATGAATTTAAATTCCATTACAATTGTTGGGACATGTATCTATATAACCTCATTAATTTCCATTACATGTAAATATGATGAGGAACACCTTTCTCTCTCATTAAACTTTTTTATGTATTCTTATGTCACGTCGTTACGCTGCCAAAATCGCATCGATTTTCTAAGCCAATGTCATTGTCTAGTGAATACCATGCCCATTTATCCATCAATGGTATTCACCTTTATGCACCTTTACTTATTTATTACAAATTATCATGTATGAATTCCACATTCTTTTATTGTGGAATAAATGATTATGTTTTATGAATCCATGTTTTATGATCCATGTGGCACACTTATGCATGAAAAGAAATGTTTAAGAAGGGTGTGACCTTATAGCGCTCCAATGCATTAGGTAAAGTATAGTATCATGATAAGTCATGTGAAATGAGTGTTAAATCATGCTAATTCAAGTGAAACGAGGGTTTACTCATGCTTTATGTGCAATGAGGATTTACTCATGCTCCATGTGCAATGGGCTTTGGCTCATGCTAATTCCATGTTTAGTGTTGTTGCCACATTTCCATGTTATGATTATCATGCTTTATCATGCCTTTATGTTCACGTTTTTCTTAAGCACTATTGATATGCTTATTGTCTAACATGTATTGTACTCCTCAAGTTATTCCATGTGTACTCCCTTACTGGGCTTTATAGCTCACCCTTTTCTTATGCATGTCCTCAGGTTATCCCATGCAATGCTAAGTACAAGGGAATGTAGTGGTCATGTAAAGGATTTTTTCAATAAAGATGTTGTATTTCATGTTTTATGTTTTTATGTAATGATCCTAAGCCCTAAAGACACTAAACCTATCGATATTCTTGTTGTATCAAGTGAAGTTTTTGTAATAAATCATGTGTAAGTTTGTAATAAAAGCAGGGTTTTCATAGTTGGTATTAGAGGATAGGTTTAGTTATTTTTGGGATTAGGAAACCCTAGTAAATCCTTAGAGACAAGACTAAGTATAATAAAAACATCCCTAAGTTTTGGTAAGTATTGAGTAAGTGGTTTATCAGACAAATACATCCCTGTCTTGATAGGAGCAGGTAGAGGCAGCTCTGGCACAAATGTATCATAGGGGTAAAACCCGAAAACACCGCTTTGAGCTAGAATCGAACGGGAACTGGTGCACAAAAATGGGCCTTTCTACACTCTTGGTTATGACACTCCCAGGGGATATGTTTTGATAAATTCACAATCTTAGTATGGACGCTTATTAAGGGAAAAAATGTCCCTAAGAATATATGTCAGAAAGTAGATCATGAAAAGCCTAGATTGAAGCCTATAGACTCATGAGTAAGGAAATAAAAGTTTATTTATAAGTCGTCAACTTTTGTATTTGGATTACTCTTTATGTGTTACCCCTAACATTCCTTTTATTCCAGCCAATGGCCAGTAATAGGAGGACTCGGGCTAACAGTTGATGTGATGATCAGTGTGATGACTGTACTAATGAGATTCCCAATAAAATGGGAGCTGGAATCGTGAACTTTGTCACGCTTCACTCTCAGCTAACTCAAGAATGGAATTGAAACACGGGTCAAGAGGAACGTTCAACCCCCCCTAAGAAAGAACAAGTCGCTATCGAGAGCTTCATGAGACAAAGCCCTCATAATTTTAGTGGATTATCTGATCCCACGATCGATGAACAATGGATCAACTCCATTGAAAAGATCTTCTCCATCCTTCAATGTTCTGAACAAGAGAAGGTACTCTTGGATGCTTATCATATGGAGGGGGAAGCTGATCAATGGTGGACGTTGATCAAAAATACGAAGCTTGAGGAAGAGATTGAGGTGTTGGAATGGAAGGATTTCCAAAAGATGTTTTTCGATAAATATTTTCCGCGCACCCTCAAACATAAGATGGAAAGGGATTTCCTTTCCCTCGAGTAAAAAGATGAAGAATATGTTGGAGCATATGAGGAAAACTTCATAAGGCTTTCATGATACACTTCCGGCTTTGTCGTTACCCCCGAATGCAAGGTTGACCGCTTCTTTGGTGGGCTGAAGCCTAGCTTGCAGAAAGCATTAGCAATCCATGACTTCGACAACTACGAGGAAATTTTCTGATGTGCCATCAAGGTCGAAATGGAGATCGGGGAATCATAGGGGTATCATGGGGACAAGAAGCGTAAGGTGGACTTAAATTCTAGTGGTCCGATGGATAAATCCAACGGTGCTAAGATGATCCAGCACCCCACTTGCCAAAATTGCGGAAAGAAGCACCCTGGAAATTGCCTTAAGGGGACGATAAAATGCTTCAGGTGTGGAAGAGAAGGGCACCTAGCTGTTAACTGTCGGCAAGAACGACCCACGGCTGCGACAGAACAGATGAACGCTCCATTCTAACCTCAATGCATTGTTCAGTGATACAAATGCAAATAACCGGGTCATTTTGCAAATTAGTGCCCTAATCCAAGGGTTATCGGAGGTAACCAACAACCTCCAAGGCAGCAAGGAAGAGCTTTTTCCATCACTTTTTCCGAAGTGAACCCCGACATCGAAGTGGTGACTTGTATGCTAGTTATTCATTCAAGAATAACGAACGTAATTTTTGATTCAGGTTCTACACATTCTTTTATATCTCGAATGTTTAGTAGAACAATCCCAGTACCACCACAAATCATGGAAGTAAAGATGTCGGTGAGTACGGAAAATGGGACAATCATTGCATACAATGAATATAAGTCCTCCCCTATTATAATCTATGGATTGAATTTCCCGGAGAACCTCATCATACTCCCTCTGGTGGAATTTTATGCAATTCTTGGCATGGATTGACTTTTCTTATATAGAGCCAATATAAATTGTCAGGAGAGGGAAATCACCCTCCATATGGAGAATCGACCCCCGATTCATTACAAGTGTCAGGAGGAAGATGAATCTCTTTTAGATCCATCATCTCACGCATGGATATTACTGCCTTATGAGCACGCGTATTTTGCTCAGATGATTGAGTCCAAGGAAGAAACCATCCTTTATGAAATTACTATTGTGAGGGAATTCTCTGAAGTGTTTCCTGAGGAACTTCCTAGTCTTCCTCCAAGAAGAGACGTTGAGTTCACAATTGAACTTATTCTTGGGGCACTACCAATATCCAAGAATCCATATAGAATGGTTGTTGTTAATCTTGAAGAGCTGAAGAAACAACTACAGGAGAATCTGGATAAAGGTTTATACGCCCAAGTTCTTGACCATGGGGTGCACCAGTCCTCTTCTTCAAGAAGAAGGATGGGTCAATGCGGCTCTGCATAGATTATCGTGAACTTAACAAAATCACAATAAAGAACAAGTATCCTCTCCCAAGAATTGATGACTTGTTTGGTCAGCTACGTGGAGCACAATATTTCTCCAAGGTGGACTTGCGGTCGGGATATTATCAAGTAAGGGTGAAGAAGGAAGATGTCCCCAAAACTACTTTTCTTACAAGATACAGGCACTATGAATTCATAGTAATTCCTTTTGGTCTCACCAATGCTCCAGAAATCTTCATGGACTTAATGAATAGGGTCTTTAGAGATTACCTAGACAAATTTTTGGTAGTCTTTATAGATGATATTCTAATATACTCCAAAACCAAGGAGGATCATGAGGAGTATTTAAGAACTGTACTGGAGACTTTGTGCAAGGATAAGCTCTATGAAAATTATAGCAAGTGTGAGTTATGTATGAAGGAAGTCTCATTCTGGGGCCATATCATCAAAATCAATGGGATATCTGTGGATCCCTCCAAAACAGATGCAATTGAGGGATGGATGAGGCCAACATCGGTAACAGATATCCGTATCTTCTTGGGGTTAGCTGGATATTATCGATGATTGGTGAGAAATTTCTCACGATTGTCCAACCCTCTTATCAAGATAACTCAGAATGGAGTAATGTTTTTTGGAGTGATGAATGCGAAGAATGCTTCAAGGATTTGAAAAAGAGGCTTATCACTGCGCTCGTGCTCACTTTACCCACAAGTGGGGAACTTTTTGTGGTTTTCAGTGATGCTTCAATGAAGGGATTAGGTTGTGTGCTGATGCAGAATGATAAAGTGATATCCTATGCCTCAAGATAGTTGAAAATCCATTAGCATAACTATCCAACACATGATCTGGAGTTGGCGGTTGTGATCATTGCCTTGAAAATCTGGCGGCATTATGTCTATGGAGATAAATGTGAGATATATACTGACCACAAGAGTCTTAAATATATATTCACATAGAAAGATCTTAACATGACCCCAGAGAAGATGGATAGAGCTCATAAAGGATTATGACTATTGAATACATTACCACCCTGGGAAAGTGAACAAGGTGGCAGATGCCCTAAGAAGAATGGACCCAGAAATTCCATCAATGATGAGAATTGAGAAGGATCCAATCTTCTTAGACTTGATGAAGATGGATGTGGGAATCATAAAAAAGGGAACATCATAAATCCTTTCACAAATGATTGCTGAACCATCTCTTTTGGAATGGTTAAAGGATGCTCAAAAGGATGATGTGGGAATTCAGGAAAAAGTGGAAGCTATCAAAAAAGGGAAATCCTCAGAGTTTAATGTTAATGAAGAAGAAATTGTGTGGTTTGGGAAAAGACTATGTGTTCCATCAAGTCCGGAGCTGAAGAAGGAACTTTTGGATGATACACATAGTTCAAATTTCACTATTCACCTAGGGAGCACAAAAATGTATCAAGATCTCCGAGAAAACTTTTGGTGGGATAATATGAAGAATGAGATCGCTGAATATACATCAAAGTTCCTTGTGTGTCAGCATGTGAAGGAAGAGAGGCAGAAGTCTAAGGGGATGATGCAACCCTTTCCCATACCATAATGGAAATGGGAGAACATCACCATGGACTTTTTCACCGGACTTCTGGGGACATCCAAAGGCAACAATGCAATCTGCGTTATTGTGGATCGTCTTACAATGACTACACACTTCATTGCTATTCGGGAGGATTTATCATTGGATCAACTGGCACGGTTATATATCAGGTAAGTGGTAAGTTTGCATGGAGTACGACTGTATATTGTGTATGACCGAGATCCAAGATTCACCTCTATGTTTTGGATGAGTCTTCAACATGCTCTGAATACTGAACTAAACATTAGTGTGGCCTATCATCCTCAAACTGATGGCCAATCCGAGCGGACTATCCAAACACTTGAGGATATGTTGAGAGCGTGCTCAATGGACATTAAAGGAGGATGGTATCAACATCTTCCTCTTGTCGAGTTCACTTATAATAACAGTTTCCATTCGAGCATCCAAATGGAACCATATGATGCCCTGTATGGGAAAAGGTGCATAACACCGGCATGTTGGGATGAGTTCGGTGAACGTAAGCTGGTTGGACCAGAAATGGTCGAAGAAATGGTAGAGAATGTGAAAACTATTCAGTAGTATATCAAGGCAGCCAAGATTCGATAGAAGAGTTATGTAGATAATCGTCTATGAGACCTTGAGTTTTAATTTGGTCACATAGTGTTTCTACGTAAATCTCCATGGAAGAAGGTCATGAGGTTTGGAAGGAAAGGGAAGTTAAGTCCAAGGTACATCGGCCCCTTCGAGATTCTTGATCGTGTCGGGGCTGTGGCTTATCAACTAGAACTTCCACCTACTATGGCCAAATTACATGATGTCTTTCATGTATCCCTCTTAAGATAGTACATACCGGACCCATCACATGTACTCTCTTCTGAGGTGGTACAATTGGAAGATGATTTTTCTTATGAGAAGCAACCAGTGAAGATCTTAGATCATAGAGAAAAGGTTCTACGAAATAAGACAATTC
The DNA here is from genome assembly GCA_963277665.1 of Viscum album. NCBI lineage: Eukaryota > Viridiplantae > Streptophyta > Magnoliopsida > Santalales > Viscaceae > Viscum > Viscum album. The sequence goes on from OY728167.1 coordinate 403,713,093, forward strand.
CCCTCATCAAGTTGTTGTGGAGAAACAAAAAGTTTTATGAAGCAACATGGGAATCAAAGGATATGATGAAGCTGAGTTACCCACATTTGTTTTAGTGTGGGAAAAGGAAAATTTCGAGGGCGAAATTTCTTAAGGGGGGAATATTGTAACAACCTAAAGATTCATTAACGGAAATCCCTCTTGATCTAATTAAATGTCTCTATATGTTTATATAAAATGTCAACATCATTGGTTTTATGTTAATAATTTTTACCGTTGCTAATATAGTCATTGAACAATGAACACATTATTAGTATAAATATAGGACTTTAACACATCCAATTCTACTTAGACAAAACAAGCGATGGCCTCGTCCAGTAGAATTGCTCCGTACGAAGCCCATTTGTCAGAGCTTGGAAAAGAGGTGGTGTCTTTGGGCTTCGCACTTGACAAAGCCCAAGCTGAGCTTCATCTTGTCAAGCTCGAACGTGACCGTCTATGGGAAAAGTGGAAGTTGATTGAAATTACCACTCGAGCGATGCTATTCGAGCCACCCCAATAGTCTATCACCATCGCACACCTTACCCTTAGGTCTTATGCGGCTGTTTTAAGAGGTTATGTAACAAATAAGTAGTACTATGTTCATGTACATTATTTTTTTATATAATAATGAATATAATTTCTAGTCATTTTTGATACATTGTAAATAGTTTTTAAAGTACAAATGGTGTTTTTAGTTATTATTTAATTGTGAAATATATTTTATTAAATTAAGTGATTTTTGAATTAAATAATATTTTAATAAAATAATAATAATATTAAATTAATTTTGATTTGATCTTGTAATTTTATGAATGCAATTAAAATTTTTATTATGGTTTGAAAGCCATTTCTGTCAAAACCCGTGAATCTTCGATAAATGTCAGTTTTTATTTTAAAAGTGAAAATTAACATATTTGGAAAATTATTTAGATAAAATAAATGTTATTTCTGGAATCAGGACGTCTAAATTATCCAACGGTGAATTTTTCATAATTTTCTGAGACAATCAAATTTTTTGGGTATAAATTAAATACCGTTTAAATATATAATGTGTTTTATGACATCATAATGACCCAATAGTGATGTAATAAAATACTATAATCATTATGTTCGGCCAATATTTGTTTTAACCTTAAAATAATGTGATTTTGGGTTTTTTTGACTTACTTTTCAAAGCATTAATGGACCCCTCAAGACTTATTCAACACCTTGCCTTTTTAAAATAATTTCCATGGGAGTGTGACTCACCTCCACATAAGCAACCCTAATATTTTAAGAAGATAGGACTTTGGCCTTATAAAATATTTTTTTCCTCTTTCCTTTTCCAAAAACCATGGGCAAAAACCATGGGATGGTTTGTGGTTTGGATTAATTCGATATAAGGGGTCCCAAACCTAAATAATAAAGAATTCCCTCACCTTTCCTATATAAACCCACCCAAGATTCCACATCCTACTCACTCAATGCCCTTGAAAGTCCTCCAACATCTACCCTACTCTCTCTAGAATCCTCCCTAGGTGCCCCAAGCTCCCAAGAATCCTTTCACAAGCCTCTCTCTAGCCTTTGGAAGCACACTTCCAAGTAAGGTTTTTTCTTCCTTTCTCATTTTTGTCCAATTTTCTTTAAGTTGTTCTTCCCTATTAATTTCTGTTATAAATGTTAGGGTATGGTTTCGCACCTCCCTCATACTTCCCTCTTTATATTTGAATGATGGTATACCCTTTCTCTTTCATTAAATGTCTCCCATATACACCTGTTACTACGCTGAAATTCTGAAAGGAACTTCTCTCTCCTCTTTTACATTCAAGCAATACTTTTGTATCTTGAATCTAAAGTCCATTAAAATTGTTGGGACATGTTTCTATATGACCTACTTACTTTCCATTACATGTAAATATGATGAGGAACCCCTTTCTCTCTCATCAACCTTTTTTATGAATTCTTATGTCACGCTGTTATGCTGCTGAAATCGCACCGATTTTCTAAGCCAATGTCATTGTGTAGTGAATACCATGCCCATTTATTCATCAAGGGTATTAACCTTTATGAACCATTAATTATTGATTACAAATTCTCATTTATGAATTCCATATTCCTTTATCGTGGAATAAATGATTTTGTTTTATGAATCCATGTTTTATGATCCATGTGGCACACTTATGCATGAAATGAAATGTTTAAGAAGGGTGCTCCCTTATAGCGCTCCAATGCATTAGGTAATGTATAGTATCATGATACGTCATGTGCAATGAGTGATGGCTCATGCTAATTAAAGTGCAACGAGGGTTTACTCGTGCTTTATGTGCAATTAGGATTTACTAATGCTCCATGTCCAATGGGCTTTGGCTCATGCTAATTCCATGTTAAGTGTTGTTGCCACATTTCCATGTTATGATTATCATGCTTTATGATGACTTTATGTTCACATTTTTCTTATGATCTATTAATATGCCTAATGTCTAACATTTATTTTACTCCTCATGTTATTCCATTTGTACTCCCTTACAGGGCTTTATAGCTCACCCTTTTCTTATGCATGTCCTCAGGTTATCCCATGAAATGCTAAGTACGAGGGAATGTAGTGGTCGTGTAAAGTAAGATTCCAATAAAGATGTTTTATTTCATGTTTTAAGTTTGTATGTAATGATCCTAAGCCCCAAAGACACTAAAACTCTCGATCTTCTTGTTGTATCAAGTGAAGTTTTATGTAATAAATCATGTGTAAGTTTGTAATAAAAGAAGGGTTGTCATAACATAGGTATATATATGGGAATATAGCTAAGTAGGTTTGTGAGTTGATTTCATGATTTGTGGTTTATCCTTTTTGGATTTTGTGAGACCTTTGAGGGTCTCGGGGTCCCTACCGAGTATCATTATACTCACCCCTGAACGGGCTATTCCCACACAATTTTTTGTTTGGTGCAGACGACAGACAACAGTAACTGAGGACTAGGGTACCAGGACTGGAAGCAGCTCAAGGGTGGACCATAAGAGAGGCATGCCATAGATACAACCTTAAGAGAGTTGAAACTACCCTTCAAGTAGGATCCTTGTAGGGTGTTCATAGGAGATGTTCCATTTTACTTTTACTTTTCAGTTTTCTTGTAATTCCTAGTTGGGATTGTATTCTGGACCCTTTTTCTAACTATACACACTCATTTTATTATTCAGTTTATTAATGTATGTATCTTGTTGTGTGCTAGGTTGAATGAGTTTGCATGTTATAAAGGAAATTTCTTTCCAGGTTTATGGAATACGCCTTCGGTGCTAGTCGCCTGCCCCTGGACTATGGAATACGGGCTTGGGGTAGTCAGGGAAAGGGCCTCGGGGGACGGTTCGTGAAAAATTGGAATCAGAGGAGTTGTTTCTACCATAGAACATTATCATATGACCTTTAAACGACAATAGTGTTAAGTGTTATGAGTGTGTTTATCAGTTTAGGGAATCCAGTGTTGGTGTGGCGGCCGACGTATCCAAACTCCAGGACCTTGACTTCTGATTTCTGACTCAGTGCACGAAAAAAATGATTGCATGTGTGTTTTAAAAAGTTCTCTTTGTGATCTCATTAAGTCAGCTCACCAGGTATAACTTATTGACCATTGCGCACCTGTTCCTTTTCTGGATGCCTCTACACAGACAGCCAGCTAGGGTTTTGGGTAGAGTAAGCGTTGATAGGCCATCAAGCGATGAGACCTCAGGGAATAGCCCTTTATCAGTACAAGCACTAGCGGAGGCACCTGCAGTACCATTACCTATTGGGCCACCGATGCCACCATCCCCAGTAGCAGAGGGTGCATGCCAGTTGAGCGCATTACATGAGTTCCAACACTAGAGGCTACTCAGGTTCAGGGGTGAGACAGACCCACATGCGGCTTAGGAGTGGCTGGAGGCCGTGGTGAGAGTCTTCCGACTGGTAGGGACACCAGCTGATCTCATGGCGATCCTTGCCTCTAGTCTTCTATATTCAGTAGCAGGAAAATGGTGGATCGTAATGCTCCAGGTTCACAATAAAGTGACACATCTCTAGGAAGACTTTGAGAGCATGTTTCAGGTAGAGTTTTTCCCAGCGACTCTTCACGCAGTGCATATCTACGAGTTTCTGTATCTACAGCAGGGCAGTATGACTGTGGATTAGTACTCAGTGAGGTTCGCTGAACTCTCATGCTACTCCACTGATATGGTGTGGGACCCATTCTTCAGGGCCTAGACCTTCGAGAAGGGACTCAGGCGGGAGATCATGGCGTCGATGATTTGTCTTAGCATCCCGATGCATGCTGGGGTGTTTGAGCTAGCCCTCTTAGTGGAGAGTTTTCTTGCTGAGTAGTCGCCCGCAGCAAGACCCACCATCAGGCATCACGTAGTGGATTATTCTATAGCTGGGAGCAGACAGATGTCACAGAGGTCCAAGAGGACCAGACCTACAGGTGGATGACTGCAGGATTCAGGGTCAGTTGTGTAGGGCACAAGAGACAGAGCCAGTAATGCAAGGAGTAGGAAGTGTTACGCATGCAGAGGGTAGAGTCACATGGCTTGTGACTGCCCGAACCGTCGTACGGATGATCAAAAGTTGGTCGAAGGAATTCCTAGGAAGAGATAGATGTTCAACTGAGGAGTTCTATAGGGAGCAGGCAGACGTGGCAGAAGAGTTGGTCGTGCAGTTGGTGTTGGGTGATGACTCGATATGTTACCACCACCACCACCAGGTGGTCCACACCAACCACAAGGATTTGGTGGACAAGGGAGAGCTAATCTCTTTGTAACTGAGGCCTATGACCATGGTGATTCGGAAATGATATGAGGTATGATATGTGTCTTATCCACCTTAAATAAAGTACTTATAGACACAGGTTCCAGGAATTATTTAAATTCTACGACCCTCATTTGGATCTCTGATATTCTGACGAAGCTGTTGGCTCGATCTTTATGGATAGAGAATCTTACGGGAGAGGATTTGACGATTACACACTAGTTTCGGTAGTCTGAGCTTACTCTAGGAGGAGAGAGCTTCGACTGGGATCTCCTAGTAGTGATGTCGAGGCCTTTCGACGTCATCTTGGGTATGGCCTAGTTATCTATAGTCCACGCTCATATTGACTATATTAGGCACAAAGTGTGGTGTGTCCACAATTATGGGACTTGTTTTTTTTTTCACCAGCGAGAAGGGAGCCTTTGTAGTACAGGATGGGATTTCTCGGAGGAGGGTGCAGCCGATCACTCATCAGTTGGCTAGGCTCACCCTCGTAGCAGTTGATGTGGAGAGTCCAAGCTATCCTGTAGTGGTGGACCAGTATGTTGATGTTTTACCTGATGATGTGCCGGGTCTACCTCCATGAAGAGTGGTGGACTTTTACATTAATTTGTACCCCCGTATGACACCGATATCTACACCAGCGTATCGGATGCCTCCTGTGGAGCTTCGTGAGCTACGAGTATAGCTAGTGGACTTACAGGGGAAGAGGTTCATCTGGTCCAGTGTTTCTCCTTGGGTAGCCCCTATTTTGTTCTCCAAGAATGCGGATGGGAGATTGAGACTTTTTGTTGACTATCGGTGCCTGAACCAGGTGACCGTGAGAACAAATACCCACACCTGAGGATTGAAAACCTCTTTGATCAGCTGAATAGAGCATAGTGGTTATTGAAGATACACGTCAGATTAGGCTATCACCAGCTCAGAGTACGAGATGAGGATGTGCAGAATACTTATTTTAGATGTAGGTACGACCATTAAGAGTTCATGGTTATTCCATTCTGTGTGACCAATGCTCCAGCAGTTTTCAAGGTACTCAATAATAGGATCATTCATCCACAACTTGATCGCTTTGTTGTAGTCTTCATTGACGACATTCTGATCTACTCGGCTACCGAGGAGGAGCATGCCTATCATTTTCAGATAGTTCTAGACACACTCTAAGAGAACTAGCATTATAGTAATCTCTCAAAGTGCCAGTTCTGGATCTGAGAGGTTCACTTTCTGGGGCATGTCATCTCGGAGGCTGGAGTTGTGGTAGATACAATGAATATTGAGGAGGCACTTTCTTTGGAGCCACCCAGGAGTGTTATGGAGGTACAAAGTTTCCTAGGTTTGGCTGGATACTACCGGAGGTTTGTGCCAGATTTCTACAGAGTTGCAGCACCTTTATCAGTGTTGATGAAGAAGGGGAACCCTTCGTGTGGTTGGAGAAATTCTAGTGGAGTTTTCAAGAGTTGAGGTAGAGACTGACTTGTGCCCCCATGTTGAGGCTTCTAGAGGAGGGAATTGGGTACGTAGTATACTGCGATGCATTAGGGAATGGGATAAAATGTTTCCTGATACAGGAGAAAGAAATTTTCACATATGGCTCTCAACAGTTAAGATAGCATGAGCAGAACTATGATACCAATGACCTAGAGTTCGCAGTAGTGGTCTTCACCATGAAGATGTGTCGAAATTACTTTATGGGTGAACGTTTTATAGTCTACTTTGATCACAAGAGTCTCAGGTATATCTTCTCTGAGAAGGACATGAACCCGAGGAAGCGACATTAGATTGAGTTCCTCCAGGACTATGACTTCGAGATAGTCTATACTTTAGGGAAGGAGAACATTGTAGCAGATGCACATAACAAGAGATCTGGTGTATATATGCTAGGTGAGGCGATGGATTAGCTGGCCGCTTTGGAGATAGCCTTTGTGGAATGAGATGGAGCAGCTTTTCTTTAGTCTCTTACAGTCACTCCCTCACTTCTTCCGCGAGTCAGGGAGGAACAACGTGGGGACACTGACTGCAAGGATCGACGTGTTTAGATATCCACAAGGTAGGAACCTGATCGATTTTCTAAAGGTGGAGAGCACTTCATCCTCTTCAGAGGACGTAAAATGGTACTGGAGTCACTTTGGGAGGAAGTTTTGAGGTAGTTCCACACGTCCCCTCTGGAGGTGTATCCAGGAGTGGCAAAGATGTATCGGGACCTATGACTACAGAACTGGTGGTATGGAATGGAGAAAGTAGTAGAAGAGTTTTTCTCTCGGTGCCTCACTTGTCAGCAACTGAAGGCGAAGCATTAGGCACTAGCGGGCTTAGTTCAGCCTTTAGAGGTCCCATTGTGGATGTTGGAAGTAATATCCATGTACTTCATGAAAGGACTTCCACGTACATCCAGGGGTCATGATTCTATTTGGGTGATCATAGAACGCCTCACCATGTCGGCCCCCTTCCAACCGATTAGAGAGCAGGGTTCAATATGGCGCTTGGGACGCCTCTATTTATAATAGATTGTGCAGCTACATGGAGTGTCTTTGACGATTGTCTCCGATTGTGATGAATGTTTCACTTCCCATCTATGTAATGGGATGTTGGAGGCTTTCGGGACACAACTTTGTTTGAGAACTGCCTTCCATCCTCTAACAGATGGGTAGACTAAGAGGACCATTCAGACCCTCAAGTACATGATGCGTGCTTGCATCCTCGACTTCGGTCATAGCTGGGAGGAACACTTCCCTTGGGTGAGTTTGCAAAGAACAAAAGCTATCACTCCACAATTGGGGTGGTACCATTTGAGGTGTTGTACGACTGACCTTTTAGATAACCTTTGTGCTGGAATGACCCAGGGGAATCAGCACCTATGGGACTAGAGATGGTACGATCTACCATAGAGAAGGTGCAGATTATCCAGGAAAGGATGAAGACTACACAGAGCAGGCAGAAGTCTTATGCTGACAGGATATAGAGACCTATGGATTTCGAGGAAGTTGACCACATCTTTCTACAGGTCTCACCCCAACGAGGTTTGCGGAGATTTGGCGGTGGCGGAACGTTATCTCTGAGGCTCGTCGGACCCTTTCAGGTCCTCAGCAGAGTTGGCGAGGTGGCTTACTGCCTAGTTCTTCCACCTCAGCTGCAACGGGTGCACGACTTCTTCTATGTATCATAGTTAAGGAGATACGTGCATGACCCTTCACACGTCATCGACCACAGGGAGATGGACATCAATGAAGGGGTGAAATTTACGGAGGTTCCATTAGAGATTGAGGATTGAGGGGAGAGGGTCCTTCATGGGCGGTTGATACATCTAATGTGTGTTCTTTGGCAGCATGAGAACATCCAAGAGAGCGCATTGGAGTGGGAGGCTTAGATACATGCCCAGTACCCACACTTGTTTCCTTAGTTTGAGTTATGTCTTACGGGGATGCAAAGCCCTGAGGTGGGGAGAATGTAAAGACCCGGATTTTTCAATGTAATTTTTTTTAATTATATGGGAATATTACGAGTCCACAAAATTTGACGGCGCGCGATTCCGAGGCCCGGTGTGCCTAGAATGAAATTATGAACTTTTTTTAGGTATGTTCAATAAACGCGTGAACAGGTTTTTGTAACTTTTGAACTGGTGGTCGGAATTGACATCTGAGGACACCGTTGAACTCACAGCACCGATATTCACTTAAGGATACCTTCACCTCGACCGTAGTGGGTCGAGAGTGAATGTTCGTTTTCATGTTTTTTGAGGAAATAAAAATAATATAAAGGATATATTTTATATTATTTTAAAACATCTCATTTTGAATTATGGAGGTGGGGACCACCTGAGTTTGAAACCTCCAATTTGAATTAAATGGTGAGGACCACCGAAACCCCTCTTAATGTGGGAAAACCTCCTAAATTCAAATAATTAATTGTGCCAACTCTACAATTAATTATTTAAGCAATTTAATTTTTGTGCCAACATAAATTAATTGTATAGAACTATTTTATTTTATTTTGAATCCTTTATTAATTGTGGGGGAAATTGTTGGAAAGGGAGAGGAGTTGTATGGGAGAGATTTTGGAGGATCATTCTCTCCAACAAAGAACACCTCCAAACGAATATCATTATCTAACGAAGAACGATGAACCAACCCTGAGCCCGGACCATAAGTGCCTTGTGGAAGCAACAAACACTGACATTCTTTAAGGACGTAGTCTTCTTCCTTGTGCCTCCTCCTTTAGAACCTTCAAGGTAGGGGTGTGTTTTTGGATTATTCTCCATTAATTTCTTTTACATTGAATATTTTTCCCACGAACCACTTTCTAACGCTCAAACGTGGCGTGTGCGGGCCAAAAAAACATGGCCCGACTACTCCACAACCTATGTGGTTTATGATGTGTTCTTCGCAACAGAGGAGGATGGAGATCGGTGATGGTGACAGGCGCTGGTAGGGCTCGGGAGTGGCGACTGGCACACCGGCCGATCGCGGAGATGGAGGCAGTGCAACCACACCATCAGTGGAGGGCAGCGGCCCGACGACCGCAGTGTAGAAGAGGCAGCGGCTGGCGCAAGGCCAGCCGCACAAAGAGGAGGAGGCGACGGTGTCTGCTGTGCGTGTAGGAGCAACAGCCTGAGGCTACGACGACGAAGGGGAGGTGGCGGCGGCCTTTTCCAGGACTGCATGAGCCACGGCCCAAGGCCGTGGCAGCGAAGGGAGGGCGCCCAACAGAGCCGGCCTCCAGTGATGGCATGGTGCGTGACTGCGCCACACAGAGGATGCTAGAAAACCAGCCAGCTGGGGTGCTGGGCAGACCGCACAGCGTGGGCTGCACCGTAGGCCGGGTCGCGCTATGGGCTCGGTCGGACACAGTGGGTCGGGCCGCTGAGTGGGCTTGACCGCACCACAGGCCGGGTCACTTCGGCGTTCTGGGCCAGACCTATCGGGTCAGGCCATCCCGAACTGGCTGGGTTCGGCCAAGGCTGGGTCGGACAGGGTCGGACAAGACTCGGACCAGTTTCCACCCTATTCGCTCTTTCAACCATATCTTTAGCTATAGGCGCCCATTTGACAAACCATCTACATCACCCGAAACCTTGGATCGAGATGTTCCTTTTGATATACCCAACTTGAGTCTTGGATAATGTTGGGTTATGACCAGGCTTGATCGAGTACGAATCCAATCAGGCCCCTATGACTAAAAGGATAGTAACTTACAAACCGAGCATCCGATTGATTCACAATATATTGGGTTGAGACCCCTTTTATGTGGCGGCCCATTGGGATACTTATTATTGGGACTTCATGTCAGTTTGAGTATCTACCTATGTCTTGTGGAGTGGACCATCCTAGAATCAAGCGAGCGTAGTGTCAGAACACTGTAGCTGGCTGTAACATGAGAAATGGATCCTATGTGGGTATATGATTTGGGATCCTACATGGGTATATGTTTGAGAGTTCCACATGGATGCGCTCTAGGTAATCCACATGGGACTACTCTAGGATCATACACGGGTCTTCTGTACTAGGGTCCTACATGGTTCGGATGAATTATGATCCTTTGTGGGTCTGCTAATTTAGGATCTTACGTGGGTATGCCTCTTAACAGAGTAAGATGATTCAGTTGTTAAATCTGATCACCTTTACCACTGTACCTATGATATACTTGGTGTGAGATGAGTCTTTACCTTTGTGTTAAACCTTCTGTGTGGTGTACCTTTGTGGTACTTACCTTTATGGTGAAACCTTGGTGGTATTCTTCTGTGTGTCATTACCTATGTGGTACTTACCTTTGTGGTGTTACCATTATGGTACTTACCTTCATGGTTAAATCTTTGTGGTATTATTCTGTGTGGATTTACCTTTGTGCTACTTACCTTTGTGGTGTTGCCTTCGTTTTATTCCTTACTTTGTGGGAATGTTGAGCTTTGGGCTTTGAGTTGGAACTTGTGTTTTCTCATGAATGAGACGGGTATACATGATAACTTTGGTATATGTATGGTCATTTACCTATCAAGGGTTGTAAGTTGATTTCATGATTTTTGGTTGATCCTTTTTGGATTTTTTGAGACCTTTAAGGGTCTCGGGTTCCTTTCTGAGTATCGTTATACTCACTCATGCATGGGCTATGCCCGCACCTTGTTGTGTTTCGTGCAGACGACGGACAACGTTGACTAAGGACAAGAGTACTAAGACTAGAGGCATCTCAGGGTGGACCTTAGACGAGGCATGACGCAGAGACGATCGTACGAGAGCAGTACCTACCCTTTAGGTAGGATCCTCAGCAGGTCTTCACATGAGTTGTTCTAGTTTACTTGTACTTTTTAGTTATTTTGTACTTTCCAATTGGGCTTTTATTCTTGCCCCTTTTTCATACTCTACACACTCTTTTTACTGTTCAGTTTACTTGTGTTCGTATCTTGTTGTTTGCTTTGTTTCATGAGTTTCCAGGTTATAATGGAAATGCCTTCCATGTTTTAGGGAATACGCCTTCGGTGCTAGTCGCCAGCCCATGGCCTATGGAAGGTGGGCTTGGGGTAGTCACAACACGGGCCCCGGGGGATGGGTTGTGACAATAATAAATTAATATATTAACATAATACCATTGGTGTTGTGAAATTGAGTTATTTCATTAAATAATTTATTTTAAAACCGTAAAATATAATAGAGGTTCTAGAGTATTCAAGTATTATAAAATTAATCAAAAAAAATTAAAAAACTACTTTAAAGTGGAAACCTATATTTTTTCATGGATTTACTTTATCACCGTTCTGATATTATGATGTCATAATATAGAACATATATTAATATCATATTTATTTTTTACCCAAAAATACTACTATCTTATAAAACTATAGGAAACAAACGATTGGATAATTTTGATGTGATGATTTCATAATTAATATTTATTTTATCAAAATAGTTTTATAAATATTAGAATTATAAATTTTAAATAAAAATACATATTTACATAAAAATACTAGTTTTTAGGACACTAACAACTTTTTGATCCTTATAAAAATTACATTAGACAACATTAAATTAAATTATCAATTATATTCAAATTAATCTATTTGGAAAATAATATTTTATTAATAGAAATTTAATGCCAAATGTTCTTGAATTTATCAAATTATTTTTTAAATTAAATCTATATATTCCATAAAAATAAAATTTTCATTTACTCATATAAATATAAAATTTTTAATAACCTCATTATATAAAAATATATAAAATAATAACAAAAGGTGATAAATATAATCATTATTTTTATAGAAATAAAACATGAAAATTCATAATACTAGTTTCTAGATGTATTTCTCCTTTTTTCCCTAGCATATTCCCTAAGGGTATGGTGTGTAATGATGGTACATTAATTCAGAGGTTCTATAGACATAGTTTGGGTCATGATCTTTATATGATTGGAATTCTCTTATAAATGGTTTCTCTTAACCTTTAGTAATTAAATTTTATCTTTTTTCAAGAGAAAAGTCTAGTGATTAAATCTCCATTGGAATCTATGATAAATAAGATTTATTTTCACAATCCTATATTTTAAGGCGATCTCTTCTTCCATCCATGTCAATTAGACTATATCATAAATAGTAATAGATATTAATCTTAACTATTAATATATAATAGATATATTATCAATTATTAGGATATTTAGTGGTTATTTAAATATGAAAGGATATATTTTTAAATGGTATAAAATAACCTAAGTAGTTCATGTGTTTTCTATAAATATTTTACTTAATAAGAAGTTTATTCATTCAAAAATGGAAATTTATTTATAAAACATTACTTTGATACATTATTACTCCCATCATAAATTTTTCCCTTGAACATACTTTTTATACTCTAGAGGATATTAGGGTAATTTTATTTTATCACCTCTTCTGGTTCCCATGTTCCTTCCTAAAACATGTGGTTCCTACTTAACACTTTTACTAGGTGAGTTATCGACTATCATAGAACATTATCTATTTAATATAATGTATTCATCAGATTCTCCTCATATGAAAGATTCTTCTCTAATAGTACCACCTATGGATTCAGTTCATCTGTGGGGTTCAGTATGTACCTTCTCAAGATGGATACGTGAAACACATCATATACTTTGGATATGTTATGTGGGAGCTTTTTTTAATAGGACACAGGTCCAATGTGATCAATTATCTCTTAGGGACAATGTATCAGGAACTAATATTTCCATTCTTCCAAAACCTGATTACTTTCTTCCATTGGGATAAAAAAGGAACACCTTATCTCAAGCCTCAAACTCTAAGTCTCATCAATGATTGTATGAATAGATTTCATATCGACCTTATATGTATTTAATATAACATTGATATGAATAAACCTAATCTATCATCTCTTATATAAGATTAGGTCCCATTAGATTTCACTCTCTAACATTATCCTAAAATTTTTGAGTCTGAAACCTCTTCCCAAACAGATCTGTGAATGGTGTCATATGAATGCTAGAATAGAAACTATTGTTATATGATAAATCCAATAGGGGAATATATTGATCCCAATATCCTTGTGAATCCAATGAAAAAGTTCTCATAATATACTTATGGGATTTAATACTTATTTGATATTGGCCATCCGTTTGATCATGATAATTAGTATTTAAGCTCATATCTATATCCAATTCCTACTAAAGGATTCTCCTAAAACTTGAGGTAAACCTCAAGTGTGGATCAGATATAATGGAGATTATAAATTCATTTAGTCTTACCATATCTCTTATAAATATAATCGATAGTTAGTCAAGAGATAAATCTTATTTAATAGAAATGATATATGATGACTTTTTAAGGCTATCAACTACCACCCAAATGATGTTATTTCCATTAAATTTCATGGGGGTGTGGTATGATAAAATCCATACATAGGATTTCCCATTTCCATACAGGTATTTTAAAGGGTTTCATTATCCCCTTATACTTATATATTTTTTTTATTATAGACTAATTTTCATATCAAGCAAAAAATAAAAAAATTTAAATCTCCCTCATCTTTCCTTCCCACCATATGTCTTGATTCATATCTCTATACACTTTAGTGATTCCTATATGAATATAGAAGGATGAGATATGTTCATCATCAAACAGTTCCATATTTTCTATGTTTTTGATCAGACACATATCTGGTATCCAAACCATATAACTCAATATTTAGAAAATATCAACTCCAAAATATTTTCTACCTTTTTCTGTAGCTCCACATCACCTTTTTGGTTATACACGTTCCTCTCAAGAAAATATGGATGGGATGTTATTTTTGAATTATAGGATGAATATCATTTTATTATTCCTATATCCATCCTTTGAATTTCGATGTTGATTGTATCCCTATAAATAAACATCATGTATAGGGTTACATGATAATCTCTACTCAGAGCATACACAAATTTTGTCACCTTTCTAGGATGGTAATGGATTGAACAATCATTATCGTTAATCATTTTTATCTAACTGTTCTTGTTAATATTGAGATCATTTTGTGTGAATATATTATTGAGGATTTTATGATTCACATATATTTATGTCACACTTTTCCCCATAGGGACAATTTCACCAAATAGTCAGTGCATAGACCATTACATCCAATTACAAATTATGTGATTGGTAGTTTTTCTCAGGAATCTTAAATTCCTTAGAGTCATGGTCTATCACCTTGTCTTATTTCATTATTACACAACCCAATTCCTTTTTGGACACATAATTATAGATCAAAATTCATTTCCCAATGGTGGATAATGTGATAATAGGTGAAATGATTAGAGTATTATTTAACTCTCTAAATCTCTCTACATATTCTTCAATCTAGAAAAAACATCACACCTTTCAAAGTTATCATGATTAGTAGGATTGAAAATAATGAGATGTTTCTAAAAAATAGAGTATGGTTCCCATATAGTGTAAGGAAACTATGTATCTCCTTCATATATGTTGGTCTGAGACATCTTTCAATTGCCGCTTTTTTTATGGATCCACAATTATCAAATTTTCAGTGATAACATGCCCCAAAAATATTACTTACACTTTCAAAATCTCTCATTTTTGAAATTTTCATATAAATGTTCCTTTAAAAATGTATTTAACATAGAATTTAAATGATCATCATGTTCTTACATGAGTTAAGAGTAGATAACAATATCATCTTTTTAGACAATAATAAAATTTTAGTGGAAATTTTTAAAGAATATATTCATTATATAGAGGAAGATAGTTGTAGCATTATTGAGTCTAAATGTAATCACTATGAAATCATAGTGCACGTACCCTGTATGAAAATCATTCTTGGTTAATATATTCCTTCTTTACCTTTTCAAAACAATATCCTGAACGAACATACCACTTAGAGAAGTATTGGACTCCATGTATTTGATTTAACATGTCATCAATCCATGATAAAGGACACTTGTTATTAATTTTGATATTTTTATGATCACAATAACTAATACAGAGGCTCATTGACCCATCTTTCTTCAAGAAAAAAGGATCGGTGGACCCCATGATAAAGCACATGGTTTTATAATCCCATTATCCATATTCTATTTTAGTTTATATTTAAAAACATACAGTTCAACATTGGCCATTCTGTATGGAATCTATGGTATTGGACGAGCTCCAACTATGATCTTGATTGAGAACTCAACCACTTAGTTTGGTGAAAGACCAATAAATTATTTTTGGAAAAAAAATTATTATACCTTCACAAAGGGAATTTCATCAAGGTTGATCTATTCCCCAGTATAAATCATTTGATCTAGACACTCTTTTCACTAATGTAATAATATCTTTTATTGAGATGATGATTCCAACGGAGATTTATCCTCCTCATAGAACTTACAAATAATCAATGGAAAATTTCCAATATAGAGGTTTATTTCTATCTCTCAAAAATTTATATTGGATATATATAAGTAAATCCAATACATGACATAAATATTATAGAATTCATATAAAGGAAGCATCATAAGGTTTGGGGGGAAACACATCCCACAAATATTGAAAAAGGAGAAGTTATATAATTGGGATGCAATAATTTTTTAATCTTTAATTTTCACTCATATCTCCACTACCAGGTCTTGTGGTGTTTTTTTAATAGTTATAGTAATATTTCATGATATGGAATAATGTATAAAACTATATTCAGAAAGGAAATTTTATTTTCAATAATGGATGATAATCTTATATTTCATTATTTTATTCTAGTTCTATTCATTTAATTCATGATAAATAGAATTTGGAATGATAATCTTAAAATATTTAAACACATAAAAGGGAAACTATGACCATTTGTGGGATAAATCAAAAAAGATATAAATTTATTGACATGTGAATTTATGAATTTCAATCAAAATTATATATTGTCTATTCCAAAACATAAATATTTATTTTAATTTCTTATCCACTTTATAATGGATGGTAAACATCTTGTGGATTTACCAAATAATATCCCCCATGGGTGTCAATATAGCCGTGTATAAAATCCTCTTTGTTTATTGATAGGTCAAGATCAAGTTAGTACCCAATGTGCCATTTTTTGGGGTGTTTACCCCACGATATGATTTTTATGGAGAAACATCCAATTTTATTATCGACAAAGTGATTTTTTTTAAATCAACATATTTTGTACTTCACTAAAATTTAAGGATGATTTATTATGTTTATTCTAATCCATAAATATTTTACTATGTTTTTCTGATCCCAATCATTGCAAAATAACTTGACCTTACTCAAACACTGACTATGACAAACCAAATATTTAATACAAATTAATTAACGATTTATTACATAAATATACACTTAATATAATCACAAAATGAAAAGAGGTATACTGTGTGTTGGTAATTAGATACATAGAACAATATCATGAACCATGGGTACAAAGATAGTGTAACACCCCAAGCTTCTACGGTACGCTTCTCTTTGAATAATGTGATAGCGTGTGTTGTACGCAACACCGAGTTCTAACAACCAATCAAACTAGCCGTTATGAATAGTAATACCTAATTTTTGAAATTATATATATTTTATATTTCAAAATGGACTTCATTTTTGGATTCGGAATATCGAATTTAGCCTAAGGTAAAATTTTGGTACTTTTCGGATAACTTTCATATTTTGATGAATAGTGAAAATTACTAAATTTTAATTAAAAACAACTTTTTTAATAAAAATAATTAATAGTGATAAATTATGAATTTTAGTGGTTTTAAAGTATATTTAGAATATATTTTTACCATTTAATATAATTTTGGTCATTGGACATAATTTTACAATTAAACCGAACATAAACAAGTGTCAATCTTTTGATAGTTATCTCTTAAAAACACGCTTTTTGTTTTGACAGCGGGAATTAATTTTAAATTAATTTCTGCCACTTCTGTGTTTTGAATTTAGAAAAATGGATTCCATATTTGGAATCAGGATGTCCAAATTGTGTAAATAGGTAACTTTTATTTTTAGACATTTTGAATAATTACTATGGTAAATATTTTATTTACCATGGTTAAGGGTAAATATGGTAAATAAGGGTTAAAAAATAATATTATAATAATATTAAATTACCCTAAAACGTTTCCTAGTCTTATTGGTTGATACATGTTCGACCATGGGCATCTTTGGGTCGATTTGGGGACCCCATTGTGCTACTTGTAGTGATAGGGACACTTTTTTTTAATTAAGTTAAAATGAATACAAAAATGACACAAGCATATATCTTTTAGAAAAACAATTATTACATAGGGTAATATATGTTGGATTTTAGATTATAAATATTAATTAGAAAGATAAAAATATTTCCTACATAATGATATTTTATTTATAATTTTTATACATTAAATAATATATTTTATTTATGACACAAGGATGATGTAGTAATTACAAAAATAGTGAAAAATTAAATTAATTGATATTATAAATACCCAAAAAAATATAATATGAAACTTTTAATGAATTAAACAAATTTTCTAGGATAATATGATATATTAGGATTTATTTAATTGACTTTTTGAGAAGTAATCAATCTGTTATGAGTTTCAAAAAAATCAACTATTGAATAGTGTCAAAATTGACATAAAAGAGTTCTTAAAACAAATATTATATTAGTAATTGATATTAAATTCTTAAAAATCTAAGGTTCGGCCAAGAGACTTATATCATGATATTTTAATCATTAATGGACCACTTGGGGGTCTCTTGGATGTATGTTGTATGTTTATTAACCATATTATATAAAAATACAAAGAGACATTGTAAAAGTGAAACTAATTAACTTAGAGTTAATACTTAAAGATAAGGTTAATATAAGTACCCAAACCTGTCTAAATTATATTGGTTGAGTTGTTTTAGACCCATTACCACCTTAAAATTTAAATAATCAACTTTGGAGCCATTAGAAACCGAATATGAATTTATTATAAATTAATATTTCTAGCTTTTCCAAAGGTGCCCCTCACCCCTCTTATAAAAGGGCACTCCTCCTTCTCATTTCTTCACACCTTCAAAGCCTTTTGGTTCGGCCAAACTCTGCCCAAATACTCTCCCAACTTCCCTCACTACAACCTAGGGGAATTAGTTTGATCAGAAAGCCAACCTAAAGATCCCTTTTGATCAAATCAAAAGGAAGAACCCGAAGAAGAGGTAATGATTTCACCACCCTTTTCCAAGTTCATTTCTTCTTCCACTTCTTCTTCCTTTGTTGTCACCATTCTAAAATAATAACTCCAGTATCATTTATATACTGTGATGTTATTATAAATATGGTACAACCATATTCATTATTCTATCCACCCTTTGAATAACATGTCACCATACGTGCGTACGTACGGCTTACCGTCTCCACGTTGTGGGGTAATTGTTATTAAATATAATATTATTTGGATGGGTATAATAATGATGTGTAACTCATGTAAATAATAAATATAACATGTTAATGATTCTGTATATATGATATACCATCCATTTATATATTATTTTAATATCAAAAGAATGATATTGTCGCTCGTGCGTACGTACGGACTACCGTCTCCACGAATGCGATGAGATTCATTCTCCATCGTATCCATTCAAGTATAATTATAATTTTATGATTTAAAAATGATGTTTAAAGACTTGATATCATCCTGGATATGAATAATATACATCCTATCCTTTATAAACATGTCTTACGTAACAAAACATATAAAAGAAAACAAGTAAGTTCACACCCGAAACAACGATAATACTAAGATATTATTATCAAATCAATATTAAAAGATCATATATGATATCATAATAATGTATATGATTCTTGTATAATTTAATAACAATTATTTCACCATTATACAGGAGGTTAACCTACCCCAACCAAGGAAAAGTACAAGGTAAGGGTTATTTCACAATCTCTTCATTATCCGAGGTTGTTTATACGTAATAATCTACTGGGATCTCTTTATCATCCACATCCATGTTTCTTCAAAATGTATTTCAAAACATTTTTTATTATTTACAAGAACATGGGTTAAAGTCATTTATACCCTTGTTTGACTTTTTATAAGAGGAATCTTTCCATCGTTTTCAAAACAAGGTCCTTTTTAACCTTTTCGACATAATTAAGGTAAGAATGTTTTTTTAAAGTATACGGCGAGTGCGGTTATTTTACGCCGTTATAAAATATTCAAATCTTTCCTTACAAGCTTATAAGAATATTTTCAAGAAAATGTTTTATTTTATATGTCTCTTAAATGATTTCAAAAATAGAAAGAGATATTTCTCTAAAAAGTGTTTTGATTTCATCTATGTCAACATCCTTTGATGGATTTTACGCTTATTTGAAGTTGATTTATTATGATACAAAACTTTTATATTGTATTGAAGGTTTTGTGATATGTTTGACTGTGGATGTGCTATTTTTATACCATTAATAGTTTATGGTGAAATTATTGACATTTCGTATGCTAGTTTTAATACGAATGTTTATGTTATGTTTAAAACTTTTCATATAGGAATGCATTGGACTTAATATGTGACGGGTGGAGCCCGCTATAGCTCCTCGATGCATCGGTAGGTCTCATGAGACAAACTAGTGTCTTGGCACAAGGCCTTGGCAAAATCTTATTTGTATTCTTGGCACGAGGCCTTGGCTATGTGGTTATGATAGTCTGGAATTATGCATTCCATCATTATGAAAGTGGTTATTGATATTGCATGTGATTATTCGATTAGTAGAATATCCATGTGAACAAGTAAATGGCATTATTTCTTTTTTACTTTTGCCATACGATGTTGAAGTTCAAGTTTGAAAGGATTTTGTTTTAGTTATACATTGCCTTAAATGTTTATTCTTGTTTATGAAAGTTTCCGCTATATTGTTATCCTTACTGGGCATTTGAGCTCACCCCTTTTCTATGTTTTATTTTTCCCAGGAATTGAAGAAGTAAATTATGAATGACCTGTAGGGATATTATGTGGGGATATGAGTGTGGTTTATGGAGACAATATGTTTTTGTAGTAGTTTTTCATTTTATGATGTAATGTAAGACTTATGAATATATCTAGTGTTTCCAAGGATACTAAACCAATCGGCCTTTCGAGATTTGATCTTTCTTGTGATCATGCCAATGTTATGTAATAATGCACCGACTCTGGGTAACTAGGGTCGGGGCGTTACAGTTGGTATCCGAGGCAGGTTTAGTACAAACCTTGGAAGCTAGATTTAGATAAAATCTGATTAGAGCACGTGGACCTAAGATGAACTTTGAGGATTAGTATAGAAGAAATTCCTAGAATTTTGGTATTGTAGAGATTTTGGGAGTTTTCCGAGCAATACATCCCTGTCTGGATACGAGCAGGTAGAGTCGGCTCTGGCACAGATGTACCTAGGGGTAAAACCCGAAAACACCACTTTGAGCGAGACTCGAACGGGAACTGGTGCACGAAAACCGGCCTTGTTGCACTCTTGGTTACGACAGTCCCGGAGGATATGCTTAGGATAACTCTCATTTTCTTTACAAATCATTATGAAGGGTTTATGAGTATATACTTCCTCCAAGAAAACATTTTTATGATTATGGATTATATCCATAAATAGTTCAATTTATGTTAAGTGTTTTATAAGTATGGGATTATGTATTTTGATTCATAAACTGATCTAGTTTATGCCATTGTTTGGAAATGGCGCCTAGTGGAAGAAATGGAAACCGTATCAATGAACGCACTCCATGTAGGGATTTCCCTCCTGCTCAAGATAATTATAGTGGGACTGGTGATGCAACTGGTGCCGATCCGCTAATCACCATACTGGGACAACTTACTCAGGTTATGAATAATAACCTTACCCGTATGGAGCACCCTGATCCACAACGTGGAGGATCAATGTTAGATCGATTCATGAGGCAAAAACCACCAACGTTCAATGGGAGTACAAATCCCTTAGTAGCTGATCAATGGATAAATTCCCTAGAGAAAATATTTCAGGCTTTAGGGAGTAGTGAAAGGGAAAAAGTTATCATGGCAGTTTACCGCCTCACTGGAGATGCTGATCAATGGTGGTCATTAATTCAAAATATGAAGGAAGATGATGAAGTATCAAATATGGAATAGAGGGAGTTCAAAGGTCTGTTTTTAGAAAAATACTTTCCTCGCGACCATCAAGCAGATATGGAAAGACAATTTCTAAGTCTGGGACAGAAGGAGGATGAGAATGTCACAAAGTATGAGGCTAACTTTACAAGGTTAGCAAGGTACGTTGGTGATTATATACGTAACCAAAGAAGTAAGATTGATCGTTTCTTTGATGGGTTAAAACCATTTCTCTGTCGAGCATTAGTCTCACAATCCTTTTCATCGTACGAAGACATTGTCTCATGTGCTATCAAGACCGAAAAGGAATTCTCTAAGTCTTATGACTTTAAAGTAAAGCAAGAGAAGAAGAGACCTGCTAATCAATCTGGGAATGGAAATAAGGGGAAGAAGGGAAAGGTTGAATATCCATCTTGTGGTAAATGCGGGAAGAAACATCCTGGTACTTGCTTGAAGGGAATGGGAGTCTGTTACAAGTGTGGTGAAAAAGGCCACCAAGCTCGTGATTGCAAGGGGAAGAAGGAAGCTACCAACGTTTAGTGCTACAATTGCAGGGAGATGGGGCATTATGCAAATGCATGTCCTAAGCGTCAGAAGAACTTACCTCAGAAAAGGCCAAGGGATCAAGGCCAGGCTTATGCTATCACTACTGCTGAGGTAGAAGCTCCGAAAGACGTGGTGGCAGGTAATTTAATGGTTTCCTCAAGTTTAGAAAATGAATTATTTGACTCTGGATCGTCACATTGTTTCATATATTCCCAGTTTGCTAAGAAAATTAGATATTTACAATTTGATTTAATAAGGGAGTTGTCAATTAAAACTCCTAAGGGAAGTATCTTTGCAACAAATTTTTGTGAATCAGTCCCCATTAGAGCACACAAATGTTCGTTATCTGATGATCTCATCGTCATACCTATGATTGAGTTTGATATAATCCTCAGTATGGATTGGCTTTTGGACTATGATGCAAAGATTTATTGTAAGAAGAAAGAGGTTACGATTCTTGATGATAATGATAAGGAACACCTTATCTTTAGAGCAGAATCGTCACCACCTAATTCTTATTTAGATCCACCCCCAGTAGCTCAACTTAATTCAATTATTGGGGAGGAAGAGAATGAAATAACTATCGGTGAGGAAAGGAATGTTCAAATAGAGGATGTACCTATTGTGAAATAATTTTTAGATGTATTTCCAGACGATTTACCTGGACATCCTCCAGAATGAGAAGTTGAGTTTTCCATTGATTTGATTCCTGGATCAAGGCCTATATCGAAGACCCCTTATAGAATGGACACTGTAGAATTAGTTTAACTAAAGAAACAACTAGAGGAATTGAGTAATAAAGGATTTATTCGCCCTAGTGTTTCTCCATGGGGAGCCCCTGTTCTTTTTGTTAAAAAGAAAGATGGATCTATGAGGTAATGTATCGACTACATGGAGATCAATGCTATAACGATAAAGAACAAGTATCCCCTACCTCGCATTGATGATTTATTTGACCAACTGCATGGAGATCAATACTTTTCAAAGATTGACCTTCGATCTGGATACCATCAGTTGTGTGTGAAGAAGGAAGACATTCCGAAGACAGCATTTCGAACCAGGTATGGGCATTACGAGTTTACTGTAATGCCGTTTGGATTGACTAATGCACCCTCTGTATTCATGGATCTGATGAATAGAGTTTTCAAGGAGTATCTCGATGAATTTGTGGTGGTATTTATTGATGATATTTTGGTATACTCCAAAACCTACGAAGATCATGAAAATCACTTGCGCATTATCTTGAAGACTCTGAGGAGGCATGAATTATATGGGAAGTTTAGCAAGTGCGAATTCTGGATTCAGGAGATTTCTTTTCTTGGCCATATTGTCTCTAAAGATGGAATCTCTGTTGATCCTTCTAAGACCAAGGCAATCCAAGAATGGCCAGCACCTACGAGTATAACTGAGGTACGTAGTTTTATTGGTTTGGCAAGTTATTATCGACGTTTCGTCCAAAATTTTGCCTAATTGGCTAACCCATTAACGAAGCTCACACGTAAAGGGGTTAAATTTGTTTGGACAAAATATTGTGAAGAATGTTTTGAAGAAATGAAGAAAATATTAGTCAATGCTCCTATATTAACTCTACCATCGGGGAATGATGGGTTCGTTATTTATAGGGATGCATCAAAGAAAGGACTTGGTTGTGTCCTTGTGCAGAATGATAGAGTTATTGCCTATGCATCACGACAGTTGAAAATTCATGAAAAAAACTATCCTACTCATGATCTCGAGTTAGCAGCTGTGATCTTTGCTTTGAAGATATGGAGGCACTACCTCTATGGTGAAAAATGTGATATTTATACTGATCACAAGAGTTTGAAGTATATTTTCTCACAAAAAGAACTCAACATGAGGCAAAGGAGATGGCTTAAATTACACAAGGATTATGATTGCACGATACACTACCACCCGGGGAATGCAAACAAGGTGGCAGATGATTTGAGTAGAAAAGACCATGGAGTTTTGAACAATATGAGAATTGAAATGGATCCAATTTTCATGGATCTAGTGAAGATGGACATGGGAATAACCAGGGAAGGTGAAACATCAATGATTTTTCAAATGGTTGCCAAACCATCTTTACTAGAAAGGATTAAGAGTTCTCAGACCGATGATGAAGAATTTCAAAAGAAGATTAAAGCTGTGAATGATGGGAGATTGAGAGACTTTGTGTATGAAGATGGAATTTTGAAATTTGGGAAGGGACTTTGTGTTCCCGATATACCTGATCTAAAAAGAGAATTGCTGGATGATGCTCATAGTTCCAATTTCTCTATACACCGTGGGAGCACCAAAATGTATAGAGATTTGAAGGAACATTTTTGGTGGGACAACATGAAGAGGTAGATTGTTGATTTTTTGTCAAGATGTATGGTTTGTCAACAAGTGAAAGCTGGAAGGAAACAGCCTGGGGGAGTCATGCAACCTCTTCCCATACCAGAGTGGAAATGGGACAATATTACGATGGACTTTGTCATGGGGCTACCAAAGACTCCTAGAAGGAACGATGAAATATGGGTTATTGTTGATCGTCTTACCAAGTCAGCACATTTTCTTGCTATAAGAGAAGATCTACCCCTTGAACGTCTAGCAAGACTATATATTAATGAATTTGTGAGACTTCATGGAGTACCCCTATCGATTGTTTCTGATCGTGATCCCCGTTTTACTTCAAGATTTTGGAAAATTCTTCAGAAATACCTGGATACTGAACTTCATTTGAGCACTGCTTACCACCCTCAGACAGATGGACAATCAGAACAGACTATTCAGACCTTAGAAGACATGTTGAGATCTTTCTCACTTGACTTTCAGGGTATGTGGGATCAATATTTACCACTGGTAGAATTTTCCTATAACAATAGCTTCCATTCGAGTATTCAGATGGCACCATATGAAGCGTTATACGGAAAGAGATGTCGTACACCAACCTGTTGGGATGACGTTGGTGAAAGAAAACTTGTATTCCCAGAACTTGTGGAGGAAACGATGGAAAAGGTGAAGGTAATCCAAAATCACATCAAAGCAGCTCAAAGTAGGCAGAAGAGCTATGCCGATAATTGAAGGAAGGATTTGGAATTTCAAGTCGGTGATCATGTTTTCCTGAAGGTATCTCCATGGAAGGGAGTCATACATTTTGGTAAGAAAGGTAAATTGAGTCCCAGGTACATCGGACCTTTCGAAATTCTAGAACGAATTGGGTCTGTAGCTTACCGATTGGCAATGCCGCCAAGTCTCTCCAAAGTTCACGATGTGTTCCACGTATCTCTGTTGAGGAAATACATTCTTAACCCAACTCATGTACTCACCTGTGAGGAATTAGAACTGGAACCCGATCTTTCCTATTGTGAAGAGCCCTTCAGGATTCTTGATACGAGAGAACAAGTACTGAGAAACCGGACGACGCGTCTGGTAAAAGTTTTGTGGAGAAACCATAAGATGGAAGAGGCAACGTGGGAACCCGAGGAACTTATGATGAAGAACCACCCGAGTCTTTTCATGCGATAGTATTCTAGAAATTTCGAGGACGAAATTATTTGAAGGAGGGGAGAATGTAATACCCCAAGCTTCTACGGTACGCTTCTCTTTGAATAATGCGATAGCGTGTGTTGTACGCAACACCGACTTCTAACAACCAATCAAACAAGCCGTTATGAATAGTAATACATACTTTTTGAAATTATATATATTTTATATTTCAAAATGGACTTCATTTTTGGATTCAGAATATCGAATTTAGCCTACGGTAAAATTTTGGTACTTTTCGGATAACTTTCATATTTTGATGAATAGTGAAAATTACTAAATTTTAATTAAAAACAACTTTTTTAATCAAAATAATTAATAGTGATAAATTATGAATTTTAGTGGTTTTAAAGTATATTTAGAATATATTTTTACCATTTAATATAATGTTGGTCATTGGACATAATTTTACAATTAAACCGAACATAAACAAGTGTCAATCTTTTGATAGTTATCTCTTAAAAACACACTTTTTTGTTTTGATAGCGGGAATTAATTTTAAATTAATTTCTGCCACTTCTGTGTTTTGAATTTAGAAAAATGGATTCCATATTTGGAAGCAGGATGTCCAATTTGTGTAAATAGGTAACTTTTATTTTTAGACATTTTGAATAATTACTATGGTAAATATTTTATTTACCATGGTTAAGGGTAAATCTGGTAAATAAGGGTTAAAAAATAATATTATAATAATCCTAAATTACCCTAAAACGTGTCCTAGACTTTTTGGTTGATACATGTTCGACCATGGGCATCTTTGGGTCGATTTGGGGACCCCATGGTGCCACTTGTAGGTGATAGGGACACTTTTTTTTAATTAAGTTAAAATGAATACAAAAATGACACAAGCATATATCTTTTAGAAAAACAATTATTACATAGGGTTATATATGTTGGATTTTAGATTATAAATATTAATTAGAAATATAAGAATATATCCTACATAATGATATTTTATTTATAATTTTTAGACATTAAATAATTTATTTTATTTATGACACAATGATGATGCAGTAATTACTAAAATAGTGACAAATTAAATTAATTGATATTATAAATACCCAAATAAATATAATATGAAACTTTTAATTAATTAAACTAATTTTATATGATAATATGATATATTAGGATTGATTTAATTGACTTTTTTCAAAGTAATCAATCTGTTATGAGTTTCAGAAAAATCAACTATTGAATAGTGTCAAAATTGACATAAAAGAGTTCTTAAAACAAATATTATATTATTAATTGATATTAAATTCCTAAAAATATAAGGTTCGGCCAAGAGACTTATATCATGATAGTTTAATCATTAATGGACCACTTGGGGGTCGCTTGGATGTATGTAGTAGGTTTATTAACCATATTATATAAAAATACAAAGAGACATTGTAAAAGTGAAACTAATTAACATAGAGTTAATACTTAAAGATAAGGTTAATATAAGTACCCAAACCTGTCTAAATTCTATTGGGTGAGTTGTTTTCGACCCATTACCACCTTAAAATTTAAATAATCAACTTTTTAGCCATTAGAAACCGAATATGAAGTTATTATAAATTAATATTTCTAGCTTTTCCAAAGGTGCCCCTCACCCCTCTTATAAAAGGGCACTCCTCCTTCTCATTTATTCACACCTTCAAAGCCTTTTGGTTCGGCCAAACTCTGCCCAAATACTCTCCCAACTTCTCTCACTACAACCTAGGGGCCTTAGTTTGATCAGAAATCCAACCTAAAGATCCATTTTTATCAAATCAAAAGGAAGAACCCGAAGAAGAGGTAATGATTTCACCACCCTTTTCCAAGTTCATTTCTTCTTCCACTTCTTCTTCCTTTGTTGTTACCATTATAAAATAATAAATCCAGTATCATTTATATACTGTGATGTTATTATAAATATGGTACAACCATATTCAGTATTCTATCCACCCTTTGAATAACATGTCACCATACGTGCGTACGTACGACTTACCGTCTCCACGTTGTGGGGTAATTGTTGTTCAATATAATATTATTTGGATGGGTATAGTAATGATGTGTAACTCATGTAAATAATAAATATAACATGTTAATGATTCTGTATATATGATATAACATCCATTTATATATTATTTTAATATCAAAAGAATGATATTGTCGCTCGTGCGTACGTACGGACTACCGTCTCCACGAATGCGATGAGATTCATTCTCCATCATATCCATTCAAGTATAATTATCATTTGATGATTTAAAAATGATGTTTAAAGACCTGATATCATCCTGGATATGAATAATATACAACCTATCTTTTATAAACATGTCTTACGTAACAAAACATGTAAAAGAAAACAAGTAAGTTCACACCCGAAACAACGATAATACTATGATATTATTATCAAATAAATATTAAAAGATCATATATGATATCATAATAATGTATATGATTCTTGTATAATTTAATAACAATTATTTCACCATTATACAGGAGGTTAACCTACCCCAACCAAGGAAAAGTACAAGGTAAGGTTTATTTCACAATCTCTTCATTATCCGAGGTTGTTTATACGTAATAATCTACTGGGATCTCTTTATCATCCACATCCATGTTTCTTCAAAATGTATTTCAAATTTTTTTTTATTATTTACAAGAACATGGGTTAAAGTCTTTTATACCCTTTTTTGACTTTTTATAAGAGGAATCTTTCCGTCGTTTTCAAAACAAGGTCCTTTTTAACCTTTTCGACATAATTAAGGTAAGAATGTTTTTTTTAACGTATACGGTGAGTGCGGTTATTTTTCACAGATTATAAGAATATTTTCAAGAAAATGTTTTATTTTATATGGATCTTAAATGATTTCAAAAATAGAAAGAGATATTTCTCTAAAAAGTGTTTTGATTTCATCTATGTCAACATCCTTTGATGGATTTTACGCTTATTTGAAGTTGATTTATTATGATACAAAACTTCTATATTGTATTGAAGGTTTTGTGATATGTTTGACTGTGGATGTGCTATTTTTATACCATTAATAGTTTATGGTGAAATTATTGACATTTCGTATGCTAGTTTTAATAAGAATGTTTATGTTATGTTTAAACCTTTTCATATGGGAATGCATTGGACTTAATATGTGATGGGTGGAGCCCGCTATAGCTCCTCGATGCATCGGTAGGTCTCATGAGACAAACTAGTGTCTTGGCACAAGGCCTTGGCAAAATCTTATTTGTAGTCTTGGAAAGAGTCCTTGGCTATGTGGTTATGATAGTCTGGCATTATGCATTCCATCATTATGAAAGTGGTTATTGATATTTCATGTGATTATTCGATTAGTAGAATATCCATGTGAACAAGTAAATGGAATTATTTCATTTTACTTTTGCCATACGATGTTGAAGTTCAAGTTTGAAAGGCTTTTGTTTTAGTTATACATTGCCTTAAATGTTTATTCTTATTTATGAAAGTTTCCGCTATATTTTTATCCTTACTGGGCATTTGAGCTCACCCCTTTTCTATGTTTTATTTTTCCTAGGAATTGAAGAAGTAAATTATGAATGACCTGCAGGGATATTATGTGGGGATATGAGAGTGGTTTATGGAGACAATATGTTGTTGTAGTAGTTTTTCATTTTATGATGTAATGTAAGACTTATGAATATATCTAGTGTTTCCAAGGCTACTAAACCAATCGGTCTTTCGAGATTTGATCTTTCTTGTGATCATACCAATGTTATGTAATAATGCACCAACTCTGGGTAACTAGGGTCGAGGCGTTACAGATAGTGTTTAAAAACTCCAAAAAATTACCTTATATCTATCTATATTCAAATACTGCATGGGACCACCTGGGGACATACCTAAGAAAGCAGTGAGCTATAATTCCCAGTAAGTGAATAATCAAAGAATAACAGGATTAATGTAACACATTTTAGCCAAGAGGCATATCAAGATGAATTAAAAATGATGATGATGATTAGAATGATAATTGAATCATGACATAATATTATAACATCATGGAAACATATGAATAAAACAACAACATAAAACATGACATCATATGCCTAATTCATGGTTAAACATCGATACATCATAACATAATGTGCTCATGATAACCTCTCATTCACCATAAATGGTATCTCATGAGATACAAATATTACAAAGTTCGTTCTAGGGCTATATAATATTTGTCCCATCGACCACATTCAATCATGTACATGCATTAGTGTTCCATATAGGTCATACACCATAAGAACTCCATTCAATAAATTTTAATACAATGATTAAGGTGTGTGAGTTAAATATACGTATTTACCCATTAAATTATGGATATTTTATTCTTAGTGAATACCCTTGAGTGGAAATGTAGATGAGTATTCACTATAAAAATGTTTGACACAGAAAAATTGTAGGATAATTTTTGCAGCATAACAGGTGTACATAAAGATTCATAGACGGGTTTAATGAGAATGAAGGGTGGTATCTATTTACATGGTAATAATAATGATAATAAATGGGATTTTTAAAATCACATTAAAACATAAAAAATATGAAATAAAATTTCATAATACAATGTTCTTGAATAATAGGGAGAATGAGAGAATTCCTTTCTTCAGCATAGTAACAGCTTGGGTAAAGGACATAATGAGAGGGGATAAATAATATTATATTCCTGGGAAAAAAATTTGAAATTAGTGGTATATTAATAAAGGAAGGAAAATGTAAAGAATTGATATTCAAACGGTTAAACACAAGGGTTATTGAATGGAAACGAAGATAGAGAGAGACATCCCTTTCCTTGAGAGTTCGCTTCTAAAAACGGGGGAGGATATTCTTAAGAGTATAGAAACACATTTGGTGGGATTTAGAGAGGTATAATGATATAAAATTAATGATAATATTCATTTTAGTGGTGATGAGTGGGTGGTTTGGTTGGTAGTTATATCAAAAGAGTGGGGAATTCTTTATTAACTTTTGAACATAGGTTTTTGACTCTATGTGATAAAATAACCAAAAAACAGTAACATTACCATAGTTTCTACCAATTGTTTCTTTCAAATAGGAGTGGTATTAAATATTTATTAGGCCACGAAGTAAAAATAATAAAATAATTCCATTAGTGATGTTGAAGGCAATCATGTTCATAAATAATTGATTTTAAAGCCTTAAAATATAATATATGGATTGAATGATTCATTAAAGGACATTAAAATTAATTAAATAACATCAAAAACACATTATCTTAATGGGTAAACCTAAGTTTAGTAATATATTCTCTTTATATAATTTATTGCATCACTTTCCGGCTATTATGATGTCATAATACAGACTGTATATTTATACAGTATTTAATTTTTTCCAAAAAATTCAACTATCTAAGAAAACTATTAAAACAATAATCGTTATATAATTTCTCCCTACTAACTTCAAAATTAATCTTTATTTTATTGAAATTTATTTATAAATATGATAATTTCCACTTTTATATTAAACCATTATTTACATAAAAATTTATTTTACCACACTATCTACTTTCTGAAACATAGAAAAATTACATTGGGGTTCATTATATTATATTATCATTTATATTTAAATATATATCATTTAGGAAGATTATTTTTTAAAAATAAAATTTATATTAAAAAATCTTATATATATCAAAAGTTTATTTTAATTGAGACTATATTTTTTTTCCAAAATTAGAACTTTTATTTCTTCTTATCAAAATAAATATTATTATTAATATCATTATATACTCTTTTATAAAGTAAAAACATTGGATAAATATAATAATTATTTTATTAGAAAGAAAACATAAAAAATCATACTACTAAGGTCTATATTTATAACCCCTTATTACTCTTGAATATTCTCTTTGGGTAATGTGTTCAATGGTGGTTCTTTCATGGGTTCGTTCAAGAAGAAGGGTTTGGGTCATGACCTCTGTAAGTTTGAACTTCTCCAATAAATTATTTTTGTCAATATTAAGTTGAAAAAAATTGCACTTGGTTTGGTCATTGAAAAATCCCAGTGAATCCATCTCGATTGGAAGTTATAATGAATGGGATTCAAAGGATATAATCTTATAGCTAGAGGTCATAAAATATTCCTTCAATGTCAATCATACTTTATCAAAACCCTTATTATATACTAATACTAATGGTAATTGTACAATGACTATATTATCAAAGGTTTTGATGCCAAATTTTCATTTAAATTCGGAAGGTTTTATTTTATTAGTTTTTAAAATAACCCATGATTTTTATGTTGTTTCTATAACTATATTAACTACCAATACATTTATTCATAAAAATGAGAATTTAATTTATAAATGTATGGGTTGTTACATACCCAACTCCCCTGGGTGAATAACCTGACCCAGATATGATGTAACATTTTTATAGTTATCCTTTTGTAAGTAAAAAATAGGGGACATAATCTTACTCCTTCCTCACATAAGTCCAAACACTCATAGTTATGTGTTGGACACTAAAAGTATCCAAAGATCAAGAAAGTTACATTAAAGATAAACTCACTTCATTGCCTTTGATATATTGTTACTTGTACATGGTTCCCATGCATTTTTGTGAGACCCATGTCTCATTAAACAAATTATCATGAAAAGATTCCATTATCTCAACTTGAATTCATTTACTGAAATTATATTTGTGTACATAAGTATATGTATCCATGGTTTCCACACCTGTACGTCCCAAATTCTATGCATTCATACATGTTATATTAGAAATGTTTGTTCCCATTTTTTATTCCCCCATCTATTAGTTTCATCGTATACATATTTATATTTAATAGATTATGTAGAATTATATGTTTAATTTATGAATGAAATCTACCCACCGGATGTTCATCAAAAGGATCCCGTGATTTGGGATACAAAAGCATAACCTTGTATCATAATATGTTAAATGATAATCTTCTCAATATCCAACAATATAATTCGACTTATTCTCTAAAAAACTACTGGATGCTTTTATATATGTCCCATTCATATTACAAACAATTTATATCTTACCAATAATCCTTTTGTTTCATGTCACATGGACCACGATGAAATTTGGGATGGTTTCTTGGAATAAGACAACACTCTCACCTAATTATTATATAAATTCATCTTTTTGGTTTATTCCACTATAAGTTTGACATTGAATTGACTTGTTTCCTCCTTTTGGGGATCTAAAAAAATTGTGCTATGTTTTAGAAGAACTACCATCCACACACCAATTCATTTTTTCCATAGTATTATAGAATTTTTATAGGAAATATGAACTCATTATGTGACATTACCAATATATATTTTATACATATGGTCTTAGTCAAATGAATATAAACTATAGAAAATATTTTCATTGTTTTAAAGCTTTCAACTATAACTCATTTGATATAGCCTATACAACCATAAACTATATCAATCAGTCTTCATCTTATGAAATAAAACCACATGGTAAAAGTCCTTAAATCATTCCCATAAACAAAATAGAATTAAACCTTACCCACATGATGTTAATTATTAAATTAGACACCCTTACACATCATTATATAGTAAACCACATTATTAAGGATGACTTCCACACATTACTCGAAAGGATTTAAACTTCATGTTAAGGCTTCATTCTCACAATAAAATCAAAAATTAAAATTTATAAATGATTAATGCCATACGTTCACCACATGTAATTAAAATATTTCTCTTAACTATTAAGTTTGTTATTACCAGAATTCCAATACAAATAAATTATTCTATAGGTTAAATCCCAACAATTTTGTCACTCACCCCACCCTTCCAAAAAGCATGAATCCATCTTCGATGACCTAAAACTACAAAAAACTATTTCAAATTCAAGGATGAAAATAAAAAACCAGTGTATCGTTTTAAAAAAATTTCCCTTCTTTATTAACTCTTCATAGATGAAATAAAAGTCCATCTTTCCCTTTTGTCATCATTAATAATTTTAAAAAAATATTCCCTTATTTATTATTAGATTATTAAATAGTATCATAACTCGAGAAGCCTCCATGGAGGCATCATACATAAACATACTATTTTATAGTCATAGAAAATACCAGACTCATGTATAATCCATGAAGCTTTCTTGGATAGAATGAAATGATAGTATAATTATTTAACATTCATGATAAAATTTAACTCCAATATAACCTATATAAATTCCTCAAAGTCACAAAACTCTAAGATACTATTTCATCTTCATTGATGATAATAAATTCTAGTTTAAATTTTTAATCAATTTTTTATTTCATGAGTGTGGATAACATTAAAAATAAACATATTATTTTATTTTCTCATACAACATTAAACTAAAACATCACCTTTAAATATTATGGGATTTCATGAAATCTATTTATAACCTTTTATATTATTTAGAGACATTAAACCTGAATATATATATTTTTAATTTTTTATGGAATAAAACACAAACCTAATCCTCATTTTATTTTTATAGATGAAAAGTGTATAGTAACCCTTAAAGGAATCATAGACTATGTTAAACTCTAGAAGGACTCATTATATAGACATAAAAAATAATTCAGGATACCCCAACCCCTGTAGCCCAAATTATATGGTTACTTTACTATATTGTCATAAAATACATGGAACCACATCATAACGTACCAAAAAGTTTACAAGAACTGGTAGAAAATATACATAAATTAAATTTACATTATAATTGAAAACAAAAAATACAACATGTTTTTTCATTGAAAAATTCATTATTCACTATAGTGTTTCACTACAAATAAATAACTAAACATGTCCTAGTATCCTAGGGAAAATAAATAATAAGAATGGGTTGAGCTCCGATGCATATTATGAGTAAGAATATAAAGGAAGCTATCATGAATAAATTATCAAAATATAGATGGAATGTTAAACAACTAAAACTCATGCCATTTAATCACTAAAATAAGCATAATAAGGTATGAATAAATATGGATCAAATAAATCTACATGAATAACCAAATGAGCTTGAATCATATTCATGGATATTATATCTAATTGAATAACCACATGAAAATAAATAACTGGTCTCATAAACAGGGAATTCATAATGTCAGAAATATAAAATATTATATCAAGATATTTGAATAGATAGTTTAATTATTTTGGTAATATCCCATCTAATTTGGCCCACAAATTTGTCTCATTGGATTTTTTGATGCACTAAGGGGTTATCTATTACCAATCCCCACCAACAAATTACTAATTATAATTCATTACTCCTATTATAGAGTTGAAACATAATAAACACAAAAAATATTATTTAAAAACAAACATAAGAAAAGTTAATACTTACAACAATAAAATAAACATACTCATAAACTATCCAGTTTAAAATGGTGATTTCTAAAAAATTTATACATTGCAATTCAAACTAATCATAAAAAGTTCGTAGAAATATTAAGGATGATATCAATAAATAATATCTCATGTGGGGAATAAGTTGAATAATAGTTGTAGTCATTGATGAATTGAAATCTGATGATAAGATACTTAAAAATATTCTTATGGAAAATAACCATTACCGTTTCAAAATAACATTTTAATGAAAAATGTTCCTAAACACATTTTTAAACTATATTTATTTGAAAATAATAATAAAAATATGTTTTGAAAAGGAAATGATGATTCATTTAAAAATATTTTGTAAAAATAAAAAGGGGGAAATTTTTATTTATTAAATAATTTGGAAAAGGATATTTTTTTTAAAAAACATGTTTAGAGAACGTTTATTTTGATGAAATTGTTATTTCAACTGAAGAGATAAATAAATTAAGATTTTCATAAATATATTTTCATTATCGTTTTATGTACCAAAGAGTGGAAAAATTTTATGGTTACTTTAAAATGTTCATGAATAATTAGAGGGGATTAAAATTGATTTATTTTAAGATATAAATATCATATAATTCCCATGATGGAGTCCTAAACCTATATAATACCGAATAATGATGAGATTGTAAAAAGAACCCTTACCACTTTGGTAACTTTTAAATCATAATCCCAATGAATGAAATTACATAAAATGAATCCTTAAATTTTATGACTAAAAATATATTCATAATATAAAATATCAAAAGGGGAATTATATAAACTACATAATTGAATATGTAGTGGATATTATATATGTCTTGTGGAGGTAAAAGTGAGATAAGAAACCCCTGACTTTGGTTTGACTTCCTTCCTATGTGTCCAAATGCCTATATAATAAATATAGGTTTCTTATACACATATGAAATAATAACACTGATATCTGTCATTCCACATATGATTTAATTATATTATTTTTTCATCCATTTATTAACAAAAAAAATTTAAAATCACTATTTTGGGTGATAATTAATTTTTTGTGTGCATGTTTCAGTTTGGTAATTTTGGTCCTTTTCGTTTTACTATTTTTACATCATCTTGAGAATGTTAAACCTAATATAAATATCATAAAAATTAATTATATATGTATTTAGAAAAATCTATAAAATATAGATATAAAAAATTTATTACACTATTATATATATCATTTATATTTATAAAATCTAAAATAATTACCATCTATGTAAAAATAAAATGAAAAACAATTCACATCATTATGTGAATGTAGTAGTCCACGCGTTAAATTGGGTGACATTATTGTTTTCCAAGATATTTTAAGGTATGTAGTTAGATGTAATATTCTATTTCCTAATGTGTTTTGATATAATAAATATAAAAAATACTTTCCAACTTTTACCTTACTTCCTTCAGGTAATGTGTAACTGCAAAATGAATCAAATTGCTTCATGAGGTGGCAGTCCACTTTATAAATGAAAGATGCTATTGTATCCCCAAATGAATGTAATGTAAGATGGTATATATCATATAATATTTCCTAAAGTATAATAATTTCATTATTATCATATAAATATGTTAACCCGTCACTATATCTAGCATTGACAAGTGGTGATGGAATAAGAATCACATTGGTTCACGGGGTTTAGTACGTCGTACACAAGATTGATGATTTCGTTTACCATCTGATGGAAAACTAAATTGATCTAGGTTATTCAATTAACATAATAACAACTCAATATATAGGATATATAGTTTTTATTATATTAGCATAGTTGAATAAGTATTTAATGAGGTGGAGTAATAAATAGAAAATAGAAAATGTTTTATAATATTACCTCTTCTTTGGAGAACCTACTTTAGTTTTATACCTAAATCAATATTGGGATGGATTAATAATCGAACTAATGACTCTAGGATGTGGTAAATTAGGTATGTAATGTGTTCTAGTAGGTATTTTCTAAACCAAATTGTTCTGGATG
Source organism: Viscum album (assembly GCA_963277665.1). Lineage (NCBI taxonomy): Eukaryota > Viridiplantae > Streptophyta > Magnoliopsida > Santalales > Viscaceae > Viscum > Viscum album. The sequence continues at coordinate 403,749,813 of OY728167.1, forward strand.
TGTGGATAGTGGAGTAGATGGGGTGTCATTTTATTTAAAATGATAAAGATATAATCATGTATTTCTCATGGAACAAGAATCCAAAAGGGTTTATTCAAAAACCATAGAGGTTATAAGGATTAAATATATCCATAAAATCGGATTTTAAAAAATTGGTATGGCATTTTAACCCTTATCATCTTAGTTAAACACCTACCATCCTAGGAAAAACCATTTTTATCTTAACTGTGGAAATTAAGTTTTACTATTTTCTCTATTCATTATCATCAAAATTGATTTCCATTATTGAAAATATAAATTATTCTAATTATAAATTTGGAATTAATTTTTTCATATTCAATTCATAAAAGTGGCAGAATTCAATTTAAATTTTCATTCAACACCTGATGAAAGAGTGGTTTTCCGAATAGATAATTCTAATAATAATATAATGTTTTAGTGAAAAAATTAAACATGAATCAGATTGAAATGGATTAAATTAGTTTTATTTTCAAATAAATTATCTAATATAACCTAAAAAATTTAAAATATACTTTTTATTTGTAACTAATTTAAACGGAAAGGAATTTTTCAATAACAATCTGTAATATTCCCAATTCATTGAAAAATGATAATTTTTAGAAAATTACCAGAAATTCATACATATTTTTTTGATAATACATCATTAAAAAATTAAGTTAATTTTATAAAATACATTTTCTAAAAAATTATTTCTTCCAAAATTAATTTTATCATAAGTGTGAAAGAAGGGATAAACCAGTTTTTTTAAAAGAAATAAGGGTTTTTAGAGAATATTTCACTTATATTAAAATTATTCTTATTTTTTATTTATACCAAATAGATAACCAATAAAAAATTTAAATCATATAAGATTCATAATTTAGTAAATCCAATTCATCCACTATAATTTAACATCTATTTTATAATGGTCATGTATAAATAATATTTTAATCGAGTAACGTGCTTCGTTTAAAGCAGATGTTACTTGCATCACAAGCTATCAAAGTGATTGAATTTATTTAAAAATAAATATATTCTCATGCCTAGGGAATTATATAATATTCTATGATTTTTTTTAATTTCATACATTCTATCAAACATAATGATCCTATTTATAAATATAGGGGTGTTACATTATACCCACATAAATATATTTTCTCCTCTAAATTAAATCTTGATCTCAATAATTAGGAGTTTTGTAATTTGAAAATACCCTTCTTGAAACCCCAATCATAAAAAGGATTAACAAATAATCCACTCAATAATACAGGAAGGGAATTATGCAGGTAATATATAATAAAACATACTAGGTTTCTGAACAGGATAATATTGGTGGAATATGAAGATATAGACATATAAAAAACGTAAATAAATTTGGATACTGATAGAGATCATTTATCCCAGAAAGAGGATGATCTATAAAATTTAATGACCAGAAGCACACAAATTTATAGTGAGTTAAGGGACCATTTGATTCATTGTAAATGAGCATTCTAGGATAACATTATCATTTAATGATCCTTTTCATTGAGTTATGGAATTTATTTACCATCTAGACTGAAAACAAATGAAAATATACTTACTTGATATATGACTATTTCATAGAAACACGTTCATCCTTTGTCTATTCATCAATAAATTATGACTTATTATCATACTCCATGAAATGAATATCCAATATAAATTTTTATGCCTGAATCACAGAAATTAAAATTTAACAAATCATTAGATCCAAAATAGAATGAAATGACATTCCTCCTATCTCAAAACATTTTCCAAAAACCAAAAGTATGGAACAAAATATCTAGTATAATACATAAATTTATAATCCCATAATAATAACTCTATAAATTCAATAAAATGTATTTCATAAATACGTTTGTCCAAATTTAATGTCCCAAAATTTAGATGGTAGGTCACCAAATCAAACATATATTCCCCAGATAATATAAAGAGGCTCTTAATGTCACATTAGAAATATGTTAATACCTTTATTAGAATAAATTTTTTATGAAATCAAAAATGCTACCAAAAATAAAATATCAGGTTATCCAATATATTCCATAAATAAATACTTGCAGTAATCTCAAGAAAAGATGACATAAACCATTAAACATATAACCAATTCCTAGGTCACCAATACTATCTAGTAAACATCTCTTTATCATTATTATCTAAACATGAGCACATATAAAGGATTATCTTCCCTCAGACATGATTTTTAAAATAAACAACTTCCTATTGAATTAATTTTACTGGTACCATTAAACATGTGTCTTTAGATAGAAAAACATTTGAATTACAATACTTAGAGATTTTGACAATATCATTGATAAAATACTTCAACAAAATATCTCATGAATCCAAATATAATCACTTCAAACATTCCTCTTCAATTGTATCAATTGCATAAGCCAGATCATGATCCCTTATATTCTTCTAGGGTATATTACCTTGATTCATGGGATATTCATTATCATAGTTCCCCATCTCTATACAGTTGAATAATTGAAAATTAAAAACTAATTTCTTATCATTTCAATCATGATCATGGTGGTATTTCTCTCTATTATTATTGAAAACTCATATTCCATTTAAGAATATACCATTGTGTTTCTTTCCATAATTATCACATGTGAGTAAATCCTACATTCCCTTATTCTATTTATATTTATTTCTTTCTTCCTCTTCTTATCTAACTTCGCTTATAATCCGTAAAAAATATATAATTATTTCATTGTCTTGATATCACATTATATTATGTCTGTATATGATGGGAATTCATGGGAGAATAATTCCCTTTTATTAGTTACCATTAACCATCAAATAATTATTAAAGTAGTCTTTATAATTCCTTGATAACCATGTAAATTGGATTCATATATAGATAAATTTTCAACTTATAATTATCTTATACTTTGGAATTTTTTTATCCATATCGACACATTCCTCATGAGGAAAATATATTTCTGATAATTTTACCTTAAAATCCTTTCATTCCATGTTTTTTATTTCTTTATTATACCTAGTGTTTATAATCAATGAACATAATTAATCCATGTACACTAAGTGATGATAACCTACAAATAAAACTTTATCCAATTTATCATTTCCTAGAGTTATAATTATCTAATCGAATGAACATATACATTACTCAACAAAAATGTATTTATAGTCCTAATAAATGATGGACATTGATGTTGATTGAAGGGGTATACCATTGTTTCCCCACATTGTGGATCAATAGGATCCTCCATATGGGTAAGCCTATTTATCATCATCTGAGTCATCAACCCCATTATCATTAGACTTTTTACAGTTCCATATGCATCCCCATCTCAATCTTCTTTAAATTTCCCAGATTGAAATCACTATACGGGGTATGTTCATTGATATGATTTACATTCCTTACACTGTGAGTCATTTCTAAATAATGGAATACACTATATTAGATAATAAAATTGTAAAATATGATTTATAATCCCAAAACTAGAGAGTCGCATGGTTAAATTGATAAATATATGCATGGCTAATATCATAATCCTAAACATTTTTTCTTTGGGAAAAATTTCAAATAATAATTTTTTTTCAAACCATTCATAATTTTTTGAATAAAAAATTTGAAATGACTAAATAAAATCCCCTGGTATTATCAATAATGGGGTGTTGTAAAGACCATTTTCTGGTATCTGGTAACTCTCAAGCCAAGCCCAACATGCCTTTTTTCGATTCATTACACCTAGGTATATTTGTTTCAAAACCACACCCACATGTATTATCAATACAAGGTTTTATTTTTTGGAAATACACATAGTATATACATTACATAATCATTATGATTTTATCCTACACTTTGACATAATCCTAATGTAATTAATAGGTTCATATTACCTAATCTGTGTTTTCATTAATCTAGTTCACATGGTTTCAACTAAACATCCTCTAAAACCAAATATAAAGACCCCGAACCTAGTATCCCAGCGTCGGTGGATAATTTATTACATTATCATATGATACATGGAATCAAATCTAGAATAACCAAATAGTTTAGTACTCCTAGTAAACAAAATACATACTTGAAATTCAAATTACAATTCAAAAGATAAAATACAAAAAGAATTTTCATTCATAGAACTTCTATTCTTCAGAGTACATAACTATATATCAATCACAAAACACTTCATGATATCCTTGGTAAAAAACCATAATAATGGGGTTATATCATATTGTTAGTAAGGGTATGTTTAAATTAGAATCTATCACGAAGAAATAATAATATTCAATATGGACATGTAAAAAACAAAAAAAAATACTATTTAATCAAAAATTTGGCTGTAATATGGAAGAAATAAATAATCATAAAATAAATCCATAAAATAATAAAATTATTTTAAAACTTATACATGGATATTGTAATTAATCAAATAATGACATGGGAATCAATAACGTATCTCATAATGAGGGATTTCATAATTGCAGACATCTGAAACATACTATCAATACATTTCCCAAGATAGTTTAAATCAATAGAAATAAACCAATTCAATTTAAAAAACTAATTTGAATAACGAGACTTGTTTATGTATCAATATAATATCTATAATTGGGAACCATCTATCACATACTATGCCCAATTCATTTCTAATAATATAGGGTTCAAATATAATCAACATAAACCATCAAATTGAATAACTAAGATATGAAATATTAATACATACCACAATCAAATAATCATAGTTAGAAACCATATAATGTAAAATGGTGAATGGTAAAAAATGTTTACACCTCATGTCAAACTGATTATAAAAAATCTGGAGATATAATAAGGATGATATTAATGAAACAAATCTCTAGTGGATCCAAATCCGAATAAGGGTCTTTTTCATTGATGAATAGAAATTCCCTGAAAATATATATTAAAACATTCATGATGAAAATAACCATACCACTTTGAAAATCACATTTTAAAAATAAAATTTCTTGAAATATTTTGAAAATAGTTTTATTTTAAAATATAATCTGAAAGTTATAGAATAATATATAAAACATTTATTGGTCATAGAGATGGGAAATTCTATTAATGTCGTACACATTAAAACAAATAATCCTTTCACATTTTTGATAATAAAGAAATTATGAATTGTTTTGAAAATTAAATATTGAATAATTTCAAAAAAAGTTAAAAGTCAATATGGGAAATAATTATTTAATATATATTTTTTAAATGATTAAAAAATGACAAATTTTTTAAAAATATAGATTTTGATGAAAAGGGATTTTCTACCAACGAGATAAATAATGTCTACTTTTGTTAAAAAGAAATTTTCTCAGTATTTTTATGTACTAAAGAGTGTAAAAATGATAGTATTATATTAAATATTTCACAAATATATATAGTAGAAGAAAAAATATTTTAATATATAAATACCAAATAATTCCCCCAAAGGTTCCATAAACTTAATCATTTGTGAATAATGATGTGATTGTGAAATAAATCCTACCACTTTGGTAACTTTTAAATCATATTCCCCATGAATTGAATAACATCAAATGAAAATTTAGATAATATGAATAAACAAATATCCATCACATAACATATCAAAAGTGGTATTATATAAACCACACAAATGAATAAGTTGTAAATAAAGAATATCTCTCATGGAGGTAAAAGTTAGATGAGAAACCCTTATCTTAGGTTTGACTTCCTTCTTATGTTTTCAAACCAACTCTATAATAAATATAGGTATACTATAAATGAACGATATAACTATAAAAATATATTTCATTCCACATATGATTTAATTATAGTATATTATCACCTATTTTTTAAGAACTATTTTTTAAGATAACAGTTTTGGGTGATAATTGCTTCGTTTTCATGTATGATTTAGTTCATTTATTTTTTTCCTTTTAATTTGATCATTTTTTATCATATAAATAATGATAAATATCAGATATATATCATATTCATTCATTATATATGTATTTAGAGTAATATATAAAATTTAGAGATGGAAAATGGATTACACCATTCATGGAGATGGTAGGTCATATGTACGCATGAATGTTGCTTCCATTTATTTAATGGACGGAATGAAAGGAAAATTAATATTAATTCACCTTTACAGAATCATTTTTTTGTCATATATATCATTTATATTAATAAAATACATCCTGATTACCATTAGTGTAAAAATTAAATGAAAACAATTTCACATCTATATATGGAGGTGGTAGTCCACACATGTCACAACCCATCCCAGAGGGGCCCATGTCGTGGCTACCTCAAGCCCACCTCTAATATGCATGGGGCCAGTGACTAGAACTGAGTATTAATATCACAGAAATGGGATGCATTATCCTAATATAACTATACGTATGCACACATCTCCAATACACAAACGATGAAATGTAAAAACACTAAGTAAAAAATGCATACAAACCACTGTATCCCACAACCAGAGTACAAAAGTTATTATAATTGAATTTAAATAGGTCCATAAGGCAATCCCATCAAAAAGAAATCCTAAAAATAAGTTCCTCAAACTCATATATAGAAAACCCTACCTGATCCAATATAAATTGATGGTACTGGGGCTACTGTCTAGAGTCATAGGAACACCACAGTTAGATTGAATATCAAAAGTCTCCATCCGGTCATGGTCCACCCTAGACTCTTTCAAGAGGTCAATTTTTTGCACAATACATGACTTGTGCAAGAAAAACCCATGCGGGGTTGAGTATAACAATACTCAGTAGGACACCCTGAAACCAAAAATAAATACACAAGTCAAATATATCGTAAGTTTTATAAAAGTATATATCTACAGTACGTAAAATGAATATCTAGATATAATCAATCTATACCATGCAATCTATTGTAAGTCATAACCACTACATACCAACACTAGGGAATCAGTTCTAAGATTCCTCGAAGCACTCATCCGGGAGAACGCACTCTTGAGTCTGATATAACTAATGACATCCATATAAGAAGTATTGTTTTGTCATGAACCATCATGAGTGAGATACAGTAATAGATTTGAAGAGAGATATAATACATCATAGGAGAATCATATCCAGGTCCATGGGTTGATACCAAAAACTCCATCTATATTAACTTGGTAAGTAGAGGATTGATGCTCGGTGATGCTGGTCATGTCAATACTGATGACTCTACCTAGGGCACAATGAAGGAATAGAGGATCTGCTTCGGGAATATTTGTGGATTCTAACAACTCTATCATGGAAGTCCTGCTAAAGGGATCATACACTTGTGAGTAGAAACGATACCAAAAAACTTTCAGCAAAATGATTAAAGGAACGAATCCTAACAAAAACAGTCAAAGATATGGTGGACAAAGAATCAATTCACATATAAAGTAGAGGGTGCATGATGAGTAGTAGTCAATATTATCTTTACCCTTCACCCCTGATGCTACCCATGTAAATGGCCCATGTTATTGAACAATTGTCCGAGTTAAACACACATTTCGTATCAAAAGTACATTCTCATTGCAAGGGTCCCAAAAATGTTGAAGAAGCAACAAACAAACATTCTGTTTGAATGTTATGATCGTTTTAGTAAGAATTTCTTACCCTAGTTCGTCTCGGGTCCGATCCGACCTGCGGAACCCGGACTGACCTGCCGGTTGACCTGACAAAATCTGACATGCTTAGAAAGGTTCAACATGGGATTCTGGGCCTGTTGTGCCATGTAGCAAGGCCCGTTTTCCCTGGTCCGGACCGTATTCACGCTGGTCAACCCATCGTCCACACATGGTTCTCCCCAGAAATGTTCCCCCATGGTCCACGCGGTTGGTTTGCCTTGTTCTCTCACGTCTTGTGGTCTGAAAGCCATTGTGGGCCACCAACTCGGCACCGGGGTGTCGCGCCACCATGCACTGCCACCTCCACTTGCCGCATGTTACCCTTCTTCTCGGAGCTACCAATCTTACTCTGCTGCTCCATTTTTTGAAATGAATCCACTTTCATGATCCTCAATTCTCATCATATACTTCTTTGGTCATTGATGCATCATGTAACTACACATCGTATCTAATTACATTCATAGCCTCCTAGAATGTTGAGTTGTGACCACAAGGGTCCAATGGCAAATAACGCCAAGAATAGGGGAAGAGAAAATAAAAAAACTCCCCAAGGAATGAACCTTAGTTTTTTTATGTTGACCTCAATTCGTTTCCATTAGAACAAAGAACTAATAAAACAAAAATCACAAAGATCCATCTACCATTAAATCCCCACAAATAAAGCACATCCCGCAAGAATGATCGAACCGCTGATTAACCTGTGCATTTTTTGATCCATATTCATCATTGATTCTAATACCATGGAAATAATAACTTGAAAACATAATTATATTTCTTTATTTTGATTAGTCCTAGATGAATTATTGATGTCATTGTTAGTGGAGAAGATCCTTTGAATCCGAGTGTGTTGTTGATCGTTGATCCATGATCCACGATGGTTCTTTGGAGAGATATATATCTCTTTTCCTCATAGGAATTCTAGGTTTATGTCCAAACCCTAAATTCCATACAAATTCATATTAAAATAAAAACCAACACCGCATTAAAATAACTTTTTCATTAAATTATAAATAACGTTTACATCATTTTTGGTGTTTTCAACTGAAGAACCATGAAGACTAAAGTTAATTCGTGACTGGGGTAGTCATGACATTACAAACACAACGATATCCTCAAATTTAAGATCCGAGAACCCATTTAAGATTTTTCAACTTTTTCTGGAAGATTTTCGGCAAGTTTGTTTTAAAAACTGGACATTTTTCAATGATATTTTTCAAGAAATCTGGACCTCATAATCTCATGTCGTCCCAACGCCTTGTATTTTAATTTTCCTGATTAATTTCTAAAAATAAAAATCAATAAAATACAAGTCATTAAATTATAGGCAACTTAGGGATTTATATCCCCAAAAAGCCGAAAAAAGACTACCTAATGTGATGAGGGAACTGGGAATGAATCTGAGCCTCTCACTCCCATGTAACCTCCTGGTGACTCACATGCTACCACCGTAGACGCATCAAGGGAATCTCTCACCCATGAAGGATCCTCTCCTACTGAACCTTGATCTCCACTGGGTGATCAGTAAAATTCCCTCAATCCTCAATTTCCAGCTCATCCCAGTTGATGATGTGTGATGGGTCATGGACATATCTTCTCAGTTGCAACACATGGAAGACATCATGAAACTGGTGCGACTACATGGGTATATCTAGGTGGCATGATACTTGCCAACTATATGTAGTATCCAAAAGGGGTCGATGAACCTCATATATAACTTGTTGCCCCTACCAAATCTCCATAACTCATGTCAATGTGAGACATGAATGAACACATGGTATCCATCCTTAAACTCACAAGGTCTCTATATCCTATCGGCATATGAATTCATCTGGATTTTTTAGTATTTATCAACTCCTAGATGATCCTCAACTTCTCAATTGTAGCTCACACTAACTCTGGCCCCATGAGTGCTGACTCTCCTAGGTCACTCCAGTCAAGTGGTGACCTGCAGGTTCGCCTGTACAGAGCCTCGAAAGGTAACATACCAATGGTGGGGTTGTAGCTATAGTTGTACACAAACTCCACCAGTGGTAGGTGGTACTCCCAACTATGACAGAAGTCCCAGATGATGGCATGTAACATGTCCTCCATAAACTGAATGGTCCTCTATATCTGGTCATCCGTATAGGGATGAGACACCATGCTCAACTGTAACTGAGACCCAAACAACTCCTTAAACCCCTTCCAATACCGGGATGTGAAACTAGCATCATGATCTGAAACAATAATCTATGGCACCCCATGAATCCAAACTGTCTCTATCATGCTGAGGTGTATCAATATCTCTATTGATCTCTTCTCCCAGATTAGTAGGATGTGGGCTAGCTTGGTGAGTCGGTCAATGATCACCCATATGTAATTTTATCCCCAAGACATATGTGGTAAGCCTATCATGATTTCCACGGATATCCCATCCCACTTCCACTCAAGTACCTCCAGGGGTTGAGTCAACCCTTCTAGAACTTGTGCTCAGCCTTCACTTGCAGAGAAGTGAGGCATCAATAAATGAACTCTACAACTCCCTACCTTATTCTGGACCACCAAAAATGACTTCGATGGTCCTAGTACATCTTCTAAACACCTGGATACACCGCTAAAGGTAATGTTGGAAACTCCCTCAAAAAATCCTCTTGTAATTAAACTAGTAAAACTATGAGTCCTCTAAAAAGAAAAACATACTCTCCACATTTTGAATATCAATTCCGATCACATTCTGTGGATAACTGAGCATGTAGAGTCTCATAATCGGTATCCCCAAGATGCGACTCCCTGAATCATTGTAAGAGTGTATGGGTAACCATTGAATGGTGTTGATCTCCCCCATCTCTGTCCAAAATGGATAACTAAAACGAGACCAAATACTCTAATTCCTTGTCCAACAACTACGAACTTGATATCATACTGAGAGAATCTACCACCACATTCCCCTTCCTAAGACTATAGAAAATCTCAAAGTCATAATCCTGGAGGAACTCTAGACGCTTCCTCTATTTCATGTTCATATCCTTTTGAGAGAAGATATAATGGAGTTTTGTGTGATCAGAGTAGATGATAAAATGCTTTCCCGTCAGGTAGTGTCACCACATCTTCAACATGAATACTACCACTACTAACTAAAGATCTTGGTTCATGTAGTTCTATACATATGGTCTCAAATGTAGTGAACCATAGGCAATCACCACTTACCTTTGAATCAGGACATAACCTGGCCTATCCCCTGATGCATCACAAAACACTACGTACTCAAAACCCTCCTTCGACAATCTAAAGATCAAAGCGCTCATCAAAATCTGCCTCAAATTCATAAAAGCCTGCTGGAACTTCTCAGTACACACAAAAGGCTACCCATTTTGAGTCAAATATTTCATAGGTGATGATATCCTAGATAAATCATGTATGAATCTATGGTAATAGCCTTCCACCTAAAAGAAGTTCCAAACCTCTGTCACACTACTAGGTGGCTCCCATGCTAACACTATTTCAACCTTTTTCAGGTCCACTACCACTCCATCTGTTGAAATGACATGTCCTAGAATGTGAACCTCTTAACTCATGAATTGGCACTTCTAGTGTTTACCATAAATCTGGTGATCTTGGATTATTTCTAAAACCAACATTAAGTGTCTCATATTATCCTATTCAGACATTTATTACCCAAGGATACCATCAATGAAGACTACCATACACCTGTCTATGTAAGGCTAGAAGATACAGTTCATGAGCCCCAGGAACACTGTTGGGGTGTTCTTCATGCCAATGGGAATAAAAAAGTACTCATAATGAATGTAGCAACATTTGAAAGTTGTTGTAACACCCAAGGAAAATAAAGAATATGACATCTTTATATTTATCCTTATTTGTGAATAAAATATTAATATTACTTTAAAAGGGATGCTATGCTCGATGGCATACCCAACACGCAACAACGAGTTTCTTGGGAATCTTACGTGCACTCTAATAATAAAATAATATTATTTTAAATGGTAGTTAACGCCTAGCCGTTGTAATGGAGGGAATGAAAAGAACTAACTACAAAATAATTATATATATTGGTAAAATATTTTTACCCTTTACAATATATTTTAGAGGATTAAAAATGAAAATGAATCCAGGTTTTAAGCGAAAACATTCTAATATTCTTTCAAAGGTCGATTAACCGCCTTTTGATGGCGAACCCCTTTTAAATACACTTTTTGAAAATTTTATAAGATCTATTTTTCAAAATAAACATATTATTTATGATTGGGACATTTAAATTTACCTTGGGTTATTTTTTGGTATTTTTCTAACAATGTTCATTTTTCAATGAATAGTGAAAAATACTGCATTTTACATCAAAACTGTTTTTTCATATAATTTAATTATATGGTTATATTATCTTTTTAATTTGTTTTAAACTGTAATTAGAATATATTTCTACCATGTAATTCAATTATGGTCATTGGGATTAATTTCACTTTGGAATTAGGCATAAACAACTGCCAAACTTTTTATAAATATTGTTTCTAAAAAACCCGCTCTTTGTTTTGACAACAGGAAGTTTTTTTAAATTAATTATTGCAATTTTTGTGTTTGTAATTTGGTAAAATGAATTAAATATTTGGATTCAGAAGGTCCAAATTATGTAATTAAGACTCTTTTGTTTTTGGACATTATGGATAGTAATGACGGTAATTATCTTTAATTATTTTGATTAATGAGTAAACGGGTAGTTAAAGATAATAAGATAATATCATAATAATACAAAATGACCCAAAAATGTGTCCTAAGGCTTCTGGTTGTCTCATGTCCGACCATGGGATGCCTTGTTCCAAACATGGGGGCCCCATGGAATCACTTTTTTGAGAAAGTGACTTTTTATCTATTTATTTTTAAAAAATGTTAAATGTGACAAAGAATGTATCACCTATGTAAAATATTTTTAATTTTGTCTAAATAAATGATCATTTGGACTATAAATATTCATTGGAAATCTAAAAATATTTCCTATATCATAGTATTTGTTTTTATAATTTTTATAGATTAAATAAATTATATTATTTATGACATCATGATGATGCAGCGATGACCTCATTATTTAACGATTTAAATAAAATGGAAAGATAATGTAAAATCTAAGACCTACAGATGTCCAAAACTTATTTTATGGGTGGATTTGGAACCCTTATCACCTTATCCTTGAAACACATCAATGTGGGACCATTATAATTTGAAACTCATTTGGAAATAATGTTACATTTTATACCTTTCCAAGAGTGTCCCTCCTCTCCTCTTATAAAAGTCCCCCACCTCTACCTCCTGACCCACACTTCCAAAGACTTTGGCTCGGCCACACCCTGCCCATTTGGTCTCTCCACATCCCTATATAACTCCTTGAAGCCTCACTTTGGGCATAATCCTTTCCAAGGAAGCCTTTGAGCTCAAATCAAAGGAAGTTACCCGATTTTAAGGTAATGTCTTCACTTGAGTCCTTTTGTTTTATTTTACTTCTCCAACCCCCTAAACTCTTTTTATTATTTTCTTTTGTAACAACTCCAGTATTTTAAATATACTAGGATGTTTTTATAATAATTATTCGAGCTACACTTACACACACCTACATCTAATGGTTAAAGAACATACTATTTCCGTGGATGGTGAATTTCTGCCTCCCGAAACGATGATTGTTCAACATTATTCTAACACCTTAAAAGGTGGCCATTAAGATGACACTATATTTATATATGATGTCTAATATGTTTATGTTTTACTTAATCTTCTGTATTTTTCATTTATGGCATACCTTTATGGTTTCCATTATGGGTAAACGCGATATCTTCATTTAAGGAAGTGCGGACTACCGCCCCCTCAAAGTGATTTGATTCGTTAATACCATATGTGGTACGTATAAAGGATATATTTAATGATATTATATATGATACCATACTTTAATTAAAATAATATTATGTATCATTATGTTTTAATTCCATTAAATATGAAATAGAAATGGAAGTAGCGTTCATGCGTACGTACGGCTTACCGTCTCCATGAACGGTGCATTTCATTTCTTAACTCTAAATGTTATGTAATATTATAAATGAATGAATATAATGGATATATAGGTTATATATGATATCTAAATCATGAATAAAATTCTGGATATAATGAAAATTTGGCCAAACGAACGACATGTAATTGTAAGAAGTCCACTTTCGACTTAAGAACCAAATATCGGCAAAACAAATATTATTAACTTAAATGATTACAGAATGTTTATGACATGGTAATAAGTGATATAAAAGGAATAATGAACTTGAAAAAGGTTCTTAAGGAAGTAGAAATTAACTCAAGTTTATTATTCAGGATATTAAAGAACGATCGATTCAAGTCGGACCCGAGGTAAGGGATCCTACTCCTCTCTTTCTTTTTAAGTACAATCTTTTATGCCATTCCTTTTAAAGCTCATATTTCTTGTTATTGGGATGTTATTTTATAATAATATAACTGTAATTTTTATGTTCAAATGATGAGAGACCCTATTCTCTCTCATCAATCCATTTTTGATGTTTTGAGTGGCGCCGTTAGGCTGCCGAATTTTCGTAAGAGATATAACCGCTCTCTTTCTTTTTAAGTACACTATTTTATGTCACTTCTTTTAAGCTCCTCTTTGTTATGATGGGGGATGTTCGTTTATATTCAAATATCTGTACATTTTATGGTAATATGATGATATTCCCTATTTCCTCTCATCAATCCATTGTGGAAGTTTTAAGTGGCGCCGTTAGGCTGCCGAGTTTTCGTAAGGGATTTTTCATCTCACTTTTATTCCCGTGAGATTTATGCTACATTTGCCACAATTTCATTTGAGTGGTGTATGTACTGCCCATTAGTATACACTTTGTGTAGTATAATTTCATTTATGGGTATTCACATATTCATTGTATGACCCTTCTTCCATGGGGTGTACGTTTCAAAAGTTACCCAACTCCGTAAAAGGACCTTTCACCCTCCTCTTTTTAAAAGACTTATTTTGTTATGTCTTTTAATTCACATACTATTATGTTGGGATATATTCTTTTATATCCTTATTTATGTAAATTTTATGTCCAAGTGATGAGATTCCCTTTTTATCTCTCATCAACTCATTTTCTGAATTTTGTAGTGACGCCGTTAGGCTGTCAAATTTTTGCAAGGGAACTTCTTAACCCAAATTAGATTCTTTGGGATAAACATGTACTCCTTGAATATGTCATTCTATGAATATGTGTGAATAACCTCTGATTGTTTTACACTTAATATCCACTTATATTTTGTGTATTCGTTTGTCACACATAATTATGTAATTGATTTGTCCTTAAACCAAGGATACCGTCTTTGTAAGGGACTTCGTCTCAATCTCCTTTCATTGAGGCATATTTTGTTTTATAAAAAACCTTCTTTTTTACGGTGTATAAACCCCTTTTACTTTTACATTTATCCAAAATGAATCTTTTTTATATGAAGCATTTTACTAAACGAAAAAAGGGAATGTTTTTGTCGTACGTATGCGGTGACAACGACTTCTCCACCGCCGTGACCATTATTTGAGTTTCAGATTCCTCTACAAGCCATACCTTTTTTAAAAGAAAAATAAATACCATGTTTTAATTTTATTTTATTTTGGTATTGAAAATGGTTTTCATAATGTTTTTATATCAATGTGTTGTATTGATATCTTCTGATTGAAATGTGGAAATGTTATGTTTCCTTTATGCATGTTTTATGTGATACGATTATGTTGAGGTTCTTGGGCATTATTATAAAGGCGGGTGGTTCCGTGATAAACTAAGGGCGGGTGAGCCCGATATAGCTCTCCAATGCATTGGGTATCGCGAAGGAGTGAAACATTAAGGTTTCTACGAAGAGATTTAGGGAATATACTGTGGTGGGTATTCCAAACGTAACCAAGAGGGTTACTCCCTATGTAAGAATGTTATGAATGACTCAAAATAACTTTTATGTCTTATGATTTCTATGATTTATTCATGATTTGATATGCCTATGTTTTATGGGTAAAGTATGATTTCATATATGAACTCATGTTTCCTTTCCATATTTTTTATAACTCTTACTGATATTTTTATGTTCATCCCAAGTTTTTGAATGTTTTTCACAGGTCAAGGGAAAGGTACATGATGTGATGATAGTGTCAAGGATGTGTCAAGAATGAATCTGTGTTTTATTTTAAATATGTTTCCATTGATGGGAAGAATGAATACTGTCTTTTATGTAACCACTTTGTTTAAATGTGGAATGTAATGCACTTTTCATGATCTAATTCTCTAAAACTATAAACCTGAAAAGATCCTCAATGTGTAATCTTGTAACAACTCAAGATTAAGTAAGGTTTAAGGCTGGGGCCTTATAGTTGGTATCAAAGGTCGGTTTAAATAACTTTAGAGGTTAGGGTATTATTTAAGCATAAGTGACATTACCATAATGGTTAGGATTTCAGAAAGAGTCCTAGTTTTAGATAAAGTGAATGAGTAAGTATATCATAGTGTTTACCTTCCTCATTAGTACATGATGGTTTTGTTGATATACTCACACTGACCTTTTTGGTTCTAGTAAATGGCTGGATCTATCAGGAACCAAAGTAACAATGGATGTGAAGGACACTGTGACAGTTTTTTGAGAAAGAAACTAAATGATATGGGAGCTGCAATGAGAACTCTTGTGATTATCCTCAACCAACTATCTGGAGTCATGATTGACCACCTAAACCTTGGTGATTTCTCTAAGGCATCATATATGCGAGAAACAAGTCCCTATAGAACGACAGGTGATAATCATAAAGGTAAGTGTGTTCAAAAACCTATGTGTCAAAGATGTGGAAAGAAACACCTAGTAAATTTTTTCAAAGGGACATAAATATGCTATATATGTGGAAATTAAGGTCATAAAGCAAGAACCTGCCATGGAAAAAGGAAGCATCCAGTTGACTCGAGGAAAGAGAAAGAAGTTTTTTCCGAGGGATCAATTGAATGTTTTAAATGTGGGGTGCATGGTCATTATGAAAACACATGTCCTATAAAGAATTTTCGTAAATGGGATCACCAAGATCGTACAAATATTAATTTACCAATACCTAATGCCATTCCGATTAAGGATGAAGAAGCTGACGATGACCAATCAAAGGTATGTATTATTTCATAACTTTTGTTTTCCTATTTTGGAATATTAGGATATGATTCATGATTTTGATTGTAGGAAAGAAGTATTTCAGAATAAGTTGGAAAGTAATGGCTATTGGATCATGAAGAATGTTGAGTGAGTAAGAAGTCAACATATAAGGGCTTCAAGAGTTATGGTGAAATTATTAAGAGTATTAAGTCTCTTTTGATGATGGGGTTACATTAGAAGACTTTTTATAGTATGTGTAACCCTGATGTTTAACATATTAAAATTTTATTCAAGGAATAATTATCTGTTCTCTTGTGGACATAGTTATAAAGAACCATTTGCATTTATATGATCCTTACTTTTGAGGTAAATATGGGTTACTATATGTTATGATGGAAGTGAAAGGCATGAGATAAATTTGACGTTAAATTATGTTATGGTTATTTTTGATGATTTTATCTCTTTTTGGGGAATGATTTTAGAATTATGTAGTTTTGGAAAAAGGGCAACACATAGACCGTGTGACAACCCGTCGCGTCGGACAAAGCTGTGGGAATCGAACCCACAACTAAAGTGCAACTTGTATTTATCGCCTACCACTGGACTACGTGAAGTCCATGGTTAGTTAAACTAATTATTTTTAGTTAGATGATCTTATGAATTTAGAATGAGCTGATTTTGGGGTATCTACAGAAATTATTAACCTATCATGGAGGATATGTTATTAGGTTAATTACTTTTCAATACAAGAAACTAGGAGCAATTGATGTTGTTTGGAGATAAATGTTACGATTTAACATGGAAGACTATGTGACTAAATCCTCAAAATATTTGGGTTTCAACCTTAGTTTGGTTTACTTTGAATAATTTTAGGGACAAATTGTTTATCGAATGGTCCTCGTTGAACTTTGGGTTTCGTTGGACAAATTTTGGAGATTAAGCATAGATTTTCTTTTTATAAAGGGTTATCCTTTTCTGGATTATCTGATCTTGTACTAACATTTTTGGTTTCGGTTTTGGTTAAAGTCTAAAGACATGGGAAGTATATAGTTCTCTTTTGTGGATTAGGTGATTCTCTAGAAGTTGATTATAGTACTCTTAATGTGAACAAGTCTTCCTAAATACTCATCTTTTGGAGAAAATATGAGTTTGTGTAAGGAATCTAATAAAAGTTGAAAGTCAACATGATAAGTGATTATGTTTCCTTATGAATAAATTTCTCAATAAAAAGTAACTTAAAACAAAAAATTTGTCTATTAACTTTTCCTACGGAGGAATCAAATACTGTTTATCCCATCACAAGTTTGTGATTTTCTTGTGGTTAACTTTCTCCTAAACATGTTTTCTATCACTCTCCATCAGAACATGACCCTTTCTTTTTTCCTCCATGTCCATATTTTCATACTTGGAATCCTAGTATGGGTTAACTCGGGTGACCTTTGTACTTATCTTTATTTATTTTAATGTGATTGTTTTACCGACTCTTGTTCCGATGTGGGACTTTCAAGGATATTTCCAAGCCCAATTTTAAAATTGCGAGGACGCAATTCCCAAAAGGGGGGAAGGATGTAACACCCCAGGTAAATAGAGAATATGACATCTTTATATTTATCCATATTTGTGAATAAAATATTAATATTACTTTAAAGGGGATGCTATGCTCGATGGAGTACCCAACACGCAACAACGAGTATCTTGGGAATCTTATGTGCACTCTAATAATAAAATAATATTATTTTAAATGGTAGTTAACGCCTAGCCGTTGTAATGGCGGTAATGAACAAAACTAACTACAAAATAATTATATATGTTGGTCAAATATTTTTACTCTTTACAATAAATTTTAGAGGATGAAAAATGCAAATGAATCTAGTTTTTAAGCAAAAACATTCTAATATTCTTTAAAAGGTCGATTAACCGCCTTTTGATGGCGAACCCCTTTTAAATCCATTTTTTGAAAATTTTATAAGCACTATTTTTCAAAATAAACATATTATTTATGATTGGGACATTGAAATTTACCTTGGGTTAATTTTTGGTATTTTTCTGACAATGTTCATTTTTCAATGAATAGTGAAAAATACAACATTTTACATCAAAACATCTTTTTCATATAATTTAATTATATGGTTATATTATATTTTTAATTTGTTATAAAGTGTAATTAGAATATATTTTAACCATGTAAATCAATTATGGTCATTGGGATTAATTTCACTTTGGAATTAGGCATAAACAAGTGCCAAACGTTTCATAAATATTGTTTCTAAAAAACCCGCTATTTGTTTTGACAACGGGAAGTTTTTTTAAATTAATTATTGCAATTTATGTGTTTGTAATTTGGTAAAATGAATTACATATTTTTAATCAGAAGGTCCAAATTATGTAATTAAGACTCTTTTGTTTTTGGAAATTATGGATAGTAACGACGGTAATTATCTTTAATTATTTTGATTCATGAGTAAACAGGAAGTTAAAGATAATTAGATAATATCGTAATAATAAAAAATGACCACAAAATGTGTCCTAAGGCTACGGGTTGTCTCATGTCGGACCATGGGATGCCTTGTGCCAAACTTGGGGGCCCCATGGAATCACTTTTGTGAGAAATTGACTTTTTATCTATTTTTTTAAAATAATGTTAAATGTGACAAAGAATGTATCACCTATGTAAAATATTTTTAATTTTGTCTAAAGAAATGATCTTTTGGAATATAAATATTAATTGTAAAGATAAAAATATTTCCTACATCATAGTAAATTTTTTAAATTTTTAGACATTAAATAAATTAAATTATTTATGACATCATGATGATGCAGCGATGACTTCATTATTTAACGATTTAAATAAATTGGAATGATAATGTAAAATCTAAAACCTACACATGTCCAAAACCTATTGGATGGGTGGATTTCGAACCCTTATCACCTTATCCTCGAAACACACCAATGTGGGACCACTAAAAACCGAATGTCATTTGGAAATAATGTTACATTTTATACCATTCCAAAAGTGCCCTCCTCTCCTCTTATAAAAGTCCCCCACCTCTACCTCCTTACCCACACTTCCAAAGCCTTTGCCTCGGCCAACCCCTGCCCATTATCTCTCTCCACATCCCTATATAACTCCTTGAGGCCTCACTTTGGGCATAATCCTTTCCAAGGAAGCCTTTGAGCTCAAATCAATGGAAGTTACCCGATTTTAAGGTAATGTCTTCACTTGAGTCCTTTTGTTTTATTTTACTTCTCCAACCACCTAAAATATTTTTATTCTTTTCTTTTGTAACAAATCCAGTATATTCAATATACTAGGATGTTGTTATAAGAAATATTCTAGCTACACTTACACACACCTACATCTAATGGTTAAAGAACATACTGTTTCCGTGGATGGCGAATTTCTGCCTCCCGAAACGATGATTGTTCAACATTCTTCTAACACCTTAAAAGGTGGCCATTAAGATGACACTATATTTATATATGATATCTAATATGTTTATGTTTAACTTAAGCTTCTGTATTTTTCATTTATGGCATACCTTTATGGTTTCCATTATGGGTAAATGCGATATCTTCATTTAAGGAAGTGCGGACTACCGCCCCCTCAAAGTGATTTGATTCGTTAATATCATATGTGGTACGTATAAAGGATATATTTAATGATATTATATATGATACCATACTGGAATTAAAATAATATTATGTATCATTATGTTTTAATACCATTAAATATGAAATAGAAATGGAAGTAGCGTTCATGCGTACGTACGGCTTACCGTCTCAATGAACGGTGCATTTCATTTCTTAACTCTAAATGTTATGTAATATTATAAATGAATGAATATAATGGATATATATGATATATATGATATCTAAATCATGTATAAAATTCTAGATATAATGAAAATTTGGCCACACGAACAACATGTAATTGTAAGAAGTCCACTTTCGACTTAAGAACCAAATATCGGCAAAACAAATATTATTAACTTAAATGATTAAATAATGTTTATGACATGGTAATAAGTGATATAAAAGGAATAATGAACTTGAAAAAGGTTCTTAAGGAAGTATAAATAAACTCAACTTTATTATTCAGGAGATTAAAGAACGATCGAGTCAAGTCGGACCCGAGGTAAGGGATCCTACTCCTCTCTTTCTTTTTAAGTACAATCTTTTATGTCATTCCTTTTAAAGCTCATATTTCTTGTTATTGGGATGTTATTTTATATTACTATTACTGTAATTTTTATGTTCAAATGATGAGAGACCCTATTCTCTCTCATCAATCCATTCTGGAAGTTTTGAGTGGTGCCGTTAGGCTGCCGAATTTTTTCAAGAGATATTACCTCTCTCTTTCTTTTTAAGTACTCTCCTTTATGTCACTTCTTTTAAGCTCCCATTTGTCATGATGGGGGGTGTTATTTTATATTCCTCTCACTGTAAATTTTATGGTAATATGATGAGATATCCTATTTCCTCTCATCAATCCATTTTGGACGTTTTAAGTGGCGTCGTTAGGCTGCTGAGTTTTCGTAAGGGATTTTTCATCTCACTTTTATTCCCGTGAGATTTATGCTACATTTGCCACAATTTCCTTTGAGTGGTGTATGTACTGCCCATTATTATACACTTTGTGTTGTATAATTTCATTTATGGGTATTCACATCTTCATTGAATGACCCTTCTTCCATGGGGTGTACGTTTCGAAAGTTACCCAACTCGGTAAGGGGACCTTTCACCCTCCTCTTTTTAAAAGACTTCTTTTGTTATGTCTTTTAATTCACATACTATTATGTTGGGATATGTTATTTTATATAATTATTGATGTAAATTTTATGTCCAAGTGATGATATGCCCTTTTTATCTCTCATCAACTCATTTTCTGAATTTTGTAGTGACGCCTTTAGGCTATCAAATATTTTTTAAGGGAACTTCTTAAACCAAATTTGATTCTTTGGGATAAACATGTACTCCTTGAATATGTCATTCTATGAATATGTGTGAATAACCTATGATTTTTATACACTTAATATCCACTTATATTTGGTGTATTCATTTGTCACACATAATTATGTAATTGATTTGTCCTTAAACCAAGGATATCGTCTTTGTAAGGGACTTCGTCTCAATCTCCTTTCATTGAGGTATATTTTGTTTTATACAAAACCTTATTTTATACGGTGTATAAACCCCTTTGACTTTTAAGATTATCCAAAATGAATTTTTTTATATGAAGCATTTTACTAAACGACAAAAGGGAATGTTTTTGTCATACGTATGCGGCGACAACGACTTCTCCGCCGCCGTGACCATTATTTGAGTTTCGGTTTCCTCTACAAGCCATACCTTTTTTAAAAGAAAAATAAATACCATGTTTTACTTTTTTTTATTTTGGTATTGAAAATGGTTTTCATAATGTTTTTATATCAGTGTGTTGTATTGATATCTTTTGATTTAAAGGTGGAAATTTTATGTTTCCTTTATGCATGTTTTATGTGATACGATTAAGTTGAGGTTCTTGGGCATTATTATGAAGATGTGTGGTTCCATGATAAAATAAGGGCGGGTGAGCCCGATATAGCTCTCCAATGCATTGGGTAACCTGAAGGAGTAAAACGTTAAGATTTCTCCAAAGAGATTTAGGGAATATACTGTGGTGGGTATTCCAAACATAACCAAGTGGGTTACTCCCTACGTAAGAATGTTATGAATGCCTCAAGATACCTTTTATGTCTTATGATTTCCATGATTTATTCATGATTTTATATGCTAATTTTTTATGGGTAAAGTATGATTTCATATATGAAGTCATGTTTCCTTTCCATATTTTTTATAACTCTTACTGAGCTTTTTATGCTAATCCCAAGTTTTTGAAATGTTTTTCACAGGTCAAGGGAAAGGTACATGATGTGATGATAGTGTCAAGGATGTGTCAAGAAAGAATCCGTGTTTTATTTTAAATATTTTTCCATTGATGGGAAGAATGAATACTATCTTTTATGTAACCACTTTGTTTAAATGTGGAATGTAATGTAAGTTTCATGATCTAATTCTCTAAAAATATAATCCTGAAAAGATCCTCAATGTGTAATCTTGTAATAACTCAAGATTAAGTAAGGTTTAAGGCTGGGGCCTTATAGTTGTATTCACTATATCCTCATCATTTACTCATAGCTGGGGATAGACTAATCAAATGTCACCCTTAGAGAACCATCATGCCCCTCTCAAATGATAAAAGAGGACATTAATACACATTATTGGATACTTGTTCTTCATCGTCACCTAGTCTGGGCTCTCGTAGTCCACACACAACCTCAATACCCCATCTTCATTTTTGAAAAACAATATTGGTGCCTCCTCGGGTGAAACACTGGGTCTCACGAAGCCCTTCCTCAACAAGTACTCCAACTAGCCCCTCAGCTCGTGAAACTCTGTATGAGCTATTGGATATTCTATTGAGGATATATATTTTGTAAAAAGGTGTAATTCAATGAAAGAATTGATCTCCTTTTAGGGAGGTAATCCTGGAACATCTTCTAGTAATACATCCTCGTATTCAGTCAATACTTCTGGGAATTATAAACTCATGACATCTACTACACTAAGGGTCAAGCTAGCCAAGTGAGGAGTGATTGGCTTCAACCTCCTATGAATGATTCCATCATGTGATGCCTAAGTTTCCTTTTCACAAATAAATGAAAACAACATTCCATCACTGGCGACAAACATCACCCATTCCCTAAAATAGTCAATCTAGTCATAGACCGAAGATAAACAATCCATACCAAGAATGAAATCTTCATGTCTCGAAGATTCCACCATGTGATTCCATCCAAAACTATCACCTCCAAGGGTCACACGGTTGTCATAGATGTGTGATCATCGAGTCTCCTCCTATAGTTGTCTCCAAGCATAAGGGTCAAGTCAATTGTTCTACCATATTATCAAGGTCTTGTAAATGATATGTGGAGAGGAAAGAATAACTACCACCTGGGTCCATCAGTACGAAAACTAGAGTAGAAAAGAGAAAAAAATGTACCTTGAATCATCCCGGGAGCCCCTGGGCCACAAGCCTCAACCATGTTAATTTTTCCCTACCTTTTTCTTATAGCTCCCTGAGCCTCGCACAGACCACGTATGGGTGGTGGTGGTAGAAATTCAAATCATTGACCACCTCATGATGCTCTACTAGATTCTTTTTCACTAATACCACATTGTAGATATTCCAATTCCTACGTCTCCCTTGATGACCTATCCACTGCCTCCCTATCAGCAACACAAAGTGTTGGACAATCTTGACCGATATGTCCCATGGCATCACATGAGTAGCATCACCTCTCCCTAGGATGGCCGTATCCACCCTGTGAACCCTAAAATGTAGATCCACTATCTTGGGAGATCCTCCTGAAACGTTTTCTATGTTCAAATCCCTGATATTTACATTGGTTCCCTACTTCCAAGGTATATGCACCTACCCATCCACTCTTGACTGTCTCCGACAATCTCTACACAACCAATAAGCTCCCCGCCACAAAATCCAGCTCAAGAACCCCGACATAAGTAGGAATTCTCATAAGGATAATGCTGGCTCGGTTGTCTCTACATAGACCTCACTCGAAGTTATGAGATCGTAAGTACTGGTTCCTATACATATCCATTGATTACCTTGAAAGGGTGGTGAACCTAGATGAATAATAATCTACTATCATACTACCATACTAGAACTGATGAATCTCCTATATTTCCATAGTTCTCAATGTAACTAGAGAAAAATCCTCTTTGAAGAGATTCTAGAACTATATCCATAAGAGTGTCACCTCACTGTGATTATGGATGGCCAAAATCCACCAACATCTAATTGATCCCTGTAGAAGGATCATTTCCAGGACTACCATCTGATCTATTGGTGTCCTGACTAGACAAAAAACTCTGGTCACCACCCAATGCCACTCCTCATCCACTTAAGTGTCAGGATTCCTTTGGGTCCTGATGGTTCAAATCCTATGTAACTCACCAAGCATGCTCTTCCTACGCTCCTTGTATATTGGTACTACAAGTACCACAGGTAGCTCTATAAGTGGCGGTATAGCTGGTGCATCAACTGGTGTTAACATCTGGGAAACCGATCCTTGTACTGAAGGGTTGTCATAGAGTGGGTCATCCTCATGATAAATTTTTTGAATCCTAGCTAGTATGTGTCACATAAGAATCCTTTATGAAAACAAGATATAGGATTTTAAATGAGTATATTTAGATAGTTTACTCAAGAAGTAAATGGAAACCACAACCCATTCATATATGATGAATATACCATTATTTTCCTTGCAACCGGTTTTCTCATGTACTAAGTCGAAAAGAAGGTTATCAAAGTCTTGGTGTATGGATACATCGGTCTCCGCACCAACACTAGAGTCCATGGCTTGAAAACTAAACACAAAACACTTAACACGGTTTCCCCAACCAATCTCACAGACTCTCTTTCCTAAGGTAGAACTGAACACCTCATAAACCAATTTTTCATGACCCTTCCTAGAGGGGCCCCTATCATGACTACCCAAATCCAAAATCCAATAGGCTAGGGGATGGTGACTAGCACCGAGTATCCATATCTCAAAAATGGGAGGCATTAACCTTTATTACTTGTACACATGCATGCATATCCAGGAAAAAAAATATCAAATATAAAAACACTAAGTAAATAATGAATACAAACCATTATATCCCACAACCATAGTATAATAGTTAATGTACTGGAATGTAAACTGAGACAAAATACAAGCCCATAAAAAAGAATGTCTGTAAAAAGGTTCTAAATACTCATCCACATAAAACCCTACCTAATACAACATTAATACAAGGTACTGGGGATACTCTTTGAAGCCGTAGAAACACCACAGTCTGTATGAATCTCACAAAGATTCATCCGGTCCTGGTCTTCCATAGAATCTATTAAAAGGTCGCTCGTCTGCACAGGACATGACATGTGTGGGAAAATAATGTGCATAGATAAGTATAACAATACTCATAAGGACACCCCAAAACCACAAATAAATACACAATGGAAGGATATAATCATCTCTATACAAGCATATATCTATAATATATAAGAATAATATCTAGATATAATCAATCAATGATACATAGTCTATGGTAATTCATAACCACCGCATACCAATACAATGGATTCAGTTCAAAGATTCCACAAAGCACTCATGTGGTTGAAATCACTCATGAGTATGATATCACCGATGCTGTCCATCTGAGAAGTATTGTTTTGTCACGAACTATCATGAGAGAGAAAAACTAATATATCTTAAGTGAAATATAATACATCAGAGGAGGTTCAAATCCAGGGCCATGGGGTGATACAAAAAAATGCATATATATTAAGCCACTAAGTATATGATCAACACCTAGTGATTTTGGTCACTTCAATATCGAAGACTATACCTAGGTCACAAAAAAGGAATAGAGTATCTACTATGGGCCTCTTAGGGGATTCCAAAAACTCTATCTTGTATGTCCTATCGAAGGGATCATACTCCTGTAATTAAGAAAATATTCCAACAAAACATTAGGGAATTTGTTAAGTGAATGAACCCTAATGAAACTCATCTAAGATACTGTGGATGAGGAATCAATTCAGATATAAAATAGCGGGTTCATGGTGAGTAGTATTCACACCCACTATGCCCATTGACCCTCGATACTACCCATGTAAACAGACCATGTCACTAGAAACATGTTAATGTTAAACCAACCATATATCACAAAAGGACCATCTTTTCACAAGGGTCACATCTCCACTGATGGCACGTCAAACATACGATTCGTTAAAAAGTTATGATAGTTTTATTAAAAATATCTGACATGGGTCTGATCTGACCCGCCAATCAACCCGACCTAGTCCAGCCTGTTGGGCCCACTTCGACATGCATGCACTCGGGCCGACTCTTCCATCACATGAAGTCTACCCCAGCAGTGTGCACCATATTCCATGTGGTTGGTCCACCACATCTGCACGCGCCCCACTACCTCGCTGCCTACGCGTCGTGCCGCCGCGCACCAGTGTGCGCTGATGGTTTCCACCGCTTACACCGACCTCTGTCACCCATACTTATGTGGGCTTCAAATCATTATCTAGTGCTCCATCTTTCAAAACGAATCCACTTTTACAATACTCAGGCCACATTCTACACTTCTCTGCTCTCTGATTCATATTTTTACCACTCTGGGGGTCTGATCATGTTCGGAGCATCCTTGAAAGTCATATCGAAACCACGACTGTCCATCTGCAAAGAACACCATGAACCGGGGAATATATAATCAAAAAAAACACCAGGAGGAACAAACCTCAACCTATTTTCATGTTTTCTTTAATTCTTTCTCTTTATAATGAGGAACGAAGAAGTAAAATAATCGTAAAGATTCATCTCCAATTAAATCCACTCAAATCATGCTCATCCCACGAGAATGATTGAACTGCCAGTCAACAAGTTGATTTTTTTATCTGAATTCTTCATTGATTATAATAATGGGGAAATAATAACTTGAAAACG
The DNA here is from genome assembly GCA_963277665.1 of Viscum album. Lineage (NCBI taxonomy): Eukaryota > Viridiplantae > Streptophyta > Magnoliopsida > Santalales > Viscaceae > Viscum > Viscum album. The sequence continues at coordinate 403,777,126 of OY728167.1, forward strand.
AAATTCCCTACCTCGATTAAGATTAGTCACATATGTAAGATCAATTTCATTATCATCAATGAAGTTCCTTTGAATTCGGGTGTGTTGTTGATCATAGATCCACGATCCATGGGTGTTCATTGGAGAGAGCTTGGTATATTTTCCTTAGAGGAATTTCTGGGTTATGTCATAAACCTAAATTCCTGACAATGGAATGTTATTAAAAAAACAATGCTAAGTCAGAATAACTTTTTTAATTAAATTATTAATGACGTTTACATCATTTTCTGGGTTTTCCATTGAAGACCCATGCTGACTAAAGTTAAGTCGTACCTAGGGTAAAACCACCATTTCTAACTCAATAGTTCCCTATGATTTCTGATTCTGGAACCTGATTTAGAGTTATTACACCGTTTCCAGAATACTAGATGCACATTTTATTAAAAATTGAACATTCTTCAACTAACTGTTTTGGGCACAACAGGCCTCAAAATCTCACTCTGTCTCAGTGCCTGGTCTATAAATTTTCCCAATTAATTTATAAAAATAAAAAACACTAAAATCTAAGTCATTACAATACATACATAGGGGTGACGTTTATATTTTCCAACAGATTGGTAGGTAAGAATTTGGATGTCATATTATATTTAAAAAATTATTGTAATAACATGAAAATCACATATATCTATTATATTTAACCTTACTACATGTTAGGTAATGTGTAATAAAAAAATAAAACACATCACTACGTGAGAGGGTAGTTCACCTTACACAAAAGAAACATATCATATCCCCCATAAAATGGAAATTAATATAGTATATGTGATATAATAATTAATAAAATATAATAATGTCATAAATATCATATAAATATTTTAAATCCATCATTAAATACATACTTTAATGGTGGTGATGGAAAATGAATTATATCGGTTCCCGAGGCAGTTTTCCATCACACACATGACTGAAAATTTCATTTCCCATTCAATGGAATTGTAGATGGATCTGGTCTATGAAATTTACATAATAATATCTTAGTGCATAGTACATACTATTTTTATTATATTATAATAGATTAATGAGGATTCAAGTATGCGAAAGATGATATAAAATAAATATACATGTTTAACAATTTTACCACTTTTTAGAGAGCCTCATTAGGGTTATACATAAAGCATTTTCAAAAGGGATTAATAATAAAACTAAGGCCTCCATGATTTGGGGGGGGGGATTAATAAATTTATTTGTGTAGTTATTGGTGAATAATTTTTTTTTGCAATTCTGTATAGGGGAGGAGAGGGGGTGACCTTTTAAAATGGGGGAGAGGACACACATGGAATTTTTAAAAAGATAAAATGATACCAAGGTTTTTTTAATTCCACAATCCTAAAAAATGGGTAATTCTCAAATAAAATGTATGGTATATATGTGCCTATAAAAATTCATTTGGAACAAAATTAGTTTATTTCAGCCATTATCTTCTTAGATAACCCCCCCCACCAAGTAAACCAATTTTTACCTTAACTAGGGTAATTATTTTTTTCTATTTTCGCTATTAATTATAATCATAAATTAAGTTGAAATTATAAGATAATTTAAATTTTTATAATTCAAAATATGTAATATATTTTTCCAAAATAAATTCATAGGAGTGGAAGGATTCAATATGAAATTAAACCTTAGATGCGATGAAAGGGTAGTTTTCCAAAGAGAATATTCTCATAAGTATATAATGTCTTAATATCAAAACTGAATAATAAATTGCTTCCAAATATATTTATTAGTTAAATATTTTACTTTAAAATTAACTGAAAATATCAATTAACTTTGTAACTAATTTAAATTAAAATGCATTTTTGAATAAAAATCTGTATTTTTCACTATTCATAAAAAAATTCAGAAACATCCCAAAAATTTACCCTTAAATAATATTTATATTCTAATATCAAGAAAGAAGTTAATTTATTTAATTAAATGTTTTAAAAGTTTAAAAAATATATTTTTTTATATGTTCTCAAGAAGTGATGAAATTTTTATCTTTGTATAAATATAGTTTTTCTGAAATCATTTGTTTTTCTTTCAAAGGATTCATATTTTGATTTATACAAACCTGATAAAAAATGAACGTGTGTGTACAATATATATTAATAATTTAGATATTCCTAAGCATACACAACAATTTAATGTTTAGGTTATTATTATCATATTTAAATAATAGTTTTATATAGTATCATGTTTCATTTGACCACGATATTTCACGTATCAGAAGCTATCAAAAAGATTGAATTTATTTAGATTTAAATATATAATAATTTTTTAGGGTATTATATTCTCTTATAATAATTTTTTTATGTTTTATACATTTTATCGAATTAAGTTTCCTCTTTTAAAATTTTCAGGAATTACAACTATGTATTCACCCCTCCTTGAGCCATAAGAATAATATTAATAATTTTATATAAACAATAAGATTCAATTTCAAGAATTTTTTTCCAATTTTAAAATAATAATTAATTAATTTTCATCATATCTGATCACCTGTTATTAAGATAAGTGATATAATTGATCAGTATTATTACATGTAGAGATTTCAAAAATTTGTATAAAATATATATATAATGGTGTTGGAATTGAAAAAACTCACTATAATATGATTCAACCTCACCTGATCTCATTTTCAACAAGTACTTCATAAGACACCCTGAATTTCCATCCCTTTGAGGAAAGGAATGGAGGTTGTTATGGAAATCGGTAAAAACAGAGAATATGTAAAAAAAATATTGAATTTTATTCATTTACATTATCATTAAAAAATTTAATGTGATTTAAAATTCATCCATGTTTAGACTATTTAAAACACTAATCATTTTTCATATTCTATAAATCATTTTATTCAATTATATTGATTAAATATTATACATAGAAAGAAATTTAATTTATTAAAAATAGGTAACATAATATATTGGAACCATATCCCAATGTCAAACTATACATATATCATTACTCAAGAGTGATCATAATTGGAATATAATTGTGAACCTAAATATATATAGATTATTATTAGTAATACTAATTTTTGAATTACTGAAACCTAATGTATAATTTTGGTTGACATGAATTCAATAAATATATTATAACTATCTTGAAACTCAATAAGTAACATCAAAAATTTTTATGAGTTGTTACATACACATTTAGTTAAAAAATTAAAATATTGGCATATTAAATAATTAATGTAAATTAATATTATAGTTAATAGTAAACAAATAAATTATTAATTAATATAGTTAACCAACATTTTTTCTCATATAACTAAAATGAAAAACACACTCATTATTTAAAATAAGTCATACATTAATATAATCATTTTATGGAAAACAATATAATAAGTTTGAATTTACCTTTTTTATAATCTATAAATGCGTTATAAAATACAAATAATATTTTAGATAGAATTTATTTAAATGAAAATTTCATAGATAGACAATTATCCATATCTGTACCACTGGTATAGGTAATCCTATAACATAGATAAATTACACATCCTTATGAAATAGATATTCCCATGTAATTATCAATAGGGATATCCCCATTCACATTAAAGGTAAATGTGTTACAAATCCTCGATATATCCCCATGTTTATTTTGATTGTCACATTATGTTTTGTGAAGAGTGATATATTCTTAATGTTTCATGTGATAAAAAACACTCATAGTTTTTAAATATATCACAATCATTTATTTTAGTATATTATTTAAGTATTAATAAGATCAATTTTCTAGTGTTTGACTAAGGCATATTATTGGAAATTATATCCTTTATCACATTCTAAGTTACCATAATAGGAAAACAAGATTAAGAAAAATTATATTATAAACAATGATATAAAATTATTTATATATCTAATTATTCTATGGGAATTCTAAACAACCTATAACTATATTGAATATCAATTGGACTTTTTTCTAGTGTTTTGGAATAAATAACTCACTAATTATTCACCAAATATGGAATGATACCACTAATGGGTTTTTAAAATATATATTCCATCTAAGTGTTGTATGAACAATATAAAAAAATTCCCTAGATAATAAAATTTAAATAAACTAATAAAAATATAATGAAAATAATCAAGACAACCCTATTATCTAATATATTAAACTTCTTTAGTTGATGATTTCCACTAAAAAATTGGTTTATCCTAAAAATACGACCAATTAGAATTGGAACCTCTAAAAAAATTACATATATGTTAATTTTATTCATTGAAAAAATTAATTCGAAATTCCTTATATTTAAAAATTATAGAAAAAGTGAGTTTGAATAAAATTAATATAATACTATTTAATTAAAAATGAAAAATAAAAATCTCTCCTATATTCATCCTTAATTGTTGAAGTATTCTATATGTTATAGAATTTCAAAAATAATGGCCACTTATTTTCATATATGATATAATATTTATAATGTATTATTTATTTATTCTACTTTTTATTTAACACTTAAAAAATTATATACCAATAAATATATAATCAAATTATTTATAAATAAAATATTAGAAAATTTTATAAAATAAAATCAAATTGATTCATAAGGGATATATCAAATCACAAATTTATCACTGCCATTAATTTATATCCTAAAAAATAATATAACCCATATCACTCCCTTTGATATGGGGTATAAATATAACAACACTATAACCAATCAAATATACTATCATCATGTGTTTTTTTTAAAAAATTGTTTACAAAAATTTAAGATTGAGAAAGGGAAAAATTATATGTGCAGTAAAGTTACATATAATGTAGTGTTGTTACTAGAGTGGGAGATCGATGAAAGAATATGTTACCAAGGGTGATCAAAAGACCATATTTATATTCATTTATCTTTTTCAACATATTAATGGAAAGAGTTTAACTTTTATCATATGTATGTTAACTTTATAATTTCAGGTATTTCAATTTCCATTTTTCATTTGGGTTATACGACTTTTGAACCAAGACAACTACCATGATAGTGAAGTCAATATTTCACAACACCTAATGAATTTTCCCAAACATTCCATTTCTATAAACTACTACCTTGTAATGTAATAAACACCATTGGGGTGAAATTTCCCCCCATGTAAATAAATTATTAAAAAATTAAATATTTATTTAAAAAATTTAAATTTGAATCAATTTTAATGTATCTAGAAGAAAACATGCATAATGAAAACCACATGTTTACAAACTCAAGAAAAAACAAAAAACGAATTTATTTCTTAAATTCCAATTATAGTACAAATAAATTAATCTATAAATAGATAAAAAATAACATATCACTCCCCCATAATATTTCCTTTAGTCCATCACCTATGAAAAGAGTGTATTTTTCATTTTTTTGATCAAATATTGTTGAAAATATGTAATAGAGAATATACCAGGATGTGGTGAGATCCACCATGTCTTTGTTTATGTTATATCATGGTGTCAACTCACATACAATTATTAGTATGTTTTATATAGTTTTTGAGACATAATTTAAGGGTGTCAAGACTATTTGAATATTACAAGGTGTTTTATTAAGAAACAAAAATAATGTTTTTTCTTTTTTTAAATGTCGCATAGGATGAAAGACAAATTTTAAAAAAATTATATGGTATGAAATTGTATGAATGTACTCCTCAAATTCATATAAATAAAATATTTGTATTTAAATAATTTCATTGGAATATTTTTCAATATACTAGTGGATAATCTAAATAAAAGAATTTATATTTAGTTATCTTCTCTTATTTCAAATTTTTTGAGGATTTTCTTGAAGTAATTGATGAATAAGGGATACAAAAAAATTAATTTTTTTGATTCTAAAGGCCAATATATACCTTTAATTATACGAATAAATTACTAACTACTGAGTGATTTTAACCAAACTTGATATTAAAATGGATTCAACATAGACAATGAGTTATAAATGTTTTGAAATAAATTGAATATATAAGTTAAAATATATAGAAATAATGTGTGACATATTTTTAAAATACTCATATGAATAAGGTGTTGACTTTTAAAATGTTTTATCTCCAAAATTAATGACTAAAACATTTAAAATCATAATATCTATTATTGGAAAAAGATTCCAAAAATATCAAATTGATTTTTGTTCATTGCTCCCTATATGAAATCGTGAACAATAGTTTTATATAGAGAAAACTAATATGATCCTAACAAGTGAATTTAAAATATGTTTTCAAAAGTTAATTATGGACTCCTATAGATTAAATAAATTTTCAATATCATGGTATTTCATGTTTAATTCAAGAAATTTAATAATTAATTTTAATGATGGTGGATAAGATAATATCATGCAGCTGAAAAATATCATCATGTGTTCACATATTATCAACCGATATTATGGTGAAATTCTAATTTTAGGTAATAATGAAAAAATTTAGAAATAAAATTACAAAAAAATTTAAAATTATTTTTTATTCCTAGGATTTTATAAATGTTTTATATCTTAGGTAATTAAACTACCCAAAACCTCTCTCAATTTCTTGTCTTACTAAAATTATGCATGAATTTTAGTAAAATTATCATAGTGGTATTGTTTACTATTTCAACTAAAATTACATTGGTATCTATGATTTTTAAATATGAAAAATTAAAAAATTCCGCCAATTGAATTTGACAAGTATTATTTGATGTATAATATACTTGTTAGGTTTAAGTTGGGATTTTCGGTATTCTATGAATTTATGTTCTTACTTAAAAAATACACATAAGAATCTATTTAAAATATTTAAAAATGTTTGAGGAATTTAAAAGGAATTAACTACAAATTGTTTTCATATAAAAAATGCTCGATTGAATTTTTTATATATATCATATAAAATTGGTATGGAATTGTATATGATGAAAATTCATCTTCTAGATATTTTTCACTTTGGAGTATATATATAATGGAAAAAGGTGAAAATAAGTAACTGTAAAAACTAAAAATTCAAATTATGTTTTTAGGACTACAAAACAACTCAATATATGTTTATAAAAGTATTATTTGATTTTATAATGGTGGTGTTAAATTTAAATTTTCATTAGGGTAATATTAATTAAATTTTTCATAAAGTTTAGAAGAATGTAACACCCCAATATTTTAAAAGAGGGAGATATGTTCAATTTCATCTATTACATGAAAACGTTAACTTAGAAAAGAATATATAACCGAGATACATTAAGGTATAATTATTTTTGAATTTATTCAATCACTTCATACATTGTGATGTAAACAACATTGAGTTTAAATGAAACACAACACTATATTAAAATATTATTTTTTAAAATGTGGTTGTTATAACCAAGTTGTTATACTAGAGGGTAGGAAGTGCAATAAATAAATTATTAAAAGTAAATGGTTTATATAAGTATAAAAAAATTCACTGGTCATCTATTTTTTATAAATAAATAGAAAAAACATTTTAAAGAATAATATTATTTTTTTCTAAAACAACTTGTTTTTTTCTAAAATACAGTTTATTCCAGAATTACGCAACTGATTTAAAATATATTTTTAACAATTTTAGAAAAAAAAAATTGATAAAAAATATTTATTTTTTAAATCATCATATCCAAATTATCTTTGTAAGAATATTTTGGATTTTTTGAAATGTTTCATTTTTTGATAAATTGTGAAAAATATTGAATTTTACTAATAACTTCTTTTTAGATTATATAAATTCCAGTATTAAATTATATTTTAAATTGTTTTTAAGTCTAAAATTGTTCAATTATATTATATTTTTACTAATTTAGTTAATATGAATAAATTTAAGTTTTTATTTTTAAATTCAAGCATTCTAAACTTCAGAAAATTTTCTATTTTGAAACTTTCTTACTTGTCGTGTCTATGGGTATTATTTTAGATTTCATTATTAAATTTATATGAATTAAATTTTAAAAAATGGATTCAATATTTTTATTCAGAATAATTTATATTATCTTATAATTTCATCTTAATTTTCAACAATTATCAATAGTAAAAGTTGTAAAAATTAATTACTATTGTTAAGGGAAAAATGGATTTACTTGGGGTTTAAATAAAAAATATAAGGGGTAAAATGTCACATAAACTTGTATAACACCCATATTATAGACTTATTTCTACCTCATAATATCTAATGGTCAATAATTACTATTTTCTATCATTGTTTCACTATAAAAGTGTGGGTGTAAGAGAGTCATTTCAAAAAAATTAATATTTTTCCTCTCCCCCACATAAAAGCCTCCCCTTCTCCTCAACTCTACATACATCTGAAGAAATGTTTTCCAATAACTTCAAAAATAAATTCCTTAATCCTATTCCAACATCTTAGATCAATTTTTTATTATAAATAAAACCTCTGCATTATTTTGGTGAAAATATAAACAAGTTCTTCGAAAAAGAGGTAATGTTCTTAAACAAGCATTTTTTTGATTCTTCTTCCACCAAATTCAAATATTATTGAACCATGAATATATAATAACCATATTATATTCAATAAACTAATAATTTATTATGTTAATTCAATTACCTATATCATTATCCTCTTCTATCAAATAGGAAACAAACCCACCGATTATGTGTATGGTGGATTACCGCCTCGCGAACGATGTAATTAGTTTTCCATCACCATATTTCAAGGCTGGATATAATGATATATATGAAAAATATATATTAAATTTATGATATTATTATAATTATTTTACTATAATATGACATATAAAATTTTACATTCTATTTCATTTAAAATACTAGAACGTAATTCCTGTGTACGACGAACTACCACCTCACGAAGCAATGTGATTAATTTTTCACTTATTATTTACTTGGAATGTATAAGGATTTATTTAATTAATATGTGTTATATATAAGAAATTATATTTATTATGGGAAATTAATATACCACATACTTCCTTTACCTTTCACCCATTAATGAAATGTTAATGTCTCTTGTGTGTACGTATGGGAAACGGTCTCCATGAAGTGATGTGATCCATTATCCGTGTTTAGATATCAGTATTGAATTTAAAATTTTATCTAGTGAAAAATTAAATATTTATAACATTATTATAATTATGGAGATAATTAATCTATATAATAATCTCAAGAACCATAAATTTCATGTTAAAACATGGAATAGGAAATAAGGCATATATCGCTGTAAAAGAAATTAATAATGAAAGATTATTGAAAACCAGTAAAAATATGTGATAAAAAGATTTTATATGACTTTATATATAAGTACCCTGCCTTAAAACATTACATAATCTTAATTTCAATGAATAATTCACATTGACGATCTTTTCAGGTATAGATTTTTAGAGAGTGAGGACATAACTTTTACATTTTATCACGAAAATTACAAAGTATACACTTCTAATTAGTTTCAATTTTTTTCATAAAATAAAAACTCTTTTAAAAAGAGAGTCATATCTAGTTACAAGTTTTAAATAGCTTTAATTTTACTTGATCCCATCCTTGACCCTATTCCACTTTATGTCATGTGAAAAACATTTTCAAAAACTTGTGATTATCACAAAAAGCTCAGTAAGGGATACACAAACAAGGAAAGGTGTTAGTTTATCAAAACAAAAAGTAAACCCTGAATACCAAATCATAAGTAATACTTTTCACCTTTATGAAGTAGTAAATACTCTTAACTGAATAAAAGATCATTTCTTACCATTTTGTTACCAAAATATTTCCATATAACCCATAGAAAGAACACATAACATATAAAGGTAACTTGGGACATAATCATACTTAAATGGAATAATCATATGGTAGAATTCCACACATATCAATAAATGGAATAGCCATATGGATGAATTTCATACCCAATGAGTTGGAAGTTATTATGTAACCACCTATCCTAGTTTATCACGGCACCACCCGTCATTTGGTTTATCACATAACCACCCGTAGAATGTCCAAGTACCATTACAAAATAATAACAAATAAAAAAAATTTAAAAAAAAGATAAAATTTTTACATTTCAATCACAATATATCATTTAAATATATTGACATTAAAAAATCCATTGTCAAAACCATTTTCAATACAAAAATACATAAAAGTGTATATGGTGTTTATTTCCCTTTTAAAAACATTACGACTAGTTAAGGAAGACAAAGATCAAATAATACTCGTGGTGGCAGAAAAGTCGTTGTCACTTCTTACGTTAAAACATTATTTTTTTGTCTTTTAGTAAATCACCTCATAGAAAAAGATTCCATTTGAATGAAAAGAGATTTCAAAGGTGTTATACAACATTAAAAGTTATTTGTGTAGAATACAAAATATGCCTCAATTAAAGGAGATTGAGATGAAGTCCCTTACCTCGTGTCCGACGTGACTCGATCGTTCTTTAATTTTCCAGAATAATAAAATTAAGTTAATTTCTACTTTCATAATAACCTTTTTAAAGTTTATTATTCCTTTTATATCACTTATTACCATGTTATAAACATTATGTAATCATTGAAGCTAATAATGGTTGTTTTGTCGATATTTCATAATTGAGTCAAAAATGAACTTCTTATATTTACAAGTTGCCTCTGTGGTGAAAAATACATTATATTCAGAATGGTATTAATGACTGAAATATCATATATATTTTATATATCCAGTATATATATTTATTTATAACAGTACATAACATTTGGAGGGAAGAAATGAAATGCACTGTTCATGGAGACGGTAAGCTGTACGTACGCATGAAGGCTACTTTCATTTCTATTTCATATTTTAATGGAATTAAAACCTAATGATACATAGGTATATTATAATTACAGTATAATATCATATATAATATCATTAATATAATCCTTTATACGTCCCACATATGGCCTTAACGAGTCAAATCACTTTGATGGGGCGGTAGTCCGCACTACCTAAAATGAAATTATCGCGTTTCCCCATTATAGAAACCATAAAGGTATGATATAAATGAAAAATACAGAAGAATAAAGAAAATATAATATATATATATATATATATAATATTTAAATATAGTTCCATATTAAAGGCCACTGTGAGATGCGGTATGATATAATTGAACAATCATCGTTTCTTGAGGCGTTAGTTTTCCATCCACAGAAAAAGTATGTTCTTTACCCATTAGATGGGGGTGTTTGTAAGTGTTGTTCGAATAATTCTCATAAATAAATACCAGTATATTGAGTATACTGGTTTTTTTATAAAAAAAAGGAAAAAATGATTTAGGGGTTGGATACGTAAAATAAAATAAAATAATTTAAGAGAAACTATTACCTTTAATTCGGGTAACTCCCTTTATTTTGAACCAAACGGTTTACTTGAAGTGCCTTCTGCCTAAGGTAATGCTTCTAGGAGAAATATTGGGATGTAGGGAACTAACTTAGTCAGAGGTTGGATGAGCCAAGGGGCTTTATAGGTGTGCGTAATTGGTTAGAAGTGAGGGGTTTTTATAAGAGGGAAGAGGGGCTCTTTAGGAAAGTGTGAAAATATTATTTTATTATATAATGATTTTTGTTTTCTAAATGTCCAAAACTAATTAATGTTGAATATAAGATGACCCATGGTCGAAATAAAATAATCCAATAAGAATTGGCTGGTTCTAAATATTTTTTTAATCTTTATAATATTATTTATTTAAATCGTTTATTAATGAGGTAAACACTGGATCATTATTGTGTCATAAATAATTTTAATTATTTTATGTCTAAAAATTATAAAAAAATACCATGATGTATAAAATATTTTTATATTTCAAATTAATATTTATAGTCTAAGAGATAATTTATATAACCCTATGTAAAAATTAATTTACTAAAATATATTTGTTTATGTCATTTTTGTCTTTACTTTAAATTAATTAATATAAAGTGTCATTATCACTATTAAGAGGCTCCATGAGGTCCCAAAATCAATTTAAGGATGCCCATGGTCGTTCATTACTCATCCAATAATATTGGGACAAGTGTAAAGTAATTTTTTGTTATTATAATTTTCTTTTTACCTTGAATTACCCTATTTACCTTTAACCGCAGTAAATAAAAGTCAAAAGTTAATATTCACCATAAAATGGTTTCGTCTTATTGAACCAAATTTTAATTACTAATAACAACCATAAATGTATAATTTTCAAAATTAAATTCACATAAGCGGTAAAATTTCATTTGAATGAAAATGTCAGATTTGTAACTAAAACTTAGTGGTTTCACTATTCATCAAAAATTGATGTTTTTCATAAAAATACCAAAAAATCAGCCTAAGATATATTTTATATTCTGAATTAAAAAATTATGTCTATTTTACCAAATTAGAAACATAGAAGTTGGATTAATTAATTTAAAATTAATTCCTGTTGGCAAAACAAAAAGCGTGTTTTAACGAAATATTAACTATCAAAAGATTGACACTTGTTTATGTCAAATTTCAATGTCAAATTACATTCAATGACCAAAATTTTATTAAATAGTAAAAATTTAATGTAATTAAACTTTAAAACCAATTAAAAATATAATAGAACAATATAAATAAATAAGATTAAAATGCATATTTGATTTAAAATACAGTATTTTTCACTATTCATAAAAAATGATTTTTATCAGAAAAATACCACAAATTTACTCAGAGAAAATTCTGATATTCCAATTCTAAAGAAGAATTTTATTTTGTCAAATAGAACATATAAAAGTGACCAAAACTAGATTTAAATAGTGTTCTCCACCAAAAGGTGGTAAATTGACCTTTTAATGAATATTAGAGTATTTATGCTTAAAATAAGAATCATTAACATTTTAAGCTTATAACTTTTATTGGATAAATGTAAAAACATTTAACAAACATATATAATCATATTTTATTTAGTTATATTCATTCTCTTTAATACAATGGCTATGCGTTAACTACCATTTAAAATAATATTATTATATTATTAGTCTGCAACGTAAGATTTCAAAGAACCTCGTTATTGTGTATCGGGTACGTCATCAAACATAGAATCCCCTTTAAATTAAAATTAATATTTAATTCACAAATATTAATAAATATGAGAATTTCATATTTCTTCATTTACATGGGATGTTTTGTTATAGACATGAATATATTTCAGGTATAAATTAGTAATATACTTAAAACCATTATAATAATGTTAATTATCTTTCAAACACAAGGAATCATGAGTTAAGGGAATTTGTATTAATTTCCATTCAATAAGCCATATTGTTATGTTATGATGGAAATTTCTTTTATATGGTATATATAATACCCCTTGGAATATAATATAAGTTTTCCTTAATAATTCATTGCATTTCAAATTTTATTTTTAATTATTTTACCCTAGGGGATTTTACATGAAGATTACCAAGTTATGATGAATTGCATAAACCAATTTTCTTTTAATGGTAATTTTATTTCTTTATTGTATTTGATATTTTAGGTTTATGTGTGTAATAGAATTTTATTATATTATGTTTTTTTCACATGTTTTATTTGGATTTTTATTTGATACACATAATCGATTCCTTGATTAATTCACAGATTAACATTATGATATTTGTGATGGTTTATTTCACAATATCATTTTAATTTAGATTATTTATGATTGAATTTCTATTGAAGGAAGTTATTTGATAATTGGATAATAAAACACTTTAATTTTCATAACCTATAGTTATTCATGAATTTTTCAAGTAATAGTTCCACTTTTTCTAATCATTGGTACTTAAAATTTTTGGGTAAATTTTTTTCATAAAAATTAAATTCATTTCTCTCTTCAGTCAAAAATCCTAATTATTCCAAAAAAAAATTCTTATAAATTTTTTCAAAAAAGTTTTTAAAATTATATAAATAATTTATTAAAGGAATTTTAACCCATGTTTGACTTTTATAAAAAATAATGGAATATTCCTATCATTTTTTAAACAAGGATTGTTTTTATTTTTCCAAAAATGATACAGGAATATTTGTTTTAACATGTATAACATGTAAAAACATTCCACCTACATGAAAATAAATGTTTTAAAAAATCATTTTTATGTATCAATGGTTATTTTCAAATAAAATTATTTTCAAAATATATTTTTTAACTCTTAGATTTTTTAAAATATGTTTTTTGAAGTAAGAAATGATATGTTATTTAAGAATTCTATTAATGAAATTTTTTTGGTATTATTAATCATCAGTAAAAACAACCCTTTATTTGAATCCAATGGGGGTATATTGTATTGATAAAATCCTTATTAATTATATGGATTTTTAGCAGCATATTTTCTGAGGAACATAATGAAATTCACATTATTTCTATATTTTCTTAGTCAGTAACATTTCCTTGATATATTCTCTTTATTTTGATCATTGGAGATTAAATTTTCTCTAAATATTTATATTATTTATCATAGAATTTTTATTTCTTAAACTATATATAAATTATACATACAATGTTTTACATTTCTAGTTAATTTTTTATTTGAGGAAATATCGAAAAATATGTATTCTTTAATAAATAATGATATGTAAATATAAGTCATATTTTTATTGAATTAAATCAATAATTCGATATCGGTGGAATGATTTGTACATTCACTAATGGATGGGGCCTGATAAAATATTGACCCTTGATGAATCAATAATATCATGAAGAAAATGATTAATCTAGTTTTAAATATGATTCTACAAGATGTTTGAAATCATCTTGTGAAATTTCATGATGGTCGAGGTATCATGAAGCATGATATTGTGACCTCTAATAATTTATCATTTCCTCTATTATGAATTAATTTATAACTATACATGATATTTTCACAATTATATTATATTTGGATGCATTACATTCTATGTTTATTGATTAAATTTCATATGTTTTCAGTTTTTAAATTTTTATAATGACCAATCCTTATACATTCCTGATAGTAATTTAATTTCAATAGAATTTGTGTTCAGTTATTTACCTTTCCATATTTAATATTCTTTATCTAATTAGGATTTCCATGTTATTGATTAAATGGAACGTGTTTTCCTATATTTCTATTTCTATATTTATTGATCCCTATCGATTCATGGTTGTAATGTTTGGCTAAATGGAATGTGTGTTCAGTTATTTACAATTTGATATTGAGTATTGTTATTGATTCATGATACCTTCTGATTTATGATACTCTTAATGATTATTTTAGATGAACCTTATTTTTATTTATTTATGAGGAATCCAAGATGTGTACTATAACTGATATGCAAGGATATTCTAGTGTATGGTCCTAGCATTATCCAGGTGTGGACCATGATTATTTTTTGGATTAATTCATTAAGATGGTATTTTTCAAGTACTAGATAGTGGAAAATTTCATTGTTTATTCATTATTATATAATTCATGGGATGTACCCATGTGTAGTGCCTTTTTTGGGTAATAAAAAAATGAAAAAAATGAAAAACATTGAAAATATGAAAAAATTAAATGGGGTTCCCACATTTATTTTATTTATTTTTCCTTTTATCCATTTTTCATCTTTTTTCATTTTTATTTTTAATTATTTATTCTTATTTTTCCTTTTCCTCCCTCTCTTTTTTACCCTCAATGAATGTTGCTCCCCTCTTCCATGTGGCTACTGTAACACCCCGAGATTTTATAAAAAATATTCTTTTTAATTTCATTAATGTCTTGTGTTGTACGCTACACCAAAAGGAGCTTTCACAACACACATCCTTGACTTGACTTGCATTACACGCAATCACGGCCTTCCTCGTTATCTTGCATCGTACAAAATACCGAGTTTCACTAAACAATGATAGGCTATTAAAATATTATTAAAACTAGCCGTTATGAATAGTAATAACAGCTTTTTGAAATTTTTTAAATTTTATTATTTAAAATGGACTTCATTTTTGCATTTTCAATATCGAAATTAGCTTAGGGTGAAATTTTGGTACGTTTCGGATAACTTTCATATTCTGATGAATAGTGAAAATTACTAAATTTTAATTAAAAACAACTTTTTTAATAAAAATAATTAATAGTGATAAATTATTAATTTGAGTGGTTTTAAGGTATATTTAGAATATATTTTTACAATTTAATACAATGTTGGTCATTGGATGTAATTTCACATTTAAACCAGATATAAACAAGTGTCAATCTTTTGATATTTATTATCTCTTAAAAACACGCAATTTGTTTTGATGACGGGAATTAATTTTTAAACTACTTCATGTAACTGATATGTTTTGATTTGATAAAATAGACATCATTTTTTAATTCATAATATATAATATATCCTAGGCCTAATTTTTGGTATTTTTCTGGAAACTTTCATTTTTTGATGAATAGTGAAACTAATAAGTGGTAGTTAAAAAACTGATTTTTTCATTAAACTTAATTTTACCACTTCTGTGAGTGGAATTTTGAAAATCTATGAGGCACAGTTAATATCAAGGACTAAAATGTGGTTCAATGAGATTAAAATAACTTTTGATGAATAGTAACTTTTTACTTTTTTTACCACGGTTAAAAGTAAATAGGGTAATTGAGGGTAAAAATGATATTATTATCACCCTAACACATGACCTAATTCTATTGGGTAAGTTTAATTCGACCAAAAACAAACTTATAAATAAAATATGACCATTTAATCCCACTTGGATTAGATTAGGACATTTATTATTAATTTATTTAATGAAGGGTTAAAATAGTTAAAATCAAAGTTTAATAAGTAAATAATTTTTAATATAGGGTTATACATAAGATAAATTCGACCATAAATATTCATTAGAAATCTAAAACGATTTCCTACATAATGATATTTTATTTTTAATTTTTATACTTTAAATAATATAATTTAATTATGACACAATGATGATGCAGTAAATATCTTATTAATGAAATATTGACATAATTGTTGTTATAAATACCCAAATAAATGTAATTTGAGACTTTTTATGAATTAAAAAAAAATTTATATTTTAATATGGCATGTTAGTGTTGATTTAATTAACTTTTATCAAACTAATCATTCTGTTATGAGTTTTACAAAAATCAATTACCAAATAGTGTCAAAATTGACATAAAATAGTTTTTAAAAAAAATATTATATTATTAATTTCTATTATATTCCTAAAAATATATTATTCTGCCAAATGACTTAGATAAAGTTATATATATTAATAATAAACAACTTGGGGTTCTTTTGACTTGTTATAGTATGTTCATTAACCTTATAGTGTAATAACACAAAAAGACAGGGTAAAAGTAAAATTATCTAACATAAACCTAAAACTAAAAGATAAGGTTAAAATAGTAAACTAAACTTGTCCAAATTCTATTTGATCATAGTATTTCGACCCATAACCACCTTAGCTTCTAAATAACTCAATTTGGAGCTATTAAAAACCGAATTTGACTTTGTAATAAAATAATATTTTTAGTTATTCCAAAGGTGCCCCTCTCCTCCCTTATAAAAGGGCACGTCCTCCCTCTCTTCCTCACACCACATTGAGCCTTCAATCTGGTCCAAACCCTGACTATTTCTTCTCTAAACTTCCCTAGGGACATACTAGAGGTCCTAGTCTTCTTCAAAGACCAATATATGTGCCCTAAGAAGAGGTATCAAAGAGGCGCTTCAAAGAAGAGGTAATGTCCGTTACCGATTCTTTCACCTTTATTTCTTCTTCCACTTCTTCTTCTTAGGTTGTTTCATTATGAAGTAATAAAATCAGTATCACTCATATACTGATATGTTATTATAAGTATGAAACAACCCTATTTCACTATCTATCCATCCTACAGAAAACGAAATCACCGCACATGCGTACGTACGGAATACCGTCTCCACGCCGTGGTGTAATCTATTTTCCACTACCACCTTACTTTGATGGATATAATGGTTTAAATAATGACTATATATGATTATTGTAAAGTGATATTGATTGTAAAATAGTATATATATACTCCAATACAATTCCACAATCATGGGAGCGATATCATCGCTTGTGCGTACGTACGGAATACCGTCTCCACAATGTGATGCGACTCGTTCTACATGATCCTCATTGCATAATGATTATATAAATTAATTGAATGAATTAATATGATATATATTACCCAAATAAAATTATGGATATCAGGTATCTATAACCTAAAAAGAATAAATAAGAATTTATTCGGTAAAACACGCATAAGAACAAAAATTAATAAACACCCGAATAACAATTATATATGAAATATTACCAATAAGAAGCTAATAATATGACAATATAGGATATCATAAAAATATGTATGATTCTGGAATAAGTCAATAACATTATTTAAATCATTATACAGGAGGTTCGGTCACATACGAAGCAAATTGGACCTAAGGTAATGGATAATTTTGCAAATCTCATTTTTATCCGAGATTGCTTATTCATAAGTATTTACTTGGGTTATTTCTATCATCCATGTCCATGTTTTATAAAAGTGTTTTCATGTATATTTAAAGTCCTTTTTACCCATTTTTGACTTTTACTACATGGTATGTAAGGAATCATTCTTTTGTTACGAGGTACTTTTTGACTTTTCCGACAAAAGTACGAGAAGAATGTTTTCTTTTAACTTATACGACATGAATGGATTTTTAAAACATTATTTCCAATAAACTTCCTTTACAAGTTTTCATGTTTAGTTTTAATCAACTTCTTTTTGTTTAAAATTGTATGACAAGTTAATAAAGGAAAATGTTTTTGAAGTAGAAATGATATTTTTCTCAAGAATGGAGTTGAAGTGTTTTATCAAAATTATTTTTCATCTAAGATAGTATAGGGTTCTGTTTCTAACCCTATTATTACATTGATTTGATTATGTTGTGATGGAATTATTTTTATGAATTCATTTATCTTATATAAATTTTTTTATGATGTCATGTTGTTTAAGAATCCCATTTTTATTACATAGGTTATGCAATGATGTATGATTTATGATATTGTGGCACACATAAGAATGGTATCATTATAAGATGGGTGGGACCTATATCTCCCTCCAATGCATTGGGTAAAGATTTTATATCTCATGAGATAGACAAGGCTGGAAAGGTAGGTTATACTGGTTTAGTGAAAGAAGACTGAAACGAGGAGTGAACTCGGTTCAGAAAGGGACTTTGTCCACTAAGATAGTCTTGGCAATGAGTCCTGACTAATAATAAATGATTCTCTATGATTATGTGTGTATGCCACAATGTTTCTTGTTTTAAGTTATGATTATTAGGATTATATTTCACTACATTGATTTATCCCATGTTATGAAATTATGATCTCTTCTGCAGGTTAAGATTTCCGAAAGATATGTTCTTATGAATATGATGTGATTGATATTTCTTTTGTTTACCCTTAATGAGCATTTGAGCTCACCCTTTTATGTTTTCTTTTCCCCAGGATATAAAGAAAGGATTTAGGTTTAAAAAAAAGAAGATCTTAATGGGAGATGTTGATGATCTATCACCACAATTAGAAGATTATATTCCGAGTTTCCAAAGACACTAAACTATTACGGTCCTTATGTGTGTGATTTTGTTATGTACTTAGTATTCTACAAAAGTAATGTAATGTCTATGTACGTTAAGCTTCGGGTCTCTATAGTTGGTATCAGAGGAAAGGTTTAGTCAATATTTGGAAACTAGGATGCGATTACTTTAGTGAGATCCCTAGAGATATTTCTAAGGTATGTCTAGGGATGTCCCTAAGGTTAAGTATATGTATAGGTTATAGTCCTAGAATTACGCTAACGGTGATAGAATTAATACTAATATGTTAGATATTGAAGGTACTCCCCCTTTATTTTTTTGTTTTCACTAGCATGATTTTTGCCTCTCACACTATTCTTTTTGGGTTTTAGACGATGGCTGGAACCCGAAGGAACCGTGTTGATCAATGCAATGGACAACGCAATGATTGTCCTCCTAAATAGACAAATGTTATGGGAGATGGAGTGCAAAATCTTATTTCTATACTTACACAAGCTATGAATCATTCTGGACTTCCAAATGAGCAGAGAAGGGAACAATATTCTATTGAGTCCTTCATGAAGAAACGTCCACCTTCTTTCAGTGGGCCTTCTGATCCACTTGTTGCGGAATAATGGATCAGTACCACTGAAAAGATATTTTCAGTTCTTTAATGTTCAGAACATGATAAAGTCATCTTAGCAGTATATCGTTTGGAAGGTGAAGCTGATCAATGGTGGAATCGAATCAAGAATACGAGGCCAAGAGATGAAATTGAGTCCATGGAATGGGACGAGTTCAAGAACTTATTTTTCAATAAGTAATTCCCTCGTATTCTTCAAACAAAGATGGAGAATGAGTTTCTTGAACTAAAGAAAAAAGGAAGATTAATCTGTTGGTGTATACGAAGTGAATTTTACAAGGCTTTCAAGGTATGCATCTGGCTTTATCATCCAACCTGAAAGTAATGTTGATCGATTCTTCAGTGGCTTAAAACCAAATCCTTGAAGGGCATTAGCTATAAGAGACTTCAGTAGCTATGAAGAAATTGTGCGTTGTGCTATCAAGGTAGAAATGGAAGTTGGTGTTACTTATCCATCTAGTAGTTTTGACAAGAAACGAAATATGGAGTTCAAGGAGAAATCTCATAATAATGGTGAAAAGAAGATGAATGTTTTCTTATGCTCAAAGTGTGGAAATAAGCATGGTGGAGATTGTCTTAAAGGGACTAGAAAATGTTTTAAGTGTGGAAAAGAAGGTCATCGAGCAGCTGAGTGTCGATGTAATGGAAAAAGGGATTCTAATGATGTGAAGAAAGAAAAGACTACAGAGAACACACCACCAACACTTCAGTGCTTCAAGTGCAAGGAAATGGGGCATTATGATAGTAAATTCCCTAATCCAAGGGTTAGTGATGATCGACATGAGCAACCACTTAAGGCAAAGGACAAAGGGAAGTCACATGCCATCACTATTGGCGATGTTGAATATGAAAACGATGTGGTGGAATGATTAAGTGTTTATGTAATGGGATTCCAAAATAATGTTGTATATAGTATCGTGGAATATTAGAATATTTATGTATTAGTCTATTGTGGTTTTCAATAATTTTATGGTACCAGTAACCATGGAAAGTGATTGAGATGTTTTTGGAAAAAAGATGATATGCACATAGTGAAGGGATAAGGAGAAAATAAAATGTTTTACAGTATTCATGATCTCATGACTGATATAAGGAAATAGTTATATCATGGTTTGAGGTTTTGGAATGTGAAAAGAGTTAAATTTTGACAGCACTCATGTTTTCGCTAAGATTCAATGGGTATTCATTTTTCAAGATAATACATGATTAAGGCCTTCGAATGTTTGGAATGTGACCAACAAGACATATCTCATGATATACGGGGATCAACGATGGTATTAACATGCTTGTTATATGACCTCTTTGGTAATCATTTTCACTATAATATGAGATTGGACAGTAGTATTTTGGATTAGCCTAAAGATTGGAAATGATTATGTTGGACATAAGTTAGTATTGTTTAAGGATAGAATGTTTTTCGATATTATTGATGGGATGTTATAGTAATGTAGTTTTATAAAAAAACAACCTGCGGGACGGGCGACAGCCCATCGCATCAGACAAGGCTATGGGAATCGAACCCACAACCGAAGTGCGACTGGCCTTTATCACCTACCACTGGCCTACAGGAAGTCCCTGGTTAGTAGAAACTAGTTTTATTTTATTACGCGGTGTGATATATGAATTATAAGTTCATTTTTGGAATCGTATACGATTAACCTCGCCATAGATGGTCTTATGTATTTTTGATAACTTTTGTAACCTTTTGTGTGAGACAGATGGAATGACCCATCATTCTATCACATGATCTACTAACACTTCACGAATGACAAATCCAACTTCATTTCGTTAAGATATGAAGTGGAAACTGTCCAAAGAACGACCAACGATGACACTGTACCGAAATCACAAAAGTATTTCTTCTAATTCCAATTTTAGGGAAATGATCTTGAAAACAAAAAATGTTGTCCTAGTACTCTTATATCTGAGGAATCAGATTGTACCTTAGATCATCACATATTTATGGCTTTGTGATTGCTGGCTTTTCCATAGCCATGTTCTCTACCACTCTCCATCAGAACATGGTGGGTAGATTTCTCTTCCATATCCATATTTTCACCTATGCGGAAACCTAGTGATTAGTTTATTTGGGTAACCATTACATTTCATACTTTTGTTTTTAAAGAATGGTTTTGGTATTCCTTTTTACGATGTGGGTTTCTATTAATTAAACTTTTGAGTAGTAAACCATTTATAACCCTGACGAATTTCGAGGGGGAAATTCATTTTAAGGGGGGTAGAATGTAACACCCCGAGATTTTATAAAAAAATTATTTTTAATTTCATTAATGTCTTGTGTTATACGCTACACTAAAAGGAGCTTTCACAACATGAATCCTTCACTTTACTTACATTACACGCAATCACGACCTTCCTCGATAGCTTGCGTCGTGCGCAATACCGAGTTTCACTAAACAATGATATGTTATTAAAATATTATTAAAACTAGCCGTTATGAATAGTAATAACCACTTTTTGAAATTTTGTAAATATTATTTTTCAAAATGGACTTCATTTTTTGATTCAGAATATAGAAATTAGCTTAGGGTGAATTTTTGGTAAGTTTCGGATAACTTTCATATTCTGATGAATAGTGAAAATTACTAAATTTTAATTAAAAACAACTTTTTTAATCAAAATAATTAATAGTGATAAATTATTAATTTGAGTGGTTTTAAAGTATATTTAGAATATATTTTTACAATTTAATACAATGTTGGTCATTGGATGTAATTTCACATTTAAACCAGATATAAACAAGTGTCAATCTTTTGATAGTTATTATCTCTTAAAAACACGCTATTTATTTTGACGACGGGAATTAATTTTTAAACTAGTTAATGTAACTGATATGTTTTGAATTTGATAAAATAGACACCATTTTTGAATTCATAATATCAAATATAGCTTAGGCCTAATGATTTGTATTTTTTTGGAAACTTTCATTTTTTTGATGAATAGTGAAACCACTAAGAGGTAGTTAAAAAATTGAATTTTTCATAAAACATAATTTTACCGCTTCTGTGAGTGGAATTTTGAAAATCCGAGAGAAATGGTTAATATCAAGGACTAAAATGTGGTTCAATGAGATGAAAATAATATTTGGTGAATTGAAACTTTTTACTTTTTTTAACACAGTTAAAAGTAAATAGGGTAATTAAGGGTAAAAATGATATTATTATTACCCTAACACATGTCCTAATTCTATTGGATAAGTTTAATTCGACCAAAAACAACCTTATGAATAACATATGACCATTTAAGCCCACTTGGATTAGATTAGGACATTTATTATTAATTTAGTTAAAGAAGGGTTAAAATAGTTAAAATCAAAGTTTAATAAGTAAATAATTTTTAATATAGGGTTATACATAATATAAATTCGACTATAAATATTCATTAGAAATATAAAAGGATTTCTTACATAATTATATTTTATTTTTAATTTTTAGACTTTAAATAATTTAATTTAATTATGACACAATGATGATGCAGTAAATATCTTATTAATGAAATACTGACATAATTGATGTTATAAATACCCAAATAAATGTAATTTCAGACTTTTTATGAATTCCAAAAATTTTATATGTTAATATGACATGTTAGTGTTGATTTAATTAACTTTGTTCAAACTAAACATTCTGTTATGAGTTTCACAAAAATCAATTACCAAATAGTGTCAAAATTGACATAAAATAGTTTTTAAAACAAATATTATATTATTAATTGCTATTATATTCCTAAAAAACTCTGATTCGGCCAAATTATATAGATAAGGTTATATATATTACTAATAAACAACTTTGGGTTCATTTGGCTTGTTATAGTAAGTTTATTAACCTTATAGTGTAAGAACACAAAAAGACACGGTAAAAGTAAAATTATCTAACATAAAGTTAAAACTAAATGATAAGGTTACAATATTAAACTAAACTTGTCCAAATTCTATTGGATGATAGGATTTCGACCCATCCCCACCTTATCTTAGAAATAACTCAATTTGGAGCTATTAAAAACCGAATTTGACTTTGTAATAAAATAATATTTTTAGTTATTCCAAAGGTGCCTCTCTCCTCCCTTATAAAATGGCACTTCCTCCTTCTCTTCCTCACAGCACATTGAGCCTTCAAGATTGGCCAAACCATGAATATTTCTTCTCTCCACTTCCCTAGAGACATCCTAGAGGTCCTGGTCTTCTTCAAAGACCAATTTATGTGCCCTAAGGGGAGGTATCAAAGTGGTGCTTCAAAGAAGAGGTAATGTCTGTTACCGATTCTTTCACCTTTATTTCTTCTTCCACTTCTTCTTCTTAGGTTGTTTCATTATGAATTAATAACATCAGTATCACTCATATACTGATATGTTATTATAAGTATGAAATAACCCTATTTCACCATCTATCCATCCTACGGAAAACAAAATCACCCCGCGTGCGTACGTACGGAATACCGTCTCCACGCCGTGGTGTAATCTATTTTCCACTACCACCTTACATGGATAGGTATAATGGTGTAAATAATGACTATATATGATTATTGTAAAGTGATATTGATTCTGAAATAGTATATATATACTCCAATACAATTCCACAATCATGGGAATGATATCATCGCTCGTGCGTACGTACGGAATACCGTCTCCACGATGTGATGCGACTTGTTCTACATGATCTTCATTGCATAATGACTATATAAATGAATTGAATGAATTAATATGATATATATTACCCAAATAAAATTATGGAAATGAGGTATCTATAACCTGAAAATAAAAAATAAGAATTTATTCTGACAAAACACGCATAAGAACAAAAATTAATAAACACCCGAATAACAATTATATATGAAATATTACCAATAAGAAGCTAAGAATATGACCATATAGGATATCATAAAAATAATTATGATTCTGGAAAAAAGTCAATAACATTATTTAAATCATTATACAGGAGGTTTGGTCACATACGAAGCAAATTGGACCTAAGGTAAGGGATAATTTTGCAAATCTCATTTTTATCCGAGATTGCTTATTCGTAAGTATTTACTGGGGTTATTTCTATCATCCATCCCCATGTTTTATAAAAGTGTTTTCATGTATGTTTGAAGTCATTTTTACCCATTTTTGACTTTTACTACATGTTATGTAAGGAATCATTCTTTTGTTACGAGGTACTTTTCGACTTTTCCGACAAAAGTACGAGAAGAATGTTTTCTTTTAACTTATACGACATGAATGGATTTTTAAAACATTATTTCCAATAAGCTTCCTTGACAAGTTTTCAAGTTTATTTTTAATCAACTTCTTTTAGTTTAAAATTGTATGACATGTTAATAATGGAAATTTTTTTTGAAGTAGAAAGGATATTTTCCTCAAGAATGGAGTTCAAGTGTTTTATCAAAATTATTTTTAATCTAAGATAATATAGGGTTCTGTTTCTAACCCTATTATTACATTGATTTGATTATGTTTTGATGGAATTATTTTTATGATTTCCTTTATCTTATATAAATTTTTTATGATGTCATGTTGTTTAAGAATCCCATTTTTATTACATGGGTTATGCAATGATGTATGATTTATGATTTTGTGGAACACAGAATAATGGTATCATTATAAGATGGGTGGGACCTATATCTCCCTCCAATGCATTGGGTACAGATTTTATATCTCATGAGATAGACATGGATGGAACGGTAGGTTATACTGGTTCAGTGAAACAGGACTGAAACGAGGAGTGAACTCGGTTCAGAAAGGGACTTTGTCCACTAAGATAGTCTTGGCAATGAGTCCTAACTAATAAGAAATGATTCTCTATGATTATGTGTGTATGCCACAATGTTTCATGTTTTATGTTATGATTAGTGGGATTACATATCACTACTATGATTTATCCCATGTTATGATATTATTATCTCTTCTGCAGGTTAAGATTTCCAAAAGATATGTTCTTATGAATATGATGTGATTGATATTTCCTTTTTTTACCCTTACTGAGCATTTGATCTCACCCTTTTATGTTTTCTTTTCCCCAGGATATAAAGAAAGGATTTAGTTTTTAAAAAAAGAAGATCTTTATGTGAGATGTTGAAGATCTTTCACCACAGTTAGAAGATTATATTCCGAGTTTCCAAAGACACTAAACTATTACGGTCCTTGTGTGTGTGTTTTTGTTATGTACTTAGTATTCCACAAAAGTAATGTAATGTCTATGTACGTTAAGCTTCGGGTCTCTACAGTTGTTATCAGAGGAAAGGTTTAGTCAACCTTTGGAAACTAGGATGCGAGAACTTTAGTGAGATCCCTAGAGATATTTCTAAGGTATGTCTAGGGATGTCCCTAAGGTTAAGTATACTTATAGGTTATAATCCTAGAATTACGATAACGGCCATAGAATTAATACTAAGATGTTAGATATTGAAGGTACTCCCCCTTTATTATGTTGTTTTCCCTAGCATGATTTTTTCCTCTCACACTATTCTTTTTGGGTTTTAGACGATGGCTGGAACCCGAAGGAACCGTGTTGATCAATGCAATGGACAGTGAAATGATTGTCCTCCTGAACAAAAAAATGTTATGGGAGATGGAGTGCAAAATCTTATTGCTATACTTACACAAGCTATGAATCATTTTGGACTTCCAAATTAGCAGAGAAGGGAACAATATTCTATTGAGTCCTTCATGAGGCAACGTCCACCTTCTTTCAGTGGGCCTTCTGATCCACTTGTTGCTGAACAATGCATCAGTACCACTGAAATGATATTTTCAGTTCTTTAATGTTCAGAACGTGACAAAGTCATCTTAGTAGTATATCATTTGGAAGGTGAAGCTGATCAATGGTGGAATCTTATCAAGAATACGAGGCCAAGAGTTGAAATTGAGTCCATGGAATGGGATGAGTTCAAGAACTTATTTTTCAATAAGTAATTCCCTCGTATTCTTCGAACAAAGATGGAGAATGAGTTTCCTGAACTAAAGCAAAAGGATGATGAATCTGTTGGTGCATACGAAGTGAATTTTACAAGGCTTGCAAGGTATGCATCTGGCTTTTTCATCCAACCTGAAAGTAAAGTTGATCAATTCTTTAGTGGCTTAAAACCAAATCTTCGAAGGGAATTAGCTATAAGAGACTTCAATAGCTATGAAGAAATTGTGCGTTGTGATATCAAGGTAGAAATGGAAGTTGGTGTTACTTATCCATCTAGTAGTTTTGACAAGAAACGAAAGATGGAGTTCAAGGAGAAATCTCATAATAATGGTGAAAAGAAGATTAATGTTTCCTTATTCTCAATGTGTGGAAATAAGCATGGTGGATATTGTCTTAAAGGGACTAGAAAATGTTTTAAGTGTGGAAAATAAGGCCATCGAGCAGCTAAGTGTCGATGTAATGGAAAAAGGGTTTCTTATGATGTGAAGAAAGAAAAGTATGCAGAGAACACACCACCAACACTTTAGTGCTTCAAGTGCAAGGAAATGGGGCATTATGATAGTAAACGCCCTAATCCAAGGGTTAGTGATGATCGACATGAGCAACCACTTAAGGAAAAGGACAAAGGGAAGTCACATGCGATCACTATTGGCGATGTTGAATATGAAAACGATGTGGTGGAATGATTAAGTGTTTATGTAATGGGATTCCAAAATAATGTTGTATATAGTATCGTGGAATATTAGAATATTTATGTATTGGTCTATTGTGGTTTTCAATAATTTTATGGTACCGGTAACCATGGAAAGTGATTGAGATGTTTTTGGAAAAAAGATGATATGTGCATAATGAAGAGATAAGGAGAAAATGAAATGTTTGACAGTATTCATGAGCTCATGACTGATATAAGGAAATAGTTATATCATGGTTTGAGGTTTTGGTATGTGAAAAGAGTTAACTTTTTACAGCACTCATGTTTTCAATAAGATTCAATGGGTATTCATTTTTCAAGATAATACATGATTAAGGCCTTCGAATGTTTGGAATGTGACCAACAAGACATATCTCATGATATACGGGGATCAACGATGGTATTAACATGCTTGTTATATGAACTCTTTGGTAATCATTTTCACTATAATATGATATTGGACAGAATTATTTTGGATAAGCCTAAAGATTGGAAATGATGATGTTAGACATAAGTTAGTATTGTTTAAGGATAGAACTTTTTTCGATATTATTGATGGGATGTTATAGTAATGTAGTTTTAGAAAAAAAACAACCTGGGGGATGGGCGACAGCCCATCGCGTCGGACAAGGCTGTGGGAATCGAACCCACAACCGAAGTGCGACTGGCCTTTATCACCTACCACTGGCCTACATGAAGTCCCTGGTTAGTAGAAACTAGTTTTATTTTATTACGCAGTATGATATATGAATTATAAGTTCATTTTTGGAATCGTATATGATTAACCTCACCATAGATGGTCTTATGTATTTTTGATAACTTTTGTAACCTTTTGTTTGAGACAGATGGAATGACCCATCATTCTATCACATGATCTGCTAACACTTCATGAATGATAAATCCAACTTCATTTCTTTAAGAGATGAAGTGGAAACTGTCCAAAAAACGACCAACGGTGACACTGTACCAAAATCACGAAAGTATTTCTTCTAATTCAAATTTTAGGGGAATGATCTTGAAAACCAAAAATGTTGTCCTAGTACTCTTATATCTGATGAATCAGATTGTACCTTAGATCATCACATATTTATGGATTTTTGATTGCTGGCTTTTCCATAGCCATATTCTCTACCACTCTTCACCAGAACATAGTGGTTAGATTTCTCTTCCATATCCATATTTTCACCTATGTGGAAACCTAGTGATTAGTTTATTTGGGTAACCATTACGTTTTATACTTTTGTTTTTAAAGATTGGTTTTGGTATTCCTTTTTACGATGTGGGTTTCTATTAAATAAACTTTCGATAGTAAACCATGTATAACCCTGATGAATTTCGAGGGAGAAATTCATTTTAAGGGGGGTAGAATGTAACACCCCGAGATTTTATAAAAAATATTCCTTTTAATTTCATTAATGTCTTGTGTTGTACGCTGAACTAAAAGGAGTTTTCACAACACGCATCCTTGAATTGCCTTGAATTAAACGCAATCACGGACTTCCTCAATAGCTTGCATCGTACGCAATACCAAGTTTCACTAAACAATGATATGTTATTAAAATATTATTAAAACTAGCCGTTATGAATAATAATAACCACTTTTCAAAATTTTTTAAATTTTATTTTTCAAAATGGACTTCATTTTTGGATTCGGAATATCGAAATTAGCTTAGGGTGAAAATTTGGTACGTTTCAGATAACTTTCATATTCTGATGAATAGTGAAAATTACTAAATTTTAAATAAAAACAACTCTTTTAATCAAAATAATTAATAGTGATAAATTATTAATTTGAGTGGTTTTAAAGTATATTTAGAATATATTTTTACAATTTAATACAATGTTGGTCATTGGATGTAATGTCACATTTAAACCGTATATAAACAAGTGTCAATCTTTTGATAGTTATTATCTCTTAAAAACATGCTATTTGTTTTGATGACGAGAAATAATTTTTAAACTAGTTAATGTAACTGATATGTTTTGAATTTGATAAAATAGAAATCATTTTTGAATTCATAATATCAAATATAGATTAGGCCTAATTTTTTGTATTTTTTTGGAAACTTTCATTTTTTGATTAATAGTGAAACCACTAAGAGGTAGTTAAAAAACTGAATTTTTCATAAAACATAATTTTACCGATTCTGTGAGTGGAATTTCGAAAATCCGAGAGACACAGTTAATATCAAGGACTAAAATGTGGTTCAATGAGATGAAAATAATATTTGGTGAAGAGTAACTTTTTACTTTTTTTACCACGGTTAAAAGTAAATAGGGTAATTAAGGGTAAAAATGATATTATTATTACCCTAACACATGTCCTAATTCTATTGGATAAGTTTAATTCGACAAAAAACAACCTTAGGAATAAAATATGACCATTTAAGCCCACCTGGTTTAGATTAGGACATTTATTATTAATTTATTTAAAGAAGGGTTAAAATAGTTAAAATCAATGTTTAATAAGTAAATAATTTTTAATATAGGGTTCTACATAAGATAAATTCGACTATAAATATTCATTAGAATGATAAAAAGATTTCCTACATAATGATATTTTATTTGTAATTTTTAGACTTTAAATAATTTAATTTATTTATGACACAATGATGATGGAGTAAATATCTTATTAATGAAATATTTACATAATTGATGTTATAAATACCCAAATAAATGTAATTTGAGACTTTTTATGAATTCCAAAAAACTTATATTTTAATATGACATGTTATTGTTGCTTTAATTAACTTTTTTCGAACTAATCATTCTGTTATTATTTTTACAAAAATCAATTACCAAATAGTGTCAAAATTGACATAAAATAGTTTTTAAAACAAATATTATATTATTAATTGTTATTTTATTCCGAAAAATCTATGGTTTGGCCAAATGACTTAGATAAGGTTATATATATTAATAATTAACAACTTGGGGTTCGTTTGGCTTGTTATAGTAAGTTTATTAACCTTATAGTGTGAGATCACAAAAAGACACGGTAAAAGAAAAATTATCTAACATAAAGTTAAAACTAAATGATAAGGTTAAAATAGTAAACTAAACTTGTCCAAATTCTATTGGATGATAGTGTTTAGACCCATCCCCACCTTAGCTTCTACATAACTCAATTTGGAGCTATTAAAAACCGAATTTGACTTTGTAATAAAATAATATTTTTAGTTATTCCAAAGGTGCCCCTCTCCTCCATTATAAAAGGGTACTTCCTCCCTCTCTTCCTCACACCACATTGAGCCTTAAATCTCGGCCAAACCCTGCCAATTTCGTCTCTTAACTTCCCTAGAGACATTCTAGAGGTCCTGGTCTTCTTCAAAGGCCAATTTTAGTGCCGTAGGAGGAGGTATCAAAGAGGCGCTTCAAAGAAGAGGTAATGTCCGTTACCGATTCTTTCACCTTTATTTCTTCTTCCACTTCTTCTTAATAGGTTGTTTCATTATGAAGCAATAACATCAGTATCACTCATATACTGATATGTTATTATATGTATGAAACAACCCTATTCCACCATCTATCAATCCTACGGAAAATGAAATCACCACGCGTGCATACGTACGGAATACCGTCTCCACGCCGTGGTGTAATCTATTTTCCACCACCACCTTACTTCGATGGGTATAATGGTGTAAATAATGACTATATATTATTATTGTAAAGTGATATTGATTCTGAAATAGTATATATATACTCCAATACAATTCCACAATCATAAGAACGATATCATCGCTCGTGCGTATGTACGGAATACCGTCTCCACGATGTGATGCGACTCGTTCTACATGATCTTCAATGAATAATGATTATATAAATGAATTGAATGAATTAATATTATATATATTACCCTAATACCATTCTCTAAATGAGGTATCTATAACCTAAAAAGAAAAAAAAATTATTTGACAAAACACGCATAAGAACAAAAAGTAATAAACACCCGAATAATAAGTAATAATGAAGTATTACCAATAAGAAGCTATGAATATGACCATATATGATATCCTAAAAATAAGTATGATTCTGGAATGAGTCAATAACATTATTTAAATAATTATACAGGAGGTTCGGTCACTTACGAATCAAATTGGACCTAAGGTAAGGGATAATTTTGCAAATCTCATTTTTATCCGCGATTGCTTATTCGTATGTATTTACTAGGTTTATTTCTATCTTCCATGTCCATGTTTTATAAAAGTGTTTTCATGTATGTTTAAACTCATTTTTACCAATTTTTGACTTTAATCAAACATGGTATGTAAGGAATCTTTCTTTTGTTACGTGGCACTTTTTGACTTTTCCGACAAAAGAATCAGAAGAATGTTTTCTTTTAACTTATACGGCATGAATGGATTTTTAAAACATTATTTCCAATATGCTTCCTCTACAAGTTTTCAAGTTTATTTTTAATCAACTTCTTTTAGTTTAAAATTGTATGACATGTTAATAAAGGAAAATGTTTTTGAAGAAGAAAGGATATTTTCCTCAAAAATGGAGTTCAAGTGTTTTATCAAATTTTTTTTTCATCTAAGATAATATAGGGTTCTGTTTCTAACCCAATTATTACATTGATTTGATTATGTTGTGATGGAATTATTTTTATGAATTCCTTTATCTTATATAAATTGTTTTATGATGTCATGTTGTTTAAGAATCCCATTTTTATTACATGGGTTATGCAATGATGTATGATTTATGATTTTGTGGCACACATAAGAATGGTATCATTACGAGATGGGTGGGACATATATCTCCCTCCAATGCATTGGGTAAAGATTTTATATCTCATGAGATAGACATGGCTGTAATGGTAGGTTATATCGGTTCAGTGAAACAGGACTGAAACGAGGAGTGAACTCGGTTCAGAAAGGGACTTTGTCCACTAAGATAGTCTTGGGAATGAGTCCTGACTAATAATAAATGACTCTCTATGATTATGTGTGTATGCCAAAAAGTTTCATGTTTTATGTTATGATTATTGGGATTACATTTCACTACTATTATTTATCCCATGTTGTGAAATTATGATCTCTTTTGCAGGTTAAGATTTCCAAAAGATATGTTCTTATGAATATGATGTGATTGATATTTCTTTTGTTTACCCTTTCTGAGCATTTCAGCTCACCCTTTTATGTTTTCTTTTCCCCAGGATATAAAGAAATGATTCAGGTTTTAAAAAAAGATCTTTATGGGAGATGTTTAAGATATTTCACCACTATTAGAAGATTATATTCCGAGTTTCCAAAGACACTAAACTATTACGGTCCTTGTGTGTGTGTTTTTGTTATGTCCTAAGTATTCCACAAAAGTAATGTAATGTCTATGTAAGATAATCTTCGGGTCTCTACAGCTAGCGCGTGACCCCCTCCCCCTCCAGGCATGCGTGGTGGCCTCCTCTTCTCTTGGGGATTTAGATCTTGCACCCCTCTATTGTCCTCCATTTTCATCACCATAGAAAGAAACAAATTCATCTCAGTACACACTCTCTCTCACTCTAATTTAATTCGAAGTTCCCCCTCCATCAGTTGTGTAATCATTGTGTGATAAATCTTTCTCATATTCTGGGGTTTTTGTTAATCTTACAATTTCTTCCATTTTAAGTTAAATCAAGGGTTGTTACCAGATGTGTGGAGTAATATGACATTGATGTAGGGTATCTACACCTTTTTCCCATTGGTTTATTTATTTTTAGACATTGCATATTTATTTTTCTCATCCATACCTTCCTATGAATCATGATATCATGTATTAAATAAATTGAAATGCATTACAAAGTCCACAATGACCCTAAAATGTAGTGAAACCCATTCATGGGATGTTCTCTTTGCCTTTAGCCACCCATTTTGAGAATTCCATCCTTCTAGCCTAAATTTAATATTTTCTTGAGTTAGGCATCACCATGGGTTGATGATTTAAATTTATAAATAGTTTAGAATGAGTAATGAACCATGAATTAAGATCCTTTGACAATGCCCATGCTTGTTTAAAAATAATTGGGCTTGAGTAATTCCTTATTCCCTTGGAATGATTGAAGAATATTTGAATATATAATTCCTTACATTTTATGTTTCTCATTTCAAGTTACATGAATACCATTCCTTATTTTAAATTATTATACTTCATGAAATGTGACTTTCTTAGTTTTATTTTTTTTCAAGTGTACATGATTAATTTCTTTTATACTATGTTAACGCCTTATGTCATTCTAGAAGACTTGAATTGCATTGTTTGGAAAGCTTCTTGGCTTGTGGAATTAAAATGTCACTTATGAAATATTGGTAATAGGCAGGCTAATTCCATTATTCCTATGTTTCTTTTCTTTTTTTAAAGCTTATTCCATGTTTTTTATGCCTCTTGCCCATGAATTTCTCAAATTAAATTATTTTTAACTTGATTTTAAATAGTTCTTAATTATGATTCTATAATAAATGTTTAAAAATGTATAAATAAATTTTTGGGGAATAAAGTCGTGTTTTTATAATAAAAATAAATATAATGGGGATGCGATGTCTTCTAAGATAAAAATTAATGATTAATGATTTAATGATTACTTATTGATTTTTCATTGATGTTTTTTTATGATTTTTACAATGTGTAATTTCTCACTTTATATTATGTTGAGTGACTAATTTTGTTTAGTGATATTTTCTTATTCTATTTAAATGGATTGAAATTTATTAAATGTTTTGGTAAGATTGTTATCTTGTGCTATTGAATTTCATATGATGACATGAAATTGTATAAATGTTATTCCTTGTTACATATTGCCTTGTAATATAAATTGTGCAATTTTTTATTCATTTAAATTGAACAGCTGGAATAAGTGGTAAGCATATGACATTGAGATGTTTATTTGTTGGAATTCAATTATAAATGCATTTCTTTGTGTTATATGGCTTGACTGATATGGATCATTTGATACGGGATGGGCTAGAACATGTATCCTGAGTTAAGAATTTCATGGAAGGACTCACTGTGCTGGGTGGGTTACTACTCGACATGTCAGGAGGGATACTTTAGCTTATTAGGTATGGTCTTTCTGGGTGGGTTTTATTATGCTCATGAGTGAGGCTGGTTCCCTAAATGAGTAACCGAGGAAGGACCTATATGTAATATGGTTATTTCATGCCTCGGGAGAGACCCAGTTTCCAATGTGAGATATTGGGCATGGACTCCGATTCACCATCCTTCAGTGATACAAGGGAAATCATATGGGGTTCCATGGATAGACTTAAGATATTGGGTTATATGGGATGTTTCTGTTGCAACCCTTGGGATTTTGATAGGATCTCCAAGGACGGTCGTGAGACTCCACCTTGGATTTGATGGACTGTTTGAATTGTATTGACTTATTATTTACTCATATGATTTGTTTCTATATTATTAATTTTTGATCATGTGTATGAACCTATGATACTACTACCTTTCTTATTCTCACCCTTGTACGTTGACATGGAATGTGATACCCCAATCCAAAAAACCATCTTGGGGTATGACTTGTTTTTTTGGTTCTTATATATATTCTTCCCTACAATGGTACTCTATTTTGGTTTTTGGATTAGGCTAAAGCAGGTTATATGGGATGAGTGACCTCTTAGAAACCCAAACCTAGGTTTACATGTTTATTTACATATCGAAATGTCTTTATTATATCTAGGACACTGTTATCTATTTAGAGCATGAAATGGAATGTTCTAGACCCCATGGGTGCCAGCCTACTGATATTTTTCTCTTACACCCTGACAGAGAGTCGTTTGATACGCAAGTAGACTTAATGATCACAGATATGGATAAAGGGGAGTGGGATGCTTCTTATTCTTTATTTCTTTTTATATTTAGGGTGGAGCTTTAGTGGTAGAGGACCAAGACTATACTCGATATTTTGAGTAGCAGTTTTTTGTATATTTTTATAGAATGAATTATATTTTTGTACCCCTCTTCTTCTATACTAGTATTTTTGTACATTACCATGACATTAACATCATTATTATATATATTATGATTATTCGGCATCCACCAGTTGTCCCTCTATATTTCACTTCATATTTGTTTTACTTATGCTATTGTATTGTATTCTTTTGTTTCTTATATTTAATTTATTTTTTAAGACGGTGTTATTCCTAATACTAAAATGGAATAGCCTCCCCAAGGACACACCTAATTCCCTCACAACTATACATATTCCTATGGCATTCATGGAGATGTTCGTTAGGTCATGTGGCCAATTGTATCTGGTCCCGATTCAGTGGCACTCTGGGCGGGATGCTACAATGTAATTTAAGAGGATTATTTTCATTTTTTGTTACTTTTTGGGTTAAGTGGACATCCAATTTCAGTTTATAAGGTGTATGGATCCTTATAAATTAGAATGGTGATCCACCTAATTCAATCTGTTTATAAGGGAATTTGTGGGAAAATGAACAAAAATGAATTCTCCCTTTAAAAAATGATATGGCCAACTGTTGCAAGACCTCAAACTTGAAAATTAATTTACCTAGGAAAGGTAAGTAGGTCATGTGTCTCAGTCATTCTTCTAGGATCTTTCTTCTTATCTGGACCTAGTTGTTTGGGAAGGGTATCTGTTTTATTATTCTCAGAGGAAGGCTATGCACATGTCCTCTTTATTTCCTTCCTTTTTATTATGTCATGTTTTAGGGAGGCCTTGCACATACCCCCTCTTACTATTACTTTAGATTCTTTTCCAATCTACTATAAATATATTGTCTGAGTTGCATGCTAGGAAATTTTAGAGTTATTACATAGTGAATTCCACGCAATGTATGCCAAGAGATTGGTGTTGAGGATACCCTAAAGGTGATGTACCCTAAGACACCTGTAGTTCCTCCAAAGGGACCTCATGTGGATATAGTTTTGGGAAATGATTCATAGTCACACAAGAGCTTCCTCTATTTCATCTAGAGTGTTCAGGTTATTCCCATGCATGCCCCAACTATGGAAGAGGTTATACAAGACTTTTAGTAGCAGCATCGTCCCACCTTCTTGGGGGATGGGGGTCCTCATGATGTAGATTTAGGGTTAGAATCCATGGAATTTATCTTCGACCCTATGAAGAAAACTCGAGAGTGGAGGGTCAATATTTCTACATGTATGCTATGCGACTCTACCAACCCTTATTGGGATGTCATTTCTCAGTCAATGTGTTTTCGAGACATGGTTCAGTAAGACATCAGAACATATTTCTACTACCATTTATTTCTACATACTCTGATAGAGGA
Source organism: Viscum album (assembly GCA_963277665.1). NCBI lineage: Eukaryota > Viridiplantae > Streptophyta > Magnoliopsida > Santalales > Viscaceae > Viscum > Viscum album. The sequence goes on from OY728167.1 coordinate 403,814,086, forward strand.
TCTACTGATAGAGCTATTACATATTTAGTAGGTATCTTGGACTATTCTCAAGTATTATTCTAATTTCACAGAGCTTCTAGTGTTTTCCCCATCTTTGAATAGAAAACAAATTAATGAACGTGAGGCATTTTGACTACAGGATTGATCCTTCTGTTCACACATAAGTGAATTTCATTCACTAGAAAACCATTATAGGGATCATTAAACAATATCTAATTAAAAAATTAAATATTATATAGGATATCAGTGGGAACCATTCTAGTTTTGTTCCATGTCATACTTGGGGTTATTCAAGTAGCAATAAGCACCGTCTTGAGGATGCACATGGGGGGTTCTAGCCTGGTGATATGAACTGATTCTATCGAATTTCACCTATGTGATAGGCTAGCCCATAAGAAACCATGGTGTATGAGGAACCCAATCGAATGGTAATATTATGGTATGATGGGTCATTATCAGTGCTTCTTCCATTATTTTCATCCATTATACAGTTGTAGGGGAACCATACCAGTACATTTATTAAGTACCAGATCTATAACTCCATATAAAGATAGGAATTGGTAATCTAAATGGGAGTTAGGATAAGGAAATAGTGGATGTGGCCTGGATAGCCAGTCTTTAGAGCTTCAGCAATAGCACAGTGGATCTACTCAAGTTGGTCAGGCAGCACCTCAGGGCTATGGTTCGGGCCATGTATATATAGTGCATCCTACACTAGATGAGAATAGTCCAGAACTATCTACAGTTATAGATACTATAATGATCACCAGTAATTTAGTTTCTAACATTATTGAATGGTGTTCTTGATCCCACCCTTTTGTGTGGGTATCTTAAATCCTATATTGTTTTTCCTTTTTTTCCTTGACAATGGAATGTGGTCATTTTTGTAGACCTATTTATTATTTTTACTTAATTTGGATGATAATCATTGTTCCTAGAAGAACTTAATGGGTGTGACATTGTTTTTAGTTAATTTTCAGTTGGTCCCATCATATAATTGAATGAATTTGGTCGATGAACCTATGGATAGAATCGAGGATCTGTCTTCTACTTGTGTAATCTCAATGTAGTATGCACTAATATATGTGGTACCCAAAATCTTATTAAATAATGATTCAATCCATTTTATTATTTTTTTAATCATTTATTTTGATAATAAGGACACTCATAAGTTAGTGATTGTCTCATCTAATCCAGTTAGTCATTCCTTTATAGTATAAGGCACCCAACTATGGAAGATATTATGAAATGTTTAGTTCTATTTGGAAATTCCCTACAGTTGGTATCATTTATTTTATTTAGTGCCTACTTGAGCACTTGATGATGTTTTTCCATACTACACACACAACCTCCTAATAGATTCAACATAAAATAATTGATAGTCCTCCCCTTTGACTTTCCAGGTTTGGTTTGAATATATGTGGAGCACTCCTCCCTTCTATGGGAGAAATCTTCTTTAAGAAATCACTAAAACATACTAGTGTAATCTCAAATTCAACGAAAACATGTCCCCTATCATGTTATCATCTGGGTAGACTAAGAGAGTGTTGGTCGTATTCTACACTAAATCTTAAAAATTCATTGGGCTTGTTTTGGTGGTTTTATTCAAAGCCGTGCTCTAGAGGTGTGGTTGTTTTAAAGTCCTAGTTTATCCTGAGTGAAACCTATTTTTCTTCCCAAGAAGGAATGTCTAGGATGATCTCATGGTCACCACTTTCTCTACTATTAAATTTAATTTTATGTTGTTTACCCTTTGGTTTTAGTCAATGTTCTTGAGGAAAGGTGTTCCGTCTATACTGACGTCTTGACCGTAATTATTGAATATAGTTTTCTGTAGATTATCTCATTAGATTCTAGTTGTGGACTATGAGGTTACCATGTTTCTAAAACATGATCTAAATGGGGTGTTTTAACCATGATAGTAAAAATGTTTCAGAACAAGGGGTTGTTTCTATGATCATGTCAAGGAATAACAACTTGAGAAGCCTTTTTTCTAAAGACATCATCGAAAGTAGGTTGCAAGATTTAGTGAGTGTGCTCTGAGAAAATTCTGAGCTAATTTTGTTTAAAATTCTCCAGGTTTTACTTTTTGTATGCTCTGAATATTTAAGATGAGTGTTTCATATTTTTTTTGATGTTGTGGTCATCATTGTAACACTACGAGAATGTGTTAAAAGGAAATTCTAATGGTGAGGATATTGTGGTTTTAAATTGGAATTTAATGCCAAAGCCCGTGCTGAGTATCCATAGGCCAGTTTGGTGAAGAGAAAATGATTTCTTCGGGTCTCTTGTTTAAAAAAATATGGAAAGCTCCATCTCCACTCTTCTGTTGGAGTTCGGGTGTTGGTCTGAGTTTTACAGCTTAGGTTCCATGTGTTAAGGTGAATCTTGAAGTTGTGTAGGGAATTTAAAAATGAGGATCGACCATTTGAAAGAAACTTCACGACCCTAGTAGACCATGTGATGATTTAAATATTCATTATGGCTTCTTAGAGATGAAAAGTTCTATGTTGTGGAGGTTGTAATGTCACAACTTTATCCTATTACAAACCACCAAATTTTTTTTTGATTAATTCCATAAGACAGTTTTCTACTGGTGCTAGATTAACGGAAAATCCACGTTTTTCACATGGTTATTTAAACCATGTTCCATTCCCATGTGTATTGATTTAGTGGGAAAATAAAAAATGGGGAAAATAAAAAAATGGACGAAATGGATAAAATGAAAAAAAAAATTAAATGGGTTTCCCCCATTTCTTTTTTCCCATTTTCATTTTTTCCTTTTTCCCTTTTTATTTTTCTCTATTTTTTCTTCTACTTCCTTTCTTTTTTCATTTTACTTCCTATATTTTTGTCCTCCTTATGTGTTCCTCCTCTTCTCTAGGTGGATGGAGTGTAACCCACTCATCCTCCAGGCATGTGTGGTGGCCTCCTCCTCTATTGGGGGTTTTGATCATGCACCCATATTTTATCCTCCATTTTCATCACCATTAGAATCAATGGATTTGTCTCGTTATTCTCCTGCTTTTTCACACCACTATTTTAATGTTCATTCTCCATCCATTGTGAAATATTCATGTGATATATCTTTTCCATATTTTGGGTTTTTCCGTAAATCTGTCAATTTCATCCACCTTAGGTTGAATCAAGGGTTTCTATAAGACATGTGGAGTAAAAATATATTGAGGTATTGTGCCTATGGTTTTTTCCCATTGTTTTGTTTCTTTTTAGACATTTTTTCGTCATATCTCTCATCAGGACATTCCAATGAATCTTGATATCACATATTAATTAAATTGAAATTATTTATACCATCCTTAGTGACCCTCAAATGCTAAAAAACCCATTAATGGGGTGTTCTCTTTGCCTTCGGCCACCCCTTTTTCTCATCCCTTATTTTTCTGCCTAAATTGCATATTTCCTTGAGTTGTGCATCGCCATGGGTTGATATTTTAAATTTATAAATGGTTTAGAATGAGTAACAGACTATGAATTGAGATACTTTGACAATTTCCATGATTTTTTATAAATAAATAGTCTTGAGTAATGCATTGTTCCCTTGGCATGCATGATGTCTCTTTGACTATAAAATTCCATACATTCTATATTTTTCATTTGAATTTAAATAAATACATTACCTTATGTTAAATGCTTATTCTTCATGCAATGTGACTTTCTTAATTGTATTTTATTCAATTTTTCATGCTTAATTTCTTTTGTACTATGTTAATTCCTTATATCATGCTTTAGGACTTCAATTTCATTTCTTGGCAACCATCTTAGCTTATGGGATTAAAATTTCATTGATGATATATTGGTAAGAGGCATTCTAATTCCATTATTCCTATGTTTCTTTTCATTGTTTAAAGGTTATTAATTGTTGATTATTCCTTTTTCCCATGCTTTTCTTATATGAAAAACCTTTTTCTACCTTTTAAATAGTGATGAATTATGTTTTTTGAATTAATATTTTAATATTCATAAATAAATTTTTGATTAATAATGACTTTTTTATAATAAAAATCCCTCCAATAGTGGTGTGGTGTATTCTAAGATAAAAGGTAATTATTAGTGATTTAATGCTTGCTTTTCCATTCATTGTTGGTTTTTCCTCATGATTTATACCATATAATATTTCTCACTTTATATTATGAAAAGTTCATTATTTTGTTTTGTTCTCTTTTCTTGAGCCATTTAAATGGCTTGAACTATATTAAATGTTTTGTTAATATTATTTTATTGTATTATGGAATTGAGTGTGATGAAATTAAATTATTTAAATGTTCTTCTGTGTAACATATATCCTTGAAATATAAATTGTGCCATTGTTGATTTTCATAAATTGTATAGTTGTATTAAATTGTAATCATGTGATATTGAGATTCTTCTTTGTTGGAATGAAATTATAAATGAATTTCTATGTGTTATATGACTTTATTAATATGGATCAATTTCTATAGGATGAGAGAGAACATGAATCCTCAAATAATGATTTCATCGATGGACTCATCGTGCGTGGTGGGTTTCTAATTGAAGCACCATGAGAGATTCTTTGGTTTTCCTGGTATGGGCATACTGGGTGGGTTTCATTAATCTCATGAGTGAGTTTTTTTCCCTAGGGGATAAATCAAGGATGGACATTTTGGAATAATGGTTATTCCATGCCTTACGTCATACCCAGTCCCTTGTGTGAAATATTTTTCATGGAATCAGTGTCACCATCCTTCAGTGATACAAGAGACGTTGTATTGGTTTCCTTCGATAAACATAAGGTATTGGGTTATATGGGATGTTTCCATTGTGAACCTTAAGATTCTGATAATATTTAAGGATGGGCGTAGGACTCCACCTTGGATATGAAAAAAATTTCAGATTGCATTGAATTTTTTTTACTCGTATGAGTTGTTTCCTTATTATTATTGTTTGAGCATGCTTGTGCACCAATAATATTACTTCCTTACTTATTATAAACCTTTTACATTGACATGGAACGAACGAACTCAAGAAATGTTGACTTGTTAACATTGTCACGACCCCCTCCCCACAAAAGGTACCCCTCCCTGGCCGGCAAAGTGAGAAGGGAGATAATGAACCCTGAGTCCCACCTCCAGTAGGCCCCATGTTGGCGACTAGCACCGAAGGTATAATAAGCACAAAAATGGGAGGCATTACCATCTAAGAGAACACATGAAAAAGAGATAGATAAGATAGACAACAACCAAATCCAACTCAAATAGAAATATAAATGAAATCCCAAGTACACAAATGTAATGTCATGAAAAACTACTACAACTGAAAGGGGAAAAACAGCAAGTACCCAAAAGAAAGAAAAAACAGTAGTAACCACAAGCCGAAGTAGCACCTGCAACCCTAAGCTAGTAGAAACCATCTTGATCTCAAACCTACACCAAATGACCTGAAAAATAGTTTATAAAGACATAGGGTGAGTATAATAGTATACTCAACAGGATCCTCCTTGAAGCCTCTCGTGAAAAAGTAAAGAAATCCTGATAAAGCATAGTGAACGATAAGTGAAACTAACTCATCACCTAAAAAAGTATAATAAGTTCCCAACCTCACAATGGCTACTCTCACCAAGTAACGAATACAAGAGTATAAAATATAATAATTAATATCAAGGGTACCCCACTACTACTCCCCCACTGGTTTGCTGCTTTTCCCTAATGTCGCACGTCCTAAGAATCTCTCCCTAAAAAGGCTTGTCCGGAGACACCTCAGAGAAGCACCATAACATGCTCCTCATGCAACAAAACCACCACCTCCACACAAAAAAGTAACTACGTAGTTTCTAGGATCCACCAAAGCTCACATAACGTGTATCATACATCGGGAATTATACTTCAATCCATTACATCCCATACACCAAGTAAGGATCCTCAATCCATCACAGCCAATACACTTTACACCTATAGTAATCCATAGAAAACTATATACAGAATATATGTGTGTGAATAAACACAAGCCATTACAAACCTCTACACACATATAGGGGGAAAACTAACCATTGTTCCTACCAGCACAAGTAACTACCAAGAGAAGAGAGCGGGGACAATGGGGGTAGTCAGCCATCCATCCTCCCACCGGAATGTTGGGGAAAACACCCCCCCCCAAAGGATATGAATACATAGTGTGTCAATTTCCATTACTGAAAGGGTGGAGTAGTGTATAGAAACACAAAAAGTACAGAATATAATTTATCTCACAACTACACTATGGGAATATCCTAGTCTTAGACTGAACTATAGCTAACATCTCTCAGACACCCGACTGCCACTTCTAAGAATAGGTATCCTATAAGAACACAAACATTTAAAGAGATTTATTTCCTTACTTTATTCCCTTTTTATCAGTTCCAATTTACATTAATTTTTTATTTAAACATTAATTAACCATTAACAATTCAACATTACATTTCATTAGCATCACACCCAAAGTCCATATCCCTTTAAAATTATTACCTCAACATTTCATTCCAATAAGCTCCAAACCCATGGGTTGACATCATTTATTCAATTATTTACTTACACCATACTTTCCCATATTCCCAGGCATTCTAGAAAAATATTATATGCTACTAAACACAAGGTGTCTCAACATGGTGAGTAGATAACTACTGGTTGAGTGTTTTCCACCTATATCAAGAGCGTAAAACCATACTCCCTTGAGATACTAATCACAAAAAGCATGTGGCATACCCCACACATCTTATCACCTTTCAGAAGAAGGGTATGAAAGACTAACTTCCTTGAGTAGTTGGGAATGTAAAGTAGATAACCAATCAATGAATCAATAAGCATCCAAACATTCTTATCCAACCCATTCCATCATCCCTGCTGTCCTCCCTAACACCCAAAAGCATAAGAAAATACATCTCACCACTCTAGGAATCAACTTCTGCCATAACCAATAGGACTCCCTTCCCCAACATATCAAAACATCAATCCAGGCTCACATTACGATAAAAACAGCAGGAAAAAACATCATATCAATTGGGCCCTTATCCCTAAAACAAGCAAGAAGGTAACTCAGAACCCTACAGGGAATTATCATTTATCAAACAAATTTTTATTTAATCCATCTTAAATTTACAGATTTATTATTCGTAGGTTCCAACTTCAGGAAAACTAAATAGTATCCATCGCAAATAAAAAAACATGATTAATTCACCAATTTGATTAACATCAAATTATAACAAGAAGAACCAGATTCATTTACATGCAACATTATCTTTACCCAAACAATTATCAATTAATTCTGGATTTACGTTCTTTACCAATTTCCATCACAAACGAAATGATAAACAAAGCATGCATAGATATCACACTATCTATCAAAACAAGAAGCAATAACATACGATTGATATCAATCTATTTATCCTGTTCAAATATTTATTGTGTCAATTCCATTTTCATGCAGTGGGATAAAACATGCTAACTATACAGTTGCATGAAAAATAAAAGAGAATCAATGAATCCCCTACCTCAAATGGTCCTTAACGTATTTTATACAAGAACGAACCACACAAAGGGTTACAACCTCCTCCCCCCATGACAACTATATCCACCCGAGGATGTAGTGACGCCACCACACCGGTCAACAACGACGAAAAGACCTTTAGGAACATGGAGATACCATTACATATAAAGGGAAAAGAGAAATAGAAGGAGATGAACCCAAAATAATGACAATAGATCATACCTTATATTAATGATTGATCGATATTGTCTGGTTGCATCAAAATAGAGTGGAACCAATCCTAGGAAGAAATATTGATTGCACAACACCTATGGGATAGAATGAAAGGTTCAAGCATCCTACAACTGAGAATAAAGAAGATTAATTAGGGAGGTAGATATCTCTTCCCTTTAGAATATTTAATAGAGAATCGGTTTAAGATATGCGGGATTTTCCATCTACAAAAGATTGCATTAAACCACACGGTTTAACCAAGTAAAAACATCTTCATCCTTAGGAAAAATTAATATAGGTGTTCTGGCCTTTGAATTGGGCTTAGAGTACATAAAATGAGGCTTTAAATGCATTTTACATCAAAGGAAATGTCAAAGGGGTTAAAATATAGGATGCTTGAAACACTGTACAACCTACCATTCTTGAAACACTATATACCCTACCAATCTAGAAACAATGTACACCTTACCGTTCTAGAAACACTGTACACAAACTCAAAATTTGGAAAAGGAAATAGAGGGTTCGGATGGAACCTCACCATTCTGGAAACACTATTCACGAACTCAATATTTTGAAAAGGAAGTAGAGGTTACTGATAGAACATCACCATTCTGGAAACACTATTTATGGATGTGAAATTTGGAAAAGGAAAGAGGCTACTGTTGGAACCTCACCATTCTGGAAACACTGTTCGTGAACATGAAATTTGGAAAAGGAAAGAGGATACAATTAGACTTCACTGTTTCACTATTCACATAAGCCTACTGATGGAACGGTTCACATAAGGTCACCATTGCACTGTTCACCTAAGGCTATCGATGACATGGTTCACCTAAGGTTACTGTTGCACTGTTCACATAAGGTTACCGATGACACTGTTCATAGAAGGTTACTGTTGCACTATTCACCTATGGTGACCAATGACACTGTTCACAAAAGGTCACCATTGCACTGTTCACAACTATATAACTTTGGAACTATTCATCGTTGGTCACCGATGACACTGTTCACATATGGTCACCATTTCACTGTTCACAACTGTCTACCTTTAGAACTATTCACCAAAGGTCACCGATGGCACTTTTCACATAAGTTCACCATTGCACTATTCACAATTGCCTATCATTGGAACTGTTAACTGATGGTCACTAATGGAACTATTCACATATGGTCATTATTGCACTGTTCACAACTATCTATCGTTGGAATTGTCCACCGATGGAACTATTCACAAAAATGGAAGAATTGACAAATTTTTGGAGATATGTCACATTAACCTCCCAAAACACCTCAAACACCAGATTTTGATAAAGGAATGGACCAGAGTGGTATGAGCCATTACATCAGATACCTCTTAAAACATTCTCGTCCTCTAGAATTCAAAAACAATCTAAAAGGAAACAGAAAACAAGTCTAACCAACCACCCATCGAGACACCTATCAAAAGAGAGAAAGCCACAAGAATCAACCAAAGAAATCAATATCATAAATATGAAAGGTATATAACCAAGAAGGGGACATTTTTACATGGAAATTTTTAATCATTAATCAACTATGGGTACTGATCACGTATCTGTGACTCACGGTCCCCAGTACTCTCCTCCATGCCACCATGTCACCACAAGACATGAACCAGGGGATAGAAAAATCTCACAACACCTTCTCTTTGTGATCTTGGATCTCCAAAGCTATCTCCTCAATGGTTGCATAATCATAAAAATTGATCTCTCCACAATCAATGATGTGAGAGTCATCATGAAGACAATGATGGAGTTGTGATATATGAAAAACATCTTGTATCTGGCTCATCTCTGTGGGAAGTGCTACTCGATATCCTATAGCTCCAACATAAAATAACACCTCAAAAGGACCAACAAAATGGGGAGAAAGATTACTCCCTTGACAAAACCTTCACTTCCCACGATGGGGAGTCACCTTCAGAAACACATTATCCGAACATCAAACTCTATGGTTCTCCTCCTAGGATCGACAAACGATTTCTGATGATCTTGCACTGTCCTCATCCTCTCACGAATAAACTAAACCATCTCTGTTGTATCCTGCAGTAGCTCCGGTCCGAGAATTGTTGAATCTCTGACCGTAGTCCAGCACAATGGAGAACGGAAAGGTTGGCCATACAAGGATTCAAACGGCTCCATACTGATGGTGGAGTGAAAACTATTGTTGTAAGTGAACTCTACCAAGGGTAAGTGCCTCATCCACAAACCTCCAAAATCCAGGACATAATAGTGTAACATGTCTTCAAGATTCTGAATGGTTCTCTCTGTCTGACCATCCATTTGGGGATGAAAAGCATTCCTAAGGCATAGCTGACAACCGAAAGCATGCTGGCGACCTCTCCATTCCCTAGAGGTAAAATGAGGATCTCGATCAGAAATGATTCTCCTTGGGACTGCATGAAGTCTCACCACCTCCTCTAGATACATCATCGACAAAAATTCCACTGAGCATCACTCCTTGGTTACTATAAAGTGGGTTGATTTTGTTAAATGATCCACTATCACCCAAATAGCATCATGTCCTCCCAAAGCTCAAGTAAAACTAGTAACAAAGTCAATTGAGACATCCTCCCACTTCCACTGAGGAATCTCTCATGGCTAGTGCATAACACTGAGAACACGGTGATCGGCCTTCACCTTATGGAGGACCAAACATCGACACACAAACTTCGCAACCACACGCTTTAGCCCAGGCCACCAAAACTGGCTCCTCAAGGCTCGTTACATATTTATCATGCTAGGATGCACCACTAAAGGAAAACTATGAAATTATATAAGAACCATATAATGCATCGCCAAAGGAACAAAAATACTTTCATGATACAACACTTAGTGTTGATCATCCTCATACCAAACATCAGGGGCCTCGCCACAAACAACTCGATCTCTCCAGACCTCCACCACTAGATCCACCAAATTGGACTCTTCCAGCTTCTGTGCTAGAGATGAATGCACCATCATCTGAAAGAGGCAACATCTACCCCCCAACTTCTCCCATATCAAGATTTAATGCTGAGAGTTCTTCCATTACCCTCTAGAAGTCACCAGATTCACGCAATGCATCACTATGTGACTTCAAACTCAGCGCATCAGCTACAACATTCCCCTTTATAGGTGTATATGATATTTCAAAGTTGTATTCGTATAAGAACTCTATCCACTGAGGTTTTCGCACATTTAAGTAACATTGGGAGAAAACATACCTTAGGCTCTTCTGATTGGTGAAAACCATAAAGCACTCTCCAATGAAGTAATTCATCTACAACTTCAGAGAAAACACCATGGCTGCCAACTCATGATCATGGGTAGCATATTTATGTTAATGGGGACACAACTGCCGAGACCCATAAGAAACAACTGATCACTGATGGATCATAACACAACCTAACCCCAGATGTGAAGCATCACAAAAAATATCAAACTGAACTCCCTCTACTAGAAGACAATGAACTGGATCACTTACTAACTTCTCCTTTAGATACAAGAAAGCTTCCTGACACTGATCAGTCCATACGAACACCTAATCCTTCCTAGAAAATGTTGTTTGATGATTCAAAACTCAAGATAAATTGTCTACGAACCTCCTGTAGTATCCTACGAGAGCAAGGAAACTTCACACCTCTGACACTATCTTGGGGGTTTACCATCACACAACTGCTCATATAATCGATGGATCCACAACTACTCCCGACTGGGACACAATATTACCCAATAAAAAGATATCTCAATCCCAAAACTCACACTTCTACAAATTCCCAAATAGCTGATGTTGATGAAGAACTCCCAAAATGACATGTAGATGCTCTGTATGCTCTTCCTCAGACATGGAATACACAAGGATGTCGTCGATGAAATCCACCATGATCTTTTCCAGGATCTCAAATAACAATGCGTTCATCAATACCATGAACACAGTTGGAGCATTCATCACACAAAATTGCATTACAACGAACTCATAATTCCCATGACAACAACCGAATGCAGTCTTCGGGATATCCTCATCCTTCAGACGCATCTGATGATATCCTGACCGCAAGTCAATTATTGAAAACCGAAATCCACCCTTCATTTGATCAATTAAAACATAAATCCATGGAAGATAATAGAGATAATTTATTGTCAGTTTGTTAAAACGACGATATTCGAAACACAACTGCAAACTGTCGTCATCCTTCTTCATGAAAAAAACTGCTGCACCCCACGGTGAAACACTCGGCCAAAAAAATCACATTGTAATAGACAATCAAGATCTATAAGTAACTCTTATAACTCAGAAGGGGTCATCATATATGGAGACATAAAGATAGGAGATTCTCCTGGTGGTATCTCAATTCCAAACTCGATCTCTCGTCAAGGTGGTAATGCTACAACATCTTCTATAAAGACATCTGGGTACTCTTTGACGACCCTAGGAAATGCAAATTGTTGAACCTATGAAGAACTCATCATCATATCATCTGTCATGGATGATAAGGATGGAACCTGCCTATGACCCATCTGAGGGTCTCTCTCACCAACAAACACCACCAGATCTTCATTCATATCGAAGAACACAACCTACCTCGTGAAGCAATCCACAATAGCCTGCACTGAATACAACCAATCCATTCTGACGATGACATCATATGGTTGTATGCGTAAACATAGATAATCTCCCCAAGAGCAGTGTTTCCCCAACATTAGCTCACACTCGCTACATACTTCAAACAATTCATCTCACCCTCCAACTGGCGTAGTCAACGCTAAGGGAACTGGAATCCTCTCTACCTCAAGTCCCAAAGCATGGAAAGGTGTAGATGATATGAAGGATTGTGTCACCCAATAATCAAAAAAGGAATATAACAAGGTAGAAAATAGTCAAAGGGTACCTCGAATGATATTTGTCATTCTTGGAGTGGAAAATTATAAAGTATAAAGCTGACCACGACCACCACCATGGCCTCTCTAACCCTGATGACGACCACCACTATGGTTGCGCTCTACTCTCTGAGGACAAGGAGCTTTATGGGGCTGTCCTCTGCCTGCTCCATCTATCCACTGCTAATCCAAAGCTGGTGTAACCTGGTGCTACTGCCTTGGCTGGAACTACCTCAATGGAGGAACCTAGAGCGGAAAACCTGGTGCATGATGACCTCTCTAAAAGATCGGGAACATTCGCTGATGATGACCTCGACCACCACACGAAAAACAAGTGCATGATCCCTTAACAAAGGCCTAAGAGCCACTGCCTCTGGAGAAATGAGATGTAGAGGGTTGGAACCTACCCCTGGCTGAATGAAAAATCTTCTTCCATAAAAATCTTGAACCCCGAACCACAGGTCCTCTTCATGAGGAATCATGAAGACTCCTCAATTATGACGATCTAGTTCTGGAAAAATTCCTCTCAACATACTCTTCCATCTCCAGCACCTCAAGATATGTCCTCAACATAAATGGGGTGACTTGGAGCATGATCTATGGATGTAAATCCTCATCAAAATGCCTCGCCTTGGCCTACTCATCTAGAAATAGGTCCGAAGCATGTTGTAAAAGGTTCCTGAAACGGATTCCAAACTCTCAAACACTAGATCTCCCCTATCGAAGGGTAAGAAGATCCTTGAAACTGGACACCTTCATGATAAAAGAAAGGATCTCGACTCTAAACTGGTCACGGAACACCTCCCATGAGATCACTGACTCCTCACGATCCCCGAGGAACAAGAACTACCACTACCACGCTACTCCATGAAGAATCATCACAACCAAGGACACCCAGTACTCTTTTTAAGCATGGATCAAACTGAAGCTGATCTCGACCTCCTCTAACCAATCTTTCATGACTGCATCTGAAACGGAGCCCTTGTACTTCTAAATATTCTGAAACTGAAACACTTGAAATGTCCTCCACCAAGTGTCATCATTGTCAACCTCTACCTAGCGGTGATCTGCTGGAAAAAACAGATGGACGTCTTCTATGTGATCTAGATGGGGACATCCACCTGGAGCTATACCTGTAAAATAACAACCGGTTAGAGCTCCTAAACCTGGAATATTTTAGGCTTATCATTAATTAATTAATTGTTATATTAAATTCATTTTAAGTTAACCTATCCCAAGGTCTACCCATTCAAACATAGGCACAAGGAGGAATGATGCAAGATCCTTCCCTAGGTCTCTACACTGAAACTAGTATCACCTTGTTTAGTATCCATTGTAAACTTAAGTGTCTATACATCAGATCATAGGGGTCGTAAACGCATATGTCTCAACATGTCTCCAGTGTTTACATCACTTTCTAAAACTGACTGACACTATTGCCCTACCAACCAATGCAACCTAACCTGTTCCAAACACAAAACTCCATCCTATCCCTTAAACTCACTCTGATACCACTCTTTCAAGACCCCCTCCCCCATAATGTGTACCTCTCATAGGCCAGATATGTGAGAATGTAGATAATTACCTCCGAGTCCCACCTACAGTAGGCCCCAGGTTAGTGACTAGGACCGACGATATAGTAATCACACAAATGGGAGGCATTACCCTCTAAGATAACACATGCGGAAGAGATAGATATGATATACACCAAACAACTCCAACTTAGATAGGAATAAAACAATGAAATCCCAAGTACACATATTTAACTTCATGAAAAACAACTACAAATGAAGGGGGGAAACAGTAAGTACCCAAAAGAAAGTAAAAAAAGTACCAACCATAAGCCTGAACAGCTCCTATAACCCCAAGCTTGTAGAAACTAGCTTGATCTCCATCCTGCTCCAGGTGACCTAAAAAAAGTTTATATAGACATAGGGTGAGTATAACAATATACTAAATAGGATCCTCCATGAAACTGCTCATGAAAAGTAAAGAAACCACGCGAAAGCACAGTGAATGACAAGTGAAACTGACTCATCAACTAAACAGGTATACTAATTTCCCACCCTTAAAATGGCTACTCTCACCAAGTAACACATACAAGAGTATATAATATAATAAAGAATATCAAGGGTACCCCACTACTATTTCCCCACTGGTTTGCTGCATTGCCCCAATGTCTCACATCTTAAGCATCTCTCTCCAAAAAGGATTTCCCGAAGACACCTAGGTGAAGCACCACAACATGCAACCCATGCAACAAAACCACCACATCCACACACCAAAGTAACCAGGTAGTTTCCGGGAGCCACCACAGCTCGCATAACGTGTATCATCCATCGAGCATTATACCTCAAGCCATTACAGCCCATACACTGAGTAATGATCCTCAATCCATCACAGCCTATACATGTTACACCTGTGGTAGTCCATAGGAAACTATATATAGAATATATATGTGTGAATAACCACAATCCATTACAGCCCTCTACACACATATTTGTGGAAAACAAACCATTGTGCCTACCAGCACAAGTGACCACCAAGAGAAGAGAGCAGGGCCAAAGGGGGTAGTCATCCATCAATCCTCTCACCGTAATGTTGGGAAAAACACCCCCTAGGGCTCAGAATCCATGGGGTGTCAGCTGCCCTTACTGAGATGGTGGAGTAGCGTATAGAAAAACAAAAATTAAAGAATATATTATATCTCACAACCAAACTATGGGCATAACCTAGTCTTAGATTCAACTGCAGCTAACGTCTCTCAGACTCCTGGCTTCCACTTCTAAGACTAGGTATCATATAACCACACAACCTTTTAAAGAGCTTTATTGCCTCACTTCATTCATTTTTTATCAGTTCTACTTTATGTTAATTAATTATTTTAAAATTAATTAATCATTAACAATTACACATTACATTTCATTAGCATCACACCCAAAGTCCACTGTCCATTTAAAATTGCAACCTCAACATTTTGTTCCAGCAAGCTCCAACATCATGGGTTAACATCGTTTATTCAATTATTTACTGACACCATTAATTTACCATATTCCCAGGCTTTCTAGAAAAACATTCTATGCTACAATACACAAGGGGGATCAACACGGTTAGTAGATAACTATCTGTAGAGTCTTTTCTGCCTATAGAAATAGTGTAGACCCATCCTCCATTGAGAATCTAAATAGGGAAAGCATGTGGCATACATCGCACGTCTTCACTCCTTTTAGAACAAGGGTAAGCAAGACCAGCTATCTTGAGCAGTGGGGAAAGTAATGCAGATAACCAATTAAAGAATCAACAAGAATCCAAAAATTCACATCCAACCTGTTCTATCATCTCTAGTGTCCTCCCCGACACCCACATGCATAAAACGATGCATCTCTCCACTATAGGCGTCAACTATTACCACAACCAATAGGCCTCCATGCCCCCAAAAATCACAACATCCATCCGGGCTCACATTACAACACATATAGTATGAAAACAAACAACATATCAATTGGGATCTTGACCCTTAAACAAGCAAGAGGGTAACTCCGAACCCTACAGGGAATTATCTTTTATCAAAAAACTAGTTCTTTAATGAATCTTGGATTAACTGATTTATTATTCGTAGGTTCCAACTTTGGGAAACCTAGATAGTTTCCATCGCAATTAATAAAACATGCTTAATGAACCAATTTGATTAATATAAAATTATAACAAGAAGAACCAGATTCATTTACATGCCTCATTTTCTTTACCCAAACAATTATCAATTATTTCTGGCTTTATGTTCTTTAACAATTTCCATCAAGAACAAACACAGAAAGCATAGATATCACACTATCTAGAAAAAAAGGCAATAAAATATGATGGATATCAATTTATTTATCTAGTTCAAATATTTATTATGTCAATTACACTGTCATCCATTGGGATAAAACATGCTAACTACACAGTTGTATGAAAAATAATAAAGAACCAACGAATCCCCTACCACAAATGGTTCTTGATGTCCTTCATACAAGAACGAGCCACGAAATGGATTACAATCTCCTCCCCCTGTGACAACTGTATCCACCTGAGGATGAAGAGACACCACCACACTATTCAACACCCATGAAAAGACCATTAGGAACCTAAAGATACCATTCCTTAAAAAGGGCAAGGAGAAACAAAAGGAGATGACACAAAAGAATGAGGATAGATCATACCTTATATCGAAGATTGATCGATATTGTTTGGTTGTATCAAAACAGATTGAAACCAATCCTAGGAGGAAATATTGATTTCATAACTCATATGGGGTGGAATAAAAGGTTCTAACGTCTCGCAACCTAGAATAAGGAGGAGGAATTAGGGAGGAGGATATCTCTTCCCTTTAAAAGATTTATCAGAGCAACGGTTTAAGATATGATTGATTTTCCATTAAAAGAGGATCACATTAAACCACGCAGTTTGACAAATTAATAACATACCATGCCTTAGGAAAAATTAATATAGGAGTTATAGCCTTTGAATTGGCATCAGAGTCCTTAAAATGAGGCATTAAATGCATTTTAAGTCAAAGGAAACATGAAAGGGGTGAAACTGTAGGATGCTGGAAACAGTGTACACCCTACCATTCTGGAAAAAATGTACACCCTACAATTCTGAAAACACTATACACAAATTCAAAATTTGGAAAAGGAAATAGAGGTTACCGATGGAACCTCACAGTTCTGGAAACACTGTTCATGAACTCAAAATTTGGGAAAGGAAATAGAGGTTACTGATGGAACCTCACCTTTATTGAAACACTGTTCATGAACATGAAATTTGGAAAAGTAAAGAGGCTACCGTTAGAACCTCACCATTCTAGAAACACTATTCATGAACTTGAAATTTGGCAAAGGAAAGAGGCTACCGTTGGACCTCACTGTTGCAGTATTCACATAAGCCTACCAATGGAAATGTTCACATAAGGTTACCGTTGCACTATTCACCTAAGGTTACTGATGACACTATTCACCTAAGGATACCATTTCACTATTCACAGAAGGTTACCGATGACACTATTCACAGAAGGTTACCGTTACACTATTCCCCTATGGTGACTGATGACACTGTTCACATAAGGTCACCATTGCAATATTCACAACTATCTACTATTGGAACTGTTCAACGATGATCATCGATGACACTATTCAGATAAGGTTACTGTTGCACTATTCACAACTATCTACCGTTTGAATTATTCAGTGATGGTCGCCGATGGAACTATTCACATAAGGTCACCATTGCACTGTTCACAATTGTCTACTGTTGGAACTGTTCAACGATGGTCACTTATAGAATTGTTCACATAAGGTCATCATTTCACTGTTCATAACTGTCTACCATTGGAACTAATCACCAATCATGACCGATGACATTGTTCACATAAGGTCAATGTTGTAATGTTGACAACTCTCTACTGTTGGAACTGTTCACAAATGGAACTGTTCACCTAAATGGAAAAATTGGCAAAGTGTTGGGGATAAGTCACATTGACCTCCATGAACACATCAAACACAAGATTTTCACAAAGGAATGGACCATAGAGGCCTGTGCCATTACATCCATGGTTAATGTACCCACACACACACAGATATATATATATATATATATATTGTACCCTATACAATTACTATATTCAGGTTTCCTACTTAGGAAGAAGCATGTGGTATGGGACAGTTGTCCCCTTAGGAACCCAGACCTAGCTGTACATGTTTATTTATTATGGCTATGTATCTATTTTATCAGTAAAACTATTATTTATTTAAAACATGAAATGTTAAGTTCTAGACACTGTGGGTGCCAGACTACTGAGAGTTATATCTCACATATTGCTCAGGAGTCATTTAGTGACTGAGTATACCAAATGATCATAGGTATGTATAAAGGTAAGAGGGTTACTTATGATGTTTGGTTGTTTTTATTTTTAAGATGGAGCTTTGGGGTAGAGTACTGAGTTATGATCAATATTCTAAGTAGCATTGTTTGATCTTTTATAGTTTTTGATGGTATGTAGTATATGCTTGTGACCATGTTCCCCTATACTCCTATTATTGTATATAATCAAGATATTGATATCATTGTTATATCAACCATTATTATTAATATTCCACCAATTGTTCCTTTATATTGTACTTCTTATTTTTGTTTACTTACGCTACGGTCTTCTGTTCTTATTGATTCCACTATTGAATTTATATTGTTTACTATTATGTTATACCAAATAATATGAGGGAATATTCTCTTTAGGGGGACACCTAGGAACCTCACTACTAGTTGGAAGCCTCTAGAATTTAGGGAGATTCTCTTGAGGTCATGTGGCCCACCATCTTGCAGCCCAATTAAATGGCACTCATGTTAGGATTCTACGACTAGAGTGTATAATTAAAATCTCAAGAAAATTGTATTGTAATTTTTATATTCAAATGTAACGAAATAATAATGTTTGTAGCTATTTTACCAAAAATGCTAAACTATTCAATGATTCAGGATTCAATTCCTACTATCTTAAGCTAATGTAATAAAGAAAACACCAGTAATGAGCTACATGGGTTAGGGAGTTACAGTTTCTATCAGATGATGTTTAATAGAAACAATTGGAAATAAATTTAGGGAAAAAATGTATTATTAAACATAACCCAATGACATGCAATTATGATATGTTTAGATTAATATCTATAGTTATGGTAAGGTAGATATTAGGTATTTTTTCTAAGAAATACATACCTATCTAGATAATACAAGTGGATGTGGTTCTAGAAGTGATATACCTAGGTGAAAAAACATCAAAAAGGGTTTATCATGCTTGAATTTATCATTACCTATTACAAAACAATGGGACTTACTCCACACCAATCTTGAAACATAGGCGAGATATGCATTGGATAATTCCAATTTTCATTAAAAACAATCATGATGGATTTTAAAATATTTTAATCCTATATTTTCTTCAATTGAAAATATGGTGTAATGATTTAGAAAAAAGATAAATTATTATGTGGTATTCTCCTATATTTTTTGTTTCTCATGCTATTCCTCTTGGTTTTATTCAATTGCTGGAACCCAAAAGAATCATCTTAAAATTGAATATGAAGGGCAATGTGGTGATAATGTGATTCCAAATGCTATAATGACTAGAGTGAAAGATATCATGAATATTACTAATCAATTATACAAAAATATTAATAACAAATTATATAATACGAAACTCGCAGACTCTCCACAGAATAGAAGTATGGAGTTTGCTAAGATCTAGAGTGGCGAAGACAATAGAGGAAAAAATATTTTTTCTTTCTTGTTAGAAATGTGTTAGGGGACACCCAGGAATGTGTCTCAAAGGAATGGGAAAATTTTTTATGTGTGGAAAAAAATTCATAAATCAATGAATTTAAAATAAAAAATGAAGATTATGATGTATGGAAATAAACATCATCATAGGGATCTATTTATAGTTCATTTTTATAAATGTAGTGAACCTATGAATTAACCAAGTATATTTCCTCTTATAAAGGTTAACCCCTAGGCCATGGATTGATCTATGTTGAAATATTTTTTTTTGCTGTTTTTACATTTTGGGATTTATAAATTAAATTATAGAGTAAATTTTACAAATGGTTTTTTGGTTATAAGAATAATAAAACTACTAAGGAATGTGTTAAATTTTAAAAGAATATATGTGTTTATTAACAAAATTTTATTGATATCGTCATGGGTTTATGAGATTAAGGATTTTCATAAGTTCACATCCATAAACAAACCTTTTGAAAAAAAATAGGTAGGAATATAACGTGATTGAAGATATTTTTGGAAACCATTTATGGGAATACAACATATTAGTTTAGTATATGAAAAATTTATTTGAAGAAGAATGCCATTGAATTTTTTTATTCTTAACGAAAATCGTAAAATTTAGGGATTATATTGTCTTTGATGTTACAAAAATTGTGGGTTATTACACTTTGGTAATGATATAACAATTACATTAATAGGGTTTTAAAAAAAGGATAACCCACAAGCTAGGTGGAAAACTATAAAATCTATAAAGGAAATAGGGCTTAAACCTGCAACTGAATAGAGAAAAGGGTGTTTTTCATACCATTGGTCTACATTATGTACTAGTTAATATTAATTTTTTTAAATATATAGTTGTATAGTATAGTAGTAAGTATATTTTGAGAAAATTATTATAGGATAAAATCATTTTTATTTTTACAGAATTTCTGATATTTTGGGAGATGTTTTATTGGGTTGAGTAATATATAACCATTAGTTTGAACACAATTTTTTAATAATAATGCTATGAAATTTTTGTGGATGTATGTTGAAAATGTATGATATCACCTTTACTGTAAAAACATTATCTAATGTTGATAATATTTAGGATAATTGGAATGTATAAATATATTATCACATAGGTGGAAGTCCCCACTTTTTAATGAATATGAAGAACACTATTCTTAATATGGGTAGAGGAATAACATTACATGGCCATTGAAGGACTAATGGTCATTAAACCACATTTCAAAAAGATCATTGGCCCAATCCCATTTTCTCATGTCCAGACACATGTGCACAGTAGAATTCACCACCTAAAACCTTCCCCTCCATCTCTTTTCTGGACTACCAATAGCCACCTACATCAGCTATTACCACAAGGTCCCATGATTTCCATGCACACTAGTCCACTACAGCTCATTTTTTGTGACAACCTTCTTCATTGACTCACACCCCACTATCAATGACGACATGTGTCAATGATCCTTTTTTGCCTCACCCATGCTCTACCACAGCCCATGAATACCCATCATCATTGAATTTCACCCCATTACCAAATCTATCATGTGTAGACGATTCTATATCAACCACCTTAGGCATGGATCATGCAATGTGGACTATTTTCTACTAATATTTTCCAACTCTCATGGTCCACCGACCTCAAATTTTGTAGAGACTCGCTTCCCCACCACTAATTCCATCTGTCATGTCTACCAGAAATAAGGATCTATTTATGGAATATACCACATTGAATCCATAAATTGGAGACATATATAATTTTTACCCTAGACCATATGAAGAACTAATGGGTGGTCATAACACTTAGCCACCTCCCTAACTAAGGATAATTGGAATGTAGGTTTATTTTTTCGGAATGATTTATGTTTATCCTATGCTGGAGATTTTGAAAAAAATATATTCTTTATTCATATTAATGTTTAAATGTTATTGTTATAATCTTACCTTTTTGTAAACATTTAATTTTTTGATAATATTTAAAGACAATTTGAATAGATTATTCTTATTTTATGGTTATTATGATCTCTTAAAATTTAATTTTAGTGCTTCAGGCATAAAAGATTCAGGGAATTTAACTTAAAGGATAACAATTAGGTAATTTACATATATTCTTAGACAACAAAATATTTCCTCAAATTTATGAAAATTATATTGAAAGAAAAGTGATATAATATTACCTTCATATCAGATGAATCAATAGTCATTTAACTCATTCACATATTTATGGTTATGAGATCCTTAACATTAAATCAACCATTCACATTATTATGATCATTGATCTCTACCTATCTCCACAATTTATTAAACATTCCTTCCATGTACAGATCTTCACATTTCACCAACGTCCTCATATTTGGATACCTAATTTTGTATAATTCAATATGAAATTTGCACATCCCCTTATTTATTATTATGTGGGTTTTATATTATCCATTTTTATTATTTGGGTTTAGAACAATGATATTTTCAAATGTTAAACCCTTAATTTGTGAGATCAAGATTAAATTTCTAGGATGTGATTCATTTAAGGGGTAAATGAAACTGCTAAATATTTTAAAAGAGGAACACCTTGTTCAATAGAGTATATGAAACAAAAAACATAGAATAGAAGAGAATATAACAACCTAATACTTTAAAAAATAATTCATTTAAATTAACTTCAATATTTTCAATAGATTTTGATGCATGCAACACCATTTTATAGGAAACACAATTCTTACTAAAATATTAGTATTTAAAATGTGATAGGTGTAACATAGATGTTAAGTTGGTGAGTACAAGTAATAATAACTATATTATGAAAATTATATTGTTTAAAAATGTTTAAAAAAATCCATTGGTTATATATTCATTTTAAAAAAATTTAAAATCATTTCAATGAAAAAGAAATTTTTTTTGAATTTTTTTTATGTTAGTTTAGAACCACTTTTCACACATAATTTAAAATTAATTTTTAACACATGTATAAAAATAAACGTTATTTGAGAAAATAAAAATCATTTTTTGAATCTTAATATAAAAATTATCTTACAGTGAATATTTTTTATTTTTCTGACATGTTTCATTTTTCGATGCATAATGGAAAATACTAATTTCTATTGAATACTTATTTTTTGTTAAAATATTTTACATTGTAAAATTGTATTTAAAATTAGTTTTAATGAAAAACTACATCAATTTTATTAAAATTTAACTAATTTATATCATTTTAATATATATAATATTTAATTTTTATATTAAGAAAATCTATACTTATGAGAATGGTTTTCTTTCAAAACCTGTATTCTCATCGCTTCCTCGATTATAATTTTCAAATTTATTCTACCAATTATGTGAATTAAATTTAGAAAAATGGATTGCATGGTTTGAATCATAATAATTTATATTATATAATTGTTTAAAATTAATTTTTGACCATTGTGAATATTAAAATAAATAAAAATCAATTACCATGATTAAGGTAAAAATTTATTTACCGGGGGTTATGCTAAAAATGTAAGTGTTAAAATGACCTAAAAACTTATACAACACCAATTTCATTTCCATATATAGAACATATCACCTATAATTTTCAATAATATAACATTTTATATACTTGTGTAATTATATATTTGTGGGTGTAATTGAATCTTTTTAAAACTTCTATTATTATCCTCTCCCCCTCTTATAAAAGGCCACCCCTTATCGTTTACTATCGACACATACAAAGCCATTTTTTGGAAAATAAATTAAAAAATAACATAATTTATCCAATCCCAACATTTCATAGCCCTTGGTTTGATCATAATGTTATCCTAGGAGTTATTTTGTTTTAAACCTAAAGAAGTTTTCCGAAGAAGGGGTGACATTTTTAAATAAGCGTTTTTATTTTGTTTCTTCTTTCGAGTGATTAAAATATTATTTAAACATGATTATATAATAAAAAAATTATATTTCTTCTATATATATTTTATTTTTTTTGTGAACAAACTATATCCATATCCTTTGTAATCAAATGGGAAATTAAACTATCGATCATGTGTTCGACGAACTACCATCTCATGAACTGATATAATTTATTTTACATCACTACATTTCAAGAATAGATATAATGATGTATTTGAAACATTTATATTATCTTTATGATATTATTATAATTTTTTAATTATAATATCATATATAACTTTTTAATTTCAATTAATTTTAAAATATGATAATGTCACTCGTGTGTATGGTAGATTATCGCACCTCGAAAGGATGTGATTCTTTTTTCACATATAATTTACATGTATTGTAATGATGAAAATTTTAATGAATATATGTGATATATATGAAAACATATATATTTTTTAAAATAAATATATAATCTAATTATTGATGTTGTCACTTGTTTTTGAAATTATATTGTCACTCTTGCGTGCATATAAACTACCGTCTATATGAAGCAATGAGATACATTCTAAATGTTAAAATTTCCATAATGATTATAAATTAAATATAATAAAAAATATATATGTTTATATAATTAATATAATTTTGAAAATTATGAAAATATATAATATTCTGATGAACTTGAAAAATCACGTTAAAACATGCATGAGAAAACAAGGCAGATGTCAATCAGAACAATAGTAATAATGAAATTTTATTAGAAAATTGGTGATAAGATGTTATAAAAGGATAATATATGAAATTATACATATGAATATGGTTTATTTATAAAGTAATAAATATATTACAACCATTACACATTAGGTAAAATCACGTTCAACCAAAAGTACATGTTGGTTAAGGGACATCGTCTCAATTTTCCTTCATTGAGGCATATTGTATTCTTACACATCGAATTTATTTTATATGGTGTATATACTAACCCATTAAAATTTAATATCATTATTAAATAATAATTAATGTACTTTTATGTTTCAATTTTTATTTTTTCATTCAATAGGAGTTGACTAGAAAATTACAAAGTTGTAAAGAACATCATAACACAATTTTGTTTTATTGGGTTATATTACATATTCATTGTATTTGATATTCTAATATCTAGAGTGTGATTACTTATAATTATCTTTTGTTTTATTTTCATTTGTTTTATATGGATTTAAATTTGATATGTATAATCGATAAATTGATTAATTTTTACTTTAAAGTTATGCTCTTTGTGGGGGTTTATTTCAGAATCTCATTTTTAACGGGATTCATTATGCTTCAATTTCCATTGATGGAATTTTTTGTGATAATTTTCTAATAAAACACTTCCATTTTATTCTATAAAAGTTTATTCATGAAATTTTCAATTAATATTAACATTTTTTCCACTAATCATTACTTGAAATCTTTGATAAAATATTTTTATGAAAATAATAATTAATTTCTCTATTTGTTCAAAAATAATTTTCCTTTCAAATCCATGTTTTCTATAATGTTTTTAATTTATACAAAAATTATCTAAATAATTTACTAAATAATTGTTTACCATTTTCAATT
Organism: Viscum album; assembly: GCA_963277665.1. Classification (NCBI taxonomy): domain Eukaryota; kingdom Viridiplantae; phylum Streptophyta; class Magnoliopsida; order Santalales; family Viscaceae; genus Viscum; species Viscum album. The sequence goes on from OY728167.1 coordinate 403,839,459, forward strand.
TTTTATAATTTTTTTAAAACTAACCATCATGTCATTTTCTAGTCGTGGACCATTTTTAGTTTATCGAAAATGTGAATTGAATATTTGTTTTAATGTGTATAGAAACTACGAAATTTCCCTCCATCATGACCAATAAATGATTCAATGAATCCTTTATAAGTTTAAAATTTTCTTATCATATAAAATGTTTTCAAAATATTTTGTTCATTTTTATTTTAAAAAAATGATTTTCAATTTAAAAAAGGATATTTTCCTCAATTATTGTATTAATGAAAATTTTAGGGTATTTATATACATAAATGACAAGAACCATTTATTTTACTTATATCCCACTGGGGATATATTTTACTAATTCCATAAATATTTATGATATCGATTTTATATGGTCATTTTGACCAAGGAAAGTATTAAAATTCACTTTATTGATTCAATTTTTATGTAAATAACTTTTCCATGACATATAAACTTTCCTATTATTGTTTGGAATTAAATTTCATCTAAATATCCATATTATTAATCATGTATATGTTTATTTCTTATGTCATATATCATTTATAGATATTTTCATCTACATTGAATGTTATTTTTTATCTAGGGAAATAATTATAAATTTTTATTCCTTACTCAATATGGATATTTAATGATAAGGCCCATTGGTCATGAATTAAATTTATTATTTTATATTTTTTGATTGAATTTAAAATAAAGTTATGTGTGGGGAATGAATTTATATTTTCTATAAATTCATAAATAGTCTCATTAGGGGAATCATGAAGCTAGCATTAAATGGGTTTCTACATGTAGTTTTATTTTTTTGAAAGGTCTTGATTGTAAAAGTATCATGATTCTTGAGACCATGGCATCCAGTAATTAAGTATTTCCTTTGTAAAGAATTTAGTTATGATTATCCATACTATTTTTCAAATTTTATTATCTTCGGACTCATTTCATTCATATTTTATTTATAAAATGGAGTATGTTTTCAGTTATTTAACTTTACATATCACATAATCCTTATCTCTTCAAGATATTCATGTTATTTAAATGGAATGTCTGTTTAGTTATTTTAATATCCATGTTGATTATTCTTTATCTATTCAGGATAGTAAATGTATTGATTAAAAGGAATTTGTTCTCAAATACTTTACTTCCCATATTTATTAATCCTTATCTATTCATGAAAGTAAATTTGTTTAAATGGAATGTTTTTTTCTTTTATTTACCATGAAATTATGATTATGGTTATTTAATGATGATATATTGCAATTTATACCACTCTTACTAAGCATTTGATCTCACCATTATTTTTTTTATGGAATCTAAGAAGTGTACTATAAATGATATACAAGGATATCATAGTTGGAATAGTGATATTATCAAATTAAAAATTATGTTGTAATTTTTGTTTTCAAATATAATTTAATAGAAAAGTATGTATCTAGTTTTCTATGGTAAAAAAATTGGTCCTTCGGGATGAAATTCCTTGTATAATATTCCAATGTAATAACGTAGACAATAGATCTGGTAAACTATGTTCGTGGTCATTAAAAATAATAAAATTCAAAATTATTGATTAAATAACATATATAAAGTATATCTTTGTATTGGATAATATGATGTAATTATTCTTAATACAACATTAATTTTTTTGGAACAAGTGATTGTTGTTATTTTAAAATAAATTCATCAAAGATAATGTTATGGTTGATTGTTGGTGTTCATCCATTCTCACAATAAACTTGAGATATATATTAAAAACCCCATTAGATTATTCATCTTTCATAATATTTGCAAAGATAGGAGGTGAAATAAAATAAAAAAATTATTATTTTTTGATAATGTGAGAGATTGTAAAATTAAGTGTATAAAGGTGAAATAAATTAATATAGTGTTTATATGTTTCGTTTTATAGAAATGTTACACTAGTTTGTTAGAAAATGTAATAAAATATCATTTAGTATAGTACTGGATCACTTTAATGATTAAAATTGTGTATAAGCTATTAAATAATGAGAATTAGGGTAAATTAACAATTACAGGCTTAATGTGGAAATTATAGATGTTTATCATCCCCCTTATTTTATAAAATCATTTCAATCGTGTATTCTTAATGTTAATGAATGAAATTTATTTTCTAATAATTATATAAATGATAGTGGTCCAAGTATAATATTTCATATAATTTTATTGGAAGTTATAAGTAGGATATATGAATCATGGGTTTAAAATAGACTATAATAAAAAGTTTATTTAATTCATGATCCACCATGTGTCAATATTTTTAAGACAAGTATGATTATTTATATAAAAAATTGAAACATGACAAACAGTTTCAAATAATTTTATGAAATGGAATAATAGATATTAATTTATATTGATTCTTCTTTAAATGGTCTCTAAGGATTATTTTCATTTTCTAACAATTACTCAAATGGGTTTTATAAATGATGGAGATTCTTGTGTATGGAAATGGATAGAAGAATAATGGAATATATTTAAAATGAAGTCTCAAAGCTAATAAAAGAATATAGGAAAAGAAAAATATATGTTATATCAAACCATAGAAGTTTTTGTGGTATCAAATCATGGAATTGGTTTATAATGTTGTATAAATATAATATTCTATCATAAATTTATGTTTTTGTGGTTTTAAAATAGTTTTTTCCTAGCAATGAGAATATTTTTTGTAATATTTATTCTATTTTTTATATATGTTAATTTCTGATAGTATTCCATAATATTTTTTTATAAATATTTAAGATATACGTTTTCATGATTCCTAATTATGATTATTTATTTTTATCACATGGGTGAATATAGATTAGACCATGGACATTCGTATGAATCATTAATGTATGATGAAATTCCATAATAATTTACATTTAAAAAACTATAAATTTACTGAAGGTTTTTCGTACTATTTGAGTAATATATAATATGAATATCTAAGTTGTTAGTCTAAGATTATTTTTATAAGGGTGTATACTTTCTTGAATAGATATTATAGAAAGAACATAGAATGGGGGGACTTAATGACATATAATAGAATTTCTAAATCTGTACATATGTCTTACTCATTCATCTCTTGATGCGTGATTATATAACCTGAGGGTTAATGGTTTATAATGAAGTGTTTAAGGACATCAACATTAAAGTATATATTTTTAGAGTATCCATTTATTCCATAAGGATATACAAGTTTTATTTGAATCGATAAATTTTATATTGATAGTACAAAATAAATTTGGATTATTTTATGGAATGAAGTATCATTAATTTTCTATAAAATGGGAATAATATTATTGGAATTTATATTTTTAAAAAATATTATATGTATTGTCACAAACCAACCCAGGTTAACCATGAACCAATCAGTCGAGCCGATCAATGGCATGACAGGAAGGGCGTTCCCGATACCCATGGGCTGGAAACTAGTGTTGGGAATCAACAGAGTACAAAGAGGGAACAATTTCAACCAATAATTAAACAATAAAATAAATAGAAAAATGATGAAGAAGAAGTCCAATATATAGATATATATAAACTAAACAGAAAATCTTATACATGAAAATGAATGGTCCAACAACTGTATAAATAATACAACTGCAACGAACGGCCACAATATATCCATGTGACCCTACAGGTCACTCACCAACACAATGAGAAACTGTCGCCGATGGTGATCAAACTCAATATGAACCTGAACAAGGGATAAAAACAGAAGAAAACTATATTCACGTGTATTAAAACTCAGTAGGGCAGCCTAATATTCTATTTCCCAATGCAATTCATTTAAAATAAAATAAAAATTAATCTCAATTTTTAACTACAATATATCAAAGTATGATTTTCTAAATATTATACTTACAAATAAAATACAAATCATTGCCCTTATTCATTTAAAAACCGTGTTTGATCCAATAGTGATTCCAAAACATTTTCAAGGGAGAAAGTGACGTTTTTATTTTAAACTTGCACAAAATAGGGTAAACACTTTTTTATTTTAAATAAATCATAAAACGTTTTGAAACCAACACATCACTTTCCAAGAAAACACAATACAAGAACACACTACTATAATTAGTGAATAAGGGAAAGGGAAATAATCATACAAGTATCCCAATCCTAATTGAAAGTAGTTGAATGCTAATAGAAATAGGTTAACCCAGTAGATCAAGAATAATCTAAAAGACACCAACACATGATACCCCATCTATAGAAGTATTCCACAAATGATGAAATCAAAAGGTTCTATACACACAACCACCCTTTATCATAACTGACTGAGGTAATATACCATAGCAATGAATCCAGTATATCCGCCTACTATGGGCCACTGGTCAGTACCGTGACCTACCAGTGTAGCAATAATTCTTTGGAAATTCTTTCAATATCCCAGGTTCCTATGTATCATGTATATTGTGGGGGTTACCCAACTAATTCTATTTGAGTATACAATCATAAGGTATGTATATAATAAGAATAATTCACATCATTCCTCACTCCATGTCTCCCCAATGATTAATATCATGCCTTAAAAATAAATAGATCACAAAGGGTTCCAACTGAGGAACCCTAATAATGGATCTTGAGTATTCTATAACAAGGACGTCCCATCCATTACATGTATAAGAGGCTTGAGGAACATCCAACGAAGGTTTTTATATTAAAAAATTTTCGTCATTTTTACAAAGTGGGAAAACAGGCACTTATTCATTCATCAAACCCAACCTTTTTCAAAAATTCAATCCATCATTAAAAATAGGTGTAAAACACACCATTTCCAAATAAAGACATTTATAAAACTACTTCAAAACATTTCCATCAAATTTTCTAACCAAAACCATTTTCTATGAAAATGCCAACCGGACCACAATTCATCATCACATGTCAAACCAATTTCAAAAACCAAATACACATTTCTTTTAGCTTAAATCCATTTGAAACCCTTTAAAGAAACCCCAAATTATAATTCCACATGATAAATATTTATTAACCAAACCAAACCAAACTCTAAATAACAAAATCTATTTAAAAAATCAAACCAGGCATTCCATCGAAAACTTGTTGGGCGCCAGTTTAGCAAAACAAGTCTAATTATCAGAAAACAAGGCATAAGTAATCCTTCTCAAACCATAAAACTAACATAAAGGTAGAAAATAAATATTAAACATGAATATATTGTGGAAAAACATTAAATCATTATTACTTAAATTAAAATGTAATGATCATGGTTAAAACTACTTCAGATCCATGGTTCAACGAAAATGCACCACCGAAAATTCTCTAGGTGGGTTCCACAACCCAAGATCTACCAATATGAACCCTAAAAGAAAAAAACCCGCCAATATAAACAAGTGGAAAACAAATCCCTTGGTTGAAATGACCATGGTATAAGATAAAATTGAGAATTAATGAGAGGATAAGGAAGAGGGAAGAGAGGAGAAGAGGAAAATAAAGTATTTAAAGAAAAAAACATGAATAAATGCTAACCTTTGGTGATAAATCACCAAAAAGTGGCCTAAAACAATGGATAACAAGGGGGGATTTCTTCTTGTCAATACCCAATAGGTAGGGATTCAAATGGGAGATGGAATCACTCAAATTGAATTTTTAAATTAAAAGTTATTCAACCCAAAAGGGGTTGCACAGTTTTGCTTCATGGTTTTGTAAACCGTGCGAATGATACTGTACAAATCTGCAACATTTCAAGTTTATGTTTCACGGTTTCGGAAAACCATGCTCAAACCATGATTCCAAAAAAAATTATCCCAAACCATCAAATGTCACCATAAATGCTAGGGAATCCCACATAATAATCCTTGAAAGATTTAAGCACAAAATATTGACATCGTATGTTTCATAAACTCTTCACCATGATACTTTCCCCCAACAGGAAGTAAGGTCCAAACATGGGAAAAAAACTATACAAAGGAACACTTCAAAATTCCGCCCCCTTCATACGTGAAACCCAAGAAATAGACCTTCCCAAAGAATCGGGTCATAACCCAAAACATGAAAACCCGGGTGTGAAAATTCTACCCACCAATAATTCCTTCCACCCCCAGAAATCCCTAACACTTTCTAGATTATTGGTAAATTCCTAAGGATTCCACATCAACACAATCTAACCTCCTAAATCATGAACATTTCATTCAACAAAAACAAAACATAAGCCTCTTTAACAAAAAAACAACTCACAACCTCTTTATGATAATCAATGGAAGGACCAGGCCAACACATGCTCAACCAATCTAGAAAAACCACCATTGGGCCTTATCCCTAGTATCCCAATGCTCACCAAAACCGAAAGGGAAATTGAGAAATTAATCGCTTTTAATGAAACCACATCAACCAGACTAAACTGTAACCATACCTAAAACAGATAACCAGAAATGGGGAGGCCCAAATGGACTCTCCACCTTTAAAAGTAAACTAGAATTCTATAACACCTAATGATAAAACACAACAAGACATGCATTGGGTCTCCCCACAATTAATAACTAACTAGGAACAACCATATAAGAATTCAACATGAACCATAACTTGGACTTTCCCACACATGACAACTTAAACCCTGCCACAACATCCCTTTAACCAAAGCCAAGAAGAGCAGAATAGGGGAAATCAAAACATCCCACTCCCAAATAGAGAGGACAAGAACTTGGCCAAAACTTCTTACACGGGCCAAAAACCCATAGAAAACATGGATGGAAGGGAAGGGGTCCAATGATTGGGCCATAGAAACGACATCCATCTACTATCTAACACTCGACCCTAGAAAAAGAATAAAATCCAATACCACACCAAATTCCCATGGTTGTTACACATGAGTACATTGATCCATAACTCACATTCTAGAAGGCACATTCATAGACATATCATGCTAGGTAGGTCCAGGATGATCTTTTCAACTAGAGGGAATTAACATCGATGAGAAACCACAATAAAAACACTAGGATAACCTCTGTGCTATGGTAAATGCATGAACATCAACAAACTCTTTAAACACATGGGATTCCTGACTACGCAACATCTTCACATTGGGAACTATGGTTGGAGCTTTAATGAATGAAGCATCCACTGCCTCATAGTCAGGAACGGCTAATTCTTATCAAAAACTCATTTTTGTGTCATGATATGGTAAATAAAACCCCATGAAGAGAGAGAGATGATCAAGACATACTATAACCTCACTTCCATTAACAAATCCTTTAACCCATCCTGAAACTAAACGATATACAACACCATTATCACTCACTCTGATCAAGGATCAGAAGAAACAATGAATACTACTGAACACATCAAACATCACTGAGCACAACTTCTATACCCAAGAGAATTATCATAATTGGAAATCATTTTAGATTGAGCCTAAATTGATATCTATTCCAACAAATGGGAAAGGTCATACTTCAAGGAGTCTTATTTAAATTTCAAAACCCACAAAATAAATCCTTAGGTTGATAAACTGGAAATATTTCCAATGAAGAACAATTTGTGTCCATACCACAACATCCATCACATATCTATGCGGGTGAAAAAAATGAAATAAGGAAATAATGAGCTCTATCAAAACCATCTCATGAACCAAAAACTTCACATAGAACAAACACCAACTCAGAGGGAAACTAGCTCAAAGACTTCCAAAAAACATTTCTAAAAGTCCTCTAAAATACCTCTTGAAGACCGAAATACCAACATAATCTCAATTAAAGATACAATAGGAGTATCACTTATATATCATGTGGAAGATAAAACCAAATAAACAACACATATATGATAAAGAAAATCATTCCACATAACCATTATCTTATAAAAACACTATAATTTCTAGATTAAAACACTTTCGAAAATAAAATAAAACTTGGTTTTTTTTCACACTCACCAATATTGTTTCATCGATTCTCACTCACATTCATATCTTCATTCCCCCATGAGAATCCATCCACCCTTCCATACCAGGCATCATCTAAATTTCCAAAAAACACCACACATGTGAGCACCCATGAGAACACCAATGGATAAAACAAACCAACCTCATCACCCAAACCAATTCATTTAACCCATTTCAAAAATCATGAACCTTCCAAATGCTCACTAAAAACCAAGTTAAAAATTCATTTTTTAGATTCCACACAATAAACCATTTTATGATACTTGAAAATGAAATCCAAAATATTTCCATCAAAGATAATTTTAATTTCATTTGAAACATTTTCCAAAAAAATTTCAAATCTCATTTCATAAATACTATTTGATAAAATCCCATTCCTTTTTCCTTCAAAAAAAATTTCAAATAAAACATCTTCTTTCAAACAACCATTTTCCATTTTAAAAAATTCAACATTTCCCTTTTTCATAGTCTGCTTTACAAAAATATTTTTTACAAAGAACAAAATTTCTAAAAACTTTCTTAATTAAAATTATGAAAAAACATTTTCCACTTTTCAAAATCCAAACATTCCATGAAATCCCATTTCCAAAATTCACACTCAAAGATTTTAAATACAAATTTTTAGAACACAAGAAAATTCAATGAGACCCAAAAGAGGGAACTAGTATCGGTGGGTTACATGACCATATGGTTAGCAGCCATATGCCAAACACACCACAAACATTAATAGCCTTATATAACCATTCCCTAGCTATACATGGCTTGATAGGCCTTGTGAGATCAGGGAGGGCATTGGACCAACACCCCTTATCGTATCCCAATCACCAAACAATCCCTAAAGACCAATGAAACTAAAAAAATGGACTTCTAATATAAACCTGAGGATCAGAATGAGTAAGAGTTCACGATGCTATTCCCACACATACCTTTTGAATCCTCAAAATCCTACTCCATATACCTTGACATCAAAAAATAACAAAGGTCACACTGAAAAAGAAGGTCCTCTAAGAGTTGACCACCTCTGATACGATTTTTTTCATGAACCAATCCGGGTCAACCTTGAACTGGTCAATCGATATGATCTGTGGCATAGCTCAAAGGGAATTCCCAATCCCAATGGGCTAGAAAAAACTATCAAACATCAACATTGTACAAATACGAAATGATATTTCCTAATAAATAAACAAGAAACTAAATAGAAAAAAGATTCACAAGCAGTCCAATATATATATATATAATCTGAACTTATCATCTTATAAATGAAACTGAAGGTACAAAAACTATAAAAATAAACCAAACATAGAAGAAGTCAACATTATCTCCATTGGAACCTATATGTCACTGTTCAACACATTGAGTAACCATCGCACAAGGCAATCGAACTCAATCTCAACCTTCATAAGGGAAAAAATAGAAGAAAATTGTAGGCGTGTGTATTAAAACTCAATAGGCTAGCCAGATATTATTTTTCCCAAATCATGTCCTTTAAAATAGAATTAACATTAATCTGATGTTTGATTTAAAATATTCTAAACTATGATTTTCTACATGTTTTACTTAATAAAAAATTACTACTCATTACCCTTATTCATTTGAAAACCAGGTTTTAATTAATTATTGATACCAAAACTATTTATAGTGGGAAAGTTATTCTTTTAATTTAAACTTGTAAAAAGAGGGTAAAACACTATTTTATTTTAAAAAAAATTTCATAAAACATTTTGAAACAAACACTTCACTTTTCAAGAAACCACTACACAAGAAGGAATTTTTATAATTACCCAACAAGGGCAACAGAAATAATCATACAATTACCCTAATCATCATTGCAATTAACTGAAAGCTAGCAGGCATAGGTGAACCCGGGAGATCAAGAATAATATAGAACACACCAATACCAAATACCCAATATATAGTAGCATGCCACATATAATGAAATATAAACAATCTATATGCTTATCCACCATTTATGAGGATAGACCGAGTTAATATCCCATAGAAATGAAAACAGTATATCCACCAACTATGTGCCATTATTCAGTACCGTGACCTACCAGGGTAGCAATCATTATTTGAAAATTATCCCAATATACCTGGTTCATATGTCTTATGTATTTAATGGGGGTGGGCCAACTCATGACAATAGAAAATCTAATCACAAGGTATATATATAGTAATAGTAATTCACAACAAACCTCACCTTGAGTCCTTCCAAGGATTAATCTCATGCCCTAAAAATAAGTAAATCACAAAGGGTTCTAACTTAGGAACCCGAATAATGGATCCCAAGGATTCCACAACATCTAAATCTCATCCATTACATATATACATGTCAATATAAACATCCAATAACGGGTTTTATAATATAAATTTTTCATCATTTTCACAAAGTGGCCAAACGGGCCCGTAAACATTCCTCAAAACCAACCTTTGTAAAAAATGAAATATGTATTTCAAAAAAGGATTCAAACACACCATTTCCATATAAATACGTTTATAATACTCCTTTAAAACATTTACATAACACTTTCACACCAAAACCATTTTCTATGAAAATTCCAACCGGGCCACAATTCATCATGACATGTCAAACCGATTTCAAAAACCAAATACACACTTAATTTAGCTTAAACCCATTTGATACACATTCAAGAAACCCCAAATCCTCATTCTGTATGATACATATTTATTAAAAAAACAAAACCCCACTCTACAAACCAGAATCTATTCACAAATTCCAATCAGGCATTCCATCAAACACTTGGTGTGTGCTGATTTAAAAAAACAAGTCTAATGATTATAAAACAAGGCTTAAAACATCATTATCACTCCAAAAAATGAACCAAAAGGTTTCAAAAAAATATTAATAATGAATATATGGTGAAAAAATCTTGAAATCATTGTTCCTTAAATTAAAAAGGAATGCTTATGGGAAAACCTACCTCAGATCCATGGTGCAATGACAACACACCACCAAAAACTCTCAATAATGGTTCCACAACCCTAGATCTACCATGAAGAACCGTAAAAAAAGACTATAAACATAGACAAGGGTAAAACTAAACCATAGTTCTACATGACCATGGGATAATATAAAACTAAGAAGTAACGAGAGGAGAAGAAAGAGGGAAGAGATGAGAAGAGGAAATTGAAGGATTTGATGAAGAAAACATGAATTATCACTATCCTTATGTGATAAATCTCCCAAAAAGTGACCCAAATGAAGGAGAATGAGGGGGGATACCTCTATTCAATACCTAATAAGTATGGATTTAAATGGGAGGTATAATCACTCAAATTGGGCTTTTAAACGAAATGTTATTCACCCTGTAATGGGTCGCATGGTTTTATAAACCATGCGAATGCTACTCAAAAAATTTTCAAATTTGCGGGTTTATCTTTCATGGTCAGGGAAAACCATTCTCAAACATTGAGACCCCAAAAATTGTCCAAATAACCCTAGATGACACCCTGAACACTAGGGAAGACTAACCAATTATCCTTGAATGATTTAAACAAAAAACAGTGAAACTGTAAGCGTCACAAACTCTCCACCATGAAGCTTTCTCGCAATAGGAACCAAGGGTCAAACATAGGATAAAAACTAGACAAATTGACTCTTCAAAATTTAACCCACATCACACCTAGAACCCAAGAAAAAGACCGAGATTCCTAATGAACCAGGTCATAATACAAAACTTTAAAAACTGAGTGTGACATGTATCATACTCACGACTGTCCTCCCTAGTAAGGGATTTTATATAGTTATTTATTTTTTAATAAGATTTATATATATAAAAAATAAACATATTTTAAAATTTTATTTTTGTGAAGAAATATAAAATTCATGAGTTTTACATTAAAAAATACTCTAGGATAAACTGTTCTCATGCTTGGTTACTTTTATTATTCTATTTGATTTCATATCAAAGTAATTTTACAAGAACTAAAAAAAATTAGTCATTAACATTAAATGAGGAACCTTTTATATCTCTCAGGTTGATTTTTCATATTTTTTTCTTTCCATTCACTTTATATTGATAGTGTAAAATTTATATCTTCATGTTTTTAAAAAAATTATAATTGATGGTTGGATTATGTATTTTAAATAAATAATGAATTTGAAAAGTGTCTCAAATTATATAAAACAAAAAAATTTATTGGAGTTTTAAAATTTTACTCCCTAATTAGTATAATAACATATTCCATGTGACATTTGATGTTTAAAATATTGTTTTTTAATTTAAATTTGGTAATTATTTAAATTCAAAGAAATTTTTGGGTTACAAAATTTAGTTTTTTCGATGAATTAGATAAATATATTAAATATATTTGGTTATTATATATTTTATTGTATGGATTACAATTAATAGTATGATAATATAATTCCATACTGGTCATCCTTTTTCTTGGATATTCATGATATATTCATTGATTGTTATATACCAAATATTTAATATTCTATAATATCTATTCTATTTTAGATTAATTCAAAAATGGATTGATGAGTTTGAAAATAAAATTTAGTCCAATTTTAGGATAATTATTTTACCATTTGTAGTGGAATCATGAAAAAAATTGAATTTTGGATAAACATGAGAAAACATAAATGTTGATAAGAATATCAATGAAGTGATGATAAAAATTTATTGACACAAAATCAAGAAAAATTTATTTAACAGAACATAAAATTTTTCATGAGTTCCTTATAATGGTATGTAATGTTTTGTTATTTTTCAAATTTTTTAATAGACAATAAGAGACTCAATAGTTTTCAAAATGATTTGAAGATTTTATATAGACATATTTAATGAAAAGTTATTGATTATTGAAGATCATAACCTGGATAAATTTTCATATTTCTCAATATAATATGACATACATGAATACATTATTGTGATTAATAAAAAATAAATGGAGGAGGAAATAAAATTTCAAGCCATAAAGTATTTGAAATGTAAAATGGAGGTAAAATATTGGGGGAAGACATAATTAGATGTTTTTTATATTGATAAGACGTTTGTTAATTTTATATCATATATCATGAAAAAATTTTATAGGTTAAAGGTTTAGTACCAAATAAATTAACATTTATGTGTTTCAATTATAGTTATATTTTACACATGTTAGCTAAATTGCCTGTGAAAAAATAATAGGATAATGATGATGAAGATAATCCATAGAATCTATCGAAGAATAAAACTATAAAAATTCTATAAGTTTAATATTCTATGAAGGGGGTTTTAATGAAACTTATATACCATAAAGAGGATAAACTTTTCACCGAATTTTGAGAATTAATAAATCAATTACAACTGATTGAATGTTGATAAATCAATTAAACATGATGTGAGTATTTATTTTTTCAAATTTTATGAAAAATATTTTCAATTAATTTATAATGTAATTGAAATGATGATTCTAGTGATATGTATATAGAGTTAATTATTTTGAACGTGTTAAAATAGTATTTTGGAAATTTAATAAATTTTAAAAAAGAATATCTAAACATCTATAAGTTATTACATACATAAAATATTGATGATGGTTTTTTTATTAATAAATATATGTATTTTTTAAATTGTTAATTGATATTAATTTTTCTACTTTTTTGGATAATATAGTGAATAAAGGGATAAAAAAATTTCTACCAAAGATATTGAACATAAAATAAGAGAATTGTGTTAATTATATATAAAATATTAAGTTAATTATATAAAATTACAATATAAGAAATACATATTTTCTTTTATAGATTATTGAAATAAAATGTATTGATAAATTAATCCTTAAAATGAGTTTCTAATAATATATTGAGAAAATGTTTTCTGTATGTATAATTAAGATGTACTACTCAATTAGGTAATCCTTAACAAATGTTTTCCCTTAAAAATGATTTTAGAAATATATTTTTTTTAAACAATATATTTGAATGTATTAGCCTTTAAATTTATCCATTTTATATATTAAATATTATATCTATGGAGGTTCAATGATTTGTTTTTAAATAATATCATTGTGTACCCCTGATAATTGTATATTAATAATAATACATTATTTTTTGTACATAAATTTATTTATGTGGTTAATTTTAATTTACTACCTAATGATGTTTTAGATGTAAAATTTTACATTTCATATGTGTTTATAATGTACAGTTTCTATAGTTGTATCATACTAGTTATTCACATCTATGTTTCCTAAGTTAAAATTATCATTAGGGAAATTTATTGATTAATTTTTTTATTATAACTATGAAACCTAGTTATCCATGTTTATTTACCCTTAAGATATCTCAATAGGCTTAATCATTATAAACACTACCTAGAGAGATTGAGAGTGAGAGGAAAATCTAGATATCTAAGGAGATGATGAATTATTTCTTTATCATAGTTTTCCAATGGACTTGATGAGGATATAATCATCACCAAAAAATATGACGGTCTTCATGGTAGGTGTTTTATTATTTATTTTCATTCACTATTAGTTGTGATTTCATTTCTAAGAAAAATATATTCCTAATTTATTTCATCAATAATGATTATCCTATTAAAATTTTCCATTTTCATTAATGTAAATTTTAATTTTTCATCATGAATTATTAATCATTACTGAATCTTCCCTCGTTGATAGGTTATTTATAATTTTATTCAGCCATAAAAAAATAAATATAATGATTTTATTCATCATTTTTTTCTATGTTATTCATATATTATACTCAATACATCACTAATTTCAGTTGTTTGATAGATCATTTCTGAAATTGATGGATGATTAGAATATGAGTATTTGAGTAGCCAAGTTAGACATAAGACCAAATGATAAGGTCTAATGGATGATCCTCCAGCAAAAGTGGATGTGATGGTTTGGATTCATGAAGTATTGTGATTTTTGAGGCATCTAAAAATTCATTAAACCCATGTTTTGGTGTTTATCTTGAAAAAAATGGCTATAAATTATTTTTTTAGTTATGTTAATGATGGTTGAGGCCATTTCTATTAACATGGGCCTGATCATAGGTAAGAATGTTTATAGTTGTCTGATTATAAGATGTATAAAAATATAGATCTAAAATACATGATCATGTTATATTTAATTCTATATAAAACAACATTTTCCCCCTGGAAGTGGTATAATGGGTTTCATTATAAGTTAAATATAACATTGGGTGCACATTTAGATTACACATCATGAATTTACCTGATTCCACATATACATGGGGTGTACGACCAGTTGATCATTTGGAATTACACCCCTTATGAGAGATCCTACACACCATGTATCCTATACATTTATGAATCTTTTTGTCACATTACATTCTATTTATTCCAAGGTATACCCCACACAATGTACTCCATTATAAATATCATATTGGTAAACTGAAAAAACAGTATATATTCTAATATTTTCTTCCATGATACCTGGAATTTGACAAATGAGTAGTTCATCCTGATCATTTTTCAAGTATATTCTGATGAGGAATCCATCTATGAAATCTGAGATTCAATATGAATTGATTTGCGAAGACTCGTTTTCCATGATCCTTAGACAAAAATAATAGGATTAGGTGTGAAAGTAAAAGGGTACATGAAGTTTAGATATATTTTTAGGGAGAGATAGTCATAGGATGTGGGTCCTCTATATTCTTCCTCGAGTTTGGTATTGTCCAAAATAATTATATGAGGGTCCTTTATCCATGGTGTCAAGTACTCCATCATCTAACAAGTTTAACTCAACGGGATATAGGTCCTATACCTAGGTATGTTACTCCCATGATTGATACTTACCATAGTAAGGGGAGGGACCCTAATGATGTGATGTGGGTTATAGGGAATTATATTTTCATACTTCATTCGTCCTTATATGTTTTATTCATTATTAACTTGGTTATGAGTATAGATAATTTCATTTATGTTCTGGGTTATCGACCTTTAATTAATATCTTTGTTTCCTTCTTACCTTTTTTAGATAACTAGATATTTTTTCATTACATTTTTATTTAGGTGAATCCTTTTGTGGATGTTCGTACTCGCCCATGCATGGGAAATTTCTCCACACATATCATATATATTATATTTAATATATATTTTTAGGGGATCTTGATTTTAATAGTTTTTATTTAGTTATATCATAGCAGTATCTAAAGGTGAAAATAGCATATTATGTTCATGATTATTGGTAGTTCATTTAGGAAATACCTTCACCTCATTTACTTTAGGATAGTTTCCCTATGGGTTTGTTGGTCATGTATTTTTTATACTACATTATGATTGTTGTACAAGATACTTCGTTTTGAAAAATTGGGTTTAGTACCTGGTTTCTATATTATTGTTTGTTATTTTTTATATTATAAATTTCATTAATTGGTGTTGAGATTTGAATTTATGTGTGCGTGAATAAGGTTATGGCCTCACATCATGTTTGATATTTCTACTCATTGTTAATCACCATCCCCTAGAATATTAGAGGTTGTATTGGCTTTGTACAATCAACATACTATCCAAATAGATTTAATCTTGATGAGTTTGGTCATGTATGGGTGTTATTATATATGATCTCTCTTAATGATATATTTTTAAGATAAGTGTCATTTGAATATTTTTTTAGAACATAAGGAAATCACGTTAAGGGTTATGATGTTAAAATTTAAGGTCAAACACCTAGTGTTAGTATGGTTCATAACTTATCCATTCACCAAGACTTGAATAACCTATTTGTTAACTCATAGCTCTAACATATCATTTATTGGAAGCCTATAAATGTTACATTCATTAAATAGCTATTTTCATTCATTTTGTTTTTCTTCATAAGCCATCTCTGTATATATACATTAGTGGCCATGTTTCTTCTTGGAAATAGTATTATATATATATATATATATATATATCTCCAGAAATGATATTGAGACATGTTCATGGTGTGCACCATCCACTCATTAGGCTTCCAATTATGGACCAGCTAATTGATGAGGCGTAAACAAATGGAATGAATCATAAAGAGATTCCACTAGGTGTGTGGGGGGGATTCCCTATCCATAGTGTAGTGAGTATACCAACCTCCTACATTATAGGTGTACGTTCCTCCACCTACAACATAGAATACCATTTTAGTCAGATATGATGAGAATCAACAGAGGTCTGGTATTCTTCAGGAGTTCTTATGAAAGATACTACTCAAGTATCATTGTGAGTTAGAAAATTAAGAAATAGTGGACTAAGAGGACGTAGTGACACTAACATTCCACCTAATTTGGACCCCTACCAATTATATGATGGTGTTATCATCTATCCTTATCAATTATGCTACAAGTCATTGGTGGACCTTGATCTTCTAGACGCTCAATGAGGTGACTCTACCATAGATACGATTCGAGAGACACTTATATATTGAGTAGAAACAATCTAAAATTATGTTTTTATGTATTTTGAATTTGTTTTATTTACATCAAGTTATAATTTCTATCATAGAGTACGTAAAGTTGTTTACAAGCCTAAAAAATTACTATATTAGCATAATTCCAGAATAAATAATTCATTGGTGGAAATTTTAGTATATCATCTATAAAAAATATATAATGGAATTTTCCCCAACTGTATCCCCACACATTTCAAGGTAGTAGAGATAGACATTGTGATTTAGTGTTTCATGATAGAGGGTAAATAAGTGGAAATTTCATTTCAAAACTATCATGGAGAACATTCATCAGTCACAGTTGATAGATAATAGGAATCACGATCCCAATGAAAGACACATATGCATGTGTATTCCAAATCCTTAGAATCAACCTCTCTCGAGTATAAAAAAGATACAATTTTAGATAATATAATATTTATTATTCCTGTGAAGGATGCTATAGAAAAACTCATGACTATGAGATGCGACATACAATAGAGAGAAACCTATAGATAGATGGACCTCTATGTTAGAGGCATTGACATGATCATGGACATACCAAATGTAGAAACTATGGACCATAAATAGGTAACTATGTCCAAAATATTCATGTTCTATGATATTAGAAGACAGAGATTAGAATATCAGTGATCCACATAAATAACCATCACCACTAGGTAGTCCATCTTATGTTTGAGAAGCTGGAAACCAGTTTTGCGAGTATATTTAGGTGATATAGTGATATAAACAAGAATCACTTAATAATGATTATGGTATGATCTATATATTTTAAACACCAAACTCCATACTCAAAGATACTATCATGATCCATTAATTTATTTTTTTCATCCCTAGTTCATGTTCCATAAATATCAGTAGCTCACATATCCCAACTAACCAGATAGAGACATATATTGGAATAAATCACATGGTCACCCACTTATACCCATGATTAAGCTTATGGTTAGTGGAGAGAGGTTTTCCTATGACCTCATAGTGAATGGGGTTAGTCCCATTGTTTTTATCCTTGTTATTACTAGATATCCTCATTCCATTCCATGATAGATAGCTACAACCAAATAATTATATTTTTTGAGCTGATATATCGATATACATGGTAGGATATGGGACCTTCATTCTTAAAAAGTACGTCATGTATGTAGATAATAACTCATTATTTATAAATCTTGTACTATTATATATCACTCATGTTAATGGATATTATTCTAGTACTCATTTATTAGTATATAGCTATCTTTTTTGGTGATGTTTTATAATTTCACCATTTTTGAGATTTATATTTTCTATAATAATATTCTCCAAAAAACAACTATAATATATTCTAAAACGTTTTTTATTTCCCCATAATAACTCAATTAGATGAGGGTGTAGTTTTATGATATAATGGAGAAGGGTTTCATCATAACTATTGTGTCCCTCTACGTAATGTTGTTGTTTTTAGATAAAAAGGAAGATACAATCGTGATGATTTTTTTTACTTACCATTCATGAATCAGGTTATAGCTAAGAAAAAATAGACTATTTTTATGGTATTTAACAAAATTAGCTATCTAAAAGGAGAGAAGTGGTTCTATGTAGTTGATATTAGTTCTAGATATCACTAGTTTCTATTTCATTAGGAGGAAGTCCTTAAGAAAAAAATTCTTATGATTCTATAGGAATTATGATTTTCATGTGATTCCCATAGGCATTATGGATGCACCAGATATGGTCATGGACAAAATTGACAATATATTTTATCCATTCATATCCTGGTTCATGGGTGTTTTAACTAATAACAACATTTTTTATTCCATATCAGAGGAAAAGCATGTTAATCATTTGAGGAGCGTGTTGTACTTAAATTAGTAAAAAACTCTTTGATAAGCTCTCAAAGTGTCATTTGTGGATACTATATGTCTTTATCTAGGTTAATGTTATCTTATAAATAAAAGGATTTGTGGACCTAGTGATGATTGATAATGTTATTTTTTAGAAGGAATCAAAGAGTGTGTTTGAGTTATGAAGATTCTATTAGTTAGTGAGATACTACTGGAGGGTTGGGGATGATTTTTTTTTACTAAAGAATATAAAATTTCCCTTGACTGAAAGGGGAATCCCTTCCTTTGATGTGAGTAATACAAGGGATCATTCAATGTGATGATGTTAATATTAATGGTAGATCATGTTCTTAGGATTATAAGGGAAGGAGTCTCAAATGTGGTGTTCTAAAACATATTTGGATTTGAGATTTATTATGTGTGTATGTAGAGGAATTTATTTATGTCTTATAAGACTCTCAAATTGAGACCTCATGAGTAAAACTACATAACTCATGATTTGGAGCGAGTAGTGGTTGTTTTTTTCTTATAAACTGAAGTACATGGCCTTTTCAATGAGTAGTTAAATGATTATGTGTATAATAAGATCCACAGATACATTTTCCCTAGAAGGGACTATAATATTCTGATGAGATATTCATTTGGGTTCATATTAGACTAATCTAGAGAAGGAAAACATGGTGGATGATATTTTAAGCATGATATTTTATCATAGCTCATGGAGGAGGCGTTGGATCATATAGTGCTGATTGATGTTTCCATAGTGGTTGATGAAGATATGGGTTTTCATTGATCTATAGAGTGGGTCCTTATGTTTCATCAACTCTTGAGGTATTTTCAGTTGGGATATATCAATTATTAGTCCATTCACGAATAGTTATCTATATGAGATTCACATATTGTATTTTTTAGAGAAGAGAACATCATCAACTTTATGGGTAAGAAAGTGGTTTGAGTCACGCTCTAAAAGGAGATGCTAAAAGAATTATAAAATTTCCCATTTATAGTGCATCTAGGGGTGAGATAGATTACATGTATATTTAGCCCTAGTTTTATGGTTCGATATAATGTATATTATTTTTTAGCATTCCTCACTCTATCTCACTTAAAAAATAGTGATGTTAGAGCACTATTTCTAATCATATTTGGCCGAACCCCTAAATATTACATAGTGTATAAGTTGTGGCATATTGAAGGTCATTAAGATAGTATTTTTTATGTTCTTCATAAGGGCCTAAATTTATTATAAGGATTGTTAACCGATTGAATATTCTATACCACATCCTTCTATATTGAGGGAAGATTTTTGTGGAAGGACATGGATGTCATTATGTTTTATGAATCATATATCTTCATTGGATTTCATTGAAAATAATTTATTATTGAGAAGAATGATTCACATCCTAGTTTTGGGGAGCTTGTAGTAGGAATTCAAGACTTAGTTGTGGATGAGAACATCATTCCACCATCACACTGATAGACATACTCTGAAAACCATTAATGTATTTGATGTTAATACATTGGATTTCGTATTAGATTTCATCCAGATATAGGAGTATCACATACCCTTAAAAGAGTTCTTGTACAAAATTATTTACACTCTACTATTTCCATTGAATGGTTCAAATCACTATAAAGGATCCCCTCTATGTCACCCTTGAGTCTTACAAGGTAAAGAGAAACCTCATTGATGGGGATGGAGATCTTGTGGTTTAATATGGATATGGTGTAAATAATATAATATTGACTGAGGATAGATCAAATTGATCAAAATTCATACATGGGATAATGAAAAGGTCCTTTGGTTTTCTTGGAGGGACATCATGTGTTCTTACTGATCCTTAAATGAAATAGTTTATAAAAGTTTTTTTCGGCCAACAAGATATCTATGTGGTTTATTAGCCCATTATGGCCTCCATTAATGGTGATTGGAATTTCATAAAATCTATCATTTATCCCATATATGGACAGAATGCAAAAAAAAATTTACATTTCATAGATGAAAACCTAACATAATTACCAATCATATAAAATCATTTTGAGCACGATGGACATCGAAGAATGTTGTGAATTCATAGAGTACATAGTGTGGATAAATATTTAGTAGTTTAAAAACTTTTAAACTAGTTAATACAACTATTTCATGTGTTTTCATGGCATGGTATGGTTTATGGGAGATTTTGGTAACATTAGAGTCAGATGAAGGTTCAGTACCATCACCTTCTAGTGTAAGTAATTCTTTTTGGGATGAACATACCTAAAGGTAGAGTGGTTGCAGTGAACCAGAAATGTTTAGAAAAACATTTTTATTATTTTATATAACATTTGAAATTTTTTATGGAGTTATTTATATAATTTAAACATCAAATATCCACTATAATGGTATAATAAAAATAAAATATTACTTTTAGTCAGTGCACATATGATTGTAAAGAGTTACAATTTCCTTCTAAAAATATCCTCAAATGGGAAATTTGAAATCACTGTTTCATCCAAAATAAATGTTTTAACCCATTCATCCATGTTCATATCAAGGGTCTTATAGGGTGGAATGACATTGGAGGAAGTAATTAATTTACTAATTTTTATATCAACTAAATCTAGTGATATATATTTATTCACCCTTAAAATTGATCTCTATGGTTAGTCACCATAAACCCTAGAATAAGAGAGATAGAGAGAGATGAAGATGTATATTTATAGATATCATGAGTCAAAAAATGAATTATTCATCAATGATCTCTAAAAAACTTAACGTGAAAGGAATCATCACCAATAAATGATTTTGTCTTTGAGGTGGAGATAATTATTTTTAAATAATTACCATTGTAATTGGAATGTTCCAATACATTGGAATTTATTCATTATATTTTTATCATAAATTCATGACTAAATGAGTTTTTTACTATTTCAATTCTTCACAATATGTTCATCATCATTAGGAAACCCATACCCAACTACCCACCTTAAATTTAGTTCACATCAATCACCTCTAGTACACTAGTAAAATAGGGTTATACTTTTGCAGACTTCATTTCCAATGATTCATAGGTTTTGAGGCTAATAAAAGACACTAAAATTAATAAATTGGGTGGAATACCTCTCCCAAAATTCCACAATTTTATGGAATCATTTAAATATAGGTGTAAAATACATGACACTGGATCATTAAAATGACATGAATATTCATACATTATCATATCACCTTACTAAAAGACATAGAATTTTTGGGCCTTCTATATTTTCATAATATAAAGGCATTATTTACGAATGAATCAAGCTTTAAAACTATCCCAGGTGAGGTAATTCTATGTTTTATATGGATAATGGGGATACACCACTTCCAACTCAGAAAATTCAACATAAAGGTTTAAAACATATGTTTTTGAGAATTGGGAAGCTCATACTAAATAAGATTCACCTTGAAAACCCCTAACCTATCTTACACTAACTTGAAGTTTTGTTTTTTGATAAAATGAGGAGGGTTAAGATTATATAACTACCGGGTTAATTCCCTACGCTCAATTGGGAGAGAAATATCATAATATAACATAACCAGGCAATATTAAAGAATTTACTCGGGTAAACCATGATCAATTAGAGGATACACATGTGGTGAACTACCTATAACTCTCTCTTGAAAATCCATCAAGAAACAGTGGTGGAATTCTCTAATGTATCAATAAACATAATCCAAATCAAAAAAATCAAAGAAAATTGTTTTTACTAAAATGAATATAAATAAAGGAATAAATATCAAATGCTAAGAGACACAGTAGACCAACACCCATCCATGGAAATAGAAAAACACATTCCAATTTTATAATATTCACAGAAAAATAATTTGACATACCCTTTGGAAGCATTTATAATTAATAAATTCACGACCAATCAAATCTAGTTATTAAATTACTTACACATAACCTTATGAAACATCTTAAATTAATAGCCATTCAAAACACCCTAAATATTTTAACATAAATCTTCTCTTATACACCCTTAAAACATTTTATCCAAGATACACCTTTTCCAAATCTAAAAATTAAAAACCACACACTCCTCATAAAATACAAAATCATTTCAAAAAAATTCATAAATTCTAGATCCTTCATAAGATAGAACCAATTTTTTTTTATGAAAATAAAAATCCATTTAGGTAACATAACATTTTAATCCTTGATGAAGAATCTAATAAATTCCAAACCAAAAATAATATAGAGTAAAAAAACACAAATATATAGTGTTCCAAAATAGAAATTTTAGAAAGAATAACAATTTTACATAGTTTGGTCATATTGTTACGAAATGCGTTCCAACAATTGGATAATCACTAGAGGTTTTTTAGACTATTCTACACAAACTATGCATGGGTTTATAAACCATAATTTGTTACCATGAAACCTTAGGCTTATTTAAAAATTCATAATTAGAAAAAAAAATGTAAATAAACCAATATATTCTCAATGAAATAAATAAACGCATAAATAATAACCAAAAATCTTAAAATTCCTGAGAACCATTATATAATTCAAGACACAAGCATCCCAAAAAATCATAGGAACACATGTTTCATCCTAAATGGTGGTGATTCAAAATATTCTAATGACCTTACACATGAATTATGGTGGTCTCATAACTCTCCTAATTGAAATACAAAAATAACAAGAGTGACTCTATAACCTAATCCACCTTGAGAACTTAGGATCTGAAATAATTTTTTCCTAGAACAACTTTGGGATACCCCTGATCTAGGAACTTGACATTTTACCATGACATACCAAAGGTGTTTTCTCAATCACCTTAGGTTAGTGAAAAGCCTTACGGATTCAAATGAATATCATGGGAATGAATTCGGCTAAAGAATCAATAAATAATTAGTTTATTCTACCAAGAATCTAAAATTATCTCTCAAAATCCATAGAGGGGTACACCACAGAGTCTGAATAAATAAATATAAACAAGACCAAAAGGTAATTTGAGAAATAAATGTCTCACAATATAAAATTTAACTACAACCAAATACATAAAAAATTAAGTGAATAAAATCCACGGTGGTATAATGATGTCATGGTGTTTGATACATTAAATACTACCAATAGGAAAAATAAATAATGATAAACCATTTACACACATCTCCATGCACAATTAGGACATATCCACTTGCTTCAAACATCAAACATGCATCAAGAATGCATGAAAAATATCTTCATCCAAGAGGAACATGTGTTAGACCTATAATATGATACTTGTGAGTGTAAAATTCCCAGTAGGTATCCTCCCAATGTCTAATGGGCATCCTTTAATGATAAAACCATTTCATACATGTTTGAATATATATATATATAAGCAGGTCTTTAATTTTCAATGAATGATAATAGTGAATCACACATTAAAAAAATATTTTTTTTGGTAATGAAATGAGGTAAAGAAAAAAAAATTATATCTATATTTATAAAAATTTACCATGATTTATTATACTAAAAATATAAGAATTAATTCAATGGAAACCATTTTATCATAAATAATTTACAAACATCACATGTTGGGAACCTAGGAGACTAGGTGAAAATCAAGGATAAATTTAGAAAATATAACATAAAACTAGATGAGTATTGAATAAAAAATTCCCTAATATCGGATATGGCACAACCTAGGCTAAGAGAGGGGGAAATCCTA
The DNA here is from genome assembly GCA_963277665.1 of Viscum album. Taxonomy (NCBI): domain Eukaryota; kingdom Viridiplantae; phylum Streptophyta; class Magnoliopsida; order Santalales; family Viscaceae; genus Viscum; species Viscum album. The sequence continues at coordinate 403,864,266 of OY728167.1, forward strand.
TACATATTGAAAATACTACACCAAGGATACTACCCATATCATGATCAAAAACTATTAAAAAATGATTCCCTATACATCCCATGTAGCTAACACTAGTTCCCCATGATATGAAAATATAGGTGTGTTCTGATGGTAATAATATAAAAATATACATTAAAATTAAAAATAAAAACACACCCTCGCCTTTAACGCCCTTATAATAAAAATCCTCAATACCATTAACAACCTACATAAAACATACATAATCCCCTACATCGGGAACTATCAATATGAATTTCATCAATAAACATTAATTTTTCATAGTTCAATGGGGTTATTTCAATTGTTGACTACATCTATAGAAATAAAAATTGAAGGTTCCATTTAGGAATTATAAATATTCCATGTGAAATAATGTTATGAAATGAATTCTGAAAAGAAAATAGATGAATTTCATAAAAAAAAACTACTAGAGTGATTTACACCCCATTAAAAAGACTAAACACACCCATATTTCATTAAATCATTCTTTTTATTTTTGGTTAGAATCCAAAACATCCTTAATAATTATGAAATAAATTTCAAAGTGTTGACCAATCATTTATACATATACTTTGTATGAATGTATTTCCAAAATAGCTTTTATAATTTGAAAACAAAGAGAAATGCAATTCACATTAGGTAAACATTAATGAGAAACAACATTTATTTAATAAATTGTTCTAGTTATACATGATATTAATTTGAAAACACAAAAAAACTCTAAAACTAGTAAGAAATAGTACTTCTACATTTAATTAACAATAAAATGGAATAACTATATTTATTCACAACTATTTTACAAATAATAATCTCAATCCACCATAACAGATCCCAAAATTGTGGAGAAGGCTATGATGAACCATAAAACACCAAATAAACAAATTAAGACCATGATATTGTGAATCACTATGTCTCTATGATATTTATTGGAAATTGAATAAAAAAAGATGATAATGGATGAGGAATAGACTATATAAAGATGAAATTGAAGAATCAACCTCAAATGATAGATAATATCCATGGAGATAAATCCAAGAAGAAGATGGGATAAATTGGATTCATTTTTGGGTGCATAATTTTTGGGATAGAGGATCCACCAAGGGTATAATTTTTAGTAGGGATAAAATGTAAATGTCAAAATTCTAATGAAATTGCAACACCCCCAGAGTTGGTGAATTACTAATTATATTATCATGGTTAGAAGTAATTTAATTTTTAAGTAACGATCAATTTCATAGTCTTAAAGAAACAATATCCATAGATGTAATTAAAATTACATTGGGAAAGGTGAAAAAGTACAATACATAACAAAAAATAAAAAACGGCATCCATGGAAAATCAATAAGTGGTCTCATCTTCATAACCTGGTGAAGGTAAAAAAAATTAAAGGGGTGAGATCAAATTCTCAGTAAGGGTTAAAAATATTAGAAACATGAATCCATAATAACTAAATCATAAATAACTTTTCATAGTCAATATGGCATGGTGAATAAATGAAAAATTCACGCCATTAATAACTAAGAATGAAACATCATCCATTGATTTATTCATAGTGAAAACATCATGGATATAATAACTGATAATGAATAAAGAGAATGATTATTAATTGTATGGCATGTATCTAGAACATGATAGCATAATACCATAAAACTGTATAGTTCTGTGGGTATAAACCCGTCTGATTTTTGGAAATAAACTCGAAGGGTTTGTCGCCAATTGATTGTCTCATGAGACCTGTAGATGCATCATGGGGCTATAGCAGGCCCATCCCATCACTGCATTTCCAAAGAATTATTTATAAATTTATTTAATAAAATAGATATATGACTTTTTGAAATCTTTATAGAGTATAGGATATGAATTCATCTATATTTCCATAGTTAAAAAAACATTCCAAATAAACACTGTATGTAAAATGGTATATGGTTTACACAATAAACATATCCACGATATAAGAATATGGATATTTAACATAATTTCAAATTAAAAGTGATCTCAAATGGGCAGTAGGTACACCACATAAGGATTATTAGGTGCACAATACAAAGTAAGTCACAACTAAATAGAAATTGAGACAAAGCCCCTTACCATAATGTGATTAGTCGAATCGTGTGACAAAAACAAAATAACCATCAAATTAATCATTGAATAACATGAATATAAAGATAATAATGATATTATATAACGAATGGAAGTACACATACACCACATTTAAGAAATATAATTGGAAAACAATGAATATCTAACAGAAATGAAAGTGAGATGAGAAACCCCTTACAAACATTTCTTCATGGCAATAGGAGTTCTTGTGAGGGATTAAAGAGAGTTAAAAGAGTATTAAATAATTTATACACCATTAGTGTAGTATGGGGAGGTGCGAAAACATAACCCATCATTAGGAATTAAAAATTTAAGTACACAACATAGGGGGATTCTTGAATAAAAGTAAAAGAGAGGATCCCTTACAAAGAACATATCATTAGATTGAGGAAAAATCATTGAAATAATAATTTATGACAAACATGAACCCACACAATAATAGCAGGTATATGGAATAAAACATTCATAGGTCATTAAAACATATTCTAGGAAAGACAAAATCAATGACATTGATGTTTAACTCAATGAATGGAAATTGTGTTAAGATATCCCTTACATCGAGTTCAACATCCTTCAAATTTGTTAAAACCTCATATAATATGGTTTTAATAGTGTTATTAAATTATTAAATACTTAACTAATTTTTATAATACCCTAAACAATTTTCTTATACCATTCTCCACCCATTTATTAACAATATTTTGTTTTTCCCATTATTTCGGGTGTGTTCTTCTCATGGTCTCAAAGGCCAGTTTATTATGGAATTCCGTGTAAAAAGAAATAATAAACTAGAATTGATAACATATATATATATATAGGTCATTTTAAACTATTATATGTGATTTGAAACATCCCATAATTGTGTTAAATTGAAATGAAAATGAATCATCTTTAAAGGTGGTTAATTGACACACCACAGACGACGATTTTGTTATTTAAGAATAAAATAACAATATAATAGATTTTATGAAGAATATACCATATACACAACAAAATTACAGTATATATATGATACTGTAGTTTTCATGATTCATTGGATAATAAGCAGGGATAATTAATAAGTGATAATGAATTTGAAAGAGAAGAATAATAAATCTTACCTATTGAAAATATCACTTTAAAACCCTCCTTAAGGCTCTTCAAAGATGTATTTTTTTAGACAGAACCAAAATAATGTGTTAAGGGATATGAAATATGGATTGTTTTAGAGATTTTCCGAATAAGAAGCCTCAAGATGATTAATATTTTCGAAAGAAAGAGCCTCTTTTTATAAGTGAGGTTGAGGGTAACTTAGGAATTATAAAAATTATTAAATTATAATAAATATATTATAGATTTTATGACTTCAAGAAAAGACTTAAAAAATGGTATTACATTGTATAATGAGTCTTAAGATTTCTTGCCCTATTCAACAATTTTTTAATTTTTTAATAATTTAATAAAATATTTTATTCATTAAAAACAATTTTTTCAATATAAAAACTATTCATAAATAAGAATTTAAACACATAAAAAAAAGTTTAAAAATATAATAAAATTTTATATTATATAATATAAATGTCATATTCATCTTTGTGGAAGCCAATATTGTCTTTATTTGTTGTCTAAAAAAGTTTAAATTAATACTATATCGTCATTGTGGAAACCAATATTGTCTTTATTTGTTGTCTAAAATTTAGAAATAAAATTCTATGAGAAATATAATATTATTATGTTTCCAAATAATAATGTTTTTCGAATAAAACTTAATGAAAACCCTACATTAAAAATTTGATAAAAAATAAACTTTATACTGTGACCAGTTTTCCTTACATTTAAATAGATTATTATAAAAGCCTTAAAGTGAACTTTATGGGTCCAAACTGTCAATAAATATAATAAGAAATAGCTAATAGTCTAAATTTACTTATATAGTAAGTTTTAGCCAAAATATGGATCATTTAATGATTCTTATATTTTCTTTAAAAAGATTTTATTTAATTTTCTTAATCTTACACATGAACTGCATTAGTGTTTCATAAGAACTAGTTTTAATTATATTATATATAAAAATTAAAAATAAATTGCTGTCATAATAATAAATTAATTATGTTCAAAATAAAATTCTAAATTAATTAATTATGTATATTCACTCTTAAGTATAACAAGACATCTTCTTAAATTTGTTATTTTTTCTTTTCTCACCTTGTGCGAACATTGCATAGACATTTGGATATCACTCATGTTATATAACACTAAAATTATAAATTTATAGAAAATAAAAAAAAATACATAAGAATTCATAAGATTAACTTTTATCACTCAATTATTAAAAATAATATATCAATTTTGACTTTTTTAGTGTTGCGTAGGCAGCTCGTTGACATTGACAATGATTTTTATACTTATCATGAAAAAATATAATTTTTTTGTTCTGAATTAATTATATAAAATATTCAACATGTAATATAATTATTTAGTTATTACATAGTTTAAATAAATTTTTATGTCATTATAATTTCACGAAGAAGTCACGAAAATTACATATTTTATAAAAAAAGTGTATTTCTTACTATTCACTAAAAATTTAAATGTTTCATAAAAATACGAAAAATGATTCCGAACCATTTTTAATCATGTAGAATTCAAAAAATAACTCCATTTTATGAAAATAATTTTATAATTATGAGACAATTAATTTTAATTTAAAATCATCATTTACTCAAAAAATACAAATTTTAATATTATAACATATTTATGGTACATTGAAAAATTGACTAGGGTCTCGTAAAATTATCTTATAATCTTTGGAAAACAAAATATTCATTCATGAATATATTTTATGAAAAATAATTATCTTTTAAATTAATCTATTAATTATAAAATTCTAATTCATTATGTATTTCCCATAAAAATACCAACACTTAATTATTAATTATTAAAATATTCACTCTCATTTATAAGGTACCTAAATTATATTTAAACTAACATTGTAGAGTCTTTAATTCATAAGGGTACAATACTATTTATAAGGATCAATTTACTATTTATAATGGTGCATTTCTATTCATAAGGTTCATGTTACTATACATAAGTTTACATTACTATTCATAAGGGTCAAGTTACTATCGATAAGGGTACATTACTCTTCATAAGGATTAAGTTACTATTCATAATGGTTAAGTTACTATTCATAAGGGTACATTTTTATTCCCTAAAAAATTATTTGAACCTATCCGACTCTAAATATCATACTGAACACAACTGTGTATGTTCCAATTTTCGAAATTTAAAACACAGAGGTGGAAAATTTTAGTTTAATGTCTTGGTTATAAATATATTATAACAATATAGTCTTGTTTCCCAGTGACTCGGTGTTGTGCACAGAATAAGTTGTCTGATGAATTGAAATTATTCATACTATAAAATATTGGGGTGTTATAGAAATGGACATGACTGAGAGTTTACTTGGATAGTTTGGAATATCAGGCAAAAACCGTGTGAATCTTAATACATCAAAAACTGGGTACTACAAACTCTTTAGTCTCATAGTTGGGAAAAAATTAACCATCCATATAAAACACTTCTATTAAAAATATAGAACAATTATCATATAATATTAATGGTTTTCTACATTACCTAAAAAAGATTGGCACCGACACTGTAACGAAAAAATTTATCACATGCATTATGAAGGGCTTTACAATGTTTTGGATCCAACACATGCACCACAAGCTGAAAATACATGAAAGAAAAAATGTTTACTAGGAATATTTGATGAAAGTTTTATTGTATAGTTTCCCTTAAATTTGGTGCACTAATCTTACGATAAAATGAGAATCCATCAAAAACTCAAGATTATATTTCAAAACATTGGAAACTCAAAGAAAATAATAAAATACAATAAATAAATGAAATAATAGAGATAATAATTTTTGGGGTTTAACACACACACATATATTAATATTTGAGTGATGGGCCACAAACTATATAGCCCTCTAATAGAGTGGGTAGTGTTTTCATCTCAAAATATACTTGTAATGTTCAAGGGAAATAAACACAAAAAAGACTATGTTATGTTTTCATACAATTGAGCATTAAATCGTGAATATGATTTCTTGTTTTTTATGATTCCCATATTCTTATGATTGTATTATCTTATCATATCCTATCCATTATAACATGCTTCCATGTGATTATATATGAACCTCCGCTTTTATGAAATTATGTTTTGTCTCTTTACTCATATTTCATACATATCATTCATGTTTGTTCTCTTGATGTGATTTATTCAATCACCCTTTTTCTAAAGGATGGTCCCATCATATCAAATGAAGTACTATAAGCTGAATGTGATTCAAGAGAAAATTATTGATATTTAAATAAATATTATTTAGTTTACTTTTATATTGATTTAATATATATATAATTTTATATAGACACCAAAACTCATAATTTTTATGTATTGCTTAAATTTATTTTTGATGTAAAATAATTTAATATTGTGAGTATAGGAAAAAAATATAATAATTATATCATAGAACACATAAATATGGTAAATTCCATGACTATCTATGGTTGATGATTCCTGAAAAGGATTTAATGGTTTGTTGTATATTATGAAACATTTATTATACTCATGGGTGTTAATAGAATCATTTCATCTTCAACTGAAGGAAAATATCACACAAGTGGTGAGACCACGTATCACATGTTACATATCATAATTCATAAACCATCAGAACATGTTTAGGGCCTATGTACATAAATCATTTTTATTACCTTTATGTGACCCTAAACCACCAATATTGACCAAGCTCAACCAGATATTTCTCGTCAACATGGTGACCAAACTCTATCAACAACCACACTACTTAATTATAAACCAATTATCATTAATTTTTTCATTAACCCAATATTATTTTCATACTTCATACAATTTTAATTATCAATGACAATGTCACAAGGATATATCTCCTAGAATAATCCATGAGCAATGGGGGAAATAGGAAGGAGATAGGGGCATGAAAATCCCTAGATCGATCATCCTAAAAAATGATACCCTCAAAGGGGTGGTACTTATTTTAAATAACCAAATGACTATCATACCCCTATTATTTAAAAAATGATAAATTTACCCATAGTAGGATGAACCAATGGGGTCATGAAATAAAAACCTTATTCTAGGGTTTTACTATGGAATGATCCGCTCGGTCACATCCCAACACTTATGCATTGCATCATAGTTATAGGTTCCATGGTACAACGAAACAAATAAAGTGTCCTGATACTAAAAACTCATGGAAAACCTCTATTGTTCATCCCACCAACTATGGAGTGATCCTTCCCCCATGAGGAAACCTTATGGTGCTGAACGTTTTGTTAAGGTTGGAAAAATATTTACATAATAATTTTTTTCTTATAGAGTGTGGTCATGGAAATATACCCATACTTTGTTGTGTTTCCCTCTCACTTCATCTATGATTATTCACTAGTGAAAAATTCCACATAACTACAACCCTTTGTTGCCATAAATTTTTCAATTACCTCATATTTCTACACTAGGGTCACCATGACCTTTCTATGAAGTTCACTTAATCACATGATATTACACCCTAACCTTCAAACCCATCCAAAAAGACCTCCTTGACATTTTTTTATCTTTAAAATTCAAAACTAAAATAAAATCCTCAAAATCCCCCTATACTATAAAAAACCTAATATTTCTATTAATTTCAATATCTGATGATGAAATGGGTCATTACAAATCCCCCACTATAATCATCTTTATCATTGAGAATCCTCTTTTTGAATCTCTTTTATCTTGTACTTTTTTCTTAGTCTAGATTAATTTCTAAAATTTTTAACTCCAACAAGACATTGTAGTTCCCCCAATACATATGAAGCAATCAAATATCCTAAATTTCAATAATCTCTCACACTGGATAAAAATTATGTTTCTCACGCCTCAAACAATGTGAATTGATCCATGTTTAGAACATCATCCTCATTTTCAACTAGAATGAAAATTTCAATAATCTTTTTCTCATACCATTTGAAAAAACCCAAAGAACTATGAATCATGACACTTTATAAAATCAAAAAATCTATGATATTTCCCTATATTGAGAAAAATTAACAAATTCATAATTTGATGATGTCATAGGGAAACAGTTGATGTCATTATTCTACATTAGAACATTAGCCACATGGAATCACAATTGAGGGTCTCCCAACCAGTGTTTTCAAAACCGAGAGTGTCATCCTAGAATTACACTCATAAAAAGAAGACTCACTCTATCACACATGACATCACACATTCTAAATGAACTCCCTTTACAGACCTATTCACCCCACTAGTCAATTTTTATATATGATAAATTTATAATTCCTCGATGCAAGTACTAATAAAAAACTATTCTCACTTGTGTCTTAGTTATTCTAAAATTTAAACACTAATTATTAATCAAAAAATTTTGAAATGACAATTTCTTTCACCTATCATATGTGGTGATCTCCATAACACGGGGTTTCTCTTATCACAAATCTATGATAGAAATATTTTATAAAAACTACCATCAGTTGAATGATAACACTCCTGATCACTATTAATAATTCTCAAATATATCCACACCCCATGTCTTATTATAGGTTCCCATGATACTTAAAAATTCCCTCAAACTGTTATCAAATCCCATTGACAAACCATTATGGAAATAATTAGTCTCGACAGACGTATCTCATGGTCTGTGACCTTTTTCACCATTACTAAACACTCTCATTATAACCCTCTACATACTCCACCTAGTACCACTAACAACACCCAACCAAACTATAAACCCATTAACCCTAAGCAAGAATACTATTGATTTCATAATCTTCATGTTATGAAACTAGGACCCTTTGAACCTCCTTACTCTCACAAATCACCATATCACATTTCACACTAAACAGAATATTATTTATCATATCTTTCATGAGATGGAAAACTCATAAAAATCCACTATTCCTTAACTTTTTTGTTGTTTTATCACAACATTAATACCACCCCACATCATGAACAAGTAATACTTAAATACACTAGATCAATTTTTTCAACACACATAACCATTACATAATGCATCCATTTTTGACTAATTCATGATAGAAAAATTAAGGGAAATATCAATTTTCCATTTTCCAATTTCTATATGGAATCTTACACCATTCGATTATTATCTAATAACTGATCACCACCAACTTTTGATTGTCAACTATGCTCCACCACCATATCAAGACCTAGCTCTAAGTATTCAGGGAACAAAGGAGTCCCTAACATCGTAAAAATATACACATGACTCTCTATTACCTAAAACACATTAGAGTATCAATCGAAAAAAACTCCACATCTCATCTTATCTAAACCCTAATAATGAACAAAATGGAATCGTCATTGAAACACCCTGAGATTTTAATATGTAATTTTTCAATAAATAATACTATTTTTGATAGATTATGTTACAAAAAATACTGAACTAATGTAGGTTCTCACATATTATATTAGGAATATAGTAATGAGATTGATATAGATTTATTATTATAATTCAATTATTTTTTATTGATAAAATTTAATGATTCTAAAATAAATATTTGATTTCATATGATGAAAATCATTCAATGTTCAAAAGGGTTAAATTTTGAATAATTGTTTTGGTGTTGTGTAATTAAATAAATCAGTCACTTATAATGGATTAAATGTTTGAATTATTTAATTAACACTTGATTAATAATTAATTAATAGGAAATAAAATTAAGAAAACTTGGAATTTAAAAATTTCATTTTTATATAAAATATTTATTTATTTATATAAAATATTTTTATTTAAAATATAAATTAAAAAAACTCAAAATTCAAACATAATGAAATAAATATGATTTTTTAATTTATAATGTGAAAATTATGTTGCATATAGTTTTGGGGATTTTTATAAAAGATTGATTTGTAGATGAATAGTGAAAATATTGATTTACTAATAATTTATCTTTTTGGATATCACAATTTTATCATAATGATAGCAATTTTTATAAATCCATTTTTTATAGACCAGAAATAATTTTTAAAGGTTACAAATTGAATTTATAATTATACTGTTTGATTTATAAATGATTGATCAATATTTTAAAACCAATCTGAAATGTTATTGAAATAAAAGAACTATATTTTATCCTTTTCTTTAATAAAGTAATTAAAAAGTAAAATTTCGTTTTTTATTTTCTTTAAATTCACATAAGTATCCAAAATTTATTCATTAACCAATAAATGCCATGATAATGATTTCTATAAATTATTTTTATTTAAATTCATTTTTTATTTTGAAAACAACATTTTTATAAAAACTATTTTCCATTGAATTTTATGTATTTATATCGAAATTAAATGCTACCAAATATATTAAATAAATCATATAAAATGGATATCATATATAGAATCAAAATATAAACATTATTTAATTATTCATGTTTCTATTTCTAATCATAATGAATAGTTCCTTTATTTAAATGATTTCCACCATAGTAATGGTTTGAATGGTCAACGAGGGGATTTAACTAAGTGATATAGATTAAAATATCACTAAAACATGTCTAAATTTTAATTTTTACTGTATTTTATCATTAAATTTTTATATCATTGAATATTTTTCCATTTGGATCCAATTACATAATAAAATAAGATTATATTATATTAAATTTAACTATATTTACACATGTGACACTACCCTCACTAATAAAACAGAACCTCCACTCCTAACTTCTACAGACCACCAAATCTCTATTATCTCAACCATGTTATACCCAAATACCATCCCATAAAATTTATATGTTTATTATAGGTTCCATTCCTCCAAAAATACCCATCCATGTTGCATGAAATTGTTTTTAATATTGAATTATCCTTTTAAAAGGTGTACATTCTTACCATGTTTTCTAAATTTTATTTCATCCAAAAAACTACTAAATCAATATCTAACAATATTCATTTAATTAAATTAAATTATTTAATATAATGAAATATTATAATTTTAATTATAAAACCATTTTAAATCTTCTTTCTATTTAATGGAAAATGAAAATGTCGTTCATGCATATGCACATTCTACCACCTCTGTGAAAAGATATTTTTCATTTTTAATATATTATTATCATGTATGGTTATATATATGGTTCTAATAGACATATATAAAAATTATGAAATTTTTATGATTCTATAAATATAAAATATTTTCCAATTTCCTTCTCTCCCATTTGATGTAGAATGGTAATATAACTCGTGTATGTGGACTACCACCTCCGCAAAGGGATGTAATTCATTTTCCATCACAAACTCATATGTTTTATTAAATAGATATACTTAATGATAAAATGTGATATTATTTAAATAATTAAGGTTATATAGAGATAAATTATTATATACCATATTTTCATTCCATCCATTAAAAATGAAAATGCCACTCATGTGTACATGTGAACTAACGCCTCCATGAATGATGTGTTTCATTTTTAATAACCACCTTTCATGGATGATTATAAATTTATGTTTAATACATAAATAATATATTAATTAAATTACTAACATTATATAGGTTATGAATCCATGAATAAGATCCACACTCTGGATCCTCCTAATCAAAACAGGCATGGGAGACCAAACAATTAACGCCTAAATAATTGATATCAAAGAAAATTATGTGAAAATAGTTGAAAGGATGTAATGAATAAATAAAATATATAAATATATTCATAAATATGTATATTATATAGATGAATAAAATATATAAATTAATTATATATTTTTTTGGAACACATCTGATTAATCAGGATTCCGGGGAAATGGTTTAGCATGTCCAATTTTCTTCTTTGATGCAAGTTTCGTATTATCACTAATATAAATATAGCCTATATAAGCATTTAGGGAACACTTTAATAAGCCTATAAACCATTTTTATAGCCTATAAAAATGGTATATAGTTTATTTATGTTTTTCTACATTTTTATAGGTTCCCTATTCCAATGGTTTCTTAACTGTTTTTATAGATTATATATAATACCTATACCAAGGGTTTTCAAAAACCATTGGTATAGGTAATATTAAAGAAAGGATAGTTTGGATTTGATCCCATCACCTCCATCATAAATTTCAGTGACAAAACCACTATTCCTCAATGAATTTTGGGAAAATATTATAATATATATACCAAAAAGTAATTTAATTTTTCATTTATTTAATATTATTTTGAAAAATAATTTAAAACAATATGATTACATATACCAGCGGTACACAAAACCATTGGTGTGGTCCTATAATAATGTTTTTGTTAACCATTGGTATCCGTTTGTATCTATATGAATATTTCTGGAATAAATTTGGTATAATTACCTTGGTGAGACCTATACCAATGGTTGGGCTAGAAGGGTTGGTATCAGGTGCCTCCAAGGAACCTATACTAATAATTTTCTCCAAAACCATTGGTATAGGGTCACACTAAGGTACCCATACCAATGAATTTGTAAAAACTATTGGATTTCATATTTTGAATCATAGTGTATATATTATCAAAAAATGAACATTTTATTTTTTGGAATAATGGATAAATTATCTAGGTAAAAATTAGTAACTAGTAAAAAGAAAAATGGGAAAAGTGAGTATCCATAGAGGTCAAGTGAAAATAATTTTTTGAAGAAATTTATTTTTAAATTTTGGGGTTTTGGATCAAATTTATCTTCCTTCTTGTCCATTATTTATCTAATCTAGAGGTACTTTGATTGAGAGTGATTCCCTTTAATGAATAGTTTTTATTATTTAAAAAAAATCCACTCCTTTTCAGTTTTAGAAGGTGCACTACTCTCCTCAAATCCAATCACTCCAAAAACATCATTTTTTATCCCATAATATATAAATACCTCTTATGTAACCTATTAATAAATTTAAGTATGTTTTTAATCTCAAAATACCATCTATAAATGGTTTATTCACCTTTTCATAGGCAATAATCTGAGAAGTGGGGTAAAAGTTCTAAATCCTCTCTTTTATTTCCTATTTCCTCATACACATTTATTCTGTATAAAATCTCATTTAAATATCATAAAAAAATAACATAAGTAACACTATTATACTATTATGTTATTGATATAATGTTACAGGCATTAATCACCATCCCCATTTCTATTAAGAAAATTGAAAACATGAATCGTGTGTTGTGCGGACTACCACATCCACGATAAAAATCTGTTTTGTTTTCCCTTCACATACAAACTTGGGTTTTTTAGTTTATAATTTAAAATATTAAATGATATTTATAACTAATATATATAATTTATATATTTCTTTTATAATAACATAAAAATTAATGGTTGTTATAAGGCAATCCATTGATATTAGTAAAAAACATGAAAGTAGATCTTCATCATTTTTACTTTCATGAAACACTTTCTAAACACTAATATAATGGAATTATATAATTATAATTCCCTATAGAAAATATGTTAAAATGTCTATAATTATTTTTAAATTATTATTATTCGGAAAGAATATTATTCAAACCACTTTTATGATCATAGTTTCAAATGGTTAAGATTATTTTAAACTAATATGAAAAAGAGAGTACCATAATATAATACATAAAGAGAATTGTTATCAACAAATTTTATAAATTGAAATATATAATAATAATTTTATTAAATAATTAATATATATTATATCTTTATGATACATGATTTTAAATAATTATGTACAAATCAGTTGTAATGATATGGGACTTGGTAAATCAACATGCATTCTTTGAGTTACAATTTTCTTCATAAAGCATCGTTATTCTTAGAATATAAATTTTTATTGATGATATTTCATTATTTTTGGTTAGGAATTAGTTATTGGATGGAAATTGATTTCATTTATTTTATTATTATCACATAAAAATAGAAGGGTACTTTTTGAGAAGGGGAAAATAAAAATTACTTTTAAAACAATGAATACAAAATGTTTTTAGAAAACACCATTCATGAGTGGGCTGTAAATTTTTTCAAATGTCCAACCTATAAAGAAGTTATTTTTTAAATTTTATTATGTTATGAACCCTTTGGATAAATAAATTTTTATATCCAATTATTTCATAAGTTGATGTTATGTGATATATTTAGGAATCCAATTGTCATTACATGGGTCATCTAAATTATGATAATGACCAATTTTAAGTGGAACACATATGTTTGGACTTTGAATGGGGGTCTTTTATCCCCATAAAGTGCATTGGTTTTAGCTAATAGCTCATGATATAGTCTTATTTGGACAAAATTATTTTCACAAATGTGTGGTCATGATGATTTGCTTACATTTTTTGGAATAGATATAATGAGTTTTTTATCATATGTGCGAGCATAATAAGTTTTCTCATAGATGTTATAATGTTCTTATGGTTGTGCCACATTCTAATGTATATCTAGTTCTTAAATAGTTACATGTTTTTTATCATGTTATTCCAATTTTAAATGTGCATTTTTTAAATAAATTCCATGATTTCATGATTATTCCTTTCAAGAACAATGATCCTTATGTCATTTTCATATATTATATATTATTTATTTTATGATTCATTAATGTTATTTTTATGATATTATATCATGTTTTATACTTACTAAACATGGTGTTATGATCTATTATTTATATATTTTTTTTTCCACATAATATATTCATACTTAGGATCTAATACTTTATTATATGTATTTTACATTATTTAGTGTTTCAGTCCACCATTTTCATATCATTCCTTTCCATGGGTTATGCATATGATTACATCACAAGATAAGTCATGTAATGGGTATAGAGGATCACAATTTTGTTTTTTGTATGTATTATAAAATAATATGTTTATGTTACTAATTTCTAAGGCAGTAAACCTTTCTCCATCGCTTTATGTGACTTTTGTGTGATGAGTTTTCATAAAATCACGAGATTAATGTATTATTCATGTTATGCATAGAATAGTTTTCTAGTTATTTAATTATAGGAGGGTTTAGTTAATTTTGGAGATTAGTTTAGTTATTTTTTTATATTAGTATATATAAATTAATGAAATTTTAAGGATAATAGTACGAGATGAGTCTAATTTAATGATAACATCCTGATGTTTTTGTAATGTATGTATTATGTGGTTTTGCTAGAAATAAATCGCAGTCTGGATACTAAATGTGGAAGTGGATTTGGTCCAAATTTATCTAGGTGTAGCAGCCACAAAATAGTTGGTTGAGTACATCTCAGTCATCCTTATGGAGTATAGTTAATTATCTCTTACTTATCACATGGTTTGAAACTCTTGAGAGACATTCTTATGTTAATCACATTTTCTTTATGAACCATTATGAAGAGTTTGAATATAAATTTAACTAGTGTAGTTAAAAACAATCATCGATAACCTATATTGAAACCTAGAGATTCATAAGCTAGCATATGAATATAATTTGTGAAATACTTCTTCTAATTTGTTGGTCAGAGTAGATTACTCAAGAGGGGGGTGAATTGAGTATCTATAAAAATTCCTGTTAAAGTTGGTTCTTTGAAAATTTCCCCCAATTAAAAATATAATGAAAGTCAGTTTGTAATGAATTTATAAGAGTACTTAATGTTCAATTAGTTTTTGAAAAGTTTGATTAGGTCTTGGTTATACTAATATAAAGATTAATACAACTTTTGAAACAATGATACTGGTTCAAAAATGTTATAAACACTTTTTAAACTAACCATAAAAGTACAATTTAGTTTTATTTAAAATTCAATAAACACATAGTAAAACTAAATGGAAAAACACAGTGGATATAAACAAGAGGTTCAATATCATGATGAGACTTAGTACTCTCCACTTTGTGATCACCTTCCACTAAGTAGTTTAAATTTATAAACAATTTAATCCACACACTAGATCACGGTTCACAATAGTGAAAAAGGTTTTCCAGGTCACACATGACCTCTACCACAGTTATTCTTGGGAAAAAATACAAACAGGTCACACTTGACCTCTTCCACAGTTCTATGTGGGATACAAATAATTAAGTGAGAGTGAGTTTGAGGATATAAAGTATCCTCTAGTTATGCACAGGATTCAGTGTGTGTGTAACAAATAGATACACACTCTAACACCCCAGGTAAATAAAAAATATGGAATTTTTATATTTATCCCTATTTTTGAATAAAATGATAATATTAATTTAAAGGTAACACTATGCTTGATGGCTTACCCAATACGCAATAACGAGTTCCTTTGAAATCTTACGTTGCACTCTAATAATAAAATAATATTATTTTAAATTGTAGTTAACGCCTAGCCGTTGTAATGGATGGAATGAGCAAAAATAACTAAAAATGATAATATATGTTTGACAAATATTTTTACTTTTTACAATAAATGTTAGAGGATTAAAAATGTGAATGAATCCAATTTTAAGAGTAAACATTCTAATATTTTTTAAAAGGTCGATTAACCGCCTTTTGATGACGAACCTCTTTTAAATCCCCTTTTTGACAATTTTATGTGTTATATTTGAAAAATTAAAATTATTCTTTAGAATCAGGACATCAAAATTTACTTTGTGTAATGTTTTGGTATTTTTCCGATAAAGTTCATTTTTTAATGAATAGTGAAAAATGTTGTATTTTAATTCAAACCCTCTTTTTAATATAATTTATTCATATGATTAGATTATCTTTTGAATTGGTTTTAAAGTAAAATTAGAATATATTTTTACCATTTAATTAAATAGTGGCCATTGGAATTAATTTCATCTTGAAATTAGACTTAAACTAGTGTCAATCTTTTGATACTTATTGTTTTATAAAAACACGCTATTTGCTCTGACAGCGGGAATTAATTTTTAAATTAATTAGTGTAACTTATATTTTTTGAATTTTGTAAAATAGGCATCATTTTTGAATTTGTAATATCAAATATATCTTAGGGTGATGTTTTGGTATTTTTCTGAAACACTTCAATTTTTGATGAATAGTGAAACCACTAAGTGGTACTTAAAAAAACTGATTTTTCGTTTAAATGAAATTTTACCACCTCCATGTTTTTAATTTCAAAAATACGACATACATGGTTGCCATTAAGAAGTAAAATTTGGTTCAATGGGATTAAAATAATTTTTTGGTGAATAGTAACATTTACGTTTTAATCACGATTAGAGGTAATTAGTGTAATTTAAGGTAAAAATAATGTTTTAATAATATGAAATGACCTAGAAACATGTCCTACCCTCATTTTATGTGTCATGGATGACCAAGACAATCTATGGGTCAACTTGGGGACCCCACGAAGCCACTTTTCTTGGAAAATGACATTAATACCATTTTATTTAATGTTAAAATTACAATGTCACAAACATCTGTTGTTTTACTAAAACAATTTTTAGATGGGTTATACAAGTCATAATTTTGACTATAATTATTAATTATAATTATAAAAATATTTCCTACATCAGGATAGTTTTTTGTATAATTTTTAGATATTAAATAAATTAATTTATTTATGACACCGTGATGATGCATTGATTACCTAATAAATGAACGATTTAAAAAAATAAGAAGATAGGGTGAAATATAAGACTTAAACATGTCCAAAACCTATTTGATGGGTCGATTTAGAAACCTTATCACCTTATCCTCGAAATATATCCTTTTGGGACCTTTTGAATCCGAAAATCATTTTATAATAAAGTAATATTTTATAACTTTCCAAGAGTGCCCCTCCTCTCCTCTTATAAAATCCCCCCCACCTCTACCACTTTGCACACACCTCTCAAGCCTTTGGATCGGCCAAACCCTGTCCTGTTCATCTCTCCACATTCCTATATTCATAATTGATGCCTAACTATGTGCACAATCCTTTCCAAGGAAGCCTTTGAGCTCAAATCAAAGTGAGTTACCCGATTTAAAGGTAATGTCTTCCCTTGTGTTCTTTTGTTTTATTTTTCTTCTCTGAACCCTTAAACTCATTTTATTAGCTATTTTTGTAACAAAACCAGTATATTTAATATACTAGGATGTTTTTATAATAAGTATTTGAGCTACACTTATACACACCTTTGTCTAATGGTTAAAGAATATACTGTTTCTGTGGTTGGTGAATTTCTGCCTCACGAAACGATGATTGTTCAATCTTCTTTTAACACCTTTAATGGTTGCCATTATGATGTAACTATACATTATATATGATATATATGGTTTTTATGTTTTCTATATGCTTCTGAATTTTAAATTTAAAACATACCTTTATGCTTTTCATGTTGTGCAAATGCGATAATTTCATACAAGGAAGTGTGGACTACCTCCCCCTCAAGTGATGTGACTCGTTCATGCAATACATGGAATGTATAAAGAATTAAATTAATGAAAATTTGTGACCAATATAACATATATATTATACTGTAATTATATTATATATATCTCAATTATTTTTAAATCAATTAATATGACAAAGAAATGAAAGTAGCGTTCATGCGTACGTACGGCCTACCGTCTCCCTGAACGGTGGATTTCATTTCTTTTTATCTCCAAATGTTACGGAGTAGTATAAAATGAATATATACTTGATATATATGATATTTATAACATAAATACTATTCTGGATATGATGTACCTATAACTACATGGACAATCATTTTCAAACAAGTTCATTTTTGACTCATGTACCAAACATCGACAAAAACATCTAATATGAACTAAAATTATTAACCAATTATTATAACATTATAATATGTGATATAAACTGAATAATAATCTTTAAAATAGGTCCTTAAGAAATTATAAATTGACCAAAGTTTATTATTAATAAATATAACGAAACCAACAAGACAACTCAGACTTGAGGTAAGGGATCCTACTCCTCTCTTTCTTTTTAAGTACACTCTTTTATGTAATTCCTTTTAAGCTCATATTTCTTATGATCGGGATGTTATTTCATATTAATAATACTGTATATTTTATGTTTATATGATGAGAGACCCTATTTTCTCTCATTAATCCATTTTGGAAGTTTTGAGTGTCGTCGTTAGGCTGCTGAATTTCGTAAGAGATCTAACCTCTCTCTTTCTTTTTAAGTACTCTCCTTTATGTCACTTCTTTTAAGCTACTATTTTTTATGATGGGGGATGTCCTTTTATATTCATATTTCTGTAGATTTTATTGTAATATTATGAGAGACTCTATTTTATCACATCAATCCATTTTTGGAAGTTTTAAGTGGCGCCGTTAGGCTGCTGAGTTTTCGTAAGGGATTGTTCATCTCACTTTTAGTCCCATGAGATTTATGCTACATTTTCCACAATTTCCTTTGACTGGTGTATGTAATTACCATTATTATACTCTTTGTGTAATATAATTTCATTTAATGGTATTTACATATTCATTGTATGACCCTTCTTCAATGGGGTGTACGTTTTGAAAGTTACCCAAGTCGGTAAGGGAACCTTTCACCCTCCCCTTTTTAAAAGACTTCTTTTATTATGTCTTTTAATTCACATACTATTATGTTTGGATATGTTCTTATATATCCTTATTGACTTAAATTTTATTTCCAAGTGATGAGATACCCTTTTTATCTCTCATTAACTCATTTTTTGAATTTTGAAGTGATGTCGTTAGGCTATCGAATTTCTGTAAGGGAACTTCTTAACCCAGTTTCAATTCATTGGGTTAAACCTCTACTTCTTGATTTTATTATGCCATGATTATGTGTGGAATATCTATGTTGTAGTTTCCACAAACCATTGTGTGGATATACTATTTCTACACATAATCATCTCATTGAAAAATTCTTATGTCATTTAGACGAACTTTTATCGGAAATCAAAACTCAATATCATTTCATTGAGTTAAATATCTATGTCATTGGTTTTGTTTTTCCAAGATTATGTGTGAATGACCTCTGATTGTTTTACACTTAATATCCACTTATATTTTTTGTATTCATATTTTTCACACATAATCATGTAATTGATTTATCCTTAATCTAAGGATACCGACTTTGTTAGGGACTTTGTCTCAATCTCCTTTCATTGAGGCATATTTGGTTGTATACACAACTTTCTTTTATACGGTGTATAAACCCCTTTGAATTTTAATTTTATTCAAAAGGAATATTTTTATACAAAGCGTTTTACTAAACGACAAAAAGGAATGTTTCTTTAAACGTACGTGGTGACAATGACCTTTTCCGTCACCGCGAGTATTATTTGGTCTTTGGCTTCCTCAACAAGCCGTAATGTTTTTTTAAAATGAAATACATACCATATACTCTTTTATGTATTTTTGTATTGAAAATGGTTTTTATAATGGATTTTTTATGTCAATATATTTAAGTGATATATTGTGATAAAAGTGTGGAAATGTTTTCTTTCCATTATATTTGTTTTGTGTCTTATGATTTTATAATGGTACTTGGACATTTGATGGGTGGTTATGTGATAAACCATATGACAGTTGTTTCCGTGAATACTGTAACGCCCCGACCCCAGCTACCCAGAGCCGGTGCATTACTTCGTAACATTGGCATGATCACAAGAAAGATCAAATCTCGAAAGACCGATTGGTTTAGTAGCCTTGGAAACACTAGATATATTCATAAGTTTTACATTACATCATAAAATGAAAAACTACTACAACAACATAATGTTTCCACAGTCCACACTATAATCCCCTCATAATATCCCTGCAGGTCATTCATAACTTACATCTTCACTTCCTGGGAAAAATAAAACATAGAAAAGGGGTGAGCTCAAATGCCCAGTAAGGATAACAATATAGCGGAAACTTTCATCAATAAGAATAAACATTTAAGGAAATGTATAACTAAAACAAAAGCCTTTTAAACATGAACTTTCAACATGGTATGGCATAAATAAAATGAAATAATGCCATTTACTTATTCACATGGATATTCTACTAATCGAATAATCACATGCAAAAATCAATAACCACTTTCATAATGTTGGAATGCATAATGCCAGACTATCATAACCACATAGCCAAGGCCTCGTGCCAAGACTACAAATAAGATTTTGTCAAGGCCTTGTGCCAAGACACTAGTTTGTCTCATGAGACCTACCGATGCATCGAGGAGCTATAGCGGGCTCCACCTGTCACTTATTAAGTCCAATGCATTCCCATATGAAAAGGTTTAAACATAACATAAACATTCGTATTAAAACTAGCATACAGAATGTCAATACTTTCACAATAAACTATGAATGGTATAAAAATAGCACATCCACAGTCAAACATATCACAAAACCTTCAATACAATATAGAAGTTTTGTATCATAATAAATCAACTTCAAATAATCTTAAAATCCATCAAAGGATGTTGACATAGATGAAATCAAAATTCTTTTTAAAGAAATATCTCCTTTTATTTTGAAATC
Source organism: Viscum album (assembly GCA_963277665.1). NCBI lineage: Eukaryota > Viridiplantae > Streptophyta > Magnoliopsida > Santalales > Viscaceae > Viscum > Viscum album. The sequence goes on from OY728167.1 coordinate 403,885,812, forward strand.
ATTTAAGATCCATATAAAATAAAACATTTTCTTTGAAAATATTCTTATAAGCTTGTAAGGAAAGCTTTGAAGATTTTATAACGGCGTAAAATAACCGCACCCGCCGTATAAGTTAAAAAAAACATTCTTACCTCAATTCTGTCGAAAAGGTTAAAAAGGACCTTGTTTTGAAAACGACGGAAAGATTCCTTTATAAACCTCTTATAAAAAGTCAAACAAGGGTATAAATGACTTTAACCCATATTCTTGTAAATAGTAAAAATGTTTTGAAATACATTTCGAAGAAACATGGATGTGGATGATAAAGAGATCCCAGTAGATTATTACGTATAATACAACCTCGGATAATGAAGAGATTGTGAAATAACCCTTACCTTGTACTTTTCCTTGGTTGGGGTAGGTTAACTCCCTGTATAATGGTGAAATAATTGTTATACAAGAATCATATACATTAATATGATATCATATATGATCTTTTAATATTGATTTGATAATAATATCTTAGAATTATCATCGTTTCGGGTGTTAACTTACTCATTTTATTTTATATGTTTTGTTACATAAGCCATGTTTGTTGTATCTTATTCATATCCAGAATGATATCAAGTCCTTAAACATCATTTTTAAATCATAAAATTATAATTATACTTGAATGGATACGATGGAGAATGAATCTCATCGCGTTCGTGGAGACGGTAGTCCGTACGTACGCACGAGCGACAATATCATTCTTTTGATATTAAAATAATATATAAATGAAGGGTATATCATATATAAAGAATCATTAACATGTTATATTTATTATTTACATGAGTTAAACATCATTATTATACCCATCCAAATAATATTATATTGAATAACAATTACACCACGACGTGGAGACGGTAAGCCGTACGTACGCACGTATGGTGACATGTTATTCAAAGGGTGGATAGAATACTGAATATGGTTGTACCATACTTATAATAACATCACAGTATATGTGAGATACTGGAGTTATTATTTTAGAATGGTAAGAACAAAGGAAGAAGAAGTGGAAGAAGAAATGAACTTAGAAAAGGGTGGTGAAATCATTACCTCTTCTTCGGGTTCTTTCTTTTGATTTGATCAAAAGGGCTCCTTAGGTTGGCTTTCTGATCAAACTAAGGCCTCTAGGTTGTAGTGAGGGATGTTGGGAGATTAGTTGGGCAGAGTTTGGACGAGCCAAGTGGCTTGAGAGGTGTGAGGAAAAGAGAAGGAGGAGTGCCCTTTTATAAGAGGGGTGAGGGGCACCTTTGGAAAAGCTAGAAATATTAATTTATAATAAATTCATATTCGGTTTACAAAGGCTCCAAAGTTTACTATTCAAAGGTTGAGGTGGGGATAGGTCGAAAACAACTCATCCAATAGAATTTAGACAGGTTTGGGTACTTATATTAACCTTATCTTTAAGTATTAACTCTAAGATAATTAGTTTCACTTTTACAATGTCTCTTTGTATTTTTATATAATATGGTTAATAAACTTACTATATACATCCAAGCGACCCCCAAGTGGTCCATTAATGATTAAACTATCATAATATAAGTCTCTTGGCCAAACCTTAGATTTTTAGGAATTTAATATCAATTAATAATATAATATATTTTTTAAGAACTCTTTTATGTCAATTTTGACACTATTCAATAGTTGATTTTTGTGAAACTCATAACAGATTGATTACTTCGAAAAAAGTCAATTAAATCAATCCTAATATATCATATTATCCTAGAAAATTAGTTTAATTCATTAAAAGTTTCATATTATATTTATTTGGGTATTTATAATATCAATTATGTTAATTTTTTACTATTTTAGTAATTACTGCATCATCATTGTGTCATAAATAAAATAAATTATTTAATGTCTAAAAATTATAAATAAAACATCATTATGTAGGAAATCTTTTTAGCTTTATAATGAATATTTATAATCTAAAATCCAACTTATATAACCCTATGTAACAATTGTTTTGCTAAAAGATATATGCTTGTGTCATTTTTGTATTCATTTTGACTTAATTAAAATAAAGTGTCATTATCACTTACAAGTGGATCCATGGGGTCCCAAAATTGACACAAAGATGCCCATGGTCGACCATGTATCAACCAGTATGGTTAAGACACGTTTTAGGGTAATTTAGTATTATTATAATATTATTTTTTTAACCCTTATTTACCGGATTTACCCTTAACCATGGTAAATAAAATATTTACCGCAGTAATTTTACAAAATGTCTAAAAATAAAAGTTACCTATTTACAAAATTTGAACATCCTGATTCCAAATATGGAATCCATTTTCCTAAATTCAAAACACAGAAGTGGAAGAAATTAATTTAAAATTAATTCCCGCTGTCAAAACAAAAAGCGTGTTTTTAAGGGATAATAACTATCAAAAGAATGACACTTGTTTATGTTCGGTTTAATTGTAAAATTATGTCCAATGACCAACATTATATTAAATGGTAAAAATATATTCTAAATATACTTTAAAACCACTCAAATTCATAATTTATCACTATTAATTATTTTGATTAAAAAAGTTGTATTTTATTAAAATTTAGTAATTTTCACTATTCATCAAAATATGAAAGTTATCCGAAAAGTACCAAAATTTCACCTTAGGCTAAACTTGATATTCTGAATCCAAAAATGAAGTCCATTTTAAAATATAAAATATATATAACTTCAAAAAGTAGGTATTACTGTTCATAACAGCTAGTTTGATTGGTTACGGTGTGTTAGAACTCGGTGTTGCGTACAACACACGCTACTGTTTTATTCAAAGGAAAGCGTACCGTGGAAGCTTGGGATGTTTCATTTTAAATTTTTTGATGTCTCCATTTAGTCAAAAAGTTTAAAACATAGTATTTAAAAAGGGTTCACTATTAAAGTTGATAAAAGTGCAATACTGAAAATGAATTTGTTCTTGCATTATATCTAAGAAACTCATAATATGGATTCTAAAATTATAAGGATTATATAAACATTAAAATTTATCTAATACTATTCATAACCTCTTTTGAACGGCTTGTTTGGTAAGTCATGGTGTGCTTGAACTTTGTGTTGCCTGTAGTGAAAGTTATTGAATTATTTTGAAGAACTAACACACTATGAAATCTTGGGGTGTTACATTCTCCCCTCCTTCAATAAATTGCGTCCTCGCAATTTGAAATTGTTCTTCGAAAATAAAAGGTTGAAAATATATAATATATTTGTGGGAAACCCCACATCGGAAATTGGGTTACTAAAATTTAGTCTTAATATGAGGAAAAGAGAAATGAAAGGGTCACCACCAAATTATGATCTCGATTAGGAGAACATTGGTGGCAATTTGAGACATATAATTGGAGGAAAAACGTAAATATTTATAGGTAGTAATTGAGGTCATCAATTACAAACAAGTATAAAATTGAGGTCCTTAAATTCATCAATCTATGATGATTTGAAATACCATCGGTTCAACAAAACATAGGGTATTAGGATAACACATTTTTGACGTTTCAAAATATCTTAGTTGAAATCCCACATCGAAAAATGAATTAATGAGGCCTCTATTTAAAATAAAGAGTCGAAAGTATGAAGATTACCGAAAATAACACATACTAGGGTTCCATGTAGTAAAATATGGATATGGAAGAAAAATCTAACCATCAATTACCTGATGGAGAGTGGTAGAGAACATGGCTATGAAAAGGCCAACAATCCCAAAGCCATAAATTAGTGATGATTTAAGGTACCATCTAGGAAAACATTTTTGTTCTAATTTGCTTTTCTTAATATTGAGGAATTTTTTATGAGATTGGCTAAGATCATATAGAGATATACTTACTTTATAATTAGAGTTTTATCCATTAATAAATTTCTACCACATACTCATCTTTCACTCTAAAAGATAATAGAGTGTAAAAAAATTCTATTTACACTATTTGTATAGGGTTCCAAAATAAACGAATTATAATTCATCTAAAAAATCTTTTAATAAAAACTACATTATTTAATCCAGGACATCTCGTGGGCCAGTGGAAGGTGATACACCCTTGTCGCCCTTCGGTTGCGGGTTCAAGTCTCGCAGCCTTGCCGGACGCGACGGGTTGCCGCCCGACCTCCGGGTTGTCCTTTTATGGAAATCCAAAATAATCCAAACTAGAACTATCCAAAATACTTCTATCCAAACTCACAGTCCAACATTTATAAGGAAGTTAAACATAATATAGATCCTTTTTACCCCGTAATAGCATATGAATACCTTCATCATGTATTACCATATTCCTTATTGATTACATTCATGTTCCCTTATTCCATATAGAATGCTGGATATACTTCATTAATCCAAAAATGTTTTAAAACCCAACAATGATGGAATATAAAAATCATTAATCAGCTTCAAGGTAGTCAATAATATCCAATATAATTTATCCAAATCAATCATGTATTATTCTAAAATAAGTTCCTCAGTATCAGAACTATATTCTCTCAACCATATATTTTCCAAAAATTTATCCTGCTATTGAGTCACTTTTCTTTGTTCCACACAATCTCAAGTCCTTAATGAAATAGTACTGCAGTACAATCCTTATATACTCCATGATTATTGTAACAAGTACATTGTTGATACAACACTCAATTGACATAATCAACATAAGAACTCTAATCATTCCTCTTCATCTGTGGTAGTATCATAACTTGATTATTATCCAATAACATCATTTGCGGCATAGTCTGATGACTGGGACATAGGTTCGCGTAGTGTCCAAACTCCTTGCAAATGAAGCATTGTACATTTAAAACCATTTTCTTACCCTTGCAGTCACGTACTTTGTGCCCTTTTCCTCCACACTTATAACAAACTCCCATTCCTTTCAGGCAAGTTCCAGGGTGTTTCTTTCCACAGTTACCACATATGGGAAAATTCTTCTTTTCCCTTTTCCCTTTATCCATCTTTCTTTCTTCCATCCTTTTCTTCTCTTGATTCCCTTCAAAGCCATAGGACTCAGTAAACTCTTTACTTATCTTATCAACACATGATATTATTTCTTCATATGATGATAATACATGGGAGACTATTTCTCTTATCAATTCTAGCTTAAGACCATAAAAGATATGATCCTTCCTTCTCTTTGGATCATGTGCATTTCTGGAGTTCTCATTCCTTCTACTGGGCGCCATTTCTAAACAATGGCATAAACTAGATCAGTTTATGAATCAAAATACATAATCCCATACTTATAAAACACCTAACATAAATTGAACTATTTATGGATATAATCCATAATCATAAAAATGTTTTCTTTGAGAAGTATATACTCATAAACCCTTCATAATGATTTGTAAAGATAGTGAGAGTTATCCTAAGCATATCCCCCGGGAGTGTCGTAACCAAGAGTGCAGCAAGGCCCGTTGTCGTGCACCAGTTCCCGTTCGAGTCTAGCTCAAAGCGGTGTTTTCGGGTTTTACCCCTAGGTACATCTGTGCCAGAGCCGCCTCTACCTGCTCGTATCCAGACAGGGATGTATTGCTTGGAAAACTCACAAAATCTCTACAATACCAAAATTCTAGGAAGTTCTTCTATACTAATCCTCAAAGTTCATCTTAGGTCTATGTGCTCTAATCAGAGTTTATCTAAATCTAGTTTCCAAGGTTTGTACTAAACTTCCTCTGATACCAACTGTAACGCCCCGACCCCAGCTACCCAGAGCCGGTGCATTACTTCGTAACATTGGAATGATCACAAGAAAGATCAAATCTCGAAAGACTGATTGGTTTAGTAGCCTTGGAAACACTAGATATATTCATAAGTTTTACATTACATCATAAAATGAAAAACTACTACAACAACATAATGTTTCCACAGTCCACACTATAATCCCCTCATAATATCCCTGCAGGTCATTCATAACTTACATCTTCACTTCCTGGGAAAAATAAAACATAGAAAAGGGGTGAGCTCAAATGCCCAGTAAGGATAACAATATAGCGGAAACTTTCATCAATAAGAATAAACATTTAAGGCAATGTATAACTAAAACAAAAGCCTTTTAAACATGAACTTTCAACATGGTATGGCATAAATAAAATGAAATAATGCCATTTACTTATTCACATGGATATTCTACTAATCGAATAATCACATGCAAAAATCAATAACCACTTTCATAATGTTGGAATGCATAATGCCAGACTATCATAACCACATAGCCAAGGCCTCGTGCCAAGACTACAAATAAGATTTTGTCAAGGCCTTGTGCCAAGACACTAGTTTGTCTCATGAGACCTACCGATGCATCGAGGAGCTATAGCGGGCTCCACCCGTCACTTATTAAGTCCAATGCATTCCCATATGAAAAGGTTTAAACATAACATAAACATTCGTATTAAAACTAGCATACAGAATGTCAATACTTTCACAATAAACTATGAATGGTATAAAAATAGCACATCCACAGTCAAACATATCACAAAACCTTCAATACAATATAGAAGTTTTGTATCATAATAAATCAACTTCAAATAATCTTAAAATCCATCAAAGGATGTTGACATAGATGAAATCAAAATTCTTTTTAAAGAAATATCTCCTTTTATTTTGAAATCATTTAAGATCCATATAAAATAAAACATTTTCTTTGAAAATATTCTTATAAGCTTGTAAGGAAAGCTTTGAAGATTTTATAACGGCGTAAAATAACCGCACCCGCCGTATAAGTTAAAAAAAACATTCTTACCTCAATTCTGTCGAAAAGGTTAAAAAGGACCTTGTTTTGAAAACGACGGAAAGATTCCTTTATAAACCTCTTATAAAAAGTCAAACAAGGGTATAAATGACTTTAACCCATATTCTTGTAAATAGTAAAAATGTTTTGAAATACATTTCGAAGAAACATGGATGTGGATGATAAAGAGATCCCAGTAGATTATTACGTATAATACAACCTCGGATAATGAAGAGATTGTGAAATAACCCTTACCTTGTACTTTTCCTTGGTTGGGGTAGGTTAACTCCCTGTATAATGGTGAAATAATTGTTATACAAGAATCATATACATTAATATGATATCATATATGATCTTTTAATATTGATTTGATAATAATATCTTAGAATTATCATCGTTTCGGGTGTTAACTTACTCATTTTATTTTATATGTTTTGTTACATAAGCCATGTTTTTTGTATCTCATTCATATCCAGAATGATATCAAGTCCTTAAACATCATTTTTAAATCATAAAATGATAATTATACTTGAATGGATACGATGGAGAATGAATCTCATCGCGTTCGTGGAGACGGTAGTCCGTACGTACGCACGAGCGACAATATCATTCTTTTGATATTAAAATAATATATAAATGAAGGGTATATCATATATACAGAATCATTAACATGTTATATTTATTATTTACATGAGTTAAACATCATTATTATACCCATCCAAATAATATTATATTGAATAACAATTACACCACGACGTGGAGACGGTAAGCCGTACGTACGCACGTATGGTGACATGTTATTCAAAGGGTGGATAGAATACTGAATATGGTTGTACCATACTTATAATAACATCACAGTATATGTGAGATACTGGAGTTATTATTTTAGAATGGTAAGAACAAAGGAAGAAGAAGTGGAAGAAGAAATGAACTTAGAAAAGGGTGGTGAAATCATTACCTCTTCTTCGGGTTCTTTCTTTTGATTTGATCAAAAGGGCTCCTTAGGTTGGCTTTCTGATCAAACTAAGGCCTCTAGGTTGTAGTGAGGGATGTTGGGAGATTAGTTGGGCAGAGTTTGGATGAGCCAAGTGGCTTGAGAGGTGTGAGGAAAAGAGAAGGAGGAGTGCCCTTTTATAAGAGGGGTGAGGGGCACCTTTGGAAAAGCTAGAAATATTAATTTATAATAAATTCATATTCGGTTTACAAAGGCTCCAAAGTTGACTATTCAAAGGTTGAGGTGGGGATAGGTCGAAAACAACTCATCCAATAGAATTTAGACAGGTTTGGGTACTTATATTAACCTTATCTTTAAGTATTAACTCTAAGATAATTAGTTTCACTTTTACAATGTCTCTTTGTATTTTTATATAATATGGTTAATAAACATACTATATACATCCAAGCGACCCCCAAGTGGTCCATTAATGATTAAACGATCATAATATAAGTCTCTTGGCCGAACCTTAGATTTTTAGGAATTTAATATCAATTAATAATATAATATTTGTTTTAAGAACTCTTTTATGTCAATTTTGACACTATTCAATAGTTGATTTTTGTGAAACTCATAACAGATTTATTACTTCGAACAAAGTCAATTAAATCAATCCTAATATATCATATTATCCTAGAAAATTAGTTTAATTCATTAAAAGTTTCATATTATATTTATTTGGGTATTTATAATATCAATTATGTTAATTTTTTACTATTTTAGTAATTACTGCATCATCATTGTGTCATAAATAAAATAAATTATTTAATGTCTAAAAATTATAAATAAAACATCATTATGTAGGAAATCGTTTTAGCTTTCTAATGAATATTTATAATCTAAAATCCAACTTATATAACCCTATGTAACAATTGTTTTGCTAAAAGATATATGCTTGTGTCATTTTTGTATTCATTTTGACTTAATTAAAATAAAGTGTCATTATCACTTACAAGTGGATCCATGGGGTCCCAAAATTGACAAAAAGATGCCCATGGTCGACCATGTATCAACCAGTATGGTTAAGACACGTTTTAGGGTAATTTAGTATTATTATAATATTATTTTTTTAACCCTTATTTACCGGATTTACCCTTAACCATGGTAAATAAAATATTTACCGCAGTAATTTTACAAAATGTCTAAAAATAAAAGTTACCTATTTACACAATTTGAACATCCTGATTCCAAATATGGAATCCATTTTCCTAAATTCAAAACACAGAAGTGGCAGAAATTAATTTAAAATTAATTCCCGCTGTCAAAACAAAAAGCGTGTTTTTAAGAGATAATAACTATCAAAAGATTGACACTTGTTTATGTTCGGTTTAATTGTAAAATTATGTCCAATGACCAACATTATATTAAATGGTAAAAATATATTCTAAATATACTTTAAAACCACTCAAATTCATAATTTATCACTATTAATTATTTTGATTAAAAAAGTTGTTTTTTATTAAAATTTAGTAATTTTCACTATTCATCAAAATATGAAAGTTATCCGAAAAGTACCAAAATTTCACCTTAGGCTAAATTTGATATTCTGAATCCAAAAATGAAGTCCATTTTAAAATATAAAATATATATAACTTCAAAAAGTAGGTATTACTGTTCATAACAGCTAGTTTGATTGGTTACGGTGTGTTAGAACTCGGTGTTGCGTACAACACACGCTACTGTTTTATTCAAAGGAAAGCGTACCGTGGAAGCTTGGGATGTTTCATTTTAAATTTTTTGATGTCTCCATTTAGTCAAAAAGTTTAAAACATAGTATTTAAAAAGGGTTCACTATTAAAGTTGATAAAAGTGCAATACTGAAAATGAATTTGTTCTTGCATTATATCTAAGAAACTCATAATATGGATTCTAAAATTATAAGGATTATATAAACATTAAAATTTATCTAATACTATTCATAACCTCTTTTGAACGGCTTGTTTGGTAAGTCATGGTGTGCTTGAACTTTGTGTTGCCTGTAGTGAAAGTTATTGAATTATTTTGAAGAACTAACACACTATGAAATCTTGGGGTGTTACAAATACCAAGACGGGTGGTTGCGTTATAACCTCCAGTTCATTGGGTATGGAAGTCGACCGTATGGCTATTCCATTAAGAATGTGTGGAAGTCGACCGTATGGTTATTCCATTTAAGTATGTTTATGTCCCAAGTTACCTTTATATGTTGTGTGATCTTATATGTGTTTTATGGTAATCTTTTGGTTACAAAAGGGTAAGTAATGAACTTTTATTCAGTGAAGAGTTTCTACTACTTCATAAAGGTGAAAAGTATTACTTTGATAAAGTATTCTTGGTTTAATTGTTGTTTTGAAAAACTAACAGTTTTCTATCTTTGTGAATCCTTTACTGGGCTTTTTATGCTCATCCCAAGTTTTTGAAATGTTTTCCTCAAGACAAAAAGATGAATAGGGTCAAGGATGGGATCAAGGAAAGACATGCTATCTAAAACACAGAACTAGACATGTTTCTTTTTAAGAGTTATTATATTATGGAAACTTAGTAGAAGTGTATACATTGTAATCTTTGAGATGTAATAGTTAGGTCCTAATTCTCTAAAACTCTAAACTTGAGAAGATCCCCAATGTGAATTATTCATTTAATTCAATAATAAGTAATGTTTAAGACCAAGGCCTTATATTTGTTATTACAGGTCGGTTTAGATAAATTTAGAGGTTAGGATATTCTCTAAGCATAAGTGTCATTACCATAATGGCTAGGATTTCAGAAAGAGTCATAATTTTTAGATAAAGTGAATGAGTAAGTATACCTTAGTGTTTATCTTCCTCATTAGTACATGATAATTTTGTTGATATACTCACACTGACATTTTTTGTTTTAGTAAATGGATGGATCTAGCAAGAACCAAAGTGGCAATGGGTTTGAAGGAAACTGTGTTGGTTCTCTGATTAAGAGACTGGATGAAATGTGGGATTCAATGAAGAAACTCATGGTTGTTCTAAACCAACTATCAATGAGTCATGATCAACCCCTTGAACCATGGTATGTTCTCTAATTAATCATGTACAAGATGACCAACTCGATGTGGACGTTCGGGTAATAATTATAAAGGTAACCATTAGAGTTTATATCATCCTTACTTTTGAGGTAATTATGGGTTACTATATGTTATAATGGAAAATGAAAGGCATGAGATAAACATGAGGTTAAAATATGTTATGATCATTTTTTAAGATTTTATCTCATTTTGGGGAATGTTTTAAGAATTATGTAGTTTTGGAAAAAGGACAACACGCAGACTGTGTGGCAACCCGTCGCGTCAGACAAAGCTGTTGGAATCAAACCCACAACCAAAGTGCAACTGGTATTTATCGCCTACCACTGGACTACGTGAAGTCCCTGGTTAGTTTGACTAATTCTTTATAGTTAGATGATTTTAGGAATAAAGAGTAAGTTTATTTTGGGTTATCTTTGGAAATGATTAACCTTTCATGAAAAATACATGATTAGGTTAATTACTTTTCAATATGAGACTTTAAGAGTAACTGATGTTATTTGGAGATAAATGTTAATGTTTATCTTGGAATACTTTGTGATTAAATCCTTCAGAGATTTGGGATTCAGTCTTAGTTTTGATTACTTTGAATAATTTTATGGATAGATTTTTATTGAATGGTCTTTGTTGAACTTTGGTTATTGTTTGACAAATTTTGGACATTAAGAATAGATTTTTTTTATAAAGGATTATCCTTTTTGGCTATTATCTGATCTCATACTAACCTTTTTTGTTTTAGTTTTGGTTAAGGTCCAAAGACATGGGAAGTATATAGTTCTCTTATTTGGATTAGGTGATTCTCTAGAAGTTGATTACAATACTCTTAATGTGAACAAGTCTTCTGAAATACTCATCATTTGGGGAAAGCATGAGTTTGTGTAAAAAATCTAGTAAAAGTTGAAAGTAAACATGATAAGTAAGTATGTTTCCTTAAGATCAAAAATAAATTCCTCAATGAAGAGTAACTTAAAACAAAAATGTTGTATGTTAACTTTTCCTACTGGGGGATCTAATACCGTTTAACCCACCACAAGTTTGTGATTTTCTTATGGTTAACTTTCTCCTAGACATGTTTTCTATCACTCTCCCTCAGAATATAACCCTTTTTTTTCTTCTATATCCATGTTTTCATACATGGAATCCTTGTATAGGTTAACTCGAGTGACCTTTGTACTTCCCTTTCTTTATTTTAAAGTGATAGTTTAATTCACTCCTTTTCTGATGTGGGGATTTCAATGATGTTTCCGAGCCCAATTTTAAAATTGCGACGACACAATTCCCAAAAGGGGGGAAGGATGTAACACCCCATGTAAATAAAAAATATGACATTTTTATATTTATCCCTATTTGTGAATAAAATTTTAATATTAATTTAAAGGGAACTCTATGCTCGATGGCTTACCCAATACGCAACAACGAGTTCCTTTGAAATCTTACATTGCACTCAAATAATAAAATAATATTATTTTAAATTTTAGTTAACGCCTAGCCGTTGTAATGGCAAGAATGAACAGAACTAACTGCAAAATGATTATATATGTTTGTCAAATATTTTTTACTTTTTACAATAAATGTTAGGGGATTAAAAATGTGAATGAATCCAATTTTAAGCGTAAACATTCTAATATTCTTTAAAAGGTCGATTAACCACCTTTTGATGATGAACCTCTTTTAAATACACTTTTTGACAATTTTATGTGTTATATTCGATAAAATAAAATTCTTCTTTAGAATCGGGACATCAAAATTTACTTTGTGTAATTTTTTGGTATTTTTCCGATAAAGTTCAATTTTTAATGAATAGTGAAAAATGTTATATTTTAATTCAAACCCTATTTTTAATATAATTTATTTATATGATTATATTATCTTTTGAATTGGTATTAAAGTGAAATTAGAATATATTTTTACCATTTAATCTAATATTGGTGGTTGGAATTAATTTCATCTTGAAATTAGACTTAAACTAGTGTCAATCTTTTGATACTAATTGTTTCATAAAAACAGGCTATTTGCTCTGACAGCAAGAATTAATTATTAAATTAATTAGTGTAACTTATATTTTTTTAATTTTTTAAAATAGAAATCATTTTTGAATTCGTAATATCAAATATAGCTTAGGGTGAATTTTTGGTATTTTTCTGGAAAACATCAATTTTTGATTAATAGTGAAACCACTAAGTGGGACTTAATAAAACTGATTTTCCGTTTAAATGAATATTTACCACCTCTGTGATTTGAATTTCAAAAATCCAACATACATGGTTGTCATTAAGATGTTAAATGAGGTTCAATGGGATTAAAATAATATTTTTGGTGAATAGTAACTTTTAAGTTTTAATCACGATTGGAGGTAATTAATGTAATTTAAGGTAAAAATAATGTTTTAATCATGTGAAATGACCTAGACACATGACCTAACCTCATTGGATGTGTCATGGATGACCAAGAAAATCCATGGGTCAACTTGGGGACCCCATGGAGCAACTTTTCTTGTAAAATTACATTAATACCATTTTATTTAAAGTTAAAATTACAGTGTCACAAACATGTGCTATTTTACTAAAACAATTTTTAGATGGGGTTATACAAGTCATAATTTTGATAATAAATATTCATTATAAATCTAAAAAGATTTCCTACGTCATGATAATTTTATTTATAATTTTTAGATATTAAATAAATTAATTTATTTATGACATCGTGATGATGCAGTGATTACCTTATAAATGAACGATTTAAATAAAATAAGAAGATAGGGTAAACTTAAAGTCTTACACATATCAAAAACCTATTGGATGGGTGGATTTAGAAACCTTATCACCTTATCCTCGAAATATATCCTTTCGGGACCTTTTAAATCCGAAAATCATTTTATAATAATGTAATATTTTATAACATTCCAAGAGTGCCCCTCCTCTCCTCTTATAAAAGGCCCCCACCTCTACCACCTTGCACACACCTCTCAAGCCTTTGGCTCAGCCAACCCCTGCCCATTTCATCTCTAAACATAACTATCTTCATCATTGAAGCCTCACTTTGGGCAGAATCCTTTCCAATGAATCCTCTGAGCTCAAATCAAATAGAGTTACCCGATTTAAAGGTAATGTCATCCCTTGTGTTCTTTTGTTTTATTTTTTGTTCTCCAAACCCCTGAGCTCTTTTTATTACATTTTTTTTGTAAAAAAACCAGCATCTTTAATATACTAGGATGTTGTTATAATATTTATTTGAGCTACAATTACACACACCTTCATCTAATGGTTAAAGAACATACTGTTTCTGTGGTTGGTGAATTTCTGCCTCACGAAATGATGATTGTTCAATCTTCTATTAACACCTTTAATGGTGGCCATTATGATGTCACTATACTTAATATATGATATATATGTTATTTATGATTTCTATATGCTTCTGAATTTTATATTTTAAAAATTCCATTATGCTTTTCATGTTGTGCAAATGCGATAATTTCATACGAGGAAGTGTGGACTACCGCCCCCTCAAGTGATATGACTCGTTCATGCAATACATGGAATGTATAAAAAATGAAATTAATGAAACTTTTGACCTATATGACATATATATTAAACTGGAATTATAATATATACATATCTCAATTATTTTTAATTCAATTAATATGACAAATAAATGAAAGTAGCGTTTATGCATACGTACGGCCTACCGTCTCCATGAATAGTGCATTTCATTTATTTTTATCTACAAATGTTATGGAGTAGTATAAAATGAATATATACTAGATATATATGATATTTAAAATATCAATACTATTCTGGATATGATGTACCTATAACTACGTGGACAATCATTTTCAAACAAGTTCATTCTTGACTCATGTACCAAACATCGACAAAAACGTCTGATATGAAATCACATTGTTAACCAATTATTATAACATTATAATATGTGATATAAACTGAATAATAATATCTAAAATAGGTCCTTAAGAAATTATAAATTGACTAATGTTTATTATTCAGGAATATAAAGAAACGAACAAGGAAAGTCAGACTTGAGGTAAGGGATCCTACTCCTCTCTTTCTCTTTAAGTACACTCTTTTATGTCATTACTTTTAAGGACATATTTCTTATGATTGGGATGTTCTTTTATATTACTCCTACTTTAATTTTTAGGTTCATCTGGTGAGAGACCTTATTTTCTCTAATCAATCAATTTTGGATGTTTTCAGTGGCGCCGTTAGGCTGCCGAATTTTCATAAGAGATCTAACCTCTCTCTTTCTTTTTAAGTACTCTCCTTTATGTCACTTATTTTAATCTCCTCTTTGTTATTATGGGGGATGTTATTTTATATTCCTATTTCTATACATTTTATTTTAATATGATGAGAGACTCTATTTGATCTCATCAATCCATTTTTGGAAGTTTTAAGTGGCGTCGTTAGGCTGTTGAGTTTTCGTAAGGGATTGTTCATCTCACTTTTAGTCCCATGAGATTTATGCTACATTTTCCACCATTTCCTTTGAGTGGTGTATGTACTTCCCATTATTATACTCTTTGTGTAATATAATTTCATTTATTGGTATTTACATATTCATTGTATGACCCTTCTTCAATGGGGTGTACGTTTTGAAAGTTACCCAAGTCGGTGAGGGAACCTTTCACCCTCATCTTTTTAAAAGACTTCTTTTGTTATGACTTTTAATTCACATACTACTATGTTGGGATATGTTTTTATATATCCTTATTGATGTAAATTTTATGTCCAAGTGATGAGATACCCTTTTTATCTCTCATCAACTCATTATCTGAATTTTGAAGTGACGCCGTTAGGCTATCGAATTTCTGTAAGGGAACATCTTAACCCACATTCAATTATTTGGGTTAAACATATACTTCTTGATTTTATTATGCCAAGATTATGTGTGGAATCTCTATGTTGTAGTTTCCACAAACCTTTGTGTGGATATACTATTTCTACACATAATCATCTCATTGATAAATTCTTATGTCATTTAGATGAACATGTATCAGAAATCATAACTCAATCTCATTTCATTGAGTTAAATATCTATGTCATTGGTTTTGTTTTTTCAAGATTATGTGTGAATGACCTCTGATTGTTTTAAACTTTATATCCACTTATATTTTGTGTATTCATATTTTTCACACATAATCATGTAATTAATTTATCTTTAATCTAAGGATAACGACTTTATAAGGTACTTTGTCTCAATCTCCTTTCATTGAGGAATATTTGGATTTATACACAAATTTCTTTAATACGGTGTATAAACCCCTTTGTATTTTAATTTTATTCAAAAGGAATCTTTTTATACGAAGAGTTTTACTAAATGACAAAAAGGAATGTTTCATTACACGTATGCAGTGACAACGTCCTTTTCCGTCGTCGCGAGTATTATTTGGTCTTTGGCTTCCTCAACAAGCCATAATGTTTTTTTTGAAAATGAAAAAAATACCATATACTCTTTTATGTATTTTGGTGTTGAAAATGGTTTTTATAATGGATTTGTTTTGTCAATATATTTAAGTTATATATTGTGATCAAACTATGGAAATGATTTCATTGAATTATATTTGTTTTATGTCTTATGATTTTATAATGGTACTTGGACATTCGATGGGTGGTTACGTGGTAAACCATATGACGAGTGGTTCCGTGAATACCAGGATGAGTGGTTACGTTATAACCACCAATGCATTGGGTATTGAAGTATGTCGTATGGCTATTCCATTAAGTATGTGTGGAAGTCGACCGTATGGTTATTCCATTTAAGTATGTTTATGTCCCAAGTAACCTTTATATGTTATGTGATATTTATATGGGTTTTATTGTAATCTTTTGGTTATAAAATGTTAAGTAATGAACTTTTATTCGGTGAAGATTTTTTACTACTTCAAAAAGGTGAAAAGTATTACTTTGATAAAGTATTCTTGGTTTACTTGTTGTTTTGAAAAAATAACAGTTTTCCTCCTTCTTTGTATCCTTTACTGGGATTTTTATGCCCATCCCAAGTTTTTGAAATGTTTTACAAATGACATAAAGATGAATAGGGTCAAGGATGGGATCAAGGAAAGACATGGTATCTAAAACATGGAACTAGGCATGTTTCTTTTTATGATTTTTTATTTTATCGAAACTTAGTAGAAGTGTATACTTTGTAATATTTGACATGTAATAGTTAGGTCCTAATTCTCTAAAACTCTAAACCTAAAAAGATCCTCAATGTGAATTATTCATTTAATTCAATAATAAGTAATGTTTAAGGCTAGGGCCTTATACACACACTGCTCACAAATGTAAATAAAAGAACACAATAGAGCTAAAGATGTATATAATGGTTTAGAATGAAATGTTTGTTATGCAGTTCATCTATGTACTCATTTGATGTAGTGAAAATGGAATTTGGGTCCTCTTCTGGAAGTTGGATCCAATATAGAGTATTGTAGTCTCTCTGTTCTAACTTCTAGGAGTATGAAGTGTTCCGCTTCATGTTGTTAGGATGTTCAAGCCAACTCAGTAGGTTTATCTTATCTTGTTGATCTCCTTGTATGTTCCTCCTTTTCTGTTCTTCAGTTCTTGGAAAATTATTCAAGAGTTTCAGGTTCTGATTCCATTGATACTCTTATGTAATTTTGCATAATCCATCTTGTAATTCATTTATACTTCGAGGTCCACCAATCACGAAGATCTTCCCATGTGCATGCACCTCATACTATCTTCTGAATATCCCACAGAAAACAATAAATAATTTCAAAAACATTAATTTTTCTAAATATGACCTTTAGATATAAATTTGAATTAATAAATTAAAAATATTTTTTATGAATATCGGTGTGTCATAAGAATTAGTGAGTCATTGGCATCGGTCTATCAGCATCGGTGACTCTAGGCATCGATGAGTTGTTTGTTCTATCGGTCTATTTGGGCATCTATGAGTCATCATTGATGACTCATTTATAACTATTGGTGTATCCCCCATCACTGACTCATCATCGGTGTGTCGCCCATTGCTGACTCGTCATCAGTGTGTTTCTTGAACTATCAGTGTGACCGATCATCAGTGACTTTTCCATTAGTGTGACTTTTGTTGTATATGTGAGCCTAGAATTGGTGTCTTCTTCAGTCGGTGACTTCATCGATAGGTGAGTCCACATCGGTAATTCATCCATTAGGTAATCCTTTGAGCTATCTATGTTAGGAACATTGAAAATTTACAAAGTGTCTGAATTATACAGAACAGCTCCATAATAAGTGAAATTCATAATTACATATAAATATACACTTGTAAGTATATTGAAACATAAATATCCATAAGTTATTGAATTATTATACCATGTGACATAATTTATTCATTTATAAATAGTTGATGAAATGATTAAAATTTGTTATACCTTAATATATGAATTAATAGGATTTGTCGATTAGTATGATTTGGGATTCTGAAAACCACTATTTCAAAAAGGGTACAACAATCATCCCCTTTTTGATAATAAGAAATTATGTCATTAATGAGTTATACAAAATGTTATGGAATAAAAATTACTTGACTTGGATTACCAACAGTGAATGTGAATTCTCAATATGACAAAGGCTTTACATTTAAAATCCGACTAAAAGATTGTACCATAGGAAAGATATAGAAATATATTCAATTGAGTAAATTAAATTTTTCCAATGACATAGTTTCTCCCCCTTGGAATAAGAGTTTAGTCCATCCCATCCATATATTTCTCCTAATTTAAGTGTTTTTGTGTTCCATCCATATATTTCCCCCCCTTTTGGGATTTTCAAAAATCTTAAAAGGATATAGATTAAAGAAAAAACTCAATGAAAATTGAAGACACAATGAAGGAAAAATTGATATTCATTAATGTACAAATAGTACAACCATCAAAAGAAAAGTACAAAGTAAAAAAGCCCTATCAAATAGACAATCCACAGCTAAGGATTTGGATTTTTAGGTGCTCTCCCTTTATCTGAAGGTTGAAGAGGAGTTTTAGGTGGTAGTTGTGTGGCTGTAGGAAGGTATGGTCGAATGAAAACACCAGGGAAATCAAGACTGGTAGGGAAAGTTTCTACAAGGATTGGTTTCCTCTCTGATAGAACATGACATTGATGTTTCTCCTTGACCTCTAGACCGATATGAGATAAGGCCTGAGATACTGTCATCTGAGTTGGAGGCAGAGAACTAGGTGCAAGGGATGCATCTACTGGGACCACGATTGCTTCATCTTGCACATGCAAGTAAGGATTTAATATCTTTATGAAATCATTGATTATTTAACCTCTATATTGAATTGCCTTCTCAAAATCTTCCTTGTAATCCATGATATTTTCCAAGGTGGTATTAAACTCCCTCAACTAACCCCCTTTCCTATTAAAGGCCTCAGTCACAGGTGGTATCTTAAGATTCTAAACTAAGTACTTGAATTTGTTAATCAGATCATAAATGGTATAGATTTTTTAGAAATAACCATCCTCCTTTTCTATGATTTCATTCTGAGAAGCAGATGATTCATTGTTACACTATCTCACCATATTATATACAAGGTCAGTGTTCCTATGTACTTTGGAAAGAGTCTCCATATCAAAATCACAAGGAATACCCTTGAGATCTTCTCTTACCGCAATCCTAAGGGACTCCATATCAACAGTAGAAGGTCTGTTACTTTTATAACTCGAGGCACTGGAAATCATTATTTCAATATCCTCCATCAAAATCTTCATATATATACTCAGAAGATGTGTAACCAGGTTCATAAAAACATCCATAACACCACCAAGTGTGGCCATGAAATCAATGTTCATATATTCCAACTCATTTCTTATCCTCTTTAATTTTTCTCTCAGTATTGTATTGTATCTAGTAATGGTCTAATTTATAGTTATTATATTAGGATGAATCTCTTGAATGACCATTCCTGCAATCTTTGTAGCATTGGATTTTGAAATACTCATGGCGGTAGAAGCTTTATTTCTAACTCCAACAAAATATCTCACTTACACACATATATCAACCTTCAAATGATATAAATCATACTTGGTGACATAGTCACTAGGTAATATAGGTGAAACAAGCTCATTAGCAGGTTAGACCAGTCAATTAGAAGAAATCGGTTCCAATTTATCTTGTGGAGCAGGAGGAGGTGCTACCATCTCTTCATCAGAATCATAATCCAAACAAAAAAATGAAAACTGGATTTCTATTCCACTCATGAGAATAGATTCAGTCTCTAGGCTCCAATGAATCAATCCTGACTCTTATTCCCTAAGGCTCATGTACAATCTTAGCTTCATATTCTTCTTCTTCCGGTCCTCTAGAAAAAACAACATTTTGAGGCACTTGAACAATTTGAACTTCAGGTTTTACTTGAACTCCTGCCACCCCAGATACTCCAAGCTCTTCGTCAATATGAGGCATAGGGGAAATTTGATAATAAACATCTTCTTCTTGGCCTCTAGTCATAATTTCATTAATATCTTTAATGATTCCTTTATAATCAACATCAGGATGGTCATACTTTTCCTCATCGCCAGCATCTCCATCACCAACATGACCAGCAGCATCATGTCCATCAGGATCAGCATCCTCCTATCTATCATTCCCAATATTAGCTCCATGTATATATTCCTCACCATAACATGGCCATATTATCTTTATTTCAATGAGTCACTAAAATTCTCACCATTATCCTCCTCCTCCTCATCATCATCTTCACCATCATCAGACTTACCTACATATCCTTCAAATCTAGAGACCTCAGTCTCTTCCTCATCTTCAACACCTAACAAAGGATCTCGAGAGGGTAATTCCAATGGTGGACTATAAGGTCTATATGACATGTACATAGGGATTTTATCTATACCAGGGTCACTAATATCATCTATGGAGATCCCTCTTCTCTTAACAGCTCATCCTCTACCCATTCCTCATTAGAATAAAAATCCTGCTCAATAGTTTTAAGACTGTGATCATCTTGATCCATTAGTCTTGTAGGTTGTTCAGTAGGATTTTTATCCACATATATTTTCTCCTAATCAGCTACCCAACATCTCTTCCATGGATTCCAGAAGATCTTCACTCTTTTGATAATTTCCCTATGTAGGCAGAATCCACAATAGGGAGGGAATACTTCACCTCCATCTTCCACACAACCCATCTTCTTCAACATTTCCAAAATAATCCTAGGGTAGTATAAACAAGTTTCATTAATGGATAGTTTGATCATATCACAGATGTGAACCATGAGGTACCTACATAAGTTTACCTTCACCCAATTCTTTAGCAAATAAATCAAGAAGATATCCTCATACTTCACAGTTGAAAAATCTCCCAACCTTTAGAATAATTTATATTGAATAAACTTGAAAAGTAATATTCCCACTCCATCCAAATCAGTGGTTGTATCTCTCCTCAACTCTTCATTTCTATTCAACTCCGTCAATTAATTCTCATATGAAAATAAGTCTGAGTTTGGAAGAATATTACTAAGGTAATCAATATATATTCCCTCATTTGGCATTTCTAAACACTCATCCCATTATTTTGATGAAAATGAAATTTATTGTACTTTAACCAATAACATCATCCTATCCTCCACAGCTTCTCCCAAAGACAATTTCAAGTTAAGGTAGAACTGACGAACCAGTTGGGGATATAATTCTCTCTTATTATTTTCAAACTAGGTAATCCATCATTGAGATTACAACACTCTCAACAAGAGTGACTTGCTCGACAAAATCCATTCAGCATACACTTCCTTCTCAGCAGTTACCACATGACTTCACAATCTTGGATTCACAGAACCTGAATCACTACTAGATTCATACTTATAATTTTAAGCTGATGGTGAATCACTCAATCCTCCCATTACATGATTCTTCCATGCCATTCTGATGGTTCGGGTTTGAAAGAGGATGTCTAAAGGTTGAAGGTAGAGAGGGAGAGTATTGAAGGGTAGATGGATCAAAGGTAGCGAGGGTAGTGAAGAGTCGTCGATTGAATTGAACATATCATCTAGGTATTGCAACTTGTAAAATAGAAAAAATAATTATAGTAAAAATAATAGAAAGAAAAATTTGTCATTTTATTTAAGACATGCATATTTATATTTGGAAAAAAATTATAGGTATTGGTTTCATATTAACGGTATTAGTCTCACTCAATAAGCTTCACAAGATCAGTTTCACGCAAACGGTCTCATAGATCAGTTTCACAATTTGGATTCACCTGCTCAGTTTCACCTAATTGGATTGACAGATTGGTTTCACCTGATCGGTTTGATAGATTAGTTTGAAAGATCAGTTTGACAAATCATTTTGACATATCAGTTTGACATATCAGTTTGACATTGATCAGTGTAATAGATATACCAATTTTTATAAGTATATAAGATTGGATCGTCTTTAGATATTAATCATTCCTAGTTCATGTATGATATAGTTTAATCTCTCAGAGATTAATGGATTGTTAAATATGTCATCAATTTGATGCTCAATCCCAATAAACTCAAGAGTTATATCATTTTTTGATAGTGATATCTCAAAAAGTGATGTCTTACATCAATATGTTTTATTCTATAATGAGAAATTGGTTTTTAGATTTGTTAATAGAACTTGTATTTCATAGGTTATATGGATATATCTGAATTGAAATTCGTAGTCTAATAAAGTGTGTTTCATCCACAAAATTTGGGCACAACAACCACCAATATTAGTGTACTTTTCTTTATCACTTGATAATGCCACTGAATTTTTCATTTTACTACACCATGATATCAGAGACTTTCCCAAAAAATTACATGTTCCATGGGTTCTTTTTCTGTCTAACTTACATCCACCAAATTCAGCATCAAAATAGCTAACCAAATCGAAAGGATGACCTCTTGGGTATAATAATCCTAAATTAGTTGTATACTTGAGGTATTTGAAAACTCTTTTGACCTCATTTAAATGTGACTCTTTTGGGTTTGTTTTAAATCTTTCACACATACAAACACTAAACATATTGTCTGGAATACTTTTAGTTAAGTACATAAAACTCCCAATCATTCCTATGTATGCAGTTTGATCAAAAGATTTCCTATTTTCATCAAGATCTAACTTACATGAAGAACTCATAGGTGTTTCACTACTCTTAATTCTATCAAAGCCATGTATTTTCAAAAGATCTTTAGTATACTTACTTTGATTTATAATAATACCTTCTTTGTTCTGAAATATTTGAAATCCAATAAAATATTTAAGTTAACCCATCAAACTCATTTCAAATTCACTTTGCATCATTTTTGAATAAATAATTACATAAATAATTTTTAGAAGATCCAAAAATAATACAATCGAAATATATTTGAGCTTTTAAAACATCTTTATAAATTCTATTTATAAATAAAGTAGTATCATCAACTCCTTTTGTAAAACCTTTATAAATAAGAAAGTTACTTAACCTTTCATACCAACCTCTTGGAGATTATTTCAAACCATATAAAGCTTTAGATAATATGAAATCTTGATTTGGAACATTTGGATTTGTAAAACATGGGGGGTTGTTCAACAAAGACATCCTCAATTATATAACCATTTAAGAATTTACTTTTTACATCAATTTAAAAAAGTTTGAAATCAAAGTTTGCATCATAGGAAAGTAATATTCTAATGGCTTTAAGCATAGCTAATGGTGCAATGGTCTCCTCATAATGAATTCCTTCTTCTTTATTATAGCCTTGTGCAACTAATCTAGATCTTTTTCTAACTATATTTTCAGCTTCGTCTACTTTATTCCTAAACACCCATTAAGTTCATATGGTCAAGGTATCTTTTGGTCTATCAACAAGCTTCCAGACTTTATTTCTCTCAAACTGGTTAAGCTCTTCTTGCATAGCCATCACCCAAAATTCATCATTGATAGCATCATTTAAATTTATAGGTTCAAGTTGTGACATGAATGCTTGATTCTCAACATGATTTGTCAAAGAAGCTCTAGTCTATGTTGCACTATCTAAATCTACAAATATAGAATCTATGTGATAGTTTTTATGGGTCCTATATGGTCTAGTAAAAGTAGGACTAGTTATTTCATGTTCATCATTTTGTTCTGGTTCATTATGGCCAGATTCTGTAGAATTACAAGAACATGAAGTTTTTACATATTCCTTTACAGGATGATTAGAGGGTTTAGAATTTATGCCCATATTGGACATATCTTCTTCAAGATTTTTTAAAAAGGTCTTTGGTTCATGTGGATCTATTTCATCAAACTTGAAATGTACATATTCCTCCACACATTTTTTTTCTTTTATTAAATACTTTATATGAATTCCTTGGTGTATAATATCCTTGAAATATTACTTTATCACATTTAGAGGTGAATTTATCTAGATTGTATTTAGTGTTCAGAATATAAAATTTATATCCAAACACATTAAAATAATTTACCTTGGGTTTCTATTGTTCCATAACTCATAAGTATTTTTCTTAAGGATTGGTCTAATTAAGACTCTATTTATTATGCAACAAGATGTATTAACAAATTCATCCAAAAAATAAATTGGTACGTCATATTCATTATGAAAAGTTCAGGTAATTTCATGTAAGTTTATATTTCTTCTTTCTACTACACCATTCCATTGAGGTGTCATTAGGGAAGATAAACTGTTCCTATAGCCATTTTGTGGGAAAAAAAGATTCAAAGTCTTTATTTTAAAACTCATGTCTGTTGTAATTTGTTAGAGATTTAATTTTAAGTCCACTAATACTTTCTACAATCCTAGCACACTCGGTAAAATGAGAGTAAGCATTACTTCTGTGAGATATGAAAAAGGTCCAAGTATACCAAGAGAAGTCATCTATAAGAACATAAACATAGTTTTTTCCTTTCATAATTGAAACTCTAAATGGTCCAAACAATTCCATGTAAACCAACTCGAGAGGTTGATAAGTTCTAGCTTCCTTTATTAGTTTGAATGACATCTTATGTTGCTTTCCTTTTTGAAAATAATTGCAGACCCTGTTATCTGGAAACTCTAATTTGGATAGGTCTTTAACTAAAAATTTTCTAGTTACACTCTTAAGGGAGTGTACATTGAAATTTCCTAGAATTTGGTGCCAGATTCAAGACTCTTTTTGAAAATCACTTAGACAAGAAACATTCTGTGATGCTAGTGTGTCTAAGTATAAATCATATGCATTATCATTTCTAAGAGAAATAAAAACTAAGTTATTATTGGAATGAAAAACATGGCATAAATCATTTTTTAATTTGACATTAAATACATAATCACATGGTTGAGATATTCTATGCAAGATATACATTAATCCATCAACATAGATTACATTTGAAATTGAAATAGAGTTAGGGTTAACAATATGGCCTAAGCCAATGATTTTTCCTTTACCATTATCACTAAATGTGACATGTAATCCACCAATCATGATGAGAATCTTGAATCATGAGTAGTCTCCTATCATGTTTCTTGAATATCCACTGTCCAAGTACCACATATTTCTATAGGAACTCTTTAGGCATTTTACCTACAAAACAATTTATCGAAGAAAGGATTTTGGTACCCATATTTTTCTGGGTCAAGAAACATTAGTAAAAAATCATTAAGAACCCATAATTTCATTTTGTTTCTCATATATGTAGAAGATAAGGTATTTGAAAAATAAAAATTATTTGGTTCAGAAAAACTTGATGTAGTAAAAGATTTTGTAGAACTAGAACATGCAGTAAAATCATGATTTTTGGGTAAATAAGCAGATTTTCAGGATTTAATCATAAAATGTTCTTTTGAAAAATTCGTTTGTCCTAAATAATATCCCATTACACATGTGTAATTAGGAGAAATATATTTACCAATCATTTAAGTAAGAGTATTTTTTATATTGGTAATCTTGACGCACGCCTGTCGTAAGGTTTGAAAAAATCAATTCAATTTTCCTAGTGCAACACAAAGGCTGACCAGGGTCATCTCACTTGAGGAGCTTTCTCAGTTCGTTCACCTAATTAATATAATTCAAATTAACTAATTCATTTTGGATTTTTTTATTTAATCTAGTAATGTAATGAAATTTAACTTAAATAAAATATAAAACTGACATGCAATGACAAAATTCAATTAATTGAGAAAGAACTTGGACTTTATGCGATGGTTTGTGGGTTCCATCATTCTCCTTGTTAGAATTTAGATTAAGTTTGATAATTAAATTAAGAGATCTCATTCATGCATTACTATTCCTTTAATTATTGTTGTGAAATCTTGAATGCATTTAGCAATCTTAACTTCACCTACTCCTATAATCAAGGTTGATGGCACACCTTGATCGAGAGTGTGACATCTTCCAAGACCTGGCTCCATCGTATGCCATTTCAACCACTGAATGGATCAACTCCATCGTATGAAGATTTGTATCCATTAGAAGGGAGGGAAAATATTTAATAAAATAATAGAAATGAGTTTGAGACCAGTGTCGTGGTGGACGATGGCCATACCCATTCACATCACTCTTTCTCATCACAAACTTAATAAAACATCATAATTTAAGAACAGAAT
The DNA here is from genome assembly GCA_963277665.1 of Viscum album. Classification (NCBI taxonomy): domain Eukaryota; kingdom Viridiplantae; phylum Streptophyta; class Magnoliopsida; order Santalales; family Viscaceae; genus Viscum; species Viscum album. Next base: position 403,912,128 of record OY728167.1, read on the forward strand.
AAAGATAATTTCCACATACCTCCCTTGGGTCAAGTCTTGGGTTAACCCCTAATTTTTTAATGTAAGAGGTCACGGTGGATAATATGATAATAATAAAATAAGAAAAGAAGGAGAAAAGATGAAGAAGAAAACAGGGTGGATTGGTGGACACAAAAATAAAAACAATGCATCAATTTATTAGAAATATAAATTACAATTCAAAACTAAAACAAGTAAAAAAGAAAAATAAATTAAAATGAAATGGGGAATATTTGTGGCCAGCCTCCCTCGGTGGAGATCTCTTCCTTGGTGCCTTGAAGGATTGGATGGAGAGTGGCATGCTTTGAGAGGGAGGACCTCTCCTCCTTTTACCGCCATAATTTTTCTCCCGAATGTTTACGCATTGTTTCCCCAATAAATGACATCTTAACGCATTTTACACTTCTTTAATGTTGTTCATAATTATCATTGGAGTTTCCCCTAAAAATATTAGTGGATTTGGACAAGTATTCCGAGATTTATGCCTATTTTATTCTGACCATTTATTCTATCCAGTCAGACACTACAAAATGCCAAACTCAGGATTAGGATGATTTAATGGAAGCTTAAATGGCCAATTCACAAGGCATTGACTTCATGAAATTTATTCCCCATATCATGAAACTTCTATACACTGAATTACATGACAATTGGTCCCACCAAGAATGAGTTATGGACCCCACACCAAAAATCGGCAGAACTGTAAACAGTTTTCTTGAGACAACTTGTGAGATTCTTTTGAGATTCTATATGGTCGATTCAGCTTTTGGTCCAACAAGATTTAATGAATCCCTCGATGTGTAGAATCTTGAATAGGGGTAATTTTACAATTTGGATGAGTGTAGAAAATTTTATGGCAAAACTACAGAAATAATTTTAAAAAGTTAAAAATCCAAAATGCTCTATTTTTACTTTTCAGCTTAAAATAACACCAATATCATAAAAATTAAGTAATTCATCTTAGAGTAACAATTTTGTGGGTTTAAAACAATTAAATTCAATGTAAATTTAATTGAAAATATTTTATCTATTAATTCCCCCACACATAAACTATGCTTGTCCTCAAGCATAAAATCTCAACATGGAATTATGAGGACAGCAATGTTACCAATATTCAAATTCCAATGTAATAAAATGTAATAATTTTAAATGTAAAATCAAAAATTCAAAAATCCACATAAAATATCAATTTAATTTCCAATTTTTCAATGAAACAATTAAATCTTTTATTTTACTTTTTCCCTTAGAAAAAGAATGAAACTTCTTATTTATTTAATTCAAGCTTCTCAATTAATTATTATTCAGCAATCCTCATCATGATTTACCTCACCTTTGAATTTTTAATCTCATCTCTCATGATAAAATTCATGTAGAGTTATGCTCATATCTTGAGAACATGCACTTTATCCATAATCTGGTAAAATAACTCCTTTCTCCACTTTTTAAAGCCAAAAGGCACATAAAATCATGAGGACCTTCCAATAAAGGTTCAAATGACTCTGAGGATTAATGTTGGTAGGATTTAGATGTTAAAAATTATGTGGCCGAAAAAGGAGGGATTTTCTCTTTTTGAAGCAAACTTGAGTGATTCTAATTTTTACTCAAATATGGTCTCCCTCCCCTTTGTAGAGAATAGGATCCATCATAAATCAATCATCTCAGTATTTCAGCAACAAAAGTTTCAATATTATCAAACATGATTTTTTTGAAAGCTCCAGATAGACACAACATTCTTTTTACATTGGAAGCTCCATAAAGGCGCAGCTTCTATTATCATGAATGCTCTAGAAAAGGCACATCTATTAAAAAATGAAATATTTATTAGAAAAATCAACTCTTTAACATTTTATATTCCACAAAAATTATCACCAAATAAGGTACTACACCACAAGACATCTTCCCCCACACTTAAGTTTAACTAGATCATGCAATTTCACTTCAAGATCTGGTTGGATAGGGAAAATTGGCTTGTAATGTGGCTAACCTGACAGGGTATTCCTGGCTTCTAGGGGATTTAATGATTAATGTATATGGTAGGCCATAATGAAAAGGATTATTTTGAAATGGGGGCTTAAAACCAAATAAATTCCTCAATCATTTAAAACACATGTACCTCAAACGCTCATGTTTTGACAGGAATAAATCAAATTCAATTTAATGCAATAATGGTCTGGTTCTCTCAAGAAATGAGGTGAAATAAAAGAATATGACAAAAATGGTTCAGAATCCTCATTGGAATGTGATTTCAAATATATAGACAGTGAAATATGTAATGGGATTCAAAAATCAGTGTACTTTTCAAGAAATTTCAAAATATTTGAACTAGAAACAACGTCATTTCATCATTCATCTAAGCTCAATTTCATGTAATAGTTTTGTTCACTCTTTGGAATGGGTTTCAAAAATAGAAATGATAATCATTTTAGATAAATTATTTTGACAAAATGCTAATTTAAAAAAAAAAATCACATAAATTTTTAAAAACAAATAAAAAATCAAAAAACACATTGTAATTTTTTTTGAAAAACATTAAAACAAAATATAAAAGGAAATATTTAACTAAAAAGGTTCCCTCCCCCACACATAAATGATGAAGTTTCCTCAATGACTTCAAATGGATTAAACCTTTTGGAAAAAATTTGATTAATTCAAAACAAACAAGTAATTATAAAGGAGAGGTACAACCTGACTTATTCGCAGTGAAACATTGAGTTAATCTCCTAAGTGTTTCACTCTGAAAACATGAAAACAAAATAAAAAAATTAAACATAAGATATTTATTGAAATAAATAAATTTAGATATAGGATGATAATTGAAGGATAGATCTTGGTTTAATCTCCCAAGTGGGCCCTAGGTTTTGACTGCCTTCAGATGGGCAGTTCTAATCGGTTATCCCCAATCTGATGGTGGGCGAGGTTTCTTGTTCATGAACCAAGAAAAATTCTTCTTTGCAGCATGAACTTGTTTCTTTTTGTTGAGGAATCCATGGATATAGCATACCATGTACACCCCTAATTTAATGATATGAAACATGCACAGTGAGGTTTGGACAATGAATGAGTCCTCCTCTTTCTTGGGTTCTGCATGAACAACATCTTCTTTATTCTCCATTGGTTTCTAAAGGTATGATACATCTGTGGAAAAATAAAAGGGATTTCCCACGTTTAATTATATTTGAAAAAAATTAAATTAGGAACAATCTATATCAAATTCTTACCTTTCAATGTAAGTATCTTGTGTCTCATTTTCCTCCAGAAAATCCACTTTGATCTTCTTATGTACTCCCTCCATTAAATGTTCAGTAGGTTTGGGGAGCTCTAGATGTTCCTCCATGGATGAATCTTATTTTTCATCATCTTCCTCCAAGGAAATACATGTGTTGGATGAATCTAAAAACATAAAATAAGGGGATGTAATACTCAATTTAGTTTCAAAAAAATCAAAAGATAATGAGTATATTAAAAGATTAACTCCCTGAGTTTGTTTGGATGCAATTTCTTCTTCAATGGGAGGTGCCTGTTGGAGTTGAATTTCCCTAGATAAAGTTAGTTAGTTAGAATCCACTGTCTTCTCATCAAATCCCTCTACTTGGTTGGTTTCTTCCATCAATTTTTCTGAATCATCTACATTATTAGGGATTGTGGGATCAATTAGTTCCTCACACTCATTCCAAAAGTTATCTAGATCGTTTTGATCCCCTATATGTATTTTAGCAGAAAAATATTCTTCATCAATCTCCTCCAACATTGATTGAGTTTGGAGCAATTGATCATCATTTAATTTCATCAAGGCCTATATGGTTTATTCAACATGAAAGATATGTGTGGATACTTCTTCAACAATTTTTTTTGTTTCTGGTTTTGTTATGGTTTTAGTTGTTGATCCTGGGATGCATGTACTTGTTCCGTTATACACTCTATTGTACTCTTGATGTTTTTCACTGTTTGACTAATTCTTCCAAATTGGGATTCATGATCCTTGTGAAATTCATCTTCTTGGTGTTTTACATTGACCATTTCTTGATAAAATTCTGGAAAATACTCTTGAAGTTCAATTAATACTCTAGTAATCCCTCCAAAACTAGGTATTCGATGTTCTTTTTAAGGTTTTTAATGAGATGTGTGACTTCATCCTCCTTGATGATTTGGATTCAAGGTCCCCAAATTTGTTTAGCCAAGAATGAAAATATATACTCTATAGACCAAGGTGATTCAATAATTGGTTATCGCACTTGTGGGTAATTGTTCCATGAATTAATGAAATAATCATTTGAAAACAACATGGAAAAATGTTTTTTTTTATTTTAAAAAGGTTAAATATTTACGAGTGGATTTTGGCACTACCTCCCCGGAAATGGCACCAGTTTTGACGCACGCCAGTCGTAGGGCGTGAAAAAAGCAATTTGATTTTCCTAGTGCATCATAGAGACTGACCAGGGTCATCTCACATGAGGTTATTTCTCAGTTCGTTCAACTACTTAATCAAATTCACATTAACTAGTTCATTTTTGATGTTTTTATTTAATCATGGAATGTAATGCAATTTAACATAAATAAAATATAAAACTAACACCCAATGACAAAATGCAATTAATTGAGAAAGTAATTGTCCTTTATGGGTTGGTTTGTGGGTTCCATCAGTCTTCTTGTTGTTATTTAGATTAAGTTTGATATTTCAATTATGAGATCTCATTCATAAATTACTATTCATTTATTTATTGGTGTGAAATCTTGAATTCATTTAGCAATATTAACTTCACCTCCTATAATCAAGGTTGATGGCACACCTCAATTGAGAGTATGACATCTTCCAAGACATGGATCCATCGTATTCCATTTCAACCACTGAATGGCTCAACTCTATTATATGAATAGATTGTATCCAGTAGAAGGGAGGGAAAATATTTAATAAAAGAATAGAAATGAGTTTGAGATCAGTGTCGTGGTGGACGATCCCCACACCCGTTCACATTACTCATGCTTATCACAAAATTAATAAAACATCAAAATTTAAGCACAAAACAAATGAAATTGACACATACCTCCCCCTGGCCGAGTCCCGGGTTAACCCATCATTTTTTAGGTTAAGAGGTTATAGTGGATAATATGATAAGAATAAAATAAGAAAAGAGGGAGAAAAGATGAAGAAGAAAACAAGGTGGATTTGTGGACACAAAATTAAAAACAATGCATGAATTTATTAGAAATCTAAATTAAAATTGAAAACTAAAACAAATAAAAAATAAAATGAATTAAAAGGAAATGGGGAATATTTCCAGCCGACCTCCCTCGGTGGAGATCTCATCCTTGGTTCCTTAAAAGAATGGATGGAGAATTATATGCTCTGAGAGGGAGGACCTCTCCACCTTTTATATCCAGAATTTTTCTCCTGAAGTTTGACGTGTTGTAACCCCAAAAATTACATCTTCACGCATTGAACCCTTCTTTAATGTTGTTCACAATTAACTTGGTCATTTCCCCAAAAAATCTCAGCATATTTGGACAAGTATTCCGAGAGTTATGACCGTTTTACTCTGACCATTTATTCTATCCAGTTAGACTCTACAAAACGCTGACCTCCGGATTAGGAATCTTTAATGGAAAATTAAACGGCCAATTAAAGTGTCCATGCCTTCATGAAAGATATTTCCCAACTCCTTGAGTATTCATCCACTAAATTCCACAACAATTGGTCTCGCCAAGAATGATTTATGGACCCCACATAGAAAATAGGAAGAACTGTAAACAGTTTTCTTGAGACAACATGTGAGATTCTTTTGAGATTCTATATGGTCGATTTAGCGTTTGGTCCATAAAGATTAAATGAATCCCTAGATAGAATCGGGAATATAATGAATTTTTCAAATTGTATTAGTTTATAAAATGTTATGGATAAACTACAGAAATAATTTAAAATAGTTAAAAATCTGAAATGGTCCATTTTTTCTGTTCATCTCAAAATACAACCAATATCATAAAAATGAATTAATTCATCTTAGAGAAAAAATTATTTGTGTTTATAACAATTAAATTAAATGTAAATTTAATTGAATATATTTTCTCTATCAAAACTTTTCACGATTATTCTTTAATTGCACATTATATAACTTTAACTTGTTGTTTTCAATAACCAATTTAGCATTTTTTTCTCTATCAACAGTAATTTTAAATTTAATAGTTATAGTAAGAGAATGTTTTTTATATAAGTATTTATATTTATCTTTCAATTCATTACATGTCTCATCCATCATATTAAAATATTCAAATAATTCATCACTTGTCATATTTTGAGACTCACTTTAATTTTTAGAATAACAAGAATTGTGTGCATGAGATTCTAAGGTTACCTCATATGTGTTTTTCATAAGACACATATTGGCCATGTCATATTTCTCGTCATGATATGATGATAAATCAATGGATTTGTCAACATAGTTACTCCAGGTGGCCTTCATAGCTTTCTTATATTTTCTATCCTTGTTCACATACATTTTTTTATATCAACTTTGGACAGTAATCTTTGACATGAACTCTCCTCTTACATTCATAGAATAAAATCTCTTCTGATTTATCAATTCTATTCCAATCGTTTTTCCATCTTCCCTCGTTATCATACATTATTTTTTAATTGAGATTTATGAAAAACATCTTTTTTCTATAGAATTTCTTGAATGTTCTGGCTACCTAGGCCATTTCCTCATCACTGTCTGAAGCTGATTCTTCACTACTTGTGCTATCAACAACAACATGGAATTTCTCTTTTTCCTTGATTTTCGAAGTGGTAGTTTTGAAGGCTACATATTTTCTTTTTGTGTTTTCCACCACTTATTTTTTGACATTTAGATCTTCTTTATACATCATCACCATTCAAATGAGTTCTTTGACAGGCAATTTTTTTATATCACATGATTCTCTAATGGAGAAAGATGTTATTCTCCATCTAGCTGGAAAACAAATGAGAATTGTTATGATTTGTTCTTTTCCAGTAACATCTCTTCCTAGAGAGATCATATTGTTCACTATTTCATTGAACCTGAGATACATATCGAGAATAGTTTCCTCAGGCTTCATCATAAAATTATCATATTTAACAGTATAATTTTTTAATCTCATCTCTTTCACGTTAGATGTTCCATTATGGGAAATAGACAAAGTGTCCCAAATCTCATGGGCAGTTTTACATGCATAAATTCGATTAAACACTTCATCTCCTAGTGCATAGTATAGAACATTGATAGCTTTATAGTTATTATTATAGTTCGTCCTAGTTGGTTCATCCCATGTATTTACAGTAGTTTCAGGAATTTCATATTTACTTTCAATAGTAGTCCAGATTTAAAATCCCATGCTTTCTAAATGTATTTTTATTTCAAGCCTAAACTGGGCATAGTTTGTTCCATTAAAAAATGGTGGTATATTAGTAGCAGTACCTTCTAGTCTATTGTCTATAATATTATGTTTTAATATATTTAAAAAAGATTAAAATTTATAAATAACTGAAAGTTTAAGATATTTGAAATACAACTACAATCACTATTGAAAAATGTTTGAAAATGATTTGAAAACTAAAAAATTTATATCTTCACTATGATACCATATTTTGGTCGGAGTCGATTACTCAAAAGAGGGGTTAATTGAGTATCTACAATGTTTTTTGTTAAAGTTGATTCTTTGAAAATTTCCCCAAATTAAAAATATAATTCATGTTAGATTGTAGTGAATTTATAAGAGTCATGCATGTTCGATTAATTTTTCAAAAGATTTATTAGTTTTCAACTATACTAATCTAAAGATTAATACAACATTTGAAACTATTATTTTGGTTCAAACTTTTTAAAAAAACATTCAAAATTAACTATCAATGTTCAATTTAGTTTTATGAAAAATGTAATAAATACAGAGTAAAACTAAAAGGCAAAAACACAGCAGATATAAACAAGAGGTTCAGTATCAAGTTGAGACTTAGTCATCTCCACTTTTTGATAACCTTCCACCAAAAAAATAAAATTAATAAAAAATATGATCCACACTCTGGATTGGGGTTCACAACAACACACACGGTTTTCCAGGTCAAACTTGATGTCTACAACAGTTATTCGTGGGAAAAAATACAAACATGTCACACTTGACCTTGTCCACTATTGAACATGGGATACAAAGAATAAAATGAGAGTGAGTTTGAGTTTGAGGATATTAGGTATCCTAAAATTATTCATATGAGTCATTGTGTGTGTAACAGAAAAATACACACACTGTATAAAATGTAAATAAAAGAACACAACCGAACTAAAGATGTAAATAATGGTTTAGAATGCTTTGTGTGTTATGTAGTTCAGCTCTAGAATCTTTTGATGTATTGAAAATGGAATTTGAGTCCTATTCTAGAATTTGGCACCAAGTCATAGTATCATAGTATCTGTGCTCTAGCTTCCAGGAGTATGATGTTTTTAGCTTATTGTTGTTCGTATGTTATGGTCAGCTCAGTAGGTTTAGCTTGCCGTGTTGATCTCCCCGTATGTTATTCCTTTTGAGTTATTGTGTTCTTGAAAGATGCTTCAAGAGTTGAAGGTTTTTCTTTACTTGATACTCTCACATACCTTTTTCATAATCTAGCTTGTAATTATTTTATACTTCAAGTTCCACCAACCAAGGAGATCTTACAGTGTTCATGTACCTCGTACTATATACTAAATTTCCTACAGACAACATTAAATAATGTCAGAAACATTAATTTTTCTAAATATGACTGTAAGATATAAATTTAAATTAATAAATTAAAAATAGTTTCTCTGAATATCAGCGAGTTATAAGAATATATGGGTCATTGGCATCAGTCTGTCAGTATCGGTCTATCATCATCAATGACTCTCTTTATCGGTGATTCCTTTCCATCGGTATTGGTGACTCTGGGCATCAGTGACTCGTTTGTGATATTGGTCTATCCAAGCATCAGTGAGTCTTCATCACTGTCTCATTTAGAACTGTTGGTGTGTCTCCCATTAGTGACTCATCATCTGTGTGTCACCCATCATTGACTCGTCATCGGTGTGTTTCTTGAACTATCAGTGTGACAGAAAATACAGTGACTTGTCCATCAGTTTGAAATTTGTTATATCAGTGATTCCAAAATCAGTGACTTCTTCGATCGGTGATTTCCTTGACCGGTGAGTCCACATTGGTATGTTTTACATCAGTAACTCCTTTGATTTATCGGTGTTAAGGAATTTGGAAAACATACAAAGTATCTATCTTATACAGAACATCACCAGATTATGTGAAATTCATAATTACATGTAAATATAAACTTGTAAGTATATTGTAACATAAATAGCCACATGTTATTGACTTATTGTACCATGTGACAGAATTTATTCATTTATAAATAGTCATTGACATCATTAACATTTGTTATAAATTAATATATGAATTAATAGTATTTTTTGATTGGAATGATTTGTGATTATGAAAAAAAACTATTTCACAAATGGTCCAACATAATTTTATAGTTTTCTTTTATGTAATATCATTACATTATTTATACTCTTTCCCAGTTTACCTTAAGTCAGGGTATGGGCAAGAACCTAAAATAACTTAATTAATAATGGATTCAATGGAAATTTTTGACACTGTCCCAATGGGAAACCTAATGAGATTGGGGATGGAATAAAAAATCTCATGATAATGGTCTTCAGTCATTTATGAAGAAATTCACACCTTTTTGTAGTAGTTATTTTATTCCATAGGTTATTGATAAGTGGGTCAATATAATTGAAAATATATTTTTTATTCTCAAGTGCTCAAACCATGAGAATGTTTTTTGGAATTCTATCATTTAGAAGGTGATGATGACTAGTTATGGAGAATCATTATAAACACCACAAAATAGTAGGATATCAAATTTATGGAATGTAAATAGTTACCAAGGATATTTTTCACTATGTATTTTACATATAATATTAACACAAGGATGTATTGGGAATTCATATTATTATAGAAAAAGGGGATGAGTCTATTGGAGTATATGAATAAATTTTCACGTGCCATATAAGGTATGACTCTAATTTTATCTCTCATACTAACAGTAAAAGCATTTTATTCATCACTATATAAAAGTTGAGTCTTCTAAGGGTGTTATCCGTAAGATACTTTGGATGCTGTGAAGATATTTTTTGATGTGATCATATGGTTTATATGGAATCTAAAACACCTAAATATTCTTGGGAAATGAAAATGAAAGTTCAGTTCCATGTAATCATATATGTTTAGACATGTATTGGGAAAAAATACCAATGTCCTATATGTAATTAATGTTGGAGGAATCGGTATGGTAATTTTATGAAGGGATAAAGGTAGAATTTTATGTGTGATAAAGTAAGAAATTTGGCCTACAACTATTGAACTAAGGCTAAGAGGATGATTAACACAACAAAAGAGAATAAGTTACCTTTTAATGATATATCGACACTATAATTACTCAAATGTAAAGAGTTCTGACAATATATGAATCAATTTCCAAACCATTGATCTAATCAAGAAAATAGGCCCTAGAAACCTCACAAAACAAGGGAATAATGAAGGGAATTTTTTTATCATAATCATGGAGGAAGATCGTGATAATGAAGTGATGATAGGAACCCATGATCTCTTTTATATATTTGATAATACTTATGTAATTCTTATTCATCACAATATTTTAAATCTCTAATGTTTACAATTAATTTGAGATCATAACCTCGTGCAATGGATATTGAAATATCAGTGAAAACCTATAATGGCACAATGATTGGGTATAGGATTTAAAAAGACTAATCTTATTGAGATTTATTGGAAGATACTTCATGTAGACCTAATTATTCATCCATTCATCGAATTTTTAATAATTTGGGTATGGATTAGATTCCCCTATATAAATCACAAATCTACTATCAGTATAATCAATTCCCAATTCATATCCCAAATCATCCTATTACCTTGTATCTATAAAAGTGTGATTATGACCTCCCTATGGAAGAAAATTATATAATGTGGGTTATGGTACCCAACAAAGAGGAAATGTAGGATCAAATTATCAAGTAGGATGTTTTCATTGATAAAATTCCAATATTATGGGAATATACTATCGTTTTGGAATGAATTTCCTATTTTCTTGTAGATAATGAGGTTGATCATTCAATAAAACTGATACCTAGATCCTTAAAAATCTAAAAGAGTCCATATAGAATAGCTCCTATTATATTAGGGGTGTTAAAGAATAAACTACATGATAATTTGGAAAACATAATCATATTCCCTAGGGTGTCACTTTAAGGTTCACTAGTATTGTTTGTAAAAAACATAGATTGATGTGTCTTTCATAAATGATCATGAGCTTGATAAAATAATAACAAAAAAAAGTAACTTGTACCCAATAATGATGATCTATTCGATCAACGTTTTCAATCTCTATACATATCAAAACTTTAACATCGATATGGATACCATTAGTTCATGGTAAAATGGAGGACATGCCTAAGAGGTTTTTCCATACAAGGTATAGACACAATGAATTTATAGTTATTTGGTTTGGAATTATTGATTCCCCTATTGTGTTAATGGATCTGATGAATAGAGTCTTTAGATACTACTTTGATCAATTTTGTTTGTCTTTATTTATTTTAATTTTATATATTCAAATGGTAAGGAAGATCAGGAATATCATTTTTAAATTGTGTCAATGACCTTGAGAAAGGAGAAGTTGTATAAATAATTCAGAAAATGTGATTTATGGGTTGAAAAGGTGTCTTTTTTAGGTTATTTAATCCCAAGAAAGGGTATATCAATAGATCCATAAAATATGGATGTTATCAAGAAATGGACCAAATTGACCCCTATAACTAAGATCCCAAATTTTATTGGGTTAGTAGGATATTAAAAATTCTTTTTGGGAAAATTCTCATGGATATCAAATCCACTAACCATGATTACATAAAAGGGAGTAATAGTAAATGCTCGGGTAATATTGATATATAAAATTTCATATATTCACTAATTATATTTTATATATTTATATTCATTATTAATATATTATATAATTTTTTGATAAAATTAAAAAAAGATTTATTTTTAACCAAATCGGGTTTTATAAATTATATATTTTCATTCAAAATCATTATTTCCATATTTTAATATTTTATGTTAAAAAAACGAACTTCATATTTGAATTATTTATGTCAAAAAAAATTACTTTGAATTGTTTACAATTTTCTATAAGGATTAATTTTTCAATGGATAGTGAGAAATACTAATTTTATTGAAAATCGTACTTTATTTTCAATTATTTACAAAGGTAAATTATATTTTAGAATATTTTTAAAATTTAATTAGTTTATATTTATAAATTATAATCTAATTATGGTATTTTGAATTAATTTTATTCTTAAATATTGTATAAAAATAATTTTTTATTCAAAAATACATTTTCGGGAAAAAAATCATCAATTTTTTTAAAATTTGAATATAAATTCATCCACATTTGAGTTTTGAAAAATGAAAATTCAATTAAATATTTCTAATCATTGGGACCAAATTTATTAGATTTTTTCTTTTTATTTTTTGATATTATGAATAGTATCCTTAGTAATTTTTATTACCATGATAAAGGGTAAATTTGGAAATTAAATTTAAAAAAATGATAAGGATTAAAAATGACCTAAAAAAATCAATAAATTTTATTGGATTATTATATCTCATCCCAAATAATCTAGAACATTAATATTTGGACTTTTTTCTATTTATACACGGATATTTACTTTGTAATAATTAATTGAATATAAATAAAAAATATTCACACTCCTACTTTTAATAACAAAAATATTTTAAATATATGGATAATCAAAGGATATGTTTAGAAATAAATTTTAATTTCAAAGAAACATTTTTTATCATGATGGTTTATTTTAATTTATTGGTGAAGAAATATTTACATTAAAATACTATGCAATATTGATTAAAAAATTATTCAATTAAATGAAAAATAAAAATTGATTTTAGAAATTTAAAAACTAATATGATTTGAATGAATATTTGTGCTAGATGGTTTTAACATAAAAATGACATATTATATAGGTTTGGATACATTTCATTTGAATTTTTTTTCTTGTAGTTTTAAGAGATAAATTAATTTAATAGTTCGAAACATGACATTACTGTAATTTATTAATAAATATTAACGTAAAAATGATTTAAAATTCATAAAACTGTTATTATCAACCAATTGGATGGGATATTTTTGAGGATGGTTGGCTTCTAATTATTCTGTATTAATGTGTCAGTTATAGAATTACCTTTACTAGGTTCATAATCAAGATCATATTCTTACAATTGTAGGATTTCCAACCACCTTTGTTTCCCCATATTCAAGTCTCCCTTTAGGTAGATGTATTTGGTAATTTTGTTGTATGTGTAAATGATAAAGAGCTCGCCCAAAAAAGCAGTGCCTCCAAAATCATAGAGTATAAACTACAATTTTTATCTCAAAGTCTTATGTAGGATAGTTTCTCCACATGAGGCATCAACTAGAGAGATCAATAATCCATGATTCTATCACCCTGCATCATAATTTCACCCTATCTAAACTCCTAATGGAAATTCATGGGTCATAACACTGCTGGAGTACTCCATCACTAATCCTAGACTTCCCATAGTTTCATAATATAGGAAAGAGTATGATAAACTAGTACCAAATAAGGAATATAGTAATGTAGAGGCTACCATAATTGTACCTTTAACTAAGACTGGACCTGGAAACCACTCCTCTTGTATAGGTTGTACTGTATACATATGTCATGAATTGTAGCTCCGAGATGATTCATGAGTAGCCTAAGTGGGCCTGCTCTACTGAAAATGGAACTCTAAAGACAAACCATCTCATCGAAGACCACCAGATCAGCCTGAACGACCTGTATATGATCATCTTCCTTGTTAATGAGTTGTCATAGACCCTACACATGAAGGTGGTGGTGGTGTATAACGTCGCCCACTTGGCACTAAAGGAATAGATCGGCATAAATTGTTTAGTTGACTCATCCTACCACAATCCTCACACTCAATCAGGTTTCTCGTAAACAGAGCATTTTTTTGACCTGGCATGCCACACTGGTGACACACTATATTAGTTTTAGTTTGTTTCACATGGGTGGTACTTCCCCATCTATAACCTTGAGTCAACACTTCCAATCGTTGAAGAAAGCACTTCTTTCCCTATAAAATAAATTTCCCTACTTCATGTCGTTTGACTCCCATAGGTTACGATCATTAATGTATTCTAAGTTCATGATCTCTGAAATGGTTTTTTTCTTAAATACATCCACCTATAATCATATGGCATAAGTAATCCCATCCTCAATGTGCATCACAGAAGTCATATAATTACAAGTCAAGGTCATTGAAAAATGTTGTAATTAGGTGAAGTGATCTGAGTATTTTATCACTGACATGTCACCATGATCTAGGTTCATAAATTTTCAAAATCCATCCATTTTCAATGTATGGTGAATGAAGTAATAAAATAAGGCTTCCTAGATGTCCTCCTAGACCATACAAAGATGTCAACCAACCTGAGTAAGAATGTTACACAAGCATTTGGTAGAGTCGCATAGCATATAGGTTGTAGTCTTGACCATATTATCTAGTTGTATATCTATGTGAATGATTAATGACACCATAGACTATAACCATGATTCAAAAACCTGAGATCCTCCATCCCTTGAGAAGGTATAAGGATGTTGATGCTAGAATTATCTGGTCATATTTATCATAAAAGGGGTTGGTATATGTACACCCTAGACTGAATTCATGAAGTGATGAAACTTTTCCTAGAACTAGGCATTGACACCCAGTAGAGGATCATGAGTAGGTTTCTTAGGTGTCACTACAGGGGGTATCATGGGGGGATCATGGCCCACCACCTCAGGAGTATGCTCACCCGCACTCTTTTGGAATACATCATGAGTTCTTTGTGGTGGTTTTGATATATAAATTCCATGTGCTTTTCTCAGACAAGATTTATAACTGATGGGTAAAGTTGTAAGTAATGGAAAGGAATAAGGATATCCTACTAAGATAGAATGCCCCTCTTCCTACTCCAGAAGCCAGGTCTAGGTTGTCAGAATGAGTCACAGAAGAAACACAAATGAGACATGACCTACTTCTCACTACATAGTCGGGATAGGGTCATGGTCTCATGTATAATGTAGCAATTTATTTTAAAGAATAATTTTTTTATATTCAATTTAGTTTAATTTTCCATTATAACCACATTCCCATTAATTTAGTTATCATTTCCAATTCTTAAGGTCTCATACGCCTTATAAATTTGAATAAGATCATATAATAACTGCACCCAGACCATTACATTAGATGACTAGGGTAACATTCAATGGATATGGTTTGATCAGATGAGATACCATTAGAACTCACCATTAAAACCAACTAATATGGAATTATCTATAAATTAAACCAATTATTCCATCATTGGTATTTATAGCACATTTTAAATCATACACTCATTGAATAAAAAAATATAAATCAATACAGAAAATGCATTTAAAATAGTATACATGGCATGGAATAATTCATGGTATTTCATGTCCTATTTTTCCTAGTATGATGCATGATTATAATGTGCCATCATATCCTTAGGACATGCTAAAAATCCCATTCAAATAATATCAATATTGATAACATAACAAAACAAGTGTGTCACACAGTGCTGAAATCCTATGAAACTATAACAAGAACAACAAAAAACAACATTTATCCATCCCAGAAAATTTATGTTCCACCAATATGTGGGGTAGATTCTCTGACGAACATGCTCTTAACCAAATCTGGTTTCCTAGTATCATGTTTAACCCAAACAACAATACAAAACGTAAATAATGCTTTGATACCACTTTTTTGATTCCCACCATGGATGCCTAAATGGTTCCTGAGATGGCTGACCACAATTACCCAAGAATGCCTCCCCAAATTACATAGGTTTATGACTCACAGTGAGTTCCTTGGGTACGTCTGTGGGGAAACTATTACCTCATTGATCAGAGTAGAGTGAAGCAATAGAAATATAATAAATAGTAGAAGCAATGAAAATATCTATATAGAAGTGTAAAACAAAATCATAAACATGCAAGATAATGACATAATGTGAGGATGCTGAATAAAAACATATTAGCAACTTATGATGATAGTATGTCATGTGTTATACAGAAATAAATAAGAAAGGGGTAGGGGGTATACACATATACAACATGATATAAAAATAAACAAAACTGAAAAAAAAACTGATACAACTAGTATCACAATCATATGCTCCGTCCTATTCTCCCAAATCCATCATAGAAATGTAAATCAAGTATTAGACGCTTGATACTTCCCTTTATCTGTACGTGCGATCATAATTTCTACATAGGTACCAAAGGCACTCAAGGATGGTATGATGCATTATCTTAGTAGGACAGAATCCACTTTATCCAGGCCTCTCCATTCCGTGTGATATAAATATACTATTTTCCAAATTTAATTTTAATTTAGTACAAAAAATATAGATAAATAAATTAGACTGGGTTCTACTTGGAAACTGATTCACTCATTCTACTTCAGCCTACAACAGTGTTTCTGAATAGAAGGCACCTACAATAGTATATTTATATATATATATATATATATATATGTGTGTGTGTGTGTGTGTGTGTGTGTCCATGTGGTGGACAGTTCCCAAGCTTCTGTGTGGGATTAGAGAACACTTCCCTTTGTATTAAATACCAATGGATCCATACTCATTTTAAAAAATGTTCATTTTCCTCTTCATTTAATTCAATATGAAAATAAATTTATAAAATATAACAAGACACCCTGAAAACATCCATGGAAATCCATAA
The DNA here is from genome assembly GCA_963277665.1 of Viscum album. NCBI lineage: Eukaryota > Viridiplantae > Streptophyta > Magnoliopsida > Santalales > Viscaceae > Viscum > Viscum album. The sequence goes on from OY728167.1 coordinate 403,929,062, forward strand.
AGACATGAAAATTATTTCTAGAGGGCGTCATAAAAAGACTAATACTAAAGAGTCCTCCCACAGTGAACCAAGGTGAAATACCACATGTCACTCAATGTATGTTGTGAAATGTCTGGTACAAGCCTCAGATTCCATCCATAGTATCGCTCATAGGGGATAATATATCTCTCGAGGAAGGGTTTAACCAATCATACCTTGGAGCCCATCCAAGGGGTATCCCCTAGAGAACTGGTGTCACTCATCTTGTTAAAAAAACAGATAATGATCAGAAAAACTATCTCGGGAATAGCTGATATCACCACTATCATGTTTATAAGTAAAAAACAGTTCTAACAGTAAGGAATGAGTGCCTGTTCAAGTAGTCCTTAAGTTACAACCCCTGCAAACACCCTAATCACTAAGGTAAATCATTTAAACAACCAAAATATTTGTGATAAATTAAATAGGAATTCCCATTTATTTTAATTTAAGTAATTAGATAACATTAGTCTTATTAGTCAAGTCATGTCATTGGGAATATCCATTTATGGCATATTGAATTAGGTATTAATCTCCTATTTAATTAATTTAATTTTACTATCTCACTATGGAATGGTGTATATCGTATAACTCATGGTTCAACCCTGAATTCAACTAAATGGTGGACTCCAAGCATTACTTATGTGATGACACGCCATAAGGGAACATAGCCTATTTAGAACAAAGATCCAATTCGATCTCTAGGGGAAATAAAATCTAATTGGATGGAAGAACTCAAGGTGATAAATATAAGGGGTCGATTCATTGCTTTCTCAGGTAGCCAAATGAATGGAAATACATGAGTTCTAATTTTTTTTGAAAAATTAGAGGCCTATAAAGAGAATCATGGCTCACAAAACCACATAAAAATTTATGAAATGTAATGAAACAATGGAAAAATCCTATTACCACCTACCATAGACACATAGAGCATCCCTCATCTAGTATCAACATTTGATTTGAGCTATTTTGGAAAAATCGATAAAAATGTAAAATTTTATAAAATGGTTAAAATGATCTTATACCCAAATTGCTCAATCAATGGTATGAATAACTCGAAATAGATCTGATAGAATTAAAGATCGCACCTATACCTTTATGTATGATCTGATAGAGAACGAATCAGAGCTCTTATGGTGGAGTTATATAAAATCATATATTCTTGAGGGAGGATGGTTTCATTTTGGTAGAGGAGAACCCAACTACTATAAATTAGAGGTGGATATATTTAGGATTAATTCATTTGTGAGGGTTATTTTAGTAATTTCACCCATTTCTATATTGTGCACTGTTTGGCTGCATGGTTTGGCCAAACCGTGTGCCAACCATGTTCTATTCAGTACTAAATAGGGAAGATATCATTGTTTGGAACATTTTTTGAATAAAATTGTGAAAATAGAGAAAAATATTTCTTTCAGTGTTTTAGATGGGTCACATGGTAATGCACCATGGGACCCACCATTTCTGATAAATTGTGTGGCCCAGTCTTTTTTTCCAATTTTGGGATTCTAGGATCTGAATGAGACCCTGACACACCCAAGACCTCCTTTAATAGAATAAGAATCATATGTAGGTACTTTAAAGGTAATTATTACAAAAAAAATATTCCATATATTTCATAAAATATGAGACATTACAGGTAACGAACTTACATTTGTGTACGATGAACTACCACCTCGCAAACAAAGATTGTTTGTTTTTCTTTTACCAACATTCATGTTTGGGAATTATGATGGAAAATATATTTATATATGATATATATTATATTTATAATTTATTTATTCTTCTATAATATTTTTTATAGAACTGACCTTTATGCTTTCAATTTTTTGAAAATACGATAACATAATTTTGGAAGTGTGGACTACAACCTCCTTAAAGTGATGTGATTTATTCAAGATATGAATGGAATGAATAAAGGATATTTCTAATTAATAACATGTCACAGAAATGATATATACATTATATTCATGTTATAATTAACTTTATGGAAATATTATATATCATTTTCTTTATTTACCTTTTCAAACACTAAAACGTTATAACGTCGATCATGGATGTGTGGACTACCACCTCCTCAACATGATGTGATTCCTTTTACATAAAAATAACAATATATATATAAGTATATATTTTTGAATAAAAGGGTCATCATATATATAATTATCATTCTAGAAAGATATAATTTTATATACCATCTTTCTATAATGATCATTGAAAAATGGGAACGTTACTCATGCGTACATATGGCCTACCATCTCCATGATTGTAGAGTCGGATTATTTTTCATAATCATAATTAATAATTTATTTTCAAAGTATAATTTATGTTTAAATATGATAATTTTTTCATGATTATTATTCTTTATGTGATTAAATAATGACCCCTGTGACCATAGTGGTCTTATAATGTAATTTTTGATACATAAACCAAATATAGTCAAAAAAACCGATTTGAACATAATTGTTTAAATAGTTGTATACAAAATTGAAAAAAGTGAAATATATTTAATAATAATTTTTTTTATAATTATCATAATTTTATTTTTCAGGAAGATAAAGACGGTCGTGCAAATTCATACTCAAGGTAAGGGATTTCGTCACAATTTACATTCTATTGATACCTATTTGTTATTATGAATCAATTTACTTTTATATGGTTTATATAAATCTTTTTGACATGTTATATCATGAATCTCATTATTCTCATGATATTAAAATTTTCATTCAATATTCTACCTTCATATAGATTACGATTCAAATGTTTCAAATTGGTATGAGATACTTTGGAATTTTCAAGAATATTTTCCTCAGGAATGTTCTTAATGACAATATTTGTGATCTAACACCATTTTGTGATTGTTAAAATTCAATAGAAAAAATAGATTTATTATAATCATTTTTCATTTTAAATTTCCTTTATTATCCATATTATCATATAATGGATATTATTATTTGTTAAACTGTATATCATTTTTACATGCAGTTTTCATTTGATAACTATTTGATAAACTGTTGAAATATAGATAAAACCATATTATTTATTCAATACAAATATCTAATAAGGCGTGATTTTTATTTTGATTATTTGATATGTGGAATTATTTTGACTTGGAATGACTTGTGGGGATATACTTTATATATCTCAATGATACATCGAGAGGTTATCATGAGACGAATAAGATGGAAAAATTTAACGGGTTTCTATCCTTAGTTTTAAAAATTATTTTGAATTGTATTAATGCAATAGGATTTCATGCGCCTTATACATGACATCCAAGAATTATTCATTTCCTTCATAGACATTTTAGTTATTATTGTCATTATCCAATAAGTTTTTATAAGATAAAATTTATAGATTTATTACATTATCATTTTTTTGATTAAATGATATCTGTTTTCAGTTTCATACATTTCCATATTGATTATGCAATATCAAGGTATTTGAATGGAATTTGATATCAATTATTTAACATTCTATGTTGATTTATTCTCATTTATTCATTATTTATTCTGATTTACTTACTGTTACTAAGTATTTTAGCTCACTCTTATTATGTTTTCCTTCCTTATGTTATGAAGAGGAATCCTTGAATGAGTTTAAAGGAATCTATTTATTCCATTTTATTATGAATTATATTTGTATTTTTTATTTCCAAATGTATTTTGGTTGTCATACATGTAATATGGATTTCAAAATTTGATGAACTAATCAGTCCTTTAGGATTTGAATCCCTATAATCATGCCAATATAATAAAATAATGAATTCTCTTTAAGCTTCAAGGGGCAGGGCATTATATTAAATGAGTTCCCAAACTGTGCATGCTTAGAGGAGGGGTGCACGGTTTGATGAAACTATATAATGGGGAAGTAGAAACCATACTTCTTTTGATAGAGTCATTTCTCAGGGTCCATGCAATGTTTTTCAAGCCATGTGGGCTCCCCAGTTAACAGTGCAACCTGGACACCTCTCAGATAGAGGGTGGCCCACACTTGGGGGATGATATGGCCAACTGCATGTCCATGCTATGAATCCCATCAAATGTGGTTATTTACCTTTTTTCCGCTTGGTATTTTTTAGTTATCACCCATTTTATTCCTCATTTCTTATCAAGAAACCTTGGTGATGAACCAAAGTGCCCCAATATTCCCAATGACCAATCTCCCTCATTTCAAACCTATATAGAGGGATGTTGGTTGAAGATCGAAGCTCTAGGTGAGTCTAAAACTAATCTTACTTATCCTTTCCAGATATGGACTTGTATATTTTTTATTCTTATTATGAAGTCTAAAACCCCTCTTTTTCTAGGAGATTGTAGGCTGGGGATTCAAAGGGTGTTTTAATAAAAATCAAAGGATAGGGTTAAATGATTGTTTATCTTTGGAATTGAGTTAAGTAGACAACAAGTTATATCCCATAGTATTAATTTTTGGTTTATGTGTATGTGGTTGTGCTATGATATATTTTGTTGTGTGTTTTATTCCATTAGTTAGTTTTGTATTTAAACCCTCATGATTCCAATGAGATTCATTGAGGTTGATTAAACCAATTTTTGGCCCACCCATGCGGTGCGCCACCATATTGAATATAGATAATTGTAATGAAGGAATATAATTTTTTCTTATGATGTAGATCCCATGATAATCTGGTGATGTGTGGTCATGAATTATAAAAGGCACTAATGGTAGTTATATCTACTCTTTTATAATATCATAAGAGAATTTTTGGAATATTGTGAATGGCTTAAACGAATCAATGTGATTGTGATAAATGACTTATTGGTTGGAAATGAAATAAGTTAATAAATTATGGAATGTGAATTTGGAATGTGAAAAATTGGCCAATGAATGAGGATGAATTTACTTATAGAACGAATGATGAATTTTGAATGTGATGTGTATTGTTTGTGTATAGATCGTGATGTGGTAAATGTGGTTGGTGGATTATTGGTTTATGGGGTATTGACTGATGTCATATTCCCATGGGTTGGGTTATACTTAGCCTCTAAACCCCGCCCTAGAATTCTTGGTTTAGGGAGTTATATTGGGGCTACATACCCCTAATAGTTCGATCGGATGAGAATACTTGACCTGATGTTATATGGTAATTGTGATGTATCTCGTTGAGACTACCTGGACTGATGCTCCAAGGAATGTGTGATGAAATTTCTTGTAAAATGTTTTCCCTAGTGAGATAGTTAACTTAACTCATAACCTTATGTATATTAGATGACTAGAATAGGACGTTGTGTAATAAATTAATTGGATTTCCTAGATATTAAATGATTAAAATGGTTTAGTTAAATTATGATAAACTTATTTCATCCATTTATTCTTTTGTTATGTTGTTATACATTTAGTATATTCATACACTATCTGTTTAGAGTAGATATATTGTATACACCAATGGTGGTGGTCTATTAATTTATACTCACAACTTTCTTGGGCCGTCGTTGGGTACCTAAGAAAATTTCACGGTTTCAAATCAGAACAAGATAAGAATCCCTATGCTATAGGTTTGATTTAGGGAAAGGGATGTGTGTGGATAAGGCATTTAGACATGGTGTCATTTTCTATTTTGGGATTCTTCTATGGGTCTTTATTATGGTTTTTCTTAACTTGTGGAATTGTTGACATGACATGGACTATTTACTATTTGGTTGTGGGATTATAACTAGTTTTGGGAAATTATTTTTATTTCATGTTTATTATTTATTGTTTATATTTTACTTTATTACATATTTTATCTATTGTGGATTACTATGATAAATATGGTATAGTCTCACCACATGATCTATTATACTCTCATTGCTAGTTGATAGCCTCTAGAATAATTGGAGGCATGCATGCTGTCTTTTGAAGACTAGCTTGGGGCACAAGTTTAGTGGTTCCCGAGAAGGGGACATTACAAAGTGGTCTTGGAGTGCATAATTTTTGTTGCCTTACTATTTTTTAATGGTATATATGAGATTTGGAAGTTTCTGGCCATGGTAGTGAGATCATGCAAGGGAGTATCTAAACCATGTTTGAGGGAAAACCCAAGTACATAAGGTTGGTGTAATGGCCCGACCCCATTTAGCTGTAGTCGGTGAATTATTACATAACATTGGCATGATTACAAGATATCAAGTCCTAAAGGATGGATTAGTTTAGTAGCCATGGAAATACTATATACATTCATATGTTTTACATTACATTATGAAATGAAAAAAAATAAACATCGTGTCTCCTTTGAACACACTCATATCCCTTAGCCTATCCCTACAGGTCAATCAAAATATACTTTTCGCATCTTGGAAAAAATATAACATAATAATGGGGTGAGTTTAGATGCTCAGTAAGGATAACAATATAGCGTAAACTATCATAAATAAGCATAAACATTTAATGAAATGTATAAGACTACACCAAAATACTTTTAAACTTAAAACATTAGTATAATATGGAAAAGATAAATAAAATATTTCCATTTACTTATTCACATGGAAATTCTACTAGTTGAATAATAACTTGTAATATAAATAGTTAATCTCATAATGATGGAATGTATAATGATGGACATCATATCCACATAGTCATGGACTCATTCCAAGACTATGAATAAAAATATTGTCAATACCTTGTGGCAGGACAATAAATTGTCTCATGAGACCTACTGATGCATCGAGGGGCTATAGAGGGCCTCCCCCATCACATACTACATCCAATGCATTCGTCATATGAAAAGGGTGAAACATAACATAAACATTCGTATTAAACTAACATACAAAATGTTAATACTTTAACTATAAACCTTGAATGACATAAAAAATTCACATCCACAATAAAAAATATCATAAAACTATCAATACAATATTGAATATTGTATAATAAATCAACTTCAATTAAACATAAAATCCAAAAATAGATGTTGACATAGATTAAATCAATCCAAAAACATTTTGAGAGAAATATCTATTTTTATGTTGAAATAATTTAAAAGTCAAAAAATTATAAAATAAAACATTTATTTTTAAAAGATTCATATAAGGTTTTAATGGAATCTTTTAAGGTGTCATAATGGCAAAAAATATCTGCACCTTCCTTATATGTTAAAAAAACATTCTTTCCTTAATTTGTCGAAAAGGTCATAAAGAACCTTGTTTGGAAAAGAAGAGAAATATTCCTTTCAAAACATTTTATAAAAAGTAAAAAATGGTATAAATGAATTTAAACCATAGTCTAGTAAATAGTAAAAATGATTTGAAATACATTTTTAAGAAACATAGATGTGGATGATAAAGAAGTCCCAGTAAATACTTCCGTATAAACAACCTCTGATAATGAAGATATTGTAAAATTAACCCCTACCTTGTACTTTTCATTAGTCAAGGGTAATTTAACCTCCTGTATAAGGGTTAAATAATTGTTATTAAATTATACAAGAACTACACATATAAATATGATATTATATATGATCATTAAATATTGTTTTGTTAATAATATTTTAGTATTATCATTGTTTCGGGTGGTAAATGATTCGTTTTCCTTTATTTGTTTTGTTATGTAAGTCATGTTTGTTATGTATAGGATGTATTTTATTAATATCCAAAATTATATTAAGTTCTTAAACATTATTTTTAATCATAAAATGAAAATTATTCTTTAATGGTTAGGATGGTGAACGCAATCTCATCAAGTCCTGGAGACGGTAAGCCGTACGTACACACGTGCAACAATATCATTCTATTGGTGGTGAAATTGTATGAAATTGGATGGTATATTATATATAAATAATAATTAAAATGTTATATTTATTATTCACAAAAATTATATTCATTATTATACCCATCCAAATAATTATGTGTTGAATAACAAACTACACCATGATGTGGAGACGATAAGTCATACGTACGCATGTATGGTGACTTTATCATTCATAGGATGGATAGAATAATGAAAATGGTTGTACCATATTCATAAAAACATCTTAATTTTCTAAGGGACTGGATTTATAATTTTAGTATGGAAACAACAAAGAAAGAGGAAGTATAAGAAGAAAATAACTTTGAAAGATGTAATGAAATAATTACCTCTACTTTGAGTTCTTCCTTTTGATTTGAACAAAAAGGATTCTTAGGTAGGATTTATGATCAAAGTAAGGTCTATATGTTTAATTTGGGGTATTTGGGAGGATATTTGAGTAGGTTTTGTCTGATACCAATGGATTTGGAGCTGTGAATTTAAGATAAGGGGAATTACCCTTTTATAAGATAGGTGAGGGGTGCTTTAGGAAAAGCATGAAATATTAATTTATTTTAAAATATTTTCAGTTTCAAATAGATCTAAATGGATTTTTTTCTACGATAAGTCGATAATGGTTTTAAATCCTCTCAAAAAATAGGTTTTTGACATGTTTAGGTCACCATATCAACCTTATCTTTTATATTTAACTCTTAGATAAATAGTTTATCTTTTACAATGTCTTCTTGTATTTTTATACTACATGGTTAATATATTTACTATAAAATGACAGGAGAACCTAAAGTGGTTAATTAATGACATATATAACATTATCTAAGTCATTTGGAAGAATTTTAATTTTTTTTAAGTGATATATCATTTAATAAATTAGTATTTGTATAAAAAATAATTTATGTCAATTTTGACACTATTTAGTATTTGGTTTTTTGGAAAGTCATAAGAACTTGATTCCTTCGAAAAAAATAAATTGAATCATCCCTAACACGTCATATTAAACTATAAAATTCGTTGATGACATCAAAAGTATCAATTTACATTTATTTTAATATTTATAATATCATTTATCTAAATCATTCATTAATAAGGTAATTACTGCATCATCATTGTTTCATAAATAAATTTACTTATTTAATGACTAAAAATTATAAATAAATTACCATGATGTAGGAATTATTGTTATATTTCTAATGAATATTTATAGTCTAATTTATATTATGTATAACCATATATTAAAAATGGTTTTGTTATTAGAATTTGAATTTAACACTTTTAACTCTTCTTTAAAGAAAATATAATAAATGTCTTAATCTAATCCATGTGGGTCAAAATGGATCATATTTTTTTCTAAGGATTATATTGATCTAAAAATACTTATTCAATTGAATTAGGACATGGTTTGGGGTAATTTTATTTTATTATAATATTATTTTTACATTTAATTACCCTTTTTACTTTTAACCGTGGTAAATAAAATTCAAACGTTACTATTAACAAAAAATTGTTTTTATCCTATTGAAAAAAATTTACATACTGATGAAAACCAGTTTTGTCAAAATTTTGAAATTCAATTCTTAGAAGTAGTAAAATTTTGTTTTATACAAATTTTAAAATTTTCCTAGACGGTGGGTAAAAAGACGTTAAAAAGATCAATAAAATTTTATATATCTAATCTTATTATAAAATGACACCAATGAATTAATTTGGACTAATATACATATTAGGTATATATTTTGAATTTAAATTAAATTTAAATTTAAAAATAATTATTTAAATAAGAAGTTGGTATTGAAAAATAACGCAATGTTTTTCACAATTCATCAAAAATTTAAAATTTAAAAAAAAATACAAACAATTTACGCAAAGCTAATTTTGATATTATGAATCCAAAAATGAAGTCCATTTTGAAAAATAAAATTTCTAAAATTTCAGAAATTCGGTATTAAAATTCATAACTACTTTTTAAATGACTAGATTGATTGGTCGTGGTGTGCTAGAACTCGGAGTTGCGTACAATGCAGGCTGTTGTATTATTCAAAGAGAAGCATTCCATGGAAGATTGGGATGTTACATTATTCCCTCCTTCAAATTATTTTGTCCTCAAAATTTCTATAATATTTCTACATAAAAAAGATTTAGTTGGTTCTTCATCATAAGTTCATCAGGTTCCCACGCTGCCTCTTTTATTTAACGGTTTCTCGAAAGAACTTTTATCAGACGAGTTGTCTGGTTTCTCAACACTTGTTTTATGGTATTAAGACCTTTGATAGGCTCTTCATAATAAGAAAGATCAGGTTCGAGTTCTATTTCTTCATAGGTGAGTTCATGCATTGTTTCTGGCATGTATTTTCTCAACAATGATATGTGGAACACATCATGAACTTTTGACAGACATGACGACATTGCCAAATGGTAAGCTACAAATCCAATTAGTTCTAGAATTTCAAAAGGTCTGATGTACCTGGGACTTAATTTACCCTTCTTACTGAATCGTATAACACCCTTCCATGGAGATACTTTTAAGAAGATATGATCACCTACTTGATATTGCAAATCCTTCTTTTGTTTATAGGTATAGATCTTTTGCCTACATTGAGCTACTTTGATGTGGGTTTAGATAATCTTCTCTTTTTCCATTGTTTCCATAACAAGTTCTGGGCCTTTGAGTTTTATTTCACCAACACCATCCCAACAAGTTGGTGTGCGAAATCTCTTTACATATCATGATTCATATGGTGTCATTTAAATACTTGAATGGAATCTATTGTTATAGGAAAATTCTACCAGAGGTAAATACTGATCCCATATACCTTGAAAGTCAAGTGAGCAAGATCTCAACATGTCTTCTATGGTTTGAATAGTCCGTTCTAATTGTCCATTAGTTTGAGGGTGGTAGGCAGTGCTCAAATGAAGTTCAGTATCTAGGGATTTTGGAATACATTTCTAGAATTTTGATGTAAAACAGTGATCACAATTAGAAACAATCAATAGGGTTACACCATGAATTCTTAAAATTCATTATATAAAGTCTTTCTAAACATTCAAGTTGTAAATATTCTCACATATCATGAAAATGTGCTAACATGGTAAGATGATCGATTATGAACCAAATTGAATGATTCCTTCTAGGATTATTTTGTATCTCCATGAAAAATTCCATCGTAATATCATCCCATTTATACTCAGTAATGGGAAGAGGTTGCATGAATCCTCTAGGATGTTTTCTTCCAGCCTTCACCTGTTAAAAAACCTTACATCTTGACACATAAACAGAAATCTCCTCCTTGATGTTGTCCCACCAAAAATGTTCCTTCAAATATCTATATTTCCTAGTGCTACCAGGGTGTATAGAGAAAATAGAGCTATGAGCATCATCCAACAATTCCCTTTTTAGATCAGGTAAGTCGAGAACAAAAAGAATCTTCCCAAATTTCAAAATTCCACCTTCATATACGAATTCAATCAATCTCCCATCATTCACAACATTAATTGTCCTTTGAAACTATTCATCATCAGTCTGAGAACTTTTTATTCTTTCATGTAAAGATGGTTTGGAAACCATTTGAAAAATTATTAATGTTTCTCCTTCCATGGTTAATCCTATATACATATTTACTAGATATGTAAACATAGGATCCCTTTCAAATCTCATCTTGTTCAGAATGCCATGATCCTTTCTTCTCGAAGCATCTACCACCCTATTTCCTTCCCCAGGTTGTAGTGTATTGTTCAATCGTAATACTTGAGTTGATCAAACCATCTCCTTTTCCTCATGTTTAGTTATTTCTGTGGGAAAATATACTTCAAACCCTTGTGATGAGTATATATATGAAATTTTCACCATAGAGATAGTGTCTCCATATCTTCAAAGAAAAGATTATATCTGCTAACTCAAGATCATGAGTAGGATAGTTTTGTTCATGAATAATTAACTACCATGATGCCTAGGAAATAACTCTATCATGTTTCATAAGGATTCAACCAAGTCCTTTCTTTGAAGAATCACCATAAATAACAAAATCATTATTCCTCGATGGTAAATTAAATATAGGATAATTGGATAATATTCTATTCAATTATTCAAAAAATTATTCACACACTTTTGTCCAAACAAATTTAACCCCTTTACGTGGGTTCTTGGTTAATGGGTTTGCCAATCGAGAAACATTCTGGAAAAAATTCAGATAGTGACCTACTAAACCAATAAAACTACATATCTCAGTTATACTCATCGTAGATGGCTATTCCTAGGTTCCCTTATCTTTGAAGGATCAACATAGATTCCATATTATAGAAAATATGGCCAAGAAAATAAATCTCCTGAAGCCAGAATTTAAACTTTCTAATCATCCCATATAATACATTTCTTCTAAGAGTTTTCATAATAGTACTCAAGCGATTTTCATGATCTTCATATAATATGGTGTATACCAAGATATCATTAATAAATATCACTACAATGTTATCAATATATTCATTTATAAATATATTGATTAGATCCATGAAAATATAGGGTGCATTAGTGATTCCAAAATGCATTACTGTAAACTCATAATGCCCATACCTTATTCTAAATGTTGTTTTGGGAATGTCTTCCTTCTTCACACACAACTGATGATATCCAAATCGAAGTTTAACCATTAAAAAATATTGATCTCCACAAAGTTGATCAAATAACTAACCAATGATATGTAGGGGATATGTTTTCTTTAATCACTACTGAAATTTTTCTTAATTGTGATGGACTATTTGCGACGGGATCACGTCACAAATAGTCTTTAGTGGCGGGTTTCCGTCACAAATAACCCGTTTTAGAAAAAACTGTCGCAAATACAATTATTTACGACGGGCCCGTCTCAAAAACCTATATTTGCGACGGGAATGTTTCACGTCCCAAATAAACATTCATTTATTTGTATTATATATACATAAATGTTTTCTACGATGGTCCAATCGCAAAAAATTTTTTGTGACGAGATTACTTACCCATCGCAAATATGTTTTAAAAAATATTTAGTTAGCCTATTTGCGACGGGGTCCCGTCGCAAAAGACCCCGTTGCAAATAATAAATTAATTTTTTAAAAAATAATATTTAATAATATTACGATTGATGAAAAAATAATATTATTATTATTAAAAAAATAAAAAAAATTAAATTAAATTTTCAATATTGAAAAAAATATAAAATAAAAAAATATTAAAAATTATATTATGTAATATTTTCACCAATATGAAAGATATAAAATCTTAATAATCCATATTAAAATTTTAATTCAAATGTTTGTAACATAAAAAAATCACTATGGGTCATCTGGAGGAGGTGGAGGAGCTGAAGGAGCTGGTGGAGGAAACTCGATCCCTAAACTACGAGTCAGACAGTGCATGTACTCCATCTGATCCTGATGCTGCTGCTGCCATTGACAGCTATGGTCCTCATAATGCTGCTCTTACTACAACTGCCGCCGACACATCACTTCTTGATGATTCTGCAAAGTCTCTATATGCTCAGCCTGAGCTTGCCACTGCTCCTGATACTGTGTAGTAGAAGATGATTCCTCTCCACGAGCTCCTCTCGAGCTGGACGCTGACATCGCAGTAGTACCATAATAAGTACCAGGAGTCAAATGAGAGTTGATGCCAACTACACTACCCTTATCAAAGCTGTACTAAGTCACCTGTATCCATGATGCCTCATCTAAATGGTGATCACTGGTATGCTCAGTCGTCTCATCCGGACCCTCAGCTTGTGTCTGAGAGGTCACAGCCTCATATGACTCCTTCAATTCCAATTTAAAATTAAAATTGTTAAAATCTTATATGCATTTAATTGTTATACTGAAGAAATAATACTATCCACAATCTAACGCTAGCGATCACCTCTAATCTCTCAAGTGGCTGGATCACTGTACATCCTCCGATAAACGTCGATCTCCGTAATATCAGGATGCTCGACTACCTACACAAATAAAAAATAAAATTTTTATATTTATAGTTATATAAAATATTTTAAGAATATTCTTACCAGATGCTCTTTATGAAAACTGAATGTACGACTATCAGCTCGATCTGTCACCTCCTGTCTCCCCCGGTTCTGTCGTCCCACTGATGATCTCCTCTGAAATCCACCACCCAACAAGTGTAAACATAATCCATCCCAAAATTGAGATGAAATGTACTCTGGTCGGTGGGCTCTACCCAACTCATCAAATTATGTCACACATGCTTTCTTAATGGATGTCTGTCTCATATTGTGAAAACACTGGCGGAAATGGTCATGCATAGAAACCTGCCATGATGTGTGGATAGCGTCGTGCATGCTATCATTGATAAGATTCTATAAACCCTACAAATAATTTATGATATCAAGTTGTTAATAAAATAAATTTCAAAATAAATACTATTTATTTACGTACCAGCTAATGATGGAACATGTCGCATCACACATAAATGGGAATATGTTCCCATGTGATCCATAGCTGAGAAAAATAATTGTGCAATATAGAACTCCCTTTTCCAATAGCTACATGCAAAAAATGTGAAAAAATAATAAATAATAAAACAATTAGTATATATATAAATAAACTAATGAAAAATAACTAAAATATACAGGTTATCATACCTCACTGTGCGTGGATCAAAACCAAGATGTGGACATCGCTTGGGGATAGGGTCAGGAATCATCTGTCGCGCAAGACCATGCCCCCTCCGCGTACCTCCTGAACCACCAGTAGGCTGAGGGTCAGCTGATCCCACATCCTCATCATCTAAAGGTAGATTATCCCCCTGCAACTCACGAAATAAATCATCATCCATCTGAAGCAAAAAATGATTATTGTTAGAAGATAGTTGAAAATAACTATTATATATAGATATATATTAGTTATGATTATATCCGTCATTTAATTATTTCAATGTGCATATTTATCCTCTTTTCCATAGTTGTCAATGTCAATATATTCATCTTCCTCCTTAACATCATCAATATCCATATGAGTTTTAGTTTCATCATCTCTTTTCATTTCAAATTCATTTGTAACACCATTAACATCTTCATCATCATCGATCCTTAATTATGGGGTGTCATTGTCGATATTCACGTCTCTTTGTGAATCAGATAGATTTTGAGTAGTCTCTTGAAAAATTTAAATTCCTTCCACTTTAGAAGAACCACATTCAGTTTGAGTAAACTGATTTTCACAAGATTTCATTTTGGTTATGCTCCACCAATCTCTCAAATCTCTTAAATTCACACAGTACTTTTCATAATAAATTTGATGTGCTTGTTGAGCTAGTAAAAATGGTTTATTTACTACAAGAAGACTTTTATATTTAATATCGACGATTCCATGAGTTAGACGAACACACAAACCTCTTTTAGTATCCAACCACCGACATTTAAACATTATTATGTAATTATGTCCTAGATAACACAGCTTAATAATTTCATCCAAAATACCATAAAAGTCAACTTCAGTTTCTCTATGATGTTATCCTCTCAAGAAAACTCCACTGTTCATTGTTTATTTTGTTTCCTCGTATGCAAGTGTATGAAATAGAAAACCATTCACCACATATGCATTATTAGATTTAATCATTTTGAATGGTGGTTTACTCAATATACATAGTCCTTTTTCAATTTTATTAGCATATTAAGACACCTAATTTTTTTTAAAACAATTATCAATATAATAAATAATAAACAAAATTGATATTAAACCATCAATAATATATGTTATCAGTTTTTGAAACCAGTGTGAGAAATTTTTTTTCTGCATTCCTCAAGAGAAGCTACTATAATTTGTGGACGTTGTTTCTTGATATGATTATCATATAACCTACAAATTATAAGTTTAAATACTATAAAAAAATTATAGAATAAGTGATAGAAGCACTTACAGGACAAAGGATGTCATTTCTTCACAGTTGAGAAGAACGTATGTATGAGCTCTGTGATGTTCATCATCTAAAATCCATCGTTCGTGAACTCCACTGAAACTAAGATTTGGTTGATTAAAAACTGTTAATTGATTGTCCATTTAATCATAAACATTCACCTTTTTTTGCCCAATGCGATTCTGTTTTAAGGGATATTGAGATTTCAAATAATGTGAGCAGAAAAAAGAAATTTCCTCTTGAAAATAAGCTTCAGCAATTGAGTCTTCAACTGATGCTTTGTTACATATTTTTTTGTCAATTTCTACATGCATCTCTCGAATGGGTGCATCCATCGAAACTATACTGGACCTCCACATTTAGCTTCATGTGGAAAATATAATATCAGATGATCCATTGTATTAATGAAAGGTAGCAGAATGATTTTTTCCAGTTTACATATAATTACAGCAACATCTTCTTCCAGTTTTCATAGCACATCGTAGTCTGTTGTAGCTACACAAATGTCTCGAAAAAAAATATGATATGTCTATTATAGAATCCCAAATCATAGAATTCAACAATCCTCTGAATCCAATCGACGTATGTATTTACATTATAACATGAAAATCATGACTTTTTAATCCAGTGATATAACCATTTTTAACGCATCTGCCCAAATTGGAAGCATAGCCATCTGGAAGTCTCAAATCTTCAATCCACTAAAAAAATAATAAGAGACTCTCTTTAGATAGTGTATAATCTGCATTTGGCTTTATTAACATCTGTGATCTCACATTTTAAAATAATTCAAGTTCTGGTTGCCTGAAAATTTGGGCGAGATCTAATCGTGCCTTTACAGTATCATTGTTCTTACCTGGTGTATCCAAAACTGTATGAAATAAATTATCAAAACAGTTCTTCTAAATATGAATAACATCCAACATGCGGCGGACCAAAAAATCAGACCAATATGGAAGATCCCAAAAAATGCTCTATTTTATCCATTTATGTTCATTCCCAAAGACATGAATTTGTTGTTGGTTTATTGTTGGTCCAAATGTGATAGAGGGTAATTAAAATACAACTGATTTTATCTCTAAAACTAAGATCATCGTGAGAGGTTCATCTCTTTCAATTATACCTTTTCTGAAATGAGATTTTTTCCTCCGAAAAGGATGATCGGTTGGAAGAAATCTATGGTGACTATCAAAATAGCAAGGCTTTTTTCCATTTACCAGCTTAAAGGCTTTGTTAAATATCATAAAATAAGGACATGATTTCAGACCATGTGTACTCCAACTAGATAACAGTCCATATGGTGTAAAGTCACTAATCGTCCACATCAATGCAACATTTAATTTGAAATTTTGTTTCGCAGCAACATCATATGTATTTACACCATCAATCCACAATGCATTTAACTCATCAATAAATGGTTTCAAATTAACATCAATATTCTTTCTCGGATGTCCTGGGATTAATAGAGTCAAAAAGATATAAGGCACCTTCATCAATATCCATGGAGGAATATTGTATGGAGTTATAAAGACATGCCCACAAGAATACTGACTACCATAAGAACCAAGCAGACAAAAACCATCAGTAGAAACAATCAATCGCACGTTTCGGGCTTCTATAGAAACAGACAAATGCAGATGGTCAAAATGTTTCCATGAATCACCATCAGATGGATGATTAAAACTTTTATTAGTTGAAATCATGGTTTTTTTCCATGACATCATTGACGTTGTTTTCTGAGACATAAATAACCATTGCATCCTGGGTGTAAGGGGGAAATATCTCAACTATTTACTAGAATCGATCTAGACATCCCTTGTTGATCTTCTTTGTACCTCGATTGTCCACATGTTGGACAAATATCCAATGACTCATTTTCACCAGAATATAAGATGCAATCATTTGGACATGATTGAATCTTTCGATAAGTAATGCCCAGATTACGAATCAACCTGTTTCTCTTATAGTAATTTACAGGAAACACATTTCCTTCAGTTAACAGTGTTTTAAACAAAGAAAATATCTGATCAATATAGTTGTTTGACATTGCATTATATGATTTAATAGCCATATATTTTGCAACCGCTTCTAATTTTCTTATCTTGCAACCAAGATATAATGCATCTTCAGAATACCTCAACAACTCCTAAAATTTGGATGGTGCCAACTCAGGAGCTAAATCAATATCATCATGAGTTTTTATTTGTTGCACAGATGGACCTGTAACATTATATACTAAGTTTGGAAACCGTGATGGATCCAGAATCAAGTTATTAGAATCTTCTCTGGAACTGCGTTCACCGTGTTGTTACCAAAAAACTTAATCTGGGTGAAAAAAACCCGCAAGTTATGTCCCCCAACTTTATCAAATGTGTCAAACATTCTCAGAGAAAATTGTTTACAGGGACACTTAATTGTGCCTTCTGAATCATATTCTTGATTTGATGATGCAAATTCTAAGAAAGCTTCAACTCTGTCAATAGAGATAGGATTTAAACCAGAACCATTTGGATTTCTGCGCTGAATTATCCAAGTTTGATCATCTAATAATGACTAATGTCGACTTCCTTGTTCCATATTTTTCTACATAAATTATAAAATCATCACTGTTTTCAAATAGTTTGAAATTATAAAAACACTATCTAAAAAATTAGATAAATAATTACAACTACTTAATAATTATCATTAATTAAGGGCGACATAATTTCCTGTGGATTGATGGCTACTCTTTTGTTCGAGAGCTCATTTAATTGCATATTTCTTACACTTATCATTTCTAATTAAGCAATACTTAGCAATATTTAGAAAAAGGAAAATTGCTTTAATAATGAAAGTAAATTTGGTAATCATCATTGTGGAGATGATTAGAATTTTCCCTTCAATATCTAAGAAGATTTCATTTACTAATTATTACTAATTATTACTAATTATTACTAATTATTACTAATTACTCCTAATTATTACTAATTACTACTAATTATTACAAATTACTCCTAATTTATCCTAATTTGTTTTAATTACACCGAATTACCCCGAATTACTACTAATTAATCCAAATTACTCTTAATTACTTTTAATTACTCCTAATTAATCCTAATTAATCATAATTACTCATAATTACTCCTAATTATTCCTAATTATTACTAATTATTACTAATTATTCCTAATTATATCTAATTATATATAATTATTAGTAATTATATCTAATTATTACTAATTATATCTAATTATTTCAAATTATATCAAATTATATCAAATTAATCCTAATTATTACTAATTAATCCAAATTATTACTGTTTACTCCTAATTATTAATAATTAATCCTAATTATTACTAATTATTTATAATTATTCCAAATTACTCATAATTATTCCTAATTATTCCTAATTATTTGTAATTATTCCTAATTACTTCTAATTATTCCTAATTACTGCTAATTATTCCTAATTATTACTAATTTTTACAAATTATTACTAATTATTCCTAATTATTACTAATTATTCCAAATCATTCCTAATTATTACTAATTTTTACTAATTTTTACTAATTTTTACAAATTTTTTCTATATATTACTAATTATTACTAATTATTACTAATTATTACTAATTATTACTAATTATTACTAATTATTACTAATTATTACTAATTATTACTAATTATTCCTAATTAGTACTAATTATTGTTAATTACTCCTAATTAGTACTAATTACGCTTAATTAGTACTAATTACTCTTAATTAGTACTAATTACTCCTAATTACTCCTAATTACTACTAATTACTCCTAATTACTCATAATTGATATTAATTATTACTAATTATTACTAATTATTACTAATTGTTACTAATTATTACTAATTATTCCTAATTATTACTAATTATTCCTAATTATTCCTAAATATAATTATATCTAATTATTACTAATTATGTCTAATTATTACTAATTATATCTAATTATTACTAATTAATCCTAATTATTACTAAATAATCCTAATTAATCCCATTTATTACTAATTACTCTTAATTAATCCTAATTATTACTAATTACACCTAATTATTACTAATTACTCCTAATTATTACTAATTACTCCTAATTATTCCTAATTATTCCTAATTATTACTAACTATTCCTAATTATTCCTAATTATTCCTAATTATTACTAATTATTCCTAATTATTACTAATTATTCCTAATTATTACTAATTATTCCTAATTATTACTAATTATTACTAATTATTACTAATTATTACTAATTATTACAAATTATAACTAATTATTCTTAATTATTCCTAATTATTACTAATTATTCCTAATTATTACTAATTATTACTAATTATTTCTAATTATTACTAATTATTACTAATTATTACTAATTATTACTAATTATTGATAATTATTACTAATTATTGCTAATTATTGCTAATTATTCCTAATTATTCCTAATTGTTGCTAATTATTCCAAATTATTACAATTTATTTATAATTATTGCTAATTATTTCTAATTATTTCTAATTATTCCTAATTATTGCTAATTATTCCTAATTATTGCTAATCATTCCTAATTATATCTAATTTTTACTAATTATATCTAATTATATCTAATTATAACTATTTATTTCTATTTATTCATAATTATTCTTAATTATTCCTAATTATTCCTAATTATTCCTAAATATTCCTAATTATTCCTATTTATTACTAATTATTCCTAATTATTCATAATTATTCTTAATTATTCCTAATTATTACTAATTATTCCAAATTGTTCATAATTATTACTAATTATTTTTAATTATTTCTAGTTATTCATAATTATTACTAATTATTACTAATTATATCTAATTATTACTAATTATATCTAATTATATCTAATTGTTACTAATTATATCTAATTATTACTAATTATAACAAATTATATCTAATTATTACTAATTATTCCTAATTATAACTTTTTTTTGCTAATTATATCTATTTATTCCTAATTATATCAAATTAATATTAATTATAACTAATTATTTATAATTATTACTAAAAATATCAATTACTTAGTAAAACAAAATATAATTAAAAATCATTTGAAATCTAATTAAATTATAACTCATAAACAATAATTAAAATTAACATAAAAAAAATAAAAAATATAAAAAAATATAAATACCTTAAAAATTGATATTCTGAAGAAATTGACGCTCTCCGATGCTCTTAAATAAAAAAACTTCAACTAAAAGAAAATTTCCCTTTTGAAACTGAACAATGAAGAGAGAGAGAGAGAGAGAGAGAGAGAAAGATCTGAATGAATTAAAAAAGTGGATTGGGTATATATAGGTTAGATTAGTTGCGACGAGATTATTTGTGACGGGATTGTTTGCAACGGGCTTTCCGTCGCAAATGGTGGTATTTGCGATGGGTCCCGTCCCAATTACTCTTGCCTGCACTAATTACACTCGGCGGTTAAAAGGTTATTTGTGATGGGTCCTGTCGTAAATAGTGCCTGCCGACTGTCTTTTAGCGACGGGACGACATCCCGTCGCAAAAAGTTATTGACCGCCGCCGGATATTTGCGACGGGACCCGTCGCAAAAAACCCGATGCGGTTTGGCGCGCAAGCCGCCCCATACATTTTGCGACGGGAGACACCTCCCCGTCGCAAATAGTTTTCGTGCTGTTTGGTGCGCAGTCGCGCTAAACTATTTGCTACGGGAGACAAAACCTTGTCGCAAATACTTAGTTATTTGCGATGGGCACTTCTCCCCGTCGCAAATAGCCCATCGCAAATAGCGATTTTTCCTGTAGTGATTGTTATAGAATTGATCTCCTTGTATTCAGTGCAAAACCTCATATATCCATCTTTCTTCTAAACAAAAAGAATTGGGGCTCCCCTTAGAGAAACACTCAAGAGAAAAATCCTTTATTACTCAATTCGTCTAGTTGTTTCTTCTGTTCCACTAATTCCACAGTGGAAATTCTATAAGGGGTCTTCGATATGGGCCTTGAACGAGGAATTAAGTCAATGGAAAACTCAATTTCCCATTATGGTGGATGTCCAGGTAAATCCTCTAGAAAAACATCAACATATTCTTACACAATAGGTACATACTCTATTTGAACATTAATTTCCTCAGCCATAGTTATTTCACTCCCTTCCCAAGAATTGAATTTAGTAGAGCTACTGGGGGTGGATCTAGTTGAGAATCAGATGGTAAGGTTTTTTCTATAAAGATAAGGGATTACTTATCATCATCAAAAATTGTAACCTCCTTTTTACAATAAATTTTCACATCATGGTCCGAATGCCAATCCATACCTAGGATTATATAAAATTCAATCATGGGTATGGCAATAAGATCAGCTGATAAAGCACGTTTATATGACATAATGGTAACTGATTAACAAAAATTTATTGTTTTGATACTTCCATTTGGAGTTCTTACTGAAAACTCCTTTGTTATGTTAAATTGGAAATATAAAATTTTCTTGGAAAATGGGAAGATATGAAAGAATACAATGATTCATAATCAAATAATGCATTGGTTAATTTTGAGTAAATAATTAAAGTACTGGCCACTGCGTCATTAGGAACTTCAACCTCAGTAGTAGTGGTCGCATAAGCTTTACCTTGTTCCCTTGGCCTTTTCAGAGGTACGTTTCCTTGACGCTTAGGACAATCATTTGAAAAATTCCCTATCTCTTTACAATTGTAGCATTGAACATTTACAACCTCTTTATTCCCATTCTAATCGCGATCTTAGTGTCCTTTTTCTCCACACATGTAACAAATTCTCATCTCATTTAGGAATGTACCAGGGTGTCTCTTCCCACAATTACGGCAGGATGGAAAGTCGATTTTTCCCTTCTTCACATTATTTTCTTTTCTAGAGTGTTCAACATATCTCTTCTTCTCTTTCTTCCCTTTAATGTAATAATACTTAGAGAATTCATTTTCTGTCTTGATAGCACATGAGACTATATCGTTGTACATCGAGATGGATTGTGAGACTAATTCTCAACGAAGAAATAGTTTCAACCCATCAAAGAATCTATCAATATTACTTCTTGGGTAATATATATATTCTACAACATTCCATGAAAACATTGTAAAGTTAGCCTCATACTTTGCGACATTCTCATCCTCATTTTGCCTCAGACTCATAATTTGCCTTTCCATATCTGGTCGATGTTCATGAGGAAAATATTTTTCTATGAAAATATCATTAAACTCCCTCCATTCCATATTTGATACTTCATCATCCTCCTTTTAATTTTGAATTAACGACCACCATTGTTCTGCATCTCCGGAGAGGCGATAAACTACAAATAAAAATTTTTCCCTTTCACTATTCCCCAAAAATTGAAATATTTTTTCTAAGGAACGTATCCATTGCTTAGCTGCAAATGGATTTGTAGTCTCATTTAATTTTGGTGGTCGTTTCCCCATGAAGCGTTATAACATTTGTAACTCCCCAAGAATTTATGAGAAATATTCTTTTTAATTTCTTTGATTTTTTGTGTTGTACGCAACACGGAGATTAGCTTGCGCTATACGCAACACTGTATTAGCTTTTAGTATACGCAAACACTATTCTAGGCTTGTGTTGTACGCCAGAGCAACATTACTCGATAGCGTGTGTTGTACGCAATACCGAGTTTCATTAAACGAGATATTATTATAATATTATTATGAACTAGATATTATGAATAGTAATACCCACATTTTGAAATTTGATGAATTTTGTCTTTCAAAATGGACTTCATTTTTTGATTCGGAGTATCTAAATTACCCTTGGTTGAATTTTTTGTATTCTTCCGAGAACATCCAATTTTTGATAAATAGTGAAAATACTAAACATTAATTAAAAACATCTTTTTTAATCAAAATAATTTATAGTGATAAATTATACTATAGAGTAGTTTTAAATTATAATTATATTATATTTTTACCATCTAATCCAGTTTTGGTCATTGGATGTAATTTGACATTTAAACTGGAATAAACAAGTGTCAATATTTTGAGAGTTATTATTTCTTAAAAACACACTTTCTGTTTTGACAGCGGAATTTAATTTTAAATTAATTTCTGCCACTTCAGTGTTTTGAATTTAGAAAAATGGATTTCATATTTTGAATCAGTTTGTCCAAATTGTGTAAATAGGTAACTTTTATTTTTATACATTTTGAATAATTACTTTAGTAAATATTTTGTTTTCCATGGATAAAGGGTAAATCCGGTAAAGAAGGGTAACAAAATTGTAATATAATAATATTAAATTAACCTAACACGTGTCCTAACCCTATTGGATGATACATGTCTGACTATGGGAATCCTTGGTCGATTTTGGGACCCCATGTATCCACTTGTAAGTGAAAATGACACTTTATATAAATTAAGTTAAAGTAAATACAAAAATGACATAAGCATATATCTTTTAGTAAAACAATTTTTACATAGGGTTATATATGTTATCTATTTGACTATAAATATTCATTAGAAATTTAATAAGATTTCCTACATATTGGTATTTTATTTATGTTTTTTAGAAATTGAATAATTATTGTTATTTATGACTCAATGGCGATGTAGTATTTTCCTTATTAATTAATGAATCCAATAAATGGTATTATTAATGTTAAAATAAATATAATTTTGAACATTTTGATGATAGCCACGAATTTTCTAGGTTACTATGACATGTTATGATTGATCTAATTAGTTTATTTATAATTAATAATGTTTTGAGGACTTTAAAAAAATCAATTACCAAATAGTGTCAAAATAGACAAAACAGAGTTTTTAAAACAAATATTATATTATTGATTGATAATCTGTTCCTAAAATATATAATAATTGTCCAAGAGACTTATATAGTGATAGTTTCATCATTAATTAACCACTTTTGGTTCTGTTGGAAGTTTATAGTATGTTTATTAACCATATATATAATAATACAAATAGTCATGGTAAACGTCAAACTAATTAACTAAGAGTTAAATCTAAGAGATAAGGTTAATATAATGACCCAAACCTATCTAAAACCTATTGTTTGAGTGGATTTAGAAACATAACCACCTAATAATCTAAATAATCTACTTTTGAGACATTATAAACAGAATATGAATTTATTATAAAATAATATTTTATGTTTTCCTATGGTTCCCCTCACCCCTCTTATAAAAGGGCACTCCCCCTTCTCTATAATTCACACCTCCAAAACAATTTGTATCAGACAAAACCTGCCCAAATATCCTATAAACATTCCTCCCTTCATCCTAGAGTCCTTACTTTAGTCATAAATCCAACCTAAGGATCCCTTTTGATCAAATCAAAAGCAAGAACCCGAAGAAGAGGTAAATATCTCACCACCTATTTCAAGTTCTTTTCTTCTTCCACTTCCTCCTTCTTTGTTGTTTCCATTATAAAATAATAACAACAGTATAAGTTATATACTGTGATGTTATTTAAAAAATTTTATAACCATATTAGTTATTTTATCCATCCTATGAATGAAAAAGTCAATACACGTGCGTACGTAAGGCTTACCGTCTCCACATCGTGGTGTAGTTTGTTATTCAAACATTTCATCATTTGGATGGGTATAATAATGAGTATAAATGATATAAATAATAAATATAAAATTATGATGATTCTGTATATATGATATAACATCCAATTATATAATATTTTAATATCAAAATAATGATATTGTCGCTCATTCGTACGTACAGACTACCGTCTCCACGAACGCGATAAGATTCATTTCCCATAATTAACCATTAAAGTATGATTATAAAGTATATATAATATATAATCATGAAAGATATTATATAATAATTATACTAGATTTATGTACATATATGTTTCATTTACATAATTCCATTCAATTCAATAAGGAAATGAAAACAGCGTTCATGTGTATGTACAACTTACCGTCTCCATGAGATGTGTATTTCATTCCATTTACCGATCTCTCATATATGTTTATATAATGAATATATATATATTATATATAAATCATATTTTAAATTCTGGAATTAATTAAATCTATGGAATTAAGTAAATCAGGATATAAGTAATAATATCAAAAACAACAAGTTGAAACACGTACAATAAATGAAATGATTTTACCCAAAACGCTGCTTTAACATGGAATTTACAAAAGAACGGGCAATATAATGACCTAAGTGAATCATATATTATATCATAAATATTATTATGGTTATTTTACAATTTAATAATATGTTTAAACCCACTATAAAGGAGTCTCGGACACATGCAGTAGAAATTGGACATAAGGTAAGGGATAGTTCGCAATCTCATTTTTATCCGAGATTGTTTATACATAAGTATTTACTGGATTATATTTCTCATCCATTCCCTTAAAATGTCTTTCATTCTTCCATGTATGTTTAATGTCATGTTTACCCCTCTTTGACTTTTACTTTCTTCTATTGAAGGAATCTATCTTTTTTTTATCATACGCAGTAGTTTTTGACTTTTCTGACAAAAGTACGAGAAGAATGTTGTTTTAACTATACAGCATGAACAGATTTTTACGGTCCCATAAAGCCTTATTTACATGGAAATTTATATAAAATATTTCATGATTATTTTCAACAAAATACTTTTCCTTTAAAATTTCAGGGAATTTTCAGAAAAGAAAATGATTTTGAAGAAGAAAGGATATTTTCCTCAGAAATTCATTTCAAGTGTTTTATCAAAGATATTTTCCATCTAAGAAGAAATTATTTAATATGTTTATGTTTAAAGTATAATGTCTCCATTATTTTCATGGTTTGATATTTCTTATGATTAAATTATATCTATTTGTTTTATGTGGATAATTTTATGATGGGATGATTTTTATCAAACCCATTTTATTCTTTGGGTTATGATGAATGAATTATGATTGTTTTGTGGCACACATAAGAATGATTTCAATATGAGATGGGTGGGACCTATATATCCCTCCAATGAATTGGTTAAAGATTTATATCTAATTATATAGACATGGATGGAACGACAAGTTAATTTGGTTCAGTAATATAGGGCTAGAATGGCTAGTAACCCTGATTCTGTAATGGAGTTTGTCCACTATGATGGTCTTGGAAGCAATGTATTGGATACTATGGAAATAATAACATGTGCTTAATATGTTTCCACAATTAAATGTTTTATTTCCATGTTATTTTACCATGACTAATGTTCTTTTATGATATATTCCTTATTCACTTCCCAGATTTATATCATAGCTCATGATTTTGCAGTTTAGATTTTATGTTCATGTTTTTGCATTCAAATGTTTATGGATTGTTTTATATTCTCTATGTTTACCCTTACTAAGAATTTTAGCTCACCCTTTTTATGTTTTCTTTTCCCCAGGATATAAAGAAAGGTTTTAGGTAAGAAAATAAAAGGGGGAGATCATTATGAGAGATGTTTAAGATCTTTCACCATGATTAGAAGATTATATTCGGAGTTTATAAAGACACTAAACTATTATGGTCCTTGGGTGTTTGTTTTAGTTATGTATTAATTATTCTAAAAAATTAATATAGTGTCCATTTAAGTCAATTGTGGGTCTATACAACATTGATCCTCCATGTTTTGGATCAGGGTGCTCTATACAGGGTATGGTTATTATTCATAACTTTTGTGAGTTTTCCCAGTATGGTTTAAAGATGTTCAGCACTAGTTTCATCACTAGCTCCACTATAATTATCTTCAACAAAAGGGAAATCAAAACATTTATTATGTGCATTGATACAGTTTTCATTCCTTCTACTATGAATCATTTCTAATCAATGGCATACACGAGATTATATTATGAATCGTAATGCGTAATTTTAAACTTGTAAAATAATTAACCTAAATCGAACAGTTTATGCATATAATCCATAATCATAAAAAAATTATTTGGGGAAGTATTTACTCATAAATATTTTAAAATGTGTCTTAAAACAAATGGGAATTATCCTACTCATATCCCCATGAGTGTCAAACCAAGTGTGCGGTAAAGCCCGTTGTTGTGTACTTGGATACCCTGGGTCAAGCCTGAAACTCCTTGTCATAGTTTTCACTCCTAGGTTCATCTATGCTAGAACCAAGTCCACTTGTAGTATCCATACAGGGATATATTTCCTAGAAAACCCATATAATATCTATATTAAAAAAAATTGATGTTCTTCTATACTAATCCCAAAAGTCTATCTTAGGTTAATGTTCTCTAATCAGAGTTTTTCTAAATCTAGTTTCCAAGGTTTGTACTAAAATTCAACCAATACCAGTTGTAACACCCTGAACCCAGTTACCTAGAGTTGGTGCATTATTATATAATATTGTCATGATCCCAAGAGATCAAGTCCTGAAATACCGATTAGTTTAGTAGCCTTTGAAGTACTAGATACATTCATAAGTTTTACATTACATTATGAAATGAAAAAAATAAACATTGTGTCTCATTTGAACACACTCATATCCCTTAGTCTATTCCTATAGGTCAATCATAATATACTTCTTTTCATCCTGGAAAAAATAAAACATAAGAAATGGGTGAGCTCAGATGATCATTAAGGATAACAATATAGTGAAAACTATCATAAATAATCCTAAACATTTAAGGGTATGTATAAGAATATAACACATGCCTTTTAAACATAAAAATTCAGAATAATAAGGAAAAGATAAATGAAATAATTTTATTTAATTATTCACATGGATATTCTACTAGTTGAATAATCACATAGTCAAGGCCTCATTCCCAGACTACAAATAAAAATATTTTCAAGGCCTTATGCCAAGACTACAAATAAAAATATTGTCAAGGCGTAGTGCCAAGACTACAATAAAAAATATCATCAAGGCCTTGTGCCAAGAAACTAGATTGTATCATGAGACAAACTAATGCATATAGGCGATATAGAAGGCCCCACCCATCACTCCTTACATCCAATTCATTCCTCATATGAAAAGGGTGAAACATAACATATACATTCTTATTAAACTAACATAGGAAATGTTAATAATTTAACCATAAAATGTGAATGACATAAAAATTTCACATCTACAGTAAAACATATCATAAAACTATCAATACAATATGGAATATTGTATAATAAATCAACTTCAATTGAACATAAAATCCATCAATAGATGTTGACATATTTGAAATCAATCCAAAAACTATTTGAGAGAAATATCTATTTCTACATTGAAATCATTTAAAAGTCACATAATTATAAAAGAAAACATTTATTTTGAAAATATTCATATAATCTTTTTATGGAAGCTTTGAAGGTGTTATAAAGGCGAAAAATAGCCACACCTTCCGTATAAGTTAAAAAAACATTCTTTCCTTAATTTATCAAAAAGGTCATAAAGTACCTTGTTTTGAAAATGACAGAAATATTACATTCAAAAAATTTTATAAAAAAGTCAAACAAGGGTATAAATGAGTTTAACCAATATTCTAGTAAATATTAAAAATGTTTTGAAATACATTTTTAAGGAATATGGATGTGGATGATAAATAAGTCCCAGTAGTTACTTACGTATAAACAATCACGGATAATGAAGAGATTGTAAAATTAACCCTTACCTTGTATTTTTCATTATTAGATGGTACTTTAACGTCATTTATAATGGTTAAATAATTTTTATAATATTATACAAGAACCACATACAGAAATATGATATCTTATATGATCCTCTAATATTTCTTTGTTAATAACATTTTTGTATTATCATTGTTTTGGGTGTTCACTAATTCATTTTCCTTTATATGTTTTGGTACGTAAGTCATGTATGTTATGGATAAGATGTCCTTAATTCATATCCATCGTGATATTAAGTTCTTAAACGTTAATTTTATTCATTAAATGAAAATATTTCTAGAATGGTTGCTATGGGGAACAAAATCTCATCGTGTCGTGGGGATGGTAAGTCATACTCACGCACGACCAACAATATCATTCTATTAATGGTGAAATCATATGAAATTGGATGTAATATTATATAAAAAAATCATTAACATGGTATATTTGTTATTTACATAAATTATACTCTTTATTATACCCATCCAAATAATGACGCGTTGAATAACAAACAACACCACGACAAGGATATGGTAAGTCGTACGTACACATGTATGGTGAATTTGTAATTAATATGATAAATAGAATAATGACTATGTTTGTACCAAATTTATAATAAAATATCAGTATATAGAAGGTACTGGTGTTAGTATTTTATTATGGAAACAACAAATAAATAGGAATTAGAAGAATAAAATAACTTTGGAAGAGGTGATGAAATGATTACCTCTTCTTTGGGTGCTTTCTTTTGATTTAAACAACAGGGATCCTTCGGTTGGATTTATAATTTAATTAAGGAATATAGGTTGTATTGGGGGTAGTTGGGAGGAAATTTGAGTAGGTTGTTTCCGAGCCAAAGGGCTTTTTATGTGTGAATTTAAGAGAATGGGAAGTACCTTTTTATAAAAAAGATGAGGGTCACTATAGGAAAAGCTTGAAATATTAATTTATTATAAAATTATTTTCAATTTCTAAAAGCTCTAAAGGGATTTATTTCTAGGATAAGGTTGTTATGGGTCTAAATCATCTCAACCAAAAGGTTTTAGACATGTTTAGGTTACCATATTAACCTTATCTTTTAGATTTAACACTTGGTTAAATAGTTTAACTTTTACGATGTCTTCTTGTATTTTTATACTACATGGTTCATGTAGTTACTATAAGATGACAAGAAAACATCATGTGGTTCCTTAATGAAATATATTACATTATATAAGTCATTTTTCCAAATATTAGATTTTTAGGAATATTTTATCATTTAATAAAATTGTATTTGTTTAAAAAACTAATTTATGTCAATTTTGACACTATTTAGTATTTGGTTTTTTGGAAAGTCATAACTACTTGATTCCTTCGAAAAAATACATTGAATAAACCCAAAAATGACATATTCACCTATATAATTTATTTATGTCATCAAAATTTTCAATTTAAATTTATTTTAATATTTATAATATCAATTATTTTAATCATTCATTAATATGATAATTACTGCATCATCATTTTGTCATAAATAAATTTAATTATTTAATGTCTCAAAATTATAAATAAAATACCATAATGTAGGAAATCTATTTATATTTCTATATAATATTTATAGTCCAATTTATCTTATGTATAACACTATATTATAAATGTTTTAGTTATAAAAATTTGAATTTAACACTTTTAACACTTCTTTAAATAATATATAATAAATGTCCTAATCTAATCCAAGTGGATCAAAATAGATCATATTTTTATCCTAAGGCTTATTTTGGTCGAAAAAATTTATCTAATAGAATTAGAATTGTGTTGTAGTAATTTTACTTTATTATATTATTATTTTTACATTTAATTACCCTATTTTCTTTTAACCGTGGTGAATTAAATTCAAAAGCCACTATTCACCAAAAAATTATTTTAAACCTATTAAACAAAATTTAACTTACTGATGACAATCATGTCAATTGGATTTTTGAAATTCAATTCACATAAGCGGTAAAATTATGTTTTATGAAAATTTAAAAATTTTCTTGAAAGGTGGGTAAACACAAAGTCCGCAAATTTATTAATAAAAAGAAAAATTCAGAAACAAACAAGGAAAGAGGGCGAGGTTACATGTCAGAATAGTCATAAGCATCACATTCATACCTGGTCATATCATCTGCATCGGCTGACTCCCATTCTGATTGGGACTCATATTGCTTGAGCAACCTGATATAATTCTTCCTTCGCTCCAGTTGCTCTGCGGATTGATTCGCATTAGCCTTCATGGAGGATGACCTGGTGGTCACCGTCCTCGGAACTGAAGAGTAATCCTTCCTTGGTTTCCTTTTAACTGGGGTAGGCAGTACAGCCTCACCACAAGTCAGCCTCTCTTTTCCACTCACAACCACATCCTTGAAAGATGCACGTGCACCACTGCCCAAGTCCTGAATAGGGGTACCTTGCACCCCTTCATCTTCAGATGCACTCCCCCATTTCTTAGACAATTCAGAAGAATGAAAGAGCTTCTGAATTTCCTGATGATAGTCAACGCCCTGTTGCGCATCAGCCTGGTCAGAGACATTAAAAAGGTGGGTAAAAGACGTTAAAAAATTTAATAAAATTATATATATATAATTTTATGATAAAATGAACCCCACTGAATTACATTGGACTAATATAAGTATTATGCATCTATTTTTACATTAAAATTAATTTAAATTAAAAAATAATTATTTAAATAAAAATTTTCTTTTTAAACAATAATGTAGTGTTTTTCACTATTTATCAAAAATTGAAAGTTTTCAGAAAAATAACAATAATTAATTGTAACACCCCAAGATTCCACGGTACATTTCCCTTTGAATAATGAAATATCATGCATTGTATGCATCTCCAAGATTCTAACACACCACGACCAATCAAACTAGGCATTATGAATAGTAATACCCACTTTTTAGAATTTTATAAATTTTATTTTTCATAATGGACTTCATTTTTGAATTCGGAATATCAAAATTAGCTTAGGGTGAATTTTTGTTATTTTTCAAGAAACATTCAATTTTTTATGAATAGTGAAAAACATTGTGTTATTTGTTAAAACCGAATTTTCATTCAAATAATTATTTATTTTATTTAAATTTATTTCAGTTCAAAATAGATACAGAATACCAATATAATTACAATTTAATTCATTTGATTCATTTTATAATCAATTTAGATATATAAAAAATTTATTGAACTTTTATCGTCTTTTACCCACCTCCTAGGAGCTTTTGCTAATTTGCATAAAACATTATTTTACCACTTTTGTGAATTGAATTTAAAAAATATGAGATACATGGATTATATCAGTAAGTAAAATGTGGTTCAATAAGATGAAAATAATTTTTGGTGAATAGTAACTTTTGACTTTTATTTACCACAATTAAAAGTGAATAGGGTAATTAAAGGTAAAATTGATATTATTATTACACTAACACATGTCCTAATTCTATTGGATAAGTGTTTTTAGACCAAAAACAACTGTGGGAATAAAATATGATCCTTTAGGTCCACTTGGGTTAGATTAGGACATTTAAATTATTTTATTTAAAGAAGAGTTAAAAGTGTTAAATTCAATGTTTAATAACTAAACCATTTTTAATATATGGTTACACATAAGATAAATTCAACTATATATATTCATTAGAAAGAAAAAATTATTTAATACATAAATGTATTTTATTTATAATTTTTATACATTAAATAATTTAATTTATTTATGACACAATAATGATGCAGTAATTACCATAATAATGAAATATTAAAATAATTGATGTTATAAATACCCAAATAAATGTAAATTGAGACTTTTTATGAAATACAAGAATTCTATAGGTTAATATGACATGTTATAATTTATTAAATTAATTTTTGTCGAATTAATAATGTTTTTATGACTTTAAAAAAACTAAATTGCTAAATAGTGTCAAAATTGACATATAAGAGTTTTTAAAACAAATATTATATTATTAATTGATATTCTATTCCTAAAAATCTAAGGATAGGATAATGGACTTATATATGGTTATATATATCAATAATGAACCACTTGGGGACCTCTTGGATTTTTATAGTATGTTTATTAACCATATAATATAAAAATACAAAGAGACATGGTAAATGTCAAACTATTTAACTAAGAGTTAAATCTAAATGATAATGTTAATATGGTGACCTAAACCAGTCTAAAAACTATTTGTTGAGAGTATTTTGACACATCCCCACCTTATCCTTGAAATAAATCATTCTGGATCCATTATAAACTGAATATTAATTTATTATAAAATAATATTTTATGATTTTCCTAAGGTGCCCCTCGCCCCTATTATAAAATGGCACTTTCCCTTCCCTCAAATTCACACCTCCAAAGCCATTTGGCTCAGCCAACCCTTCCCTAATATCTTCCCAACTATCCTCCCTTCATCCTAGAGGACATACGTTGGTCAGAAAGCCAACCTAAGGATCCCTTCTGATCAAATCAATAAGAAGAACTCGAAGAAGAGGTAAATATTTCATCACCTCTTTCAAATTCTTTTCTTCTTCCACTTCCTCTTTATTTGTTGTTTCCATTCTAAAATAACAACTCCAATATATTCTATATACTATTATGTTATTATAAAAAATCTTGCAACCATATTCATTATTATATCCATCATATGAATCACAATGTCATCATACGTGCGTACGTACGGCTTACCGTCCCCACGTCTTGGTGTAGTTGTTATTCAATACATTATTTTTATGGGTATAATAATGATGTATAATTGATGTAAATAATAAATATAAGATGTTAATGTTTATGTATATATGATATACCATTTATTTACATAATATTTTAATATCAAAATAATGATATTGTCGCTCGTACGTACATACGGACTACCATCTCCACAAACGCGATTAGATTCATTCCCCATCATAACCATTCAAGACAAATTTTCATTTGATTATTAAACATAATGTTTAAAGACTTGATATCATTATGGATATGAATAATATACATCCCATCCATAACAAACATGACTCGCGTAATGAAGAATATAAAGGAAAATGAATCTGTTAACACCCGAAATGATTATATTACTAAAATATTATTAACAAAAAATTATTAGAAGATCATATATGATATCATAATTATGTATATAGTTCTTGAATAATTTAATAACAATGATTTAACTATTATACAGGAGTTTAATGTACCCTCATCCCAGGAAATGTACAAGGTAAGGGTTAAATCTACAATCTCTTCATAATCTGAGGTTGTTTATTCGTAATTATCTACTGGGACCTCTTTTTCATCCATATCCATGATTCTTCAAATGTATTTCAAACCATTTTTATTATTTCCCATATGGTGGGTTAAATTCATTTATACCCTTGTTTGACTTTTTATAAGATGTTTATAAAGGAATCATTCTATCATTTTCCAAACAAGGTACTTTACGACCTTTTCGACATAATTAAGGTAAGATTGTTTTTTAACTTATACGTATGGTGTGGTTATTCTATGACATTATAACATCAACAAATCTTCCCTCGCAATATTATAAGAATATTTTCAAAATAAATGTTTTCTATTATAATTATGAGAATTCAAAAGATTAAAAAAAAGAAAGAGATATTTATCTCAAATAGATTTGATTTCATCAATGTCAACATCCTTTGATTGATTTTATTCTTGTATGATGTTGATTCATTATGATAAAAATATTCCATACTGTATTGAATGTTTTGTAATATGTTTGACTCTGGATGTGTTGTTTTTATACCATTCATGGTTTATTGTTAAAGTATTGACATTTCCTATGCTAGTTTTAATACGAATGTTTATGTTATATTTCAACCTTTTCATATGCGGATTGTATTGGACTTAGTAAGTGACGGGTGGAACCCGTTATAGCACCACAATGCATCGATAGGCCTCATGAGAAAATTATATGTGGAATTGGTTGAGGCCTTTACAAATTTGATATATGGTTTTTGGATGAGGCCTAAATCATTTTTAGACAACTTGGTTGAGGCCTTGAAAAAATGTTTCAGAATGTCCAACATTATACATTCCCTCATTATTAAAATAATATTGATGGTTCATGTGGTTATTAGACTCATTGAATACCCATGAATATGTTTTATTATGGAATTATTTACTCAGTTCATATTCCTTCCATAAATTTTTCTTGTTTATCATTTGTAAAGGCATGTGTTTTCAATTGTTCACCATGCCTAATGTTCATTTTATCTTCTGATATATTTCTTACCCTTAAGGAGAATTTTATCTCACAACCTTCTAATGTTTAATTTTACCAAGATATGAAGAAGTTAGTTATGAGTGAATTTCAAGCATAATCTAAGAGTCTTGGATGTTTCTAATGGAATAAATTAGTGTTGTATTTCTTTTCAATTTGTAAATTTGAACTTATTTATGAATCATGTTTCCAATAATATTAAACTGATCAGTCTTTTTGGATTTGATCCCTTATTATCATGCTAATGTTATGTAATAATGCACTGACTCTAGGTAACTATGGTCAGGGTGTTACAGTTAGTATCATAGAAAGTTTAGTACAAACCATGGAAACTAGATTTAGAAAAACTCTGATTAGAGAACATTTAACTAAAATAGACTTTGAGGATTAGTATAGAATAACTTCCTAGAATTTTGGTAATGTAGAGATTTTGTGTGTTTTCCAAGAAATACATCCATGTATGGATACGATCAGGTAGAGGTGGCTCTGGAACAGATGTACCTAGGGGTAAAACCCAAAAACACCACTTTGAGATAGACTCGAATGGAAACTGGTGCACGACAATGGGCCTTGATGCACTCTTGGTTATAACACTCCCGAGGGATAATCATAAGATAATTATCATTTTATTTAAAAACCATTATGAAGTATATTTGAGTATATACTTCCTCAGAGAATGTTTTTATGATTGTGGATTATATCCATAAACTTTCAATTTATGTTAAGTGTTTTACAAGTTTGGGATTATGTCTTTCAATTAATAAACTAATCTAGTGTATGAAATTGTTTAGAAATTTATCCTAGTGGAAGTAATGGAAACTATATCAACGCATGTAATCCATTTAGGGATTTCCCTCCTACTCAAGATAATTATAGTGGAGTTGGTGATGCAACTGGTGTTGATCATCTAATCACTATAGCGGGACAACACACTCAGGTTATGAATAATAACCTTACCTGTATAGAGCACCCTGATCCACAACGCAGAGGATCAATGTTAGACTGCTTCATGAGGCCACAACCACCAAAATTCAATGGGACTAAAAATCCATTTTTAGCAGAAAAATGGATAAGTTCCTTAGAAAATATATTTCTTTCTTTGGGGAGTATTGAAAAGGAAAACATTTTCATGGTAGTTTATCGCCGCCTCGGAGATGCAGATCAATGGTGGTCATTAATTCAAAACATAAATGAGGATAAAGAAGTATCAAGTATAGAATGGAGGGAGTTTAAAATACTTTTCTTAGAAAAATACTTTCTTCGTGACCATCATCTAGATATGGAAAGGCAATTTCTGAGTTTGAGGAAAAAAGAGGATGAGAATGTCACAATGTATGAAGCTAACTTTACAAGGTTAACAAGGCATGTTGCATATTATATATGTAACCCCAAAAGTAAGATTGAATATTTCTTTGATGGGTTAAAACCATTTCTCTATTAAACATTAGTCTCATAATCCTTCTCGTCGTATGAAGATATTGTCTCATGTGCTATCAAGACAGAAAAGGAATTATCTAAGTCTTATGACTTTAAAACAGAGCAAGAGAAGAAGATATCTAGTGAACACTATGGGAAAGGAAATAAGAAAACAAGGAAGAAGGGAATAGTTGAATTTCCACCCTATGATAATTGTGGAAGGAAGCACCGAGGGGCCTATCTAAAAGGAAACGTAGTATAATACAAATGTGGAAACAGAGGCCATCTTGCTGGTGATTGTAAGGGAAATAAAGAAGCTACCAATGTTCAATGCTACAATTGTAGGGAGATGGGACATTATGAAAATGAATTTCCTAAGAATCAGATAAACTTACCTCAGAAAAGGCCTAGGGATAAAGGCCAAGCTTATGTGATTACTACTTCTGAGGTTGAAGCTCTGAAAGATTTGGTGGCATGTAATTTAATGGTTTCCTCATGTTTATCCAATGCTTTATTTGATTCTAGATCATCTCATTGTTTCATATCTTCTTAGTTTTCTATTAAAATTAGATATTTCAAATTTTATTTAACAAGGGATATTTCAGTCAAAACTCTAAGGGAATTATCATTGCAACCATTTTTTATGAATCAATTTCCATTAAGGAATATAAACGTTATTTATCTGATGATCTCTTCATCATACCTATGATTGAATTTGATATATTCCTATGTATGGATTGTCTTTCGGACCATGATGCGAAAATTTATTGTAAGAAGAAGAAGGTTACAATTTTCAATGATGATAAAGAGTACCTTATCTTTAGAACAAAAACGTCACCACCATATTCTTATCATGATCCACCCCCAGTAAATCAACTAAATTATATTAATGGGGAGGAAGAGAATGAAATAACTATGTGTGAGGAAAGGATTGTACAAATAGAGGATGTACCTATTGTGCAAGAATATATTGATGCATTTCCATAGGATTTACCTAGACATCCTCCAGAATGAGAAATTGAGTTTTCCATTGACTTAATTCCTAGTTCGAGGCCCATATCAAAGATCCATTATAGAATGGTCAATTTGGAATTAGTGGAAAAAATAAACAATTAGAGGAATTGAGTAATAATGTATTTATTCTCCCTTGTGTTTCTCCATAGGGAACCCCTGTTCTTTTTATTAAGACGAAATATGGATCTATGAGGTTGTGCATTGACTACTGGGAGATCACTGTTATAACAACAAAGAACAAGTATCCCCAACCTCACATTGATGATTTATTCAACAAACTTCATGGAGCTCAATATTTTTCAAAGATTGACCTTCGATCTGGATATCATCAGTTGTGTGTGAATAAGGAATACATTCTAGAGACAGCATTTCAAACCAGATACAGGCATTACGAGTTACAGTAATGCCTTCTGGGCTAACTAATGCACCCAATGTTTTCATGGATCAAATGAACAGAGATTTCAAGGAATATCTTGATGAATTTATAGTGGTATTTATTGATGATATCTTGGTATAATCCAAAAGCCATGAAAATCATGAAAATCACTTGTGCACCATTCTGAAAACCCTCAGAAGAAATGAATTATACAGGATGTTTAGAAAGTGTGAATTATGGGTTCAATAGATTTCTTTTCTTGACTATATTGTCTCTAATGATGGAATATATATTTATACTTCAAAAACCAAGGAAATCCATGAGTGTCCAACACTGAGAAGTATAACTGAGGTACACAGTTTTATTGGATTAGCAGGTTATTATCGGTGTTTCATACAGAATCTTGCCCGATTGGCTAACCCATTAACCAAGCTCACACGTAAAGGGATTAATTTTTTTGGACAAAATAGTGTGAAGAATGTTTTGAATAACTGAAGATATGATTATTCAATTCTCATATATTAACTATACCATCGTGGAATAATGGGTTTGTTATTTATAGTGATGCTTCAAAGAAAGTAATTGGTTGTGTCCTTATGCAAAAAGATAGGGTTATTTCCTAAGCATCACAACAGCTAAAAATTCATGACAAAAACTATCATAATCATGATCTTGAGTTAGCAGTTGTAATATTTTCTTTGAAGATATGGTGACACTATCTATATGGAAAAAAATGTGAAATGTATACCAATCACAAGATTTTATGTATATTTTCTCACAGAAGAAACTCAACATGAGGCAAAGGCAATGGATTGATGTACTCAAAGATTATGATTGCGCTATACACTACCACCTGGTGAAGGCAAATAAGGTAGCAGATGCTTTGAGCAGAAAGGACCATGGAGTTCTAAATAAGATGAGAATTGAAAGGGATCCTTCTTATATGGATCTATTAAAGACGGTTATGGGAATAATTATGGATGGTAAAACATTGATAATTTTTAAAATGGTTTCCAAAACATCTGTACTAGAAAAGATATCAAATTATCGGGCTGATGATGAGGAGTTTTAAAAGAAAATTAATGCAGTGAACGATGGGAGATTGATTTAGTTCATATTTGAAGATGGGATTTTAAAAATTGGGAAGAGACTTTGTGTTCCTGACATACATGATCTAAAAAGAGAATTTCTAGATGATGCTCATAGCTCCAATTTCTCCATACACCTAGGCACCACAAATAAGTATAGATATTTGAAAGAACTTTTTTGGTTGGATAACATGAAGAGGGAGATTGCTGACATTGTGTCAAGATGTATGGTTTGTCAACAATTGAATGTGGGAAGACAATATCCTAGAGGATTCATGAAACCTCTTCCCATACCTGAGTGGAAATGGGATGATATTACGATGGAATTTGTCATGGGGCTACCAAAGACTCCTAGAAGGAATAGTTCAATATGGGTCATTGTTGATAGTCTTACCAAGTCAGTACATTTTCTTTCTATAAGAGAAGATTTACCACTTGAACATTTAGCAAGAATATATATTAATGAATTTTTAAGACTTTATTGAGTACCCTTATCGATTTTTTCTGATCACGATCCTCGTTTTACAACAAGATTCTGGAAAAGTCTTCAGAAATCCTTGGATACTGAACTTCGTTTGAGCACTGCCTACCACCCTCAAATAGCTGGACAATCAAAACTGACTATTCAAACCTTAAAAGACATATTGAGGTCATGATCACATGACTTTCAAGGTATGCGGGATCAATATTTACCTCTGGTAGAATTTTCTATAATAATAGCTTCCATTCAAGTATTCAGATGGCAATATATGAAGATTTATATGGAAAGAGATGACGCACACCAACTTGTTGGGATGTTGTTGGAGAAAGAAAACTCGTAGGCCCATAACTTGTTGATGAAACGATGGAAATGGTGAAGGTTATCCAAACACACACCAAAGTAGCTCAAAGTAGTTATATGAGCTATGCCGATAACCAAAGAAAATATTTTCAATTTCAGGTAGGAGATCATGTTTTTTGAAGGTACATCCAAGGAAGGGAGTTATATGATTCAGTAAGAAGGGAATATTGATTCCCAGATATATTGAACATTTTGAAATTCTATAATGAATTACGGTTGTAGCTTACCATTTGGAAATGCCACCAAGTCTCTTCGAAGTTCACGATGTGTTCCACGTATCACTATTGAGAAAATAAATGCCTGGCCCGATGCATGTACTCACTTATTAGGAAATTGAACTGGAACCTGATTTTTCTTATTGTGAGGAGCCTGTCAAGATTCTAGATACTAGAGAACAAGTGTTGGGAAACTGAACAAATCTTCTGATAAATGTTCTATGGAGAAACCATAAGATGGAAGAGGCAACGTGGGAACCCAAGGAACTTATGATGATGAAACACATGAATCTTTTTATGTGGTAGTATTCTAGAAATTTCAAAGATGAAATTATTTGAAGGATAGGAGAATGTAACACCCCAAGCTTCAATGGTAAGTTTCCCTTTTAATAATGCAATAGCTTGCATTGTACGCAACTTCGAGATTCGAACACACCGCGACCAATCAAACTAACCATTATGAATAGTAATACTAAATTTTTGAATTTTTATAAATTTTATTTTTCAAAATGGACTTAATTTTTGAAATCAAATTATCCAAATTAGCGTAGAGTGAAATTTTTGTATTTTTCTGAAAACTTTCAATTTTTGATGAATAGTGAAAAACACCACGTTATTATTTAAAACTAACTATTCATTTAAAAAATTATTTATTTTATTTTAATTTATTTTAGGTAAAAGTAAATACATAATACCTATATAATTTTAATTTAATTCATTGGATTCATTTTATAATAAGTTTAGATATATAAAAAATTTATTGAACTTTTACCATCTTTTGCCCACCTTCTATGAACTTTTACAAATTTGCATAAAACATAATTCTACCACTTCTACGAATTGAATTTCAAAAATCCAAGAGACACGATTGATATCATTAAGTAAAATGTGGTTCAATAAGATGAAAATAATTTCTGTTGAATAGTAACTTTTGACTTTTATTTACCACAGTTAAAAGTAAATAGGGTAATTAAAGGTAAAAATGATATTATTATTACCCTATCACATGTGAAAATTCTATTGGATAAGTTTTTTTGACCAAATACAACCTTGGTAATAAAATATTATCTTTAGTTTCACTTGGGTTAGATTAGGACATTTATTATTATTTAATTTAAAGAAGAGTTAAAAGTGTTATATTCAATGTTTAATAACTAAACCATTTTTAATATAGGTTTTCACATTATATAAATTTGACTATAAATA
Source organism: Viscum album (assembly GCA_963277665.1). Taxonomy (NCBI): domain Eukaryota; kingdom Viridiplantae; phylum Streptophyta; class Magnoliopsida; order Santalales; family Viscaceae; genus Viscum; species Viscum album. The sequence goes on from OY728167.1 coordinate 403,970,711, forward strand.
TTCATTATAAAGTAAAAAATATTTCCTACATAATGGTATTTTATTTATAATTTTTAAAAGTTAAATAATTTTATTTATTTACGATACAATGATGATGCAGTAATTACCTTATTAATGAAATATTAAAATAATTATTATAATAAATACCCAAATAAATGTAAATTTAGACTTTATGAAATATGAAAATTTTATAGGATAATATGACATGTTTTAATTGATTAAATGAATCTATTTCTTATTATTAATGTTTTTAGGACTTTAAAAAAATCAATTACTAAATAGTTTCAAAATTGACAGAAAAGAGTTTTTAAAACAATTATTATATTATTAATTGATATTCTATTACTAAAAATATAATGTTCACCCAAAGAACTTTTATAAGGTTATATATATCAATAATGAACCACTTGGGGTTCTCTTGGAAGTTTATAGTAAGTTTATAAAATATATAATATAAAAATACAAAGAGACATGGTAGATGTAAGACTATTTAACTAAGAGTTAAATCTAAATGATAAGGTTAATATGGTGACCTAAACCTGTCTAAAACCTATTGGATGAGAGTATTTATAACAGTACCCACCTTATCCGCTAAATAAATCATTTTTGAGCCATTATAAACCGAATATGAATTTATTATAAAATAATAATTTATGTTTTTTCTAAGGTTCCCCTCACCCCTCTTATAAAATGGCACTTCCCCTTCTCTCAAATTCACACCTCCAAAGCCATTTGGCTTGACCAAATCCTACCAAAATATACTCCCAACTATCCTAAATTAATCCTTTAGGGATTACATTGGTCATAATGCCATCCTAAGGATCCCATTTGATCAAAGCAAAAGGAAGAACCCAAAGAAGAGGTAAACATTTCATCACCTATTTCAAGTTATTTTTTTCTTTCACTTCCTCTTTCTTTGTTGTTTCCATAATAAAATAATAACTCTAGTGTCTTCTATATAGTGTGATTATATTATAAGAGATGGTACAACCATATCAATTATTTATCCATCAAATGAATGACAAAGTCACCATACGTGCGTACGTACGGTTTACCGTCTCCATGTCGTGGTGTAGTTGTGATTCAATGCATTATTTATGGATGGGTATAATAATGATGTATAATTGATGTAAATAATAAATATAACATGTTAATGATTCAGTATATATGATATACCATATATTTAAATACTATTTTAATATCAAAATAATGATATTTTCACTCGTGCGTACGTACAGAGTACCATCTCCACAAACGCGATGAGATTCATTCCCCATCGTAACCATTCAAGTCTAATTTTCGTTTTATGATTAAAAATAATGTTTCAATACTTGATATCATTATTTATATTAAAAATATGCATCCCATCCAAAACAAACATGACTCACATAATAAATAATGTAAAGGAAAATGAATCAGTTAACACCTGAAACGACGATAATACTAAAATATTATTAACAAAGTATTATTACAAGATCATATATAATATCATAATTATGTATATGGTTATTTTATAATTTAATAAAAATTATTTAACTCTTATATATAATTTTAAAGTACCCTCTACCAAGGAAAAGTTCAAGGTAAGGGTTAATTCTACAATCTTTTCATTATCCGAGGTTGATTATACGTAATTATCTACTGGAACCTCTTTATCATCCACATCCATGTTTCTTAAAATGTATTTCCAAAAATTTTACAATTTCATAGACTCTGGGTTAAATACACTTATTCTCTTTTTTGACTTTTTATAATATTTTTATAAAGTAATATTTCAGTCGTTTTCCAAACAATGTACTTTACGACCTTTTCGACAAAATCAATGTATGAAAGTTTTTTAACTTATACGACGGGTGTGGTTATTCTTCACCGTTATAACATCGTTGATGCTTACCTTACAAGATTATAAGAATATTTTCAAAATAAATGTTTTCTTTTATAATTATGTGATTTTAAATGATTTAAAAAAAGAGATATTTCTCTCAAACTGTTTTGATTTCATCTATGACAACATCCTTTGGTGGATTTTATACTTGTTTGAAGATGATTCATTGTGATACTAATATTACATATTATATTGAAGGTTTTGTGATTTTTTTGACTGTGGATGGGTTATTTTTATACCATTCATGGTTTATGGTTGAAGTATTTACATTTTGTGTGCTAGTTTTAATACTAATGTTTATGTTATATTTCAACCTTTTTATATGAGGAATGTATTGGACTTAGTAAGTGACTGGTGGAGCCTGCTATATCTCCTCAATTAATTAGTAAGTATCATGAGACAATTCAACGTGGAATTGGTTGAGGCCTTTCCCAATTTGATATATGGTTTTTTGGATGAGGCCTAAATCATTTTTACATGTCTTGGCCGAGGCCTTGACAAAATGTTTCATAATTTCCAGAAATATACATTCCCTCTTTATGAAAATAATATTAATGTTTTAGGTGGTTATTTGACTAGTAAAATATCCATGAATGTGTTTTATTATGGAATTATTTACTCATCTCATATTCATTCCATAATGTTTTCATGTTTATCATTTGTAAAGGCATGTGTTTTCAACTATTCACCAGGACTAATGTTTATGTTTTCTTCCACTATATTGCATACCCTTTCTGAGCGTTTGTAGTCACCCCTTTCTTATGATTCATTTCACAAGATATGAAGAAATTAGTTATGAGTTAATTTTATCGATAATCTAAGAGTCGTGGATGTTTCTAATGGAATAAATTATTGTTCTATTTCTTTTCAAGTTGTAAAGATGAACTTATGTATGAATCTTGTTTCCAATATTACTAAACTGATAAGTCTTTTGGGATTTGATCCCTTGTGATCATGTCAATGTTATGTAATAATGCACCGACTCTGGGTAACTGGGCTTGGGGCGTTACATTAACCCTAAGATAATTTTGATATTCTGAATCCAAAAATGAAGTCCATTTTTAAAAATACAATTTATAAAACTTGAAAAAGAGGGGATTACAATTCATAACTACTTTTTAAATGGATTGTTTGATTAGTTGTGGTGTTCTATAACTCAGAGCTACGTACAAAAAAACTATTGTATTATTCATAGAGAATCGTACCATAGAATCATGGGGTGTTAGAGTTGGAATTGACGTTCCTGTTGTGTTTTGATTACGCTTGATGATATTTCACCATTGGGTGATATATTTGTCATGTGATGTGATAGTTTTATGATATTTTGGTTGTGGCCGAAACAAAATGCGGTTTTCATAACATGAATCAATATAGGAACCTAGGGATATATGTGGCATGAATCAGGGTTGGAACACATAGGGAGGATGTGTGGTACATGAAGGGTTGAATTAATTGCATTTTATTTTAAATTTGAAAGAATGGTTGCTAAAAAGATGATGAAAATGGGTAAATTGAAGTAATGATAAATATTTTTTATAGAATTTTGTTAATTAATGGTTATAAATGAGAGAAAAAAACTTATAACAAGATGTGAAGTAGAAAGGGTTCCTAAAAGAGAATGATTTATATTGTGAAAGTGGAAACAGTTAAAATGGATTTTTAATGAAAAGGTATTATGATAGTGGAATCATGTTTTCATTGATAGTGGAGAGCCTTCTTGTATTCAAATTGTTGATATTTTATATTATTCATTCTTAGGATTTTATTTGGAATTATATAGAAATGATAACATTATGAAATGTGTTGGTTGGTGACAACAGGATATCACCGATAATGCTCCTCCCAAAGTGGATCAAGAGACCCAAGTGAATCAGGGTAATAGAAGAGATGAGTAGTTCCAGCCTAACTTTTCTCATTTTATGCATATTATATATTGTGACCCATGGAGGTTTGTGCTGAGAATATTTTATCTAACTAGACAGTTTCAACTGTATCACCCTATATCCTTTACTTGATAGGGTAGACCTAAGTTAGATGAGTTCTGGATATATTCCATCTAGAAAATTATCAATCACATAGAGACTACTCCGGAGAAGAAATTCAAGTTGATATCTTATATACTTCGAGGGAAAGACAAGAATAGGTGGGACATCATGTTCTAGGATAACAAGGAAGGGTGTATAATGTGGAAGAGTTTCCATGAAATGTTTCTAGAATATTTCTATCCAAATATGTTGAGGCAGCTAAAGGAGGAAAAGTTTATGAGTCTTACTTATGGGACTATGTCAGTAATGGATTATGATGTTTGCTTCAACATATTTAAATGATTTGTTCCATCCTTTTTCTGGGATGAAGAAGCTATGGTGAGATAATTCCAGGATTGACTTAGACATGAGATCGAGTCCCAGGTGAATATCATTCATTCAAAAGATATTTTCAAAGGTGATGGATCAAGTCATTTTCTTATAAGGAAATTTCAATTTGGCTTATTGTGGTGGGAATGTGGTTCATGTTGGGCGATCAAGATGTGTGAATTATGATTGTAGGAATAAAAACATTGAGAACCTTCTATAGAGAAGTCGGTGAGAGTGTAGCCATTAAAGGGAACTAGTTTCCTAGGGCGGTGATCTAGTCATCTGATATCCTTGCAGAATGTTAGGACACATGCGAGGTTAGTGTCCCCATCCACCATTTGAGTGAAGATTATGAAAGAGGATGGGGAATGTGTATATTTTATATAGGAAGCCTCAATAGTTGGAAATTATGGGGTACCATGTCCATAACAATGTGTAGGAAGGGGTCATTTGTCCCATATCGGGCAGACAGTTGGAGATCCACCCTCCATATTGGGCAAGGTAGTGGATGTGGTGCTCTAGGACAATGGATTCCTTATCCATATGGTATTTAATCACATGGAAATCATATCAAAGCTTGGGTAAGAGGGAAATTTCATCTTCATGTAGTTTAGCCTACATCTGTAGGTGGAGTTTCTGGACCATTAACAGTTCGATGTATGATTCTTGTTGCATCCATGCCTTCTAGTGTTCTATTTGATATAGGTGCATCGAATTATTTTACAACTACCCAGATCATTGTGGTGTTGGGTCTTGTATTGGAACATATGTGTGGGGTTATGTCAATTGATACTCTACTCGAAGTATGAGTATAAAATATCAGGCAATGTAAGTTGTGTTCTCTAGAGATTAGTGGGTACTATTTTCTGCGGGACCTGTTTATGCTTGAGTTGTCAGCTTTTGATCTGATTTTGTGAATGGATTGGAATGTGTTGTACCAAGCCCATATTTACTGTTAACATTGTAGGGTAATGTTAACAAATCTTGAAGAAGACACTTATGTTCATCATGGTGAATGGGACTTATGTGGAAGCCGTGCAGATCCAGTATGTTAGAAATTGGTTGAACCCATAGCCTACGTGGATTGTCTTATACATGATGAATGGGGTGCAAAGAATCTTGTATTTCCTCCTATGGGGGGTCATTTTTAGGGTTTGTTTCCTGAATACTTCTTGGGTCTTCCACCCAATAGATATGTAGAGTTGAGGATATAGTTATTTCATTGAGAAGAATCAGTTTCCATTCTTCTATATAGAATGGAACTGGAAAAACTCGAAGAACATAAAACTCAATTGGAAGATTTTTTTGAAAAAAGGTTTATTCAACCATGTATATCTCCTGGGGGAATCCCCAGTTTTATTTTCCAAGAAGGATAATGGATCATTAAAGTTATGATTCGATTATAGGAAGCTAAATCAGATGATACATAAGAATTGAAACCCTATTACTAAACTCGATGATCTTTTTGAATATATGAGGGGTGATTCTGCGTTCTCCAAATTAATTTGTTACCAAGGTATAATTGACCAAGTGTGATACCTTTGGATATCCCATGGACTATCTTCAGGAGTAGGTATCTGTTATATAAGTTTTTTGTGACTTCATTCAGGTTGACTAATGAGCCAGTAGTGTTTTAGGACCTAATGAACAAAATCATCCACCCAAACCTAGATCCGTTCATATTTTTCTTTTTGGGTGACATCATGGTGTCCTCCAATATGGATGAAGGTCATGAAAAACATCATTAAATTGTCTTAATTTCACTAATAGAGCATAGGCCTTATGCCAAGCTAACCAAGAATCATCTTTGGATTAACATTGTAAAATTCTTAGGTCACATCATCTCTAAAGAAAGTGTGTCATTAGAACCAAATAAAGTGTAGGAAGTTGTATCCTAGGAGTTAACCCGAAATTGTTTTGATGTTTGTAGTCTTCTAGGTTTTTTAAGTTATTAATGATGGATCATCAAGGAAATTTCCTATTTTTTATCACCACTATCACTATTTACCAAGAATGGTATAAAGTTTGAATGGTTTTGTGCATGTGAGGATAATTTTAAGGAGCTAATGAAGTTCATGACTACCACACCTATTCTGAACTTACCCAAGCTTGTTAAGGATTATACATTATTTTGTGATTCATCAAGTGTTGGTGTTATAGTAGTGTTGATATAGGATGATCGTGTTATTGTGTATGGGTCACAAAGGTTCAGGCCTCATGAAATAAATTACCCTATTAATGACATTTAATTGTTTTCAGTGGTTTATGATTTAAATTATTGGAATCATTACTTATGGAGGGAATAGTTTATTGTGTATAAAAATCATAAAATCCTTAAGAATATATTCTCCCTACATGAATTGAAGATTCATAAGTGAATATGGGTTAAATATATAAAATACATTAACATCAAGCTATTTTATGCACAGGGAAATGGAAATAGTGTTATAGATGCATTGAGTTATAAGACTAAAAATTAGGAGGATCAGGAATCCAATTCTAGGTGAAAGATTATGATGTTGTTTTCTCAGATGAATCTGTAGGTACATGATGGAAAAGGGAAGATGACCCTTGGATCCTTTTTAGTTGTTTCCACTCTTCTAAACATGATCAGTGAGATTCAATATGAGGATCTAGAGTGTTTTTCTCTGAGGAAAATTCTTGAAGGTGGGGAGTCACATTCCAGTTGGATTTTTGGTGATGATGAGATAATTTATGTTCATGATCATGTTTTCGTTCCTACTTTTATGCGGGACGATTTGATGCATGAGTTTCATGAATCAAAGTGGTATGTGCATCCTGGATTAACTAAAATGTATTGTAATCTTTATAGGTAGTATTGGTGGCTAGGGATGAATAAATATGTTTTAGATTTCATGACATGGTGTTATAACTTTCAACAGGTGAATGTTGAGAATTAGCTATCAGGTGGTTTTTTATAGCCTTTTCCCATTCTAGAATACAAATCATATGATTTGATGATGGATTTTTATGGGTCTTCTGAGTATTCCTTGAAGGAATGATGTGATATTTGTAGTTTTAGATCATTTGAAAAAGGGGAAACATTTATTACTGATTCAAGAGTCCATCATCATTGATTAGTTGGGTGAGTTGTATGTTCAGGAAATAGTATGGTTTCATGAGGTTCCATGTACTATAGTTTTTTACCATGATCTATGTTTTACATCACTTTTCTATTAGTAATTACATAAGTCTCTTAGTACCTATGTTTTTTTATCACAACATTCTACCCATAGAAGTATGAGAAATATGATCGTATTATTCAACTTCTAGTGGACATGTTGAGGGAATGTGTCCTAATATTCTTTTGGGTCATAGAAGAAGAACATGGTTCTTGTTGAGTTTTCCTACAACATTAGTTTCTAGGATACGATTCATATGTAATCGTATGCGGTTCTCTATGGTAGAATATGTAGATATTTTTTCTGTTTGATGGAGACTGGGGAATCAGAGTTATTGGGATTGAGTCTAGTGTAGGAGACTTTGGAATAGGTTCGCATTATTTAGGAGAACATGACTATGGATTAGAATAGGAAGAAGTCATATGTGGATTTGTTTTGTAAACCACTTGAGTTTATGGTGAGTGATCATGTGTTTCTTTCGGTGTTATGAGGTTGGGTCACCATCAGATTTGGAAATAATGTCATTTGGGGACCAGGTACGTGGGTCTATTAGAGATTTTGGAAATGATTAGACAGATGGTGTACTGATTGGTTCTTACATAGAGTTTTTGTGTCATGCACAAGTTTTTATGTGTCCCATCTTCGATAGTATCACCCCAACCCATCTAACATAATTGTTGTTTTGGATGTTGGGCTTAATGGTGATGAATTCTTTAAAGAGCATCCGTTTTTAATTTTGGATCGTATAATGAATGTATTATAGGGAATGATTGTCCCATTGGATTGAGTTTTGTGGCAACATGGAAATGTTCAAGAAGAGACTTGGGATGGGGATATGTATATTTGGGACAAATAGCTTAATCTATTTAAAATAGAATATCTGTGATGCTTGAGAATGTTTCTCGAGGATACATCGTTATATGGTGGGGAGGTTGTAAAATATGGACTTCATGATGGTATGTTTCTATTTAACTTTTGGTTTAAATCCATTAATTTTGGTTTAGAAAATTATTACTTGGGGAATGATGAGGATTGGCGGTGTCTTGATAGATTGAGGCATGGAATAATGGAGAATCATGAAATCTAGTGCATGTTGCATGGTTAGTGCATAGTTAGTAGTAACCATGCACCCAAACTATGAATTCCTTGAGGAGTGGTGTATGGTTTGATGAAACCTTTCACGGGGATGGAGAAACCAATAAGGCATATACAAGGCCATTTCACATGGTCCATGCACAGTTTTTCAAACCGTGTGGGTTCCCCAGGTAAACCTACGACTTGGCCCCATTAGGATGTATGAGCTCCCACCCATTTTTCTTCCTCATTTTTTCTCCATCAATCCTATCGATGAACCAAAATTCTCTAATATTCCCATGGATCAATCTCTCTCATTTTTAATCCATTTGGAGATTCATTATATGTGGATCGAGGGTCTAGGTGAATCTAACACTCCACTTCCATCTCTTTTCTAGATTAAGTCTTGGAGATTTTTTATTCTTTATCTTAATACATGAAACACTCTTTTTACAACTGATCTTGGTTTGGGGATTCAAAGGGTGTTCAAATATGAATCAAATGATAGAATTAAGTGAGCGTTCTTCTTCAGAATCAAGGTGGTAAGTCTACAAGTTGTACCACATTGTCTTGATGTTTGGTTTATGTGTATGTGGTTGTGCTATGGTGTATTTTGAAGTGTGTTTGGTTCCATTAGTATGTTTTGGTAGATTTATTGGTTAAATGGGGAATTCAACCCCTCATGATCCCTATGGGACGCATTATGGTTGATTAAACCAGTTATAGGGCCACCCATGGGGCGGGTCTCCATACTGATCATTGAGATTTATAATGAAAGAATATAATTATTTATGATGAAGTGGATCCCATGATAACATGTTGATGTGTTAGCTTGGATTATAAAAGGTACTAATGGTAATTTTTTCTAGTCATTGATAATTCCATAAGGGATTGTATGGAATATTTTTAATAGATTAAATGAATAAAAGTGATTGTGATAAATGACATATGGGTTGGAATGGAAATATATTACTAATTTAAGGAATGTGAATTGGGTATGTATAAATGGGTCAAGGCATGAAGTTGAATTTATGCATTGAACAAATGATAAATTATGAAAGTGATATGTATTGTTTGAGTACGACTAATGATGTCGTAAATTTGTATAATGGATTAGTGGTTTGTGGAATATTTAATGAGGTTTTATGCCAATGGGAGGGGTTGGACTGAGGCTCTAAACCCAACCCCTAGATTTCATGGGATAGGGAGTCAGACTGAGGCTTTAGACCCATAGTAGTTTCATTAGATGAGACTACCTAGACTTATTATCTAAGGTATGTGTGATGTAATCGGTGGAGAATGACTAGACTAATGATCTAAGGTATGTGTGATAAAAAAATTGAAATTATTTCCCTAGTGAGATAGGGAACATGACTCCTCACCTTCTGTATATTGGTTGAATGGCATAGGCTATTATGTAATAAATGAATTTCCTAACCAAAAGATTAAATGATGAAAATGGATAAATTAAATTATTATAATCTAATAGAAACATGTTATCATTTTTCTACCTTTTTATACATGTGGTACATCAATGCACTTTCTTCTTAGATAGTATTATTTTACACCATTGGTGGTGGCCTACATAGTTATAATCACACCTTTCGTTGGACACCGTTGGGTACCCAAGTAGATTTCATGGTTGTAGGTCGAGAAATGGGAAAATTCCCTATGATATAGGGTTGATTTTGGGAATGTTATATTCATGGATGAGGGATCTAGACATGGTCTGAACATATATTTGAGGATTATTCCATTGGTAATTATTTTTAGTTTTCTACACTTCAGGATCTATTAACATGACATTCCATATTTACTATTTGATGTGAGAATGTATCCAATTTTGGTAAATTCCTGGTAATGCATGTTTATTTTTTATGATTTATATTTTCCTTTATTTTGTATTTTATCTCCATGGATTATAATGAAAAAGAGGGTATAATCTCCTCACATGATCTATTATACCCTCATTGCTTGTCGGTAGCCTCTTTCGTATGGGGAGGCAAGCCTGAGGTCTTTTGGCCACCTTGATCTGGGAACCTATTTAGTAGATCCTAAGATGGGAACATTAAATGTATTTTCACTTAATTATAATTTGAGCTCACTAATTTCATATGTATCTATTCCCATGGTTATTAAGATGATTAAATCATGCAATATGTCTAGGAAATGTTTTACAGGAGAGAAATTAAGGTAAATTTTTTTCATTAATTATAAAATAATATGTTTATATAACTAATTTACAGGCCACTAAACCTTAATTTTTTATAGGATTCCACTATTATGTGATGTATATTTTTTAATCATGAGATTAATGTAATATTTATGTTACGCTTTGATTGGGTTGTTATAGAATGAGTAATAGATTTTAGAAAGTTGAACTACAATTCTTATTCTTCCTTTTTAAAATATTTCTATTGAATGTAATATCCTTATTTAAAGCTCTAGATGTTCAATATTCTAATATTAAACAAGTTTCTTTTATTCCTCCTAAATAAATAGTCATTTTATTCAAACAAGTTGGGACCAGCCAAATTATTGAAAAAAAGAAAGAAATGAAAAGAATAGACCCCTTTAGAATTGGGTAAGGGGTAAACCCATTACACACCCGAAGGCCAGAGGCACACAACCTTTCCATTAATGGAACAATAGCTAAAAGATTAAAAAATAAAAATATAATATAGGGAAGAAAACAACCCAAAACCGGCTACCTAATCTAGGGCCATGGCTGACCACCGTCCCTGCCACCTGCGCTAGTAGTAGTTTTTATAGCTAATGATGGCCGAAACAACAAGAATCCTTGCAGCATCCATCGCACAACGCCATGAGACCCACCATTATCACCATCTAGAACAAATTGTATCCCATCCAGCCCCAATTCCCAAATGTTTGTCGGCTTCAATGCACCATACCATTACCATGAGGCCCCCATTAAGATCCCAACCAGACCGAGTCCAAAAACTTTATCCAATACAAGGTCATGATTTCATCATATGGTATTTAAATATCCATGACATAATTATCACTATGAAGATTTAATTGATCTTTATTCAATTATGATATGATATATTCTTTTAAAACACTTACTTTCATAGTAATTAAACTCACAAATATTAGCCATATAATTTTCATATAAATATATCCCTCATAAATCTAAAAAAAATCCCAATTTAAGGTTTATATTTCTAAAGAACCAGATTTGAAATATTCATATTAAATTTTTAAATAATTGGATTTCATTTATTCACAGTTGATATTATAATTTTACCATATCACTTTCTAAAAAATACACGGTTTTAAAAAAATTTGAAAACTGTCACATGTACGGAATATTGTATCATGAGAAACACGAGTATGGATTTATTACTTCATGGTTTTTGACACTTTGTGTATTTTATATGTATCATTATTAAAATAAATTATCAACAATAATCACGATACAAGTATTATGATATACTATCAATAAAGGACATCACAGATGCATCATTATGTCTCTCTCAAACAACTGAGCTGATATATTTTCATAATAGTGTGTGAAATATTTCTCCATTTCATCTGAAATAAACCTTATACAGGTATAAATTACAATGAAATGATTCTGATAATATTTTTGTGAGTTTTACACAATATTTTTAAAATCCATCAACAGAACCTAACATCTTGTAGTGTCATACATTCTTGGATTAAATTCACATAGATATCACAATCATCATTATATGTTTGGTGAACTATATAATTCCTCTATGTGGTAAATTTTATGTCTAGATAATTATTTATATTTGAATTATTTTTCCCATTCACCTATAAAATTATTCATTTACATGGATAACACATTAAGAGCTCAATTATGTTGATTATACCTATATATAGAAGGTATGATTTTTCTCCAGTAATCCTTACATAACTGGTGTACTCACATGAAGCGATAAATTCATTTATGGGGGATATTTTGATGTTTATACTGTCGAATGAATTATATTTTTTGACATACATCACTAAATCCCCATACATGGTTATGAATATTATTACGATTAACTTCATGCATACAAACATCCTCATATGTGGTTCTAGATTTCCTGAAGTTGTGAATTTTGATATGACAATTCACTAACTTTATATAGATTCATGTACATGGGTAATTCAACTATATGAATCATGGACATATATTGAATTTTCATATTCCCAACATTAAAAACCATAACCCCTATAATACATCTTTCATAATTATCATCCATTCATTAAAATTTAAAACATCCTTATAGAATTTACCAAACTTTGATAGAAACCTAAGCATCATTCCCAAGAACATTACAGAAAATAATGAAATACTTTTTGAGTTCTTTATTATATCTTACTATATACCTAGAACATCAATATCAAATTCACCTAGCTTTTACTCCTACTAAATAGAGATACAAAATTACTTATACAGCTCTCATCACTTTATTATTCTCTAATATTTTATAGACAACAGATGATTTCTATTATACTTGTCTTTGAAATGAGGAACAGTTGAAAAATAATCACATGTCCATAAAAATTAGTCTCGAAACACCATAAATATATCCAAGAAACATTTTCAAGGTACAACCTCAAATTTCATTTTCTATTTAGGATAGTGATTCCTCTCTAAATCATGTATTGAAAACATTACTTATTGGAAAAAAAATCAATCTATTCTTAGGAATTTAAATATCCCACTTTTAGTCTATTATCAATACCATAAAATCATTTTTTCAATATTTAATTCAACATTTGTATCCCCTATATTCACAATAAATTCATTGGTCAACTAGGGGGAAAATATCCCATACATCTTCCTTATTATATTATTTGATAAAATTCTGTTTTCCAACTCATCTTATTCTCCGTTTATTGTACTCAAAATTATATAATATTTCATTTCATGAGAAAAAAATACACATGAGGATCTTAGTAATGTGATATCATATAATCAATCAATTTTTTGAATGAGATAGCTTGGTTTAGTAAAGAAGAGACCCTAACAAAGACATCATGGATGTCATTAAAGTTATGAAAAATGGATATATTCTTAAACATACTAAATTAAGTTATTGTTCAAATAGATTTTTCAAAAATTAATATATCATATACACTTTTTAACAATCACATAAAAATATTTAATGTTTGATATTAATAACTCCAATCCCTTTATCATATCAATAGATAATAACCCTTGGAAAATATACTTGTTATAATCAAAAATAATAGTTTAATGGTTTTATTGTGAAACTTCAATTTCCATTTCATCATAGGGTTTTATATATTATTATATTCTATGTAAATATTACTTAATAATACTAAAAAAATTATTCTCCCTTGAATGATTAACATCTCACCTATTCTGTATTCAAGAATTAAACTTGTTCCATGATTTATAGATTCTCATAATATTTAGTTTTGATAACCTTTAAAATATGGTTTTTAATCACCTTAATATCAATGCATGTCAATACATAATAAATATAAGAGAATAATAAGGGGAATAATTTCATTTATATTTAGTAAGTGTACAAGGGATGGGATTTTTATCTCAAACTAGATTCCCTATTTATAGCTCTATTGTCTCAAGATATCTTAATGCTTGTATCCCCTTTACCATTAATATACTATGATTTCATGAACACTAAGGTATAATTACTATTATTAGACCTCAACTTGTGTCAAATTTTCATCCCCACATCTTCCTGTAATGTATCTATTTCTAATAGTTCTCAATTTTCATTCATCAGTAACTCTTCCTAAGAAAATATAAAAGTCATACAGTCACGTCCATTTTGTAAAATGGGATTCCACTTTAAATCAAGATTTTAGAAAAACACTTGAGATTCTATTGTTTTAAATCCTCTCATGATATTCATGTTTTTTTTCTAGTGGACTAATATGTTTAACATTACATTGTCACTTACATTAGATTTATCCAGCTGTTTATCCATATTAATTTATTTGTTCCATATACTTATGCACTCCTAAATAAAATATTAACATTTATTATAGTTACCATGTGTTTTTTTCACATTATTTGTGTTACAATTTTTGGGAAACATTCTTACATTATCTTCATGTATTTCATCAATAACTATACTAATTATTATTTCTTTCTCTTGAATTGATCCATCTATTTGATTTTTTTCTTTAATTGGTTATGTTTTTCAGTCACAATTTTTTAATAATAATATATTGTATGGCCTATTTTCTCATAGTAGAAGAATTTATGTATAAATAATGATACATACCAACTAATTCTCTTTCTATACTTCTTAATATTTGTTTTGTCATAATTTTCCATTGATTTATTACCTGTCTTTAATTTTTTACTTCCCAAGGTAAGCATAAATTTATCTAATAGTTTTTCTTCCAATATTTTTGTATCCTCCTATTATGAGGTGAATATGAGTTATATTGGATTTCAAAAAACCAATAACCCAATAATTATGACATATCCTATAACAATAATAACATGAATTCTCTGTGAAACCATATTTATCTTTTTCTATAAAAACTACTTTATAGTATATGTTTTTCTTTCTTCAGGTGTGATCCCTCTGAATTGTGGAAATATATAATATTATATAATTAATATTTTGTTCCCAAAATCAATTAATTCATTTAAAAACATATAGAATCACCAGTAGTGTCTCAAAAATCATGTTTATTTCATTTTATGTTTAGGAAGTCAATATTTTCTAGATGTTAGGATTTTCTGAATTTGGGTCAAAACCCGACTATTTTTTTGTTCTATTTGAGGGGATGTTTTTATTTCACATAACAACCTACATTATATATTATGAGGATGATTTAGTGGAATTTTAATTTATGAAAATTTTTATAGTATTTCATTTAAAATATTTATATCTCGGCAAAAAATTATCATAATTAAATTGAATTGGATAGTAAGATTAAATTTTATACGATCTAGTGGTGGATGCATCTCCAAATGGTTTTAAGCTCTTATTTCCACTATTGTGAGTATTAATTGATGAAATGGTGATTTTTGAATTTTTTTATAGAATATTTCTTATTCCAAAATTCATGGATCTTTTAGCTAGTGTAGATTCCAAATTTCACATCTCACCTCATAAATCAAGGAACTTCCTATTAAGGGTTAACTTATAAACTTCTAATAATCTTGGCCTACCTACCTAATCATTCATTAACATACCTACAAAATCATCAAGTCTTTTTATTGCCTATTATAATGATATTTTATGCTCTTTAATTATTTTCTCTTTGACCTCCCATTGATAATATTTTAAATTTTTGGAGATATTTTATATATTTTATGAAGTATAGATCACATCTCTACGAAATATTTTCATTACCAATTTCTCAAAGTCACTTATTTTCAATTTTTCTTCAATAAATAAAATATTTCAATATCTAAGAGATATAGATTCTTGATTTTCATTACCAAGATACATGATAGAATTATAACTTTAAAAAAAATTTATAGTGCATATTCAATTATTTTAGTTTCATCTTATAGATATGAATTATAGTCCAGAAGTACCCTGAAAAAATGACGTATATATGAGATTACTTCATCTTGAAATTTTTGTAAATACCTTTCAAATTGAGAGTGTAATTATTCAAAAGTTAATATAGAAACATCCTCTCCATATTCGACACACCTAAAACTATTTTCTTCAAATGTTTCACTTATAATACATTTCACATGTGAGTAGTTATCACCCTGATAAATTTTAAATAGTGACTTATTTTTATTATCTCATTATGATTTACCTCAATATATTTTCCTATTTATTCTTCTTATTCTTAGAGGCTTTGGATGAAACTAGTTGTTTAGTTTTAATAGGGATGATGTCTAAATTCTCCATATGAGGACCCTCAATATTTTCTTATATTTTTTACTTCAGGGTTTCTTGAAAAAAACTTGGAGTAATTTGGATCCACTCTGATGTTAACCTAGATTATTTCTAGACAAAGTGGATCATGAAGAAATCATAGAGGGGTTGAATCAGATTTCACATTATTCTCATGATTTAATATTCTTTTATCTAATACACTCTTATACTAGAAACCTTTTCCTGGTTAAGATATTTTTATTTGATAATTAATTTATAGACATCACCTACGTATGAAATGTAGAATAAAAAGGTAAACCCATGTTGGATTTTTCTAATGTTCAGATCATCTTGAAAAACATTCTCCTTATCATTATTGGATCATGTTGAGACATAGATTTTATTATAATCATAAAACAGTAGTTATAAAATGTTTTGTTATAATTCACAAAAAAAATTCAAGAATCAGTTTTCAATTATCATTTTTTATCTCATAAAAATATATCCCCCTTTATATATAGTGTGGTTGCTTATATTTTAACCAAAAACATCGATGATCCTTCCACAAATGAATAAATTTTTAACTACTAGGATATGGTAAATAAAACATCATGCTTTTTAGACTAGTTCTCCACTCAGTCTCACTATAATGTGTAAAAAAAGTAGATCCCAATCATTTATATTCTTGTTGAAATTAGATAGTCAAATGAATTTCCATCAGTTTCTTTTAAAGATCAATAGGATTATTTATTTTCGAATGCAAGTATGCATGAAAAATAAATATATCATTCCTCATCAACAATGATATAATCATAGTAACAATGAAATTTAATTCTCATAAATATCTTTATTCTACTGAATATCTTATTTAAATAATTATAATTTCTTAATTATAGGGTTATTTTTATCAAATATCATTTTTTATTTCTTTCAACATTTAAGGAAATACAGAATTTATTAACATGACTGATAACTCTATCTTTATATTAAAAAACATATTTTAGAATGTGTAATATATTTTTGAATTCCAAAACAATATTTTGGTTATTACTCGTGTAATTTTTATATTTTCATTATTATCATTCTTAAAAGCTGGAGATTTTTTTTCATAAATTTCAAAAGTTTCCTTTAATCCTCAGAAAGAAATAGTCATGATTTTTTTAAGTGGTATTAAAATAACAAGTTCATCTATATCACTATTACACTTGTAATGATATTCTTTATAAATAGTGATAATATCTTCTTTAAAAAATACTATAGACATTACCATTAAACACACATGTATCATCCATGTTATTTTCCACTATATATAGCACTATTAAATATTTGAACAACTTGAGTAAATGTTCATTTCATTATGTCTTATAAAATGAATCCTCATTTTAATTAACCAAATAACTTTGGAACATTTATTCACACAAGATATTTTAATTATCATGTATCATATTCCAAAAAATCATTGGTTATAAAATATTTCAAAAACAATCATGTGTGGAGTTGCATGTATCATAAAAATGTGATTAATGATTCAAAATAACTTGGTATGTTATTACCCATAGATTTTCTATAGACCCTTCCACTAAATAATAAAAATGAATCATGATATATGTATCGTGATATTCTATCAATATAGGGAAGTATGTATCAAACTTCACATTTATCCCCATATCCTATATTAATATAGAGTATGAAAATTCTCAACATTTTCATAAATTAACCCTTAAGCAGGTATAAATAACTGTGAAATAGTTCCCATAATATTTGTATGATGTTAAAAAAGTGAATTATCTTTCAACATATCCTTGAAAACTCCAACCATTATAATTCTGGGATTACATTTATATTGATATCACATTCACCGTTATGTGAATGGCACATATGTGAATTAATCTACGTGGGAATTTTTCTATGTCTATTTTATCCCCAAAAATAAATTTTCTACATATTCACCAATATAATATTCATTTATGTGGAAAATCCTTTGGGAGTTCCCTTATATTTACTATTTATTTTCTAGTAAGATATGATTCTACACTAGTTATCCTTAAAAAACATGTTTATTATTTGATGTGAGATTTTATGTCAAGGAAATAATTATATTTTCACTTTTTAGATCCTATTATATGTTTTATAATGTGTTTATGAATCTAAAAACATCGTTTTGAATAATGTTCTATAAATATTCATGTATAGGAAAATTCTCATATATGGTTACAAGATTTAATTTAGTGATGAGTTTTCCTACATGAATTTTACTATGTGACTACATTCAGATAAGTATGGAATAAAGCCATGTGGGAAATTCAACTATGTGAATGCCATACTGAGCAAAATTTTCCATATTTCATTTATTTCAATACAAAAAACTTCTAGTACATCTCCAACCATTATTATATACTAATAAACATTTAAAAAATATTTTAAAATTTATTAAAAATTCATAAGAACCACTCTTCCATTTTAAAGAAATTTGAAGCAAATAGTAGACTCTTCTTTGTGTCTTTTAGTATAGCTTACTATATAACCAAAATACCAATCTATCATTTATCTAGATTCTACCCATATTAACAACATCTAAAATAATAATTATGAAACTTATATAACTTTAATACATTCCAAAATATTTTAGAAAAAACTAATCTACTATAGTACATGTCTTAGAAAATATTACTATCTCAAGAATCATCACATGTTCATATTGTTTTGTATTCAATAATCATAAATCATTCTTTTTGATGTATCCAAGTTGTAGGATCCAATTTATTCTTCCATTTAGTATGGAAACACCTCTCTAAATAGAATATCAAAAAATTATCTTATTGAAAGTAAATGAAACATTTTCTTAGGAACTTGATTTTAAATCAATTTTTAAACAAAGGTCAAAAAATATTTAGAACATTCATTTCAAAATTTCACTTCCATTTTCATCTCTGTCAACATAAATACTTGAATTTACATCAATTCCTTCATTTTGGTAGAATTTATGTCCTCCTTCATGTTTATGTAATTTAATATAATTGGTTCATTATGGATATTTACTGATTATCAAGGATAGTTGATTGGATATTGTATTATTATCCATTTCATTCATATAATGAATACATTTGAAGTTATATATATAGGTAGGGAACCAATATTTTATATCCCTATGATGAATTTTTATTTCTCATTAGATCGACTATTATTGGAATTTGGTGTATTCTTTCCCAAATATTATGATTTCTTGACATAAATCATTGACAGTATGTTTATGGTGTCCAGGTATACATCTTTAATGGTATGTTTATGATTTCCAACAATATCCATTCCATTATTATTGTTTTATTTATTGTTTTATATGTGATTATTTACATTTATATTTATTTATTGGATATATTTCCTTCTAAATTTTTTAATTATATGTATAATTATTTGAATATTTACTCAACCATATTATTCATGTTCGTTTTTCTACGATAACTTTCACTTAATTCTAGCATTACAGAGAATATGAGATCACCATTATTATGTTTCACTTCCCAAGGTGATTAATAAGAGTAATAAATATGATATATCTAAAAAGGTAACATGTGTCAATAATTTTAT
This sequence comes from Viscum album, assembly GCA_963277665.1. Taxonomy (NCBI): domain Eukaryota; kingdom Viridiplantae; phylum Streptophyta; class Magnoliopsida; order Santalales; family Viscaceae; genus Viscum; species Viscum album. The sequence continues at coordinate 403,990,578 of OY728167.1, forward strand.
TCTAGATGTTGATGACTTATTATTGAATAATAAAACCATATTATAATGAAAAAATGTCCTTTTTTGATAAATATATGGGTTATGTTAAGTAATGTTATTCATAATTTTCTAAATTTTTTACCTATAATAATCATGGGTTTTTAGTTGACTCAATAATTTCTAAAAGTTATTAATCATTATAGTTGTGTCTCATCAGTTGTTATTATGCCACTTATTATATAGTATGTTTTTAGAATCAGGACTCCGAGTATAGGTTTGGTTCAATCAAAATTTTTATCTGAGAAAGGTTTTGATAACTTTTGATATTGAAACAAAACAATATAAGGATAATATAAGAGATGTGGATACCATTATGGTTTGATAAGTTTATGGTTGATTAAATGTTTAAGGGATTATATAGCCTTTGGAGGTATTACATGGATGATTTTAAGTTGATTGATGAGATTATGAGACATCATTTATTTATAAATAACTTTTCCATTTGTTATATGATATAAAAATAATTGAAATAGGAGTTTATGTTATTTAGGGATTAGGTTTAGAACAAAATAGTGAAAATACAAGGATATATTTAAATATATGAAAACATCCAAAACATTTATTAATGTAAATAGTGTGTAGTTTCCAACAAATAATGTCTCAGATTGGATACAAATAAGAGGATGTTGGATTTTTGACATTTTCCCCAAATGGTATTAACCCTAAAAAATTTGGTCCAGTATTAACTCAATATACACTCTATACGTGAAAAGTGGGCCTAACTGCACGCCTAGTTTTACATTATCAGGGGGTATTCTTTGTGTAATTCAAATAATTTATATGAACCATTATGAAAGATTTTAATATATTTAAATGGATTTTATTTTTAATTAATTATGTTTAATGTCGAAAATTTATCAATTGATATTGGTAATATAACTTGAGGAGGAAATAGTACATTGATGAAAAGGTGATTCATGTTATATATGGATGAATTTATATAATTCTAGGAGCATTCATTTCAAATATTTTTCAGAATATCTTTAGAAATTACTCAGGTTCATTAATTTTTTGAGGAAAATGTTAGGTTGAATAAAACATTCTGATTTTCCAGTTTCAAATTTGGTTACGAATATTTTCATGAGTATTAGGTTTAGTAATTGATGGATAACTTTAGTTAAACATTTGTTGTTGTTTTTTATTTTTTTAGAAAAATATATTAATTCTTCACATGATGGTTTATACATATTGAGTATTATCTTAACATGTTCTAACCATATTTTTTTAGAAAATTATTTGAGATACTAGTAATAGCATTCATTATTTTGTGCATCTTATAACCCATAATAGTTTATTTTCATGCTTCAGACATCAAAAATTAATCATGTATACTAATCATTTATAATATAAGGTGAAGAAAAGGTCGAAGCATATTAAAATAAAACCAAATGGTGAAATGATTCTTATGAATGTTAATGAAATCAAGTAAGTATATTTTATCATTTTTCCCTTCTTGAGGATAAAATAATTCTTTAACACATGCAATAGGAAGATAAATCTATTGATTCTTATGTGAAAATTATTTCATAAGGTATATGGTTTTGGAATCTCCTTCAAACGTATGATTCCAATAATCATGCATGCATGGTTTTAGAATTAATAAATAAAATGTTTATTAGTTGAGACATAGAAATTAATTATCACGATAAAATATTCATCATATTTTATTACTATATCATGATATTATGATTTTGGTAAGTAAAAATTATAATTCGGTGTAAAAAACTAATTTGGGGACGGGGAGAATGTAACACCCTTGGATTTTAATATGCTATTCTCCTATAAATAATAATATGTTATAAAGATTACATTACATATAAAACCAAACTAAAACAAGTCATAATATAATAAAATTATCACTTAGTAAATATAAATATAGTAATAAATTTTGTTACATACATTTTATTAATTTTTTTACTGATATAATTTAATGATAAGAAAATAAATAATTAATATAATTTGATTAAAATAATTAAATGTTAAAATTAGTATTTTTAAAATAATTTTTTAAAGTGTTGTGTATTTTAATAAATTTATCTATTCTAAATTACATCAATTAATATTCTATTAAATTGTTAGTCAGTTATTTAGTAATTTATTCAAAATAATATTAGGAACACCTAATGTTTAAAAATCCATTTTTCTATAAAATTTATTATTATTATATTTATTTTGTTCTATTAAAATAAAAATTTTAAAATTTTAAAATTTTAATTTGATTTAATGAACATAATGTGGGAATTAATCATGTAAAATTAATATTTGGGTGAATTTTAAGGATTATTCTGATAAGGTTTATTTTTAGGTGAATAGTGAGAAACAAAAATTTAATAATTACTATAAATTTTACATCATCATTACTATATAATAATTAGTAAAATAATTATTAAATCGTTTGTATAGAGAAAAAATAAATTTAAAAGGTAAAATAATGTTTTCAAAGATATTTTTTTGAAAATCTAAAGTTAGGTTTCAGATTTTAAAACCTATGTGGAATTTTATTCAAACAAATGAACCTTTTTATCCATTACATTAATTAACTAATTAGATAGTTTTATTTAGTTCTCCTTTGGTATTAATATAACACAAATCTAAATTTTTTGTTAATATATCCAGAAATTTCATGATAATCAATTTTACAGATGATTTTAATATAAAATCATTTTTATTGTTAAAAACACAATTTTTTAAATCTGTTTTTCATTGTGTTTTGCATGAATTTATTAAAATTAAATTTTACCAAATCAAGGGAATTAATCATTAAAAATAGATTATATATTTTTATTAATCATATTAAAATTATGTAATAATTCACATATCATTTTTTCAAAATGATTAGTTTCCATGGTAAAACTTTTGTAAAAATGGTAATTGTTAAGATTGTTAATGAGGCGTTTTATGTAAGTGAAAAGGTTTAAAATATCACTAAAAATAATATAAATTTTATTTTATGAATATATTTAGGACATAAATAATCCAATTTTAAAAACTTTTTTTGTTTGGTTCCACATTTCAATGAAAATTACATTATATTATTATAAAGATAAGGGTATTTACAAGGGTTACACTCCCCTCACTTATAAAAGGGTACCTCCTCTCCTCACTTCTCTACAAATAAAAATATACATAATCTTGGAAATTATCTTCCAAAATAATTTCCCAATAGCCTTATATATGACCTATAGCTTTATTTATTCTCAAAATATTGATCCAAAAATCCTTTAGGTGTTTTTTGAAGGATATTATCCTGGGACAAATTATATGTTATTAATGTTGTTTTTCAATTATCATTCATCTTAAAACTATTAAAAATATTTTTGAACCTTATAGACAGTATTAAATAAATTTATTTGATATAAATAAATGCTTTTATATTAAATGTAAAATCCATTTTCTATCGAAATTACATCTAATTGAAAATAAAAACTTCAATCATGTGAACGTGTGGATAACCACCTCCATGAAGGGATGTAATCCATTTTACATCACAACCTATCTTGGATGGTTATATTGATTAATTTAATGAATATATATGGTATTTATCACAAAATTAAAAAAATTATATGTTATACATAATACCTATTGGGGTTATGTTGTAAATATTAAATTTTTATTAGTGGTAATTAAAATTCTATATAATGTTCCCTAATTCAAGAGGTTCTAGTTAAGTGATATAATATCTATAATGGTTTATATTGTAATCTCAATTTTTATAATGTTTTCTTATGTTTAAATTGACACTTGTGGAATTTAATATTAATTTTCTTTGGATTCCCTTAAAAATTCTTCTCCTTTGGTTATTTATATATTTTTCATGTATAATTTCCTTTTTTATACTATATATTACTCAAAACCACTAATAGAATGTTATAAAAAACTCACTTAATTTACCCTTTTTGCCAAGAACTTTTCTCTTCCATGTCGATATTATTTATTTTATTTCAATAATGTTGGATCTTATAGTTAAATAATTTCCTAATTAAAAATTATATAGAATTTTAAATTATATTCATATATCTAAAAAGAATTTTTTTAATGTTTTACAAACAAGTAATTTTTTATTATCTTTAGAAAGCTATGAAAAAAATCACATATTAAAAGTTTTCCACATGAAAGAATTATCTCATCATCAAGACAATTATTCATTACTTATATTCATTTCCATGTTTTTATGCTTTTTTTAAATTTTTTCCTATTCCCATTTATGGTAATTTTTTCTAAATAAATGTTTTTTATTTTCTTAAATGTTTTGAAAAAGGTTTTTATTCAAATTTTGTATATTTTAATCTTTCACTCAACATTTCATTATTGAAGTTTAATATATTTTAATGATTAAATTAATATAAATTATTTTAAAAATAATTTTTTAAAATTACACTTGTCATTACATGAAAATTTATTTCAATGTTACTGTTTTTACTTCTTTCTTTCACCTATGTTAAAAAGGTTTTATTAATTTTTTCAGTGTTTTATTCCATTTTCCTTACTATCATTTAAAATACATAACTTTACATCAAAGATGTAATTTATAATGAATTGATGGTATTATTCATTTGCATGATATTAATTATCATCGATTTATTGTACAACATTTCTATTACTAACTTGGTCAAATAACCATTACCCTATATGAGATAAACACCCTATCTTACATAAATCAGATTGGAGGAGTTTTTTAAGAAATATAACTCATTTATTGACAAGAGAAATATTTAAAACATGTATATATTTTTGTTATATATGGATTATTATTGAATTATAAGGTAGATTGGTTATGTACTGGATAATAAGGGCATCTTTATACCTTATTCAATATCGATATTTATTGATTATCAAGAAAGTATGATTGTGTATTGTATTGTTATTTATTTAATTCAAATGATAAATATATTTGTATTAATAAGTTATGGTTGGGGGATAATATTACATATAACCTTGATACATTGATTGGTATTAGGAAACAAACATTACTAGATACTTTTTATATTCCTACAGAATTATTATGATGCAAGAGTATAAAACTTTGATTATATGTTTATAGTGTCTTAGAATAAGGTTTTAATTTCTAAGGATAATTACAATGAAAAGTCAAGTCCATGACAAGAGTATTATCAATGATTTATATTTTATTATTAATTATTTTCATTCATATTTATCCTAACCACACTAATTTAATGACATTTTAGTCATTGATATACTAAAACGTTACTATATTAAAGTCATTATCAAAATATATACATATATCCCATCCATTATGGAAAACAGAATCATTGTTTGTGAATTCATGTGAAATATTACCATAGTGGGCATTGAAATTAATTTTTTATCACACTTGTAAATACTAAATAATGACATTTTTCTTCTTCTGTATTGATAAAAGCGCAAAACCACTTCATAATCATTTATTAAATTTGGTTATGTTCATGTTAGGGATGGTTGAGACGCCTACTTGAACAATACTACAACATTATATCCTAAATAATTATGGGAATATAATTAATATAATCATATTATATAAATATATAAATAGTTATTTTTTAATTTTGGATATTTTATATTAATATATAATTCATCAATTAAGATAAAACCATTTGATATATAAGAATCATTGGAACATGCTTGTTATTGATTTCTTTTTCATGGATAAAAAATAAAAATCTCATGAAAGAGATTTTTTAAATCATCAATAATTATAAATCATTTATAAATGTAACTATAATGATCAGGTAATGATGAACATTGGAATAAGAAAGTGTACATACATCAGTATTATGAAACTATTATAGTGGGTCAAAACAATAAGCACTCGATATGAAAAATAGAAATAATTCTTACAGGGAATACCTATTTATGAAGAGTATCAGTGAAGATGAATATTAATAATTTTATACGTTAATTTATTAATATATTTGTGTTTTTATACAATATTTTAAAATATTCTTGTTGAAATCATTAAGGAGGTAAGATTTTCTATTTCAAATTCCTCTCTTGATACAATTGGTTTATTATAAAAAAAATTAATTTTATATGTTGTATATAAAACCTATTTGTGATATATTTCCATGAATTACGTTTTAATAATGTTATTTTATTTTAAATTTCAATCCCTCTCTTTGATGGTTTTCTAATTCAATGTTTTTTAAAGACGTAAGTGTTTTATATGTGTCAGTTATGATTTATGGAGACATAAAATATTTCATGCACAATGTTTTCTCAAAATGGTGTCTTCTATGTGTGTGTTTATATCATTATCATAATCCTATTATTTAATGAGATTTACTATTCAAATAATTTTTCCTTCAACATTTTTCTACTGATTCATTTGTCTCACCAATAGTGATAATTTTTTGTAAATCAATTTTCATTCATTAATCAAGATCATTATTGGAAATTATTTCATCTAATTTCAGTACATTATGCTATTTGATTGTATTATGAGGTATTATATCATTATTTTTGGGGATATAAATTCCTTCTAGATAGACCATTTAATAAATATTTCTCACTTCTTGAGCTATGATATTTTAAAACCATGCACCATATTTTTCTGGATAACATCTCATCATGTGATTATAGTATTAACTTAGTTGTATAATCATTACCCTATACAATAAAAACATCACACATTACATTATTTAGATTAGATGGTGTTAATGAAAAACTAATTATTCTTTTAACATGGGTAAAATTATCTATTTTTCAATGTGGATGATTATGGGAATGCTAATTATGTATCATTTAACCATCAACCTTTTTCCTCAAGAAGATTTATGTTAATATTATCCCTTTCCTTAACATGAGAAAATGTATTTTCATTCCAATATAGATGAATATTTTCATGATGTCTTTTTAGTTTTTTACCATCAACTATCTTTATTTTGATGAATTATGATCATGTTTTCTCTTTAATTGATATCGGTAAAACTAAAGAAATTACATATTTTTTATTATACATGTAGACAAGTTTTTATTCATTAAGAGGTTCTTCAGGGAATTGTATGAATGGTCTATATGAATCTTATATTGAATTCATGTGACTTAATCGAGTGGTGGGTGTGGCTCAAAATCATATATCCCATCATTTCACTGGCAGTTCTCCTAAGACATAATAAGTTATGTTTTGGTGTATGTCACTTCCCTTAAGAGGACAATGTCTTATTATAATGTCTTAGATGCAAATTTTTTATGTATAAAATTATTCATTCCATCAGTATCAGTTCAGTACTACTGAAATTAATTTTTTCATTTACATTCATGGATATATCAGGAACTAATTTTTAATTTTATTATTTATTTGTCTTTTTTACCTATTCTATCTATAATATTATTCCATTTTTAAGTTGGAATTTCTTCAGTTGTATGTTTACCCTACTAATAATTTTATGTCACCTATTCTTATATTTCCATTTCTCTTATTTATAAATAATATAGTACACGTAACGGGTTTATAAGGATATAAAATATGGAAAAATTAGTGGGATATGTTGGAGACTCATTATGGATTTAGTTGTTTCCTATAAATAAAAAATTATATATAATAAAAAAACAATGGGTTTTATATTTATTGTTTATTCCTAGTTCTATAAATATCTAAACTAAAAATGATACTTCTTATGTAAAAGATTCAATAATAATTTTTAATATTTTAATTAAGTATTGTTATATCTATGATTTTACAATTGGTATCTGAGAAATTATGTAATGTATGTGTTTATGGAACATAATTCTAGAGTACAGATATGGGGTGTTTTAGTTGGTATAAATGGGAATTATTAGATAAAATTAGAGATTGAGATTTTTTTTGAGGATTATTTAAGGGTTGATAAGTTATGTGTGATCATATTTACCAAGGTAAATGTAATCCTTTGGGATACTATATGATTTAATTTTTAGGTAATACAGAAAATTTTATTTGGGGATTAGGATATGAGGACTTTAGTGAATGTTCTAAGAATAATTATAACTACAGAATTAAATATTTATGTTTTAGTAAATTAATGATAATGTGGTTTGCTTAGTAATTACTTTCCTTTCTTCATACTAGCATGTGAATATGGTTCTAAAAAAGATATACCTATGTGTAATAAATCATGACATAGAATATTATATTTTAACTCAATTATGACCTATTGTATGACAAAGAGGCCTTTCTGTACAACTAGATGTACATGATAGTGGGATATTATTTGGTTAATTAAAATTATCCTTAAGAGCCATTAGGAGAGATTAGAATATTTGGGGCAGGATAACCAAGTATAAAAATGATAATGGATAACCAAGTATTAAATAAAGGTATTCATAGGATGATCCAAAAGTATCATTGGTTAAGAAAATTGATTCATAAGTAATGTCGTATTCATATATATGATTTCATATTAAAATTTTTCATTTTATCGTAAACATATTGGTTTTATTATTTTTTTGGCATATTTTCCTAAAAATGATGGTGGGAAAAGTACGTACCTAGAAACCACAACCTCTTATAACAAAATAAGATAGCATACTTAAATTTTTTTGAATCTTATTATTTTATTGTTATGATGGAAAAGGTGAGTTTCATTGTTTTACATAAGGTAGTGAGATTCATATTTTAATAATTTTGAATCTATTAAAAATTCTCAAAATTTTGTGATACACATTGATTATATTTCGGTATATTCCAAGACATTGAAGAATATATAAAGCATATAAATTTTTTTATTTAGTGATTTAAATTTATGGTATGTAAACACATATTAATTTATATTAATAACTTTTAAAAGTGCTTTTATGACAAAGATATATTTTGGGGAAACTAATAGAGACCCAAATATTGAGGTATGGATATGTATTAATTTTGATATAGAAATTATGTTTATATAATAATTGAAGTTTTGATTTTGAATAATTAAGTTATATTGTTTTTGGTGACATTGGTATTGATAATTTATTCTTGATATTTTGGGATATGTTCATCCCATTTTTGGGATTATTAAATATAGTGACAATTGTGTAAAATTATGAACTAGTGGTTAATACCATTTATGGGATCTTGATAGAGTTAATTTTAGAGGAATATATAATCTTTATATAATTTAATATCTTGGAGATTCAAATGGTTTTGGGAAAGGTATGTTATTGAGTGTATCTGATTAGGTTATATTAGTACATGGGTATATGGTTTTTGAATGATTATTGTTGTTTGAGGAAGGATAACTTGGTTTTTAGAGAATGTATTTCATTGATTATTTTATTTATAATATTTGAAAAAAATCTCATAGTAATGTGTGATATCTATTTTAAGGTTGTGGATATAAATTTTGAGAGAACACAAATAAAATAATCCTTGTTTTAACCAGGAATAAAAGTTGTTAAACTGAGAGTGATGTGTGTTTAATAGAGTCTAATACAAGTTGAGTTATAAGAACAATTGTAAGACATGATAGTGTTATAAGGTGTGTAATCTTGAGGTTAAATTTTCAAATGGATATTAATGATAAATCTCTTATAATTATCATTACTTGTGTTAAATCATTATGTTTTAGTAATAAATGAAGTAAAAAAGGAACCTAGGTAATAGTTGATGATATGGACAATGTGGAAACTATCCTAATTAATAATGTTACAAGATAAGGTTCATATTGTGAAATCTTTTAATTATTCCAAACCAAATATCAAGAATTATTATTAACAACATGAATGTAGTTTAAATACTAAACAAACCAATGAAACGAATAATGTATTATTGTAGAAATTCAGGCAGCCAAGATGATATGAGAAATAAGATTTGATTTCTTATATATCAAAAATGGGGGAAAACAAGGGGTAAATTCTATAAGTATGGAGATGAAGGTCATTATACTATTGACTGTATTAGAAATAGTGAATCTACAAATCGTAGTTAGTTTAATTGTAAGAGAATTGGGAATTATGTAGCTCAATGTCCTTATCCAAGGGCCTTTAAAGAAGATATTCACCAAAAACCCTAGAAACAATGAAAATAAAATGAAAATATAGTTATTGTGTAAAATTTGGAGTTTTAACTCTATATTTTCTAGTGTTCTACGAAATGTGTGTTTTCTCCAACTATATGGTATTGATTTATAAAACCCAATAGTGATATGATTACCATATAAATCATTTCCATGGTTTGTGGTAAGTTATTCTTTATGGATATATTCTTTCTTCCCATTGTATAATACTATGGGAAATTGTTAATGGGTAATCCCCCTTTCTACAGAGCTTATAATAAATTTTTCTATAGATAATTCTCACTACACAGCATAAATGCACCCATTATCATCTAGTAGTGTATGGATTATTAAGTGTTCCCTAGAGAAATTTCTAAGAGTCAAATTGTGAGGATAAAATTTATTTAAGGTGGGAGAATATAACACCCCAAGATAATAACATGTGATTTTATATAAATAATTCAATTTTGTTGATTTCTTTCTCCACACACAGCACTGACCATAAATAAAATTGTGATATATTTATATAAAATAAAAATGACTAAGTAGAACCTTGAAAACCTTACCATTGGATTAGAGTTAATGAATAATATTTTATACATTTTGAAATTTGTGTATAAATAAAAGAAATATTTCTTTTAAAATAAATTAAATTCAATTGGTTTACCAAAAATTACTAACAACGTCATTTTTTGTTTAGAAATGAAATTTTCTCACAAAAATATTTTTATTTGATATTTATTTCTATTTGAAAAAAATATATATTATTAATGATAATTTTTTTATATTAACAATGTTTTAACACTAATTTACTATTTAAATGAAATTATATAATAAATATAAATGTTAATATTTTCAAATTTAATTTTCCAAAAAATGGGTTTTCATTATATTTTAAGATTTCATTAAAAATTTAAATTTATAAATATTAAAATTTGAATTTTAAAATATCTGAATCTTTTTGGATTTATAATATCAATATTATCTTAAGATTATATTTCTTGTTTATTTAAGAAATTTTGATTTTTCCTTAAAAATACGGTGTCTGTGGAAGTTAAAAAATTTATTATTTTATCATTATGCATGAATATAAGAGTTGTTTAAAAAAAATTATATTTAATAAAATATGAATTTATGAACATAAAATATACATTTTAAAGTATTATTTTGACTTATAAATCCTTTTTACATAATATTTGGAACTAATTAATGTTTTACTTTAATAAAAAAATATTTCATATTTTTGTTAAAATTATATATTTTGAAGGTAGTTTCGTTTTTTGGATTTCCTTTATAGCCTCATAACCTTTTAAATTTTATTATAATAAATCATCCTGTGCCATAAAAATCACTATCCATGGTAATTTTATCTTATATGTAAATTTAAATCTTAAAAAACCATATTTTTATAATAATTGTTTTACACGATTAAGTGTATTTAGTTTAAAAAATATTTATTTCAATGTTAGAAATTTTTTTTAAAAAAATTATAAAAAAATACATCTTAAATATATAATTAGATAAAAGTTTCAATATTAATATTTATAATTAAAATTGATTACTAGTTGTGGAAATTAATTACCAAGGTAGACATAAATTACCATAATAGTCAAAAGTTAAAGAAAAAAATCATTAAAACACTAAAATATGGACTAAAAAGTAGTCTTTGAGGTGATATCCAAACAAAACTCACTATACCCACCACTGTTTTTGTTGGAACCAGGTTCTTCAAAGCATGATTTGGTGTATGGTTTGTGTTTGTTGTCAATCCTCAGTGGAAGTTCAGGGTGTGAACCAACAAAGCGATCATACCGTTCAGGAAGAAAACAGTAGTGAAGGTGGCGCTGTTTCCCAGTGTTTGCCAAATTTTTGGGCCTGAAAATCTGTAAATAAAGTAAAGTGTTTTTGGCAAAGATACTTGCGCGCTGAGCTCTTGGAGGATGAAAGACTTGCGCGCCATATGTTTTTGAGGATCAGAACATCACAATTTGGCTAAGGAAAGAAGGTCGCGCAAGTGTTGGTTGGGTCGCGCAAGTAACTTGCGCGACAGAGGATCTGGAGACAGGACTTGCGCGCCGTCGAGGGACTTGCGCGCCGCCGCGTAGGTGGTCCAGTTTGCCTATAAATACTGGACCACCCCTCCTCATTTGGGACGGAGTTCAAGGCCGAGAGATTGTTCGAGCTCTCGTCGCGCAGGTGGTTGAGTCGTGCAGGTGGTTGTTTTGTCGCGCAAGTAGAGCTTGTGCGCCGGTGTTTGGCTGTTCTCCCAAGGCAGTTTGGAAGAGAAAGGAAGTGGATCGCGCAAGTATTTAGTTCAAGAAGGCAGTGTCGCGCAGGTGCTTCAGTGACACTTGCGCGCCAGTTTAGTCTTGCGCGCCTGAGACTTGCGCGCCGCCGGGAGACTTGCGCGCCGGGCTTGAAAAGGAGACCTAGGCACTATTGAAGCACGCCTGCCTTGCTGGAGCTGCACGAAAGCCGAGAAACTACTCGGTTCATTCGAGGAAAAGTGATATTCTTCTTCTGGTGAGAATCGGACTTCCATAGAGCATCTACATTCAACAAAGGATGCACTCTTATGCAAATGAAGAAGAGACCTACACGTCTATAAACTGAGTGGGACTTCACCAACGGCAGTGAGCCAGGGGGAGTCAATGGGAGTGACCCGAGGGACGCAGTGAGTTATCCCTGAACTATTGTAAAGGCAGTGAGCCTGGGACAGAGTGTCTGTACCCGAACTTTTGTATCCGCAGCTAGTGAATCATAGTGGATTTAGGTACGACCGTCAACCTGTCGGCGTATGCTCCTTGGACGTAGCCCTTAGTGGTGAACCAAGTAAAAATGACTGTGTCTTCTGTGTGCATGTGAATGTTTTCATTTTGATCGTAATCATCATACAGGTTCAACAAGTTCCTACCAACGTGGGAACAAGATCCAACAAATTAAAAGAAAAAGTGGTCACCCTGATTTATCCCTCCCCTCTCAGGGTGTCCCGGGGTCCTTCAAGTGGTATCAGAGGGTAAAGGTTGCTGGCGTTGAATCTGACCTTCTTCGTCATGGAAAACGCGATCAATGTCAGGGGAGTCCCTCACTTCGATGGAAGCAATTTCCAGATCTGGAAGAACAGAATGAGATCTCATCTAAGATCTCTTGGAATGGAAGTTCTTTTTTCTACTGTGCAAGGAATACATGTCACTGATCCAACAAGTCTGGCTATGACTGAAACAGACAGGAAACTTCTTGATGTAGATGCCAAAGCACAGAATGCTCTCACTGCTGCCCTTTCTGATCAGATTTACCTGAAGGTGATGAATTTCACCTCAGCAAAATCTATGTGGGATAAACTTGAGAATATTTATGAAGGTGATAGCAAAGTGAAGGAGGCGAAACTACAAGTGCTACACAATCGGTTTGATGATCTGAAGATGCATCGAGACGAGAATGCAGACTCTTTCTTCAATCGAATTACTGAAGTGGTTGGAGCAATTCGGGGTCTAGGCGAAGAAATCAAAGACATTGATATTGTAAAGAAAATATTATGAAGACTTCCACCGCTGTATAATGCGAAGGTGTCAGCTCTTGAGGAAAGAGATCTTTCCAAACTTTCTCTAGATGACTTACTGAGCAGTTTGGTAGCATATGAAATGAGAGTCAAACCAGAAGATGCTACGACTCGGGTGAGCAAGGAAATGGCATTCAAGGCCATGGATAAATTGAAAATCTCAAAGGATAGTAGCGGTGATGATGACGAAGAGAAAGAAATTCTTTCTCTCATTGCAAAGAAGTTCCAGAAGGGGAAAGGGAAATTCAAAGGGAAGTTACCTCTCGCATGCTTCCGTTGTGGAAAAGTTGGGCATATTGCCTCTCAGTGCTTGAAGAATATCAATGATGATGACAGTGAAGATTAAAACTTCAAGAAGCCTCAAAGAAGGTTCTTCAAAAAGGGAGACTTCAAATCTGGTAAGAAAATGAAAAGGAAGAGTTTTGTCTGTGAAGAGGAAGAAGATGACAATGAATTCTGTGATGAAGAAGAACCAGAATTCAAAACTGGGAACCATGCTTCTATGATGGCCACTGTTGAAAAGTCAGAAGATACTGATGGTGAAAAACAACTGAGAACTTGTGTAGATCCGGAGGTGCAACTTAAGGATGCAGTTAGTAAGCTTAAGATTAAATGTAAGAGCTGCAATAAGTGGAAATCAATTGTAGAAGAATCAACTGAATATGTTGATCAACTTGAAGCTGAAATTGAACGACTGGAAGAATTTGTGAAGGTACAGTCTAAAATAATTGAAAGCAATGATGATGCAGTTGATCTGAAGGTGAGAATTGAAGAGCAAGCAAAGGTCATCAATGACCTCACATCCAGACTGGATGAAAAATCCAAGACTGTTGAGGGTCTTGAGGAGGAAGTAGTTACTCTGAGGAGTAAAATGGAGACAGAATCAGTTCCAAAAGAATTGAGGAAGAAAATACAGTTCGGAAGATTCTCAGATGCAGAATTACTTGCAAGAGCCAAGTGTGGTTCAGATGGGGTTGGAAAAGTCTTGAGTGATCAAAGACCTTCTTGCATGGGAAAGAGTGGAATTGGCTGTGAGGCGGAGTCATCAACTGCTGGAAGTGCAAAGATCCAAAAGAAAGATAAGATGAAAGTTGAACATGTTGAAATGTTACCTAGAGTGCTGAAAAAGGAACCCTCAATCCAAACTAAAAGGAGACCTGAAAATTATCCTCAAACTTTCAAAAATGGCAGACAGTCTTACTATTCTCCCAAGGAAGAAGCTATAAGGAAAAATTCAAGTGAGAAGACATTTCTTCTCATGAAGTGTCAGTTCTGTGGCTATCTGGGCCATACCATGTCCTATTGTGAAGAGGCAAGAAGCTATCTGAATGGAGAAGATATAGATGCTCAACAAAGGAGAACAATTTCATATCCTAATTCTTATAGAAGAAATAATTTCTATGGATATTGTTTTCTTTGTTCTAACTTTGGTCATAAGGCCATTAATTGCAGGCAGAGAAGGGACATTGACACCTCATACAGAAGTTCCAGACATGTCAAGTCTCGTCAGCAAGACGATGTTTCTCTTTCAAACAGGTTATCACCTCTTAAAGAAGACTTTGACTATGAAGAACCTGGGTTTGCGGAAGAGATAGTTGAAAGGCCATCAGTTCTATATACTCAATCTAATGTCTCATGGAAGGAAATGAGGAAGATTGAGAAATCAAACCTTGCAGAGGTAGCTCTCAAAGCTACAAAGAACAACAGTACCTGGATTCTAGATAGCGGTTTCTCATCTCATATGACAGGTTATGCCGGTCTACTAACAAATATCATAAAGAATGTTGATGGTACAGTAAGATTTGGTAATGATGGGGCTCTGAAAATCAAAGGGAGTGGAAGTACCAAATTAGATAATGGAGAATTAAAGAAGACTGAAGTCCTTTACGTAGATGGCCTACGTCATAATCTCCTTAGCGTGAGTCAACTCTGTGACTCAGGGCTTGTTGTTACTTTTAATCAGAAAGGCTGCACTATCAAGGGAAAAACTGGCAATTCTCTCATGAAGGGATGCAGAACAGAAGGAAACTTGTATCAGGTTGATAGTGAAGAGAATGTATGTTACATGACTGTTGAACAAGAAAACAATCTGTGGCATCAGAGATTGGGACACATCAATCAACAAGACATGGAGAAAATATCAAAATTGAGAATTGTCATGGACATTCCCAACCTGAAGCGTGAGCGTGAAAAATCCTGTGATGCTTGTATTCGTGGGAATTTGGTCTGCAGTTCATATCGGCCAAAGAAGAAAAAGGCATCTCACCTTCTTGATCTGATTCATACAGATGTTTGTGGTCCAATAAATGTTGCTGGAACTCATGGAGAAAGGTACTTTGTCCTTTTCATAGATGATTACAGTCGAATGGCATGTGTGATGGTCATTCACCGGAAACGACAGGTCCTTGACTGCATGAAAACATATCGGCGAATCGCCGAGAATGATACTGGACGAACAATCAAAGTGTTGCGATCTGACAATGGAGGAGAATACACGTCCATTGAATTTGAAAATTATCTGGAGAAGCATGGGATACAACATGAGGTAGCTGCTGTGAGAACTCCACAACAAAATGGAGTTGTTGAACGAAGGAATCGACAGGTGAACAACATGGCACGAACTATGCTGATTGAGAGTCATATTCCACGACATTATTGGAAAGAGGCTGTTCAAGCTGCAGTGTACATTCAGAATCGAACAGGACTTTATATGGGTGAGACGAAGACACCATATGAATTGTGGCATGGACGGAAGCCTTCTCTAAAATACTTTCGTGTTTTTGGAAGTAAGTGCTTCATCAGGAACAAAGAAGGAAATCAGGGGAAATATGGTGACAACGCAGATGAAGGAATCTTCCTCGGTTACTCAATGAACAGAAAAGCCTACAAATGTTTCAACAATCGTTTGGGAAGGATTGTGGAAAGCAATGATGTTAAGATAATTGAAGAGAAAACCACAAATGCTTCACGGACGTCATATGCTGATGTGATAGAAAGTCATGAAGAATGTGGACATGAAGAAACTACAAATGCAGAAATAGAGGAAGCTGTTCAAAACACTCATCAATCACATAATGATGTTGACTCAGAAGAAGAATCTGAAGAAGAAACTATGGCTGAAGAGAATACTACTGAACCTCGCAGGAGAAATCGAAGAGCTGAGATTGATCCATCCAACATAATTGGGGATAGGAGTGCACCCACACAAACCAGAAGGATGAGGAATACCACGCAATCTGCATTTCTATCAGTTGTAGAGCCATCCTCATTCGAAGAAGCTGCAAAAGATGAATCTTGGGTGAAAGCCATGAATGATGAATTAGATCAGATTGATAAGAATCAGACATGGGATCTTGTCCAGAGACCTGAAGGTCACAATGTGATTGGTACCAAATGGATTTTCAAAAATAATTTTGATGAGCATGGAAGTGTTATCAGAAACAAGGCACGACTGGTATGTAAAGGATACTCCCAGATTGAAGGTATTGATGTTGAAGAAACCTTTTCTCCAGTTGCTAGACTAGAATCAATCAGGATTTTCCTTGCCATGGCACTCCAAAGAGGATATAAAGTATATCAAATGGATGTTAAGACAGCATTCTTGAATGGTGTACTCGAAGAAGAAGTCTACATTGAACAACCGGTGGGGTTTGTCTTGGGTACCGATGAAACAAAGGTCTGCAAACTAAAGAAAGCTCTATATGGTTTGAAGTAGGCACCACGGGCATGGTACTCACGGCTAGATTCATATCTCAAGAAGTTGGAATTCAAAAGAGGAGGAGTTGATCACAATCTCTATGTGAATAATTCTCCAAAAGATCAGTTCATGGTTCTTGTCTACGTTGATGATATCATTTTTGGTGGCAGCAGGCAGAAATCAGTGGATGAATTTGCCAACCACATGAAATCAGAATTTGAAATGTCTATGATTGGGGAGCTCACATATTTCTTGGGGTTGCAAGTAATTCAAAAGGAGGAATACACTTTCATTTCTCAGGAAAAATATGCAAGAGAGTTGCTGAAGAAGTTCAATATGCAAGACTCCAAACCAATGTCAACTCTGATTCCTGTTGGAACTAAACTTGGAAAGCATGAGGATGGGAACTCTGTTGATCCCACCATGTACAGGAGGATCATTGGAAGACTACTGTATCTGACAGCGACAAGGCCAGATATTGTCTTTGCAACATGCCTTGCGGCCCGCTTTCAGAGTAATCCAAAGGAGGAACATATGTCAGCAGTAAAAAGAATCATGAGGTATATTCAAGGCACACATAACTTCGGGTTATTTTTTGCTGCAGGCAGGGACAGTGAATTATCAGCGTTTTCTGATGCTGACTGGGCTGGGGATGTAGTAGACAGAAAGTCCACTAGTGGTGGAGCTTTCTATATTGGGCATAAATGTGTTGGTTGGTTGAGCAAGAAGAAAGAAAGTACTTCTCTTAGTACTGCTGAAGCTGAATATATCTCCACCACAAAAGCATGCACTCAACTTCTTTGGATGAAGCAGCAGCTAACAGATATTGGTGATAAGGTGCAGCAACCAATGGTGATTTATTGTGATAAAAAAAGTGCAATTGATCTTACGAAGAATCCGGTTCAGCATTCTCGTACAAAACATATTGAAATACGGTATCATTTTATCGAAGAAAAGGTTGAACAAGGCGTGATTAAAATGGATCATGTTGGAACTAATGAGCAAGTGGCTGATATCCTAACCAATCCATTGTCCGCGGCTGTGTTCGAGAAGCATCGGTTGAACCTCGGTGTTCGACCACCTCCTACTGCATAAGGAGGCTCCGGAAGTCCCCTCTCCCCGTTTGTTTTAACTGTTTTTATCTGTTTATGGCTGTGATGCAGGTTTATGGGGGAGATACTATCCAGGGGGAGTATGGCTTGAGCTGAACGTTGAACAAACTTTTCGGTCTTTGGTTTTATTGTCAATGGGGGAGAAAGGAATAAATTCAAGGCAAGAATTTCTTCTGTGATGAGAAGTGTAAGCTTGTGATGAGAAGTTTAATAAAGATAACATCGGGATGGAGAATTTCGTGTACGATTTCAACACACTAAGACCCAATTCAAGCTTTCTCTCTTGTTTTCTACACCGAGCATTGCTCACGTAGACTTAGAGTGTTAGCAGAGTTGATTCTTGCATTTTGGATTTGCTCATGGTTGAAGATCTATTGAATTTATTCTGATTGCCAACAAACCCAAAGGGGGAGATTGTTGGAACCAGGTTCTTCAAAGCATGATTTGGTGTATGGTTTGTGTTTGTTGTCAATCCTCAGTGGAAGTTCAGGGTGTGAACCAACAAAGCGATCATACCGTTCAGGAAGAAAACAGTAGTGAAGGTGGCGCTATTTCCCAGTGTTTGCCAAATTTTTGGGCCTGAAAATCCGTAAATAAAGTAAAGTGTTTTTGGCAAAGATACTTGCGCGCTGAGCTCTTGGAGGATGAAAGACTTGCGCGCCATATGTTTTTGAGGATCAGAACATCACAATTTGGCTAAGGAAAGAAGGTCGCGCAAGTGTTGGTTGGGTCGCGCAAGTAACTTGCGCGACAGAGGATCTGGAGACAGGACTTGCGCGCCGTCGAGGGACTTGTGCGCCGCTGCGTAGGGGGTCCAGTTTGCCTATAAATACTGGACCACCCCTCCTCATTTGGGACGGATTTCAAGGCCGAGAGATTGTTCGAGATCTCGTCACGTAGGTGGTTGAGTCGCGCAGGTGGTTGTTTTGTCGCGCAAGTAGAGCTTGCGCGCCGGTGTTTGGCTGTTCTCCCAAGGCAGTTTGGAAGAGAAAGGAAGTGGATCGCGCAAGTATTTAGTTCAAGAAGGCAGTGTCGCGCAGGTGCTTCAGTGACACTTGCGCGCCAGTTTAGTCTTGCGCGCCTGAGACTTGCGCGACGCCGGGAGACTTGCGCGCCGGGCTTGAAAAGGAGACCTAGACACTATTGAAGCACGCCTGCCTTGCTGGAGCTGCACGAAAGCCGAGAAACTACTCGGTTCATTAGAGGAAAAGTGATATTCTTCTTCTGGTGAGAATCGGACTTCCATAGAGCATCTACATTCAACAAAGGATGCACTCTTATGCAAATGAAGAAGAGACCTACACGTCTATAAACTGAGTGGGACTTCACCAACGGCAGAGAGTCAGGGGGAGTCAACGGGAGTGACCCGAGGGACACAGTGAGTTATCCCTGAACTATTGTAAAGGCTGTGAGCCTGGGACAGAGTGTCTGTACCCGAACTTTTGTATCCGCAGCTAGTGAATCATAGTGGATTTAGGTACGACCGGCAACCTGTCGGCGTATGCTCCTTGGACGTAGCCCTTAGTGGTGAACCAAGTAAAAATGACTGTGTCTTCTGTGTGCATGTGAATGTTTTCATTTTGATCGTAATCATCATACAGGTTCAACAAGTTCCTACCAACGTGGGAACAAGATCCAAAAAATTAAAAGAAAAAGTGGTCACCCTGATTCACCCCTCCCCTCTCAGGGTGTCCCGGGGTCCTTCAGTTTTCCATTTTTTGTCTGTTTATACATGCATAGAAACAATATATTATTGAAAATGTAAGGGTAACTCCCAAAACTAACCATCTCCTAACTTATAAAAGTGTAACATCTCTACCGCATTAAGACCCACCTTCCATTAGAATTTATCCGTGAAATTATACCATTTTTCTCCTCCTATAACCCTATACTATTTTTAAAATCATATTTTCACCATTAGTCAGCATAATTGTTTTATTTATATGTAGAATTACAAGGAAAATTCAAGTCCCTGACTGGAGTATTATCATATAGTTAGATTTTATATTAATTAAAATTTATTCATCCCACAAAAATTTTGTAATATTTTATCATTTATATAATTTAATGTCACAATATTTAGTGTAATATCATTATCTATTAATCTATCCCATCCATTTCAAAAAATTAAATCGTCCACTAGGCGCAATTGCAGACAACCGACACCACGATCAATAGAATTCATTTTTAAACACCACCCATCCATGATAGATCCTAGAAAGGATTTAATGTAGGATTATGAATTATATATTATCATTAGGGTTCTAATATGAAAAATTGGATTACCTATTAATGATATTATTGACCAATGATCATCATTAATTTATCCATTTAAAATAAACTTACTATAAGGATACTATATTATTCCAATTGTGTAATATTTCCAAATCCATTACATATTCTTATAAATCTATAAAATTATTATATATATCACTAATAAACCCTATAAACATAATTATTATTCTAATATAATGATACTACTACAAAACCACTTCATAATCATTCATTAAATTAGTTTACGGTCATGATTGGGTTGATTTAACTGTAACACCCCAAGCTTTTATGGTATGCTTCCCTTTGAATAATACAGTAGCATGTGTTGTACGCAACATTGAGTTCTAACACACACACCACAACCAATCAAACTAGCCGTTATGAATAGTAATACCCACTTTTTGAAATTTTATAAATTTTATCCCTTAAAATTCACTTCATTTTTGGATTCATAATATCTAAATTAACCTAGGGTAAATTTTGGAACTTTTCGGATAACATTTATATTTTGATGAATAGTGAAAATTACTAAATTTTAATTAAAACAACATTTTTAATCGAAATAATTAATAGTGATAAATTATGAATTTGAGTGGTTTTAAAGTATATTTAGAATATTTTTTTACCATTTAATATAATTTTGTTCATTGGACATAATTGCACAATTAATCCAGACATGAACAAGTGTCAATCTTTTGATAGTTATTATCTCTTAAAAACATGTTTATTGTTTTAACAACGAGAATTATTTTTAAATTAATTTCTTCCCCTTCTGTGTTTTGAATTTCAAAAAATGGATTCCATATTTCGAATCAAGAAGTCCAAATTTTGTAAATAGGTAACTTGAATTTTTAGACATTTTGAATAATTACTTAGGTAAAAATTTTATTTACCGTGGTTAAAGGGTAAATATAGTAAATAAGGGTAAACAAATAATATTATAATAATTATAAATTATCCTAAAACGTGTCCTAACCTTATTTGTTGATACATGTCCGACCAGGGGCATCATTGGGTCGATTTTGGGACCCCATGGAGCAACTTGTAAGTGATAATGACACATTATATTAATTAAGTTAAAATAAATACAAAAATGACAAAAGTATATATGTTTTAGAAAAAAAAATTTTTCATAGGGTTATATATGTTGGATTTTGAACTATAAATATTAATTATAATGTTAAAACGATTTACTACATAATGGTATTTTATTTATAATTTTTAGAAAATTAATAATTAATATTATTTATGACACAATAATGATGTAGTATTTTCTTTATTAATGAAATAATAAAATAATTGGTATTATAAATGTTGAAATTAATATAATTTGAAACTTTTGATGACATCCATGACTTTTATTGCTTAATATGACATTATAGGATTGCTTAAATTAATTTGGTTCGAGTTAATAATGTTTTTATGACTTTAATAAAAATCATTTATTGAATAGTGTCAAAATTGACATAAAAGAGTTTTAAAAACAAATATTATATTATTAATTTATATTAAATTCCTAAAAATATAAGTTTCGGACAAGTGACTTATATAATGATATCTGTGTCATTAATGAACCACTTGGGGGTCTCTTGGAAGTATATAGTAAGTTTATTAACTATAAAATAAAAAAAAATACAAAGTGACATGGTAAGTGTCAAACTAATTAACTAAGAGTTAAAACTAAAAGATGAGGTTAATATAGTGACCCAAAACTGTCTAAAACTGATTGGTTGAGTGGTTTTTGACCCCTTACACCTTAAAATTTAAATAATACACTTTGGATCCATTATAAATCGAGTATTAATTTATTATAAAATAATATTTCAAGCTTTTCCAAAGGTGTCTCTTACCCCTCTTATAAAAGGGCACTCCCCCTTCTCACTAATTCACACTTTCAAAGCTTTTTGGTTCGGCCAAAACCTACCCAAATACTCTCTCAACATCCCTCACTATGACTTATAGGCTTTAGTTTGATCATAAAGCCATCTTATGGATCTCTTTTGATCCAATCAAAAGGAAGAACCCGAAGAAGAGGTAATGTTTTCACCACCCTTTTTCAAATTCCTTTCTTCTTCAACTTATTCTTTCTTTGTTATTCCCATTATAAAATAATTACTCTAGTATATTATATATATTGTGATGTTATTATTAATATGGTACAACCATATTCAGTATTCTATCCATCCTTTGAATGACATGGCACCATACGTGTGTACGTACGACTTACTGTCTCCACGTCGTGGTGTAATTGTCATTCAACAAATTATTATTTGGATGGGTATAATAATGATGTGTAATTCATGTAAATAATAAATATAACATGATAATGATTCTGTATATATGATATAACATCCAATTATATATTATTTTAATATCAAAAGAATGATATTGTCGCTCATGCGTACGTACAGACTACCGTCTCCATAAACGTGATAGGATTCATTCCCCATCGTATCCATTCAAGAATAACTCTAATTTATTGATTAAAAATAATGTTTAAGGACTTGATATCATTCTGGATATGAATAATATACAACCTATCCATGACAAACATGACTTATGTAACAAAACATATAAAATAAAAAGAGTAAGTTAACACCCGAAACAATGATAATACTAAGATATTATTAACAAATCAATGTTAAAATATCATATATGATATCATAATTATGTATATGTTTCTTGTATAATTTAATAAAATTATTTTAACTATTATACAGGAGGTTATTATACCATCGACTAAGGAAAAGTACAAGGTAAGGATTTATTTCACAATCTCTTCATTATCTGAGGTTGTTTATACGTAATTATCTCCTGGGACCTCTTTATCATCCACATCCATGTTTCTTAAAAATGTACTTCAAATAATTCTTACTACTTTAAAGACTACGGGATAAATTCATTTATACCTTTTTTAGACTTTTTATAAGATGTTTATAAAGGAATATTTCCGTCATTTTCCAAACAAGGTCCTTTTTATCCTTTCCGACAGAATTATGGTAAGAATGTTTTTTTAACTTATATGGTGGGCGTGGCTCTTTTCCGCCATTATAAAATCATCAATGCTTCCCTTAAAAGCTTCTATGAATATTTTCAAAGTAAAATTTTTATTTTATAATTATGTGATTTTAAATGATTTCAAAAAAAAAGAGATATTTCTCTCAAATAGTTTTGATTTCATCAATGTCAACATCCTTTGATGGATTTTAAGCTTATTTGAAGTTTATTTATTATGATACAAATCATATATATTGTATTGAAGGTTTTGTGATATGTTTTACTGTGGATGTGTTATTTTTATACCATTCATGGTTTATGGAGATAGTATTGACATTTCATATTCTAGTTTTAATACGAAGGTTTATGTTATGTTTAAACCTGTTCATATGAGGAATGCATTGGACTTAATAAGTGACGGGTGGAGCCCGCTATAGCTCCTCGATGCATTAGTAGGTCTCATGAGACAAAAATAGTGTCTTGTAATAAGGCCTTGACAAAATATAATTTGTAGTCTTGGCACGAGGCCTTGGCTATGTGGTTATGATAGTGTGTCATTATGCATTCCATCATTATGAAAGTGGTTAATTGATATTTAATGTGATTATTAGACTAGTAGAATATCCATGTGAATAAGTAAATGGAATTATTTCATTTTATTTTTTCCATATTATGTTGAAGTTCAAGTTTAAATGGATTTTGTTTTAGTTATAAATTTCCTTAAATGTTTATGCTTATTTATAAATGTTTATGCTATATTGTTATCCTTACTGGGCATTTGAGCTCACCCCTTTATATGTTTTATTTTTCTGAGGATGTGAAGAAGTATTTTATGAATGAACTGCAGGGATAGTATAAGGGGATATGATTGTGGAGAAAAGATGTTGTTGTAGTTTTCAATTTATGAAGTAATGTAAACTTTATGAATGTATCTAGTGTTTCCAAGACTACTAAACTAATCGGTCGTTCGAGACTTGATATTTCTTGGGATCATGACTATGTTATGTAATTATGCACCAACTTTGGGTAACTAGGGTCGGGGCATTACAGTTGGTATCAGAGGAAGTTTAGTACAATCCTTGGAAGCTAGATTTAGATAAACTCTGATTAGAGCACATAGATTTAAGATGGACATTGAGGATTAGTATAGAAGAACTTCCTATAATTTTGGTATTGTAGAGATTTTGTGAGTTTTTTTAGAAATACATCCCTATCTGGATACGAGCAGGTAGAGGCGGCTCTGGAACAGATGTACCTAGGGGTAAAACCTGAAAACACTGCTTTGAGCTAGACTCGAACGGGAACTGGTGCACGAAAACAAGCCTTGATGCACTCTTTTTTACGACACTCCCGGGGGATATGCTTAGGATAACTCTCATTTTATTTAAAAATCATTATGAAGGGTTTATGAGTATATACGTCCTCAAATAAAACATTTTTATTATTATGGATTATATCCATAAATAGTTAAATTTATGTTAAGTGTTTTATAAGTATGGAATTATGTATTCTGATTCATAAACTGATCTAGTTTGTGCCATTGTTTAGAAATGGTGCCTACTGGGAGAAATGGAAGCCGCATCAATGCATGCACTCCATGTAGGGATTTCCCTCCTGGTCAAGATAATTATAGTGGAGTTGGTGATGCAACCGGTGATGATCAACTAATCACCATACTGGGACAACTCACCCAGGTTATGAATAATAACCTTACCCATATGGGGCACCCTGATCAACAACATGGATGATCAATGTTAGATCACTTCATGAGGAAGAAACCACCAACATTCAATGGGAGTAAAAATCCATTAGTAGCTGAGAAATTGATAAGTTCCCTAGGGAAAATATTTCAAGCATTGGGGAGTAGTGAAAGGGAAAAAGTTATCATGGCAGTTTACTGCCTCACTGGACATGCTGATCAATGATGGTCATTGATTCAAAACACGAAGGAAGATGATGATGTATAAAATATGGAATGGAGGGAGTTCAAATATCAGTTTTTAGAAAAATTCTTTCCTCGTGACCATCAAGCAGATATGGAAAGACAATTTCTAAGTCTGAGACAAAAGGAGGATGAGAATGTCACAAAGTATGAGGCTAACTTTACAAGGATATCAAGGTATACTGGAGATTATATATGTAACCCAAGAAGTAAGATTGATCATTTCATTGATGGGTTAAACCCATTTCTCAATCGAGAATTAGTCTCACAATCCTTATCATCGTACAAAGTCATTGTCTCATGTTCTATCAAGACAGAAAAAGAATTCTCTAAGTCTGATGACTTTAAAGCAAAGCAAGAGAAGAAGAGATCTACTGATCAATCTGGGAATGGAAATAAGGGGAAGAAGGGAAATGTTTAATATCTATCCTACAGTAAATGTGGGAAGAAACACCCTGGTACTTGCTTAAAAGGAATGGGAGTCTATTACAAGTGTGGTGAAAAAGGCCACCAAGCTCATGATTTCAAGGGGAAGAAGGAAGCTACTGATGTCCAATGATACAATTGCAGGTAGATGGGACATTATGCAAATGAATGTCCTAAGCGTCAATGGAACTTACCTTAGAAAAGGCCAAGGGATCAAGGCCACGATTTTGCTATCACTACTATTGAGGTAGAAGCTCCGAAAGATGTGGTGGCAGGTAATTTAATGGTTTCCTCATGTTTGGAAAGTGAATTATTTTATTCTAGATCATCACATTGTTTCATATCTTCCCAATTTTCTAAGAAAATTAGATATTTCCAATTTGATTTAACAAGGGGGTTGTCAGTTAAAACTCCTAAGGGAAGTATCATTGCAACAATGTTTTGTGAACCAGTCCCCATTAGAGCACATAAATGTTCTTTATCTACTGATATCATCGTCATACCTATGATTGAGTTTGATATAATCCTTTGTATGGATTCTCTTTAGGACCATGATGTGAAGATTTATTGTAAGAAGAAGGAGGTTATGATTTTTGATGATGATGATAAGGAAAACCTTATATTTAGAGAAAAATCACCACCACCTAATTCTTATCTAGATCCACCCCCAGTAGCTCAACTAAATTCAATTATTGGGGAGGAAGAGAATGAAATGACTTTGGGTGAGGAAAGGAATTTTCAAATATAGAACGTACCTATTGTGAAAGAATATGTAGATGTGTTTTCGGAAGATTTACCTGGACATCCTCCAGAACGAGAAGTTGAGTTTTCCATTGATTAAATTCCTAGATCAAGGCCTATATCGAACACCCCTTATAGAATGACCAATATGGAATTAGTTGAACTAGATAAACAACTAGAGGAATTGAGTAATAAGGGATTTATTTTCCCTAGTGTTTCTCTATGGTGAGCCCCTGTTCTTTTTGTTAAAAAGAATGATGGATCTATGAGGTTATGCATCGACTACAGGGAGATAAATGCTATAACAATAAAGAAGAAGTATCCCCTACCTCGAATTGATGATTTATTTGACCAACTGCATGGTGCTCAATAATTTTCAAAGATTGAACTTCGATCTGGATACCATTAGTTGTGTGTGAAGAAGGAAGACATTCTGAAGACAGTATTTCGAACAAGGTACGGGCATTATGAGTTTACAGTAATGCCTTTTGGGCTGACTAATGCACCCTCTGTATTCATGGATCTAATGAATAGTGTTTTAAAGGAATATATCGATGATTTTGTGGTGGTATTTATTGATGATATCTTGGTATACTCCAAAAGCTATGAAGATCATGAAAATCACTTGCGCATTATCTTGAAGACTCTGAGAAGACATGAAGTATAATGGAAGTTTATCAAGTGTGAATTGTAGCTTTAGGAGACTTCTTTTCTTGGCCATATTGTCTCTAAATATGGAATCTCTTTTGATCCTTACAAGACCAAGGCAATCCAAGAATCTCTAGCACTTAAAAGTGTAATCGAGGTACACAGTTTTATTGGTTTAGCAGTTTATTATTGACTTTTCATCCAGAATTTTGCCTAGTTGGCTAACCCATTAACAAAGCTCACAGGTAAAGTGGTTAAATTTGATTGGACAAAAGAGTGTGATGAATGTTTTGAAGAACTGAAGAGAAGATTAGTCAATGCTCTTATATTGACTCTACCATTGGGGAATGATTCTTTCATTATTTATAGTGATGCATTGAAGAAAGGACTTTGTTGTGTCCTTATACAGAATGATAGGGTTATTGCCTATGCATCACGATAGTTAAAAATTCATGAGAAAAATTATCCTAGTCATGATCTCAAGTTAGCAGTTATGATCTTTTCATTGAAGATATGGAGGCAGTACCTCTGTAGTGAAAAATGTGAGATTTATACTAATCATATTAGTTTGAAGTATATTTTCTCACAAAAAGAACTCAACATGAGGCAACGGAAATGACTTCAACTACTCGAGGATTTTGATTGCACGATACACTACCACTCGGGGAAGGAAAATAAGGTGGCAGATGCTTTGAGCAGAAAATATCATGGAGTTTTGAACATGATGAGAATTGAAAGGGATCCTATTTTCATTGATCTAGTGAAGATGGATATGGGAATTACCACGGAAGGTGAAACATCAATACTTTTTCAAATGGATTTCAAACCGTCATTACTAGAAAGGATAAAGAGTTATCAGACCGGTGATGAAGAGTTTCAAAAGAAGATTAATGCTGTGAATGATGGGAGATTGAATGAAATTGGGTATGAAGATAGAATTTTGAAATTGGGGAAGAGACTTTGTGGTCCCAATATAGCAGATCTAAAAAGGGAATTGTTAGACGATGCTCATAGTTCCTATTTCTCTATTCCCCCTGGGAGCACCAAAATGTATAGAGACTTGAAAGAACATTTTTGGTGGGACAACATGAAGAGGGAGATTGCTAATTTTGTGTCAAGATGTATAGTTTTTCAACAAGGGAAATATGGAAGGCAACAACCTGGAGGAGTCATGCTACCGCTTCCCATACCGGAGTGGAAATGGGACAATATTACGGTGGACTTTGTCATGGGACTAACAAAGACTCCTAGAAGGAATGATGCAATATGGGTTATTGTTGATTGTCTTACCAAGTCAGCACATTTTCTTTCTATAAGGGAAGATTTACCACTTGAAAGTCTAGCAAGGCTATATATTAATGAAGTGGTGAGACTTCATGGAGTACCCCTATCGATTGTTTCAGATCATGATCCCCATTTTACTTCAATATTCTGGAAGATTCTTAAAAAATCATTGGATACTGAACTTCATTTGAGCACTGCTTACCACCCTCAAATAGATGGACAATCAGAACAGACTATTCAAACCTTAGAAGACATGTTGAGATCATTCTCACTTGACTTTCAGGGTATGTGGGATCAATATTTACCTATGGTGGAATTTTACTATAATAATAGTTTCCATTCAAGTATCCATATGGCACTATATGAAGTGTTATACAGAAAGAGATGTCACACACAAACCTATTGCGATGACATTGGTGAAAGAAAACTTCTAGGCCCAGAACTGGTGGAGGAAACGATGGAAGAGATGAAGGTAATCCAAAACAACATCAAATCTTCTCAATGTAAGAAGAAGATCTATGCTGACAACCGAAGAAAGGATTTGGAATTTTAGGTGGGAGATCATGTTTTCATGAAGGTATCTCTATGGAAGGGAGTTATAAGTTTTGGAAAGAAAGGTAAATTGAGTCCCAGGTACATCGGACCTTTCAAAATTCTAGAACGAATTGGGGCTGTAGCTTACCGTTTGGCAATGACACCAAGTCTCTCCAAAGTTCTCAATGTGTTCCACGTATCACTGTTGAAGAAATACTTGTCTGACCCAACGAATGTACTCACTGATGAGGAATTAGAATAGAAACCTCGTTTGTCTTATTGAGAAGAGCCAGTTAGGATTCTTGATACGAGAGAATAAGTACTGATAAACCGGATGACTCGTCTAGTAAAAGTTTTATGGAGAAATCATAAGATGGAAGAGGCAACGTGGGAACCCGAGGAACTTATGATGAAGAACCACCCGAGTCTTTTTATATGGTAGTATTCTAGAAATTTCGAGGAATAAATTATTTGAAGGATGGGATAATGTAACACCCCAAGCTTCCACAATACGCTTCCCTTATAATAATACAGTAGTGTGTGTTGTACGCAACTTCGAGTTCTAACAGACACACCACAACCAATCATACTAGCTGTTATGAATAGTAATACCCACTTTTTGAAATTTTATAAATTATATCTCTCAAAATTGACTTCATTTTTGGAATCTTAATATCGAAATTATCCTAGGGAAAATTTTTTGAACTTTTCGGATAACATTTATATTTTGATGAATAGTGAAAATTACTAAATTTTAATTAAATAAAACATTTTGAGGTGAAATAATTAGTAGTGATAAATTATGAATTTGAGTGGTTTTAATGTATATTTAGAATATATTTTTACCATTTAATACAATTTTGTTCATTGGACATAATTTCACAATTAAACAGGACTTGAACAAGTGTCAATCTTTTGATACTTATTATCTCTTAAAAACACGCTTTTTTGTTTTAACAATGATAATTAATTTTAAATTAATTTCTGCCACTTCTATGTATTGAATTTGGAAAAATGGATTCTGTATTTGGAATCAGGATTTCAAAATTTTGTAAATAGGTAACTTTTATTTTTATACATTTTGAATAATTACCTAGGTAAAAATTTTATTTACCATGGTTAAAGTGTAAATCCGGTAAATAAGGGTAAACAAATAATATAATAATAATAATAAATTACCCTAAATCGTTTCCTAACTATATTGGTTGATACATGTCCTACCATGACCGTCTTTGGGTCGATTTTTGGACCCCATGGAGCCACTTGTAAGTGATAATGGCACTTTATATTAATTAAGTTAAAATAAATACAAAAATGACATAAGAATATATCTTTTAGAAAAACAATTTTTACATAGGGTTATATATGGTGGAATTTGGACTATAAATATTAATTATAAAGATAAAACTATTTTTTAAACAATGGTATTTTATTTATAATTTTTAGAAATTTAATAATTAATATTATTTATGACACAATAATGATGCAGTGTTTTCCTTATTAATGAAAGAATCAAATAATTGGTATTATAAATGTTAAAATTAATATAATTTGATGGTTTTGATGACATCCATGACTTTTATTGCTTAATATGACATTATAGTATTTCTTAATGGAATTTGGTTCGAATTAATAACGTTTTTAAGACTTTAAAAAAAATAATTATTGAATTGTTTCAAAATTGACATAAAAATGTTTTTAAAACAAATATTTTATTATTAATTTAAATTCAAATCCTAAAAATCTAAGGTTCAGCCAAGAGACTTAAATCATGATAGGTGTATCATTAATGGACCACTTGGGAGTCTCTTAGAGGTATATAGTAACTTTATTAACTATAAAATATAAATATATAAAGTGACATGGTAAGTGTTAGACTAATTAACTAAGAGTTAAAACTAAATGATGAGGTTAATATAGTGTCCAAAACTTGTCTAAAACCTATTGGTAGAGTGGTTTTCAACCCATCCCCACCTTAACCTTTAAATAGTCCTATTTTTAGCCATTAGAAACTGAATATTAATTTATTATTAAATAATATTTCTAGCTTTTCCATAGGTGCCCCTTACCCCTCTTATAAAAGGGCACTCCCCCTTCTCACTAATTCACACTTTCAAAGCCTTTTGGTTCGGCCAACCCCTGGCCAAATACTCTCTAAACTTCCCTCAATACAACCTAGAGGCCTTAGTTTTATCAGAAAGCCATCCTATAGATCCCTTTTGATCAAATCAAAAGGAAGAACCCGAAGAAGAGGTAATGTTTTCACCACCCTTTTTCAAGTTCCTTTCTTCTTCAACTTCTTCATTATTTTTTATTCCCATTATAAAATAATAACTCCAATATCTTATATATACTATGATGTGATTATAAATATGGTACAAGAATATTCAGTATTCTATCCATCCTTTGAATGACATGTCACCATACGTGCGTATGTACGACTTACCGTCTCCACGTCGTGGTGTAATTGTAATTCAACAAATTATAATTTGGATGGGTATAATAATGATTGGTAATTCATGTAAATAACAAATATAACATGATAATGATTCTATATATATGATATAACCTCCAATTATATATTATTTTAATATCAAAATAATGATATTGTCGCACGTGGGTACTTACGGACTACCGTCTCCACGAACGTGATAAGATTCATTCCCCATCGTATCCATTCAAGACTAATTCTCATTTAATGATTAAAAATAATTTTTAGGGACTTGATATGATTCTGGATATGAATAATATACAACCTATCCCTGAAAAACACAACTTATGTAACAAAAAATATAAAATAATATGAGTAAGTTAACACCCGAAACAATGATAATACTAAGATATTATTAACAAATCAATGTTAAAAGATCATATATGATATCATAATTATCTATATGGTTCTTATATAATTTAATTACAGTGTTTTAACTATTATAGAGGAGTTTATCATACCATCGACTAAGGAAAAGTACAAGGTAAGGATTTATTTCACAATCTCTTCATTATCCGATTATGTGTATACGTAATTATCTTATGGGACCACTTTATCATCCACATCCATGTTTCTTAAAAATGTACTTCAAATAATTATTAATACTTTAAAGACTATGGGATAAAGTCATTTATACCCTTATCTAAATTTTTATAAGATGTTTATAAAGGAATCTTTCCGCCGTTTTCCAAACAAGGTCCTTTTTAACCTTTTCAACAGAATTAAGGTAAGAATGTTTTTTTAACTTATACGGTGGGTGAAACTATTTTCTACAATTATAAAATCTTCAAAGATTACCTTACAAGCTTCTAAGAATATTTTCAATGTAAAATTTAAATTTTATAATTATGTGACGTTTAAATGATTTCAAAAAAAGATATATTTCTCTCTAGTAGTTTTGATTTCACCTATGTCAACATCCTTGGATGGATTTTAAGCTAATTTGAAGTTTATTTATGATGATACAAGTCTTCCATATTTTATTGAAGGTTTTGTAATATGTTTGATTATGGATGTGTTATTTTTATACCATTCATGGTTTATGCATAAAGTATTGACATTTTGTATGCAAGTTTTACTAAAGATGTTTATGTTATGTTTAAACCTGTTCATATGAAAAATTCATTGGACTTAATAAGTGACGGGTGGAACCCGCTATAGCTCCTAGATTCATCGGTAGGTCTAATGGGACAAAATAGTGTCTTGGCACAAGGCCATGACAAAATATTATTTGTAGTCTTGGCATGAGGCTTGGCTATGTGGTTATGATAGTCTGGCATGATGCATTCCATCATTATGAAAGTGGTTATTTGATATTTCATTTGATTATTCGACTAGTAGAATATCCATGTGAATAATTAAATGGAATTATTTCATTTTATATTTTCCACATTATGTTGATGTTCATGTTTAAAGGTCTTTTGTTTTAGTTATACATTTCCTTAAATGTTTATGATTATTTATAAAAGTTCCCGCTATATTGTTATCCTTACTGGGAATTTGATATAAGGCCCCAGCCTTAAACCTTACATAATCTTGAGTTATCACAAGATTACATGTTGACGATCTTTTCGGGTTTAGAGTTTTAGAGAATTAGATCATAAAACTTGAATTACATTCCACATTTAAACAAAGTGGTTACAATAAAAGATAGTATTCTTTTTCCCATCAACGGAAACATATTGAAAATAAAACATGGATTGTTTCTTGACACTTCCTTGACACTATCATCTTATCATGTACCTTTCCCGTGACCTGTGAAAAACATTTCAAAACCATGGGATGAGCATAAAAACTCAGTATGGGTTATAAAAAAACATGGAAAGAAACATGAGTTCATATATACATAAGAATGAAATCATAATTTACCCATAAAACAAAGGAACATTAACATACCTCATAAAATCATGAATAAATCATAGAAATCATAAGACATAAAGGTAACTTGAGGCATTCATAACATTCTTACGTAGGGAGTAACCCTCTTGGTTACGTTTGGAATACCCATCACAGTATATTCCCTAAATCTCTTCGGAGAAACCTTAACGTTTCACTCCTTCGCGTTACCCAATGCATTGGAGAGCTATATCGGGCTCACCCGCCCTTAGTTTATCACGGAACCACCCGTTTTCATAATAATTCCCAAGAACCTCAACATAATCGTATCACATAAAACATGCATAAAGGGAACATAACATTTCCACCATTCAATCACAAGATATCAATACCACACATTGATATAAAAATATTATGAAAACAATTTTCAATACCAAAATAAACGAAAAGTAAAACATGGTATTTATTTTTCTTTTAAAAAAAGGGTATGGCTTGTAGAGGAAGCCGAAACTCAAATAATGGTCACGACGGCGGAGAAGTCGTTGTCACTGCATACGTAAGACAAAAACATTCCATTTTGTCGTTTAGTAAACAACTCGTATAAAAAATATTCCTTTTGAATAAACATAAAAGTCAAAGGGGTTTATACACCGTATAAAAGAAGGTTGTGTATAAAATAAAATATGCCTCAATGAAAGGAGATTGAGACGAAGTCCCATACCTCGTATCGGACTTGACCCGACCGTTCTTTAATCTCCTGAATAATAAACTTGAGTTAATCTTTACTTTCTTAAGAACCTTTTTCAAGTTCATTATTCCTTTTATACCATGTTATGAACATCATGTAATCATTTAAGTTATTAATGTTCATTTTGTCGGTATTTGGTTCTTATGTCAAAAATAGACTTCTTATACTTACATGTTGTTAATTTGGCCAAAGTTTCGTTATATCCAGAATGATATTAATGACTTGGATAACATATATATCATATATATTCAGCATATACATGTATTTATAATATTACATCACATTTAGAGGTAAGGTATGAAATGCACCGTTCATGGAGACGGTAAGCCATACGTACGCATGAACGCTACTTCCATTTCTATTTTGTATTTTATGGAATGGAATCATAATGATATAAGAGTATATTATAATTCAAGTATAATTTTAGAGACTCGAAGCTTAACGTACATTGACATTACATTACCTTTGCGGAATACTTAGTACACAACTAAAACACACACACAAGGACCGTAATAGTTTAGTATCTTTGGAAACTGGGAACGTAATCTTCTAATCGTGGTGAAAGATCTTCAATATCTCCCATAAAGATCTTCCCATTTTTCCTACCTAAAACCATTCTTTATATCCTGTGGAAAAGAAAACATAAAAGGGTGAGCTCAAATGCTCAGTAAGGGTAAGCAAAAGAAAAATCAATCACATCATATTCATAAGAACATAACTTTTGGAAATCTTAACCTGCAAAAGAGAGCATAATTTCATATCATGGGATAAATCATAGTAGTGAAATGAAATCCCAATAATCATAAATTAAAACATGAAACTTTGTGGCATACACACATAATCATAGAGAATCATTTCTTGTTAGTCAAGACTCATTGCCAAGACTATCTTAGTGGACAAAGTCCCTTTCTGAACCGAGTCACCCACGTTCCAGTCCTGTTTCACTGAACCGGTATAACCTACCGTTCCAGCCATGTCTATCTCATGAGATATAAAATATTTACCCAATGCATTTGAGGGAGATATAGGTCACACCCATCTTATAATGAATCCTTTCTTATGTGTGCCACATAATCATAAATCATACATCATCGCATAACACATGTAACAAAAATGGGATTCTTGAAATATCATGACATCATAAATCAATTCATATAAGAGAAAGGAATTCATAAAAATAATTCCATCACAACATGATCAAATCAATGTAATAATAGGGATAAAAACAGAATCCTATATTATCTTAGATGGAAAATAATTTTGATAAAACATTTGAACTCCATTCTTGAGGAAAATATCCTTTCTACATCAAAAACACTTTTCTTTTCATAACATTTCATACAATTATAAACTAAAAGAAGTTTATTAAAAATAAAAATGAAAACTTATAAAGGAAGATTCTTGGAAATAATTTTTTAAAAATATATTCTTGCCGTATATGTTAAAAAAAACATTCTTCTCGTACTTTTGTCGAAAAAGTCAAAAAGTACCTCGTACGAAAAACGACAAAAGATTCCTTTGATATCTTTTACTAAAAACTAACCAAAGGGTAAAATTGGATATAAACTATTGTAGAAGGATATAAATATTACATGTTTAGGAAACATGGATGTGGATGATAAAATATACACCAGTAAATAACAAAGTATAAACAATCTCGGATAAAAATGAGATTGTGATATTTCCATTACCTTAGGTCCGACTTGCTTTGTAAGTGTCCGAAACTCCTGTATAATGATTTAAATCATGTTATTGACTTATTACAGAATCATATTCATTGTTATTATATCATATATGGTCCACTTATGACTTTATATTACCCGTTCTTTTGTAAATTCATGTTAAAGTAGCGTTTTGGGTAAAATCGTCTCATTTGTCGTTCGTGTTTTTAACTTGTAATTATTCATATGATTACTTAGATCATCATTACTTAATTACAGAATATAAAACATGATATATATATATATATATATATTCAGAATATAATAAATCAGTAAATGGAAAGAAATACACCGTTCATGGAGACGGTAGTCCGTACGTACGCATGAACGCTGTTTTCGTTTCCTTATTGAATTGAATGGAATTAAGTAGATGACATACATATAAATATAAATAATTCCAGTATCATTATTAGGTCATATATTTAATTAGTACTTATTATATATACTTTATAATCATTCATGAATGGTTAATCATTGAGAATGAATCTCATCGCGTCGTGGAGACGGTAGTCCGTACGTACGCACGATCGATGATATCATTTCCATAATTATTGAATTGAATTAGAGTGGAAGATACAATATATCAGAATCAATATCACTTTATAAAAGTCATATATGGTCATTATTTACACCATTATACTGATCTAAGTAAGGTGGTGGTGGAAAATAGATTTCACCACGGCGTGGAGACGGTATTCCGTACGTACGCACGCGCGGTGATTTCATTTTTCCGTAGGATGGATAGAAGGTGAATTAGGGTTGTTTCATATTTATAATAACATATCAGTATGTAATTAATACTGATTTTATTACTTTATCATGAAACAACTAAATAAGAAGAAGTTGAAGACGAAAGAAATTGAAAAGATCGGTAATGGATATTACCTCTTCTTTGGAACGCCTCTTTGAATCCTCCACTTAGGGAACTAAGATTGGTCTTTGAAGAATACGAGGACCTCTAGGATTATTCTAGGGAAGTGGAGAAGGGATTTTGGCAGGGGTTGTCTGAGATTGAGTGCTCAATTTGGTGTGAGGAGGAGGGGGAGGAGGTGCCCTTTTATAAGGGAGGAGAGGGGCACCTTAGGAATATCTCAAAATATTATTTTATATTAAGGTCAAATTCGGTTTATAATGGTTCCAAATGGTCTTATTTCGAAGATAAAGTGGGGATGGGTCGCAATCATATCAACCATTAGGATTTAGACAAGTTTAGGTTATTATTTTAACCTTATCAATTAGATTTAACTCTAAGTTAAATAATTTAACTTTTACCGTGTCTTTTTGTTTTCTTACACTATATGGTTAATACACTTACTATAACATGCCAAATGAACCCCAAATTGTTTATTATTAATATATATATCCTTATCTTAGTCATTTGGCCGAACCTTAGATTTTTAGGAATAAAATAACAATTAGTAATATAATATTTGATTTAAAAACTATTTTGTGTCAATTTTGACACTATTTGATATATGATTTTTGTGAAAGTCATAACAGAATTAAATGTTCGAAACAAGTTGATTAAATCAACACTAATATATCATAGTAACCTAGAAAATTAGTGTAATTCATAAAAAGTCTCAAATTACATTTATGTTGGTGTTTATAACATCAATTATGTCAATATTTCATTAATAAGATAATTACTGCATCATCATTGTGCCATAAATAAATTAAATTATTTAATGTCTAAAAATTACAAATAAAATACCATTATGTAGGGAAGATTTTTAGATTTCCAATGAATATTTATAGTCTAATTTATCTTATGTATAACCCCATATTAAAAATGATTTACTTATTAAACTTTGATTTTAACTATTTTAACCCTTCTTTAAATAAATTAATAATAAATGTCCTAATCTAACCCAAGTGGGCCTAAATGGTCATATTTTATTCCTAAGGTTGTTTTTGGTCGAATTAAACTTATCCAATAGAATTAGGACATGTGTTAGGGTAATAGTAATATCATATTTACCCTTAGTTACCATATTTACTATTAACCGCGGTAAAAAAAGTAAAAAGTTACTATTCACCAAAAAATTATTTTTATCTCACTGAACCACATTTTACTTACTGATATCAACCGTGTCTATTTGATTTTTTAAATTCCATTCACAGAAGCGGTAAAATTAAGTTTTATGCAAAAATTCAGTTTTTAACCTACCACTTAGTGGTTTCACTATTCATCAAAAATTGAAGGTTTTCAGAAAAATACCAATATTTCACCCTAGGCTAATTTCAGTATTCCGAATCCAAAAATGAAATACATTTTGAAAATTAAAATTTATAAAATTTCAAAAAGTGGTTATTACTATTCATAACGGCTAGTTTTAATAATATTTTAATAGCATATCGTTGTTTAGTGAAACTCGGTATTGCGTACGACGCAAGCTATCGAGGAAGGTCGTGATTGCGTGTAATGCAAGGCAAGTAAAGGATGTGTGTTGTGCGAGCTCCTTTTGGTGTAGCGTACAACACAAGACATTAAAAAAAATTAAAAAGAATATTTTTCATAAAATCTCGGGCCGTTACATTCTACCCCCCTTAAAATGAATTTCTCCCTCGAAATTCGTCGGGGTTATAAATGGTTTACTATTCGAAAATTTATTTAATAGAAACCCACATCGTAAAAAGGAATACCAAAACTTGGCTTTAAAAACTAAAGTATGAAATGTAACGATTACCCAAATAAACTAATCACTGGGTTTCCACATAGGTGAAAATATGGATATGGAAGAGAAATCTTACCATCATGTTCTGATGGAGAGTGGTAGAGAACATGGCTATGGAAAATCCAATAATCACAAATCCATATATTTGTGATGATATAAGGTACCATCTGATTCATCAGTTATAAGATCACTAGGACAACATTTTTGGTTTTCAAGATCATTTCCCTAAAGTTGAAAATTTGAATTAGAATAAATACTTACTTTATTTTGGTACAATCTCACTGTTGTTCGTGCCTTGAACAATTTCCACTTCATCTCTTAAATAAATGAAGTTGAATTTGTTATTCTGAAGTGTTAGCAGATCATGTGATAGAATGACGGGTCATTCCATCTGTCTCAAACAAAAGGTTAACAAAAATTATATACATAAGTCGATCTATAGTGAGATTAATCATATATGGTTCCTAGAATGGACTTATACTTCATATATCATACTGTTTAATATAATAAAACTAGTTTCTACTAAACAGGGACTTCCTGTAGGCCAGTGGTAGGCGATAAAGGCCAGTCGCACTTCGGTTGTGGGTTCGATTCCCACAGCCTTTTCCGACGCGATGGGTTGTCGCCCGTCCTGCAGGTTGTCCTTTTTCTAAAACTACATTACTATAACATCCCATCAATAATATCAGAAAAAAAACTTCTATCCTTAAAAAATATTCACTTATGTCCAACATAATCCATTTCAATCTTTAGGCTTATCCATAATACTGCAGTCCACTCTCATAACATAGTGAAAACGATTACCAGAGATTTAATACCATCGTTGATCCCCATATATCATAAGATATGTTTGTTGGTCACATTCCAAACATTCAAAGGCCTTAATCATGTATTCTCTTGAATACCCATCAAACCTTAGTGAAAACATGAATGAAGTTAAAAGTTAACACTTTCCACATACCAAAATCCTCAGAATTCTATATACTCAAACCATGATATCACTTAGTCCTTATATCAATCATGAGCTCATGAATACTGTCAAATATTTAATTTTCTCGTTTTCCCTTTATTATGCGCATATCATTCTTTTTCCAAAAAATATCTCAATCACTTTCCATGGTTACTGATACCATACAATTATTGAAAACCATAATAGACCAATACATAAATATTCCAATATTCCACGATACTATATACAACACTATTTTGGAATCCCATTACATAAACACTTAATCATTCCACCACATCATTGTCATATTCAACATCGCCAATAGTGATCGCATGTGACTTCCCTTTGTCCTTTGCCTTAAGTGGTTGCTCATGTTGATCATCACTAACGCTTAGATTAGGGCATTTATTGGCATACTGTCCCATCTCCTTGCACTTGAAACATTGAAGTGTTGGTGGTGCGTTCTCTGCAGTGTTTGCTTTGTTCACATCATTAGAAACCCTTTTTCCATTACTTCGACACTCAGCTACTCGATGACCTTCTTTTCCACACATAAAACATTTTCTAGTCCCTTTAAGACAATCTACTCCATGCTTCTTTCCACACTTTGAGCATAAGGAAACATTCATTTTCTTTTCACCATTATTCTGAGATTTCTCCTTGAACTTCATCTTTCGTTTCTTTTCAAAACCATGAGATGGATATGTAACACCAACTTCCATTTCTACCTTCATAGCACAACACACAATTTCTTCATAGCTACTGAAGTCTCGTATAGCTAATTCCCTTCGAAGACTTGGTTTTAAGCCACTGAAAAATCGATCAACTTTACATTCAGGTTGGATGATAATGCCAGATGCATACCTTGCAAGTCTTGTAAAATTCGCTTCGTATATACCAACAGATTCATCTTCCTTCTGTTTCAGCTCAAGAAACTCCTTTTCCATCTTCATTCGAAGAATACGAGGGAATTACTTACTGAAAAACAAGTTCTTGAACTCGTCCCATTCCATGGAATCAATTTCATCTCTTTGCCTCGTATTCCTGATAAGATTCCACCATTGATCAGCTTCACCTTCCAAACGATATACTTCTAAGAAGACTTTATCATGTTCAGAACATTGAAGAACTGAAAATATCTTTTCAGTGGTACTGATCCATTTTTCAGCAACAAGTGGATCGGAAGACCCATTAAAAGAAGGTGGACGTTGCCTCATAAAGGAGTCTATAGAATATTGTTCCCTTCTCTGCCCATTTGGAAGTCCAGAATGATTCATAGCTTGTGTAAGTATAGCAATAAGATTTTTCACTCCATCTCCCATAACATTTGTTTGTTCAGGCGGACAATCATTGCATTGTCCATTTCATTGATCAACACGGTTCCTTCGGGTTCCATCCATCGTCTAAAACCCAAAAAGAATAGTGTGAGAGGAAAAAATCATGCTAGGGAAAACAACATTATAAAGGGGGAGTATCCTCAATATCTAACTTCTTAGGTTAAATTCTATGATCGTTACCATAGTTCTAGGACTGTATCTTATACGTATACTTATCCTTAGGGACATCCCTAGAGATACCTTAGAAATATCTCTAGGGATCTCACTAACGTTCTCACATCCTAGTTTCCAAAGGTTGACTAAACCTTTCCTCTGATACCAACTGTAGAGACCCGAAGCTTAACGTACATTGACATTACATTACTTTTGCGGAATACTTAGTACATAACAAAAACACACACACAAGGACCGTAATAGTTTAGTGTCTTTGGAAACTGGGAACGTAATCTTCTAATCGTGGTGAAAGATCTTCAATATCTCCCATAAAGATCTTCCCTTTTTTTCCCACCTAAAACCTTTCTTTATATCCTGGGGAGAGGAAAAAATAAAAGGGTGAGCTCAAATGCTCAGTAAGGGTAAGAAAAAGAAAAATCAATCACATCATATTCATAAGAACATAACTTTTGGAAATCTTAACCTGCAAAAGAGAGCATAATTTCATATCATGGGACAAATCATAGTAGTGAAATGAAATCCCAATAATCATAACATAAAACATGAGACTTTGTGGCATACACACATAATCATAGAGAATCATTTCTTGTTAGTTAAGACTCATTTCCAAGACTATCTTAGTGGACAAAGTCCCTTTCTGAACCGAGTCACCCTCGTTCCAGTCCTGTTTCACTGAACTGGTATAACCTACCGTTCCAGCCATGTCTATCTCATGAGATATAAAATCTTTCCCCAATGCATTGGAGGGAGATATAGGTCCCACCCATCTTATAACGAATCCTTTCTTATGTGTGCCACATAATCATAAATCATATATCATCGCATAACACAAGTAACAAAAATGGGATTCTTGAAACATCATGACATCATAAATCAATTCATAAAAGATAAAGGAATTCATAAAAATAATTCCATCACAACATGATCAAATCAATGTAATAATAGGGATAAAAACAGAATCCTATATTATCTTAGATGGAAAATAATTTTGATAAAACATTTGAACTCCATTCTTGAGGAAAATATCCTTTCTACTTCAAAAACACTTTTCTTTTCATAACATGTCATACATTTATAGACTAAAATAAGTTGATTAAAAATAAACTTCAAAACTTATAAAGGAAGATTCTTGGAAATAATTTTTTAAAAATCCATTCTTGCCGTATAAGTTAAAAAAAACATTCTTCTTGTACTTTTGTCGAAAAAGTCAAAAAGTACCTCGTACGAAAAACGACAAAAGATTCCTTCGATATCTTTTACTAAAAACTCACCAAAGGGTAAAATTTGATATAAACTATTGTAGAAGGATATAAATATTACATGTTTAGGAAACATGGATGTGGATGATAAAATACACCCCAGTAAATACCAAAGTATAAACAATCTCGGATAAAAATGAGATTGTGATATTTCCCTTACCTTAGGTCCGACTTGCTTTGTAAGTGTCCAAACCTCCTGTATAATGATTTAAATCATGTTATTGACTTATTCCAGAATCATATTCATTGTTATTATATCATATATGGTCCACTTATGACTTTATATTACCCGTACTTTTGTAAATTCATGTTAAAGTAGCGTTTTGGGTAAAATCGTCTCATTTGTCGTTCGTGTTTTTAACTTGTAATTATTCATATGATTACTTAGA
The DNA here is from genome assembly GCA_963277665.1 of Viscum album. Lineage (NCBI taxonomy): Eukaryota > Viridiplantae > Streptophyta > Magnoliopsida > Santalales > Viscaceae > Viscum > Viscum album. Next base: position 404,033,363 of record OY728167.1, read on the forward strand.
TCATGATTACTTAATTACAGAATATAAAACATGATATATATATATATTCAGAATATAATAAATCAGTAAATGGAAAGAAATACACCGTTCATGGAGAAGGTAGTCTGTACGTACGCATGAATGCTGTTTTCGTTTCCTTATTGAATTGAATGGAATTAAGTAGATGACATACATATACATATAAACAATTCTAGTATAATTATTAGGTCATATATTTCATTAGTACTTATTATATATACTTTATCATCATTCATTAATGGTTAATCATTGAGAATGAATCTCATTGCATCGTGGAGACGGTAGTCCGTACGTACGCACGAGCGATGATATCATTTCCATAATTATTGAATTGAATTAGAGTGGATGATACAATATATCAGAATCAATATCACTTTATAACAGTCATATATGGTCATTATTTACACCATTATACTGATCCAAGTAAGGTGGTGGTGGAAAATAGATTTCACCACGGCGTGGAGACGGTATTCCGTACGTACGCACGCGCGGTGATTTCCTTTTTCCGTAGGATGGATAGAAGGTGAATTAGGGTTGTTTATATTTATAATAACATATCAGTATGTAAGTAATACTGATGTTATTAATTTATCATGAAACAACTAAAGAAGAAGAAGTTGAAGAAGAAAGAAATTGAAAAGATCGGTAATGGATATTACCTCTTCATTGGAACGCCTCTTTGAATCCTCCACTTAGGGAACTAAGATTGGTCTTTGAAGAAGACCAGGACCTCTAGGATTATTCTAGGGAAGTGGAGAAGGGATTTTGGCAGGGGTTGGACGAGCTTGAGTGCTCAATTTGGTGTGAGGAGGAGGGGGAGGAGGTGCCCTTTTATAAGGGAGGAGAGGGGCACCTTAGGAATATCTCAAAATATTATTTTATATTAAGGTCAAATTCGGTTTATAATGGTTCCATATGATCTTATTTCGAAGATAAAGTGGGGATGGGTCTACATCCTATCAACCAATAGGATTTAGACAAGTTTAGGTTATTATTTTAACCTTATCAATAAGATTTAACTCTAAGTTAAATAATTTAACTTTTACCGTGTCTTTTTGTTTTCTTACACTATATGGTTAATACACTTACTATAACATGCCAAACGAACCCCAAATTGTTTATTATTAATATATATATCCTTATCTAAGTCATTTGGCCGAACCTTAGATTTTTAGGAATAAAATAACAATTAGTAATATAATATTTGATTTAAAAACTATTTTGTTTCAATTTTGACAGTATTTGATTTATGATTTTTGTGAAAGTCATATCAGAATTAAATGTTCGAAACAAGTTGATTAAATCAACACTAATATATCATAGTAACCTAGAAAATTAGTGTAATTCATAAAAAGTCTCAAATTAAATTTATTTTGGTGTTTATAACATCAATTATGTCAATATTTCATTAATAAGATAATTACTGCATCATCATTGTGCCATAAATAAATTAAATTATTTACTGTATAAAAATTACAAATAAAATACCATTATGTAGGGAATATTTTTATCTTTCTAATGAATATTTATAGTCGAATTTATCTTATGTATAACCCTATATTAAAAGTGATTTACTTATTAAACTTTGATTTTACCTATTTTAACCCTTCTTTAAATAAATTAATAATAAATGTCCTAATCTAACCCAAGTGGGCCTAAATGGTCATATTTTATTCCTAAGTTTGATTTTGGTCGAATTAAACTTATCCAATAGAATTAGGACATGTGTTAGGGTAATAGTAATATCATATTTACCCTTAGTTACCATATTTACTATTAATCGCGGTTAAAAAAGTAAAAAGTTACTATTCACCAAAAAATTATTTTTATCTCATTGAACCACATTTTACTTACTGATATCAACCGTGTCTGTCGGATTTTTGAAATTCCATTCATAGAAGCGGTAAAATTAAGTTTTATGCAAAAATTCAGTTTTTAACCTACCACTTAGTGGTTTCACTATTCATCAAAAATTGAAGGTTTTCAGAAAAATACCAAAATTTCACCCTAGGCTAATTTCAGTATTCCGAATCCAAAAATAAAATCCATTTTGAAAAATAAAATTTATAAAATTTCAAAAAGTGGTTATTAATATTCATAACGGCTAGTTTTAATAATATTTTAATAACATATCGTTGTTTAGTGAAACTTGGTATTGCGTACGACGCAAGCTATCGAGGAAGGTCGTGATTGCGTGTAATGCAAGGCAAGTCAAGGATGTGTGTTGTGCAAGCTCCTTTTGGTGTAGCGTACAACACAATACATTAAAAAAATTTAAAAAAATATTTTTCATAAAATCTCGGGCTGTTACAATTATAACCTATATAATATCATTAGCTTTATCCTTTACACATCCCACATATGGTATTAACGAATCAAATCACTTTCAGGGGGCGGTAGTCCGAACTTCCAAAAATGAAGATATCGTGTTTACCCATAATGGAAACGATAATGGTATGAAATAAATGAAAAATACAGAAGCTTAAGGAAATAATAAAAATATTATATATCTTATATGAAAATACTTACATCATAATGGCCACCTTTGAAGGTGTTAGATGAGTATTGAACAATCATCGTTTCGGGAGGCAGAATTTCGCCATCCACGGAAACCGTATGTTCTTTAACCATTTGATGTAGTTGTGTGAAAGTGTAGCTCAAATAAATCATATAGAAACATCCTAGTATATTGAAGATACTGGTGTTGTTACAAAAGAAGTAAATAAAAATAGTTTAGGGGGTTGGAGAAGCAAAATAAAACAAATGAACATGAGAGAATGAATTACCTTTAAAAGTGTAACTCCTTTTGATTTGAGCCTAAAGGCTTACTTTGAAAGGATTCTGCCCAAAGGGAATCCTCTAGGATGAGGAGAGGGATGTGGAGAGAGTAAATGGTCAGGTTTTGGCCAAGCCAAAGGCTTGAGGAGTGTGTGAAATGAGGTAGAGGTGGGGGCCTTTTATAAGAGGAGAGGAGGGGCACTTTTGGAAATCATGAAACTATTATTTTATTTTCAAAAGTGTTTAGAATTTCTAAGGTCCCACATTGATATATTTCAAAGATAAGATGATAAGGCTTCGAAATATTCCAATCCAATAGTTTATGGACAAGTGTAGGTCTTAGATATTACTTTATATTTCCATTTTATTTTAATCGTTAAATAATGAGGTCATCGCTGCATCATCATGATGTCATAAATAATTTAATTTATATAATGTCTAAAAATTATAAAAAAAATACTATGATGTAGGAAATCCTTTTAGATTTCTAATGAAGATTTATTGACAAAAATATGATTAGTATAACCCCTTCTAAAAATTGTTTTAGTAAAACAATTTATGTTAGTGTCATTTTCACCTTTATTTAAAAAAACATTAAAGTCATTATCTCACCCAAGTGGCTCCATGGGGTCCCCTAAATCGACTCATGGGTTGTCTTGGTCGGCCATGACTCACCCAATAGGTGTAGAACAAGTGTCATGGTGTTTTCACATTTTTATAATATCATTTTTACCTTAAATTACACTAATTACCTCTAATCGCGATTAATGAAAAAAAGTTACTATTCACCAAAACATTATTTTCATCCCATTGAACCACATTTTACATACTAATGACAACCATGTATGTTGGATTTTCAAAATTCAATACACATTAGTGGTAAACATTTATTTAACTGAAAAATCAGTTTGCTTGATTACCACTTAGTGGTTTCACTATTCATCAAAAATTGGAGTTTTTCAGAAAATTACCAAAAATTCACTCTAAGATATATTTGATATTTCGAATTCAAAAATTAAGTCTATTTTACAAAATTCAAAACATATAAGTCACATTAATTAATTTAATAATTAATTCCCGCTGTCAGAGCAAATAGCGTCTTTTTATGAAACCATAAGTATCAAAAGATTGACACCAGTTTAAGTCCCATTTCAACGGGAAATTGATTCCAATGACCACCATTGGATTAAATGGTAAAAATATATTCTAATTTCACTTCAAAAACAATTCAAAATATAATCTAATAATATAAATAAATTACATTAAAAAGCAGTTTTGATGTAAAATGCAGTATTTTTCACTATTCATTAAAAAATGAACATTGTCAGAAAAATACCAAAAATTCACACAAAGTAAATTTTGATGTCCCAATAATAAAGAATAAGTTTATTTTGACAAACATAGTTTATAAAATTGTCAAAATATAGATTCAAAATTTTTTTTCAATCAAAGGGAGTAAAACAATCTTTAAAAAAAATATTAGTGTATTCCATGCATAAGATTGGATTTATTTTCATTTTAAGCCTCTAAAACAATATCTAATTCATTAATAGACATAAATAAAAATATCTATTATTCATTACTTACTTGGGATGTTACATCCTTCCCCCCTTTAGAAAATCGCGTCCCCGCAATTTATTTACTTATCGAATAAATGGGGGTAATTATCCCTCATTGCATTTTCAGATTCCCATGTTGCCTCTTCCATCATGTGGGTTTTCCACAAAACCTTTACCTGATTAATAACCTTATTTCGTAACACTTGCTCCCTGTGGTCAAAAATCTGGACCGGTTGTTCCTCGTAAGATCGGTTCTCTTCCAGCTGAACTACCTCTGGACTCAAAACATGAGATGGATCTGGTATGTACTTTCTCAACATCAAAATGTGAAAAACATTGTGTACCTGAGATAAACTCGGAGGTAAAGACACTCGGTAAGCAACTGATCCAGCTCTCTCCAGAATTTCATATGGTCCAATGAACCTTGGACTCATCTTTCCTTTCTTACCAAATCGCATCACACTTTTCCATGGTGATACTTTGAGAAAAACATGATCACCTACCTCAAAAGATAGATCCTTCCTCCTGTTGTCTGCATAACTCTTCTGCCTACTCTGAGCTGTTCTCATGTGCTTCTGAATCAGCTGAACTTTTTCTGCCAACTCTTCTACCAATTCTGGTCCCATCAACTTCCTTTCACCCACTTCATCCTAGAAAGCTGGAGTTCGACACCGCTTCCCATATAATGCCTGAAATGGTGCCATATGTATACTTGAATGAAAACTGTTATTATATGAAAATTCAACCAAAGAAAGATGTTGGTCCCAACTTCCCTGATAATCCATCGAACAAGCTCGTAGCATATCCTCCAAGGTCTGAATTGTTGGTTCTGACTGCCCATCAGATTGAGGACGAAAAGCTGTACTAAAATTTAATTCAGTACCCAACGACTTTTGAAGGCCTTTCCAAAAGTTAGAAGTAAACCTGGGATCAAGATCCGATACAATGGAGAGAGGAACTCCATGTAACCTGACTATCTCTTTAAGATACAAACGGGAAAGTTGATCAAGAGAGAAAGTATCTCTTATAGAAAGGAAATGAGCAGATTTGGTCAAGCGATCGAAAATAACACAGATTGCATTATTACCTTGAGATGTCTTTGTTAATCCCACAACAAAGTCCGTGGATATATTCTCCCATTTCCACTCTGGCACTGGTAAAGGCCGAAGTATCCCTTTAGGTAACTGCTGCTCTTCTTTAACCTGTTGACATGTCAAACACTTCACAGTAAAATCAGAAATATCTCTTTTCATTCCATCCCACCAGTAATACTCCTGCAGATCTCTATACATCTTAGTACATCCCGGATGAACTGAAAATGGAGAACTATGAGCTTCACATAACAAATATCTCTTCAACTGTGAATCACAAGGCACACACAATCTCTTCCAAAATCTCAAAACACAATCATTATCGATGTTGAATTTAGGCAACTTACCTTTCTGAACCAGTTATACCTTTTTCTGCAACTCACTGTCTTGATTTTGTGCTTGCTTGATTCTGCCTGATAGAGAAGATCTAACTGATACCTAAAACAAAACAGAAGGACTTCCTGAACCAACAAATTTTATGCCATAGTTCATCAAATCCTTAACCAAAGGATCACCTTCAAAACGCAACATTGCTAATGAAGCATTACTTTTTCGACTCAAAGCATCAGCCACTTTATTTGCTTTTCCCGGATGGTAATGAATTGTACAATCATAATCCTTGATTAATTCCATCCATCTCCTCTGTCTCATGTTTAACTCTTTTTGAGTGAATATATACATTAAACTTTTGTGATCAGTATATATTTCACACTTTACTCCATACAAATGATGCCTCCAAATTTTTAAAGAAAAAACAACATCAGCTAATTCCAAATCATGTGTAGGGTAATTCACCTCATGTGTTTTCAATTGTCGTGAAGCATAAGCAATTACCTGATCATTCTGCATTAGGACGCAACCAAGTCCTTTCAATGAAGCATCGTTGTAGATGACAAACTCACCATTTCTGGAAGGTAGTGCCAAAACTGGAGCATTCACCAATCTTCTTTTCAGTTTCTGAAAACAATCATCACATTCTTTTGTCCAGATAAACTTAACACCTTTCGGAGTTAGCTTAGTCATTTGACTAGATAATCGTGAAAAATTTCTAACAAACCTTCGGTAATAGCCTCCGAAACCAAGGAAGCTACGAATATCAGTTACATTTTTGGGTCTTGGCCAGTCTTCCACAACTTTTGTTTTTGCAGGATCAACAGTTATTCCATCTTTAGAAACAATTGTCCAAGGAAAGAAATTTGTTGCAACCAAAACTCACACTTTCTGAATTTTCCATACAATTTCTTTTCTTTTAAGGTTTTCAAGATAACCCTTAAATGTCTTTCATGCTCTTCTTTACTTTTAGAAAACACCAAAATATCATCAATAAAAACCACCACAAACTTATCCAAGAACTCATCGAAAATTATATTCATTAAGTCCATGAATACAGCAGGTGCATTGGTTATCCCAAAAGGCATTACTACAAATTCATAATGGCCATATCTCGTACGGAATGCGGTCTTCGGAATATCTGTCTCCTTTACCTTCAGCTGATGGTACCCCGATCTCAAGTCAATCTTTGAAAAAAACTAAGCTCCCAGGAGCTGATCAAACAAATCATCGATATGAGGCAAAGGATATTTGTTCTTAACAGTGACATTATTCAAGGATCTATAATCAATGCAAAGTCTCATAGAACCATCTTTCTTTTTAACAAATAAAATAGGAGCACCCCATGGTGATGTGCTAGGTCGAATGAAACCTTTCTCTAATAAATCTTTCAATTGCTCCTTCAACTCTAAAAGTTCAATTTGAGCCATTCGATAAGGGGGTTTTGAAATTGGCTTAGCATCAGGAACTAAGTCAACCGTAAACTCAACTTCCCGATCTAGTATTATTCCAGGAAACTCATCAGGGAAAACATCAGGATACTCATTTACCACTGGCACATAATTAATATGAACAGTTCCTTTATTTTCAACGATGTGTGCAAGGTAACATTCATTTCCATCTTTTACAAGTTTCTCGGCCTCTTGATAATTTATCAACAGTAAGGGTTCATTCTTGTACACAAACTGAAAGTCTTTCTGAAAAGAAACTTCTTTAGCTCTACAGTCAATCTTAGCATGGTAAATAGAGATCCAATCCATACCCAGGATAACCTCAAACTCTACTAGAGGTAGAACAATAAGGTTTGCAAGTAGGTTCTTTCCACAGATAAGGATAGGAAGATTCTTATAAATTCTTTTTGCCTCAACATTTCCCCCAGGTGTTTTTACCAAAAGTTCAGGAGTCATTTCTGGAGATGGTATTCCCATTTTACTAGAAAAGGTTTCAGAGATGAAAGAATGTGTAGACCCCGAATCAAACAACACACTGGCATAATCTGAAAAAACAAAGTACCTGATACAAATTTATTTGATGGACCGACGTCTGCCGAAGTAGTTGCAAACGACTTCACCACCCCTTTCTGCTTGTAGTCTAACTGCTTCCCATCACTCAAGCTCTTTGTCAGACACTCGTTTGCATAGTGACCCATCTCATTGCACTTATAACATTTCACTAACTGTAAATCAAATTTCTTATTACCATCACCCTGATCTTTTTCAGTGCAATCACGAGACTTATGTCCCATCTTACCACATGGATAGCACTTTCCATAATTCAGAAGACATTCCCCAGCATGCCTTTTTCCACATTTATCGCAAACTGGAAACATAGTTTTCTTACAATCAGACTTTTTTGAAGGATTCTTACCTTTCTCCTGCCACCTCGGTCACTTCTTCTGTTGGTTGTTATAGAACACTTGGTCATCGGCAAACTCCATTTCCACATTCTCAGCACATCGAACAAGCTTTTCATAACTTTTAAACTCACGAGAAGCTAATGCCCTTTGATATTTGGCTTTAATCATGAGTAAAAATGATTGATTTTACTATCAAGGTCTCAGATAAAATTTGGAGCATACCTTGCCAATCGAGTGAACCTTTATTCATAGGTAGCCACTGAGTCTTCCTCTTGCCTCAATTACAAGAATTGATTTTCCATCCTAAGTCGAACAGCCTTAGGAAAATACTTCTCAAGAAACATACATTTGAATTCATCCCAGTTGAGAGCATCAATCTCATCAGCGTCCCTGATATTTTTAACCATCGACCAACACTGATTTGCCTCACCCTCCAAACGGTAAATAGAAAGACTAACATTTTGATTGTCTGAACACCCCATGACATCAAAAATCTTCTCCAGTGCTTTAATCCACCCTTCTGCTAACACAAGGTTAGATGATCCTCTGAATGATGGGGGATGTTGCCTCATGAAATGTTCCACCACTGACATGTTCCACTGCGGTTGATCTGGCTGATCTCGTGCATGGATACCACCACCATTTATAGCCTGAGTCAACTGCGCCATTACTGCAACAAACTGTTCAGTTCCAATTCCGACCATTTCTGGATGCTGATTCGGAAGGTTATTTCCTTCTGTATGCCTTCCTAGCACTGCTTCCCTGTTTCCTCTGTGGAAAACCATTCTGAACAAACATGTCTTAGATGAAGCAACATGGTAATCTTCAAATTCTATATCACTTCAATTTGACCATAAAAAATATTTTTGGATAATCATTTAATATAATTGTAACTCCTAAAGTTATCTAAACCGACCTTTGATACCAACTATAAGGCCCCAGCCTTAAACCTTACATAATCTTGAGTTATCACAAGATTACACGTTGAGGATCTTTTCGGGTTTAGAGTTTTAGAGAATTAGATCATAAAACTTGCTTTACATTTCACATTTAAACAAAGTGGTTACAATAAAAGGTAGTATTATTTTTCCCATCAACGGAAACACATTGAAAATAAAACATGGATTATTTATTGACACTTCCTTGACACTATCATCTTATCATGTACCTTTCCCGTGACCTGTGAAAAACATTTCAAAAACCTGGGATGAGCATAAAAGCTCGGTATGGGTTACAAAAAAACATGGAAATGAAACATGAGTTCATATATACATAAGAATGAAATCATACTTTACCCATAAAACATAGGCACTTTAACATACCTCATAAAATCATGAATAAATCTTAGAAATCATAATACATAAAGGTAACTTGAGGCATTCATAACATTTTTACGTAGGGAGTAACCCTCTTGGTTATGTTTGGAATACCCATCACAGCATATTCCATAAATATCTTCGGAGAAACCTTAACGTTTCACTCCTTCGCGTTACCCAATGAATTGGAGAGCAATATCGGGCTCACCCGCCCTTAGTTTATCACAGAACCACCCGTTTTCATAATAATGCCCAAGAACCTCAACATAATCGTATCACATAAAACATGCATAAAGGAAACATAACATTTCCACCATTCAATCACAAGATATCAGTACCACACATTGATATAAAAATATTATGAAAACCATTTTCAATACCAAAATAAAAGAAAAGTAAAACATGGTATTTATTTTTCTTTTTAAAAAAAGTGTATGGCTTGTAGAGGAAGCCGAAACTCAAATAATTGTCACGACGGAGGAGAAGTCGTTGTCGCCGCATTCGTACGAAAAAAACATTCCCTTTTGTCGTTTAGTAAACACCTCGTATAAAAAAGATTCCTTTTGAATAAACTTAAAAGTCAATGGGGTTTATACACCGTATAAAAGAAGGTTGTGTATAAAATAAAATATGTCTCAATGAAAGGAGATTGAGACGAAGTCCCATACCACGTATCCGACTTGACCCGACCGTTCTTTAATCTTCTGAATAATAAACTTGAGTTAATCTCTACTTTCTTAAGAACCTTTTTCAAGTTCATTATTCCTTTTATACCATGTTATGAACATCATGTAATCATTTAAGTTAATAATGTTCATTTTGTCGGTATTTGGTTCTTAAGTCAAAAATAGTATTCTTATACTTACATGTTGTTAATTTGGTCAAAGGTTCATTATATCCAGAAAGATATTAATGATTTGGATAACATATATATCATATATATTCAGCATATACATGTATTTATAATATTACATCACATTTAGAGGTAAGAAATGAAATGCACCGTTCAGGGAGATGGTAAGCCGTACGTACGCATGAACGTTACTTCCATTTCTATTTCTTATTTTCTGGAATGGAATCATAATGATATAAGAGTATATTATAATTCATGTATAATAAAATATATAATATCATTAACTTTATCCTTTACACATCCCACATATGGTATTAACGAATCAAATCACTTTCAGGGGGCGGTAGTCCGCACTTCCTAAAATGAAGATATCGTGTTTACCCATAATGGAAATGATAATGGTATGCCATAAATGAAAACTAAAGAAGCCTAAAGAAAGAATAAACATATTATATATCTTATATAAAAATATTTACATCATAATGGCCACCTTTGAAGGTGTTAGATGAGTATTGAACAATCATCGTTTCGGGAGGCAGAATTTCTCCATCCACGGAAACCGTATGTTCTTTAACCATTTGATGTAGTTGTGTGAGAGTGTAGCACGAATAAATCTTATAACAACATACTATTATATTGAAGATACTGATTTTGTTACAAAATAAGTAAATAAAAAGAGTTTAGGGGGTTGGAGAAGCAAAATAAAACAAATGAACATGAGAGAATGAATTACCTTTAAAAGTGTAACTCCTTTTGATTTGAGCCTAAAGGCTTCCTTTGAAAGGATTCTGCCCAAAGGGAATCCTCTAGGATTAGGATAGGGATGTGGAGAGTGTAAATGGTCAGGGGTTGGCTGAGCCAAAGGCTTGAGGAGTGTGTGAAATGAGGTAGAGGTGGGGGCCTTTTATAAGAGGAGAGGAGGGGCACTTTTGGAAATAATGAAACTATTATTTTATTTTCAAAAGTGTTTCAAATTTCTAAGGTCCCACATTGATATATTTCAAATAAAAGATGATAAGGCTTCAAAATATTCCAATCCAATAGTTTTTGGACAAGTTTAGGTCTTAGATATTACATTATCTTTCCATTTTATTTTAATCGTTAAATAATGAGGTCATCGCTGCATCATCATGATGTCATATATAATTTAATTTATTTAATGTCTAAAAATTATAAAAAAACTTCTATGATGTAGGAAATCTTTTATATTTCAAATTAATATTTATAGACAAAAATATGATTAGTATAACCCCTTCTAAAAATTGTTTTAGTAAAAAAAATTATTTTAATGTCATTTTCACCTTTATTTAAAAAAAACATTAAAGTCATTATCTCACCCAAGTGGCTCCATGGGGTCCCCTAAATCGACCCATGGGTTGTCTTGGTCGTCCATGACTCACCCAATAGGTGTAGGACAAGTTTCATGGTGTTTTCACATTTTTATAATATCATTTTTACCTTAAATTACACTAATTACCTCTAATCGCGATTAATGAAAAAAATTACTATTCACCAAAAAATTATTTTCATCCCATTGAACCAAATTTTACATACTAATTACAACCATGTATGTCTAATTTTAAAAATTCAATACACATTAGTGGTAAACTTTCATTTAACTGAAAAATCAGTTTGCTTGATTACCACTTAGTGGTTTCACTATTCATCAAAAATTGGAGTTTTTCAGAAAATTACCAAAAATTCACTCTAAGCTATATTCGATATTACGAATTCAAAAATGAAGTCTATTTTACATGATTAAAAATATATAAGTCACATTAATTAATTTAATAATTAAATCCCGCTGTCAGAGAAAATAGCGTGTTTTTATGAAACAATAAGTATCAAAAGATTGACACCAGTTTAAGTCCAATTTCAAAGTGAAATTGATTCCAATGACCACCATTGGATTAAATGGTAAAAATATATTCTAATTTCACTTCAAAACCAACTCAAAAGATAATCTAATAATATAAATAAATTAGATTAAAAACTAGTTTTGATGTAAAATCCAGTATTTTTCACTATTAATTAAAAAATGAACATTGTCAGAAAAATACCAAAAATTCACACAATGTAAATTTTGATTTCCCAATAATAAAGAATAAGTTTATTTTGACAAAAATAGTTTATAAAATTGTCAAAAGATAGATTCAAAAATGTTTTTCCATCAAAGGCAGTAAAATAATCTTTTAAAAAATATTAGTGTATTCCATGCATAAGATTGGATTTATTTTCATTTTAAGCATCTAAAACACTATCTAATTCATTAATATACATAAATAAAAATATCTATTATTCATTACTTACTTGGGATGTTACATTTGAGCTCACCCCTTTCTATGTTTTAGTTTTCCCAGGATGTGAAGAAGTATTTTATGGATGACCTTATGGGATACTATAAGGTGATGTGAGTGTGGAGACAAGATGTTGTTGTAGTTTTCAATTTATGATGTAATGTAAAATTTATAAATGTATCTAGTGTTTCCAAGACTACTAAACTAATCGGTCTTTCGAGACTTGATATTTCTTATGATCATGCCAATGTTATGTAATAATGCACTGACTCTGGGTAACTGGGGTCGGGGCGTTACATTAACAACCAACTTAAACAATACTAGGAATTTATATCATTAATAAATACGGGAAAATATGTACAATAATAATATAATATAAATATTGAAAAATATATTTTTTTTATTTTGGATATGTTATATCAATATTTAATTCATCAATAACAAAATCACCCATCAATTGATAAGAATCACTAAATAATGCATGTTATAAATTTAACCATTAAGGATAGAGACTATAACAATAATTAATGGAATTTGAAATATCATGAAAATTTATAAATTACACCTAATAGTAACATTAATGTCCCATTAATGATGAAAATTGGAATAAAAATTCAGACATGCATCGCTAATCTGAAACTATTACAGACAATCAGAATAATAGACACTCGATATAGAAAATTAGAAGAACTGATATAGAGAATTGCTATTTATTAGGTGTTTGACAAAAACTGTATATGATAATTTTTTTAATTAAGTGTTTTATGGTATCTATATTGGTGATACATAAGTTAATATTATGTTTTTTGATGTTAAGAAATGATGTAAGGGCTTCCATCTCAAATTACTCCCAAGAGACATGTTTGGTATTATGAACCTAATTTCATTTTGGTAGTATATATACTACCAATTTTATATATAATATCATGAATTACATATAATCATGGTATTTAATTTTAAATTATTATCCCTATCTTTAATGAGGTTTTGATTCAAAAGTTTCTAATGTCATAACAGTTTTCTTGGTCCCAATTCTGATTCATTCAGACATAATACATTTTACGAACAATGTTTTCCTTGGATGGTGTATTCACTAGACATGGATATATTTTTAACATAATATATTAATTTTATTTTATTTAATATCCATATAATTTTAACTTAATAATGTGGATATTGATTCAAATGTTTCAACAGACAGTGAGGATTTTTGGTAACTGGATTTTTGGTCATTAAGTTATGATCATTCTTTGAACATATTTAATAAAAGTTGTATACATTATGATGTAAGATTATTTTATATGGAATTATATCATTGTTTTATAGGATATAATTCTAACCAAATAAACCATTGGATGAATATAATTAACCTATTAGGTTATTTTCTTTTGAAACCATCCACCTTCTTTCTCTAGAAGGCTTATAATCGTGTTATTTAGGTATTGACTAAGTTGTACACTCATTGATCTATACACTGTGAAAAAATATTACACCATTAAAATTATATTATGTTCACAAATAAGTTATTATATTCTATTAAAATGGGTAAAATTATTGATGTTCAAATATGGATGATTATTAGAAAGTTAACAAGGTACTTTTTCAATCATTAACCTTCTTCATTGGGGTAGTTTATGCTCATATTATACAATTTATGGACATGTGGATATGTATTGGAACTAAAACATGGATTATTATTAGATATTTTAATATACAATTTTGGATCATCTACCTTTTTACCTGGATGGGTTATGATCATGTTATCCCTTTTATTAACAAATGGAAAATATTGACATTAATTATTTTTTTATTACCCTTATAGGAATATATTTATCAAGTAATAGATTTCTCAATGAATGGTATGAAAGTTCAAGATAAATATTATAATGAATTAATTTGAATTAATTACTTGATGGTTGGGGCCCTATAATTATACAGCCCCTGATGAATCAATGGTTCTCACAAGACATTACAGTTTGGGTTTTGGTGTATGCATCTCCCCATAACATGATATTATCTTTTCATGAGGCCTCAGAAGAATTTCTTTGATGTTCTACATAATAAACACATCAGTATATTATTAGTATGATCGATATACATGTTCCATTTATTTTAAATGATATATCAACCAACTAGTTTCAATTAAATTATATTTCCATGTCGTTTACATATTCTGGAAATAATATTTATCCAATTTTCATGTCATGATTTCTTCAGGTTTATATTTTCCCTTAATGAGCTTTTGAGCTCACCCCTTATTATCTTCCATTTCCCCAGCTTATGGAGAAAATTAATACATTTGGAATGTTAATATGCATAAAATGTGTGCAATAATTAATGGTATATATTGAATACTCATTATGAATTTGGTATTTTCCTATAATGAAAAAATGTCAATATGATAAAAATAACATGTTATATACTAATTATTATTTCTAATAATTCTCTAAAAATATATAAATGAAAATATCCTTCAGATATAAGAGATGTAATAAACTTTATTAATCATTTAAATATGGATGTTTATATCTTGGAATTTACACTTGGTATAAAAGCTAGTATGAAAAGTATGTGTTTATGGAATTAAGTCCATGAATAACGGTCATATATATCACGTAACATGTGAGATTAATCTCTTTCATTATTTTGAAATCTCCTAGGAATATTATTTCATAACTCTTGTACACTTCCTTGCATCGGAAAATCATTTTATAATAGGATTAATATATTCAAATTTAACCATAAATGAGTTATAAGTCATCAAACCATACATAATATATGGTTTAAATATTTCTTCAATGTTGATGTAGTGGCTGGATATATGAGGTTAAAATAAGTGATTAAACATGAAACTCATCATTTTTTAATTATTAACTAACACAAACACATGAAAAAATCATGTATTTTTTATAGTGGATTAATGTATGGGATGTATTATATAAAACCTAATTTAATAAATGATTTATTTTGAAAAAACATTCATCATAATATTTTACACTTTTTACCATTCCCTCTATTTTCACATATTTTACCAAAATATTTTTTCAGTGACTCTCATTTCCACTTTTGAAACATGGTCACTCAAATAAATTTTATTACGTCAAGTATTGGTTTAAAAAAATTAATCGTATGATATAAAAATATTTGACAAGAGTTTTCATAGATTAAAATAAATAAGAATCTATATACTTATTCACTTATAGATATATTAAATGATTCCCCTATAACATATATATCTACCACTGGTACACACTAGTTAATGTATATATGGGAATCGTTAACCCATGTTTGAGATTTTTTGGAATTTTTTTCTATGGTCCTATTAGATTTTCTATAGAATAAAACAATAGTTAATATGGTCATATCCTAGTTTTCATTGGTTTGTCTCTAGAATTTTTGAAAAAAATACATGTTGTTTTATATTTCTGTAATATTGATTGCATTGAATCTTGGGTAATTTCTTTTATTGAGTTTAATAATAATGGTTACTTTTTAGATGTTATTATAAATGAATTATTACCTTCTTTATAAGAATGGTAATTAAATATTGTGATAATATTATTTTAAGCATGTTTAAAAAATTAATAACTTCATTGTGTTGGTACTTTTCCTATTAATCATGTTTTAGATGAGACTGGTTTTGATACCATGAGTATAGATATTTTTTGGTAAATAATGAGAATGTTAGAATGGTTACATAACTTCTTTATGAAATATGATATTTTTTTAATTTTTTGTATAGACCATATCATTTAATGAATTATAAAACATGTAAATGCTTTCACTTTTCTAAATATAAATTGGTAATGTTGCTCCACTAACCATTTCTAAACATGGGTATATGGGATAATTTTTTACCCTACTAATACTATGAACCTTTCTCATATCCTTGAATAGCATTTTTGGTCTGGATATCCTGATTCTACTATTCATCATTATCATACCTTAAATAGGATGGGGCGACATCCTAACAGTAATAAATTAAATGTGTGGTTTATACATACATCAATTTATAGTACATCTTATATTTCAATTCAGATCTTAAAGTGTGTAGTATAGGCATGTACCCTTCAATTATAAGGAGGTTATTAGTTTTATAAAGTGTAAATCAATGATTTTCTCCACTATTGATATTTATTATATCATTTTTTTGATAGATAAAAACTATTTGATGTATATGTATATAAATGTGTAGATATTTTCATGCATAAACACATTTTTTACTATCATGTTGAAACAAAATTGGTGGATGCCTATAATGTTTTTATCCTCACACAAAACATGGTCACATTTATGGAAATAAAACCACTATTTAAATACATTTTCATCACATATATATATACTTCTAGTGATTTGGTCACTTTATGAGGTTTTTTGTGTTTTTTATGGACACATGGACAATTGACACTTCAAATAAGGAGCTATTAGAGGTTGTAAAAGGTCTTGTCTGTCTCATTTACTACTCTTGTCTTGGTTCCACTATATTATTTCACATTTCACTTATACATTTACTATCTTATGGTTGGTATGTGATGGAAAATATGTTTTTCTATTTTATATATATTCTTCTAAAATCATAATGAAATTTTTTCACTCTGACTTTTAATTTTTATTGATTCATTTGATTTTTTAAATGTTAGGAAAATTTATGAGAAGTGATTATTTTTTGGTAAATATATACCAAGAATTAATTCATTGTAAAATAGATTAAATCACTCCTTGGTGTGCATTAGGACTAAAAAACTATTCACAACCCTAGGGGATCAGGGAGCATTCTAGGGGTAGTAGAACACATTAGTCAAATATGAACATATTATTTGGGTCACATATGATTAAATGTTACATCATAGTTATTTAAATATTTAAAGTATTTTAACTCTTCTTAGATATACTATATAACCATCAGGACTTGAGATGTATCCCATAAAAAAGTATAATTAACCACAATATAATAGCATTTTAAATTACCAGGGGATATCCGAGTACAATGGAATTTTAGGTTGAGTGAATATTTTATTTTATTATCTTTGGTATTGTACGATAGAACATGAGATGTATGTGTAGGGATCAAATATGAGTAACCATTTTTTTAGGTTCATGCATCATGTTAAGTGCTGATATATAGGCACATGTAAGATATTATGAAACATTTTATTCTTACCTAGTTTTTTTATAATATAGTTGGAAAACAATTGATGTTTATATTAATGGAAACATAAATAATATATATAAATTATGTTTCATATATATATAAATATATTAATAATATCCTAATAAAAATCATCAATATAATACATTGATTGAGATAGATATGCTTATTTTCTAATATATAGTCTTCTATTTTTAATGATTTTCATGAGGAAGCATTCTCTTTCTTATGGTTACATATTGATAGATAGTCTAATATATAAATAATTGATTGGGATATAAATTTAAATATATATTTTATTCTAATTAGTAAAATTTTCCAAGCATGAAATTTTTTGTGCCCTTATAATACATTTTACTATTGAGAATTGTATTTGTTCCTTGATGTTGATGTAATGTTGATTTTTTGGAAATGAATAATTTAAACATGTTATCCGTTATTTGCATTTTTCATATCCATGTGCATGAATTTTCCATAGAAATATTATTCATTGATCCTTATTTATTTATATACTACTAATATTATGTTAGTGTTTTCATGAAAAATATGTTTTCTCTAACAATGAGTTCCAAAAATGTGGAGGGGGTTTTATTTCATTAAAATTATTTTTTAAGTTAGACAATTATTGAAAAAAAAACCTAGGGTTTAGGATTTATTCCAATATATTAGGTCGTAGTGTAAACTGTTTTACAAATTTGTTATTTTTAATAGGATATAGGTTGATTCGGGAATGGTTTGTGAGGAAATTATTTTGAAATAAAATTTAAATATGATTTAGAACATAAATGGAACCTAGTGTACAATTATTTTGAAAAATATTATTCCAAGGGTATGTAACATTTAAGAATGGTGTGATGGGATATAATACTTTTAATGGTATTCTCATAATGATTTGATATTTTTAAATGTGTTATCTAAAAAAACAAGTTGGTATTTTTTGAAAAAAATGGGTCTTAGTAAAACTTTGAATAAAATTCATCTCATTAATAAAAAAATGAAAAGGTGGGTTATACATATATTTATCTAGTATAAAACTATTTTGGGGGGTATCGTATAAAGCCATAAAATAGAATTATGGTGTTCATATTAACATTAAGATGATGGTACATCGATTTATATTGATGATCTTTAGTATATTAGTATCATGATATTTTAGGATTTATAAATTGAAATCATGATGGGGAATTCAAGCATGTGTTAGAATTCATGATGTTGGTATCTTTTATCAATTACAATTGTGTAGTTTTTTATGATTATAGAAATGGAATTTAGTGGGTTTTAGTAATTTTCATGAGAATTTATTATCCATGAATTAGAAAAAACATGGATGATTCATGATCTGGGTTGAGGTGTTTTAGGTAATATATTGGAGATAAGGTTTTGAAATAATTTTTTACGATATTATATTTATGGGATTTTGTTATTCAAAGTGAAATTTTATGTTTTTAATCATGATTTTAGTGGATTCCTTAGATTAAATTTTGTAGGCTTAACGATAGTGAGTATTCATGTCTGCATATTTTAAGTCCTATCAGGGATGAGGAGTAATATAATATGAAGGTTGTACTAGAATGTGTCTTAATTTTCTAGATTAAACTGTCAGTTCATTATTGAGTGAAGATTTCAGATATTTATGGTATAGGTCCATATTAATTTTTTATTTCCATCAAGGGGTTGTTTTTTTGTATGGGGATTCAAATTTAAAATTTCATGTCAATTGGTTAACTAATTGGTGTTTTGGATGAAATTTCATGTTTGAATAATGTTTTGGATATTTGGGTGATTAACATGGGTGGTACAACCTATAGTCCAAATCTGTAGAAGGCATAGAGTACTCAGTGGGATATGAAGGGGATAAGGTTTCATGGAGGTTTCATCGGCCCAATGGCCTCAAATTGGGTAAATAGTAGAATTTTTGGTGGGGGATTATGGTCAGTGTACCCACCACCAATGTGGTCCTTCTTATAAATTATACATCGAACTCATTTCACACCAACCAATTGGGGGCCCTTCATGGATCTAATTTAGCCTCCACTTACACCTCCTCTTTTTCCCTACTACATGTTACGGCCATGGGTAATTTTTATTCCTAAATCTATGTTATCACTCCCTTATCCTCTTCCCTAAATTCTTTTACACTTTTTTATTTATTTTTGATTGTATAGGAATTAATTATTTAATAACACTAGAGTGTTATAAAATTTACCTTTGATTTTGGATTTTTCTCTTCTATTGTTTTATAGAGTATTATATGGGTTTCTTTCTCATTTTTATCATCATTTTGATTAAATATTATTAATTTGAAAATTTTTTATGGATTCAATGGTTTATAGTGAAATTATAATGTGTTATCTTAGATTTAGTTAAGGATTTCAACTATTATGATTATAGATGAATTTTAGTTGTAGTCTACCTTGGTTTCCTTTGAGGTCCACCCCCCATAATAATAGTTTTAAATATATTAAATCCATTTGGAAACATATCTTAGTCCAATGAGTTTTATGGTTATTAAAGTGACAATTAAAAATTGAGAAATGTGTCATGAATTAAGGGTATGTGGTCTTGACTCACTATGTGTCTCTTGTGATTTTCTTGTAACAATTCAGAATTATGTTTTCGAAGGTAATAAATAATCTCAATTATATTTTGAGGTTATGATACTTTTTTTCATTTATATTTTTATATGGAAATTAAATTCTCTTTAAAGTGATTCATTTGTAATTATGTAACAAAAACTCATTCCCACTTGAATTATTTTAAAAGTTTTATAAAATATTGAATCATTTAGATTTCATATAATGTTTAGTTTTTATTATTGAGTTTCTATTGATAGATAATTTTGTTAACTTGATCTTATAACATGTTATTTATCCTTATTATCTTAATGTTTTAGAAGCATAAACTAACAAACATGGGAAGAAATGCAATGATTGGTGTGTCTTTAGTCTCAAATAACCCTGAATAAAAAATTGATTTTAAATCCCTTCCATAGTTTTAAGCCTCTTTAGATTTATATTTCATTACCAATGTACAGTTCCATGAGTACCAACAATATTGTTTAATAGGAATCACATTTTCCTACTTAAATCTGAACAATACATATTTCAATAAAGAACACATAACCAATAGTTAATAGAGTTATTTTTTAGTAAAAATATTAATAGGATTATATAGATGAAATAATTGGTTCATCATTAAATTCCCTATGGTTTAATTTTCAACTAACAGTGTAACATAATAAATATAACTGTTTTTTATAAAGTCAGAAGGTATGATATTTTTTTTGAAAATATTTTTTATAAATTATTTCTTATGGAAATACTACCCTAATTGTATTTATCATTTATTATATTTCCTTACTATATTAAATTATTCACGAAAAAATGATTCCAATGGAACACTTATTTCCTAATTTGAAGATTATTTACTCAAAAAAATATTTAATAATGTTAGTTTTTTGTTTTACACCTTTTGACATGGGATAAATAATAAAATGGGACCTAGAAACTACATAGGGTAATACAAATAATCTTTTATAATCTTATACCTATACGTATTCCTTATTATGTTCCCTTTTTTTAAAAGTCTCTACAACTGATATGAAACATTATTTATATTTGAATTCCCATTCCATGTTTGATATGGTCAACGATGTTTTCTATACTGTCCAATTAAATTTTCCCAAAAATTTACTAAAATATATCCATGTCATGTATGGTGTCTCATTGGGTTAAAACTAGATTCTATTACTAATTATATGATATTTAATATTTATATAATGTTATTTTTTTATATTTGTGTAAATTTGGTAATTGTGCTTACTAAGAATGGATATCTATTCTATATTACATCAAGTATGTTATTACTTTTTTTAACAAAACATGAACAATGACTTTATTGGTAGTATTAACTTTATCGTGGATTTGTAATTACTATATTGACTATTTGAAACTTGTTTTTATATCATATTCATAGCTATAATTTTTTTTATATTGGACATATTAGAAGGGAAACATAACTAATTTACGAAATATGCATCATTCTAATTTTTTTCTAAAATCTTATCAATTTTTTACAATAATTTAATTAAATATTGTTATATATTTGAATTAAATTTTTCAAAATAAATTATTTCCACCATCGATGTAAAATATAAAATGGAACATGTTTTGATCATGGTGTTATTAAAAAACATTCCTATAAACCTGGGTGGGAATGTCAACTCGTTTTTGCTGAATGTGTCATTCATTATTACATTTCCAAAATATCGTCTGGTTATAGTACCATGACACTAGTAAAAGGTTTGGGTGGTTTATCATGACTTCATTTTAAGGTACATCTCAAATTTCTAGATGAGACTCAAAGTAGGTTGTATATGCATGGACCCTTCCGATATATGGGGTTATAAACTTTATTAAGAGTAGGTATATTATTGTCATCACTATAGATCTATTTATGTTCCTTGTTTGTGATTGATGAAAACTATTTACAAGATATGTATTTAAATGATCTGAATTATTCATGCATAAATCAATTTCATCACTATTTATCTTAGATATTGTTGCTGAATCCCTATAAAGTACGTTATCCTCACACCTTGCAAGGGAACCTTATTGGACATTCAAAATTGCTTCTACTACAATCCATTTACTTACATGTATTGGTAGTTTTTGGGATACCATAGTGGGTGGATCATTTGTTTGGAAGAAATTTTAGTTTCCAGTTTCAATTTATAGCTATTGGAGATGGTTAAAGATATTTTTGTTTTATATCTTATTCATCTTTTAGTGTCACCTATCATATAAAACATTTAGTATACACATTTTCCATGAGATGGATTGTATGAGATCAAATTCCTGCTCTTTGGTCCTATATACATTCATCTATATGGATGAGGGATTTTTCAATTTTGATATACATTTGGATTTCACTTTTTAGAATGTTCTTATAATAAAGAAATTATTCTAGTTTTTTGATAGAGACTATAAGTGATTTATTTCTATAGTAAAGTTTGGAAATCATCCCATATGTGTGCATTGAGACATATGACATATGCCAGTGTCCGTTGGGGATCACGGTCTGCTCTTAGGGTTGTAGTATAGATAATACAAATATGTATTGAGTATTCTGGTCATATATGTTATTGGTGGAATATCGATATGTCCTGTATTATATATAGTTAGTGGTGTATTTAAATTTTTTTTTTTTGGGTATTATATATTGGTTGTGTACACTGTTTATCATTTTGTTCATTTTCATTTTTCATTTTTTATGAATAATTTTTGGCATATTGGGATGATTTATGTCATTCTAATTTCTTATTTATAATGTGCGGAGGGTAAAACATTCCCATTATCACATGTAATACCACTGGAACTTGTTCCAACCTATAATGATTGATAACATGACATCGAACATTGAATTGAAAATTATGGAATGAAATATTGATATTTATGATGATATATTATAGACTAAACTCACAACATCACACACACACACAAACGTAATCTATATATAGAACTGATATCACCCCCTTTTAAAAAATACCCCTTAATATATACTCACAATTACATTGGTATTTATCCAAATATATTACTTATATAACTTTGTATTTCAATTATTTATACCCCCCACCCCAATTATGAATATGAATCTATATAATAAGTGAGAGTAGGGATGAAATCACATATCCTTAATCATGAGTATGTTGAGGTTAAACTCCCATTATCTACCTCAATTTTCAAAATGTATCCACAGGAAAAGGTTTTGTTTACACATTTATCAAATGTCTCATTGAGTGAACAAAATCCATCTTCACGAATCCTTTTTCCACTTCCTCCATGATAAAATGGTACATTATATCATTGTTCTTTAATCAAAAATATTAATCTATATTTTTCATATAATTTGTTTCACTTTGACTATTATATGGAAATAATAAGGGTAACTTAAATTCCAACTTGGTATCTTCACGTTGTTTTATTATCTATATTAATTTTTTTCTTCATGTGATACATGAAATATATTAGACTTATTATATTTAAAAGATAATTTAATATTGATTTATCTTGTACCAATTCATACATGTACCACCGAACAAGAACACTCCAACATGCATGAATATTTGATCATCAAAACTTCCATATATGTATGAATTAACATATCTAAAAATATAATTATTTATTATTCTATTATAAAACAATCAATAATCATCATTACCCATAATATATATTATATTCCTATTTTCTAATATGAAATGTGAATCCTTATGTGTAAATTTTTATCCTTAGAATAATGTAATAGCATAGGAAACATTTTTCCTTTAGGTCTTAAAATTTAGAAAACTCTAACTAAATTTTATAATTTATTTTCATTAAACATTATTTAATATTAATATTTTCATAATTTAGATCGCACTAAAATTATATTAGAAAATAGATTCAAAATCTCCATTTCAATCTTATTTAAAAATTTTATAGCATATCTTTGAAGAGAAAGAAATATGTTATCATTATCTAGAGACATGTGAAGTCTCAAGAAATATCCATCTCTCTAAGTAATAACAACACAAATGAATCCATAATTTATGTCAAATTTTATCTGAAATTATCATCTTTAATTATAAAAATTTTAGTAAAATTAACATAGATGATAATAATGAATAATTTCTTATTGTTATACTGATGTCATGGTTATTATCCACTCAACCTATTGTAAAATTAGATGTCTTAAAACTTGAGTTGATTTCCAAATTCTATACTATAAAATAATAGTTTATATCAAACATAAATTTCATATATATATATATATATATATATATATGAAAGCACATATTTTTTCACCATCAAAACTACCATCAGTTGAATATTATCTATTTCTAGAAATTTAGTAACATCTTTCAACCAATTATAAACCAACTCTATCAACATCTTAAAGATTTATTTTATTGTCCAAATCCTAGAAATGATTGATCTAATATATTTAAAATAGTAAAATCACTAAACATATATAATTACTTTTTGAACTACTAATATCCATTTTTTATCAGATACATTAAGTAAACTCTATGAAATCCTCTTCGTAAAAACTTTCTCATATTGGTACACTTCACTTTTATTTTACAAGTAAAAATAAATACACTTAAATACTTCAATAATTAGGTTATTTGTAATATATCTCATAAATGGACATATTACATCATACATGATATCATCCAATGTTTTGAATGTTAACCTCTATCCCATTTTTATTATCATAAAAAATAAGAGATTTATTATTCCAATATTTTGGTTTCATCCAACTCAATAAAACACTCATACATCCTCTAGGTTTCATAATTTGATTGAGGGGTTATGTTATATGGTTCCTTGAAATCACGTTGAATATCATATGATTCAAAACATTATTATCAAAATTTTATTATATATTTTGATATTTTTCCTAAATAAAACCTTTTTAATGAATAACTAATTCATTTTTTAAACAATTCTCTTGAAACCATTGTTCATCATAAATTTCTTTAATTTTTTCCCATAGACATGATTCATGTATCATATAGAAAAATAATCATTAATTGATATTAATTTTTTATTTACACACATTTATTTCTTCTTCATTAGTCTAAAAATATCAAAACGTTCATGTCCCATGTGATGAGATTCTTCAATATCTAGTCTTTTATATAATGGATTTAAAATGTTTTCCTTTTGATATATAGAACTCTCCCACCTTTTATATCTACTTAGTATAGTCATATAATGAATATTGTATCCTATATAATCCTTTCTCATGATATTTGTTTCCATTTTTTACAATCCTTATATGCCTTAAAATTATATTTTTCTGCATTATCAAATAATAAGAAATTTTCAGATTCCATAACATGAAAATGGATGAATATTTTACATTATTATGAGTCATAACACATCTAACCATTAATTAATACATTAAATTTTATTATTTCTAAAATATATGTAAAATTAATTTTTCATGTTTTCGATTAGTTTTTTATGGGAATGTGATTTGTGGAACACAAAATGATAAATTAATCTCATATCCATGAAAATAGATTTCATTATTAACTTTCTTTCGAATGGAATGACGCCACTAGGTTCTTTTCTTGAGAAGATTATAAATACATATTTTTTGACAGGGGAAGCTCTGGCTCATCACACCATTTTAGCTGTTTATTTCATAATCTTTGACTATCTTGTTAATTTAAGTCTTATTATTGATTCCTTATGATATCCAAGTGTGATGCTAATTACTACTATGCCAGTAGTCTATCATGAACATGTTTAGATGTAAACATTTATATATACCAAAGGTTTTCTATCAAAGTAAACATAGATATGTATCAACAAATCTCCATGGACGGAACCATCATTTTGTATCCAAGTTTCTCCATATTATTTCAATATTACTTTTGGATGTTTTATTTCAAGTGGGATATTATTTAAACCCATATGTCTGGGAACTATACAGTTTATCACCTTCGAAGAAAGCATTAGAAGTTCATGGTGATGAGATCAGGCTCAAAACATGGATTTCAAAATATCTTGTAAAAGGAATCATGACCTGCATATTATAATACTACATAATGATACACATAATACCTTTTATTTTCATGTGATGGGGACCAATCCATATTGTTTAATGTCATACTATAAAGACATTTAAGTGAAAGGTTCCAAGAACTTTTTGGTGTTGGATATATGCACGAGTGGCCATTTATAGTAAAAATATAAGTGGGCATGGATAACATGTGGATAAGTTGGGTCTCTAAAGTTATATGAACCAATGAATAATATATGCTAACATCGAGAATATGGATCCAAATTTGAAGATGTAGTGGTCACCCGGAAGGATTATTACCCTTCAAGTGGGGTGAGATTTCATTGGGAATATAACCCAATTTGAAAAGTCTATAGTGAATGTATCCTATGAGATAAGTGTGTTCAAGATCAAAGGAATGTATCCAGGTGAGGGGAGAAAATAAGGAATCCCATGGTGCATATTTCATCATGATATGATTAGAGTATTGATGATGTTGGGTTTGATCCTCAAGAATAAATTTGACATATCACATCAAAATTGGAATCAAAGACCATGTTGTTTGAAGTTCACAGTTTAAGGTCATGTGGTGAGACCCTATAATCCAAATCGAGTTCATGAGGTATGGATGTTTTCCATCTATCTTAACATCCTGATATGGGGATAAATTGTTCATGAAAGGTGAGAAAATAGAACATCAAGTAGGGATTACACATTTGATGCTTCAATCAGATACTTAACCCAGAATGTGAGTTGGGTAATGTAACTCCCTAATATTTTAAAATTAGATCACTTATTTAGATACCTCATGTGGCAGAAAACACTGATCTCAAACAACCCATGAATTATATTTCATTAAATTTAATTTCTTCGATAGTTTAAAAAACACCCTAACCCGAGCCTAAATAAACCAAAATATATTATACCATCATAACCTTGATTTTAAATTGTAAATTAAGAATATTACTAACTAAATTATAAAAATTATGCTTATAAGTAGATTATAAATAAAATATGATTCATTTAAATGAAAAAGATATGTTTTCTGAAAATTGTCATTTTTTTAAAAGACTTTTTAGTCACGCTTTACCTGCATAACTTGAAATTTATTTATACCAATTATAAAAAATTTATTTTATAAAATGAACTTAATTTTTCAAATTATAATATAAAAAATATATTAGGTTGAATTTTCAGTTTTTTAAAAAATGATTTATTTTTCCATGAACAGTGAAGAATCGTTAATTTTAATTGAAAACGAAATTTCATTTTAATTACTTATAATGTTAAATTATACATTGAAGTGGTATTAAAGTAAAATTAGTTTAATTATATATATTTTAATCTAATACAGGTCATTTTTATCATTTTCAAATTTAATTTTAATATAAATACTTTGTAATCTATTGGAAATTTTCTCTTCAAAAACCTGATTTCTCATCATGTCTATGAGATTAATTTTAAATTATAATTATCCAATTATATTATATAAATTTCTTAAAATGGATTCCATATTTTAAAATATTTATAATTAATATTATCTAAAATTTTAAATTTATATTTTTAACAAAATTAAAATTGATAATAGTTAAAATTATTTATTGTGGTTAAGGTAACAATGGATTTATCAAGGGTTAAAAAACATAATGATTAAAATTACAAAAAAATTCTAAAATATATTTGATGGTTATAATTAGACCATATGATTTTTAATACTATATGAAATTACATTTTTTACCCTTATGTAAGGTTATGAATGTGGGTATACCATTTTCTTTTCAAAAATAACCAGTGTGTCACTCACCTCCCCTATAAAAGCCCACCCACTCTTATCTATTCTATACACATTCAAAAACCTTTGGTTTGGTCAAGACCTAAAAAAATAAATTAATAAAATAAATAATATCATCCTATAAGCCTTATATAAGGATTAAATCCAACCAAATAAGGATTTTTCTGCAGACCTAAAGAGTTTACATGAAAAAGTGGTAATGCTATTCAACGAGCGTTTTTCTTCTATTTCATCCTCCACCTCCTTCAATTATTACTAAACCAAAATGATAAAATAATGTCATTATATTCCATATACTTATATTTTCATATTTATAGGTAATTAAATTCATCCATCCCCACTTCCATAAAATGGGTTACAATTTCATCATTCATGAGTACAACTGACTGCAGTCTCACGAACCGATGTCATTCATTTTTTTTCTTTACAACCTATCATAGTTTGGTATATTTATGGAGATAATATATATATTATTTTTATAATATGATTATAACTATAGAGATATTATATCATATATACCTTTTTCCATCCCATTCCATTGGGGTTATGATAACGTCACCCATGTGTACGATAAACTGACACCTCGCGAAGTGATGCGATTCATTTTTCACTAACGCTTTACATGGTAAGTAATATAGATAAAGGTCATTAGTATATATGATAATCATGAAATAAAAATAGCATTAATTAAATATTTATCATTATTAAAATATAATATATCATTTCCTTATTACACTTAAAAATGATACCATCATTCGTATACGTGTGGACTGCCGCCTTCACTAAGTGATGCGACTCTATTTTCATCACTACACTTCATGGATGATATATATATATATATCTGTGTGTGTGTGTGTGTGGGTGTGTGGGTGGGTGGGTGGGTATATTAATTGAAAAAATATGTTATATATGACTCTAAAATCATTATATAATGATAAAATACAAGTTACCTTCTTTCAAAAATGATCATTAAAAAACAGGACTATTACTCGTGCATACTCACGTCCTACCATATCCATGATCGTAACCTAATTCATTTCTCAAAAACATAATTAATGAATGGTATTAAAAGTAAAATATTTGTATAAATATGATAATTATTACATTATTATTATTCTATAGATCATGTAAATATATAATATCTATATGAACATGTTCATTCATAACAAAACATGCATGAGAAAACAATACAATTAACAAAAAAACAATCAAAATAATGAAATATTATTATCAAACAGGTGATAAGATATTATGAAAGGATAATATAAGATATTATTAATATTAATATTGTTATTTAATATGATAATAACATGTTTAATACCACTATAAAAGATGTTAAATCACAATCAACCTAAAGGTTGCGTGGGGTAAAGGATTTTGTCTCAATTTCATTTCATTTGGTCATATTTGTATATTATGCCAAATTTAGTGTATATAGGGTATATATATGCCATTAAATATGTAATGTCATAAAAATTATAAATTCATGGTATTTTATGTCCCAATTTAAATTATTTCATCCAATGGGATTTGAATAAAAAATTGCGAAGTGGTAAATAATTTCACTACTCATTGATTGATTCTCACATTAACTTTATGATTTTTCTAAAGGTTTATTTTACAATCTCATTTTAATCAGGATTGATTATACTTGAATTTAAATTGATGTAAATTATTAGATAAATGTATTATAAAAAATAATTTTCTTATCCTCTTTCTATTCATGAACTTTTACAGGTAATAATAACATATTTTCACTAATTAGTAATTAATATTATTGGGAAATTATTTTTAAGAAAATCCAACTTTATTTCACAATTTGGTCAAAAAACCATTCTCATCAAACCCAATGATTTCAAAAAACAATTAATTTTTTTTACCATTTTAAAATTAATAATCAAAGTTATTTTACCCATTTTTACTTTTTACAAAATGATGTAAAAGGAATATTCATGTTATTTTCAAAATAATGCTCATTTTTATTTTACCAAAAATGAAAAAGGAATCTTTTTCTTAGAATGTAAAAAATGAATAGAATTTATATCCATCATAACCAATAATTGTTTCAAAAATTCCTTTTTAATTGTAAAATATTATTTTCAAATAAAAGTTTTTCTAATTATTTTTTAAACAATTAGTTTTAAAATGTGATTTTCTAAATCAGAATTAAATTTTCATGGAGAATGTTTTTGAAAATACTTTTACAGTATTTCTATTTATCAATAGAGATAAAAATTTATTCATAATCCTATGGGTATATGTTGTATTGATTCCACCCTTATTCCTTATGTGGATTTTTATGATCATTTTACAAGTAATGTATTCAAATTCACTTTATTTATCTATTTTTATGTCATTAAATTTCCATGAAATATTCACTTAACTGTGATCATTAGATATTAAATTTCCTCAAAATATCGATATTCATTATCGTGGATTTGTTTATTTCATAAAACATATCCCTTTATACACACAACATCATTATTTGAATGTTATTTGATGAACCTGGTAAATATTAATAATCTGTATTCCTTCTTCATTATTGATAGTTCATGGAAATGAATATTGATTCATTAATTAAATTGGTCATTTGATATGTGAGGAATGCTTTGGGGATGTACTGATGGGTGGGGATTCATATAATTTATACCCTCAAGGAATCATTAGACATCTTGATACAAATAAGTATGCTAGAATAAAATGGGTTTTACCAGTAATTTTAAACCATACTATTAAATTACTTAATGGTTGAGGTATCATGTTCCTGAGACATGACATAAAATAATTAAGAATTTACTTCATTAATAATTCAGTTATAATTTTCCATGATATTATAAAAATGATATTATCTCTGGATGCATTTCACTCTCAGTATATTGATTAAATATAATGTGTTTTCAATTATTTACCTTCCCATATTGATTATTCTTTATCATATCATTACAGTCATGTTATTTAAATGGTATGTGTGTTCATTTATTTACATTTCCATATTGATTATTCCTTATATTATTATCAATGATATTTTCTCTATGATATTACATATAGGTTCAATTCATTATTAGCTTATTGATTAAATAGAATGTGTGTTAATATTTTTACCTTCCTGTGTTGATTATACTTACTGATTCATGAAAGATTTCCTTGTACTTAACCGTTTATGGGAATTTTATCTCATCCTATTTTTTTTACTTTCTTAGGAATCTAGGAAGTTTACTATTAATTATATTCCATGATATGTCAAAGTGGGTAATGATATTCTCCAAAAATAATTGTTGTAATATTATTTTTCAAATGTAATTAGAGAATCAAGTATCTACCTAGCTTACCAATACTACTAAAATATTCAGTCCTTCAAGATTCAATTCCTCATATCATATTCAAATGTAAAAAAGCACGAAACTAGCACTAGGTTAATGGAGACAGAGTAATTTTAATTGTTATCAGAGGAATTTTTAAGGAAACCTTGTGATCAATATTTTCAAAAATAATGATTAGGGATATAACCTTATGGTAAGAATTGATTATAAGTATATAAGAAGATCCCTAATTTTTTGTATGTTTAATATTATGTGGTTTATCCAAGAAATATATCCATGTACCGATACTACAAGTGGAAGTGGTTCTAGAACAGATGTACTTAGGGGTCATTATTCCAAAAAAGCTGCATTGGGTTTCAACTGATTATCACCTAGTGTATGAAAACAAGCGTTATTCTATACCTAGTTTGACACTCCTGGGTAGAATTCTAAGGGTAATTAACATTTTATTTATAAAAAGATATAAATAATTTGAAATAGATAAATCCCCCATGTGTCCCCGTTTGTAATTATGAGAATATATATGTATAAATCTTTCAATTTATGTTACATATTTCACTACATTTTGGATTTAAATTATGATACATAATGATATAATCTAATATATTGTCTATATTTATTTAGAATTGGTCACTAGTATAAGTAATGGGAACCACATCAAGGAATATAATCCAAAGAGAAAGAATTATCATTTCATTTATGGGATTAATCCAATATTTCAATGGGAACTAGTCTCCCAAACATTCTCATCTTATGTTGATATAGTATCATGATCAATGAAAATAGATAAACAATTCTATAATTATTTTGGCTTCGAAGGGAAGCACGATAAGAATAATAAGATAATGAAAAAACAATAAATGGATGAATGGAATGAAGGATTTTCCCACATGTGCTAATTGGGGAAAGAAACATTGTGGTACATTTTAAAAGGGAATGGGAGTTTTCTACAAGTTTAGAGAGAAATGAAAAAATTATTTTTATAGAAAGGGTAATAAAAAAGTTTCCAATTTACAATGATTAAACTTTAAGGATATGGGGAACTATGAAAATCAATGTCTCAATCATCATAATATTTACCTCAAAATAATCTAATTCATCATTGTAAATTTTATTCTATTACTATAAACGAAGTGAAATTATTAATGTTCTTGTGTTTTGAATAAATAATTTTTTTCATTGGAGTATTTTATCAATGATATCCTGGTTATACAAATTATGAAAAATATAAGTATTGTACTGTGATAATATTTCATAAAGGATTTGAAAGCATATGTTGAATAGTACTGATGACCAAGAAATATGATTTAGTAGAATGTTGAAATTCTTGGAAAACATGTGAATGAGTGAAATATAACCCTTAATATGTTACTGATGTTGGGATAATGAGATTATTGATATGGAGAAATTAAATTTGATAGTACTGACTACCTTGGGATGGATTAATGATTTTTTGACAAGGTGGTTTATACTATCATTGATGGAGTTTACATCATCTTTGGATTTAAGGAATATATCCAATATATTATTTTTTACTTAAGGAGTAAGGAAGAAATATTGTATTCAATAATGTTTTAAGGATATAAATGAGGAAGGTATTGACGTGTTTGGTATGTGATGATTAAGAGCTACTTCGTGTTTTTTGGGGGATTAATGATATGTTCATTTTCAAAATTTAGTGAACTTGATTCAAAATTTATGGATATTAATTTTTTTAATGGTTATAAGGTTAAACATTTATGAAATTATTAATTATGAACTTTGGATGAGGTTTTTGAAATTAATGTTTAACTTCACCATATGGATATTTTTCCATATTAGATAACCTGTGCTATCTATTTTTTCATAATAATAACTATAGTTTGAAAGAATGACTTGTCATTCTATTATGGATATTAAGATCCATTAAAATTGAATTTTAGTGATTCAGGTATATAAAATTCATTTTTGGATATTCATTTCTTGTATTAAGCAATGAATTGGAAATAGATTATAGCACAACCAAAGGATTAAATTGTTTTATGAAAAAATGAATATAGTATGTATATTTACTTATAATCCTTGATAGTAAATTAATTCCTCAACATTCATATAGGTATATCCAAAAAAAATGTTATCCTATTACCTTAATATATGATGAATTATATGATCTTTTAAATCATCACATATTTATGGTTTCTAGGTCCTTAACATTCCATTGATTATTCACTTTTTTGTGATCCATGGTCTTTATCAGTCTCCATAATTATTTAATATTTTATTCCATTCCTATATATTCAACTACCTATAATTTTATCTCAAATTTAAACCTATTTATGTATTTTCACACATGAACATTGTACATCCCTTTCTCATTTATTAATCGTATATTTTACTAACCATTATTAAAATGTGGTTTTTGAATAATGGAATTTTCAAAAATCAACCCTTTTTTTACCGAGACCAAGTTTAAATTATTATGATGAAATTTACATATGGTGGGGTGAATTTACCACCATAATATTTTAAAGTAAGATCTTTTTTGTATAGAATATGTAATAATACTAAGATTAAAGAACCCACAAAATATATATCATTAAATTTAATATCTTAGATAATTTGTGGAACACACAACCTCGAGTCTAAATGAGCCGTAATATAATATGACATTATAACAAAGATGTTAAATTATTGTTTATGAATTCTAAAAAAATAAAATATGAAAATTATTGTTATCTATTTATTATAAATAAAATAATATTTATTTAAAAGAAAAAAAATTGTTTTCTGAAAAACTGTATTTTATTATAAATAATGTTTTAGTCATGATTTTTGGAAATAATTTAAAATTAGTTTTTACCAATTTTAGAAAATTTAATTTATATAATGAACCTAGTTTTCTAAAAAAACATACTAAAATTATCATACGGTAAATTTTGACCATTTTTTTAAAAATGATTCATTTTTTAGTAAATAGTGAAAAATACTCAATTTTAGTTTAATATTTCTTTTCATTTAAATTATTTGTATATTTGAGTAATATTTTGAAGTGGTTTTAAAAGGAAAATTCCTCAAATTATAAATATATTAATAAAACTTAGGTCATTATAATTATGTTAATTTCAAATTTTGATATGAAAACTTTTTAACATTTTCTATATTAAGACCCACTTTCACATCAGGTTTGAGGTATTAATTTAAAATTAAAATTTTCAACTTATGTGAAGGGAATTTGGAAAAAATGGATTCGATTATTGGAATTAGAATAATGTATATTTTATAAAATCATTATCTTAATTTTTGACTAATATGAATAGTTAAAACAATAAAAAATATTTATCAGGGTAATGTAAAAATGGATTTACTGAAAGTTAATCTAAAAAATAAGGGATAAAATTACATAAATGTTTGTCTAAAGTCTAGTTTATTTCCATATTTCTACCGTATCATGTTTAAGGATTGATAAAAGAATATTTTGGACCATTTTGGAATGTAAAAAAAATGGTCATACATTTTTATTTTTTCAAATTACAAGTGTTCCACTCACATAACATATAAAAGGGCACACCCTCTCATATCTTCATTATGCCTTCAAACCCTTTTGGTTGGCCATATATTACCCATATAATTTACCAAATTCTATCCTCTCATCCTATAATCTTGATTTTTGGAATAAATCCAACCTAGTTAAGAATTTTTAGAAATCCCAAGGAGGTTACCCGAATAAGAGTTCACTTTATTCAATGAGCATTTTTATTTTATCTCTCCCCATAACTCCTTCAATTATTATTAAATGAAGGATATATAATTACATCAATATCATTCATATAATTATACTTTTTATGTTATGTTAATAACCTAAAACCATCACCACTACCTTCAAATATGTTACAAAATCATCATTCATGTTTATGGTGGACTACCGCATCACAAACCAAGGTGATTAGTTTCTCCATTCTCTAGGGGATATGATAATGTAACTCATCTGTATGGGAGACTACTGCCTCACGAAGTGATGTGATTTATTTTTTAACTAACACTTTACATGGAAGTTAATAAGGATAAATTTAATGAATATATGTGATATATGTGAAATAATTGTGATATTCCTATCATATTTTTCATTCTAAAAATAGAATATTCTATTTTATTTTTTACACTAAAAAATGATAACATCATTTATGTACATGTGGACTACTTCCTTTATGAAATGACACGACTCTCTTTTCATCACCACACCACATAGATGATATATATAAGTATATTTTTAAGAAACAATATGGTATATATAAGACTATGATAATTATATAAAGATAAAATATTACTCACCAACTTTCTGTGTTGATCATTGAAAAATGGAAAGGTTACTCATGCGTATGTATGGCCTACCATCCTCATGATCGTAATGCACTTCATTTATCAAAATCATCATTCATGATTGGTATTAAAATTATAATATTTTTATATATATATGATTATTATATAATTATTATAATTATTAAGATCATGAAACTATATAATATATTCATGAACTGGATCTTTCATGGAAAACACACTTGATAACACAAGAAAATTAACACCTATTGTAGGATCGAAATAATGATATAGATGCTCAAGATACAAGAGGGGGGTGAATTGTACACTTCAAAAATTCATTTGCAACATTTAAATCTTGTTATTTTTAACAAGGTTAAACCAGATGAATTCACAAAATCTCTAGTTCTACACAACTTTCTTGACTCCGGAAATATGATTCCGAAAAGGTGGATCCAAAAATATGGTTCCAGAAAAACAAAACATAATGAAAGTTTACAATAATGAAGATTCTACCTTAAATCGTATAGAATCTATCTAAATCATAGTATACAATTGAAAGGAAATATAAGATAGTTATACATTCTTGAATATACAAAATGAAGCGGAAAAAAAAACATGTAATAAGAACATGTAACAAGTAGTAAATCTTTTAACCCAAAGAGAATTGTATCCGAAAACCTTGGATAAAGGCCCCTTGATTTATAATTTCAAGAAAGTCTATGTTACCCACACCAGGGTAGCCCTCGATACGAAGATCGGAGTCGGTCTTGTTATCCTCGCAAGCCCTCAACTTTAAGGTATTTGGAACCTCTGTCTTCCTCAGCAAGGAATCCCTCAAACTTCAATGTAGTTAGAACCTCTGTATTCCTATCCCCGGAAGTCCTCGAATGTAATCACCAACATTCAGAGTACCAAAAGGAAAATCTAAATGAGCAGTTCAGTATGCAAAAACAATGAAAGTCTCTCTCCAGAAATCACTACAACAACATGTGGTCTCTAGAGTCATAGAACAGTTGTGAGCTCTTTCAAATGAGCTCTTATTTATAGGCATAGCTTCAACGGTCGGCTCCCTCCTCCAAATTCATATTTTTCGTTGAATTTCAAAGGGTCCTATACACGTGTCACTCAGCCAATGTTTAGTTAAAAACAGAATA
The DNA here is from genome assembly GCA_963277665.1 of Viscum album. Classification (NCBI taxonomy): domain Eukaryota; kingdom Viridiplantae; phylum Streptophyta; class Magnoliopsida; order Santalales; family Viscaceae; genus Viscum; species Viscum album. The sequence continues at coordinate 404,070,225 of OY728167.1, forward strand.
GATGACATCGTTTTATAACATAGTATGTGTAAGCCTAACCAAATTCAAGAATTATGAATATAAGGAAATGTAAAATTCAGAGTCTAACCAAAAATGTATTCGGAGTCTATGATATATGAATATCCGGATTCTATTTTTTAGGAATTCAGAATTAGAATTTTTAATGAGAATTCATAAATAGAATTCTTCATCAGAATTCGTAATGAGAATTCTAAATCATAATTATTCATCAGAATTCGTAATGAGAATTTGTAATCAGAATACTTCATCAGAATTCGTAATGAGAATTTGTAATAAGAATTATTCATTAGATTTTGTAATGAGAATTCATAATGAGAATTCTTCATCAAAATTCGTAATGAGAATTTGTAATCAGAATTCATCATAAGAATTTGTAATGGGAATTCTTAAAAAAAAATCATCATCAGAATTCGTAATGAGAATTCATAATCACAATTAATCATTGGAATTTGTAAGTGAACTTCATAAAAGTTCATACTCAGAATTTTTAGTAGAACTTCATTAGGGTTCATAACCAGAATTCGGAGTGGATCTTTATAAAAGTTCATATTCAGAATTCAGATCCAAAAACAGAATGCTTCATATCTAAATATCATAGGATTTCAATATTTTGATTACAAAACAAGTTTTTCCCTTAAACAAAAGATATTATAAGATCAACATAAATAGGATAAGGATAAATTTTCTTGAGAATGAAAATTTTCCTTATGAAAGTAAAATATAAGATAAAATGAATTTTGCCGTGAGATAATTTGTTTGTGATTTTCAAAACAGGAATGGATTGTGAAGTCATAAGGATACCTTAGTGACATAACAATCTCCCTAAATCATGAAGGAATGGAAAAGTCATAAGGAAAACCTTATTGACTCAACTATCTCCCCCTTTTTGGAAAACACAAACAATCTTATGAAAAAGAATATAAGGACTTTGAAAATATTTAACATTGAAAATAAAACTTATCTCCCTTTGTACATGGATAGTGTTGAATATGATTAATTCCCCCTTAGGCTTTGAAACACTAAGGATCGTATTCTAGATTTCTAGAATGAGAATTTCTCATTATCAAGAGAATGGAAATCTTTATAGTGAGAACTAACCCTTAGATAAACACCCCCTTATATAGGGATAATTCTTCTATACATAGAAGTATTTTTCATTCTCCCCTTTAGAATTCCTTCTCCTTCTCCGCCATTGTGATTTTCAAAAATGGTTTTTGGGAATGGAAAAAATATGGTACCAGAAATATTAGTAGAAACATCCAAACAAAAAAACTAAAATTTCCTTATGATTGGATAAATTAGTATAAGGAAAAAAACAATACAACAAAAGATCGGATTTGAGTCTATTTTGTTTTTTTTTCTTTGGGCATTAGCTTCTTTATGATTTTATTTATCTTTTTCATCTCTTTGTGATCCTCATATGATTGCTTTTTAAGGTTGTGATTCTATCTTCTTGTGATTTCAGGGCCTCTTTCTGAGCCTTAAGCAAATCTTCTTACTTCACAATCTTTTCTTCCAACTTGGTCTGGAGACTCCTCTCTGTTCTCCAAATCTGGGAAACAAACTTCAACTTCCCTTTCAGGTCTTTTACATCCGGAATCTGAACATTTAACTTAAGGGTTAACTTTTTCTCAAATGTATCTGTAAGATTCTTGATTTTGGAGTCTTCGGTATCAAAAGCTTCCTTGACATCTTCTTGAAATTGATCACGCTCTTCCAAATCTACAACGATTTTCATAGACCATTTGGTTATTTTCTGACAAGAATTTATGTGGAATTCATAATTGATAAGGAAATTCATCTGATTCGCATCAATCTTAACACACCAATCCATCACCATGGATACACAGTATGACTTCTGATTCATGCAATGTTGAAGCATCTGGCATCTAGATTCAATTGCTGGAAAAATCAGAATGGTTTCCACCAGCTTCTTCATGGAATAAACAACAAAATCATGTCCTAATACTGATGACTCTGAATCTGACACCTTGCTTGGAGATGGTTCTTCCTCTATCTCTATCAAATTACTCCTCGATGTTCCTCCAACTTCTTTCTTCCTTATGATATATTTGGTTGGAGTATCAACAACCACTTTTTTACCTTTGTTGATTTTCTGAACGGCTTCTTCATCAAGAGACTCATGCTCACTTCTGGATAGCTGAACAATATCATCTTCACTAATTTTCTCTTTTTCAGCTCCTGCCTCAATTTCTTCAAGAAGAATGAAGTCATGATTATCACTCTCTTACTCTGATATCTTGTTTACTTCCTATTAAACTTTCTCATCATCTCTAGGTGTATCAAGTTTTGAAGATCCGGCTTGAGAGTCTGGAGTGAAAATTTCTCTGAAACACTTTCCTTTTCAGGATACTCTTCAACTTTCTTAATCACATCATCAGAGCCACCACTTGTCTTAGCTTTTTGAACTTCTTCTTGAGTTTCCTTATTTTCCACAATCTTCTCTTGTGGTTTTTCCAGAGTCATGAACCTTTTACCCAGAGTCTCAGCTAATGTTTCCACCAAGAAGGATTTCAGAATTGGGATTTTTTTCAGATGCTACTTCAGTAGCCTTTAAATGAGATTTCACAATCTCTGCCTATGACATCTTTTTCTTCATCTTCTTTTCTTTGGCTTGGTTTTCTAGCTCCTCAGCAGCCTTTTCTTTCAAAGCCCTAGACTCAGCATGATCTAGGACAAATTGCAGTTTTCCTTCCTTCCTATTTAGATTTTTCTCTCTCCATTTGGCAACCACCACATCCAGATAGGCTTTTGTCTTTTTAGGCTTAGGAGGTACAGAATGAGGTTCTTTAGCCTTAGGGATTTTATCTCCCACTTCCTTCAACTTTATCTTCTTTACTGCCTTCTTTCTTGGTTCTACGTTTTCAACACTTTCTGGAACAACCTCTGCCTCCTCTACTGGCAGATCATAAAACTCACCTGACTCTTTAGAGAAACCAACCATCATTCTCTTGAGGGTATCATCACTGATAAGCATAACTAGGAAATTTCTTTTCTTTGAAGTGCAAGCAATCTTGAATGAATCACAACACCAAATAATATGCTTGGAGAGAAGATCAGGATACATAATAATCTGAGCATTCAAACTCCCATTCCTGATGTTCTGAATTATAAAAAGAATGTTCCTCAATAGATTGATATTTCTTAGGATTAACATGCAATCCAAGATGTAAATGTCAATTTTCTTTAGGTTTTCCTTGTCAACTATTCTAGGTACAAAAAACCCTTGAACCCATAACTTTTGGATCTGATTGTTGGTATACAAAAGGGAAATATTTACAGTCATGACATCATTAATTCCAAGGCATTCCATAGCCATTACTTTACTGAAAATTCCTTGCACATACGGTAGCTTATGGGAGAAAAATTTGGCTTCTCCATCAATATGAGAGCCCCACCAAGCTCACATCCTTGGTGTAAGAAATATTGTATGTGTGGCCATAACTCATAAAGGAAATATTTTATCTACCATATTCATCAAAGAAGGAAACAAACTCATAAAATTCTATAAGAAAATCCAAATAAACAACATCCAGATACCCTGGTTTTGATATGCAGAAATATTCCCATCTATTGAGCTTGATATTCTTAGAATTAAGAGAATCATATTTACTGAAAAATATTAGATAGACCAACCTTTCCCTATAGACTAACCAACTAGAGATGGGCTTTATAGTTGACATTTCTTGAGAAGCGGCTTCTACAGACATTCAGATTAGAGAAACACAGAATGATTTAGAATGGTCTTAAGAAAGAGAGCAGAACTTCAATAAGCAAGAGCTTGCAAACCGATGTGGGACAACCATAAGGGATCCCCTTTATATAGGTGATGTAGGTGTCCTTTCATCTTCCAAAACTCATCTAACAGTTGTGACCCTTTATGATCAGATCTAACGGTTGATATGAAATCTGCAAGGAAAAAAGTGAGTAGGATCCGATCTTTTGAGGTTTTTAAGAAAACATGATCCCAGAATTTTAAATATCAAAGAGGAATACCAGCAATGTAATAATGAGTACAAAAACATAGGTAATGATATCATACCTTTCAGATTACTAGGAATATTATTCTCAATAAGTTACATTCTTCTTGAAAAAAAATGACAACGAAAACTCCATTACAAAAATTTCATTATGAAAATTCCATTACAAAATTTCCATTATGAAAATTCTGAAAATCTCATTACGAAAATTATTCAAAATATCATTACGAAAAATTTTCAAAAGCTCATTATGAAAAATTTGATTATGCTAACAAAAAAATGTACTCCCCCAATGAAAAAATGTTTATTACTGTAAGTAGATTGGTTTAACAGAGAGTTAATGAAGGAAGATTACCTTATCGTTATTATTCATAACTTCTGTTTAATGAATTAGAATCTATTAGAAGGTAAAGATTTTGTGAAAATATCAGCAAGTTGATCTTGCATTCCGATAAACTGAAGAATGCTATCTCCTTTTTGTGTGTGATCCCTAAGAAAGTGATGCCTAATATCTATGTGTTTTTCACGAGAGTGATGTGTAGGGTTTTTACTAAGGGAAATGGCACTTTTATTATCACAAAAAAATTTTGTTTTGGTAAAACTCATACCATAGTCTGTGAGTGTCTGTTGCATCCACAACAATTGAGCACAACAAATTCCAGCTGCTACATATTCAGCTTTAGCAGTGGAAAGTGTTACTAAGTATTTCTTCATGTATGACCAAGAAACTAATGAATCTTCTAATAAATAACAAGTTCCTGATATACTATTTCTATCCATTCTACACCCACCGAAGTCATCATCTGAGAAACTTTTTCAGATAAAATCATTTCCAGAAGTATAAAATAGTCTTAGATCAATGGTTCCGTTTAAGTAGCGAAAAATTATTTTCACTACCTTTAAATGAGATTCCTTAAGATAATATTGATATCAAGAAAATAAACATACTGAAAACATCATGTATGGATGACTAGCTATCAGGTATAGTAGGCTTCCTATCATTCCTCTAAAAGATGATTGATCCACTGGTTTCCCAGATTCATCAAGATCAAGTATGTTTGAGGTACCAATAGAAGTACTAATACAATTAGTGTTGTGATATCCATACTTTTTAAGACTATATTTAATATAATTATGTTGAGATATATAGGTTCCTTCTAGTTTTTAATAAATTTAAAAACCATGAAAAAATGTTAACTCACCCATCATACTCATTTCAAACTCATATTTCATTAAATCCGCAAAGGAATTAGTTAAAGATTGCTGAGTTGAACCAAATATCATGTCATCAACAAAAATTTGAAAAATCAAAACATTTTTATTATCTTTCTTTATAAAAAGGGTTGGATCTTCATTTCCCTTAACACAATTATTTTGAAGCAAAAATCATGTAATTATATCATACCAAGATCTCGGGGCTTGTATTAGTCTATACAAATCTTTGGCAAGTTTAAAAACATGAACATGATATTTTGTGTCTTCAAAGCTAGGAGGTTGTTCTACAAAAACTTCCTCTTGAACATTACCGTTAAGAAAATCACATTTCACATCCATTGGAAAAAGTTTAAAATTAAAGAATGCTGCAAAGGAAAGTGAGATATGAATAGATTCAATTCTAGCTACTGGAGCATAGGATTCTTCACAGTCTATTCCTTCCTTTTGGTTATAGCCTTTAGAAACTAATCTAGATTTATTTCTTACTATGACTCCATTTTCATCAAACTTATTTTGAAGACCCACATTACTCCAATAACATTAGTTTCCTTAGGTCTTTCAACCAATGTCCAAACTTTATTCCATTCAAATTCATTTATCTCATCTTGCATATATTTTATCCAATCATCATCCCCTAATGCATCATTAGTGATTTTTGGTTTTAATTGGGAAAGGAATGCTAGATGTTCTACTTCATTCCTAAAGGAACTTCTAGTCCTTACGGGTTGATTTAAATCTCTAATGATACTATCACTGGGATGATTCTTTAGAAACAACTGATTTGGGTTTTGTAAAACCTGTCCATCAACAGAAGGTTAAAAACCTTCTTGGGTAAATGTTTCAGAACCATTTTCTTGAACATTTTCCTTATCAAAAGGTTATTCTATCATTAGTTGAAAATTAGTTTTTGAAAACACATCTAAAGATGTAGGTTGGTGTTATCTAAAAACAAACGGATTAGATTCATCAAATTTGACATGTACTGTTTCTTCAATAGTGCATGTGTTTTTATTTAAAACTCTATAAGCCTTAGAAGTTGTGCAGTAGCCTAAGAAAATACCTTCATCGGATTTTGGTGCAAATTTGGGTAGACTATCATTAGTATTCAGATTGAATACTTTGCATCCAAAAACATTGAAGTTGGAAAGTCTATGTTTTCTACCATTCCATAACTCATAAGGAGTTTTATTAAGGAAAGGTCTAACAAAAACATGATTTATAGTATAAAAAGCTATACTTAAAGCTTCATCCCAGAAATTTATAGCTATAGAATATTCACTAAACATGGTTCTAGTTATCTCTTGAATAATTATATTTCATCTTTCAACTACACCATTTTGTTGAGAAGTTCTAGGTGCTGAAAAGTTGTGTGTAATACCTTTTCTACTACAAAATGTTTCAAAATCATAATTTTGAAATTCTCCTCTATGATAACTATGAATAGTTTTCAATGGAAGGTTTTTCTCATTTTTAACTTGGGCTCTAAAACTTTTGAAATAAGAAAAAGCATCAGACTTCTTTGCTAGAAAATAGACCCACGTTAATCTTGTGTAATCATCAACTAAATCAAACACATAGTATTTTCCACCAATGCTTCTTGTTTGTGTTAGAACAAAAAGATACATATGAACTAACTGTAATTCATTAGTAGTTGAGACTTCACCAATTGATTTAAAACTAGATTTATTTTTCCTTCAATAATGACAAGGATCACAAACTTTAGAAGAATCAAATCTAAGCTCTGGTAGATCCTTAACTAGATTCTTCTTAAAGAGTTTACATAAGTTTCTAAGGTTACAGTGACCTATTATTCTATGCCATAACCATGAATGATCTTCCATTTCACTAAGACAAGGTAAGTATTGGCTCTTATGGTCTTCTATGTTCAAGGTGTATACATTCTCTTACCTATGGGTAGAGAGAATAAACTCTTCCTTGGAATTGTGTACTAGGTATTTTTCATTCCTAAAATTCACAAGGTATCCTTCATCACATAAATGACTTATGCTAATGAGGTTGTGCTTAAGACCCTTAACAAAAAAACATTTAAAATTATGTTTTTCCAAAGAAGAACAATATTATATATACCAACAATTTCTCCCTGAGCATTGTCTCCGAATGTTACTCTTCCTCCATTTGTTTTGATAATCTTTTCAAAATAGTTTTTGTTACCGGTCATTTTCCTGGAACATCCACTATCCATGTACAATGTATTTCTATTAGTATCTTCTATATTTTCATGAAAATAAGATAAAATTTAGGTTTTTGGAATCCAGACTTGCTTGGATCCGGAAATATCAGAAAGAAAAAATTTAGGCACCCACATCTTTTTAGAAAAGTAAGCCTTATGAAAACCTAAAGACTGGGTTTTGTTTAAGGAACAACTCTTTGTTCATTTCCCACCACACTGACACTTGGTACAATATGGTGAACTTTTAGGAACAAAATAATTGTTACTAAAAATTGGTTTAGCATGGGCATAAACAAATCCCTAATTGTTTCTTCAAGCTCGTATTTGCGAATACATTTTATCAAAATTTTCTTTACCTAAGGTAATGTTTGACAAACACTTCTTTAAGGAAAATATTTCAGACTTGAGTTTGATAACCATGTTTTTATATACAAAATCATTAGATTTGAAACTAGAGCTATCCTATAAAACATTTTTGTAAGAAATTACTTTTTCTAGATCTTTAAAAGGTTTATTATTCTCAGAATTTACTTCCTAAAGACTTTTTGAAATACTTACAAAATCAGCATTTTTCTCATCCAGATCTTTAGAAAGATCGGATATTTCCTTAGTAAGAATAGTATTCCTAGAATTTTCCTTGTCAATCGTTTTTGTGAGTTTGGAATTCTCAATAACAAGAAGTTTGGAAAACCTAGAAACTTCTTCATAGGCAGGTAAAGTATTATCTTCATCAGAAGTTGATTCTTCGTCCGAAGAGTTATTATATTTACTATCATTAGCATTTAAAGAAACTTTGGTCAATGATTCCGCATTGTGTACATTATCCATTAATAAATGATTGTTAATAGGTAGTCTGGATATTAGACCAAGATTATTATGTCCAGAAGATTCATAATCTGAATATTCATACGAAGAGTCACAACCACTGGCACTCCAAGTGTCACTATCTTTCAAAACTTTCTTAGATTTATCCTTCCAATACTTATTTCTGTTTTTCACTGAATGCTTTTCCTTCCTTTCTTTTCTCTTTAGCATAAGACAATCAGGTCTTATATGTCCATCTCTTTTGCATTCATGACATGTAACTTCAGAATCTTTCTTATCTTTCTTATTTTTCTTCTTATACTTATATTGAATGTTCCTTTGCCTAGCTATCTAGTTCATATTTAGAGCATGATTTGCTAACTCATTCTATGATGATTCACTTCCAATAGATTCAGATATTATAACTAATTTCTTAGACTTTGATCTAGCAACCCTTTCAGGAGTCTTGGCTTTCCTATTATTTGAAGTTATATTAAAAGCAACGCTTGCATTCCCATTCCTCTTCTTGATGTTATCAGCATTTCTCTTCATTCTTGTCTTATGTTGAAGAAGTGTTCCAAAAAGTTCATCTAAGGAAATCTGAGTAACCTTTCTATTTTCATCAATAGATGTTCTCTTTGACTCCCATTCATTTGGCATGATGTCTATGATTTTATCTATAAGGGCTTCATCATCAAGACCTTTTTCTCCCATAGATTTTAAATTATTGATGATAGTCATAAATTTTTGTTTTACTTTACATATGGGTTCTCCATAGGGAATGTAGAAACCATGATATTTATCTCTGAGCATGGCTCTTCTAGTCTTAATAACATTCGATGTACCACAATGTGTGACTTCCAATTTCTTCCAAATGAAATTGGCTACTTCATAGGATGATATTTGAATATATATATTCTTTTTTCATGGAACATAGAAAAGTAATGTGTACCATGTAATTCAATTGATAATCATGTTTTTCTTGATTTGTAAAGGTAGTAACTTCCTTGTCAGGTATTTTGTAACCTCCAGTAAGCATAAATAAATTTTCAACACCAATATTGATAACGAATGTCTTCATTCAATCTCTCTAGTATTCATAATCATTTCCATCACAAATGGGTGGTCTAGTAGGATTAAGATTTTCTATGGATCTGACATTAATTCATTCCATCTTAAAGAAAAATAATACCACACAAACTTACTAGTAATAAGATTTTGTAAACAAGGAAAATATTCCTTGGAATGGTAATAGATAGAACATAAGTACTCTAAGAAAAAATAAAATGACTCCAAACTTTATGAGTCCAAAAAATCAATTCCCAGAAAGAGTAAGATGAATTCTCTTCTGAATCTAATAATGAGATTCATTTAGATTTAACCAATCCTATGATTCCAATTTTAGGATTGAAATAATGATGTAGATACCCAAACTACATGAGGGGGTGAATTGTACACTTTAAATTTTTTTTGGAATGTTTAACGATTGTTATATTTAATAAGTTTAAACATGATGAATTCAGAAAACCACTAGTTCTACACAACTTTCTTGAATCCGGAAATATGATTCCGAAAAGGTGGATCTAGAAATATGGTTCCAGAAAAACAAAACCTAATGAAAGTTTACAATAATAAAGATTCTGCCTTAATGCTTATAGAATCTAGCTAAATCAGAGTATACAAGTGTAAAGAAGTATAAGATAGTTGTATATTCCTTAACATACAAAATGCAGCCGAAAAATAAACTTCAAACTAGAACAAGTAACAAGTAGTAAATCTTTTAACCCAAAGAGAACGGTATCCAAAAACCTTGGATAAAGGTCCCCTGATATATACATTCAAGAAATTTTGACTTACCCACACTAGGGTAAGCCCTCGATACGAAGATCAGAGTCTATCTTGCAATCCTCAAAATCCCTCAACTTCAAGGCAGTTAGAACCTCTGTCTTCCTCGGCAAGGATGCCCTCGAACTTCATGGTAGTCAGCACCTCTGTCTTCCTATCCCCGGAAGTCCTCGAATGTAATCACCAACATTTGGAGTGGCACAAAGAAAATCTGAACGAGCAGTTCAGTATACACAAAGGAACGCAAGTATCTCTCTCGAAATCACTAAAATAGCATGTGGAATCTAGAGTCGCAGAACAGTTCTAAGATCTTTCAAATGAGATTTTATTTATAGGCATGCCTTCAACAGTCAGCTCCCTACTCCAACGGTCATATTTTCCTTGAATTTCGTATTGACCTGTACACGTGTCACTCAGCCAACTGTTAGTTAGAAACAGAATAGACGACATCATTTTATAACACAATAAGTGTAAGCATAACCAAATTCATGAATTTGGAATGTAAGGAAATGTAAAATTCAAAGTCTAACCAAAAATATATTTGGAGTCTATGATATAAGAATATTTGGATTCTATTTTTTAGGAATACAAAATTAGAATTCTTAATGAGAATCTGTAAACAAAATTATTCATCAGAATTTGTAATGAGAATTTGTAATCAGAATTCTTCATCAGAATTCAAAATGAGAATTCATAATTAGAATTCTTCATCAGAATTTGTAATGAGAATTCATAATCAGAATTCTTCATGAGAATTAGTAATGAAATTTTTTAATCAGAATTCTTCATCAGAATTCATAATGAGAATTCATAATCAGAATTCATCATTAGAATTCATAATTACAATTCGTAATCAGAATTCATCATCATAATTCTTAATTATAATTCGTAATCAGAATTCATCATTGGAATTCGTAATGGAACTTCATAAAATTTCGTACTCAGAATTCGTAGTAGAACTTCATTAGGGTTCATAACCATAATTTGGAGTGGATCATTATAAAAGTTTGTATTCAGAATTCGGATCCTAAAACAGAATTCTTCATATCTAAATATCATTGGATTCTGAGGTTTTGATTACAAAACAAATTTTTCCCTTAAACCAAATATATGATAAGATCAACATAACATAGGGTATGGATAAATTTTCATGGAAATGAAAATTTTCCTTATGAAAGTAAAACATAGGATAAAATGAATGTTGCCTTGAGATAAGGTGTTTGTGATTTTCAAAACAAGAATGGATGGTGAAGTCATAAGGATACCTTAGTGACTTAACAATCTCAACAAAGCATGAAGGAATGGAAATGTCATAAGGAAGACCTTATTGACTCAACACCTAAAAGACTAAGAATAACGAAATATTATTAACAAAAATGTAATAAAATATTATATAAGGCTCATATATGATATTATAAATATAAATATGGTTCTTTTATAAGTAAATAACATGTCTAAAAACACTATACATGGGGATAAATAATGTTCAAGAAAAATCAAGTTGGTGGTAAGGTGTCCTGTCTCGATTTCCTTTCATTGAGGCACATTTTGTTGTTACCAACCGATTTATTTTATATAGTGTATAAACTAACTATTTCAAATATAATATCATGGATATTTAATACATATTTGTATTTTATGTTTCAATTTTAATTATTTCATCCAAGGGTATTTGAATTAAAACTTATAAAGTGGTAATTAATTTCATAACTCAATTTCCTTTCATTGGGTTATATTACATATTATTGCCTTAAATATTCTAATATCATATGTGTAAGGAATTTTTATTATATTATTTTATATATTAAGTTATTTTTTTGGATTTAAATTTGATACACATATCAAATCATTTATTAAATCTCACTTTAGAATTACGATGTTTGAGAGGGTTTAAATCAAAATCTATTTTAATCGGGATTATATATGATTGAATTTTCATTGAAGGGAATTATTTGATCAATGTATAATAAAACACATTAATTTTTTATCCTCTATTTATTCATAAATATTTTCAAGTAAGAGTTTAATTTTTTTAAACTTTATTAAATTAATATTATTGAGAATTTGTTTTTAAGAAAATGTGAATTTATTTCTCTATTCAGACAGAAAGTATTTTTCATAAAAACCCATGTTTGATAAAAAAATTGGAAATTTTTTTTACCTTAAAAAATAAATAATTAAATAATTTTATTCCTATTATAATTTTTTGAAAAAATATCAAATTAATCATTAGTTCATTTTAAAAACAATACCCATTTTTTATCAAAAATGGAAGGAATATTTTTTTAACATGAACGGAATGAAAAGAATTTCCATACATCATGAGCACAAATTTTTTTAAAATATCCTTTATATGTTTCAAATTTGATTCTAAAATATATGTATTTTCAGAAATTATTTTGTTTTTATTAGTTTCAAAAAGTGATTTTCAATGTGAAAAGGACATTTTCAATAGGAATTTTTTTTAAAAAAAATTATATTATTTCTGTTCATCAGTGAAAACAACCATTTATTATTACCCCAATGGATATATATTGTATTTATACCATCCAAATACAATCTATGGATGGTATATGATCAGCTGAACAAGAAAAGTATTAACATTCACTTTCTTGATCTATTTTTTAGTTATTAAATTTCCCTTGAAATATTCACTTTTCTGTGTTATTTTACATTAAATTCCCCCCAAATGTACATATTTGTTGATCATGTATTTTCTTATTCATAAAACATATCTCATTTAAAAATATGGTGTTTCAATTTTAATTTTATTTGATTAATTAGAAAAATATTGATAATATGTATTCTTTCTTGGATACTGATATTTATTGGTTAGGTATATTGATTCGTGAATTAAATCAAACATTATATATGTGTGGAATTATTATGAATTGTTGTGATGGGTGGGGACCCATATTATATATCCCCTCAACGCATCATCTAGTCTCAGGAGATAAATCAATGAGAGATAATTAAATGAATTTTTACAAATAGTTTTAAACCATCATGTGAAAGGTTTTGATGGTGTAAGTATCATATTTTTGGGATAGGATGTATAATAATTAATCATTTCCTTCATTAATAATATAGTTTTTATTATCCATTATATTTTTGAAATTTATATTATCTCTATATTCATTTCATTATCAGTTTATTGATTATATGGTATGTTTTTTAGTTATTTACCTTTCTATATCGACCATCCATTATCTTATCATAATATTCAAGTCATTAAAGTATCATCTATGTTCATTTAATTACAATTACTTATTTATTATTCCTTATATTATTATCTATTATATTTTTTCCATGATATTATCCCTAGATGCATTTCATTCATAGATTATTGATTAAATGGTATGTGTGTTCAGATATTTTCATTTCCATGTTGATTATGATTACGGATTCATGGTATCTTCCATTGTACTGAACTCTTACTGATAATTTTAGTTCACACTTATTTATTTCCTTTCTCGGGGATCTTGTAATATTACTATGAATAATATTCAAGGATATTCTAGAGGTAATAATGATATTATCGAATAAAATTCCTTGTAATTTATGTTTTCAAATGTACTGAAAGACTCAATTATTTTTATTGATTATCAAGACTAATAAACTAGTTGTCCCTTTAATATGTTATTCTTTATATCTTATGCTAATGTAATAGTGTACGACACCACCTCTAGGACATTGTCGATGTGGTCATCATAGCTAAATTTATTTTTTGGGACATACAAATAAGAGGAGGCCTTATGTGAATGAATTTTAATTGAGTGAATGGAATGATCATCCAAGAGGAATGCCACCCCCATGTCTTCTTGATAGTTTGTAGGTTAAGAAATCGTATATATGTGGGAGGAATAAGGAACCCTTTAATAAATACTTGGGGGTTACTCCATGTGGGATGCTCTATTGGGATCAACTCGTTGAATAGAGATTAAATCTATCATTGATATTGGAGACCCTTCTCTACTTTTCCCTGATATAGATTTTTTTATCAAGGGGATCCAAGATTTTGATTCCATTGAAGTTTATATATATTTAAGATAACAAACAGGAGCAGCATTTTATCACTAAATTACTCAATCGAGTGGTTATGTACTGGTTTGAATTCCCTAAGCATTTAGATCTAGTGGTTTCATTGGAGACATGAACTAATCCTCTTCTTTGTATATCTAGAAATTCGATTACATACACTAATTAGATACCATATGCATAGGCCCATATAAGAGGATAGTCTTAATAACCTAAAGAAGGATTGGTATATGTGTAACATGTGTAATGAGAGGTCAATTTGTGTGGTTGGTGTGTGGTGAAAATTGTTCATCGTGGTATATGGATCATAGAAGGGTTGGAATGCTTGAGGAAATTGTGAATGAGAATGGCCTTCCTGAGGGACATGTTGAGGATTCCTCTTTAATGGTTGGAAAGAGTACAAAATGTTGATCTGTGTGATATCCATTAGGGGAATTATTGTCTGCTAGGGATATGCATGATGATGGTTCATCCTTCTTGGGGAGGTGTGTGAAAGACAGTATCATATGCAGTCTTCAGGTAGGAATGTACCAATGCACTAGGATAGTGACTAATCTATCATATAATAGAATATGCAATGGAACAAATTTCCCAATATTTTTGGATTTTGGAATTACCATGATAATAATTCCTTCTCCTTATTTTCATTTTCATTACCTACATTCCTATATAGTTTCCTCTTCAAAAATGAAATATTTTAGTATTTATAAGAATGGGTTGAGTAAACTATTTCCCCAAATAGATGGCCACATAGTGGCATCAGCCTCTCCACATGGTGGCTCTACCTGTAGATTGATGAAGTAAAACATGGGGTAAACAACTATCAGATTGATGAATAGACATTTGGTGTTACCATATCTAACACATGTGATTTGGTGTTTTGTTTTTCAATCAATAATTAACTACCTATAATATGGGAAGTCATGATATTTCCCTATATTGATATTTAGAGGATGATGTGTATCCAATGGATGGTGATGGGATTCCTTGTAGATGAGTAGACACAAGACCTCTCCTTCTCATTATATCATAGTTTGTGTGTGTTTTATGGATGGTTTGAGTAGGTATATACATGGTTTATCTTCTATCCTTCATTATTTTGGAGTGTCCATATAAATAAGAATATTCACCACATATGAATGATTTTTGATGGGCATGAATAGTGGTTCATTCAAATGAATTAAATAGAATCCCATGTGTATTTCTAGTCAACTACCTGAGAGTGTTATGGTTTACTTGGATAGGTTTATAGATCTCAAAAAAGGAACATGGTGGGATACTAAAATGCCATAGTTTAGTTTATAAATAGGGTGACTCAATCCTTATAATTTTAAATTTCTATCTTTTTGGGTTTTTAGTATTTAATAGTGAATACAAAAAATTACACTCTACTATGAAAATATTCATCATGATATAATGGCCTCTCTGAGCTTTATATTCCATTTTATTCTTCAATGAGGTGATTGGTCGGAGCCAAGATTTTTTTGTGATAGTTTAATCAAATTATAAAACTCACACTGTAACTGTGTGGAACTGAACCAGTTTTTAGCCATTGTGTGGATCACATGGGATTCATATAGTATTTTAGCTTCCTCGTGGTTAGTGCTTAGTATCTCTATGGTTAATAGGCCAAAAAATTTACATTGATTTGATTTCTGAAATTTAACTATATTTCCTTCATATTTATAGAAAATTATTAATTCCTAAATGGGATGATCCATTTATAGTAACATAGAGGAAGTACCTCAGTAATATTTCATTTCTAAAAATGAATCCTTGGGAATTATACTCACCTCATAACATCAAAACTACCCATTATCTGATAGGATCAATTTATATTACTTTTGGTTGGGGATGATTTCATGACCCCTATGTCCAATAATATGAGATCATCGGTATGATTTTTATCCCCTATAAACCATATTCAAGAAAAAATCTATATTGAAATCAAACATATCCCTATGGTTTATAATTGGACTACATTTTTTCAAAATAGCTCTCCAAATACTCATGATGTTGAAGATCAACATCAAAATCCTATTTCCCAAAAATACTCATATACCGTTGCTATGTCAATTAGAAATACTAGTCAAGGGAAAAACACTTTGGTGATGTCATCTATAAAGAATGAGTTTGGGCCTTCTAGGTGCATCAATGGTGTGAAGAGTTCACTGATTAGCTATGATTATTTCTCCAATATGAGAAAATATGGATCTCATATTTCATAGTGTACCTATAAAATGAATATCTCGTAAATTTTTTTATCCATTGGTGTTCAAGAAAAAATACCTTATACTTATCACAGGGAGATATGGGGATTACTTTATGGGATATTTAGTAACTATGGTAATCCTGATCATTAAAAATATGTATAATTAGTTTCTTCCCACAACTAACATCTTGAATGGTACAGGAAAAACATTCCCCTATAGAGATATCTACTCAATAAAGTAGAATTTAATAATATTAAAATATAATTTCATTCATTCGATCATCTCATTTATAGAATGGTTTATTTTATTCATGTAATCCATTGGGATAAATCTTGGAGTTAGACTACCAAAAATATTCCCTAGTCAATATGATATGAATATTGATGGATCATAATGGGTCACTTTCGGAGCAGGATAATATATGTCAGGGGTTAATTAAATTCAACTCAATATGTCTCTTGTGATTCATGTGGTGTGGTTTTTAGCTATGTTTCATAGTGGGTGTCTCTTTCTGAAATTGATTCTATTCCATAAATTAGGAATATGCCTCTAGTAATGGAAATTTATTATGGAACGATCAACTAATCAATATGATGGTGTCATTTCTCACTTGAATTTATCACATACTGTTCCATGTATAATAAGAGATAACCCAATATCAAATTAGTGAGATGCTCTAGTTATTGTATGGGTCGATAACACAACACTTCCAATGTTATAAGTCTCATATTTCTCTAATAGTTCCTTATTCTACATATTTCCCTAATCTATGTAACATTATTGATATTTGTACAATATCATTTATAATTATGGATGTTAAGGACATAGTGAAAAATAGAATTCATTTCATCCATGCTACTTAGAGTAAAATTCCCACATGTATAATTATTAATGATAGTAATGGTACCCAAGAATAGTTCCCTTTCATTATCTCTTTCTAAGTCGGGGACTTGGTGGACCAAGTGGATGAACAATTCATCTATAAACCTTACATTACTAATAAATTTTCATTTCAATTTAGATAATTATATAGGTAATATCATATTACTTATACCATGGTCAGGAACTCATAGAATCAGGTGGTTATCATCCAGATCTAGTTGATGTTTGAAGGAGAGGATATGAATTCCAAGACCAAGTTTCCACCCATGGAAGATCCAACAAACTTATGATGGTATTATAAAAAGGAATGGTTAGAAAGATATCAATATGGGTGACCAGGTGGCTTGTTATTTTGTTCAATAAACATCATGATTGTTCAGTCCTATTACCTGGATTTTCATTAAATAGGATTCTAAAAAAAGAGGGTTCCACAACTAAATTACCGAATAATTATGTGGGGTCTTCATCTTTGAATTCTCCTCATAACGAAGTAAGGGAAGGATCAAGGATAGAAAGTATAATTTCAATCCATAATGGTGGTATTTTTACCACTTTGTTAAGAAAATTGAATCTTTAGTAGAATATTTTCCTATTAAAAAAATACACATTACAATCTAAGTATTTGATATTTAAGATTAATATATGCCTCCTCCAAGAACAAGATCCATTTCCACCATTTCTTATATGATTCATTACTCTATCATTTTGTTAGTGAGAAACCATAGTGGGGATCATAAATTTGTTCCTAAGAATTAGGTAGGGGTAAGTGGGCTTGGAATTTAGTTCACCTAATTATTATGGATACTAGACTAGAAATGAATGTTGTTAAGGAAATTATCCATCACTAGTTATTCTATGTCTTGGTTGTAGGTGATTTCATCTACTGGCACATTTATTCTCTCATCCAACAAATTTTGATTTCTTAAGAGAAACTGGTGGATAATTAATGGGATCCCAAATTATTTGGTTGTGTCAACTAAAAAGTGGATGTTGTGTAGGGTTACTAAAATTATATGAATCATATTACCAACAAATAAGCATGACTCAACATTTAGATAGATTCCCGTAAAATTATTCCTTAGAAGTATAAGGCTCACATAGTGAGAGGGAAAGTGAATCTAATATAAAATAATATGGATCTTAGGGAATTTGAATATTTTGATCTATGAATTTGATGCTATAAATGAAAAAATTTATCCATTATGGATGGTTGAATCAATGAAATGGGTGGGTCTTCAGTAATCTTTCAACACTTCCAACTTGGAACTAGATGACTTGGTAAGTGTGGATAATCAAGACCTTCTGCATTCAATTTCATTTTCATTATTTTTACTATAAAGAAATGGGAGGTTCCAAATAAAGGATACTCCTCCATATTTTGATCAATAAATGAAAATACATTTTCCCCAAATTCTCTATTATTTGGATTTTGTTTCACCCTATTAATAACATATGAAATATTAAAATAAAACACCATGATAACCTGAATACATTGAAATATTAAATTTCTATGAAATGAGTCAATCATAATCTCCATGAATTTGATTCAGTTGAATTTACTCATTAGAGTAGATCATAGATTGGTAGAGTCGGAAATACAATCATCGTAACACTAGAGTAGGTCCAGGTGGAAGAATAATTTCCTAATATGAATGGAACATGAATGGATATATGCATAAATAACATCCCTATAACACTATTTTTATTCTATTAACATGAAATATTTTATCCATGGTATGAACCATGGATGGGTATAGTAAAAAATACCATCATAGTAACATTATAGTCCGTCTATTTAGATGAATGGTTTGACTCAACTTAATAAGGATTAGAAATAAAAAAATTGAATGGAAATTATAATGATCGAAATCATTAAATAACTTAAAATATACATTATGATACATTTTTCATGGATCCTACTAGATTATATTATTTGGATGAGTGAAAATAACAAAAACAACAGGTTTTTACTAGTACTAGGGGCCAAGTGAGAATATCATGAATTCTACTTGGAAATATTTAGAAGGCTAAATGTTTTGTTCCTTTTTTTATTCACCAATTACTGTTTTCATAAAATTTATTTAGGATTAGAAAAGTGATAAGAAACTTTATTTTTTATTAGGTTTCAATTTAATGTTTTTTTTACATATTGAGTTTTCTGCCTTTTTTAATTTCAAGTCCACCATTTTACCTACATCATGAAAGACACATATTTTATGAGTAGAGAATCTTCTTTATTCCAAGGAATAAATTGGTGGCATTTCATCCTATTGAGTTTTATGCCTCTTCTCTTGGGAGTTTTTATATTATTTGACTAATACCCCTGAAGTTTATGTTTAAGATAAGAAATCATTGACCATAGAAAATTGTTAGAAACATTATGTAAACTCCAGGTCATGAAAACCTGACATAAATAGTGGTCTTGATTTCATTAATGTAGAATACATGTAGTTATGGTGTATGTAGTTTAAGGTCATAGTGTTTAGAAATAGAGGATACTAGTTTTATAGGTAGAGGAGATATGACAAAAAAATTATAGGTATCTGATCCAGAAACATGGGTATGATATACCGGAATTGAATTGATGTTCCTCAATATTAAGGATACTAACACTTCATAAATAGGTAAACCGTGATCAACCCATTTAGAATGACCATCACATTCATCATTAGTAGATTTAAATTTTATAATATTGTCCCCAATATTTATTTTGTGATCTTAGAAGGCATATATGATCTTGTGATTTTCCCTAGATGAAGTGATAGGTAGTACATTTTCTTTGTTAGTAACTGGGACAAAGGCTGTTGATGGATGAGGTTGGAAAACATTGACACAATACTAAAAAAAGGTATAGGTATTCATTTTTTTATCAAAAAGTGGGGAACACCACGTTATTCAGTTTAGGGTTACTTTAGTAGGACCATTCAATGGTTTGAGGGAGAGATATCAAGTCATTTCTATAAATATGAGAACAATGAAGTGTTTGACATTGAGGGTAGTGAATCCACTTGAATAGTTATATGAAGGGTTCTATAAATCATAACCCATGGAGTTTGAATCAAGAGTGATAAGATGGTACATGTATGTTTAGGATTACCACAAACCACATTCCAATGATGGGTTCTAATGAAATGGTTACAATGCATGTAAAAATTAGAGAATATTTTCTTTCGGGACAAAGATGCATTTGGATGATGGACCATGTATGGGGCACATATATAGATCTATGTTGGGGATGTTGTGTTCATAGTGAAATATAATTTTCATTTATAGTCTAATAAACTTGTCATTGATATCCAAGAAAGTTTTATTATGATTTAAACACTTATAAAATGATATAGGTTCCTTGAATAATGTAATATTCTAAAAGGATTTAGGAACCCTATAGGTTATTTCATAATCAAGGGAGAACAAAATCATGGTAAAATGAGAAGATAGATTTATATTTAACTTTTTAATAAACCAGGTGGTCCAACAAGAATGGATAAAATTTTGATAGGGTCCTATGGTGGGCCCTATGAACATTTTCTATTTTTTATTTGATCTTTATTGTTTTCTGAATCCTTGATAGTGAGAGTCTTAGAAAATGAGGAAATTACTTTTTATTAGTCTTCATTATATGAATTTTTAACCTCACAATCCAATATATTTTTCACCTTTAGTTTTGGGTCTTCAGGTCTGGATAGATAATGGGTAGTGTTTAAGTTCATACAGATTTTACAAATAAGAACTGAGGTTAAGGTCATATTCCTTTAATCAACAAGTGTGTAGTACATAGCCATACATCATTAACCAACATTCAAAAAGTTTTTTTATACAAATTTTACTATTAAGAACTATATTTGAAGTCGTATAACTTTGAATTACAAGTGTTGATTCCAAATTTATAATTTTTTTACAAACATGTGAGATATTGTACACAACGGGGGCAAGGTAAAACATAACATTAACGGAGATCCCCACGACACTATAGACTATATTAGAAAAGGTGAAAACTGTTTATGGTCATGATTCTTGGACCAGATTTTGTTAATAACAACCCATGTGGGGCTCGAAGATAATTAATTTTCATGAATCCCTTCTAATTGAGAAGAGGTGAAGTTATAAATGCAAATTATTGGTTCCTAGATTAAGTAATATTCTAGGAAATAGGTATGCAAGGGATGTTCATTTACCACAATAGGATGATTGGTTCAATTTAAATATTTAATGGGCATATGGATATTGGAGGATCCTCGCCTCGATAATGATTTTTCTTTCAGTTGACTGACTATATCATGGGTGAATATGTTGATCCATACGAGGGAAATTCTATAAATTTTCAATCTAAACTATTCTTTTTGTTTGAATATGATTATTTAAGATATTTTTAAAGGGTTTATGGAAATCTATGAAACATATGGTATAAAGTGTGATTTTAAAAAAGTTATTTTCAAGAAGGGTGTTGGAGTAATTTTAGATTTGATAATGACATGGTCTGGTAGATATGATTTCCATTAAAGGAATGGAAATGGATGATATCTCATAGTTGAGTCTTAAATGTATGATTTGGAAATCATTATTTATCCTGATATAACATAAACAAACATATACATAGATCTACTCTTTTATGATAGGATAAAAATATTATAACTTAATATTGAAATAAGGGGTTAGTTTTTCCCTAATGTTTGGTTAGAGGGAAACCCCAGATAAGGAACCTGTACATGGATCTGGTTCTCATGAAGGGAAATGGGTTCTTATAAACATGTTATACTCAATATTTTAAGGGGAAATATGGTGGAATGAAAGTCATGTAGTTTAATTTCATGAAAAATTATAGGCACTAAGTCTTTATATATATATATATATTACTTATTTTTATATGGATATTCAATATATTACATATAAACATGCCTAAGAACCAATTTTAATTTATTTGGTGGCTAGTTACAAAATATTATAATTAGTTATAATATATTCAACATCCCAATAAATATCTTCCCCTTTAGTACTCTTTGAAAATATACCGTACTTAAATTCTTTCTTCATAACCAAAAAAAGGAAACATAAGGAAGGGTGAGCTCAGATGGGCATTAAGAGTAAACCAGGGGGATGCTTAAGAATAAATTGAACATATGGGTAAAAGAACCTGATCATAACAATTGAAAACCATACCATTCATATAAAAACTCATAATGATGAGTTATGTCGTAAATATTAGATGTTTATAAGACATAAATCATAATGTTATAAAAAAACATGATCCATGAGATCATAAAATTCGTATAAGACATGGGATTTTGGAATAAACATAAGAATAGAAAATCATTTCCATAGTAGTCAAATCTCCCTACCAAGATTATCATAGTGGAAAGGGTTCAATCCCCAAAAATCAACGTAGATATTTTTCACTCCCAAGACTATAATAGTAGACAAAGTCTATTACTAAACAAGGTTCACTCTTTATTCCTATCATGTTTATCTCATAAGAGATAAATCATTACCCATTGCATTTTTGGGAGATATAGGTATCACTCGACACATAATGAAAATCATATTTATGTGTTCCACGCGATCAGAAACATTAATCATATCATAACCCAAGAAATGAAATGGGTTTCATAAACATTTAAAGATATCATAACATCTGTAAAATAGACTGGTTTCCTAATCATTTATTCATTTCAACATTGCATAACCCCGGAAAAGAAGTATATTTCAAAATATTTTTATCATATTATAACCCATGGAAGAGAAAAATGTTTCATAAACATATAAACCATTTAGAGAAAGAATAATAATTGTATACTTGTATAAAATTACTAGTAAATCATAAGTAACATCAACAGATGTCATCATGGATAGAAAATGATTTTTAAAGATCATATGGAAAATTTCATGAGGAAAATAACATTTCTGTGAAATCAATTTTTAAAACAATAATAATCATAAAATATTTGTATATTATTTTCATTGAAAATAACTTTGAAAATTATAAATCAATCATTAAAAATGATTTAAAACATTTCCTTGGTAAAATAACCGTTCCACATTGAAAACAAAATCTATTTCAAACATAAAAAATTTGAATATATACTCAACAATTTATAAATAATTCTTCAAATAAAATATTCGTAATGATGTTGGAAAAATCTTTTCATGTCATACATTTTAATACAACCATTCCTTTTACATTTTTTTTAAAATCCAAACAGGAATTATTTAGAAAATAACATGAATAATCCTTTTAAAAAATTGTACAAATTATAACATGGGTAAAAATGTATTTAATGAATCATTTTTAGAATTCTAATAACATTTTTGAATTTTTTTGTAAAACATGGTTTTTGAGGAAAAGGGTTTTTGACTGAAGAGAGAAATAAACACACTTTTTCTTCAAAATTTTATTTTTAACTATTGAGTAAATAAATAGAGGAAAATTAAGGGAAAATATTAATTCTTATGACATTACCAGAGGATAATAATATTTATGATTTTCTTTATAAATTTATCATAATATTTAATTATCAGAAACGTAATCATAAATAATCCTGATAAATTATGTGATTGTAAAATAATGTCTTTACCACTTTGGTAATATCAAATTGTAAGAATCATAAAGAAATAAAATTAAATAAAACATATAAATTCATGATAATAAATAAAATAATTATATTAAATATCAAATGGGTTGTATATTCCCATCATAAAATAAGATAGACGCATATCAAAACATGTTTCCCAAGGAATGTAAATTGAGAAAATAATTCCCTACCGCTTTGATAAATTTTAATACATAAACTCCATGAAAGAACGATCCTCAAATGGATATGTAAATAACAATAATTTAAGGTTAATATTAAGAAAATAAATTCATGATCAGTATATACACCACACAAAATAATCACATGATGAATATGTATATGTCTCACAGAAAAAAAGTGATATGGGAATCCCTTACCACTCTTGTGATACTTTGAATAATATTCCCCAGTAAAGGTTAAAATCAAATGAAAATTAAAATATAATAAAAATTATGGGATTATGATATAACATGACATGGTGGAACTATATACACCACACAAAATAAATGATTGTTGAACTTGTATATGTGTCCCAAAAATAAAGGAGAGACTAGAAATCCCTTACCTTAAATATCGACTTCCAACATAAACATTAGAACCTGTGGTATAAAATATATAATTTTATTATACACCTATTAAATAACCATACATATATATCTATATCATACCTTATATTATTTACCTATTACTTTAATTTCCCATTTATTAACAGTTCCATGTTAATCTCATCTTTAAAGCAATTACTGATTTTTTTCATATATGTTTTGATTTGTTGTTTTTGGTCCCCTTACATTGATAATAGTTACACAATATTAAGGATAATAATAATGATTTAATTAAAATATTTATACATAAATTATACTTTGATACTAATAATCAAATATGGTTTTGATAAATTAAGTATGTTACTATCATAGAGACAGTGGGTCATACATACGCAGGAGTAACGTTTCCATTTTTCAATGATCATTATGGAATTAGGTAATTAATATTATCCATAAATAATGAACATAATGTGATATTATTTCATTAAATATAATAATACATGTCGTTTATATGGTGTGGTGATAAAAATAGAGAGTCATGTCGCTTCGTGAAGGTTATAGTTCACATGTACACGGATGACAATATTATCATTTAGTGAGTGAAATTTTAAAAATGAAAATCATATATTATATTTTAATAATTATAAATATTTCATTAATATCATAATTAAATAATATATATCACATATGTTCATTAAATATACCCTTATTACCTTCCACATAATGCCTTACTTAAAAAATCACATCGCTTTGTGAGGTTGTGGTTTGTTATACACATGAGAGACATTATCGTATCAACTACAGAATGAAAAATAAAAAGGTATATATGTAATATAATTACCGAATAAGTATATTAATGTTATATATTTAATATATATATATATATATATACATTATATACATAATCCTACCCAACCATGAGATGTGGTCATAGAAAAGAAAATGGAAATAGTTAGCATGTTGATAGTCCTCTGTACACACGAAGGATGATTTCATAATCCATTTAAAGGAAGTGGGGATAATTGTAGGTCATTACCCTAACATAAAAACATCTATGTATATTTAATATATTGATGTTATTATATCATTATGGTTTAATAAAAATTTAATGAGGTGGAGGAAGAAATAAAATAAATATGATCGTTGAAGATTATTACCTCTTCTTTCGGTATTTTCCTTATGTTTGAAAAAAAAGCCTTCATAGATTGGATTTATGCTAAAAAGAGGTGTGCTAGGATTTTATGAGTGATTTTGGGAATTTATTTTATATGGTCATGGCCAATGCAAAATGTTATTGAATGTGTGTATAAGAGAGGATAGGGGTGTCCATTTATATGTGAGGTGAGTACCACACTTGTAATTTTTGAAAATAAAATTGTATAACCATGTTTTTCTAAAGCCACAAGTGTCCAAAATAAAGAAATATTTAAATTTCTACCAGATATGGTATAAATATTTCCATAAAATACATTTATTAAAATGTTTTTAGTTCATTTTAAACGTTATCATTTAAGTTTAAACCTAAGTAAATCCATTCTCACCTTAATTGCACTAAATAATTTTTTATGTTTTACTATTAATTATGGTCAAAATTTTAGTTTAGCTTGTTAGATAATATAAATTTTTCTCATTTAAAATATTTAATCAATTTTTATAGGTTTCTTTTAGTGAATTGGAAACATTTAATTTAAAATGAATCATGTTGATGCGATGACAAAGTGGGTTTTCAAAGAGAAAATATTCTAATGTTTATAATATTTTATATAAAAAATTAAACATTTAAATGATTAAAATTACATAAATTAAATTAATAGATATGTAATTTAACTATATTTAATTTAATACCAATTTTTAAAATAATTTATCTTTATAATTAATTTAAAAATAATTTTTAATATTAAAATTAAACATTTTTCACTATTCATGAAAAACAATATTCTTTTTCTGAAAATTATCAATAATTAACATTAATTTATTTTTGATGAGATGATTTCAAGAATAGACATTATTTTTTCCAATATATTTTATATGTATAAACAATTAGTTTTAAAATAAGTGTGCAAAAAGGAGACAAAATGACTATTTTGAAAAATATAGTTTCTAAGCCTGAAATTTGATTTAATCTTAACTATAGTCTAAATAAACATAAGATTTATGTTAAATATTTTATTGAATATGAAAAAATATTTTTTATTACAATAATTCACAAAAAATTGTTTTCTTAATTTATTGATTTAAAATGTATTTTTTACATAAAAATTATTTTTCAAATAAACATTTTCTTTATTTCAAATAGTATTTTTATTTAAATTTTTATTTAATTGGTTGCCAAAGAATTAATTTTATATACATGTTTAAAACATATATTTTCAAAATTTTTGTTATTCTAATTCATACCCACCATTCCAATGACTATTATATCACTGTAATAATATTTTAATAGAATTTCATGTTTCATTTAATCTTATTGTTGTGTGTAAGAAAAGTTGAAATCAGTGTGAAATATAACCCAAAATATAAAAAATATTAAATTCATTAATAATAATTATTTTGAAAATAATGGAATGTTAAATTATATCCCCACCTTAAAATTAATTTTCCCCTTGAAATTTATCTTAGTAATAAATGGTTTAAAATATTTAAATTCCTTTATAGAAACCCACATCATAAAAAGGGTTAAATAAACATACTCTTGAAAATAGATAAATTGATGTATGAAGGTCTTTTATAATAACAAATAATATGTTTCTAAATAGGGTATCATAGGTGGGAAGTGAACATTTTCAAATGGAATAAAAACATAATGTCAAAATAATGATGGAGAGTGACATAGTTCATTGATCACAATAAAGTGAATGATTATTGGAAAATAAAATACCTAAAAACCATAAACCATATAGATGTTAAAAATGGTCATTTAAATCATCATAAATGACTGTAATAGGATAAAATTATAATTCAAGATCATTTTACAAAATTTGATGAATTTTCATGAGAAGATATATTTACTCTATTTAATTCAGTTTCAAAAGAACAATCTCATCCTTTTGTGGTTACTTGATCAATTTTCACTCCATATCTTAATCCAAGAAATAAAGATTATTTTTTTAATGTTTGAATCAATATCAAATAATAAGATCCATAAAAGAATAATGATTCATTCCTTCTCTCTCTATTTATAATCAAAATAAAAATGGTTAGCACAAATTATCCAATAAGGATAAATATTGATATGATAAAATAATACATTAGTCTCTAGTGACTCATATAGAGTTCAACATAAACCATTTCATAAATGTTTTTCCTTATGACCCATACAAAATATTAAAATGAAAATCATTTGAAATAAGGTTACTAAATATCCAAAATTAACTTTTCATTAATCCGTCAAACAACATCAATTAGCTATTAACTGTCATGTTACAAATATGTGAATACCTTTACAATGTGTCCTTGAGATATGGTAATAAACTGAATTACTATAATACATCAAAGAAATCATCCATTCTTCCTTATTCCTTGAATAAACCCATATCTTATTGAATATATTCCATAGATGCAATAATGTTGTAAACTCCATCAATGATAACATAATTCATTTTTTCAATAAATAATTTATCAGTACTCAGGTCATCAATACTATATAATTTATTATAACCATATCAAAAATCAATTTATCCAAACTAAAAACCATTTTCTTAAGATCAAGAACATAATAAGGGTTATATTTCCTTAATCACATGTTTACTGTAAAATGTCACATTTCTAAAAAATCAAATTTCAATTCCATCTATACCATTCATCATATTCTTGAAAATACTAAATGAAAAATTATTTTAGACAATCCTTATATATTTCATAATTCTTGAATTCTAATACATAAGCACTCTACTCCTTCTATATAATTATTAATCCACTAACTAGGATTCCCCATCTTATCCCTTAATATCTATTTCCATTCATATGTCATTTATTCTCTATTCATTATCAGTAGTATAACCATTAAGTGTACCACCTTGAAAAATTTATTTATGAGAATTCCCCCAAGGAAGTTCATTTTCATAATTACCATACTTTCCAAATTTAAAACATTTATTTGTTGATAATAATTTAGGGAGACTAATATTCCCATCCATTGAATTAACTAAAAATTTATTTTTTCCTCTAAAATAACATGAATTTTTCCTTCTTTTACACACTTGAACCATCTTCATGTTCCTGTAATACATCCCGTTAAGTGATTCTTCCTACAATCTAGTCATATAGAAAACTGAATCTTCTATCCACTATTGAATCAACCACCCAAAATCTGAACAATCTATATCATTATCTTCTTTGGTGATTATTATATTTTGTTGTGGGGAAAGTTTTTAATCATATATCATGATAACTGAATATAAATAATCATAATATCCTGAACTCTAGTTTTCATACCATTTTCATTCTCATGAATAGAATTTTTATCACATTCAATGTTCATCAAGTTATTTATGGTTCCCTATTTTTTATAAAACCAAAAAGTAAAGTGTGAGAAACAATAATCATATTAGGGAACCAAATAATCATGAAAAATTACTTATATGAAGTCTAAATATTAACCCCTTATTTTTAATTCATGATAACATATCTTTATCCTAGGTAATTCATAGTCATCATCTATTTAACTAATTTTTGGGGTTTCATAAACAGGTTTTGATATTTCACATCCTATCCCCCATGTCTGTCAAATTGAGTGTGTAACAAGGACTGTTTTCATGCACCAACTGATGATTGAGTCCAGATCAATGTTCCGTTTTTAGAGTTATTACCCCTAGGTACATTTTTCCAGAGCCACATCAACTTGTAGTATCCAGGATGGGATGTACTATCTTTGAAAATTATTACTCTATCCCTGACCCAAATTCTAGGAAATTTTATAATATTTTGACTCATCGTTAGACTTATCCTTAGAAATATACCAAGACAGGTCCATATAAATAACCTCAGGGATATCGATAAAGTTTTCTTACCATAGTTTTGAAAGATTAACAAAACCTTTACCCTATTACCAACTATATAAACAAAGGATTTTCATACATTGATATAATATCATTTTAGCTAAATATTCAAAACATTACACAAATACATTCATGATGACCATAATAGTTTAGTGACTTTGAAGAATATGTGCACACTCTTCATGTTTGGTGAAATATCTTAAAAACCTCCCCTATAGATATTCCCATTTACTATTGTTCACAAACATACCCTAAATAAAACAATTCTTTATAACCTGGGTAAAGGAAACATAAGAAATGGTGTTTTGAAATACTTAGTATGGGTAAAAAAAAGATATATAAGAATAACATGAAAATAAATGTATAGGAACAACATAATATCATTTTAAAACCATACCCTTCATATAAAATTCATAATACTAAGTTATGACATAAATATTGGTAGTTCAAAAGACATGAATCATAAGGGTGTCAAAGAGAATGAGCTATGATAGCATAAAATTTTCATAAGACAACGAATTTTGGCATACACAAAGCAATAGAAAACCATTTCTATTATAGTCAAGGCTCACTACCAAGGCTATCATAGTGTAATGGGTTATCTCACCAAACCATCATAGTATTCAAGAATAACTCCCAATACGATCATATCAGAAAATGTCCCTTATGAAACCAGGTTCACTCCCCATTCCTTTTTGGTCTATCTCATGAGATATAAAATTTTACATAATACATTAAAAAGCGATATAAGTCCCACCCAACACATAATTAACATCCTTCATATGTTTTCTAAAAGATCATAAAAAGAGCATCGTATCATAAACCATGAAATGATATGGGTTATATAAAAATTTCCACATATCATAATATGTGTAAAACAGAGAGGTTTCATAAACATTTCAACATTTAATTATGGAATATCATGTTAAAATAAGTGATATTCATAAAAAATTTATCATTGTATAACCCATAGAAGAGAAACGAGTTTCATAGACATCATATATCATTCAAAGAATGAATCAGAGTAGAATATTTAGATATTATCACCAATAAATCATATGTAACATCAAAGAATTTCATATTATATGGAAATTGATTTTTAATTTTTAGTTAAAAAATTTCATGAGGAAAATAACATTTCATTGAAAATCAATTTTTAAAAATAAAAATTCATAAAATATTTTTGAAATCCTTTTCTTTGAAAAATACTTTTAACAATTATAAAGGAAGCTTAAAAATTCATTTAAAAAATTTCATGAAGAATATATCCATTATTATTGGGAAATAACATTATAAAAAATAATACATTTTTCAATTACTTTTCTTAGAAAATACCCTTGAAATATTATAAATGAATCTTAAATGGAAATAATGGCCATGATAATGGGATATTTGGTTCATGTCATAAACATTAAAATAAAAATTTCATTCCCATTTCAGTAAAATCCAAATGGGCATTGATTATAAATTGACATGAGGATTTATTTGAAATATATTTTTAAAAAAGCATACATGGGAAAAACATTATTTATCAAATAATATAGAAAATGATAAAACACTTTTGAAATTAGGTTTAGAAAATATTGGTTTGAAAGAAAAAAGTTTTTCGACAGAAGAGATTAATAATGATGATTTTTATTAAATACATTATTTTGAAATCCTGAGTACATAAATAAGGGAAAATGAATGGAAATAATATATTCTCATTAAATAAACATAGTAAATGAAAATTAATGAGTTTTATGATAAATTTATCATGGTACTTCATCATCATAAATATTTTCAAAAGGAATCCCGATAAACGATGAGATTGTTTCACAAAGTCTTTACCACTTTAGTAACATTGAGTTGTAATCCCTGTGAAGGAATAAAATTTAATGAAACTTTAAATATAACTAGAATAAATAAATTTACCATATTACATGTAAAATTGATATTATATACACCTCATAAAATAATATAATTGGGCTTCATAATATATTTCTCAAGGAAAGAAAATTGAGATAAAAATCCCATATAACATTGGTACTTTTCGAACTGTAAACACCATGAATGAGGGATCCTAAAATGGATTTGTAAATCAAAATAATTTAAGAATAATAATCATAAAAAATCATAGGAAGTTAATATACCAAAAAAAATAAACATATGGTGAATATGGTATGTGTTTTATAGAAAAATATATGTGATATAGAAATCCATTACCACTTTAGTAATCACTTGATTCATAATCCCTAATAAATAATAACATCAAATTAAAGAGTAAATATAATGAAAATAATGGGATTCATGATATAAAATATTAATAAGGTGGTATATACACCTCCCAGAAGAAATATGCAGTGAATTTTCATATTTCTTCTATAAATAAAAGAGAGACTAGGGATCCCTTACCTTATATATCGACTTCCTTAATAAATGTTCAAACCACCAATATAATAAATATAAGTTTTTTATAAATTTATTAGTGAACTATAAGTACATATAAAATAACATATATGTTTTAATTATGACCATTTATTTCCCATTTATTAACAATTCCATGTTAAAGTCACGTTTTAGGCAATAACCACTTTATTTTTCATATATGTTTTGATTTGTTATTTGTGGTCCACTAGATTTGATCATGGTTCAATCATCTCTAGAATTAAAATACTTCAATAATTATAATATTTATATATTAATTATAATTTTATTACCAATCATGAAAGTTTTTTTTATAAATGAAGTACATTACAATCAAGGATATGGTAGCTAATATGTATGAATGAGTATCATTTCAATTTTTGAACAATCATTATGGAAAAAAGGTAAGTAATATTTTATCCAAAAATGAAAATAATATAAGATTATTTCATTAAATATACTAATAGATATTATACAAGTAGTTCTATTTAGAAACGAGATATTGACATCGCTTCGTGAAGGTGGTAGTCCACACATACAATAATGACATTATCATCTTTTAGTGAGTGAAAAGGTTATAAAAAAAATTATATATTGTAGAAACCCTGAACCCAGTATCCCAAAAAAACTTCATTCTATCATTAAATTAGAGTGAGATAAATGGAAATCACATCCCAAAGGAATGAATAGTTTAGTAGTCCTTATAAACTGGATACATACATATGTAATGTATTATAAATGAATAAAAAATTACTATATAATTTTTTTCTTTTTAATGATTAAATACATTCAATATATAATATCCTTGTATATATTTCTTAGTATAATTCATTGAATTGCAATGAATGGAAAGGAAATAAGTATGAGCTCTAAAGTTTAGTAAGGGTTAAGTATAGCTGATGATATCATAAATCAATAATCATAATCAACATGGAAAGGTAAATAACTAACCCAAAATTCCATTTAAATTACTGCATGTAGATAAATCAATATAAAACGTTAAATAATTGAGCACACATCCCATTTAAATAATTGGATAATGCATAATCATTATGTAAATTAAAATAACATAGTACACATTCCATTTAAATAACGAGATAAGGCATAATCAATATGGTAAGGTAAATAACATAAAATAATTCCATTTACTCAATAAACTGATAAAGAAATACATCCATATATTTTTCCAGAGTGAAAAAAATCATGTATAATAATAACTAAATAAGATTGAAGACAATTATTAATTATTGGAATCCATGTTTCCCAAGTACACAAAACTATAACCATTAAGGCCATTGGCAACATGGTTTAAAATCCACTAAAGAAGAAACCCATTTGATTTTCCCAATAGATTCATCTCATGGAACTACCAATTCATCAAGGGGATTGAATTAAAAGGAACAAGACCCATGTCATAGCAGTTCAAATCATTCCACATATATTAAATAATCTATTTAATTCATAAATAATGTGTCCTATCAATAATCTATATCGAGTTTAGAATACATATTTTTTAATATATCCCTAGGTATTCAGAAATGATTCAATGTGAACACCATATGTATAAATTGTATATAGTTTAGGAAATAATCATATCCATGATAAATAATGGAATATTTAGGGGAAATGTAATTTTCCATGATCACTGGAAAGTGAAAAGGTAAAAAATATGTTAAGGAATACAATAATAATTCATGGAAGTGAATTTCCATATTATCCTTGGTCAAAATAATCATAATCTATCTAGAAGAATAATATGGATGGTATCAATACGTTGTATACCCATTAGAGTATGAATAAGGGTTGTTTTCATAAATGAAATAAAAAAATATCTTTAAATATATTCATAAGGAAAATAACCTTTTCATTATGAAAAAAAGGAGGCCGATCGAAGGACAACCGCATGAGCATAGGTTCGAGTAAGGGGGCGGTGAGGCCGCCATAGTTGGAGCGGCGAGAGGGGAAGTCGTCCACGAAGGGGGGAGCACAGCAAGGGGAGGGGGAAGAGGCGCAGTCGACACAATGTGAAGAGCAGAGGGAAGAAATAAAGAAGAAGAAAAATAAGGAAATAAAAGAGAAAAATTAAAATAAAGGTAAAGGAAAAGAAAAAAACCAATATGAAACCTAATTAATAATAAAATTAAAAATAATAATAAAAATAAATAATAATAAATAAATAAATAAAATGATTAAAATAATCAATATTCATGTTCTGTGTATGAAAATTGTCCCCACCACAGACACTTTCTACCCCCAGAAAGTCAACAAGTCAAAAGATAAACAATTATTGAGTTTGTGCCCGAACAGAACAAAAAGAAAAATCATTAACCATGGGTTGACGATTCAATCAAAAACTCACACCCGACCGATCATGAAGAAACCATGACATAAAATGAGGGGAGAACACGGAAGAGTTATCACCACCACAAGAACTCTATTGACACAGAAACTTTAAAACCCACGCACACCAACCCGAGGAAGGATAACACGGTAACTCCCGACCCGAACATACTGATTTCTCCAGATGAGTTGAGCAGGACTGATGTGACTTAAAAAAAACCACTACAAGGCCATTCGGTATACTGGTGCACCTAAACAAGGAACTCCCTATAACAACTCCATCGAATTAATAATTCCTCACACTGAACTAAAACTCCCCAACAACTCACATCTACAAATGATCACTAATATAACCAAGACTAACCCACATAAGGCCAAATACAATTTTAATAAAAAATGATTATAGAGGCCACATTCATAAGAACACTGCTACTATGATCACAAATGAATAATTTCATCACACTATTACCGTAAAAGCTGAACTTACATTAGTGGGAAAACAAAAACAAGGAAACCCTGAATGTATCTATTCCAAGATAAAAGACAAAGAACCAAAGGATGTTTTTACATGCCTCTTACACCCTGATTGTGTGCAAGCTTCACCCCAAGACCTAAGGCTGGGGCTCTAATGGTTGAAGCATCTTATGACTCATAGTAATACACTAGAATCACTTGATCAGAACTCCTTCTTCTAACGATGCTTCTTATAGAACATTCCCCAGTGACTTGAATGGCCACCATAACAGTAAGGCTTCATAGGGATGCGACAAGGCGACTTGGAATGCCAGATCCATCCACAATGATGGCACATCAAAAAGTGTTATGATGAACTTGAAGTCGTCACTGATGGAAGGGATTCTTCATAATCGAGTTCCTCTGGTACACCCTACAAGACAAATGGGTAACCCTTACGAATGATGAGAGGTGACAGATTTTCAAAGAACTTGCGCTTTGGATGCCGACTCCTTAATGAGACTGATACATGCCTTCACCAAACACTACCCTTATTAATTAAAAATGCTATATTACCTTTATTTTCCTCCCCCTCCTCAGGTATGATCCAATGGATGCAGAAAGACTTCAACACCTCCCACATCATCCCAACTCCAATTGTGATGAGACATCCACCTCCACTGGTCCAAGGATAGACCCTCCACCATACCCAAGACAATACGAAGTCTAACAAACTCAGGAGTCCCTAGCCACCTAAAGATATGATATACTCCCGACAAACTGCTTCACTTCCCCAAATGGACCCCAAAATACTCAAAAGACATGAAACACTCAATAGAAACCAGAATTGGGCACGACTCATTAACAACTTCTGAGGAAATTTCTGGGTGGAATATTCATAACAACATGAAAAATAAAATTGAAACTAGCATTAATCAAAACCACAATAGAAAAGAACACCCCAAGCCAAGAAAACCGGCCTAGTAGCCAAAAAACATAAAAATAACCAAAAGAAACACCCCAAGCCAAAGGTAATAGACTCATGAGCCAAACATATAAAACACAGACAAAATACACTTTTTAAAACACCAAAACCCACTTTTCAAGAATAACCGTGTCCCGAAATCACTTTTTCATTCAAGTCCATTTTAGAAAAATCATGCCAAGCCTTAAATTCCAAAATTCCACCCATGGAATCCTATGAACGGCTGCATAATCCTTTATCCCTTTCCACTCAGATCACCCATACATATGTGCCAACATGCACCACGTGTCAACCCATACATATGCAGATGATCTTAAGGAATACCAAGGGTATCAATTTTCATTTCGTTACCAAATCTAAACATAAGCCAAATCATCCAAATCTTCCAAATCAAAACACTTCCTCTTTGAAAATCCACTTCCCCAGTTTCAAAACAATTTGAATGTGATCCCCTTTTACAAGTTTTAAAACCATTAGAGAAAGATCCCTTTCAATTCAAAACCACTATCATTTCAAAAAAAAACTCTAAAACCAACCAAAATCATGAAAAAGAACAACCAATAATAAACAACCAGAATGAGGAACTAGTGTTTATTCCAAACCCAGTGACATGGTAGTGAGCCATGCCCCAAGTAAGACATACCACCAGAGGACCTTGAACTAGGCACCTGAGCTCCACATGGTAACTAGTCCATGTGGGGTCACAATGTGACACTAATTCACCTATATTGTTATCCATCAATCCAAAACAAAGACAAAATACTCAAAACACAGACTATCCCTAGTAACTCATATCTCGTCACAAGCGGTGGTGATCAGGTAGTGACCCGTAACCTACCTCATGGGCCCCGAAGGCATGCCTTCCCGAATGATTTCATAACACACTAACGCACAACTGTCTCCCTACCTAGCCTGGTCGAGGGGCCCAATACCATAGCAATAATAACAAAACACATCCCTTATATAGGCCGTTATCCATTGTGTAATCTAAACTGGTGCAGCAATCATTCACAAAACAATTCACTTACTATGCTATGTTCCCATGGTGTGTACTAGGTGGGGTGACCACCAATATCAAACAAGCAACCCATATCAAGCACAAGAATTACATGCTAAACCTTTTATTAAAGAACCATAGGCACACCAATTTGAAAACCAGAAACACACTTCGAAACCAATTTAAGAAACCCAAACCATAATTTTAAATGCAAACACATTTACAAAGGCCAATGGGGAATTTCATCAAGAATATGATTTGAAAAACGCAATCAAACCATATATTGTAGTACATTACAAGAAAGAAACCACTCCAATCCAATAAAAACAATTTTACTAAGAATTGTATATCAACAATTAATAGTAAAACTAGGTACGGAAAGAAGAAATAAACGATTCTTAAATTTAAAGGTCAATTCATAGAGATCCAACCTCAGAGTGAAACCAAACCAAAAATTCGGCCCTTGAAACTTTATAACTGAGATCTGCAGATCCCCCATTGAGTACATGCATCATCACATATATATAAGTGCATATATCCCTTATTCACACATTTTCATGTCCATGATCATGTGGACGAGGATCCTTACATATATGCTTATATGCATATACCTGTATCCACTCACATATGTATGAATTTCCATATATATACATAACCAAAACTAGAACCATACATGTATATTCACTGCCATGGATGAATATACATGTAACGGGGGAACCTACACACACACACACCCATATATATACATACCTATGTATACGCAGGTGAGTCACCTTAGACCCAGTGACTCGAAACCACCAAGCAATGACCAGAACACCTTAATTAAAAAGAAATAAGAATCCATAAACATCATAATACCCTAAAAAATTAAGCCAACAAAATGAACCAATGTTATTTAGAAAACAAAGAACCATTTAAGAAACCAAGATTATGAGGAACCTCTATTTCCATAAACAAACCAATTTCAATTTCACAAACACCAAAACCCTTTCTCAATTGAATTTACCATTCCTTAATAAATTCATGAAACCCTTGGAAATTATCACAAGGACACATATTCAATTCAACCACTTTTATGGGGAAATCCCCCTTTTAACACCCACACACAAAGCCAAGTTCACTCAAAAGGCATTCCACATCATTTTCTTAATATCCTAATCACAATTAAATATTCAAAACAAAAGTCAACATGATGAAATGATCCATTCCCATTGTAAAAACCCCACTATAAATGAATTATCATCTCAAGTGCCTTTGAAAACACATTTTTCACCTTTTTCATAATCATAAAAGAACTTCTAAGAAGAAACATAGCGAGGTACACATGAAAACATGACCATATACTTTAGAAAATCCAGATTTATCATATATTCATGTCAAAAACACTTCTAAAATATATTTCACACCACATAAAACATATATTTTCACTATTAAAATTCAAATGACATTCAACAATAAACATTTTATATGTGCATACATAAGCATAATTGAACATTCACTTCAAAAGTTATTTTTTACAAATTATGTTAACATAAAAAACACCAAAATAAGAACCCTCAAGTGTGAATCATATACAAAAATAAGTATTAAGAAAAAAATTGGGCATTGAATAAAACACACATAGAATAAACCAAGAGTCACTTTGAAACCCATTTTTAAACAAATTATACTATCATGCAAATACCATAATCGATCTAACTATGATTATAAACAAGCTGCGTAACAAATTTATAAATTAATTGAAGACATCCAGGAACCAATGGTTTGTACTGGAAAGGAAAGGGATATAAAAGCTTACCTCAAAGGTGTGTGTTTGAAACAATGCTTAAATTGAAGGGAAAACAAGGCCCCACAGACACGTCGCACACCCTGATGATAAGGGAGAAGTCAAAAATCAGTTTACCAAAAAACCCTAGGTTTCAGTTGTACAAAACATGGTGGTTGAAATGAGGGGAAAATGATGAAACGGTGGAGGGGGAAGAAGAAGAGGGATTATATCGATTAGCTGACCAAAAAACCGGGGAGGAGGTAAATGGTGGTATCACTAGAGAAGATAGGGTTGTGAGGGAGTGTGGAGGTCGAATGAGGTGTCACACCCAAAGAGGAGGATGGTCGGAGGACCGCCACACGATTAGAGGGCCGAGTGAGGGGGGATGCGCGGTCAGGATGCTGGAGCTGGAGCGACAAGAGGGAAAGCCATCCATTAAGGGGGGAGCACCACAAGGGGAGGGGGAAGAGGCATAGCCCATGAAACGTGAAGAGAAGAGGGAAGAAAGAAAAAAGAAGAAAAATAAGGAAACGAGAATACATAAAATAAAGAAAAAGGAAAAGGAAAAAAACAAATATAAAACCTAATTAATAATATACTTAATAATAATAATAATAATAAAATATTAATAAATAAAATCATTAAAATAATCGATATTCAAGGTTGTGGTGTTACAATAATCTCCACCGGAGACACTTTCTGCCCCCAGAAAGTTGCAAAGAAAAAAAGATAACCAATTCTTGAGTCCATGCCTGAATAGAACCAAAACAAATCAAGAACATCGGGTTGTTGATTTACTCAATAAGTCACACATGACCGATCATGAAGATACCATGACATAAAATGAGGGTAGAACACGGGAGAGTTCTCCCCACCACAACAACATGACTAACACGGAAACATTAAAACCAATGAACACCAACCCGATGAGGGGTAAGGCGGGAACTCCCAACATAAACATACCGACTTCTCTACATGAGTTGAACATGAATGATGAGACTTAAATAGAAAACCACTAAAAGGCCACCAGGAATACCGGGGTATTGAAACAAGGAACTCCCTCTAAAAACACCTTAGAAATAAGAATTCCTCACACTAATCAAAAACTCCCCAATACCTCGCATCCCCAAACTGACACTAATAAAACAAGGACCAGCCCACAAAAGTCCAAATACACTTTTAAGAAAAACAAATGATTCTAGAGGCCACATTCAAAAGAACGTGACTACTATGATCATGAAAGAATAAGTCCATAGTACTATTACCGCAAAAGATGAACTTAAAACAGCCAGAAAACAAGAATAAGGAAACCCAGAATGTCTCTCTTCCAAGACGAAATATAAAGAATGAAACAAAGGTCTCACATGCCTTTGACACCTTGACTACGTGTGAGGTTCACCCTGAGACTTGAGGTTGGGGATTTGATGAATGAATCATCTTATACCTCATATTCAGACACTAGCATCCCCTGATCAGAACTCATTCCACTAACGGAGCATCTTACAAAACTTTCCCCAGTGAGCTGAATGGCCACAATTACAGCAATGATTTGTAGGGATGCGATAAGGAATCTTGGAATTGCTGAACTGATCATATCGACGTCACATTAGAAGGTGATATGATGAACTAGAAGTCGACCCCGATGGAAGGGGTTATTCAGAAACGAGTTCCTCTAGTACACCTCCTTCACCAGATGGGGAACCCTTACAAATGACGAGAGGAGCTAGATTATCCCAGAACATGCGCTCTTGATGCCGACTCCTTAAAGTAGCCGAAACATGCCTTCATCAACCACTGGCCTTGTTAAATACGGATGGGCTCTTACCTCTTTTTTCCTTCACCTCTTCAGATATGATCCATTGGATGAAGACACACTTCAACAACTCCCACATCATCCCAACTCCAAGTGTGATGAGACATCCACCTCCACTGGTCCAAGGCTAGACCCTACACCAAACCTAAGATAATATGATCTCTAACAAACTCGAGAGTCCCCAACAACCTGAATATATGCTCTACTCCCCACAAACCGCTTCACGGCCCCTAAAGAACCCCAAAAGACAAGAAGGACAAGAAAGACTCCCTAAGAACTAGAATTTGGAATGAATCATTAACAACATACGAAGACATTTATCGGTGGCATATTCAAACAACATGAAAAGAAAAACCAAAACTGGAATCAATCCAAAACACAATCGAAATGAACACCCCAAGACAAGACCACTGGCCCAGAATCCAAAGAAACCTAAAAACAACAAAAAGAAACACCCCAAGCGAAGGTTAATAGACTCATGAGTCAAACATATACAAACACAGAAAAAATCCACTTTTCAAAATATGAAAACCCACTTTTCAAGAAAAACCAAGTCCCGAAATCATTTTTTTCATTCATGTCCATTTTAGAAAAATCAATCCAAGCCTTAAATTCGAAAACCCCCCCATGGTATCCAATGAACCGCCACATAAGCCTTCATCCCTTTCCATTCAGATCACCTGTACATATGTTCCAACGTGCACCATGTGTCTACCCACACATATGTGCATGATCCTAAGGAATACCAAGGGTCACACTTTTTGTTCCATTACCAAATACAAACATAAGCCAAATCTTCCAAATCGAAACACGTCCTCCTTAAAAACCCACTTCACCAATTTCAAAACAATTTGAAACAAATCCCCTTTTACTAGTTTTAAAACCATTAAACGAAGAGGCCTTTCGATTCAAAACCACTATCACATCCAAAAACACTCTAACACCAACCAAAATCATGACAAAGCCCATCCAACAATGAACAACCGTAATAAGAAACTAGTATTTTTGCCCAACACAGCAACGTGGTAGTGAGAAACTCCCCAAGTAAGATATAACACCAGAGGACCTTGAACCAGGCACCTGGGCTCCACATGGGTCACTACTCCATGTGGGGTCACAACCTGACCCTGAGTCACCTCTATTATCACACCTCAATCGAAAACAAAGACAAAATACTCAAAACTCGGACTACCCTTGGTGTGTGACGTGTCGTTACGAGCGGTGGTGATTAGGCACCGACCCATAACCAATCTCATGGGCCCCAAAAATCCTAATCTCCATATATAAGGCACCCCAAATAACAAGGGCCTACTTCGATGCAATTTTGTCACGAACCAACCTAGGTCGACCCTGAACTGGTCACCCGATCGGCCTGCAACATGGTCTGAGGGCCGTTCTCGATCCCAACGGGCGGGAAACTAGTGTCGGCCATCAAGATTAAACATCTGGGAGTGATTTGGCCCATAAATTAAAGACAAATAAATAAATAAAAACTAAAAATGGAATGAAAACTAGCATCCAAAGAAAAATGAAATAAATTTGCACATACCTTCATGTGACTCTATGGGTCACTACCGACCTCAAACAAACGTCGGCCTACGACAATCGAAACCAAGCAAGATGTAACACCCAAAGCTAAAAACAAATATATATATATATATATAGGAATGAGTGTTAAAACTCCATAGGCATTCCCAAAAAAATCTATTCTTATATGAATTTCCTTTAAATAAAATATCCATCAATTTCATGTTTTAAATACAATGTATATAACTTGGTTTTTACATATTTTATTTTTTAAAATAAATCACAGACCGTTTCCCTTTTTCATTTTAAACCATGTTCATGTTCATGAAAGTGAAATTAAAATTTTAGAGAGAAATAAAGTTTGTTTTCACTTAAAAAGGATGAAAGACAGTGAAAATAATTTTTAAGTTATTTTCCGTAAACATTTACTCATCACTTTCTCAAAGAGGATACACCACAAAATGAAGTAGGGTCAAAAACCACACAATAAGGGTAATGGAAAATAGAGAACATGAATAATTGGCCAAACAAGGCACCACAATCACCTTCCACAAACAACTATGATCCAAAATACATGGGAGAACCTAGGAGCTCATGAATAGTCTAGAACATACTATGCATGTGACTCATCTTGAAGGCATGCCCTACTCAATGACGTCATAACACCCTAACACCCTACCGTCGGCCTACCTGGCCTGGTCGAGGGACCCAATCCCATAACAATAATAACAAAATATCCCCCTGCTATGGTCCACTAGCCAGTGAATAATCTAAACTTGTTCAACAATCATTCACAAAAGAATTCACTTACTATGGTAGGTTTTCATGGTGAGCACTAAGTGGGGAACCACCAATATCAAACAAGAAATCAATCTCAAGAACAATAATCACATGCTAAATATTTTATTAAAGAACCACATGCACACCACTTTGAAAACCCTAAGAACTCTTCAAAAACAATTTAATTAACCCAAAACATAGTTTGAAATCCAAACACATTTACAAATTACAATGGGCCATTTTGTC
Organism: Viscum album; assembly: GCA_963277665.1. Classification (NCBI taxonomy): domain Eukaryota; kingdom Viridiplantae; phylum Streptophyta; class Magnoliopsida; order Santalales; family Viscaceae; genus Viscum; species Viscum album. Next base: position 404,112,858 of record OY728167.1, read on the forward strand.
AAGAATTTGATTTGAAAAACACAATCAAACCATCTATTGAAATATATTACAAGAAAGAAACCACTCCAATTAAATAATTTTTTTACTAACAATTCTATATAAATAAATAATATTAAAACTATGTGAAAAAAGATGAAATAAATGATTCTTAAATTTAAAGGTCAATGCATAGAGATCCTACCTTATAGTGAAACCAAAAAAATCCAGCCTTGAAGCTTTCTAACTAATATCTACTACTCCCCCACAGATAATATGCATCTTCCCATACATATAAGGACACCTAGACCCTATGAACACACCCACATGGCCATGAACGTGTGCAAGGGGATCCTTAAATATATTCTTATATACATATACTCTTATCCACTCACCTATGTATGCATATCCATAAATATACATAGGCACACCTAGCACCATACATGTATATTCACTGCCATGGATGAATATACACATTATGGGGGAACCAACACACACACACACACATATATGTACCTATGCATACGCAGGTGAGTCGCCTTAGACCCGGTGACTCGAAACCCCCATGAAGTGACCAACACACCTTAATTAAAAAGAAACAAGAATACAGAATCATCATAATACCCTAAAACAAAATTAAGACAAAAAATATTTAGAAAACAAATAACCATTTAAGAAACCAAGATTTTAATGAAACACTATTTTCTATAAACAAACCAATTTCAATTTCACAAACACCAAAACCCTTTCTCAAATTCATTTACTATTCCTTAATAAATGCATGAAACCTTTTGAAATTATCTCAAGGACACATATTCAATTTAACCAATTTTATGGGGAAATACCCCTTTAAAAACCCACACACATAGCCAAGTTCACTCAAAAGGAATTCCTCATCATTTTCATAATTTTCAAATCACATTTAAGGATGAAAAACAAAATTCAACATGCTATAATGATCTATTAACTTTGTAAAAAACCAATTATTAAAGCATTCGTATCTCAAGTGCCTTTGAAAACAGATTTTTCACCTTTTTCATAATCATAAAAATACTTCTATGAAGTACTCTAGTGAGGTACACATGAAAACATAACCATATGATTTTGAAAATCCACTTTCATTATATATTCACATCAAAAACACTCCCAAATTATATTTCTCACCACATAAAAAATATAATTTCACTATTAAATTCCAAATGACATTTAACCAAAAATATTTTACATGTGAATACGTAGGCATAATTTAAGATTCATTATAAAATTTATTATTAAGAAATTATGTTAACATAAAAAACACCACAATAAGAATCCTTAAGTGTGAATCATATAAAAAAGAATTATTAAGACAAAAGTGGGCATTAAATGAAAATCACTAAGCATAAACCAAGAATCACATTGAAACCCATTTTTAAACAAATTATTCTAACATGAAAATACCATAATCGAGATAACCATGAGTATAAACAAGGTTCACAACACATTTATAAATTAATTGAAGACATCCAAGAACTAATGGTTTGCACTGGAAAGAAAAGGGATGGAATCTCTTTCCTCAAAGGCATTCGTTTATAACAACACTTCAACGGAAGGGATAACAAGACCCACAGACAAGCCGCACACCCTTAGAATAAGGGAGAAGTCAAAAACCAGTTTACTCGAAACCCTAGGGTTCGGCCGAACCAAACAGGGTGTGGCAGAGGAGGGAAAATGCCGAAATGAGGGAGGGGGACGTAGAAGAGGGATTACCTTAATGATCCGACCAGAAAACTGGGGGGGGGGGGGGGGTCCGGTAGTTTTGCTGTTGAAGAGAGGGTCACGAGGGAGTGGGGAGGTCTGAGGAGGTGTCACACCCATAGAGGAGGTCGGCCGTAGGACCGCCGCACGAGCAGAGTGTCGAGCGAGGAGGGGGGGGGGGGGGTTAAGCTTCCAGAGATGGAGTAGCGAGAGGGGAAACCGACAATTAAGGGAGGAGAATGACTAGGGGAGGGGGAAGAGGTATAGCACACGTGATGTGAAGAGAAGGGGGAAGAAAGAAAGAAAAATAAAAAGAAAGAAAAAAAGATAAAAAATAAAATAAAGAAAAAGGAAAAGGAAAAAAACCAATATAAAACATAATTAATAATAAACTTACTAAAAATAATTATTTTTATTTTAAATAATAATAATAATAATAAATAAAATGATTAAAATAATTGATATTCGATGTCATAGTGTGAAAAATCCACATTTCCTTTTGATAAACTTTATTTATTTTAAAGGATAGAAAATTAATTATTATTATAAATATTAACTCATATTCAAAAGTTTTCACTGCACCTTTTTGAAACCTTTTGGTCATATTCATGTCTCTTTAATGCAATATTATTTTTAAAAATTAATATTTCTCAGAATGTCTCCACTATGACTTTTTAATCTATTTTTTATTTTCAAGGATTAATAATTGAAAGTTTATTCAGAAAATTGGTTTTTTAATTTTACTATTTTCATTTTATCAAAATAGATCATTCTAAAAATGACTTTTAAAACTGAAAATAAATTCATCTTTACAATAAATATAAAATCATTTTCTAACTACTCTTTTCTGACATATCTATAATATCTTATTTATCTCTAATATATTTATTTACATTGATTTTATTTTCCTGACTAATCATCTAATTGTTTTATAAAATAATTTTTTGGTTGATTGATTTTTTATCAACTATTTACAATCATGAATTCAATTTTGGTGATGCCATCTACAAATTATTTGAAGAACAATTTTCTTTCCTAGGGTACCTTATGATGTGATGAATAAAAACATTTTCTCCCATGGTTTTTCATGATATTTTAAATGATTTATATATTATGTTACACATATTTATTATTTCTCATTGAGTGATTCTTGGGCCCCATATATTCCTCCAATGCATTTGGTAAAGCATTATTTCTCATCAGATAATGGGAAATGAGTTGTGATGTATAATCAATGATGTAAAAATGGTGAATAAATCCAAACTCCTCAGAGATAAAGATGATTGAATCATAATCCAACAAGGGAAACATGTTATTGAAGCTTATAACCTAAGCTAATATTCTCATGATTCCAAATATACTATAATAAGATTCATATGCTCATGTTTGTTCAATATTATTATGTTTAGCAACATATAGTTTCTATGGTTACCTAGGTATAATACCCCATTTTTTATCTGGTTATGTTTCCCTAACATTATGATCATGGATATTGATTAATATATCATACACATATACCTATATTTATCCAACTTACGATTATAATTATTATCTCTTATATTTAAGCTCACTCATTTCTTATGGTTTCTTCCCCTAGTATATGAAGATTGGTATTAGATGTGAGATGTTTATATGGGTGTTTAATATGGATATGTTATGAATAAATTTTTATGAGTTTGAAAAGTAAATTATTTATGTAGTTAATAATCCAAGAAACTAACCATTATTTCTCTATATTGTGCACCTATTTATGATATGGAATGATTATTCATCTGATAAAATAAAATAAATCTGTTTATTTAGCTCAGGTCACCTAAATTAGTATCGATGGAGGGTTCAGCTATTTTTTGGATTAGTTTAAATAACTATAGTGAAAACCCAAGAGAAATTTATAATGTATAAGTCTATTTATATGATATAATCCCAACATTTTCTTAAAGAAGAATAATGTTTGGTTTTTCCTAAAAATAAGATCCCTATATGGATACTAAAATATGAACAATGTTATGACATAGATGTTCCTAGGTTTAATAACCCTGAATAGGGAATTCTGGAAATTATCACAATCATCACCTTGTGGATAAAAAATAGGCCTAAATGCACACCTAGTTTAACACACTTGGATGATATTCTTTGATTAAATAATTCTATTTATAAAAAATTATGAAGTGTTTATTACAATAATACATTAATGAATTAGGTTAAGAAGTATAATAGAACACAATTTAATGTAAACTATAATGAACTAAGTGAGTTATAAGATAACAAATAATGAAGTAATGTCAGAGGTTGAAATGAATTTTCCATTAGAGAAGGCATATAGGGATTCAACTTTTATATTCATATACTCTTATTCTTTTTCATATTTTCATAACCATTTTTGTTTTAGTATTTGGTTGAAACAAGATCACAAAAATGAAGCTAATATGGGTATGTTTCTAGAAACCACCATTCCTTATAATCAAATAAGAGAGCATAGTTAAATGGTTGATAATTTTAGTATATTCCTTTTATGATGTAAAAGGTGAGTTTTATAGACATTCCTAAGGTACTAAGGATGATATCATAATAAAAATTTAATCTTGATACTCTTAGATACTTTCACTAATGATAAATATTTATAAATGATATTCTAGTATATCTGAAAAAACATGAGGTGTATGTGAAGTATCTATGAATTATTCATCAGTAGTTTTACTTTAATGGTGTGGAAAAATATATTAAATTTTATAAACAACCTTGAAAAATAATTTTAGGAAAATTTTATATTTTTTGGGAAAATAAGTAGAGAAAACATGATTTAGGTGTTGATAAAATATAGGTTTACTATTTGACTGATTTTTAGGTAAAAAGGGTACATTTATTTAGAGAAAATAGAGTTATATAGTATTTATAGTCTTGAAATTGATGATTAATTTAATAAAATAGTGATACATTATATTTTTTTAATGTTTTCCTCATTTTTTGTATTATGATACATATTTACTAGTTTGTAACTTTATGAACTATTGATTAATGCATTTGAAGTTTAAATAAATGGTTAATTTTTAGAGAAATATATAATCTCATTTTGGATTAATGTCCTAGAGATTCTAATTGTTTCGGAGAAGGTATGTTATAGAGAATACATGATTTTGGTTTACACATACTTGGGTATATGATTGTATGAATGATTACTATTTTTGAGAAAGGATAATTAATAAGATATCGGCTAAGAGAGTAAGGCAGATATCATATTAGAAGTTATATCCTCAATGATGAATATGTTAATAATACCCTCACCTACATTCATCAGTGATTAATAATTAACATTTTCAGAATCCAATTTATTTAAAGAGGTATAATGTAATGACCAGAGATTTTAGAACATTTAAAATTAGAAAGATCTTTAATATCTTTTGTCACACACAACACCAAACTAGCATAATAAAAAACTAAAACAGACATTTAAATATTAAAATTACATGAATAATATAATCTTTAGTAGATAGAAAGATAATAATCAATTAAAATAGTAACATATTAAATATTTACTTCGATTAATACACTAATAAATGATTCTTTTCTAAGAATTCTTTCATGAAAATGTACAATATTTTACTATAATAAATTATATTGATCGTAGATAAAATTTTTATTTAGTACATAATATATATATTTATAAAATAAAATGAAAATATTCAATTATTTTAAAATTTATATCAAATAATTCTAAACAAACTAGAATCATAAAAATACCATATCATACCTTCACTATAGATTTCACAGCTATATAGGGAGTAACTTTCATATTTACATTTCGAATACCTATCACGGTATATTTCCTTAATCTCATAGGAGAAACCCTACCATTTAACTCTATCTCGTTACCCAATGTCTTGGAGAGCTATCATGGGCTCACCTTCCCTCATTTTATCACAGAACCACCCATATACATATCCAATTCCCATGAACCAAAACATAATCACAACACATAAATCATGCATAAATGAAAATAAAATTTCCACATTGAAATCACCTTTCATTTTTTTATAAAGTGACACACTCATAAATTAAAACCATTTATTTGAAAATAAAATGGTAAACTTGAAAAAGACACATAATTTAATTAAAGCTACATGAAAGAGAGAAATTATTTTTATGAAATCTATTTTAAAAAATATTTTACGTTATTAAAATAACCAATCTATTTTCAAAAACAAATTTAATACATTTAAAAGGATATTTTTGAATCAAAGTGCACCATACCACTCTGAAACATTTGAAAGAAATTAAAATTTTAAAAAAATTAATGTACATATAAATAAATCCTTAATTTTTTTTGAAAAACTGTAAATTAATGAGAAATATTTAGTACAATAATTTTTTTAAACATTTAAAATGATGTTTTAGTTAAAGAGTCACAACTGGAAAATTGAAATATTTTATGGTTGAAAACGGTGATAATAGGGCCCAAAATTGTGTCCATAGCCTATGGAAACTGTTTTTCCCAACCGTGGGTGCTATCACTGTGGACATAGGGCCTGAACGATCTCCATGGTTTTAACCATGGAAATAGGTGGTATATTGCCATAGTTTTTAAAATCGTGGAAATTAGGTCTCATCATTATCAACATTGGCTATAGATTTGGAAAACCGTGGAAATATCCCATAAATAATATATCACTAGTTAGAATTGATCTATGTATCTCACCCATAGGATTCTACTACATAACCACTACACCACACCGAGCTTCGAGTATGTGTGTGTGTGTGTGTGTGTCTATAATATGTTATATATGTCACAACCTGTCCCGCGAGGCCCGTGTTGTGACTACTTTAACCTGTCGTCCTTAGGCCAGGGGTTGGCGACTAGCACCGAAAAGGAATTTCCCTAAAACGAGAAGGAATATCCTTTAAACTTGTACAAACACATGGAGTAGAATGCAGAAAGAAGAAAATTGAAGTAAACTGCTATTGTAAAAGTGTGCTGAAAGTGAAGGGGGCCAGAATACAAACCCAACTAGAAAAGTACAAGTACATTTGAAAAGTAAAATTCAACTGAAAATTGTAAAACAACTCCTGGTTCATCATCCAAGGATCATACCTGAAGGGTAGGTATAGCTCATGAATAGTATTCCATGTGTCACATCATGCCAAATGGTCCACCTCTGAGCACCATCCAGTCTTGGCTACCTCAGCCTCGGTCAATGTTGTACATTGTCTGCACAAGACACAATAAGGTGTGGGCAAAGCCCGTATAGGGGTGAGTATAATGATACTCAGTAGGGACCCCAAGACCTCATAGGTCTCCTAGAGTTCCACAAAGGAAAACCCACAAAGAAATACATCAACTCTACATAGGTATATTCCCATACATATACCTATGTTATCGAGATATACTCATCTTATATATGGGGGAAGTATACCACAAAGGTAACCCCACGAAGGTAGAATTACCTCATAGGTAACACCACGAATATAGAAGTTCCACACGGGTAAAAGTAACACACATGTTTCACCATGAAGGTAGTACCATGAAGGTAAAAGTACCACACAGGTAAGACTCAGCTCAAACCGGGTATACATCATAGAGAAATAGGATTATTATGCTGACCCACACAGGATCACTATGAATGCTGATAGCCAGCTAAGAGATTCTCTAGGGATATTAATAAGTAACATCCCCAGTCACAATGTTGAATACCTCAACTGCCAGAGAAATCATCCTCTATCAAGTACATTGGTCTTGCCGCGCCACATAGATGCGCTTCCCACTAACCATGGACTGCTGAGGTACTCCTCCAGTCTAGTACCGTGGGTCTGCCACGTCACACAGAGGAACTCCCCACCGTGGCCTATTGAGGTACTCCTCCTGTCGAGTACCATGGGTCTATCGCATCACACAGAGGCAATCCCCACCGTGTCATGCTGAGGTACTCCTCCTGTCGATTACCTTTAGTCTGCCGCGTCACACAGAGGCACTCCCCACTGGGCCTTCGAGCCACACTGAGTCGAAAAAATCAAAAGTCATCAAGTCTCATCTAGTCTCAGGGTTCCATACGTAGCACGCTTGGGCGAACCGATCCTCAATCCATCAGTAATATTAAAAATTTTAAAAATCCTCACAAAGAAAAAAACCAATTATTCGACACGTCCTAAGGGTTCCAACGCAATAGACGACAAGTCAATCGGATTCCCGGTCTGTGCGTTATTGGCATTTTAGTGCGAAGGGCCCAGTTGGATTTGGATGCGATCCAACCTCGCCGTACTCCAAGTTTCTCTAAATATCTCATGGAGTAAGTCAATAGGATCGACTCTCTCCAAAGATCCCAATGCCATAGACAGTTTTTCAAATGGACATCTAGTTCTCAAGATTAGGCCCTTTAAGTGTTTCTGGGACCAGTTGGGCCTGGGTCTGGTCTGACCCTTTCTAGGTAGCGTTGTGGCGGACTCAGTCTGCTAGGACGAGGTCTGTCCCAGCCCGCAAAAGGGGCGGCTGGTGGTGGGGCGTGACCCGGCCCACGGTGGGGTGCGCCCCGGCCAGTGGCAAGGCGCGACCCGACCCGTGGTGAGGCGTGACCCAGCCTGCGGTGGGGCGTAGCCCGGCCCGTTGGGTAGGCGGCTCTACCCGCCGGCGGTGGCCCGGCCCGCTGGTGGTGGCCCACCATGCAGGGGGCCCGGCCCACTGGTGGCGGCCTGGAGGAGGGCAGCCCAACCGCATAGGGCACGACCTACGGGCTTCCGCTAGGCGGCTCGAGGAAGCCGCTCCCCTGGAATCCTGAATGTCCAAAGGGAGTTCAGATTTTTAAGCGGAGACATCATGTGGGCGTCGGCCGGTCGCCACGGAAAATTCCGGAGGTGCGGGTTCCATCTCCTCCACTACGGATTCGGCCGCGACTCCTTCACACACCAGCAGAGAGTTGGTCGCGTGTCGTCCAGTACCAGATGCTCCGATGACAGCTGCGACTTTGTGCCGCCACCTCCTCTTGCGGCGTGCGTTGACGTACTATCCACAATATAGTCGGGCGGTATTGTTGCACTGTCGGTCTTCCATGGAGGCGCAAGGATAAAAAGATAGCAGAGGGTTCGGACCGGGTCTGTTAGGCCCACGCCCTCTGCGTTATGTCATAGCACAAAGGAGGATAAAGGGTTCAATAAACAATTGAATTAACAATAATCAAAACCCTACAAAGATACCCCACAAAAACCTCCCATAAAAACGAATGAATTGCGGATCAAACCATTAGTCGGTTGGTCTGCGTTCTTTGTATTATTCCATAATAGGGAAGAAGAAATTTTTTAAAATTCATAAATAAATAAACCCCTACCTCAAACCATATGTGAGTGCTCACGATTGAGGAAGTCTCGTTGTTCATCGTTCCCGAAAAAGGTTCCCAACGTCGTTGCTTGTACATTGTCCTTCGGTTCCTGGTTTAGTGTCACCCATCACCTCCCGCTGGGATCGGCTCCGTCCTCTAAGGATCCGACATAGTGGTGCTCCTTAAGCACTTTGTTTCTTGGTGAAGCTGTGCTGATACCTCACCCCATGCTCCATATAAATAGTAGAGGGGGAGGGTATGTAACGACGTGGGGAATTAATGAGGGATCATAAATTAGGAACATTTCTAATTCCCCAACGACGTCGTTACTTAAGATTGGTAGGTCAAGACATTTATTGTCTTGAAACATCGCTGACCCCACACTTCTCTTGCCCATTTGAGGATATGAAAGAAAATAAAATAGTATAAATATTTTATTTATTTATTTTAAAAAGTCACAAAACTTAACATTTTTCTCCAGACCTACTGTGGTCAAAGTAAAGTCTCCCTTAAGGGAATCCTGGCACTACCGATTCAACGATGCCCTCCAATTTTTAATCCGAACAATGATTCAAATGTTCAAAAACACCATTCACGTGTTTACTAAATGTGCCTTAAAAAGGTTCAATAAACTATTAACATTCATCCTCAACCTGTGCTGGTCAAGGTTAGGCACCTCCTAAGGAGAAAACGCCCCAAAGAACTCAACGGTACTCTTAGATTTTAAATCCATGTTATCATTTAGAAGTTATGGATTTTACAATAAAATAATTGTCACTTAATTATTTTATTTACGGCCAAAAACTGAATTTCCCTAGTGGCCTGCGTTGTCCAATGTTAGTATCTACCTAAATAGATAATTCCCTCATGTGTTTAGTAGTGGTCTCATATTTTTAATCCGAGTCACCATTCGTGAGTTATAAGAATTTTAAAAATAAAATAATTTTATTTAATAGTTTTATTTATGGTTAGGTCATTTTCAGGTTTTCTCACAGGAGGCCCACGCCGACTAAACTTAACTCGCACCAAGGGTAAACCCACCATTCTAAACGCAATGATGACCTCAAATTTTTGATCTGGGAAACCTTTTAAGATTCATTACACATTTTTAGGAAAACTACTTACGTGTGCAACTTAAAGCTTAACAAAACTTCGATGGATCATTCTGGGCACTTCGGGCCTCAGAATCGGGCGTCTTTAGATTTCATGGTCTAGAAATAATTCCATATAAATAATAAAAAATTACATGGAAAATCTGGGTCTTTACAATATATATTATTAAAAATCCTGGCGGTAGCATAAAAACCATGGCAATAGTGCTTCCCGTTGTATTTTTCATGGGAAAATGTTTCTCCCACACAAGGGTGGGAGACCTATAGCCATAGATTTAAAAACCATGGATATAGGTGTGGGATATAACAATGGTTTTAGTAAAACTATGGCTATATCCCTTGAAAAAATTTCATATAGCCATGGTTATGAAAATCATGTCTATATGAGACATAACCATGGCTATAGGTTTGTGGAAATAACCCACTTTTCTACTTGTGAGTCCCTTACCTTGAGTCTGACTTGTCCCATACACACTTTATCCTCCTGAATAATAAACTTAGGGTAATTTATACTTGTTTTAGAAACTATTTCAAATTTATTACCCCGTTTATATCACTTATTTATAATGTTAAAGAAATTACTCCATTATTTAAGTTCATGTCAGCTGTTTAGTAAATATTTGGTACTTGAGTTCAAAGTGGAACATGGTATGATATAAATAGTCCATGTGGTTATAATTCCATCATCTCTAGAATAATATTGAAGAAATTATAATTACATTTATATATTAATTATACTTTTAAATAAAACCATTAATTTGGGTTATAAAAAATAAACAACATTATAATCAGAGAGACGGTAGGTCATACGTACATATGAGTAACATTTTCCATTTTCTATTGATCATTATTGGAAGAAAATAAGTATTATTTTATCTTTTTATAATTACAATAACATAATTAATATAATTTTAATCATTTAAATATACTTATATATATATCATACAAGTGATGTTGTGAATAAAAACGAATCACATCGCTTCATGGAGGTGACAGTTCACACGTATGCATGAATGACGTTATCATTTTTATGTGCATAGATATTAAGAATGTAAGTGATATATCACTATATTATAATGATTAATATTTTATTAATATCATATATTAAAATTAATTATATCCTTATAACTAGTCATGAGAGTTGATTATGGAAAATTAATTATATCTCTTCATGGAGGTGATAGTTCACACATAAACACAAATGATAAATTCCATTCCCATTTGATAGAAGTGGAGATGGATTTAGGGGATTATACCAACATAATAACATCTCATTATATTAATGATACTGGAGTTATTATTTCAACATGGTTGTATAATATTTTATGGTAGTGGAAGAATAAATAAAATAGAAACAATTAAATAAAAACATTACCTTTCCAATGGATGATCAAATTTATAAACACCTTAACACCTATAAGGACGGTGTTATGCCTAAAATAAGGCCTCAAGAATGTGTTTAAGGATTCTAGGAAGGCGTTTGGATTTATATTGATCAATACAAAAGTTTTTTAAGTGTAGTAAAATAGATTAATGGGTTCCCTTTCATAAGAGAGAGGATAGGCACTCTTGGAATTATTAAAAGTATTAAATTAATATAAATTAAATTTCAATTCCAAATGGTCCCAAAATAATTTATTTCTAAGATATGATGATTTAGGGTTAAATAAGCACCATTAAAATAAAAGTATACACGTTTTTATTTTTTTTAATTCTTATCTTTTTGTTCTAACCCCTTTTAACTCTTACCTTTTTATCAAGTAATTTACACTTTTAGAGTTAAAATAATTACCATAACATGCTAAACGACCTATTGATTATAAATTAATGGAATTAGTATAATTATTTCAAATAGTGGGATGATTTTTTTATTTTTATAAATTTTATATCATTTAGTTAATTATTTTATATTCTATGATATGAATTATGTCAATTTTGACACTATTCATTACTTGACTTTTTAAAAAAAATATAAATTTATTCCTTCAAAAAAATCATCTATAAAATTTCAAAATAATCCAATTATTTTAATGAAATCAAATATTTTAAATTATATTTATTTTAATAATACTAATATCATTAAATTGATTCTTCCTTTAATAAATCTATTACTGCATCATCATTGTGTTGTAATTACATTTAATTATTTAAAATATAAAATTATTAGTAAATTATAATTATGTAGATAAAATTTTTATCTTTCAAATACCTTTTTATACTATAATTTATATTATATATAACCCTATGTTAAAAATGATTTATTTTTTAAAAATATGGTTATAACATTTTTAACCTATCCTTAAATAAAACATAATAAATGTCATAATCATACAAAAGTGGACTAAAAAGGTTATAATTTCAGAAAAAGTAATATTTTGGTAAAATAACATTCACCCAAATAAGTTAGAACAATAGTTAGGGTAATTTTATATTATTACAATATTAATTTTACCCTTGTTTATCTCATTTACCCTTTTACCATGTTAAAAAAATACTAATGTTACTATTCACAAAAAGTTAAGTTGATCCAATTAGACCAAATTTTTTAGAATTATTAAAAAAATGTTTTTATGTTTTTCAAAATTCAATTAACATAAGTGGTTAAATTACGTTTAACTCTAATCTCACAGGTGTGGTGGGAAGGCAGGTAAAAGAGAGGTTCAAAATTTCATTATATATTTATATCCAATTTCAATATAAAACTTATCCAAATGACCAAATTGGATTAATACATGTATTATTGGTCTATTATGGCTTTTAAAAAAATATTTTAAATTATAAATATTATTTAAAAGAAAAGTCAATTTTTTAAATACACCGTAGTATTTTTCACTATTCATAAAAAATGAATCTTTTCCAAAAAATACCAAAAATTTTACCAAAGTAAATTATGATGTCCTAATTCCAAATAATAATTTTATTTTTACAAATATAACTTATAAAAGTGTCAAAACTAGATTTAAAATGGGTTCTCTATCAAAAGGTGGTAAAACTATATTTTTAGAAAAATAATAATTTTATCCGTAAAATTTTATTTGTTATTATATAATGTCTATAAAACACATAAGATGAATGGTAAACAATATATTGAATTAATATCTCATTAATATAATCCAACAATAGTGATTTAAGTATTTTTAAAATAGAATTATTCATATTTAATTAGTTTTTCATAAAAATAAATCCTTTATATTTAATTGGTTTTTAGTTTCCTTTCATGTTAATTTGGTAACCAAGGAATCATTATATAAACACGTGTAAACCATATTTTCATAGTTTAGTTAACACTCTTAATTCTCTTCAATCTAACAGCTAGGTGATAACTACTATATTAAATAATAATATTTAGTTGTCTGTTTAAGATCGATGTGACGTACCATGTACGCTATAGAACATTGTGTTTCCTTTTAGAAAATCAGGGTGTTGCATCTAATACCATTTTCACCATAAATTAATGAGTCAAAATTAGGTTAAATAATACTAAAATTATAGAATACTTACGAATCAAGGAACCTATTATGGTAGAAGGTGTCACAAATTTCTTTATCTGGTATTTCGTATTTACTACAAACAAACCCCCATTCTTTAAAGACTAGGATATCCACAACAACAACAACAGTGATTGTGAAAATAATCATACAGTAAAAAATATTTCCCATAAATTTTGACAAATTTTTTTAATAAATTTTTTTTAGTACTAAATTTTTGGCCCTAAAACTACTAAGTCCAATTCAATCTCTTCAGTATAGTTATAGGTTCTAGATTTCTATAATAATGATTAAAGGTTCGATGATTTCCGATAAAATAACATGTATGATGATGTTCTAAAAATTTATCTTCAAGTGCATGAATAATCATATTGGAAAACACAACCCTTGTATTTAAATACATCATGTAAAAGAATTAACTGATGTATCATGTGAAAATGGTGCACTGGTTCTATGAGAATTATCATCTTTCCCCCTTTTCTACCAACTACTCAAACCACATACTCCACTTGTTTGATAGAAATTCATTCCAATTAAAAGGTTTCTATTAATACCATTATTTGATAAAACTACATTTTATTCCATCTTGATATATGAGTCAATGATAAATGTCATAAGCAGTGGTCATATGTTCAGTCACAATCATGACTCAAGTCTCCATACAATTAATTAGACACTAGAAACTAACTCTATAGGAAATTAGGGAAAATTAATGGATTGAGTCACATATTTTATAATTATAAAATTAAATATCAATATATTGATTATTTATATAGTATTATACATAAAATAAATTGGGGGAAGATTTACTGATTAAATATCATCTCAAACCCTTAATATTTTTGTTACTATATATGACATGGATTTCCAAACTGAATCCCACATATCTTATGAGATTCCATCAAACATATATGTAGTGAGCATAATTTTATATCCACAAAATTATCCATGAACTTAAGTATAAAATTATTCATTTTATTCCAATGTGTTGTGGTTTCAAAAAATGAGTCCACTTTGAAATTAATATCATTCTTCATTTTAACATTTAACGACTTATCTATACAGGAATGTTGTTTCAATTGTGAAACCTGAACAAATCTCTAAAATTATTATACCAAATTCCTTCTACATTTTTTATCTAATTATGTACAATTTGGTAACATGTTTATTGATTCTTTATCAAAATAAATCTTTGAAAACCCATGTATTTGTAATAATAATAATTTTTTATTAATATTCATGTTAGGGAGATATATTTATTTAATAAATATTTATATTTCAAATGATTTCATGTAATGAAATTATACCATATAATCAATTAGATAACAATGATATGAAATATTTTAAGTCCATTTTCATAAAATGATTTTTATAATCTTACCCATTTAACAATTATTTAATTATTACATATGTTATCAATGATTATTTTAAATAATTTTAGGAATTAATATTAATATTTTTAATTTCATACACTCAGAAATTTTTTTATCAAGGTATGAAATAATAATATGAGTTTTCATTTGAAAACTAAACAGTTAGTATAATTGTTTTCCCATGTGTTATATGGTTTTATTTAAATTTTTTATTTCTCTTATTTAGTTAATGAAAATTAATAAAATGTATTTATAGTATATATAATCAAACTAATAAATATTCATCAAATGAATATAAATATTTTATAAATAAAAAAACATCTACTGTTAAATATCTATATTTCAATGAATTATTTTTTCTAAGGGCAGTCTATTTCTTTATCCTTCTATATTAAATTGATCAATTTTAAAGTATAGTTTTCATAATATGTTTTGATTTATAAAAAAATATATATTAAAATCCATTTAATTATTAATTTATTTAAAATAATATCAAGCACACTTAAGGTTTTTTCAATAAAAACATTCCCAATATTTAATGTTTTTATTTAAATGGAAAATTTAAAAAATTTAGAATATTAATTTGATGAAAATAGAATTACATTTTTTAAAATTTATGTAAAAATTTCCATTGAGATGTTTTTTTAATTTTCAAATGGATTTATTTTTTTGTTATGAATTAAAAAATAGATCGTTTTTATATCATACCTTTTATGATAGCACCATGATATAAATATCTCTCCAAAAATTAAAAAATAATTTCTCATCGAAAATGTTTTTTAAGGATAAATATTATTAATTTTAAACTAAAAATTTTAATTTATAATCCTATGTTATAAAATTTGGATCATATGTTATATTTTATTCGAACAAAAAATTATTTTTTATCCTTCTCAATTAATTACTTATTGACAACATTCCACTAAAATATTTCATATATTTAAATTTTAATAACCATAAATTATGTAATTATAAACCAAAAATTTAATTTGAATAAATAATATTCTTATTATTTTTACAAAATCATAAAATATTCAAAATAATATAAAAAAATGCCACCCCTTCTCTATTAAAAATGAACCCCTCCACCACCCATGCCTGACCACATATAACTTTATAATTTCACCCCATAATATGACATAATTATATTAATAATAATACTAAATTAAATTTTTTACCTTATGCTATAATGAGAATTTCATAATTTCATCAAAAACCAATAAGGTATCCAAGAGAATATATGATTTCTTCTTTGTAAGTAATGACTTATTGTCCTTCATTTTCTATATTATTATTCTTGTACCAGTTACTAATTATTATTTATCACATTAATATTATCTAAATAATATAACTTAACTTTTATGATATGTATATTTTATTTATAAAAATACATTTCCATGTTCATCCCTTGATTATAGAAAGTTATTATTTGCGTGAATTTAACCACCTAATAGGTTGATGGTATAAAATGTTATCACGGATGGCTATAAAAATATAATTATTAATAAGATATGATATTAATAAAGAATTATTTTTGTCTTAATATTTATGTATTTTTAATATTAATATTTAAATAATTATTATTATACAACATTTTTCATTAAAAATAATCAAAATATGATTGTTATTAGTTTTAACTTCTGGAATTACACCCAAAACCCTAGTGGAGTGAACCTAGATCATAATAAATAATTATTCTAATTTTATTAAAATATATTTATTATTCTAAAGATGAATAACTCATAAATAAATAATTATGATCATCACCGTTATGTCAAAAGAGATATGGAACGATAATCAGTATAAAGTAAATATAACTAATAAATATGTGACAAATGAATATATATATATATATATGATTATTTTAAAAGTCAATACACCAGAATAGAGAAAATAAATATCTTACTAATAAGGAATATTTTTTTTGAAACTATATTTTAAATTATTTCTGAGCAAGTGTGATTTCGAATTAAGGGTTTTTTCTTCTAACTTTCCACTTCATTATGACTTTTTTTTGTATTTTCAAAATATTTTCCTTTATATGACGTACTAAATAACCTTATTTAATTATTTTATCATAAAATAATATTCATCCATGGTATATTAAAGTCTAATTTAGGATCTATAATTCAAGGGCTTTTGATTAAAAAGTTACCCAAGTCTTGAGGGTTTCTTTTTAAATATCACTTTAAAATAAAGATTGTATATGCACGATTTCCTATTCAGGGAAAATATTGATTATTTATATCATAAACCATATATATTTTATTCTATTATTTTTATTTTTGAGGGTTTTCATTAATTTTTACATATTAAATTATGTTTATTTTGAAATTAAATAAAATGGTTACCTGTAAGTGGAGCTGAACTTATCTATTCTTTTCAGTCGTGAACCATTTTTCTCCCTATCCATATTTTCAAATTATTTTATCAATGTATTTGTATATAATTATCTTATTTCATATGGTCATTTTATATTAACATTAACTTTATTCACTATGTTATATAGATATATTTTTCAAATATTTCCATATGATTCCTTTTGTGATTATTTGATATCCATTACATAAGTGTGAAAAGAATCTTAATTTTTAACATTTTTCATATGGATGAATTTCCCTAAATTATTCATTAATTTTAATTAAGTATCATTATCTCAATGTTTTCATGATTTTATAATGTTATTTAGATTCAAATAATTTTTAAGATATTTAATTTAAAAGTAAAATTTTTTAAAAGTGAAAAATATTAATTCTTATTTGACAAAGTAATTTTATAATGTTCTTACAAAAAACCTTTTTACAACAATATAAACATAATTCAATGTTTCTTATTCTTCAATAGTAATATTAATTTGTTATACCATACATATTATTTCTATGGATGAATTATGATCGTATCTTATGGAAATCATCAAGAACTCTGTCTTCCCTCATGGGTTAATTATGTTGTGAAATAATATTAAATATTTTCATCTTCCACACATATGAATGCATTTTCATTATTTTATTGGTTGAAAAAGATTTATATAGACATACATAGTTTTTGGTAAAACATTATATTTTATGGGATTACATGTAAGGGACAAGGTAGTAATCCAAAACCACAATATGACTCTTTCCACAATGTGAAGATGATCTTGGAAATGATCCTCAACATTAAAAACAATTTTTTATTCTTATGTATATACTAAAATATTATACATCATACCTATACCTATTTTATGTTTTCAGGGACTGTTAATATTGATTTGTTTCCTTATTTATATATATCATTTCATATAATACTCTAAAATGATTATGTGATAACCCATGATTTATGATCTATTTTTTATTGGGTATATTTCTCTAATAATATTTCCACATTATTTTATTATTCTATCATACCCATATCATCATCTTATTTCCATTTATGAACTTTGATTAATATTTTTTATTTTTACAATTAAAAATTGTTTGAGATGTAATTTTCTTATTTCGCATTTATCTATAAGGGTATCTTGTGTGGGTTTTAATGTAGAAGATATTGAACAATTACTAAAATTTCATGATATGTGGTTTTATTCATGTATGAGTAAAGTGTATAATTGTATGAGTTCAGTTTAGTAAAATAAATTCCAGTTATTATGGGGTTTTTATGTAATGGTTTACAAAATCCTATAAAACCTCAAACCTAGAATATATTTTTTCTGTTCGTGAGGAATTTTTTATAAATCATGTATGTATGGGATGGTTATGTTTGAGATATTATATTTTTTATCAAAGAAGGGTTGAGGTAACCCTAAAGTTTAGGTTGTTATTACTTGAGGATAATTTAATAGTTCTAGTAAACATTATGGGGTAATAAGTCTAATTTTTATTATAAATCAAATGAATATAATTTCTTTTATATCTCATGTGATTAGATTTAAAGATGATTAATAATATTTTTCGAGATGTTTTTTAAAATTGTAAGGTAAATACATGTTTGAATTATAGATAACCATTAGGTTATTCATGTGATTTTAAATCAACCTATTTATGGTTATTTTGGAAAAAGGATAAAATATTTTTTGGAAAATATGTGGTAATTTATATCTAACTATGATGACTGAAAATTTATTTTGGTAACTATGTGATTAATATGATTTTTATGATTTTATGATTTTTTTGATTAATGTTTATATTGGCTAGTGTGTGATTTAATGCCTTGATGATTAAATTTTTTTATAGATAATGATCAATTTAATTAATGGGAGAATATTATATCAAGGTTTTGTGTATTTTTATGAATTTATTTTCAATAATATTTTAATTTTAATTATTGTTATTATATTTCATATTTTTTCCTCCATGTTCATGTCCCATATTACCAAATAAAATTCTATTAATATTTAGGAAGATGAAAAAAATTATCTTCTAAACCATTCATATTTTACATTATCCTTTTTCAAAAGGAAGTGTTATATTTATTTTATCAAGGGTTATTTCCTTAAATAATTTTATAAAACCAAAAAAGTATTTATTTCTACTTTTGTTTAATTATTTATTCTTTCACTCCATATTTCTTCTTTGTACCTTCATTTTCCTTCAAGTTTCCATTATTGGGAATTACATTGAATATTATGGTTTTTAGAGACAACATTCATACCTTTAAATGGAATTTAATAATGTTGTAATATATTTTATCACTTTGTGATCCATTGACCATCTAGACCTGCACAATAATGAAATTTAGGCATTCTTGTAAATGAGTTAAAATAATGACCACACAATTTCTATATTGGTGGAGAATTTTAAAACCCATGAAATTTTAATAACAATACATTTCATTAATATTTATATAATGATTTTATATTTATTTGATAATTTTTTATTTTAAAAATGATTTGATATCAGTAAAAAAATATGTAATAAATTAGATTCCAATGATATGAAATGTTTTATTTTTTTTCTTCAAAAGATATCTTAATTTGACATATTTAATGAATTGATGAATTTTAGATATGTTATAAATTAATATTCATGTTTATTACATAAATTAATATTGATATTTTTTAATATTAATGTTTTAATAATAATTTTACCATGGTATTAAACAAGAATATGGGTTTTAATTTAAAAATGAAATACTTTTTTAATTTTTTTCCATGTGTTATATTTTTTTCATAAAAGATATGTTTATAATATTAAGAGCATGATATTTCATTAAAAAATTTGTATATAAATAATAAAGTTAAAAAAACATTCATGAAATCCTTATTAATTAGTTATTAATAAAGATAAAATCATTTAACGTTAAAAACCTATTTTTTGAGAAAAATACAAACTATAATGTATTTCTATCTCAATAAATTAAAATGATAAATTTTAAAGGAATATTAAGATAAACTCTTTCAATTTATTAAAAAAATAATTTTAAACTCATTTAATTTATAATAGATATGAAATAAGATTAATAACACTTATGTCTGAGAAGTATTTTTTTAAATAAGAACATGTTTTCTCTATATTTTATTTTTTAATTAGAAATCTAAATTTTAATGTTTTAGATTTTTAATTATATATAGTGAATTTAATTTTTGATTTATTATATAGAAAATAGCATAGGATTTTGTTTTTGGTACTTTTATAAAGTAGTTGATTTTTTTGATGAATTGTAAAAAATACAGTTTTCATGAATATCATACAATTTATAACATCATTGTGTTAAAAATATAATTATAAAATTATAATTTAATTAAAAAATTATTCACAGAGTTTAATAATGAATTTATAAATATTAATTTTAATATAGAATGTTATGTTTGAAATTTTGTAACTTATGTTATATTTCGTTTTAATAAAAAATTATTTTTAGACCAATTCCTTTTAAAAAGTACTCAAAAGACTCCATTAGGTTGTGTAATGGATTAAATATAAAATAATCCTCCATTTTTTAATAAAAAAAACTATAAATTTCATGGGAATAAATAGTAACCATAGTCTTTGGGCTAAATAATAAAATAATCATTACTTTGTTAAAAAATGTGTTCCCTTCTCACATAAGAAAGCACCTTTACTATACCCCTTACAAACAATAATTAAAATACAAATTACTATTCATAATCTTCTATATTTAGATTCCTTATAATCCTCATCTATGTTTTTATCTTTTTTTCTTATGTGAATTAACTAATTTCTACAAAAATAATAATGGTTTCTATGAGAAGATGCAATTTATTCTTTGTAAGTAATGAATTATTATCCGTCATTTTCATTTATTTTTATCATAAAACCCTTAAAAAGTATGATTAATCACATTAATAAAATATAAATAATATTATTATTGTTATTTAATAATTATATTTTAGTAAAACCACCACAAAATATTATACATCTACTGATTAAAACACGTTCTTCTTTGGGTCAGTTTAACCACCTACATGGGTGATGGTAAAATATTAATTATGGATGTTTATAAAATCATAATTACTAATAAATTATGATATTAATAAGAAAATAATGTTTCATTAATGGTTTTGGAAATTTAAAATTAATATTATACTCATTAAAAATATCCCACCTTTTTTTTCTTAAATTTATTAATAAAATCCAATTGTGGGTTTCAACTTCACAAATCATATATAAAACTCCAATGGAATAAACCAATATATTCACAAATAATTATAGAACTACTATTCCAGTAACATGAATATTCTTTATATAATTAAATCATGAACATAGAATTGTGGATTTTATATTAAAATAGACAAGGAATGATAAAAGTTACTAACAACTAATAATCAATATAAATGAAAAATTAGTAATAATAATGTAATAAATGAATATAGATGATTAATATTTTAAATGATAAAAACGAATAATGTTCTGAAATAGATTATTAATGATTAATATTAAAATATAAATGAGGTTAAATTATTTTGGATCAAGTAGGGATCCAAGGTAAGGGTTCTGGGTCTCAATTTCTATTATTTGAGACATGCTTCATATTATTTACTAATTTAATTTTATATTATTTAAATAAAACCCAATTGAATTCTTATAATTTAAATTTTTAGTCATTATTTGGAATTTTAATTTCATTTAATCTCTTCCTTCCTTGGCCTATGACTCATAAATTACCTAATTCGCAAAAGTTATTGTTAACTCAATTTCCTTTCATTGAGCTGTAATATTTCTACCTGAAAATTATCCATATAATTCAGGTACACTCTACCTTAAGATATTATTATATTTTAATTCATATGTTTTTCTAGAATAATATCATTTCTTTCTCATAATTCCAATTTTTATTGATATTTAAATAGTAAAATTTGACCTTTGTACAGGTTTTTCTCCTCAATTTCCCTTTTATTCATATATGTTTCTTATTTTGAACCTATTTTACATTATATAGTGTATTAATTTCTCCAATTGAATTATTTTTTTATAATATCATATTGAATCACGGTATCTATAATTATATTTAATTATTTCTATTTTAAGGTTTTTCAACTCAAAAGTTACACACACCATATTGTTTTCTTTTCCAATATCAAATTATAATTGAGATATTCTAGGTATGATTTAGTATTCAGAGAAAGTGATTTTTATTATATCTTAAACCCCATTTATATTATTATCAACTATTTATTTCTTGGGTTTTTCTATCTTTTTAATATTTCACATACCTTAGTTTTTCAACTGAATTGAAAGGTTACCTCTAAGTAGATCTAGACATATCTCTTCTTTTTAGTTGGGAATATATTTCCTCCATAACCATATTCATTAAATTATTTTATTGACAACATTATATATTCTTATATTATTTTTCCAGTTCATTTTCAATAAAAGTTTACCTTATTTAAATGTATTTTGAAATGATATTTGAAAAAAATTTATGAATGATTCATTTTTTTTAGTATTTTGTATTTATTTAAAAAAGGTGAAAAGAATCATCTTTTTTTTCATTTTCTATATAAATTAATTTTCCACCCATATCCTTTATTTTTTTAAGAAACATTTTCTCAATGATTTTATGGTTTTCCAAAGTAATTTCTATTTTAACTATTTTATAAAATACTTTACTTTAAATTTGAAGTTAAAAAAAGTAAGAGTTATTTCTACTTATTTTTAAAGGATGGTTTTTAAATCTCTTATAAAAGCGTATTTATCATCTTTATCAACATCTATTTATATTTGTAATTATTTACTAGGTATATACCTTCATGACATTATCCACCTTCTTTCTTTGTATGACTAATGATCATTTATTGTTGATATCTTTAAGAAAACTATTTCATTATCACAGAACAATTATGATATGATTGAATTATTAATGTTTTCTTGTGCCAATGATTTATATGGTAGTTAATTATGTGATAGATGATCCCTAAATAAGATAGTGTTCAAATGAATTGGGATAATATTTATATCTCATGAGATCACATGTAAGGGTCTAGGGAGTAAACCCTATCCACTATGGGACCCTATCCACTATGTGATGATGGTCTCATTAGTAAGCCTAGAGATGAGATATGATTTTTTAGGATTTTTTATGTTCCAAAATTACATACTGTATTCTTATTCCTATGTAATGTTTTCAAGTCTCATGATTATTGAAACATGTTTCAACACTCATATGAACTGTTTCTTATATAATTCCCAAATATTTATTCTATGACCCATGATTTATGATCTATATATTATTTTTCATTTATTTATTTTTTTATGAAAATTCATGTTTATTATGTTCTTATTCTCATAAACTTTTTTATAGACACTATGATCTTTGTTTTTCATCAATTTTGTTTACCCTTATGTAGTGTTTGATCTCACCCTTTCTTATGTTTTCTTTATATAGGTAAATGAATAATAGTATTTCACATGATTTATCTAGAAGGGTATCAAATGAGGGGATTTTTTTGGGAGATTTTGAAAACTAGATAATAATTATATATGAAGTTTTATCCTTTTCTGAAGAATGTTTATCAAGTTATGATTTTGGTTTAATGGGAGAAATGTTCTTTTGCAATGCATTTTTTATGTAAGGGTTTTTCCTAATCCTCTAAAACTCTAAACCTAAAAAGTATTGGGTGTGTTTCTAATGTAATATTTGATATAAATCATTTATCTATTGGATAGTTATGTTTATTCTTTTATAGATTCAGAGGAGGTCTCCTTGGGAGCATGGTTTAACAATTCCAAAGGAATAACCATTAACCCAGGCCACAAATCAAGGATTTTTAGAGTATATATAATCTCAAAAATATTTTTATTGAATTACAAAAGATATAAATCTCAATGAGTTATTATAACACTTTTCTAAGACAATCCCCAAAAATAGACCGTTGACAGTACAAGTTACCCCTGCTAAGCTGAAAACTATTCAACTCACTTAAACATTTTCTTCAAAAACAATTTTGAATAATACGTTGTTCTTTTATTTTTTAAAAAAATATAATCTTAAATATATATAATTATTAAAACCAGCAATATTTTAAAAAACTATTATCCAATATATTTTTCCTATCCATGAGATCCTTTATTACTTTAAAAGTACACCATTGTCCATGACCAAGTACAAAAGGAAAAAATACCTCCAATGAAAATCTATATGGAGTATAAAATCCTATTAGTCTACATGAGCATCCCAATAACTCATTTTTTTATTTTATATAAGATACAAATTACTTTTAAAATTTATTTTATGAGTTAAAAAAATCCAATCTCCATGTATTAGTGAAATAAAACTAAACAGATTACATCCTTTCCCAATATCTCACCCCTCAACTCACATAAGTTAAAAAAATATTATATTCCCTTAATTGGTCCCCCATAGTCCTGAAAGGTTAAAGATTTATTCCATGTGATAAAAAATAAAATTGGGAAATTATTTTCCACTAAATAATCCACACTCTATAATATATGATTATATAAATATTGTATCATGAGTTATACATATAAAAGACTTATCAATTTGGTAAATGATAAAAAATTACCATATATACAAATTAAAATAGGAAATATTAAACATTATGCATGATATGACATTTTAAATAAGAAAAGATTCTAATAAAATTTCATAAAAGTGAATTAAGAGTGTATAATCCATAATAAAGTTTCATATTGCCTTCAAATCCATAAACCCAAATTATAAAGAATCCACATGGATCCCTTAAATCAACCCAAAAATTCTAAGAGACAAAAATTCGTTGAAAAAATTCTTCTCTTACATAGCTCCAATGTAATGGCTATTATCACAAACCAGCCCAAGTTACCAGGTATCCCGATAACTTATTTGGCCTTGACATAGACTGATGGGCATTCAAAATCCCCATGGGTCTGTGACTAGCACCTGGAATCACGAAAAATGAGAGTGGGGATGATTTTTCCACTAATAATGTAGAAATAAAAGAAACAAGATAGAACATATATCAAAAGAAATCCCAATGGGATTAATATATCAAAATACAACAAGACATAAACAAGCCAAAAGTACTACAAACTAAGTACCAAAATAGGGAAAACAGCCCAAGGTCCCCAAGGACACAACTCACAAATTCCAAAGATAAAAAGTTGGATCCACCTGTAAGAGACCATTTTCCCTTACTAGAACCTGGATAGAGAAAGTCTACAAAAACCGAAAGAAAAGAGTAGTGTATGAGAGAAATCCTAGTATGATTCCATCAAAGATTCCATAACAGATTCCAATAATAAATTAACTAAGTAAATATTTTAATTTTAAAATAATATAGCTTTGTAATTTCATAGAATATTTAAACAAACCATGTTATACTGTTCAAATGATGGAAAAATACTTTAAGTACTAGATTTAATTTACAAGTGATGGAATATTTCCAAGATAATGGCTTAAATAATTTTTTTTATATAAAATAGTTTATATAAATTCAAAAGGGAATGTAACATAGTTTAATAGTATTGGAATACATTTATATCTAAAATATAAATAAGCCAGTAATATGGCCATATACCAAATAGGTACGTATATTCCAGGCTCTAGGACTCCACACTCTCTAAGTGATCAAGGCAATATGTGTACACACAAGTCATATGGACACTGTTCAGATAGGACACTTCACCATCCCCTAAGGGAAATGACCTGCTACATTTATGTTTTAGAATGTTGTATAATCATAGAGAGTGTCGATAAAACTTAAAAACTACCTAATGCTAGCATGATCTGTTACACAATCAATGATGGGAAATTTATTTTAAGACTTCAAAAAATAAATTTAAATCTCATTCATCCATTTAAATAATAATTTTCTATTTAAAACCTAAATAGGTTTAAATCAAAAACACTAATTTTAAACAATATAATATTATTTCATTTCTATCAAAATATTTTTTATCCCTTTCTCACAATTTAAGAAATTCCTGAAATTTCATCAAAAAACCCCAATGTAAAGACCCAAATTTTTCTATGTAATTTTTTTAATTATATGGGAATATTAAGAGTCTGCAAAAATTGACGGTGCATGATTCTGAGGCCCAGTGTGCCTAGAATTAACTTTGAAAAGAAAAATTGGGTGCGTTCATTAAATGTCCAATTGGGTGTTTGTAACTTTTGAACTGGTGCTTGGAATTGAAATATGAGGACACCGTCGAACTCAGAGTTCTGATATTCACTTAAGGGGACCTTCACCTTGACTTTTGTAGGTCGAAGGTGGAAGTTAGTTTTTGTGCTTTTCATGGGAGAAAAAAAAATAATGGTGCTTTATTTTATTTGCGGGATTTAATCCTCCCAATTTCAATTTGTTGGTGGGGACCACCCGAGCCTTGAACTCCCCCTTTAACGAGGAAGCTGACTCTTGGGTTCTATTCCAATTAATTGTTCCAACATCAAATTAACTAATGTGCCAACATTAATAGTATTAATTAACCTAACTTTATTTGGAATTTCACCTCTTGGTTGGCAAAGTAGATCTTGGGAGGACTTGGCAGAAACATTCTCCAATGAAGAAAGTTTCTCCTTCGATGAATAATTCCCAAACGAAGAACTCTTCTCCTTCGACGAATAATTCTCCAACAAAGAACTCCGTCAAATGATCTCAAAATAGGAACATATCCAATTAATAATGAACCAATGATCGAGGAAACTCCGACATCACCTACTTCATTTTTCCTCACCTCACCAATGTCTACAAGGAATCAAGGTAGGTGTGTGATTTTGATTATTCTATGTTAATTTATTTTATGTTGAATCTCTCCCCATGACCCACTTTCTACCGCTCTAATGCATAGGGTGCAGGCCAAAAAAACATGGCCTAATCTGTAACAGCCCGAGATTTTATGAAAAATATTCTTTTTAATTTTTTTTAATGTCTTGTGTTGTACGCTACACCAAAAGGAGCTTGCACAACACACATCCTTGACTTGCCTTGCATTACACGCAATCACGACCTTCCTCGATAGCGTGTGTAATACGCAATACCGAGTTACACTAAACAACAATATACTATTAAAATATTATTAAAACTAGCCGTTATGAATAGTAATAACCACTTTTTGAAATTCTGTAAATCTTATTTTTCAAAATGGAATTCATTTTTGGATTCGGAGTATCGAATTTAGCCTAAGGTGAAATTTTGGTACTTTTCGGATAACTTTTATTTTCTGATGAATAGTGAAAATTACTAAATTTTAATTAAAAACAACTTTTTTAATCGAAATAATTAATAGTGATAAATTATCAATTCGATTGGTTTTAAAGTATATTTAGAATATATTTTTACAATTCAATACAATGTTGGTCATTGGATGAAATTTCACATTTACACCAGACATAAACAAGTGTTAATCTTTTGATAGTTATTATCTCTTAAAAACACGATATTTGTTGTGACAGCGGAAATTAATTATAAAATTAATTAATGCAACTTATATGTTGCGAATTTTGTAAAATAGAAATCATTTTTGAATTCAGAA
Source organism: Viscum album (assembly GCA_963277665.1). Classification (NCBI taxonomy): domain Eukaryota; kingdom Viridiplantae; phylum Streptophyta; class Magnoliopsida; order Santalales; family Viscaceae; genus Viscum; species Viscum album. The sequence continues at coordinate 404,140,756 of OY728167.1, forward strand.
TATCAATTATAGCTTAGGGTGAAATTTTGGCATTTTTCTGAAAAACTTCAATTTTTGATGAATAGTGAAACTACTAAGTGGTAGTTAAAAAATTTAATTTTTTCATAAATCTTAATTTCACCGCTTCTGTTAATGGAATTTCGAAAATCAGAGAGACATGGTTGATGTCAGTAAGTAAAATGTGGTTCAATGAGATGAAAATAATTTTTGGTGAATAATAACTTTTTACTTTTATTTACCACGGTTAAAAGTAAATAGGGTAATTAAGGGTAAAAATGATATTAATATTACCCTAACACATGTCATAATCCTATTTGACAAGTTTATCTCGACCAAAAACAACCTTAAGTGTAAAATATTATCATTTAGGCCCACTTGGATTAGATTAGGACATTTATTATTTAAAGAAGGGTTAAAATAGTTAAAATCAATGTTTAATAAGTAAATAATTTTTAATATGGTGTTATACATAAGATAAATTCGACTATAAATATTCATTAGAAATATAAAAAGGTTTACTACATAATGGTATTTTATTTATAATTTTTAGACATTAAATAATTTAATTTATTTATAACACAATGATGATGCAATAATTATCTTATTAATGAAATATTGACATAATTGATGTTATAAACACCAAAATAAATGTAATTTGAGACTTTTTATGAATCCCACTAATTTTATAGGTTACTATGATATATTAGTGTTGATTTAATCAACTTGGTTCGAACATATAATTCTGTTATGACTTTCACAAAAAATCATATATCAAATACTGTCAAAATTGACACCAAATAGTTTTTAAATCAAATATTATATTATAAATTGTTATTTTATTCCTAAAAATCTAAGGTTCGGACAAATGACTTAGATAAGGATATATATATTAATAATAAACAATTTGGGGTTCGTTTGGCATGTTATAGTAAGTGTATTAACCATATAGTGTAAGAAAACAAAAAGACACGGTAAAAGTTAAATTATTTAACTTAGAGTTAAATCTAATTGATAAGGTTAAAATAATACCCTAAACTTGTCTAAATCCTATTGGTTGATAGGATTTCGACCCATCCCCACTTTAGCTTCTAAATAAGACCCTTTGGAACCATTATAAACCGATTTTGACTTTAATGTAAAATAATATTTTGAGATATTCCTAAGGTGCCCCTCTCCTCCCTTATAAAAGGGAACCTCCTCCCCCTCCTCCTCACACCAAATTGAGCACTAAAGATCGGCCAACCCCTGCCAAAATACCTTCTCCACTTCCCTAGAATAATCCTAGAGATCCTGGTCTTCATCAAAGACAAATCTTAGTTCCCTAATTGGAGGATTCAAAGAGGCGTTTCAAAGAAGAGGTAATATCCATTACCGATCTTTTTCAATTTCTTTCTTCTTCAACATCTTCTTCTTTAGTTGTTTCATGATAAAGTAATAACATCAGTATTTCTTATATACTGATATGTTATTATAAATATGAAACAACTATAATTAACCTTCTATCCATCCTACGAAAAAAGGAAATCACCGCGCGTGCGTACATACGGAATACCGTCTCCACGCCGTGGTGTAATCTATTTTCCGCCACCACATTAATTGGATGGGTATAATGGTGTAAGTAGTAACTATATATGATTATTATAGAGTTATATTGATACTGAAATAGTATATATACACTTCAACACAATTCCACGACCATGGGAACGATATCATCACTCGTGCGTACGTACGGACTACCGTCTCCACGACGCGATAAGATTCATTCTCCATGTTAACCATTTAAGAATGATTATAAAGTTTATATAAGAAATAATAATGAAATACATGACATTATAAAGCTACTGGATTTATGTATATATGTATGTCATCTACTTACTTCCATTCAAGACAATAAGGAAAGGAAAACAGCGTTCATGCGTACGTACGGACTACCGTCTCCATGAACGGTGTGTTTCATTTCATTTATATATTTATTATATATAATTATACTGAATATATATGATATATAAATCATGTTTTATATTCTTGAAGTAATTAAATCATGTTATAAGTAATAATAATGTCAAGAACAACAAGTCCAAACACCTACGATAAATGAAACGATTTTACCCGAAACGCTTCTTTAACATGGAATTTACAAAAGAACGGGTAATATAAAGTCATAAGTGAACCATATATGATATTATAACAATTAATATGATTCTGTAATAAGTTAATGACATTATTTAAATCATTATACAGGAGGTTCGGACACATACGAAGCAAATCAGACTTAAGGTAAGGAAAAAATACACAATCTCATTTTTATCCGAGATTGTTTTTACTTTGGCATTACTGGGGTGTATTTTATCATCCACATCCATGTATCCTCAATATGTAATATTATTTCCATCCACTTAAAATTTTTTAAATCCAATTTTACCCTTCGGTGATTTTTTAGTAAAAGATAAGAAAGGAATCTTTTGTCGTTTTTCGTATGAGGTACTTTTTGACTTTTCCGACAAAAGTATGAAGAATGTTTTTTTTAACTTATACGGCACGAATGGATTTTTATGGTTTTATAAAGCCTTATTTTCATGAAGCTTCCTCCAAAAGATTTCATGACTACTTTCAATAAAATTTCATTATTTTAAAATTGCATGACGTTTTGGGAAAAGAAATTGATTTTGAAGAAGAAAGGATATTTTCCTCAAGAATTAATTTCAAGTGTTTTACCAAAATTATTTTCCATCTAAGATAATAAAGGGTTCTGTTTTTATCCCTATTATTACATTGATTTGATAATGTTGTGATGGATTTATTTTTATGAATTCTTTTATCTTATATGAATTGATTTATGATGTCATGATGTTTCAAGAATCCCATTTTTGTTACATGTGTTATGTGATGATGTATGATTTATGATTATGTGGCACACATAAGAAAGGATTCATTATAAGATGGGTGGGACCTATATCTCCCTCCAATGCATTGGGTAAAGATTTTATATCTCATGAGATAGACATGGCTGGAACGGTAGGTTATACCGGTTCAGTGAAACAGGACTGGAATGAGGGTGACTCGATTCAGAAAGGGACTTTGTCCGCTAAGATAGTCTTGGCAATGAGTCTTGACTTACAAGAAATGATTCTCCATGATTATGTGTGTATGCCACAAAGTTTCATGTTTTATGTTATGATTATTGGGATTACATTTTACTTCTATGATTTATCCCATGTTATGATATTATGAGCTCTTTTGCAGGTTAAGATTTCCAAAAGCTATGTTCTCATGTATATGATGTGATTGATATTTCTTTTGTTTACCCTTACTGAGCATTTGAGCTCACCCTTTTATGTTTTCTTTTCCCCAGGATATAAAGAAAGGTTTTAGGTATAAAAAAGGAAGATCTTTATGGGAGATGTTGATGATCTTTCACCAGGATTAGAAGATTATATTCCGAGTTTCCAAAGACACTAAACTATTACGATCCTTGTGTGTGTGTTTTTGTTATGTACTAAGTATTCCGCAAAAGTAATGTAATGTCCATGTACGTCAAGCTTCGGGTCTCTACAGTTGGTATCAGAGGAAAGGTTTAATCAACCTTTGGAAACTAGGATGCAAAAACGTTAGTGAGATCCCTAGAGATATTTCTAAGGTATGTCTAGGGATTTCCCTAACGATAAGTATACGTATAAGATACAGTCCTAGAACTATGGTCACGATCATCGAATTTAACCTAAGAAGTTAGATATTGAGGATACTCCCCCTTTATAATGTTGTTTTCCCTAGCATGATTTTTTCCTCTCACACTATTCTATTTGGGTTTTAGACGATGGATGGAACCCGAAGGAACCGTGTTGATCAATGCAATGGACAATGCAATGATTGTCCTCCTGAACAAACAAATGTTATGGGAGATGGAGTGCAAAATCTTATGGCTATACTTACACAAGCTATGAATCATTCTGGACTTCCAAATGAGCATAGAAGGGAACAATATTCTATTGAGTCCTTCATGAGGCAACGTCCACCTTCTTTTAATGGGTCTTCCGATCCACTTGTTGCTGAACAATGGATCAGTACAACTGAAAAGATATTTTCAGTTCTTCAATGTTCTGAACATGATAAAGTCATCTTACACTACTAGAAAAACAGGTATTTGCGACGGGCTATTTGCGACAGGATCCCGTCGCAAATAGCCCGTTGCTGAAAACGCCGTCGCAACTACACTTATTTGCGACGGGCCCGTCGCTAAAGCCATTTTTTGCGACGGTCATTCTCCCCGTCGCAAATAGTATTCCGTATTTTTGTAAAAAACCTATTAAAATAGTTTTTGCGACGGTTCCGTCGCAAAAAATATTTTTAAAAAAAATAAAAAAAATTAATAATACTAGTATTTGCGACGGGACCCGTCGCAAATACTATTTTTTTAAAAAAAATAAAAAACTATTAATAATACTAGTATTTGCGACGGGCATAGTATCCCGTCACAAATACTATAAAAAAATAAATTATTAATAAATTATTTTAATTAATATAATATTAGAATTATAATTTACAAATGAAAATAATAAATTATTTTAATTACTATAATAATAGTAGAATTATAATTCAAAAATAAAAAATAATAGAATATTAATAAATGATTTAATTAATATAATAATATTACAATTATAATTCATAAATAAAAAAAATATTAATAAGTTATTTTAATTAATATAAAAATAATAGAATTATTTTACTTTCAAATATTAAAATAATTCAAGTATTACAAAAAATATAATTAAATTATAATATTATAAAATTTTAATATATATATAAATTTTAATATTATAAAATATAAATAATATTATTATTCATATTAATATTGTTATTTAAAAATATAATATTATTAATATTTTATAATGAGACAGAAACTACGAATAGAAAAAAAAATATTTTGATTTCACAAATTTTATAACAGAAATACAAACTCTAATCTGAAGGAGGGGGGGAGGTGGGGGATCTGCAGATGGTGGTGGAGGAAACTCCATCCATAAAGCATGAGTGAGTCGACGTATGTACTCCATCTGCTCCTGATGCTGGTGCTGCCACTGACTCGCCTGCTCCTCGTACAGCTGCTGCTGGCGTCGACGCTCCTCCTCATGCTGCTGACGCATCTGCTCCTGCTCCTGTCGGAGACTCTCTATCTGTGCAGTCTGAGATCGCAACTGATCCTCATACTGTGTAGAAGAAGATGCACGAGCTCCTCTCGAGCTGGACGCCGACATCGCAGCACTGCCATAATAATCTCCGGGAGTCAATCGAGAGCCGATACCAACTACCCGGCCCTTCTCGAAGGCATACTGGGTGGCCTGCATCCATGCCGCCTCATCAAACTGACGGGCAGTGGTCTGATCTGATGACTCGGCCTGACTCTCAGGCCGGGCCTGTGCCGCTGCGGCCTCATATTACTCCTATAGTTGCAATTTAAAATTAAAATTGTGAATATATTATATCCAGTTAATTTTTAAACTTGAAAACAAATAATACTGACCACAATGTGATACTGACGATCACCTCTGAGCTCCCTAGTAGCAGGATCACTATAAATCCTCCGATATATGTCGTACTCTGTAATATCGGGGTGCTCGATAGCCTATAAGAATAAAAAATAAACTGTTAATATTTATAGTTATATAAAATATTTATAAATAATGTACGTACCAGATGCTGTCTATGAGTACTGAAAGAACGACTCCCAGCTCGATGAGTCACCTCCTGTCTCCCCTGATTCTACCTCCCCACCGATGATCTCCTCTGAAAGGCACCACTCAACCAGTGCGCACATAATCTATCCCATACATGGGATGAAATATACTCTGGTCGGTGTGCTCTACATGACTCCTCAAAATCTGACACTCCTACATTCTTCATCGCAGCTTTTCTTAAATTGTGCCAAACCTGACGAAGGCGATCATGCATGGCCACCTCCCATGCCTAGTGGATGGCGTCACGCATGGTATCCTCGATCGGATACCATAAACCCTACAAATAAATCAAAATATCATGTTAGAAATTAAATAATTTTCAAAATAAAAATTATTTATTTACGTACGTACCAACCAATGGCCGAACATGTCCGGCTACACATCAATGGGAATATGCTCTGATGTGGTCCACGGCTGATAGAAATAGTTGTGCAAAATAGCACTTCCCTATCCGACTGCTATATGCGGAAAACTGAAAAAATAATAAACATTTATTATGTGAATAGATTAATGAAATCTTAGTCAAATCCACAGGTTATCACACAGGTTATCACACCTCTGTGTGCGTGGATCAAACCCAAGACGTGGATGTCGCTCGGGGACGGGGTCAGGAATCATCAATCGTGCAAGACCGCGCCCCCACCACGTACTCCCTGGAGCGCCTGCAGGCTGAGGGTCATCTGTCAGCAACTCATCCGCATCAAAAGTCAGGCCAGCATCCGACAACGCACGAAATGTGGCGTCGTCCATCTGAAATAGAAAATGTTAATGTTATCAAATAATTGATAATTAATATTATATATACATATATACATATTATGATTGTATATAAATACCATGAAATGCTATCAGTGTTCATCTTCATCATCATCTTTATATATGTCAATGCCATCTTCATATTCCTCCTCAACATCATAGATATCCATTCGAGTTACAGTTGCTTCATCTCTTACCGTTTCAAATTCATATGTGACATCATTAACATCATCGTCATCACCGACTCTTAAATGTGGGGTGTCGTCATCGATACTCATGCCTCTTTGTAAAAAAGATTGATTTTGAGTACTCTCTTGAAAAACTTCAATTCTTTGCACATCAGTGAAAGCACATTCACTTTGACTAAACTGATTGTCTCGAATTTTGATTTTTATTACACTCCACCAATCAGTCAAGTCTCTTGATGTTGCAAAGTACTTTGCATAATAAACTTGATATGCCTGTTGAGCCAATAATAATGGTTCATTTACTGCGAGAACACTTTTACATTTAATATCGATGATTCCATGAGTCGGATGAACACGCACGCCTCTCTCTGTATCCAACCACCGACATTTGAACATGGTTATGTAATGTTGTCCAAGATAACAGAGTTCAATGATTTCATCAAGTATGCCATAAAAGTCAACTTCATTTTCTCGATGATGAGATCCTCTCAAGCTAACTCCACTGTTCATTGTTTTTTTCGATTCCCCATATGCATGTGTGTGGAATCGAAATCCATTCACCACATATGCATTATAAGTTTTAACAAGTTTGGAAGGTGGGTTACTCAATACACACAACCGTTTGTCAATTTTATCAGCATGTCGAGACACCTGAAAATTTGTGAAATAATTATCAATATAGTAAACTATACATTGAATGAGTTGCTAAAAGATAATGAATTTATGTTACCAGTTTTTGAAACCACTGAGAGAAATGTTTCAGTCGACGTTCTTCGAGAGCAGCTGCTGTAATTTGTGGAATTTGTTTCTTGATATGATTATCATACAACCTATAAAAAACCAAAGTTATTTACTGTAACATAAATGATAGAATAAGTGATATAAACACTTACAGTACAACTGATGTCATCTCTTCACAGTTGAGCAGAACATACGTATGAGCTCTCTGATGTTCATCATCTGAAAGCCAGCGTTCATAAACTCCACCAAAACCAAGCTCTGACTGGTTGAAAATAGATAATTGATTGTCGATTTCATCAATATTCCTCTCGTTCTGTCCCATTCGGTTGTGTTTTGAAGGATACTCAGATTCAAAATAATGGGAGCAAAAAAAAGATATTTCCTCTTGCAAATAAGCTTCTGCAATAGATCCTTCAACAGATGCTTTGTTACGTACTTTTCTTTTAAATTTTTGCATGCATCTTTCAAATGGGTACATCCATCGAAACTGTACCGGACCTCCACATTTGGATTCATATGGAAAATGTAACATCAAATGTTTCATTGAGTCGAAGAAAGACGGCGGAAATATTTTTTCCAGTTTACATATAATTACAACAACATCTTTTTCAAGTTTTCCTAGAGCATCATAATCTGCCGTAGCCGCACAAATTTCTCGAAAAAAATGAGACATGTCTGTTATGGAATCCCAAATCACAGAATTCAACAGACCTCTTAATCCAATGGGTAGAAGTCTCTCCATTATAACATGACAATCATGACTTTTTAATCCAGTAATATGACCATTCTTTACACATCTACCCAAATTAAAAGCACAGCCATATGGAAGTCTCAAATCTGCAATCCACTGACAAAATAATAAACGGTTTTCTTTAGACAGTGTATAAGCTGCTTTTGGTTTCAGTAACCTTTCTGTTCTGACATTCTCAAATAGTTCCAATTCTGGACACCATCAAATTTGGGCAAGATCTAAACGTGCATTTACATTGTCTTTGCTCTTTCCTGGAGTATCCAAAACTGTATGAAACAAATTATCAAAACAGTTCTTCTCAATATGCATGACATCTAACATGTGGCGGACCAACAAATCAGACCAATATGGCAAATCCCAAAATATGCTACGTTTAATCCAATTGTGTTCTTTCCCAAAACCAGAAATTTTCTGTTGGTTTATTGTGGGTCCAAAAGTGATGGGAGGTAATGAAAATAAAACTGATTTTAACTCCGAACCTGATTGCATTTTTGGAGGTCCATCCATTTCAACTGTTCCTTTTCTGAAATGAGATCTGTTTCTGCGAAAAGGATGATCAGCTGGAAGAAATCTGCGATGACAGTAAAAATAACAAGGTTTCTTTCCATGAATGAGCATAAATGCTTTGTTCTCTCCCATACAGTAAGGACATGATTTCTGACCATGTGTACTCCAGCCAGATAACATCCCATAAGCTGGGAAGTCACTTATTGTCCACATCAATGCTGCTCTCAGTATGAAATTCTGTTTCGTTGCAACATCATATGTACTGACACCAGTACTCCACAATAAATTTAATTCATCAATCAATGTCTTCAAATAAACATCAATATTTTTCTTCGGATGTCCTGAAATTAGTAAAGTCAAAAAGATATATGGCTCCTTCATCAACATCCATGGAGGTAAATTGTACGGAGTTAAAAAAACAGGCCAACATGAATATTGACTACCATAAGATCCAAACGGACAGAAACCATCAGGGGAAAGGCCCAGTCGAACATTTCTAGCTTCTAAAGCAAAGGATGGATGCACTCTATCAAAATGATTCCATGAATCACCATCGGCTGGATGATTCAAGCTTTTATCGGTTGAAATATTCTCTTTATGCCATGACATCATTATCTCTATATTCTTAGACATGAATAAACCCTGAAGTCTGGATGTAAGCGGAAAATATCTCAACTGTTTTACAGGAATCAAACCAGACTTCCCGTGTTGTCCTTCTTTATATCTCAGTTGCCCACATGTGGGACAAATATCCAACGACTCATTTTCCCCAGAATATAAAATGCAGTCATTTGAACATGCATGAATCTTCTGACAAGTAAGTCCCAAATTTCAAACCAACCTCTTACTTTCATAGTAATTTACAGGTAAAACATTTCCTTCGGGTAACAGTGTTTTCAGCAAAGAAAATATCTGGTCAAAACAGGTGTTTGACATTCCGTTATCTGATTTGATATCCATAAATTTTGCAACTGCTTCTAATTTGCTCATCTTGCAGCCAGGATATAATGCATCCTCAGCAGACTTCAACAACTCATAAAATTCAGACGGTCCCAACTCAGGATTTGAAGCTATATCAGCCGGAGTTTCTGTATGTTGAACAGATGAACCTACAACATCATGTACTAAATCTTGAAACTGGGATGGATCCGGAATCAAGTTGGTATCACCTGCTCTGGAACTGCGTTCACCGTGTTGATACCAAAAAACATAATCTGCTTGAAAACCAAAACGCAAGAGATGTTCCCCCACTTTGTCAAACGTGTCAAACGTTCTCAATGCACATTTTCTACAAGGGAATTTTATTTTTCTTTCTGAAACAAATTCCGGATTTGATGCGGCAAATGATAAAAAAATCTCCACACCCTCTATATATACTGTATTTAAACCAGAACCATTTGGATTTCTACGTTGATTTATCCATATGCGGTCATCTAATAATGACTGTTGACGACCTCGTTGTTCCATATTTTTCTATAAAATATAAAAGCATTACTGGTTTTGAATAATTTGTTTGAAAAAACACTCAAGAAAGGATTGAATATATTGAGAATAAAGCAAAACCTGTTACAAATATTGATAATTTTAATATTATATTGATTTTTTATTTTTTTTAATAATACTAATATAATTTTTTTCATAAATATTAATTATATAATAATAACATCATTACATTATTAGTATATTTTATTATTAATATTAAAATAATATAATTTTCTATATTATATACAATTCTCCTTTCATCTGTGTGTTTAACATTCTGTCTCCACATGTAATATTGGCATTCACTTTCACCTCTCCATTGGCGAGTAGGTTGATAATTTTGAAAAAGAATGCCAATATTACATGTGGAGACAGAAAACACACAGAAAAAAAGAGAATTGTATATAATATAGAAAATTATATTATTATAATATTAATAATAAAATATACAAATAATGTAATATGGTAATTATTCCAAATTATTGGTAATTATTCCAAATTATTGGTAATTATTCATAATTTTTGGTAATTATTCCTAATTATTGGTAAATATTGATAATTATTGGTAAATATTGGTAATTATTGGAAAATATTGGTAATTATTGGTAATTATTGGAAAATATTGATAATTATTGGTAATTATTGGAAAATATTGGAAAATATTGGTAATTATTGGTAATTATTGGTAATTATTGGTAATTATTGGTAATTATTGGTAATTATAACTAATTATTGGTAATTATTACTAATTATTGATAATTAATACTAATTATTGGTAATTACTACTAATTATTGGTAATTAATACTAATTATTGGTAATTAATACTAATTATTGGTAATTAATAATAATTATTGGTAATTAATAATAATTATTACTTATTATTGGTAATTAATACTAATTATTGGTAATTAATAATAATTATTGGTAATTAATACTAATTATTGGTAATTAATAATAATTATTGGTAATTAATAATAATTATTACTAATTATTGGTAATTAATACTAATTATTCCTAATTAATACTAATTATTCCTAATTATTACTAATTATTACTAATTATTGGTAATTATTACTAAATATTCCTAATTATTACTAATTATTACTAATTATTACTAATTATTAGTAGTTATTGCTAATTATTACTAATTATTGCTAATTATTACTAATTATTTCTAATTATTAGTAATTATTACCAATTATTAGTAATTATTGATAAATATTAGTAATTATTACTAATTATTGGTAATTATTACTAATTATTGGTAATTATTACTAATTATTGGTAATTATTACTAATTATTAGTAATTATTACTAATTATTCGTAATTATTACTAATTATTCGTAATTATTACTAATTATTCGTAATTATTACTAATTATTCATAATTATTACTAATTATTGGTAATTATTGGCAATTATTGGTAATTATTGGTAATAATTGGTAATTATTGGTAAGTATTTTTAATTATTACTAAATAATGGTAATTATTGGTAATTATTACTAATTATTGTTAATTATTACTAATTATTGTTAATTATTGGTAACTATTCCTAATTATTGGTAATTATTCCTAATTATTACTAATTATTGGTAATTAATACTAATTATAGGTAATTATTACTAATTATTGGTAATTAATACTAATTATTGGTAATTATTACTAATTATTGATAATTTTTCCTAATTATTGGTAATTTTTCCTAATTTTTCCTAATTTTTCATAATTTTTCCTAATTTTTTCTAATTTTTCTTAATTTTAGGTATTTATTCCTAATTATTACTAATTATTGCTAATTATTGCTAATTATTGCAAATTATTGCTAATTATTGCTAATTATTGCTAATTATTGCTAATTATTGCTAATTATTGGTAATTATTGCTAATTATTGGTAATTATTGCTAATTATTGGTAATTATTGGTAATTATTGGTAATTATTGGTAATTATTGGTAATTATTCCTAATTATTCCTAATTATTCCTAATTATTCCTAATTATTCCTAATTATTCCTAATTATTCCTAATTATTCCTAATTATTCCTAATTATTCCTAATTATTCCTAATTATTCCTAATTATTCCTAATTATTTCTAATTATTGGTAATTATTGGCAATTGTTGGTAATTATTGGTAATTATTGGTAAGTATTGTTAATTATTACTAAATATTGGTAATTATTGGTAATTATTACTAATTATTGTTAATTATTACTAATTATTGTTAATTATTGGTAATTATTCCTAATTATTGGTAATTATTCTTAATTATTACTAATTATTGGTAATTATTGGTAATTATTACTAATTATTACTAATTATTGGTAATTATTGGTAATTATTACAAATTATTGTTAATTATTGGTAATTATTCCAAATTATTGGTAAGTATTACTTGTTCCTAATTATTACTAATTATTCCTAATTATTCCTAATTATTCCTAATTATTACTAATTATGGGTAATTATTCCTAATTATTCCTAATTATTCCTAATTATTCCTAATTATTCCTAATTATTCCTAATTATTACTAATTATTCCTAATTATTCCTAATTATTCCTAATTATTCCTAATTAGTACTAATTATTACTAATTATTACTAATTATTACTAATTATTACTAATTATTCCTAATTATTACTAATTATTCCTAATTATTCCTAATTATTACTAATTATTATTAATTATTGGTAATTATTGGTAATTATTACTAATTATTGTTAATTATTGGTAATTATTACTAATTATTGGTAATTATTACTAATTATTGGTAATTATTACTAATTATTGGTAATTATTACTACTTATTGGTAATTATTACTACTTATTGGTAATTATTACTAATTATTGGTAATTATTACTAATTATTGATAATTATTACTAATTATTACTAATTATTCTTAATTATTGATAATTATTGATAATTGTTCCTAATTATTAGTAATTAAATGAATAATTATCAATAATTAGAAATAATTAGCAATAATTACAAATAATAACATTATTAATATATGTTATTATTAATATTAAAATAATATAATTTTCTAATTTATATACAATTCTCCTTTCATCTGTGCGTTTTCTATCTCCACATACAAATAATACATGTGAAGACAGCAAACACACAGATGAAAAAAGAATTGTATATATATAAAAAATTATATTATTTTAATATTAATAATAAAATAAACTAATAATGTAATAATGTTATTATTCCTAATTATTGGTATTTATTACTAATTATTAATATTTATTCTTAATTATTAAAAATTATTACTAATTATTCCTAATTACCATTAACTATAAAAAATACTAACAATTTAAATTTATTAAGTAATAAAACAATGTAAACACAATTAAATTACAACTAATTAATAATATTTGAAACTAATAAAAAATTAAAAATAAATAAAAAATTAAAATGAACCTAAATACCTTGAAAATTGATCTGCTCTGATCGTTCTTCAAAACTTTAATATCAGCTCCGGAGAAAAAAATTAAACTGGAAAAAAACTGAACTCTAGAAATATAATTTTGAGAGAAGGAGAAATGAAAAAAACGGATGGGGGTATTTATAGGTTAGATTATTTGCGACGGGCCCATTTGCGACGGGTATCCCGTCGCAAATAGTATTTTTTGCGACGGTGCCCGTCGCAAATACCTTAGCCAACATTTATTACGGTCAACCGGTAAATAGTTATTTGCGACGGGTCCCGTCGCAAATAACCACCTGCCGACATACTTTTTGCGACGGGGGAATATTCCCGTCGCAAATACCTTTTACCGCCGCCGGTTATTTGCGACGGGAATATTTTCCCGTCGCAAATAGTTTTCCCGCGATTTGGCGCGCATCGCGGGAAAACTATTTGCGACGGGGAAAGCAATCCCGTCGCAAAAGCCTAATTATTTGCGACGGGTAAATACCCCCGTCGCAAATACCCATTTTTCCCGTAGTGTTAGCAGTATATCGTTTGGAAGGTGAAGCTGATCAATGGTGGAATCTTATCAAGAATACGAGGCAAAGAGATGAAATTGATTCCATGGAATGGAACGAGTTCAAGAACTTGTTTTTCAGTAAGTACTTCCCTCGTATTCTTCGAACGATGATGGAAAAGGAGTTTCTTAAGCTGAAACAGAAGGATGATGAATCTGTTGGTATATACGAAGCGAATTTTACAAGACTTGCAAGGTATGCATCTGGCATTATCATCCAACCTGAAGGTAAAGTTGATCGATTTTTCAGTGGCTTAAAACCAAGTCTTCGAAGGGCATTAGCTATTCGAGACATCAGTAGCTGTGAAGAAATTGTGCGTTGTGCTATGAAGGTAGAAATGGAAGTTAGTGTTACATATCCATCTCATGGTTTTGAAAAGAAACGAAAGATGGAGTTCAAGGAGAAATATCAGAATAATGGTGAAAAGAAAATGAATGTTTCCTTATGCTCAAAGTGTGGAAAGAAGCATGGAGGAGATTGTCTTAAAGGGACTAGAAAATGTTTTAAGTGTGGAAAAGAAGGTCATCGAGTAGCTGAGTGTCGAAGTAATGGGAAAAGGGTTTCTAGTGATGTGAACAAAGCAAACACTGCAGAGAATGCACCACCAACACTTCAATGTTTCAAGTGCAAGGAGATGGGACATTATGCCAATAAATGCCCTAATCCAAGGGTTAGTGATGATCAACATGAGAAACCACTTAAGGCAAAGGGCATAGGGAAGTCACAGGCGATCACTATTGGAGATGTTGAATATGACAATGATGTGGTGGAATGATTAAGTGTTTATGTAATGGGATTCCAAAATAGTGTTGTATATAGTATCGTGGAATATTGGAATATTTATGTATTGGTCTATTGTGGTTTTCAATAATTTTATGGTACCAGTAACAATGGAAAGTGATTGAGATATTTTTGGAAAAAGAATGATATGCGCATAATGAAGGGAAAATGAGAAAATTAAATATTTGACAGTATTCATGAGCTCATGATTGATATAAGGACTAAGTGATATCATGGTTTGAGTATATAGAATTTTGAGGATTTTGGTATGTGGAAAGTGTTAACTTTTAACTGCATTCATGTTTTCACAAAGGTTCGATGGGTATTCAAGAGAATACATGATTAAGGCCTTTGAATGTTTGGAATGTGAACAACAAAACATATCTTATGATATATGGGGATCAATGATGGTATTAAATCTCTGGTAATCATTTTCACTATGTTATGAGAGTGGACTGCAGTATTATGGATAAGCCTAAAGATTGAAATGTATTATGTTGGACATAAGTGAGTATTGTTTAAGGATAGAAGTTTTTTTTCGATATTATTGATGGGATGTTATAGTAATGTAGTTTTAGAAAAGTACAACCCGCAGGACGGGCGACAGCCCATCGCTTCGGACAAGGCTGTGGGAATCGAACCCACAACCGAAGTGCGACTAGCCTTTATCGCCTACCACTGGCCTACAGGAAGTCCCTGTTTAGTAGAAACTAGTTTTATTATATTAAGCAGTATGATATATGAAGTATAAGTCCATTTTAGGAACCATATATGATTAATCTCACTATAGATCGACTTATGTATATATTTTTTGCTAACCTTTTGTTTGAGACAGATGGAATGACCCGTCATTCTATCACATGATCTGCTAACGCTTCACGAATAACAAATTCAACTTCATTTATTTAAGAGATGATGTGGAAACTCTTCAAGCCACGAATAACAGTGAGATTGTACCAAAATAAAGTAAGTATTTATTCTAATTCAAATTTTCAACTTTAAGGAAATGATCTTGAAAACCAAAAATGATGTCCTAGTGATCTTATACCTGATGAATCAGATGATACCTTATATCATCACAAATCTATGGATTTGTGATTACTGGCTTTTCCATAGCCATGTTCTCTACCACTCTCCATCAGAACATGATGGTTAGATTTCTCTTCCATATCCATATTTTCACCTATGTGGAAACCCAGTGATTAGTTTATTTGGGTAATCGTTACATTTCATACATTAGTTTTCAAAGCCATGTTTTGGTATTCCTTTTTACGATGTGGGTTTCTATTAAAGAAACTTTCGAATAGTAAACCATTTATAACCCCGATGAATTTCGAGGGCGAAATTCATTTTAAGGGGGGTAGAATGTAACAACCCGAGATTTTATGAAAAATATTCTTTTTAATTTTTTTAATGTCTTGTGTTGTACGCTACACCAAAAGGAGCTTGCACAACACACATCCTTGACTTGCCTTGCATTACACGCAATCACGACCTTCCTCGATAGCATGTGTAATACGCAATACCGAGTTACACTAAACAACGATATGCTATTAAAATATTATTAAAACTAGCCGTTATGAATAGTAATAACCACTTTTTGAAATTCTTTAAATCTTATTTTTCAAAATGGACTTCATTTTTGGATTCGGAGTATCGAATTTAGCCTAAGGTGAAATTTTGGTACTTTTCGGATAACTTTTATTTTCTGATGAATAGTGAAAATTACTAAATTTTAATTAAAAACAACTTTTTTTAATCGAAATAATTAATAGTGATAAATTATTAATTTGAGTGGTTTTAAAGTATATTTAGAATATATTTTTACAATTCAATACAATGTTGGTCATTGGATGTAATTTCACATTTACACCAGACATAAACAAGTGTTAATCTTTTGATAGTTATTATCTCTTAAAAACACGCTATTTGTTGTGACAGCGGAAATTAATTATAAAATTAATTAATTCAACTTATATGTTGGGAATTTTGTAAAATAGAAATCATTTTTGAATTCGGAATATCAATTATAGCTTAGGGTGAAAGTTTGGCATTTTTCTGAAAAACTTCAATTTTTGATGAATAGTGAAACTACTAAGTGGTAGTTAAAAAAATTAATTTTTTCGTAAATCTTAATTTTACCTCTTCTGTGAATGGAATTTCAAAAATCCGAGAGACCCGGTTGATTTCAGTAAGTAAAATGTGGTTCAATGAGATGAAAATAATTTTTGGTGAATAGTAACTTTTTACTTTTATTTACCACAGTTAAAAGTAAATAGGGTTATTAAGGGTAAAAATGATATTAATATTACCCTAACACATGTCATAATCCTATTGGACAAGTGTATCTCGGCCAAAAACAACCTTAAGTGTAAAATATTACCATTTAGGCCCACTTGGATTAGATTAGGACATTTATTATTTAAAGAAGGGTTAAAATAGTTAAAATCAACCTTTAATAAGTAAATCATTTTTAATATGGGGTTATACATAAGATAAATTCGACTATAAATATTCATTAGAAATCTAAAAAGATTTCCTACATAATGGTATTTTATTTATAATTTTTAGACATTATATAATTTAATTTATTTATGACACAATGATGATACAGTAATTATCTTATTAATGAAATATTGACATAATTGATGTTATCAACAGCAAAATAAATGTAATTTGAGACTTTTTATGAATCCCACTAATTTTCTAGGTTACTATGATATATTAGTGTTGATTTAATCAACTTGGTTCGAACATATAATTCTGTTATGACTTTAAAAAAAATCATATATCAAATAGTGTCAAAATTGAAACAAAATAGTTTTTAAATCAAATATTATATTATAAATTGTTATTTTATTCTTCAAAATCTATGGTTTGGCCAAATGACATAGATAAGGATATATATATTAATAATAAACAATTTGGGGTTCGTTTGGCATGTTATAGTAAGTGTATTAACCATATAGTGTAAGAAAACAAAAAGACACGGTAAAAGTTAAATTATTTAACTTAGAGTTAAATCTAATTGATAAGGTTAAAATAATACCCTAAACTTGTATAAATCCTATTGGTTGATAGGATTTCGACCCATCCCCACTTTAGCATCGAAATAAGACCCTTTGGAACCATTATTAACCGATTTTGACTTTAATATAAAATAATATTTTGAGATATTCCTAAGGTGCCCCTCTCCTCCCTTATAAAAGGGAACCTCTTCCCCCTCCTCCTCACACCAAATTGAGAACTCAATCTCGGCCAACCCCTGACAAAATCCCTTCTCCACTTCCCTAGAATAATCCTATAGGTCTTTGTCTTCTTCAAAGGAAAATCTTAGTTCCCTAAGTGGAGGATTCGAAGAGGCGTTTCAAAGAAGAGGTAATATCCATTACCGATCTTTTTCAATTTCTTTCTTCTTCAACTTCTTCTTCTTTATTTGTTTCATGAAAAAGTAATAACATCAGTATTTCTTATATACTGATATGTTATTATAAATATGAAACAAATATAATTAACCTTCTATCCATCCTACGAAAAAAGGAAATCACCGCGCGTGCGTACGTACGGAATACCGTCTCCACGCCGTGGTGTAATCTATTTTCCGCCACCACATTAATTGGATGGGTATAATGGTGTAAGGAGTAACTATATATGATTATTATAGAGTGATATTGATACTGAAATAGTATACATACACTTAAATACAATTCCACGACCATGGGAACGATATCATCGCTCGTGCGTACGTACGGACTACCGTCTCCACGACGCGATGAGATTCATTCTCCATGTTAATCATTTAAGAATGATTATAAAGTATATATAAGCAATAATAATGAAATACATGACATTATAAAGCTACTGGATTTATGTATATATGTATGTCATCTACTTACATCCATTCAAGACAATAAGGAATGGAAAACAGCGTTCATGCGTACGTACAGACTACCGTCTCAATGAAGGGTGTGTTTCATTTCATTTATATATTTATTATATATATATATATATATAATGAATATATATGATATATAAATCATGTTTTATATTCTTGAAGTAATTAAATCATGTTATAAGTAATAATAATTTCAAGAACAACAAGTCCAAACACCTACGATAAATGAAACGATTTTACCCAAAACGCTTCTTTAACATGGAATTTACAAAAGAACGTGTAATATAAATTCATAAGTGAACCATATATGATATCATAACAATTAATATGATTCTGTAATAATTTAATGACATTATTTAAATCATTATACAGGAGGTTCGGACACTTACGAAGCAGATCAGACTTAAGGTAAGGAAAATATCACAATCTCATTTTTATCTGAGATTGTTTTTACTTTGGCATTACTGGGGTGTATTTTACCATCCACATCCATGTTTCCTCAATATGTAATATTATTTCCATCCACCTAAAATTGGTTAAATCCAATTTTACCCTTCGGTGAATTTTTAGTAAAAGATAAGAAAGGAATGTTTTGTCGTTTTTCATACGAGGTACTTTTTGACTTTTCCGACAAAAGTACGAAGAATGTTTTTTTAACTTATACGGCACGAATGGATTTTTATGGTTTTATAAAGCCTTATTTTCATGAAGCTTCCTCCAAAATATTTCATGACTACTTTCAATAAAATATCTTTATTTTAAAATTGCATGACGTTTTGTGAAAAGAAATTTATTTTGAAGAAGAAATGATATTTTCTTCAAGAATTCATTTCAAGTGTTTTATCAAAATTATTTTCCATCTAAGATAATAAAGGGTTCTGTTTTTATCCCTATTATTACATTGATTTGATCATGTTGTGATGGAATTATTTTTATGAATTCTTTTATCTTATATGAATTGATTTATGATGTCATGATGTTTCAAGAATCCCATTTTTGTTACATGTGTTATGCGATGATGTATGATTTATGATTATGTGGCACACATAAGAAAGGATTCATTATAAGATGGGTGGGACCTATATCTCCCTCCAATGCATTGGGTAAAGATTTTATATCTCATGAGATAGACATGGCTGGAATGGTAGGTTATACCGGTTCAGTGAAACAGGACTGGAACGAGGGTGACTCGATTCAGAAAGGGACTTTGTCTGCTTAGATAGTCTTGGCAATGAGTCTTGACTAACAAGAAATGATTCTCTATGATTATGTGTGTATGCCAAAAAGTTTCATGTTTTATGTTATGATTATTGGGATTACATTTGACTTCTATGATTTATCCCATGTTTTGATATTATGAGCTCTTTTGCAGGTTAAGATTTCCAAAAGCTATGTTCTCATGTATATGATGTGATTGATATTTCTTTTGTTTACCCTTACTGAGCATTTGAGCTCACCCTTTTATGTTTTCTTTTCCCCAGGATATAAAGAATGGTTTTAGGTATAAAAAAAAGGAAGATCTTTATGGGAGATGTTGAAGATCTTTAACCAGGATTAGAATATTATATTCCGAGTTTCCAAAGACACTAAACTATTACGATCCTTGTGTGTGTGTTTTTGTTATGTACTAAGTATTCCGCAAATGTAATGTAATGTCCATGTACGTCAAGCTTCGGGTCTCTACATAATCACTCTATAACCTTGTTGTTTTTGATGCATTCGTTACGATGGAGGGGGACAATGACCGGTTCTGGCTACTCGAACTGGGGGGACTCGAGATCGGCGGCCGGCACCATGGCCGACCGCGGAGACGGCGGCGGCGCAACTGCGCCCCCGGTGGAGGGCCATGGAGGATCAAGGGAAGAGGCCGACACTCTGGCCGGCCATGTGAAGGGGACAGCAGCACATGTCAGTTCCCCCCAGCATGTAGGAGCTGCGACCTTGTGTCGCGGGGGCGAGGATAGGGCGTTCGGTTCACCGCCGGTCACTGATAAAGGGTGTTTTATCAACTCTTATAGAAGAACTGATAAAGTAAACCTTTATCTATTCTTATAAAAGTGATGATAAAGTACCTTTCATCAACACTCATTTAAGCACTAATAGAGTACAACTTCATTAGAGATTTTAAAATTTATGATAAATGTGTCCTTTATGAGTGCTTTTAAAAGCACTAATAAAGGGACATACTGTAGTGTTGTGTAACAACACAATTACACTATGCTGTAATAGCACACCACAACACCAGAAACACACTAGATACCACAAAAAGTCCTAATACTATATTTAAATGAAATTGAATTTACAACACAAACACATGAAAAATACTATATTATAAACATTTCAAATAGTGGTTTATACAATTACGTAAATACAAATTATTGTATACATTCATAAACATCAACGTTCATTTATCTTTTAATCCTAACCTGACTCATGCAAATTACGAAAAAACCACCCCTTCTTGAAAAAAATAATTCACCTTTATAAGAAAATAATTCTTATGTTATAAATATTAAAAAGAAATAAATTAACAAAAAAGTGTGAATTTTACTAAAATTGATTTCAATTTTAAATAAAAAGATACACTTGGAGTGATACTATTCACAAAATGCATCAGATTGAGGTACGACTAATTAAAACACATTTCAAATGACTTTTATATTATTTTACTAAGGTATCAAAAAAAATGAATCCGTTTTATCAGTTTTGAGTATGACAGTTGTCTTTGTTACTAATGTGTCATTTTAAACTGTAAACAGACACTTTTGACTCATTATGATCATATCACATATCGGTTTGATGTGAAATGGATTATCACATGTCACAAATAAAATATGGAATGTTTTAATAAATTCTCTAGGAAATACAAGAGTGTTTGATCAATTTTAAGTGAGTGTCACTTTTTGAAATAAAATGTCAATTTTAAAGTGATAATAGACACTTTGAGTCATAACAGGAATATCATGTATTAAATTGAGGTTCTTCTGATTCCTACATGCCAAAAATAACTTATGGATAATTTAGAGACCCGAAGCCTGACGTACATGTACATTACATTACTTTTGCGGAATACTTAGTACATAACAAAAACACACACACAAGGACCGTAATAGTTTAGTGTCTTTGGAAACTCGGAGCGTAATATTCTAATCGTGGTGAAAGATCTTCAATATCTCCCATAATGATCTTCCCCTTTTTTTTTACCTAAAACCTTTCTTTATATCCTGGGGAAAAGAAAACATAAAAGGGTGAGCTCAAATGCTCAGTAAGGGTATACAAAAGAAATAAAAATCATATCATATCTTTTTGAAAATCATAACCTGCAAAAGAGATCATAATATCTTAACATGGAACAAATCATAGAAGTGAAAATGAGATCACCATAATCATAACATGAAACTTGAAACTTTGTGGCATGCACACATAATCATGGAAAATCATTTCTTGTTAGTCATGACTCATTGCCAAGACTATCTTAGTGGACAAAGTCCCTTTCTGAATCGAGTAACCCTCGTTTCAGTCCTGTTTCACTGAACCGGTATAACCTACCACTCCAGACATGTCTATCTCATGAGATATAAAATCTTTACCCAATGCATTGGAGGGAGATATAGGTCCCACCCATCTTATAATGAATCCTTTCTTATGTGTGCCACATAATCATAAAACATACATCATCTCATAACACATGTAACAAAAATGGGATTCTTGAAACATCATGACATAATAAATCAATTCATATATGATAAAGGAATTCATAAAAATAATTCAATCAAAACATGATCAAATCAATGTAATAATAGGGATAAAAACAGAACCCTTTATTATCTTAGATGGAAAATAATTTTGAAAATCACTTGAACTCCATTCTTGAGAAAAATATCCTTTCTTCTTCAAAAACATTTTTCCTTTCATAACATGTCATACAACTATAAAATAAAAGAAGTTGATTAAAAATAAACTTGAAAACTTGTAAAGGAAGATTCTTGGAAATTTTGTTTTAAAAATCCATTCATGCCGTATAAGTTAAAAAAAACATTCTTCGTACTTTTGTCGGAAAAGTCAAAAAGTACCTCGTACGAAAAACGACAAAAGATTCCTTTCATACATATTACTAAAAACTCACCGAAGGGTAAAAATGGATTTTAAAAAAAAAATTGTAGGTGGATGGAAATAATATCTCATATTGATGAAACATGGATGTGGATGATAAAATACACCCCAGTAAATACTTACGAATAAACAATCTCGGATAAAAATGAGATTGTGATATTTCCCTTACCTTATGTCCGACTTGCTTGGTAAGTGTCCAAACCTCCTGTATAATGATTTAAATAATGTTATTGACTTATTCCAGAATCATATTCATTGTTATGATATCATATATGGTTCACTTATGACATTATATTACCCGTTCTTTTGTAAATTCCATGTTAAAGAAGCGTTTTGGGTAAAATCGTTTCATTTATCTTAGGTGTTTTGACTTGTTGTTCTTGACATCATTATTACTTATATCATGATTTACTTACTTCCAGAATATAAAATATGATTTATATATCATATATATTCAGTATATATATATATATAATAGATAGATAAATAAAATGAAAAACACCGTTCATGGAGACGGTAGTCCGTACGTACGCATGAACGCTGTTTTACTTTCCTTATTGTCTTGAAATGGAAGTAAGTAGATGACATACATATATATATATATATATATACATAAATCCAGTAGCTTTATAATGTCATATATTTCATTATTATTTCTTCTATATACTTTATAATCATTCTTAAATGGTTAACATGGAGAATGAATCTCATCGCGTCGTGGAGACGGTAGTCCGTACGTACGCACGAGCGATGATATCATTTCCATAAATATTGAACTGAATTGGAGTGGATTATACAATATATCAGAATCAATATGATGTTGTAATAACTATGTATAGTTATTCTTTACACCATTATACCCATCCATGTAAGGTGGTGGTGGAAAATAGATTACACCACGGCGTGGAGACGGTATTCCGTACGTACGCACGCGCGGTGATATCTTTTTCTGTAGGATGGATAGATGGTGAAATAGGGTTGTTTCATACTTATAATAACATATCAGTATATGAGTGATACTTATGTTATTACTTCATAATGAAACAACCTTAGAAGAAGAAGTGGAAGAAGAAATAAAGATGAAAGAATTGGTAACGGTAATTACCTCTTCTTTGAAGCGCCTCTTTGAGACCTCCTCTTAGGGCACTAAAATTGGTCTTTGAGGAAGACCAGAACCTCTAGGATGTTGCTAGGGAAGTGGAGAAGAGATTTTGGCAGGTGTTGGACGAGCTTGAGAGCTCAAATTGGTGTGAGGAGGAGGGGGAGGAGGTGTCCTTTTATAGGGGAGGAGAGGGGCACCTTAGGAATTCTTAAAAATATTAATTTATAATAAATCTAACCCCACTTAAAAACCTCCAAAAATGACTCATATTCGAATATTAGATGAGATAGGGTTGTAATCTCATCAACCAATCAAATTTAGACATTTTTGGATATTATTTTAAACCTTATCAATTAGATTTAACTCTAAGTTAAATAATTTAACTTTTACCGTGTCTTTTTGTTTTCTTTCACTATATGGTTAATACACTTACTATAATATGACAAAAGAACCCCAAATTGTTTATTATTAATACATATATCCTTATCTAAGTCATTTGGCCGAACCTTAGATTTTTAGGAATAAAATAACAATTAATAATATAATATTTGATTTAAAAACTATTTTGTGTCAATTTTGACACTATTTGATATATGATTTTTGGGAAAGTCATAACAGAATTATATGTTCGAACCAAGTTGATTAAATCAACATTAATATATCATAGTAACCTAGAAAATTAGTGTAATTCATAAAAAGTCTCAAATTACATTTATTTTGGTGTTTATAACATCAATTATGTCAATATTTCATTAATAAGATAATTACTGCATCATCATTGTGTCATAAATAAATTAAATCATTTAATGTCTAAAAATTACAAATAAAATACCATTATGTAGGGAATCTTTTTATCTTTCTAATGAATATTTACAATCGAATTTATCTTATGTATAACCCTATAGTAAAAATGTTTTAGTAAATAAACTTTGATTTTAACTCTTTTAACTCTTCCTTAAATAAATTAATAATAAATGTCCTAATCTAATCCAAGTGGGCCTAAATGGTCATATTTTATTTCTAAGTTTGTTTTTGGTCGAACTACACTTGTCCAATAGAATTAGGACATGTGTTAGGGTAATAGTAATATCATATTTACCCTTAGTTACCCTATTTACTATTAACCGCGGTAAAAAAAAGTAAAAAGTTACTATTTACCAAGAAATTATTTTTGTCTCATTGAACCACATTTTACTTACTGATATCAACCGTGTCTGTCGGATTTTCGAAATTCCATTCACAGAAGCGGTAAAATTAAGTTTTATGCAAAATTCAGTTTTTAACCTACCACTTAGTGGTTTCACTATTCATCAAAAATTGAAAGTTTTCAGAAAAAAGCCAAAATTTCATCCTAAGCTATATTTCATATTCCGAATTCAAAAATGAAGTCTATTTTACCAAATTCATAACATAGAAATTGCATTAATTAATTTTATAATTAAATCCCACTGTTAAAACAAATAGCGTGTTTTTAAGAAACAATATCTATCAAAAGATTGACACTTGATTATGTCTGGTTTAAATGTGAAATTACATCCAATGACCAACATTGTATTAAATTGTAAAAATATATTCTAAATATACTTTAAAACCACTTAAATTAATAATTTATCACTATTAATTATTTCGATTAAAAAAGTTGTTTTTAATTAAAATTTAGTAATTTTCACTATTCATCAGAATATGAAAGTTATCCGAAATGTACCAAAATTTCACCTTAGGCTAAATTCGATACTCCGAATCCAAAAATGAAGTTCATTTTGAAATATAAGATTTACAGAATTTTAAAAAGTGGTTATTACTATTCATAACGGCTAGTTTTAATAATATTTTAATAGCATATCGTTGTTTAGTGAAACTCGGTTTTGCGTATTACACACGCTATCGAGGAAGGTCGCGATTGCGTGTAATGCAAGGCAAGTCAAGGATGCGTGTTGTGCAAGCTCCTTTTGGTGTAGCGTACAACACAAGACATTAATAAAATTAAAAAGAATATATTTTATAAAATCTTGGGCTGTTACATTCTACCCCCCTTAAAATGAATTTCGCCCTCGAAATTCGTCGGGGTTATAAATGGTTTACTATTCGAAAGGTTCTTTAATAGAAACCCACATCGTAAAAAGGAATATCAAAACCAATCTTTAAAAAAAAGTATGAAACGTAACGGTTACCCAAATAAACAAATCATTGGGTTTCCACATAGGTGAAAATATGGATATGGAAGAGAAATCTAACCATCATGTTCTGATGGAGAGTGGTAGAGAACATGGCTATGGAAAAGCCAATAATCACAAATCCATAGATTTGTGATGATATAAGGTACCATCTGATTCATCAGGTATAAGATCACTAGGACAACATTTTTGGTTTTCAAGATCATTTCCCTAAAGTTGAAAATTTGAATTAGAATAAATACTTACTTTATTTTGGTACAATCTCTCTATTGTTCGTGCCTTGAACAATTTCCACTTCATCTCTTAAATAAATGAAGTTGAATTTGTTATTCGTGAAGTGTTAGCAGATCATGTGATAGAATGACGAGTCATTCCATCTGTCTCAAACAAAAGGTTAGTAAAAATTATATGCATAAGTCGATCTATAGTGAGATTAATCATATATGGTTCCTAAAATGGACTTATACTTCATATATCATACTGCTTAATATAATAAAACTAGTTTCTACTAATCAGGGACTTCCTGTAGGCCAGTGGTAGGCGATAAAGGCCAGTCACACTTCGGTTGTGGGTTCGATTCCCACAGCCTTGTCCGAAGCGATGGGCTGTCGCCCGTCCTGCAGGTTGTCCTTTTTCTAAAACTATATTACTATAACATCCCATCAATAATATCGAGAAAACTTCTATCCTTAAACAATACTAACTTATGTTCAACATAATCCATTCCAATCTTTAGGCTTATCAATAATTCTACAGTCCACTCTCATAACATAGTGAAAACGATTACCAGAGATTTAACACCATCGTCGATCCCCATATATAATAAGATATGTCTTGTTGTTCACATTCCAAACATTCAAAGGCCTTAATCATATATTCTCTTGAATACCCATTGAACCTTAGTGAAAACTTGAATGCAGTTAAAATTTAACACTTTCCACATACCAAAATCCTCAAAATTCTATATACTCAAACCATGATATCACTTAGTCCTTATATCAATCATGAGCTCATGAATACAATCAAACATCTCATTGTCTTCTTATCCTTCATTATGCACTTATCATCTACTTTCCAAAAGTATCTGAATAACCTTTCATGGTTACTGGTACCATTCATCATACACTTTCAAAACTTAAGGAAAGGCAACAGTGTAACAATCCTTAGATGTCTCTTTATTCCATAGTACCATGAGATTACTTATACAACATTACACATGATAAACATGTCATCATTCTACTAAATTCTTAAACCATTGACTGAGCTTCAACAATTCTGTCATCTCACATATCATTTGTAGTCTCTTCATCATCATCAACATAAATACTACCCATACGACCATACTGATTCTCTTCATGAGACTTTCCCTTAGGGCATTGGTTTGCATAATGCCCGTACATTCCACATTTAAAACATTTAACCATTGTTGATGTCGTAGCAATACCATTATCCTCATCCATGGTGTTAACTGAACCTTTTCCTTTGCACTTACTTGCTTTGTGTCCTTCTTTTCCACACCCAAAGCATCTTCCAGTTCCTTTGAAACATTCTCCTTGATGCCTCTTCCCACATGATTTACATAGGGGAAATTGAACTTTCTTTCCTCTATGATCATCATGAAACTCCATCTTTCTCTTATTAGTCGAGTCAGGAAACTTACCAAATTTCACTTTATTGATCATATTATGAGATTGCTGATTCGGCATAATAATGATGTTTGGACTTCCAAATCCCATTTCATTATGAAGAATATCATTCCATTGTCCATCATATCCTCCATTATTGTGAATCATCTTGTCTCCAGCCATTTTCTAAAACCCAAAAAGAATAGTGTGAGAGGAAAAAATCATGCTAGGGAAAACGACATAATAAAGGGGGAGTAACTTCAATATCTAACATCTTAGGTTAAATTCTAAGATCGTTAGCGAAATTCTAGGACTATAACCTATACGTATACTTAACCTTAGAGACATCCCTAGACATACCGTAGAAATATCTCTAGGGATCTTACTAACGTTTTCGCATCCTAGTTTCCAAAGGTTGACTAAACCTTTCCTCTGATACCAACTGTAGAGACCCGAAGCCTGACGTACATGTACATTACATTACTTTTGCGGAATACTTAGTACATAACAAAAACACACACACAAGGACCGTAATAGTTTAGTGTCTTTGGAAACTCGGAGAGTAATCTTCTAATCGTGGTGAAAGATCTTCAATATCTCCCATAAAGATCTTCCCCTTTTTTTTACCTAAAACCTTTCTTTATATCCTGGGAAAAAGAAAACATAAAAGGGTGAGCTCAAATGCTCAGTAAGGGTATACAAAAGAAATAAAAATCATATCATATCTTTTTGAAAATCATAACCTGCAAAAGAGATCATAATATCTTAACATGGAACAAATCATAGAAGTGAAAATGAGATCACCATAATCATAACATGAAACTTGAAACTTTGTGGCATGCACACATAATCATGGAAAATCATTTCTTGTTAGTCATGACTCATTGCCAAGACTATCTTAGTGGACAAAGTCCCTTTCTGAATCGAGTAACCCTCGTTTCAGTCCTGTTTCACTGAACCGGTATAACCTACCATTCCAGCCATGTCTATCTCATGAGATATAAAATCTTTACCCAATGCATTGGAGGGAGATATAGGTCCCACCCATCTTATAATGAATCCTTTCTTATGTGTGCCACATAATCATAAAACATACATCATCTCATAACACATGTAACAAAAATGGGATTCTTGAAACATCATGACATCATAAATCAATTCATATATGATAAAGGAATTCATAAAAATAATTCCATCACAACATGATCAAATCAATGTAATAATAGGGATAAAAACATAACCCTTTATTATCTTAGATGGAAAATAATTTTGAAAATCACTTGAACTCCATTCTTGAGGAAAATATCCTTTCTTCTTCAAAAACATTTTTCCTTTCATAACATGTCATACAACTATAAAATAAAAGAATTTGATTAAAAATAAACTTGAAAACTTGTAAAGGAAGATTCTTGGAAATTTATTTTTAAAAATCCATTCATGCCGTATAAGTTAAAAAAAACATTCTTCGTACTTTTATCGGAAAAGTCAAAAAGTACCTCGTACGAAAAACGATAAAAGATTCCTTTCATACATATTACTAAAAACTCACAGAAGGGTAAAAATGGATTTTAAAAAAAAATTGTAGGTGGATGGAAATAATATCACATATTGATGAAACATGGATGTGGATGATAAAATACACCCCAGTAAATACTTATGAATAAACAATCTCGGATAAAAATGAGATTGTGATATTTCCCTTACCTTATGTCCGACTTTCTTTGTAAGTGTCCAAACCTCCTGTATAATGATTTAAATCATGTTATTGACTTATTACAGAATCATATTCATTGTTATGATATCATATATGGTTCACTTATGACATTATATTACCCGTTCTTTTGTAAATTCCATGTTAAAGAAGCGTTTTGGGTAAAATCGTTTCATTTATCTTAGGTGTTTTGACTTGTTGTTCTTGACATCATTATTACTTATATCATGATTTACTTACTTCCAGAATATAAAATATGATTTATATATCACATATATTCAGTGTATATATATATATATAATAGATAGATAAATAAAATGAAAAACACCGTTCATGGAGACGGTAGTCCGTACGTACGCATGAACGCTGTTTTACTTTCCTTATTGTCTTGAAATGGAAGTAAGTAGATGACATACATATATATATATATATATACATAAATACAGTAGCTTTATAATTTCATATATTTCATTATTATTTCTTGTATATACTTTATAATCATTCTTAAATGGTTAACATGGAGAATGAATCTCATCGCGTCGTGGAGACGGTAGTCCGTACGTACGCACGAGCGATGATATCATTTCCATAAATATTGAACTGAATTGGAGTGGATTATACAATATATCAGAATCAATATGATGTTGTAATAACTATGTATAGTTATTCTTTACACCATTATACCCATCCATGTAAGGTGGTGGTGGAAAATAGATTACACCACGGCGTGGAGACGGTATTCCGTACGTACGCACGCGCGGTGATTTCTTTTTCCGTAGGATGGATAGATGGTGAAATAGGGTTGTTTCATACTTATAATAACATATCAGTATATGAGTGATACTTATGTTATTACTTCATAATGAAACAACCTTAGAAGAAGAAGTGGAAGAAGAAATAAAGATGAAAGAATTGGTAACGGTAATTACCTCTTCTTTGAAGCGCCTCTTTGAGACCTCCTCTTAGGGCACTAAAATTGGTCTTTGAGGAAGACCATAACCTCTAGGATGTTTATAGGGAAGTGGAGAAGAGATTTTGGCAGGGGTTTTCCGAGCTTGAGAGCTCAAATTGGTGTGAGGAGGAGGGGGAGGAGGTGTCCTTTTATAGGGGAGGAGAGGGGCACCTTAGGAATTCTTAAAAATATTAATTTATAATAAATCTAACCCCACTTAAAAACCTCCAAAAATGACTCATATTCGAAGATTAGATGAGATAGGGTTGTAATATCATCAACCAATTAAATTTAGACATGTTTGGATATTATTTGAAACCTTATCAATTAGATTTAACTCTAAGTTAAATAATTTAACTTTTACCGTGTCTTTTTGTTTTCTTTAACTATATGGTTAATACAATTACTATAACATGCCAAACGAACCCCAAATTGTTTATTATTAATATATATATATCCTTATCTAAGTCATTTGGCCGAACCTTAGATTTTTAGGAATAAAATAACAATTAATAATATAATATTTGATTTAAAAACTATTTTGTGTCAATTTTGACACTATTTGATATATGATTTTTGTGAAAGTCATAACAGAATTATATGTTCGAACCAAGTTGATTAAATCAACATTAATATATCATAGTAACCTAGAAAATTATTGGAATTCATAAAAAGTCTCAAATTACATTTATTTTGGTGTTTATAACATCAATTATGTCAATATTTCATTAATAAGATAATTACTGCATCATCATTGTGTCATAAATAAATTAAATCATTTAATGTCTAAAAATTACAAATAAAATACCATTATGTAGGAAATATTTTTATCTTTCTAATGAATATTTACAATCAAATTTATCTTTTGTATAACGCTATAGTAAAAATGTTTTATTAAATAAACTTTGATTTTAACTCTTTTAACTCTTCTTTAAATAAATTAATAATAAATGTCCTAATCTAATCCAAGTGGGCCTAAATGGTCATATTTTATTTCTAAGTTTGTTTTTGGTCGAACGACACTTGTCCAATAGAATTAGGACATGTGTTAGGGTAATAATAATATCATATTTACCCTTAGTTACCCTATTTACTATTAACCGCGGTAAAAAAAAGTAAAAAGTTACTATTTACCAAAAAATTATTTTTATCTCATTGAACCACATTTTACTTACTGATATCAACCGTGTCTGTTGGATTTTCGAAATTCCATTCACAGAAGCGGTAAAATTAAGTTTTATGCAAAATTCAGTTTTTAACCTACCACTTAGTGGTTTCACTATTCATCAAAAATTGAAAGTTTTCAGAAAAAAGCCAAAATTTCATCCTAAGCTATATTTCATATTCCGAATTCCAAAATGAAGTCTATTGTACCAAATTCATAACATAGAAATTGCATTAATTAATTTTATAATTAAATCCCGTTGTTAAAACAAATAGCGTGTTTTTAAGAAAAAATATCTATCAAAAGATTGACACTTGATTATGTCTGGTTTAAATGTGAAATTACATCCAATGACCAACATTGTATTAAATTGTAAAAATATATTCTAAATATACTTCAAAACCACTTAAATTAATAATTTATCACTATTAATTATTTCGATTAAAAAAGTTGTTTTTAATTATAATTTAGTAATTTTCACTATTCATCAGAATATGAAAGTTATCCGAAATGTACCAAAATTTCAACTTAGGCTAAATTCGATACTCTGAATCCAAAAATGAAGTTCATTTTGAAATATAAGATTTACAGAATTTTAAAAAGTGGTTATTACTATTAATAACGGCTAGTTTTAATAATATTTTAATAGCATATCGTTGTTTAGTGAAACTCGGTATTGCGTATTACACACGCTATCGAGGAAGGTCGCGATTGTGTGTAATGCAAGGCAAGTCAAGGATGCGTGTTGTGCAAGCTCCTTTTGGTGTAGCGTACAACACAAGACATTAATAAAATTAAAAAGAATATTTTTTATAAAATCTTGGGCTGTTACAGATAATTTTTATAATGTATCTAAACAATCTGATTGTTTTTGCTTAGTTTTGAGTAGGACAGTTGTCCATTTGACTAAAATTGTTCACAATTTCTAACAAAAATATGCACTTTGAGTCATACTGGTCACACAATCCATTGAATTGAGGTACAGATAATTCCTACACATCCCTAAAAACTTATGGATCATTTTACTAAAGTATAAAAATTATTTTAATGTGTTTTCTTGTCTTTGATTACGTCACTTATCTTTTTTACTAAAATTTATTTTTAAAATTGAAACACACACTTCGACTCGTACTGATTACATTGTGTATCGGATTGAAGTGAGACTAATTACCACACATCAAAAATAACTTTTGGATCATTTTCCTAAATTATTTAATCAATGTGAATGCATTTTCATGGTTTTAATTATGTCATTTGGATGTTTTACTAAAATTTATATCAATTTTAAATAAAAACTCACATTTGGAGTCATATCGGTCACACCGTGCATCAGATTGAGGTGAGGATGATTCATGAACGTCTAAAATCACATATGGGTCATTTTATTAAATTTTTAAAACAATCTGAATGTTTTTGTTCTATTTTGAGTAGATCAGTTTGTTTCATTACTAAAATTGATGTCAATTTTAAATAAAGACTCACATAGAGTCAGACTAGTAATAATGTGCATTATATTGAGGTATGTTTCATTCCTAAATGTTCCAAATCCCATATGGATTGTTTTAATAAATTATCGAAACAATATGAATGTTTTTTCTCGGTTTTAAGTACATCACTTGACTTTATTACTAAAATTTCATTTTAAAATTGAAACACACACTTTGAATCATATGGATCAAACCGTTTATTGGTTTGATGTGAGAATGATTCCTACACGTCAAAAATTATTTATGAATCGATTCCCTAAATTATAAATAAAATACAAGTGCATTATATAAGTTTTTAGTTATTGTCACTTTTTAAATTCAAATGTCAATTTTAAACTGATAACGGGCACCTTGAGTCATATCGGGCACATCGTGTATCGGGTTGAGGTGTGTCAGATTGAGGTGCGGCTGATTCCTAAACATCCAAATGGAACAAAAAATTAATAACTGTCAATGTCACCATGATTTC
This sequence comes from Viscum album, assembly GCA_963277665.1. Lineage (NCBI taxonomy): Eukaryota > Viridiplantae > Streptophyta > Magnoliopsida > Santalales > Viscaceae > Viscum > Viscum album. Next base: position 404,174,382 of record OY728167.1, read on the forward strand.
CATTAAATTTATTTGTTGAACTGCCAACACTACATGAGAATCTTTAAAGAAATCAAATCAACTTGAAAAAAATAACCCACCTGTATAAGAAAAAAATTATTATGAGTAGTCATAAATATAAATAAATTAAACATAAATATGAAAAAAATACATTAATTATATGGAAAATGATTTTACTCTGAAAATATCAAGATTAACATTGTGATTGAGCAATGGATGTAACGTGAAGGAAAATGATATATGTCAACACTATAGGGGTGAATGGTTTTGAGGTATAAAAATTCTATGGATATTTCGGTAAATAAAGGCCTAAAAGATAGATAGATCACCCCAACTCAAATAAAAGAATCCACCTGTATAAGAAAAAAATATTATCTGAGCAATACTAAAATAAATAAATAAAACTTAAATATGAAAAAATACATTAATTCTATGGAAAATTATTTTATTGTGAAAACATCATGATTACCTTGTTCATTGAGAAAAGGCATCATCATTTCCCTTCCTACAATGGTAGTGGAGAAAACATGAAATAAAGAGATAAATACACCAATGTAGGGATGAAATGGTATTGAGGGAAATGAAGTATGTGAATGTTTTGTTGTAGAAAGGAATGAATGATTAATAGAGAACCCAAAATCGAACAAAAGAATCCACCTATATAAGTAAATAATTATTATGTGAGTAATACTAAAAGAAAATAAATTAATCACAAACATGAAATAATACATTAATTCTATGGATAATTATTTTAATGTTTAAAAATCAATATTACTAATTTCATTGAGAAGAGGTAACATTTCAACTCTTCCCGAAAAGACAGTGGAGAGAATTGAAAACAAAGTCAAAAATTCACCATTGTAGGGGGGAAAGGTTTTGAGGGAGAAGAAGTTTGTGGAAGTTTTGGTGAAGAAATTCATGAAATATGGAAAGAGAACCCCAACTCGAAAAAAGGAATCCACCTGTATAAGAATACAATTATTATGTGAGTAATACTAAAAATAATGAAATTAAATATATATATGAAATAATACATTAATTCTATGTACAATGATTTTACTGTGAAAACATCAAGAATACCTCTGTGATTTACTAGAGAAAACATCAATTCTCTTCTTGAAAAGTTATGACACATGCACAAAAATCTTCTCAAATAAATGAACTTTATCAAGAATAATAAAAATTAAATCAATGTTCCGATCTAAATTTTTTTGATAAAATGGAAAACGTATATCATAATATTACCTTTACATCTTTCCAAAGGGTTTCCTTTATTATAGCTTGTTCCTCTAAGGTATTAGTAACATCATCATGTGCGGAAGAAATTTTTTTCATGAGTAGTCAAACATTTAATTTAGATTAGGTTGTTGTAGTAGAAAACATATAATATTACGAGAAAAAACATAATATATTAAAAACACTTTTACCTTATCAGGGAACTCTCTTTATTTTGTAAAGGTTTAAAGGATTTGGTTCCACTATAGGGAATCAAAATCCCTCTTTATGGACAAATCTAGCATACAAGACATTGTCTACATTAGGACTGACATGAACTGATTGTGATGTCCCAAGGAAAGGGTCATCCTTGATTGAATTTTCATCTGAAACAAAAATTTTTGTAGTTACTAGCAGGACAATTGACCACTTTGTTTAATTGGATCAGACACATAAAATACTTTCACTACTTGTGATTCCATTATGAATAGCTCATATTTTTCCCCATACAAACTAAAAATCACCTTCACAAAGCACATTTCATCAACTTTCACTCCATTGATATTGTAAACCCATTTTCAATGGAAACGTTGCACTTGAAATGTTTTATAATAGAACTCGTATATATGTTTGATATATCCAAAATATGAAATATTTGAAAAAGTTGGATTTCTATCCTTGGAACTAAATATGTGCATCAGGTCAGCCGCAAGCATAACACAACTATTTTGCATTATACTGAAGTCATCATGTTATTTTTTATAGAACGTATAACCATTTATTGAAACACCATTGTAAGATATAACATTTCCATTCAGTCCTCTGGCTATCCATTGAAGTCATTCAATAATTGAATTCAAATTTTTAGATAACTCCTTATAAATATGATCACTGAACCATCCTATAAACTATTAATAATGTGTATTTGATATCCATGCTTCATCCCTTGATGGATTAGGATCTCTAAGAATTTATTTGTGGGATTCAATATTTGGATCAACATCTTCACAATTATGTAATGTGTGAATATGTACTTGTTACCACACTATTAATTTAATTATAACAAAATCTCTTTTAGAAACCCCTTCACCCATATGGTTTAATCTATGAATAGACTTTGAGAGATCGATGCTTTCAACATCTTATAGGTAATCAGTATAGAATTAAATAACTTCATCAACAATATATCATTATGAAATACAACATTCAGGCTAACTTTGATTCTTGACATACCCTTTCAAAATATTCACATATTGTTAAATGGGGTACATCCATCTGTAATGGATAAGACCACATAGTTCAACCTCTATGAAAAAGTGAACCATCAGGTGGACCATTATATAAAAAAATTTTGGTGGGAAGAACATATCTAATTCACATAATATGTCTTCAATATACTTATTAATTATGGGAAACTTCATCAGGTCAACAAATTTACTATACATGGATTTGAAAAAGAAGCAGAGTTTTGTTAATGTATGCCACACATTTTGAGGCAGAATGCAATGAAAAGTAACCGACATTAAATATTACATCAAAACATAAAATTTGTTTAATTTTAGTCCTTGTAAATTTAAATTATTCATTGACATGAAATTATTAATATTTTATGAATACCCCTATGGAACTTTTACACTAGTAAGGAAAAGGAAATACTGAACTTTTTCCTGTTTGGATAGAATTTGAGCTGATGGAGGAATAAAAGTCCATATTTTACATGTCACCTATTCCAAATATTACCTTATCCCCATTTCAATCAAGTCCATCCTAGACTTGATGCCATATTTCATTTTTCTAGGAAAATTTATTAATGTGCCAATAACACTATCAAATACATTTTTTTACATGCATGATAACAATAAAATGTATGACATAAAAACAATTCAAATACGGTAATTGAAATAAAATTGATCTCTTCTTCCAACCCGATTTTATATGTTTTTTCAAAAATTATTTTACTAAAAACAATGATAATATTTATTACCCTTTTGTAAAGTTGATCACCCATTACTAGAGATGGTATTGTACTTTGTTCGATATTCCCATTGAATGCTATCAACCAGGATCATTATTTATTTCATCGAGGTAAAAATTTATAATTTCCTAAAAACACATTATTCAAGGAATGTTTCAACCGAACTCAGTGTGTGTGTTTTTCACAAATGGGACACCCAAAGATTCCTTTAATTCTATAGCTTGATAAATTTCCATAAGTGGGGAAGTCATTTACCGTTTAGTACAACATGGATCTCAATGTGAATTCTTCACTTCTGTGAGAATCATGTATTATAACACCTATATCCCACATCAATTTCAGATCTTCGATTAATGGATCCAAATACACACCAATATCATTATCAGGTTTCTTTGGTCAAGATATAAGACGAGACAACATAATGTATTTACGTTTCATGGATAATCATGGAGGAAGGTTATAATTTACTAACATGAAGGTCCATGTACTATAATTACTAATATTTACACCAAAAAGATTTATTCCATCTATAGATAATGCAAGATGATCATTTCTTATCTCATCTCAAAATTCAAGAAACTCGTAATTAATTTTCTTCTACAAAGGAGAATCTGCTAGATGGCGTAGGTTCAGATCTTCAATTACTCTATCTGCATGCCATGTTAATTGTCTCATGGTTTCCTAACATCCATATAGTCTTCTAAATTGTGGAATAATAGGAATGTACCATATAGATTTCAAAGGACTTGATTCATTTTTCTTGTATCGATTTGTGCCACACTTAGGAAATTTTATGAGCCATTCATGGTAATTGAGAACCAATATGAAATCATTTGGACAAGAATGTATTTTTTTAATATATCATTCTCATTGAACGTAAAATTCATTTATCATCATCTCTTCAGCATGGTAGTTAATTTTCTTCTGGTAGCATATCTTTAAGAAGACTAAGTAGTTATATAAAGTTTTCGTCACACCATCTACTGCCATATTTCAAATTATATAAATTTAATACAGCTGACAATGCTTTGTATTTAGTACAACTAGAATTCAACTATTTCTTGTAATATCTATTTAACTCCTCAAATAGATTTGGGAAATCATGAAGTTCATATTCAATTTCTATTTTCATTTATTCAATGTGATATCCAAAATCTTTTATAAAGTTATTCATATCAAATAATTCATAAGCCATAGTATCATCCCAATAGATGTCCACATTTATTTTTTCCTCAAGTTTTACCCAAAATTAATAGCTTTGATCTATTCTGTGAAAAATCAAATTTTCTTCCAACTCTTCCAGAATAATTTTTCTTGTATAAAAAAACGTAAACACGGGAAAAAAATTTTATTAGGGTCATTATCATTCTCTCTTGACAACTTTATAAACTCTTTAACTCAATCTTTATATTCATTTGTCAAACGATTAGTGTGCATCCATTTTTAGTTCATATCCATCATTTGGGTTTATAAAAGATTAAATTTTTATAATATGTCAATAAATACATATAAGATATTCATAATAAAAGGTGAAAGTTATAAAAAATTATAATATGGGAAACTCAACATTTTATTATTTCAAATAATTTCACTATATTGAACAAAATGGGTAATTTGATATAAGAAAAGAATTACTCCACTATGGAAGGTGTTATCCTATTAATTAATTCAAAGGAGAAAGTTATATACAACTCATCTTCATCACCTCATCTCCCAGAAATTTATCATTTCATTTTTTTATTTCTTATGTTACTTGAAATAATCTAAGAAGTATTCATCCCTAGGATGACTAATTCTCATAGTAGTACAAACAACATAAAAGATATGTGGTATGGGTTTCAAGTAATTTTTTTTAATAATGGTTATTCTAGAGATGAAGTTGATGAGGATGACAGTTGTTTATAAAGGATATGGGGGATGAGTCTCAAGAAAAAAATTGCAATAATTTCTAATATTTATAATTTGATAACTTCCATTCTATTTTTTTGTAACAAGTGATGTTTGAACATAACAAAATTATTACATTTAAAAATAATGGTATATAAATTTTTTTAATACATATCAAGACTCTATGGATGTGATATCACCACACCAACCCATCCTAAGGATTATAGAGAGGAGTCACATTAGATCTACCCATCGGTTGGTACCGGCTCTATGGGGTCTTGATGAGATCTCGAGTTTGAGTCTCACCCGGTTATTCCCTTTTGATGTAGAGTTGGATTTTAATTGTATTTCTCCCCCTACCCAAAATTTTGTAATTATATATATATATATATATATGAATTGATATATATATTATGTAGAGTATGATTTTCTTTGTATTTATCCCCCTCCTCAAGCTATTATAATTATGTGTGTGTGTGTGTGTATGTGCGTGTAGAGTAGGATTTTCATTGTATTTATACCCCTCCCCAAAATGTTGTAATTATATAAGCATATATATATATATAGGTATTAATATCATCCCAAATTCACTGAGGAGGGTTGAATATATGAATCCTTTCTTTTATGTTCAATAACTAAACAACATTCATCACCTATTATTGTGATTAAATTTTATCTTATTATTGATGTCTTATAACTTAATGAAATAAAAAATTAGTGGGACCTACAAATTCACAGATTTCATTATTCAAAATTAATGTCTAGATATTTAGAATGATTCATAAATCCCCTTTCTCTATTACATACTACCAATTTTCGGAAATTATTCTTCATTATGTGTTTATCTATATTCTCTGTTACTATGTAATCAGTATTATTTTATCTATGAATATAAATTTTAATTTCAAATTCAAATTCAAAATATGAACTCCTCTTTAAATTATCCTACTTAAAATTGATCTATTATATTAATCCAGCCTTCTTTGTCACCCTTTACATGGTTTAGAGAATTTTAGGATTAATTTTGTGTAGACTATGAGTAATCTATGAAGCCAAATCATTAAGTTTAATTGAAAATTTACTTTGGAATAAATAAAGGAATAAAAATACTTTTTATAGTGTATTCAAGCTAATTATAGTGTACTAAGATACTTTTCAATGGGACTATTTAGTTACAAAAATGGTTTTTTCCAACTATTCTATAAGATCAATTTACCATTAAGTATATTGTAACATGACTCTTTCTCATGTTGTGTAACCCCCAAAAATATTCAAAAATATGGAAGAAAAATAATTTTATTGTATTCAACATTGTTTTACATATAAGGATTCATAACAAAAAAAAATCTCTCATAGTGAAATGCTCTTACCCACACAAAAGAACAATAAAAAATCATTATGTTCATAATCTAAAAAAATTATTCTATTCATAATATAAAAGAAAAAAAGTATTCAAGTACCAGACCAGAAATATCTCCTAACATCATCGAACAAGAAATCAAAAATTAAAAGAAAAATACCCAAAGAAAATAACAATCCCTACCTCGCTATGTTGAAGAAAATTCGCTTTAGAACCCCTAACTCCAAATGAACACTAGATATTAAATGATGATTAAGAAACTGGTGGTTGTCAAGTGGTGTGATTTGATATTTGAATAACTAAGGAGGAGTGCTGGTAGTGGTGGCTTCTTTGGAAATATTTGGATATCATGATGGGTTTGCAAATAGATAGGGTTTTTTAAAATAGATCGGGACACTTTTGTGACTTCATACAAATAAACGGTGATAAAAGGAATATTTATCAGCACTTTTTTAGTGATGATAAAGGAGGTATTTATCAGTTCTAAAAAAGAACTCATAAAATCCATATTTATTAGCTCTAATGTTTTAGCGCTGATTAATATTCATTTTATCAGTGCTTTTTTTAGTACTGATAAAGACCTATCTTTATCAGCACTTATTACTTAGGTGCTGATAAAGGATTTATAATTATAATTATAACCCAATCAAATTATAAATATATATATATATACTTAATAAATATATATAAATATAAATATATTAAATATATTCCTTTTTATATATATTAATTAGAATTATATAATTATTTATTTATATTTATTTATTTTTTATGAAAAATAATATTTATATCAAAATTTAAGTGGATTCATGCATATATGTTAAAAATGAATTAAATTGAATAAATTAAAAACAAATACACTTTAACAATATTGAAAAAATGGATATATTTTTTGTGTGTGCATTGTATATATATATGCATTAATGAAATATATGTGAAATCAAAAACACACATTTGATCTTTGTTAAATTGAAAAATAAAACAGCACATTCAATTATTTTTCCATTACACTATGCAGTTAGTCAGTATTTTTAATTCATATTAATTTTAAATTATAAACTATTCCCTAAATATATGAGTATTTAATGTAAAGCACATAAATATTTTTTCAATATATAATTTATATTTATATATATTAATATATATCTATATATTTAATATATAAAATTTATTAACATTAATTATCCTAATTATCTAATTAATAAAATGTTTAATATTTAATAATATATAATCATTTTATTCATTTTTATCAATAATTATTTAATTAATAAATTTTTTAATATTTTCTCAATAAACTCATTTTTTATTTTTTATTTATTTTATTTGTTCATTTTATTTATCTAGACCTTTATGAGTGCAAAAAAATCACTAATAAAGATTCCATTTATCAGTGCTAACAAAAGAACTGATAAAATGTTAAATTTATTAGCGCTTTCTCTAGTACTGATAATGATGCCATTTATCAATAATTTTTGGTAGTCCTGATAAATACCACTGTTGTTAAAGGCTGGTTTTGTAGTAGCGTCTCGTCTCTTGATAATGGATTGGACTCCCCCTTTCAAACAATCCTTCCTACCATCATTGTGGTTTGAATGTTACTTGATGACATACCTCTGAAACAGTTATAATTTCATTTTGTTGTTTGATATTTATCTCTCATATTTCTTTTAAATCCACCTATGTTGCTTAAAATGATCTGAACAAAAGTCATCCCTTGACCATTTTGGATGAAAAATGATCAGATTAGTTCAAGTTACATATAAGAGATGGGGTATGAGTCTCAAAAAACAAAAATCAATAATAACTATTTGGGAGATGAATGTTGAGTAGACACTAAGGTTAAAAAATAACTTAAATGAAATTTTAATTATGGATTATAATAATAATATATTAAATATCAATGAAGGAATGAACATTCAAATCCATATGAATCCCACTCATTGTCATTTACTTCCACTTAAAAACATTTATTGTTTACCACTTCCAATGAAATGTTTCTTTTTTGGTACAACATCAAGGAGAGACAGACTTGTGGTGGTATTGATGTGAGGTGGATGAGAGATCATGAAAACCATCCATTAATCCAAGATTCCAAGAGAAATTATAGTGAATATGAATCCAAATTCATATATCTCCACTAATTGTGGTAGGAATACCTTCTAGAGTTAGATTAGATGATTCATATTAGTAGTATTCTCATCCAAGTATGATTAACTGTGGAGTTATACTAGGATCCAATGTGACCGCTCTCAAAATAAAAATAATTTTGATGATGTGTGGTAAAAATTAATCAAGTGAGTCATATAAAAATATTCATATCAAGAAACCAAAAAACATTATTCCTTATGTTTTGATAAATTTTTGGGTGTCATTTTTTTGTTCCCTAGAAGTAGTAAGTGAGGAGGATGAAAGGTTGAAAGAGTTGAAGAATGATTTGGGAGATGCAGTATTCCAAGCCATATAAGTGGATTTGATTGATATTAATGACTGCAGATCGAGCAGGAGATATTTCATCAAGGAACATTTGAAACCCAATGATGTGAGTAAGGCTAGTTAGTAAGAGGGAGTCCAGTCCATCATCAAGATAAGGAAGGAAATCAAGCATCTCAAGATGGATTAAATAAAGGTAGTCAAGGTTATTTTTAATGTAGTATTTAAGTATTATATCCATCTTCAAGACAATAACAATTTTCGTGTAAGATGTTTAAAATTGTGGACTTTTATTCTTGGAGTGTATTGTATTGTATATCTATATTACCATAATGAATCCTTAGTTATACAACCTTATTTTTGAAACCCATTGTCCTTTTTATGAATTTTTTTTTACATTGCTTATGTCTTTTATTTGTTATATGATTCTTTCTCAATAGAAGATAGAGATTTAGTTTTTAGTGGTCTCATATAAATATGGAATGAGTTTATAGATTAGGGGTGTAATTGTGTAGCTATAGGTAAGGGATATATTTATATAAGACACTCATAAATAAAATTGACACTGTTTACTCTTTTTTCCCATATGTTTACGTATCGATAATATTGATGATAATAACATTATGAAAAAGTTCTAATCTCAATCCTAGATGAAATATAAGATACTATTAAATAATAAACATGAGTCTTCTGTGTGCTAAGATTGTCAACAATAGTATAATATACTAGGATTTCACCTATCACTATAGAAGATCTCTATCTAGAATCATCCATAGACTACTCATCCATAAATAATATACCAATCGTATCTAATGAACCTTCCTAGAAGGAATATATCAAATATAAAATTGGAGGTTCCCCAACTAACCACATTATTATAAATGTTTCACATCAAATAGGAAATAAAGAGTAATGTGTCCTAGGAACCCACATTGATGGAATCACTCAAAAAGTCTCCTCAATTGAAGAGGAATTGGAATAACTCCACTCTAATGGTATTGAAGAAATAAATCTCACCCCAGTAACATTTGACATCACTTTTGTCTACTAATGGATTCCTCACCTTCCAATTTTGGATATTTTTTATTCCACCATAAGATCCCTCCAATAACATACAACCATTTAAAGATTGAATTTTTTAACTTATGCTACTATTTGATCTAGAATTTTTTTAATCTTATAAATGAAATTAATATATTAAATGAAATACTAAATTTATTATTTTTATTTATTACAATAAAATGTTAGAGGAACCATAGATACTTTATGTTCCCATCACTGAAAATCATACCACATAACTTGAAGTAAATCTATAATTACCTCTTAGACATAAGGATCAATATAAGTTCGAGCATATAGAGAATGTTTATTGGATCCTTCCTATGGAGATATAGGGGTTATAGTGGTGACATATTCTATATTAAAGTATATATTCACATAATTTTCCCCTTCCAAAAAACAATAATCTTTTAGAAATAGGCACAAAATAATCTATATTAAATGTGATCCCCCTTCCCCTCTCTCTCATTAATTTTCATTTTAATAAGTCTTTTCCTACATTAAATAATATTTAAAAGATGTTAGAAGAATTAATTTCAATATAATAATGAAACAACTAACTAATAATATCGATAAAGGGGGTAACAAAATAAAATCAATCAATTTATAAGTTATCTAAACCTAATAATCACTTATAAGTAAAAAATAATACACTATTTATTTATTATTCATGTTTCTATTAATATAAATTTATTATTTATTATAGAAAAAAATTAAAAAAAGACAGATAAGAACATGAAATATTATATATTCTTATTGATTGCTACCTATAAACTCTTAAATAAGAGGCATAATACTTGAGAAGATGGTTCAAGGAAAAAATAAACAAAAAAACCTAGACATTATATGGAAACTCAAGTATCCAATATAATTATGCTATCCAAACATATTTATGGATTATTTATTATGTCTATAATTTTTTTTATTTTGTATATAATCAATACCAATATCCATAGTTTTACTCTGATTCCATTTTGTAACATTTTTGACCTCATATACCCAAATAGTTCCCAATTCAGGTTAGTACATCACCTCAGACAAACTTCCTGATCACTAAAGTATTTTTTCAATGCTAAGGGATATAGATAACATTAAATTTTTATTAGTGTTTGGTGACAAATCTATTTTATTTATCCATATAGGCCCATACACATATGTTGACTGACCTTACCATATGAAAACATCTTTATCATTCTTCGAAACCATTGATTATGGAGGAAAAAGATAAAATAGAACCACTCATTTTATTTCAATGGTGAGGATATGAGATATAGGGATCATCATGGTTGAGAATAGTGAAAAAGCCAAAAACACGAAACAAAAAATCAAACAACGATAGTGGAAAAGTAGAAAATAACATACATTGGATTCTAGCGTTGATTCGTCTCAGGGAACATAGAGGAGTCACATTGATAGTAGAGGAGTTCCTTGAGATCTTGAGAATCATGAGTGACTGAGTTGTAGTTAGGGTTCTTTTAAATAGATTAGGGAAAATTTTAACTGCACTTTCAAAAAAGTGCTGATAAAGATCCCTTTTATCAGCAATAAATTGATAAACACTAATAAAAGGGATATATACCCGCACTTAAAAACACTGATAAAGGACATATTTATCGTTGCTAATGTTTTAGCACTAATAATTATTCCTTTTATCAGCGCTAAAATTCTTGTGCTGATAAAGGATTTATAATTATAATTATTTAAATATAAATAATTATTTATTTATAATTATATTTTCACTTATTTAAATAATAATAATAATTTATTTATAATAATTATAAATTTATAAATACACTAAATATATATTTATAAATACATATATTAATGAATATTTATTTATAAACATATTTTTAACATCACAAGTGGATATATAGTCTTAAATACATGCATTATAAAAATGAGTGAAATTGAATAATTCAAAATGAGTACACTTTAAAAATATTGAAAAAATGGATAAGTTTTATTAATTAAATATAAATTATTTTAAATATATATATATATATATATATATATATTGAAGTAAAGATGAATAGATATTGAAAATACTAAAACATAGTAAATTAATAAATAAAAATAATTAATGGAAACTGATCAAATACAAAAATAAAATAAAAAATAAAAAAATATTTAAATTGAATACCCTAACTGTAATAGTATTAAAAATAAATAAATAAAAATTTACCGATTAAAAAAATAATATATATAATGTATCATGTTATAATAAAATTCTAAAATACACTAAAATTGAATAAATTACATAAATATTGGGTGTATGTGTTTCAATATATTGCGTAAATATATTTATGTGTGCGTTTGTATATAAAAATTCATTAATTACATATATATGTACATAAAATCATTGTAACATAGGATTTTTGATATATTTTAATTTTAAAAATCAATCTACATTAAAAATGAATAAGGAATCTGTAACGTCCCGCCCCTTCCTCATTGGCTTGATCAGAGGTGAGATTCTACTTTGACTTAGGCGATGTTCCCAAGGCACCAAAGGCTGGAAATAAATGTCGAGGGAATCAAGAAAAATTGGGGAACGGTTTTCCCTTTAATGAAAAACAACCATCAAAACAAGCTATGACAAACCACATCTACATAATTCAGGTCAATAATGTAAACCAATACTACACTTTAACAAGGAATAAACTTGAAACCCAATCAATTCCATAACAATTCCCATAGACCAATACAACTCAACCACAATGTTCCATAATGAGAGTACCAAGAGAAAGACTGAAAAAATCCCAGTAAGTTATAACACAACTCCACAACTCCAGGCCATGCTCCATATTCCAAGCACCACATACCATCCAATAATCATGATGAACTCCTAGTGAAATGAGTTTCTTTACCCTTACCATTGTCCCAAAAAATGACATCTGCAAAAAAACCCAAGTGACAGAGTATGGGGTGAGTAACAATACTCAGTAGGTTTTCCCCAAATGAATTCACTATACATTCCAATAGTATAAGACTGTAATAACATTTATATAAAATAGTTTATATAAAACATCAAATAGTGCAACATTTTACAACAATCCAAACTTGCCCTTACCAGTTCATTTTAACCCAAATACACAAAAAAAAAGGAAAGACAAAAAACAATCCATGATCTATTCTACAATCAAATATTATCACAAAAACATCATCTTCAATAACCACATTCATAATCCAAACATAAAAACAAAGTATCACACACACAACCCTGAGTAACAATCATAGTAGAACTTCATGTCCAAGCCCGTTTACTACTTTAACAATCTAGTGGTACTTCCCGCCCAATTATCCTTGATGGTGTCCCTTCCATCCACTATCCATCATATTTTTATAGTGGTACTCCCTACCCACTTTACACGCCTTTCAATCACATGCATGAAAACTTAACCACAGACAAGCATATGGCACAACAAGGCCACAATATTATTAAAACAACCATTTCACAACCAAAAAATCCCATAGAAATTATTCCATTCCATATAAAATTTCAATAAATAAAACACCTTTATTGAAAAAAAATTCACAAACCATTTTCATAAATCAACCCAAGACATCAATTTTAAAATTAACATTTTAAAATCTGACAATGAAGAACATTTCACCGTAATAACCCATTTTCCCCAAAAATCTACAAAACATCATAAAAGGAATTTCCATCAAGATTAAAACATCATAGTCACAATTAATATCAAGAAAAACCAATTAATTAATACAAGGATACTAGTTCTAGAAAAGTGGAGTTGAGAGAGAAGCCACCTACCTTAGGGTTTCAGTGAAATCAACCCACCACCCAACCACACACCAAATCTGGGTAAAACGTCCACAACAGCACCTTATATACCCTTTAATAGAATCAACAAGGATAAATATAATCATTTTAGGAAACAAAAACCCTATATCTATACACAATTGGTGTATATATATAAAACTGAGAGAGAGGGAGAACTAGATCTAAGGAAAACTAGGTAAGATCAAAGAGATAGGGCTTATCGAAAGAGAATCGCCTTCACCGCAACTTTAAATCCCTTATAATCACTTCTGGAAAGAATTGGAGAGCCTCTCTAACCCTATATATCCAAAAAATCCCAAGTGAGTATTGATTGGGTGGAATAATGGAGGGTTTGGTGCAAATCCTGACCAAGCCCAGATTTGAAAACCCCTATTTTTATTGTCGCGCATGGTTATCTTGCATGGTTAGTGAAACTATGCGCTAACTGTGCACATGAAAATTGATCAAAGGGCACCCCACACAGCCTCCTCACATGGTTATAAAACTGTGTGAATTTTTTTTGAAGACCCACTATCTCATCGTGCATGGTTAGTTGGGTTTGTTGCATGGTTTCTCCCAATCATGCTCAAACCATGTAGCCATAGAAAAGCTTCCAAACATTCCAAAACCATCCCACATTCTCCCAAAAATTACCCATAAACATTATCCACATAATAAGGAAATAAAAAGGGCTTACATAACTCAAAATAAGGGTGCTACATTATCCGCACCACTATAATATCTATCCTTGGAATGTAGTGAACCACTGCTTTTTCGAAAGAGCTCGGTCCATTGCTCGACTATCTCTTTATCCCACTCCCAAGTCTTCTCCCAAATTGGACTATGATGCCACAAAACCTAAAAAATACTTATTATTTTACCATGAAATAATTTCTCTTTCCTATCCACAATCCATACTGGCATGTGTGCCAAGGAAGCATCAGGCTCCCACTCAACATGATCCCATCAAATCACATGGTCAGGATCTGGCTGATACTTTTTCAATTGAGAAACATGAAATACATTTTGCACTTCACTGAACCATGGTGTAAAATCCAACGTATATGAAAATTCTCTAACCTACTCATGTATTTCAAAAGGACCAATATACCTTGGAGATAACATTCCATATTTTGCAAACCGATGGTGTCCAAGCCTAGGAGAGATTCCCAAAAAACACATGATTGCCCACCTCGAATGGCAACGGTCATCAACGATGGTCTACAAATGATTTATGATGACTCTATGTTGTTTCCATTATCTTACTAATCAAATTGTTTTTCTCCATACTATCTTAGACTATGCACAGTCCCACTATCAAATTCTCACCTATTTCTACCCAAAAAAGTGGAGAACGACATGGACACCCATACAATGCTTCAAATGGATCCATATGTATGGAAGCATGATAAATATTATTATATGATAATTCCTCTAATAGAAAGTTATCCTCCCATGAGCCACCAAAATCAATCACACAAGCCCATAACATATCTTCTTAATTTTGTATCGTTCTCTTGGATTTCCCATCCATCTGAGGATGATATGCCGTACTCATCGTCAACAGTGTGCCCATGGCCTGATACAAATATTTTCATAAACGAGAGGTGAACATCATATCTTTATCTGATGCAATATAAACTGGAACACCATGCCTCTTTACCACCTCATGGATATATATTTTGGATAGATCCTCTATTGTATGAGATTCAAGAATAGGGATGAAATGGGATTACGTTGTGATCTGATCCATTATCACTAATATGGAATTGTTCTTTCTAACCTTTCTTGGTAGAACTGTAAAAAAATCCATTGCTATCTATTCCCACTTATAGAAAGGGATAGGTAAATACTAAAACATGAATTTCATCCGCTGATGCTCTACCTTGACTTGCTAACAAGGTAAGCATCTCAAAACAAATTTGGCCACTTTACTTTTCATACCATCCCAAAAACACTTCTTTTTCAACACCTTATTCATTTTCTGAATTCCATGATGGGAATCAAATCTATAATGATGATAATCCCTAATAATTTCCTCCTGAAAAGCCACTAGTACAACCATAAAATTCTGAAAACACCAAACTAACTTTCTCTTTAGTTCCCAACCCTCAATGGTCTCCCCACCATTGAGTTTGGACCTTATTGAAATACACTCGGAACCAAACACTTGTGCCTCTTTAACCAAACCAACCATGTCAGGAACCAATGATACTGGAAAGAAAAAATCTCTATCACCCCAATACTCACATTCTAACAACATATCAGTTATTAATGACATCAACTCCCACCGATCTAATACCTATTTCACCACCTGATCATATGAATTTCTACTTAACGCATTCACCATTGACTTTCCTTTACCTGGTGTGTACATCAAGTGAAAATAAAACATATGAAGATATTCCATCCACATTCATTACATCAAGTTGAAATATCTTTGTCATAAAATATTTTTTAAACTCTTATTATCAGTAAATGGTGTGAATTTTTCACCGAAGAGAAAATGACTCCACATTTTCAAGTTATGAACTACTACCACCAACTCCAAATCATGCATTGGGTAGTTATTTTCATGAAACCTTAATTTCCATGATCCATACACAAACACATGATCCCCTTTCAAGAGAACACAACCTAAACCTGATCATGATGTGTCACAATACACCACGTACTCAGTCCCTAGTTCTAGTCAAACCAATATTGGTGCTAATGTAAGGTGACCCTTAATCTCTTCAAAATATTTTTAACACCGCTCATTCCATTGAAATGGAACATTATTCACTATCAAATCTGTTATCGGTGAGTCCAATAATGATAAATCATAAAAAAAACTTCAATAATAGCCATCTAGACAAAGGAAACTCCTTATCTCAAAAATTTTCATTGCCGGTTTCCATGAGATAACAACCTATAACTTTTCTGAATCATATAAAACACCCTTCCCAAAAATAATATATCCATGGAAACGAACCTCCTATATACAAAAGATTCACTTCAACAGTTTGGAATATAATCAATGAACTATCTAGATCCCTAGAACTATTGACAATTGTTTCTCATGCTCCAACATTGTCCTGGAATATACCAATATATCATCAAAAAATACCACAGTTAAAGAATACATATATCTCTGAAATATCTGATTCATTAGTGCCATAATACCACTAGTTCATTATTTAGACCAAATGGAATAACCACATACTCATAATGGCGATATAAAATCATGAAGTATGTTTTTGGAATATCTTCCTTCCATACTCGCGATTGATGATATCCTGACCAAAGGTCAATCTTGGAGAACCACTCATCTCCCCTCACCTGATCAGAAAAATAATCAATTCATGCAAGTGGAAATCAGTTTTTTATCGAAACTCGATTAAGCCTATGATAATCAACATATATTCATAGATTCCTATCTGCATTTTTAACAAACAAGAATGACACTACCCACAAAGACAGGTTGGGTCGTATGAACCCTTTGTTTTCAAACTCCTCCATCTACACTTTAAATTTTCTCAATTATGTTGGTGCCATTCGGTAAGACAGAAGTGAGATAAGATTGTTTCCTAGAAGAATATCAATAGTAAACTCCACTTCTCTCATAGGTGTCAACCCTAATAATTCTTTAGTAAAAACATCCATATCCTGATCAACAACCATTGAAAAAGCACTCTGCCCAGATCCATGTATTGATGTAAATGACAAAACCGCTAACTAATATAGGATCATGGAAACAACGAGTTCCAACAATCCTATTACACTTACCATTTCATTATTCTATCCTAAAAAAGAGATGTTTTACACCACCATCCATCGTGAAACTAACCTTTCATGGATAACAGTGAATGTGTCCCTTAAACATCATCAACCAATCCATATCCAGGATTACATCATACACATCAATCTTAATCATGGAGAAATCCCACATCAAAAAACCCTATCAATAACTATACATCATGCTCTACAAAATAAGGATCAACACTATCTTTGACCTAGAGGATTTTTAAGTCTTAAAATAGAAGGCGTGATTTCCACAGTTAAACCCATCAAACTAACAACATGAGAGGAAATAAAATAATGGGAAGAACCTATATCAAATAACACTTGAATCAAGTTAAAATTGACAAGAATCATACCTCACATGGAGGATGGTCCTGACTGATCATACATTAAAACATGATCATATCCAAACAACTACTTGTTTTCTCCACTCTTCTCTCAGTTTCTCTGATGAGGAGTCGTGGTGCTCCTTGAATCACAATGACTAACTTTACTCTACTAACTATGGTTACTCTATTGACCTCATTCAATCGAGGCATAAGACACCTGTGACCCTTGAGGATTGTCACGAATACCCGAACTCGGAGAATTATGAAAATAACACTAAAGATTACCCATATTCTTATAGTTATGACATGCTTGAGGTTGTGTTGTACAATCCCATTTTATGTTGCCCATAGATCCACATTGAAAACATCCCAGATTACATTGAGGCTTTGGTTGAAGATTCACCGATCCTTCCATCGGATTCTGATCCATACTCCCACCCTGGAAATAAGTTTCCTTCTTTCACTTGATCCCATCATTAGAGTTCCTAGCATTTCCAGTGGGTACTAACATACTTACCTCACATGTATCTCCCAAAATATCACTTTCATCAACAATTTCTCAATTCAAGATTTCCTTTTAATCACATATACATAAAAATTTTGTCATACAAAAAATTTAATACCTCAACCCAACTTCAAAAATATGTTCCTTCAAAAATGTACTACGCTCTGCCTTAGGTGAAAAAATACACTAGTTTTGTAAAATAATCCATATATTCCATTACTGAGAGGTTCATTTTCTTTAAACAAAATAAATCCATTGTGGAATGAATTCTGAACATATGAGGGTAGAATTTTTTGTTAAAAAATTACTTAAACCCTCCCATGTCAATTCTTGGTCCATTCCATCTTGGACTGCCAACTCCCACCACTAAAGGGAAAGAGTTTCGAAAATATAATTTTCTAGCTTCACTTTCATCTCCATCAGTGTTCCTAAGAATTAGAATATTATATTCAATCTATTCAACCATGATTTTTCTTTTCTCGATTTTGAATCACCCCTAAAGAAGGGTTGATTCTACATTTAAAATGAATTGTGTAATCCAAATGCTTTGGTTCATCTTCTTGATTCCCACTTTTCACTTCGTGGAAAGCTTTTACTATAATTTGCACTAGCTACTAGTTCACCCGGGGCTCACGTGAAACCACATTTTCAGTAGCCTCATCGGGTTAGTCTCTAATATGCCTAACTGATGATATTTCTATCAAAAAAATGACAACCATAAGTCACACTCCCTTAGTAGGAAAAGGTTTGAAATTTCAAATTCAATTTCATAACAACTATCAAAACCAGGCATTCCACAATTTCTCATTTCCCATGTTGCACCATTTTTAAAAATTGAGCCATTTTCAAAATACCACAACTATCGACCTTTAAAATCCATACATTTGAAAATAATTCTGATATTTTTCACAAATCAATATATTCATACCAAAACATAAGTCACAATGAAAAATTAAATATGTATCCTCCTGGGAAGTCATTTCTTCCATGAATTCCATGCTCATCTCATTCGATACACCCATGACAATGAGATTTCAAATTCCTATATGTGTTTCCAAAAAACTTATGTACCCATCTCCCTAGTAACATGGAGTTCATCATAAAAGGGTTAGCTATTTTCATTTATGCTATACATTTCATGTTCTGACAATCCTACTCCATGCTACTATCCCGACTCAAGGAATAGACCAAGAACTAATGTCAATGCCAAAAACCGACAACTGAATGTCAAGACTAAAAAAACGACTTTACTTGTACATTAAGGACCGAACAAGATGATACCACTTGTAACATCCCACCCCAAACTCATTGTCTTCATAAGGAGATGAGATGCTACATGGCATTAGACGATGTTCCCAAGGCGCCAAACAAGGGAAATAAATGCTGAGGGAATCAAGAACCAATGAAGAATGATATTCCGTTTAATGAAAAAAAAACCAACCAAACAAGTTATGACCAACCACATCTACATGATTCATGTCAAAAATGTAAACCAATTCTACACCTTACCAAGGAATAGCTATGAAACCCAACCAATTTGATAACAATTCTCATAGACCAGTACAACTCAACCACAATGTTCCATTATTAGAGTACCAAGAATAAGACCAAAAATGAAACCCAAGAAGCTATGAAACAACTCCCCAGCTCCAAGAAAACCTCCATGATCCAAGCACCATAAACCATCCAAGCATCATGATGAACCGCTAGCAAAATTAGATTCTTTACCCTTATCTGTGTCCTGAAAAAATATATCTGCAAAAGCACCCAACTTCCAGAGTTGGGGTGAGTAATAATACTTAGTAGGTTTTCCCCAATTAAATTCCCTATGCATGCCACTATTATAGGACAATTAACACATTTATATAAAATTGTTTATATAAAACATCAAATATTGAAACAATTTTCAAGAAGCCAAACATTCCCTTACTAATCCATTTCCAACTAAATCCACACAAAACAAGGGAAATCCAAAAAAAATCCATGATCTATTTTACCATCACATATTAGCACAAAAATTTCATCTTGAATAGAAAAATTCATAATAAAAACACAATAAAAAAGTTTCACACCCCCTACCCAGTGTAATAGTCCTGGTGGAACTTCCCATACAATCCCATTAACTACATTAATAATCTTGTGGAACTTACCATCCACTTATCCTTGATGGTGGACCATCCATCCACTATATATCCTATTTTTTATAGTGTAACTCCCCACCCAATTCAAACACCTTTCAATCACATGCACAAATACTTAACAACAAATAAGTATATAGCACACCAAGGCCCCAAAATTATTCAAAAAACCATTTCACAACCAAATAATCCCTTAGGACTTCTTCCAATCCATATCACATTTAAATAAAGAAACCCCTTTGATTGAAAACCATTTTTACGAAACATTTTCATAAATCAACCCAATTTACCAATTTAAAATCAAAATTTTAAAATCTGACAACAAAGAACATTTCACCGCAATAACCCATTTTCCCCAAAAATATACAAAACATAATAAAGTGAATTTCAATCAAGATTCACACATCATAATCACAATTAATATAAATATTACCAAATTAATTGAAATAAGTCTTCTAGTTTTAGAAAAGGGGAGTCAAGAGAGGATCCACCTACTTTGGGGTTTCTGTGTAATCGACCCACCACCCAACCGCACCTCGAATCCAGGTAAAAACATTACAAAAACAACCTTATATCCACTTTCCTAGCATCATCAAGCCTCAATCTCATCATTTTAGACAACGAAACCTATATCTATATGCAACGAGAGTAGATCTAGTCAATTGAGAGAGAGGGGGAACTAGATCTAAGGATAACCAAGTAAGATCCAGGAGAGAGGGATTAACAGAAGAGAATCTCCTTCACCACACCTTGAAAAACCTTCAAATCACTTCCAAAATGAGTGGAAAATCCCCTCTAACCCTTGATAACCAAAAATCATGAGTGAGGCTTGAGTGGGAGGAATAATGGAGGGTTTTGGGAAAAATTAGATAAAACCTTGTTTTAAAAACCCTATTTTTATTATCATGCATGGTTATCTCGCATGGTTAGGAAAACCACAATCTAATTGTGTGAATGATACTTTCTTAAAGGGAATCTCACACAGCCTCCTCGTATGGTTAGACAAACTGTGTGATGTCCGACTATCTCATGTTGCATGATTACCTATGTTTTTCGTATGGTTTTCCCTAACCATGATCAAACCGTACAGCCCCAGAAAATCTTCCAAACATTCCCAAAATCTTCCCAAACTCTCCCAAACATTACCCAACCACTTTATCCACATAAAAAGGCATTATCAAGGGGTACATACCTCAAACTAGGGGTGATACAACATTAATATGTTTTTAATTAACAAATTATTCATTTTATATATATTTATATTTATTATTTATTATTTATTACTATTTATAATATATATATATATATATGTATATATTATACTTATTAATTTTTATTAATAATTATTTCATTAATAATTTTTTAAATAATTTTGTAATTTATTTATTTATTTTTTGTTTAATTATTATAATCTATTCATTTTACATATCTATATATTTAATATATATTATTTATTATGTTTTAAAATTTATATATATGCATATTCAATTTATTCATTTTCAACAATAATTATTTAATTAATGAAATTGTTAAAAAAAATATTTTTATTTGTTTAATTATTTCATTTTATTATGGACCTTTATCAGTGATAAAATAAAGCACTGATAATGGTTCCCTTTATCATCACTAAAAAGCAATGATTAAGGGTAACCTTTATCAGCATTTTTTTCATTGATAAATGTCTCCCATTATTAGCACTTATTTTAGCACTGATAAGGATGGACTTTCTCTGTGCATTTTTTTAGCACTGCTAAATGCTAGTGCTGTTAAAGGCATGTTTTGTAGTAGTGTATGTTGATGACATTATGTTTCCCTGGAATGATGAAAGAACATGTCAACTGTTTTCTGAATAAATGATGTTGCCTAAAATTACTATTTTTGGTGAAATGAAATAATTTCTTAGGTTACAAATCTCAAAATAGAACAAATAAATTTTTATTTCTCAAGAACTGTTTTCTAAGGTCCTTATTAAGAATTTTTTCATGGAAAATTCAAAACTTGTTTACACAAAAATTTTAGTGAGAACAAAGTTGATTAAATATGTAGAAGGTAAGGAAGTTGACTCTAAATTTTTTTGAAAACTGATTAGAAGTTTTTGGTTTTTTACTACCTCAAAACTAGAAATTGTTTATGTTGTTAACTTATGTTCATGATTCCAAAGTGATCCAGAAAGGATCACATCTCTTAGTTGAAAAAATAATTCTCATATATATATAAGGCACAATATATTTTAGAATCAAGTATGATAGCTAATAAAAAATGAATTATTTGGCTATAAATATGCTAATTAGGAAGGAACTGTAGATGATAGAAGATCCAGATCTAGTAAATTTTTCTTTATGGGGGGAAGTTTTCTCAGTTGGCATACTATGAAACCAAAATACAGTAAATCATTGTAAGGAAAAATCTATGTAAGTTACTTCCACTCAAGCTGCAACACAACTTATGTGTATAAAGACTTAGTTGCAAGTCTTACATGTTAAAGTGAATTTACCTCTGTTCTTGGGTTGTGATAATTAGTGTTCAATAAATCTTACATTTAATATAGTACAACATTTTCATTCAAAAAATATTGATATAAAATATCACTTCATTAAATAGAATGTGAATAAGAATTATTTGAAGCTGGATTATGTTCCAACAATGGAACAAGTTTCTGACATTTTCACAAAACCATCACAAAAGGATGAATTTTTTAAAATGAGGTTGAAAATGGGTGTGCAAGCTCTTTCTCTCCAGGGTTGAGGTGTGTGTCTCTACTATCTCTCTCATATAGTCTTTGGATAGTGTTTTCAAAGTGGGTTAAAAATTATATTTCATAAATAAATCCTTTGATATGTGCTATACATTTAAAGGAATAATGTATTTAGAAGGATTTGTGGGTAAACTATGAACCCAACATATATGTGTGTGAAATTTTTTAAAAGGTTGTTTAAGTGTTTGTAGGAAAAGTTTTATAGGAAGGAGGGAGATGTTTTGAAGTGTTTCGGAAAGCCTAAAAGGTTGAAGTATCAAGAAAAAATTTCCTAAGTCAATAATTATGGACATTATGGTTTTTCTATTAATTATTCTTGTTTCCTATAATGAGTTTTCTTAGGTTGTCTTATAACTATTGATTAGTGATTGTAGGGTTGCACATCATTGGGAACGGGCGACAGACTAAAATTTATTACCTACTTACTACTGAGGATAGTGGTAAGACAGGGTCGAACCACAGGGAGGCATGTTGTTGTGTTTGGTGTTCTAAAGAAAACACACATGAAAAAAATCGAGCAAAGACAATTGGTGGTGTTGAAGTGGAGTGAATGAGACTTAGTGTGTGCAGAAGTGAGAGTGAGATAGTGAGTGCAAAGTGAGTAGACAGAGCAGCAAGAGAAACTGGGGTGCAAAAAATCAATAGACAAATAAGGGGAAATTCCACGAGCAGATTTGATGTTGCTTAGCCTTATTCATCCACTGCGATTTAGGAAAAATTGTATCTGACTAAAAGAAGCAGGCCAGATTTGACGTCTGGTCAGTTTGTGATAAAATAGCTCTTATAGTCCTTCGACTGTAAGAGTCATTCCAACCATTGGTGAAGATAAGTCAGATGTCACCAAGCTCAACATGTCAGTTGAGTTCGGTGTGTCTCTCTCATTCGAGTATAATTCACTTGTCAGTGAATTACTCAATTTGAAACAGTTTTAATTATGATACAAATAGGATCTGTTTTCAGACGATCTCGTTGTTTTGAAAATAAGCTTGCCTGTAAAAAAATGAGAGAGACGATCCAAAGCAAAAAGATGCAGCGCATGTATAAGACTAAACAACCCTAATCAACCAGCTTATTCCCCCCGAAGGAAATTATCCGGACATAGAGATTGGTTTTAATATAACAATAGGGTAATAAATAATGAAGTTCATGTTAAATTGAGTTGCAGAAAAATAGAGCACAAGACAAATAAGAATGTTCGTCTCCCTACTCGAGCTCTCGGAAACTCTACCTCCGGTTGCATGATAGTGGATGCAATTGTAACACCCCGAGATTTTATGAAAAATATTCTTTTACTTTCATTAATGTCTTGTGTTTTATGATACACCAAGATTACCTTGTGCTATATGAAACACCGTAATAGCTTGCAGTATACGCAACACTATTCTTGGATCGTGTTACACACAATTTTGATAATAGTTATTCTATACAACATTGAATATATATATATATATATATTCAATGTATAAATGAAATATGGTTGGATTATGTTATACGAAACAATGAAGGATTCTTGCACAGCATGCAACCCTGACTTGGCTTGCATTACACGCAATCACGACCTTCCTCGATAGCGTGTGTTGTACGCAATACCAGGTTTTACTAAACAACGATATATTACTATAATATTATTATGAACTAGCCATTATGAATAGTATTAACTAAATTTTTAATCTTATAAAATTATTATTCGTCTTGCAAATTTTCTAAAAGATGGTATAAGAACAAAATAAATGTTTCGGGTAAAATAAGTATTTTTCAAAAAATGCAGTTTTGCAGCCTTTTGATGGCGCACCCACTTTAAATATAGTTTTTTACATGTTTATAAGTTCAATTTGACAAAATAAAATTCTTCTTTGGAATCATGAAATAAAAATTTACTTTGGATAAATTTTCATATCATTTTGGTAACTTTCATATTTTGATGAATAGTAAAAACACGCTATATTTTAATTAAAAACAACTTTTTTCATTGAAATAATTTATATGGTTAAATTATAATATTGAATGGTTTTAAAGTATAAATAGAATATATTTTTACCATTTAATATAATGTATTTCATTATCATTGATTCTACCTTGAATTCCTAGGATAAATCAATTCAATCTTTTGCAATGTTTTAAAGAAAAACCTGTTTTCTTTCGACAATGGGATTAATTTTAATTTAATTTCTGCAACTTTTGTGTATTGAATTTGGAAAATTTGATTCTATATTTGGAATCAGTGGATCCAAATTATGTTAATAAGCTACTTTTTATTTTTGGTAATTATGAATAGTAACTACGGTAAATTGTTTTTACCATAGTTAAAGGTAAATCGGGTAATTAAGGGTAAATATAATATTATAAAATTACCCTAAAACATGTCAAAATCCTATTGTATGACTAAAGGTCGACCCATATCACTTAAGGGTCGGATTAGATTCATTTAATGGACTTTTTTCCATGAAAATAATTTAATTATTATTAAAACCAAAGAATGTGACAACATGTCACTTTATTAAATCTTATAAGTATAATAATTTTAATTTAGTGATAAACTTCATGAAACTTCGAAAATGAATAGTCTCCAGAACGATAATACAATTATCTACATCATAGAAATTTATTTATAATTTTTTGGGATTAAATAATTATCATTTATTATGACACAAAGATGATGCAGTAATTGTCTTATTAATGAAATATTGACATAACTGATGTTATAAATACCCAAATAAATGTAATTTTAGACTTTTTATGAATTAAACTAATTTTATAGGTTAATATGACATGTTAGTATTTATTTAATTTACTTTTTTAAAACTAATTATTCTGTTATGATTTTCACAAAAATCAATTACTAAATAGTGTCAAAATTGACATAAAATAGTTTTTAAAACAAATATTATATTATTAATTGTTATTTTATTCCTAAAAATCTAATGTTCGGCCAAATGACTTAGATAAGGTTATATATATAAATAATAAACAACTTGGTGTTCTTTTGGCTTCTTATAATAAGTTTATTAACCTTATAGTATAAGAACACAAGAAGACATGGTAAAAGTAAAATTATTTAACTTAATGTAAAATCTAAATGATAAGGTTAAAATAGGAACATAAACTTGTCTAAATTCTATTGGATGAGAGAATTTCGACCCATACCCACCTTATCTTCAAAAGAAATAAATTTGGAGCTATTTAAAACCGAATTTGACTTTATAATAAAATAATAGTTATAGTTATTCTAAAGGTACCCCTCTCCTCCCTTATAAAAGGGAACCTCCCCCTCCCTCTTTTCCTCACAACACTTTGAGCCTTCAATCTCGGCCATCCTCTGCCAAATTCTCTTCTCCACTTCCCTATAAACATCCTAGAGGTTCTGGTATTCCTCAAGGACCTATTTTAGTGCTCTAAGATGAGGTCTCAAAGAGGCGCTTCAAAGAAGAGGTAATTTCCGTTACCGATTCTTTCATCTTTATTTCTTCTTCCTCATCTTATTATATAGTTGTTTCATTATGAAGTAATAACATTAGTATCAATCATATACTTATATTTTATTATAAGTATGAAACAACCCTATTTCACCATCTATCCATCCTACCGAAAAAGAAATCACCGCACGTGCGTACGTACGGAATACCGTCTCCACGCCATGGTGTAATCTATTTTCCACCACCACCTTACTTGGATGGGTATAATGGTGTAAATAATGACTATATATGACTATTAAAAAGTGATATTCATTCTGAAATAGTATACATACACTCCAATACAATTCCACGATCATGGAAACGATATCATCGCTCGTGCGTACGTACGGAATACCGTCTCCATGATGTGATGTGATTCGTTCTACATGATCTTCATTGAATAATGATTATATAAATGAATTGAATGAATTAATATGATATATATTACAATAATACCATTCTGTAAATGAGGTATCTATAACCTAAGGAGAAGAATAATAATTTATTCGACAAACACGCGTAAGAACAAAAAGTAATAAACACCCGAATAACAAGTAGTAATGAAATATTACTAATAATAAGATAATAATATGACCATATATGATATCATAACAATAAGTATGATTCTGGAATATGTCAATAACATTATTTAAATAATTATACAGGAGGTTTGGACACTTATGAAGCAAATTGTACCTAAGGTAAGGGAAATATCACAATCTCATTTTTATCCGAGATTGTATATACTTTAGTATTTACTGGGGTGTATTTTATCATCCACATCCATGTTTCCTCAATATGTAATATTATTTCCATCCAACTACAATTGTTTAAATCCAATTATACCCTTCGGTGAGTTTTTAGTAAAGGATATGAAAGGAATCTTTTGTCATTTTTCGTACGAGGTACTTTTTGACTTTTCCGACAAAAGTACGAAGAATGTTTTTTTAACTTATACAACATGAATGGATTTTTTTTAAACATTATTTCCAAGAATCTTCCTTTACAAGTTTTCAAGTTTATTTTTAATCAAATTCTCTTAGTTTATAATTGTATGACATGTTAAGAATGGAAAAGTGTTTTTGAAGTAGAAAGAATATTTTCCTCAAGAATGGAGTTCAATTGTTTTATCAAAATTATTTTCCATCTAAGATAATATAGGATTCTGTTTATATCCCTATTATTACATGGATTTGATTATGTTGTGATGGAAATATTTTTATGAATTCCTTTATCTTATATGAATTGTTTTATGATGTCATGTTGTTTAAGAATCCCATTTTTACTACATGGGTTATGCAATGATGTGTGATTTATGATTTTGTGGCACACATAAGAATGGTATCATTATGAGATGGGTGGTACCTATATCTCCCTCTAATGCATTGGGTAAATATTTTATATCTCATGAGATAGAAATGGCTGGAACGGTAGGTTATACCGGTTCAGTGAAACAGGACTGAAACGAGGAGTGAACTCGGTTCAAAAAGGGACTTTGTCCACTAAGATAGCCTTGGCAATGAGTCTTGACTAATAATAAATGATTCTCTATGATTATGTGTGTATACCACAAAGTTTCATGTTTTAAGTTATGATTATTGGGATTACATTTCACTACTATGATTTATCCCATGTTATGAAATTATGATCTCTTTTGCAGGTTAAGATTTCCAAAAGATATTTTCTTATGAATATAACATGATTGATATTTCTTTTTTCTACCCTTACTGAGCATTTGAGCTCACCATTTTATGTTTTCTTTTCCCCAGGACATAAATAATGTATTTAGGTTTAAAAAAAAGATCTTTATGGGAGATGTTGAAGATCTTTCACCACAATTAGAAGTTTATATTCTTAGTTTCCAAAGACGCTAAACTATTACGGTCCTTGTGTGTGTGTTTTTGTTATGTACTAAGTATTCGCAAAAGTAATGTAATGTCTATGTACGTTAAGCTTTGGGAATCTACAGTTGGTATCAGAGGAATGGTTTAGTCAACCTTTGGAATCTAGGATGCGAAAACGTTAGGGAGATCCCTAGAGATATTTCTAAGGTATGTCTAGGGATGTCCTTAAGGATAAGTATACGTATAGGATACAATCCTAGAAATATGGTAACGATCATTGAATTTAACCTAAGATGTTAGATATTGAGGATACTCCCCCTTTATTATGTTGTTTTCCCTAGCATGATTTTTGCCTCTCATACTATTCTTTTTGGGTTTTAGACGATGTCTGGAACCCGAAGGAACCGTGTTGATCAATGTAATGGACAATGCAATGATTGTCCTCCTAAACAAACAAATGTTATGGGAGATGGAGTGAAAAATCTTATTGCTATACTTACACAAGCTATGAATCATTCTGGACTTCCAAATGAGCAGAGAAGGGAACAACATTCTATTGAGTCCTTCATGAGGCAACGTCCACCTTCTTTTAGTGGGTCTTCTGATCCACTTGTTGCTGAACAATGGATCAGTACCACTGAAAAGATATTTTCATTTCTTCAATGTTCTGAACATGATAATGTTATCTTAGCAGTGTATCGTTTGGAAGTTGTAGCTGATCAATGGTGGAATCCTATCAAGAATACGAGGCAAAGAGATGAAATTGAGTCCATGGAATGGGACGAGTTCAAGAACTTATTTTTCAATAAGTACTTCCCTCGTATTATTAGAACAATGATGGAGAAGGATTTTCTTGAACTAAAGCAAAAGTATGATGAATCTATTGGTATATACGAAGAGAATTTTACAAGGCTTGCAAGGTATGCCTCTGGATTGATCATCCAACCTGAAAGTAAAGTTGATCGATTCTTCAGTGGCTTAAAACCAAATCTTCGAAGGGCATTAGCTATAAGAGACTTCAGTAGCTACGAAGTAATTGTGCGTTGTGATATCAAGGTAGAAATGGAAGTTGGTGTTACATATCCATCTCATAGTTTTGACAAGAAACGAAAGATGGAGTTCAAGGAGAAATCTCAGAATAATGGTGAAAAGAATATGAATGTTTCCTTATGCTCAAAGTGTGGAAATAAGCATTGTGGAGATTGTCTTAAAGGGACAAGTAAATGTTCCAAATGTGGAATGGAAGGTCATCAGGCATTTGAATTCCGCAATGATGGGAAGAAGATGCCTAATGATGCAAACAAAGGAAGGGATACACAGAATGAACCTACTACACTTCAATGATTCAAGTGCAAGGAAATGGGGCATTAGGATAATAAATGCCCTAATACAACGGTTAGTGGTGATCAACATGAGCAACCACTTA
This sequence comes from Viscum album, assembly GCA_963277665.1. Classification (NCBI taxonomy): domain Eukaryota; kingdom Viridiplantae; phylum Streptophyta; class Magnoliopsida; order Santalales; family Viscaceae; genus Viscum; species Viscum album. The sequence continues at coordinate 404,204,321 of OY728167.1, forward strand.
AGGCAAATGACAATGGGAAGTCACATGCGATCACCATTGGCGATGTTGAATATGACAACGATGTGGTGGAATGATTAAGTGTTTATGTAATGGGATTCCAGAATAATGTTGTATATAGTATCGTGGAATATTGGAATATTTATGTTTTGGTATATTGTGGTTTTCAATAATTTTATGGCATTGGTAACCATGAAAAGCGATTGAAATATTTTTGGAAAGCAGATGATATGCACATAATGAAGGGATAAAGAGAATCTAATATGTTTGATAATATTCATGAGCTCATGATTGATATAAGGACAAAGTGATATCATGGTTTGAGGATATAGTATTTTGAGGATTTTGGTATGTGGAAAGTGTTAACTTTTAACTTCATTCATGTTTTCACTAAGGTTCAATGGATATTCATTCTTCAAGAGAATACATGATTAAGGTATTCACATGTTTGTAATTTGACTAACAAGATATATCTTATGATATATGGGAGATAAATGATGGCATTCATGTGATCATTTTCTTTATACTATGAGCATGGACCGAAGTATTTTAGATAAGCCTAAATATTGGAATGGATTATGTTGGACATAAGTTAGTATTATTTAAGGATAAAACTTTTTTGATATTGTTGATGGGATGTTATTGTAATATAGCTTTAGAAAATGGACAACCTTCAGGACGAGCAACAGCCCATTGCGTCGGACAAGGCTGTGGGAATCGAACCCACAACCAAAGTACGACTGGCCTTTATCGCCTACCACTGGACTACAGGAAGTCCCTATTTAGTAGAAACTAGTTTCATTAAATTAAGCAGTATGATATATGAAGTATAAGTCCATTTTAGGAACCATATATGATTAATCTCACTATAGATGGACTTATGTATTTTTTGATAACTTTTCTAACCTTTTGTTTGAGACAGATGGAATGACACATCATTCTGTCACATGATCTGCTAACACATCATGAATGACAAATTGAACTTCATTTATTTAAGAGATAAAGTGGAAATTGTCCAAAGAATGACAAATGGTGAGACTATACCAAAATCACAAAAGTATTTATTCTAATTCCAATTTCATCATCTTTAGGGAAATGATCATGAAAACCAAAAATGTTGTCCTAGTTCCCTTATATCTGATGAATCAGATGGTACCTTAGATCATCACAAATTTATGGCTTTGTGATTGCTGGATTTTCCATAGCCATGTTCTTTGCCACTCTCCATCAGAACATGATGGTTAGATTTCTCTTCCATATCCATATTTTCACCTATGTGGAAACCCAGTGATTAGTTTATTTGGGTAGCCGTTACGTTTCATACTTTTTTTTTAAAGATTGGTTTTGGTATTCCTTTTTACGATGTGGGTTTCTATTAAAGAAACTTTTGAATAGTAAACCATTTATAACCCCGATGAATTTTGAGGGAGAAATTCATTTTGAGGGGGGTATAATGTTACACCCTGAGATTTTATGAAAAACATTCTTTTAATTTCAATAATGTATTGTGTTTTATGCTACACCAAGATTACCTTGCGCTATACGCAACACCGTATTAGCTTGCAGTATACGCAACACTATTCTTGGATCGTGTTACACACAATTTTGATAATAGTTATTCTACGCAACATTGAGTATATGTATATATATATTCAATATATAAATGAAATATGGTTGGATTCTGTTATACGAAACAACGAAGGATTCTTTCAGAGCATGCAACCCTGACTTGGCTTGCATTACATGAAATCGAGACCTTCCTCGATAGCGTGTATTGTATGCAAAACTGGGTTTTACTAAATAACGATATATTATTATAATATTATTATGAACTAGCCGTTATGAATAGTATTAACTAAATTTTGAATCTTATAACATTATTATTCGTCTTTTACATTTTCTAAAACATGGTATAAGAACAAAATAAATTTTTCGGGTAAAATAAGTATTTTTTAAAAAACTGCAGTTTTCCTACCTTTTGATGGTGCACCCACTTTAAATCTAGTTTTTGACATGTTTATAAGTTCAATTTGACAAAATAAAATTATTCTTTGGAATCATTAATTAAAAACTTACTTTCGATAAATTTTCATATCATTTTGGTAACTTTCATATTTTGATGAATAGTAAAAACACGCTATAATTTAATTAAAAACAACTTTTTTCATCGCAATAATTTATATGGATAAATTATAATATTTAATGGTTTAAAAGTATAAATATAATATATTTTTACCATTTAATATAATGTATGTCATTAGCATTGATTCTACCTTGAATTCCTAGGATAAATCAATTCAATCTTTTGCAATGTTCTAAAGAAAAACCCGTTTTCTTTCGACAACGGGATTACTTTTAATTTTATTTCTGCAACTTTTGTGTATTGAATTTGGAAAAATTGATTCGATATTTGGAATCAGTGGATCCAAATTATGTTAATAAGCTAAGTTTTATTTTTGGGAATTATGAATAGTAACTACGATAAATTTTATTTACCATAGTTAAAGGTAAATCGGGTAATTAAGGGTAAATATAATATTATAAAATTACCCTAACACATGTAAAAATCATATTGGAAGACTAAAAGTCGACCCATATCACCTAAGGGTTGGATTATATACATTTAATGGACTTCTGTACATGAAAATAATTTAATTATTATTAAAACCAAAGAATGTGACAACATGTCACTTTCTTAAATCTTATAAGTATAATAATTTTAATTTAGTGATAAACTTCATGAAACTTAGAACATGAATAGTCTCCAGAAATATAATACAATTATATACATCATAGGAATTTATTTAGAATTTTTAGAGAATAAATAATTATCATTTATTATGACACAAAGATGATGCAGTAATTTTCTTATTAATGAAATATTGACATAATTGATGTTATAAATACCCAAATAAATGTAATTTCAGACATTTTATGAATTAAAATAATTTTATAGGTTAATATTACATGTTAGTATTGATTTAATGAACTTGTTTAGAACTAATCATTCTGTTATGATTTTCACAAAAATCAATTACTAAATAGTGTCAAAATTGACATTAAATAGTTTTTAAAACAAATATTATATTATTAATTGTTATTTTATTCCTAAAAATATAAGGTTCGGCCAAATGACTTAGATAAGGTTATATATCTTAATAATAAACAAAATGGTGTTCGTTTGGCTTCTTATAGTATGTTTATTAACCTTATAGTATAAGAACACAAGAAGACACGGTAAAAGTAAAATTATTTAACTTAATGATAAATCTAAATGATAAGGTTAAAATAGGATCCTAAACTTGTCTAAATTCTATTTGATGAGATAATTTCGACCCATCCCCACCTTAGATTAAAAATAAATCAATTTGGAGTTATTTAAAACAGAATTTGACTTTATAATAAAATAATAGTTATAGTTATTCCAAAGGTACCCCTCTCATCCCTTATAAAAGGGCACCTCCCCCTCCCTCTTTTCCTCACAACACTTTGAGCCTTCAATCTCAGACAACCTCGGCCAAATTCTCTTCGCCACTTCCCTATCAAAATCTTAGAGGTTCTGGACTTCCTCAAAGACCAATTTTAGTGCCCTAAGAGGAGGTCTCAAAGAGGCGCTTCAAAGAAGAGGTAATTTCTGTTACCGATTCTTTCATCTTTATTTCTTCTTCCACTTCTTCTTCATTAGTTTTTTCATTATGAAGTAATAACATCAGTATAAATAATATACTGATATGTTATTATAAGTATGAAACAACCATATTTCACCATCTATCCATCCTACGGAAAAAGAAATCACCGCGCGTGCGTACGTACGAAATACCGTCTCCACGCCGTGGTGTAATCTATTTTCCACCACCACCTTAATTTCATGGGTATAATGGGGTAAATATTGACTATATATGACTATTAAAAAGTGATATTGATTCTGCAATAGTATACATACACTCCAATAAAATTCCACGATCATGGGAACGATATCATCGCTCATGCGTACGTACGGAATACCGTCTCCACGATGTGATGCGATTCGTTCTACATGATCTTCATTGAATAATGATTATATAAATGAATTGAATTAATTAATATGATATATATTACAATAATACCATTCTGTAAATGAGGTATCTATAACCTAAAGAGAAGAATAATAATTTATTCGACAAACATGCATAAGAACAAAAAGTAATAAACACCCGAATAACAAGTAGTAATGAAATATTACTAATAATAAGCTAAGAATATGACCATATATGATATCATAACAATAAGTATGATTTTGGGATAATTCAATAACATTATTTAAATCATTATACAGGAGGTTTGGACACTTACGAAGCAAATCAGACCTAAGGTAAGGGAAATATCACAATCTCATTTTTATTTGAGATTGTTTATACTTTAGTATTTACTGGGGTGTATTTTTTCATCCTCATCCATGTTTCCTCAATATGTAATATTATTTCCATCCACCTACAATTTTTTAAATCCAATTTTACCCTTCGGTGAGTTTTTAGTAAAGGATATGAAAGGAATCTTTTGTCGTTTTTCGTACGAGGTACTTTTTTACTTTTCCGACAAAAGTACGAAGAATGTTTTTTTAACTTATACGGCATGAATGGATTTTTTTAAAACATTATTTCCAAGAAGCTTCCTTTACAAGTATTCATGTTTATTTTTAATCAACTTCTCTTAGTTTATAATTGTATGACATGTTTTGAAAAGAAAACTGTTTTTGAAGTAGAAAGGATATTTTCCTCAAGAATGGAGTTCAAGTGTTTTATCAAAATTATTTTCCATCTAAGATAATATAGGGTTCGGTTTCTATACCTATTATTACATGGATTTGATTATGTTGTGATGGAAATATTTTTATGAATTCTTTTATCTTATATGAATTTTTTTATGATGCCATGTTTTTTAAGAATCCCATTTTTACTACATGGGTTATGCAATGATGTATGATTTATGATTTTGTGGCACACATAAGAATGGTATCATTATGAGATGTGTGGGACCTATATCTCCCTCCAATGCATTGGGTAAAGATTATATATATCATTAGATAGACATGACTAGAACGGTAGGTTATACCGGTTCCATGAAACAGGACTGAAATGAGGAGTGAACTCGGTTGAGAAAGGGACTTTGTCCACTAAGATAGTGTTGGCAATGAGTCTTGACTAATAGGAAATGATTCTATATGATTATGTGTGTATGTCACCAAGTTTCATGTTTTAAGTTATGATTATTGGGATTACATTTCACCACTATGATTTATCCCATGTTATGAAATTATGATCTCTTTTGCAGGTTAAGATTTCCGAAAGATATGTTCTTATGAATATGACGTGATTGATATTTCTTTTTTTTACCCTTACTGAGCATTTTATCTCACCCTTTTATGTTTTCTTTTCCCCAGGACATAAAGAAAGGATTTAGGTTTCAAAAAAATAAGATCTTTATGGGAGATGTTGATGATCTTTCACCATGAATAGAAGTTTATATTCTGAGTTTCCAAAGACACTAAACTATTACGGTCCTTGTGTGTGTGTTTTGGTTATGTACTATGTATTCCGGAAAAGTAATGTAATGTCTATGTATGTTAAGCTTCGGGTCTCTACAGCAATGATTGAACTCACTCGATGTCCCGACCTGGGAATCGAGGTCTGAAAATGCACTGGTCTCTCAGTACTCAAATCGCTCCAAGGGAGATGGTGTACGTTTTTTCCTACTCCGCTCCCCCAGTCTGGATCAAAGTCCTGCTTCTTGTCTCTCCCGATGGATGTCCCCTACTCCCCCTCTTTTTCCTCCTGCTTACCTCGATTCCTCTATGCCTCTCCCACCTCTCATGCATTCATCACCCAACTGAAGCCTCTGGAATCTCCCCCAAGGAGTTCCCTGGCCTCCACGTGGTGCTTTCACTGTGCTGCTCCTCCCACACTGTCACCAGAGCAGTTGCTCCTAACTGAATGAAAATGATATGCCCACGGTGAGCTAACTTTTTACCTCTACAAATCAGAAAATCCACGTGGCGTGCTTTTATGTGCATGTCACCCACTTTTAAGTGAGCTCTTAGTGAGTGCATCTCCTCCCTACAATGAAACAACAAACGCACGTGAGTTAACTAAAATAAAAATAAAACTATTATATAATATATGTTAATATTATTAGTTAAATAAAAATACTTATATATATATAATACTTAAAATTAACACTAAAATATAAACACATAATAATAATAATTATTATGATATACTAATATTATATATAAGCTTATATAATATTATTAATATTCCTAAAATTATTATAGTATAGTAATTGATATATATATAAAATATATAATGTTTATATTATATTCTATTCTATTTATATTATATATATGAGAATATATTAAGTATATATTATATGAATATTATTATATAATATAATATATAAACTAAAGAAAACACAAATAAAAGGGCGGGAAGGTTTTGTTCGGCGCGGGGAGAATGAGAGGGGGTAGAGGGTTTCGGTGAGCGGCGTGAGGGGGTAGCATGACTGAGCAGGTTATGTGCGGTTGGTAAAGGGAGAAGTGGGTCAACGGCGCTATGAGGCTCTAGTGTCGTGGATGTTCCAGCAGGGGGAGATGGCGGTTCGATTGGGGTGTGTGGCGGCTCCGAGTGATGTCGGCTCAGTAGGGAGATTCGATCGTGGCTAGAGGCGAGGTCCGAGCAGCATCACAGGCATGCGAGATGGCGTGTTCTGAGCAGCAGGGGGAAGTAGCATAGAGGGGTTTGGTTCAAGATGGCACAAGGAGAGCCGAGGAGAGGTCAACGGATTAGATGTTCGGGTTATGGAGGAATTGAGGAGCATAAGTGTGGTTTGCGGTCCGTGGCGGCTAAGGGATGTCATGCCACGACAAGTGGGGGCGTGTGACTCGGATTAAGTTGGCAGAGAGGATATGTGGCTATTCAAGGTCGACCGAGTAGGGGGGGATCGTGCGACAGTGCTCAGAACGTGATTTTTAGTTTGAATTTGTATTTGCGTATGTGTTATCTTTTGGATCTGATTTGGTTTGATTTGTGAACATGAACATAGTGTATCAATTTGAGTGTTGTAATGCGTTGGTTAATTTGTTGATGCTGTTGTTGTGAGAATGCGGTTGATGGCATGGGAGATTTTTAGCTGGGACACTGTGAACAAAACGGTGAGTCCGTGAATGGGAAGAGGTGGAACAGTGAGTGCTGAAACGGTGAGACAGTGAAGAGTGGGTACTGTGGCACCATGAGTGGGGTGGGGATTGAGGCACCGTGAGTGTGACAGTGAGAGATAATGGAGAATACAAATTGACACTGTGAGTGTTTCTCACGGTCTCACACCGTGTGTTATGGGAAACGGTGACACTGTGATGTGTGTTCATGGTGGGTAGAAAGCGGTAGAAACTGTGTGACGTGCCACCTTGAATACCTGCAAAATAAAAAGAACAGAATAAATAAATTAAATATTTAAATAAACCTACCATTATATTAATCAATTAATTAATTAAAATAAAAATAATGAAATTGAAAAATAAATAAATAAAACTGTGTTAAATAATAAAATTAATAATACTTTATTTAAAAGAATGAATTTATTTGGGTTAAAAATTATAAACAAATTAATTGAAGAACCACTTAAAATATTTACAGTAACGTGCTTAAATTATTTATCCAAATAATTAACTAAATAATTAAGTAAATAAATAATTAAAGAATAGAGATGTTAATTGAATAAAAATGGTAAGTTGCAATTAGTTAAGTTATTAAAAGAATTATGAACAAGCTTGTGTTATTTATTTACAATTTAAATAATAAAGAATGAATTAATTAAATTAATTAATTTATAACCTAACTAGAATAAAAATAAATAAATAAAAATATAATTCTCAAGAGTAAATTAATTTAATAATTATTTAATAATGACACTAATGCACATTAAAACGCATGTTTTAAGCTAACAACTGATTATTTAACGCGACAGATTCAAAAACACCACACTTATCTAATATTTACTAAACAAAATCATTTTGGTATAAAAAACTCCATAAAAATACAAAAAGGTTGTGTCTAGAAGTGTGAAATAACTACCACATCAATGATCCAGATATAGAGGTTACAAAGTCAACTTATTTATAAACCTCCATTGACAATTAAATCCAAAATGGGAGACAGTTTGGAGCAAGTTTGATAGAAGTTGTTTTCGATTTCTGAATAATTGTGTATTGATTTTTTTTTATTTTTTGTAATTAAAAAAAATCACATTGTAATTATGGATGATCATAAAAAAGAGGTACATGCCTCAGAAGATCAGACACATTCTTAATATGAAATTCCATCAGTTTCAGGTTTATATTCTGAAGATGTTTTTTTGGGTGAAGTGGTTTTCAGAATCAAATTTTGTTCGGAATTAAGTTTCTAATCTGAGTGTGAAGAAGTATTAGATTATGAATTTATTTAATGATATTCTCATCTAAATAGGACTATTCTTTCCTATTTTTTAACTTTCAAATATAATTTTTTTTCTGGATGTCTTGTTATCCAAGCTTTATGAAAGAAAGGGTTAGAAGATGTTCTTTAAGTCAGATGATGCTCTGACTATCCTAAGGTCCTTAACATCAGGAGGAAATAAAGATACAATTAGGAGTTTTTTGAAGAATAAGTGTTATGAGGTCAAGTCTTCAAGTCGAAGTTCATCAGTGTGAGAATCATCTGACAAAATTTCTATCTAAAGACTGGGAAGTTTTATGTTGCTGAAGTGCTTATCCATGATCCACCAGAATAGCCAATTAATTGGACCGTCTAATTCACCGAACAAATAAATCAATAGGATCAGTCATTTATTTTAGAATGTTTGGAATAAGGGATTCGCTACTGAATTCGGTACACTAGACATGGAGTGTCACCAATCCATTAGATAAGTTCAAAAATCGATCCATCAGACACAATGTTGATATTACAGTTTTTTAGAGGAATATCATAGTTGTTGTTGACACAAATAAGTAAAGTGCATTTGCTAGTTCTAATTAATGAGATTAACTTAATAGACTCATCTATCTAATGGGATTAGAAACCAATTAATAAATTATATCATGAAAATTTAGTCAACCATTTTTAATGATCTTTGAATGGTTTCAATTGGGTGAAGATTCATTTGACAATATGTAAAAATGATACATAAAAATAGAGCATAGATCAACCCATAATATTAATGATTACACCAATAATTCATCAGATTCTGGACATCAATAGATAAAGGATCATCAGTCTGAGAAATTTCATGAAAATGGATTGAAAAGGTGAAAGTTTTTTATGCTATTGAAGTTTTTTTAAGGGTTTTAAAATATTTAAAATTTGAAAAAATGTTTTGAAAATATCAATATAACAACTTGATCGGCCTGAGGGGAGGTATATAAAGAAACTGATGTCTAGCAATGTTGAAATAACGGTTAAGGTACAATACTTTCCTATATTTAAACTGGTATGCCACATCAAATTTAGAAGTCATTAGTCTTTCATGTGATTCATAATAATTAAGAACAATATTAGAACAAAAAAATATTGGAACAAAGAAATATTTGATGAACTCTAATGTTGTGAGAAGATTTGAGAAGTTTTGTAAATAATCTAGATGATTTAAGAAGTGTTGATGGGGTCAAAGATGAAGTCTAAATGAAAAATAATTTCAGGTTTTTGGAAATTTGTTTGAGCAGGAAAATAAAATTGGATTCGTTCCCATTCCATTTCTTTCACACCTATAAATAGATGTTGAAGTATGATATAATTTCTGATAATAATAGTTTTCAAGTTATGAGTGAGGGAGATCACTGAATGTTTTGAGTTGGAATAATTTTTTCACTATATATTTTTCTTGAGGATGTTTTCCAGAAAGATGTTGTTTAAGGAAGAGGTTATCAGATTGGACTGATCCATCGAATTGACATTTGTAGTGAAAGATAGATGTGGTTTAAAATTATTTCCAGAGTATGTTTTATTATCTACTTTTCAGACTGATTTATGGGATAGAGGAATTATAATAAACCATAGATCTGAGTTTTTATACAAATTATTGAAAGGTTGTTTCTACCTACTATAGGGTACGAAAGAGAATAATTGTGTTTTTAATATTTAAATAGATTATGTTTCTAAATCATCAATGTAACATGTTTTGAATGAACAAGTGAAGGTTTCATAAATTTTAACAAAATATTGCTTAAATATTTTTTTCTAGAAGAATCATATGCACTATGTATTGACTTTAGTGCTACACAAGTGTAATGGAATTTTCTAATTATCATGTTCACACAAAAGAATTGTTTTCTTGTTTATTTTGTGGTATTAGATTATTTACAAACCATGCCAAGGACTAGGTACTCATATTGATTAGAGAACTTTGTAAATACTTGTGTTCCCATGGATGTGTGATTGTTTGGATTCCAAAAATGATCATTATTTAATAGGAGGTAAATGTTTTTATCCAATAAAGATAACAAAAAAATAAAATGATTTTTCTTATTCACCCCCTCCCCCTATCAGTGATACATTGATCTTGGGTGGGACTTTACAAAGCCTAGACTGAGATATATTAGGTATGAGTAGAGAAATACCAATTACATATTCCAAGAGAAACTTCACCCTAATCATAGGTTTTAAATAATGAAACCATTTAATTATAGAAAGTAATAAAATAGTTAAAACTAAAAATTTTAGACCGAATCATATATAATCATATATTGTTTCCAAAATAATTTTACAATATTTATTTTTAATTTTCATTAAATGAAAAAAATAAATTTAAAATAAGTTATATGGCCAAAGACAACATTAAAAAACACCCACTTAAAAACTATTCTTAAGTAACTTTTAAAACGTGTTTTCTAATGAACGTTAGAATACAATTTTTCTAGTGAGACCTAATGCTCAAGAAGAAATATATTATAAGGGGATGATAGTACTAAGGATTAAAATCCATATAAATATTAAATTAAAATGGGAAAAATTAGTGAAACACTATAAGCTCACTAGGGATAATGGCACCTAAAAATATGTCAATAACTAGGGACATTCCCTCATTTAATATAAATAGTTAAACATCATTGTGTAGTGGAGATATCTCATTTACTTCACTACTACAACTAGTGGAAATGGATTTTTTCCCATCTAAGAAATCCTAACCAAGTACATGGGCATCCATTGTGGTTTGAATAATATCAAAAATCATAAATAGTTCACTTACAATATTTCTAAGAGATTACAAAAACACAATGAACATTGTTCATGCCAAAATACTCTTGTCATGAGAATGGTTGAGGAATTCATGGTCGACTCGGAGTGAATCTGAGCCAAACCTCCCCAACATCCATCTTAAGGGTTTTATTTGTTAGTACCTTCTCCTTAATGAATATCCAATAATCATAAAGATACCTAGATGAGAATATTCCTTTGGGCAAGCACGAAGGATTGATGTTTAATATCGGTACATCAACTATCATAGTCACAGAGTGCTTCATGAGTTTGAAAATGGTTGATGGTGTATCCAAGAGTTCGAAAGAGTCTCTCCCATTCTCTATCCCAAATAATGTTTGAAAAAACGTCCAATAATTTCAAAACCCCTTTTCTACAAATACCCTATTCAGTTCTCTATTTTAGGGGTGGTGAGATAACCTTTCGGCTTCCAAATTCTCCCATTTTGCGATCCTCCTGAGCTCCATCAATAAAAACCAAAATTGATCATAAATGACATCCAAGAATCATGAAAATCCTCAACATTTGTTCTTAAATGCCTCAAAATATGATGGGGATTACTTTCATGAAGTATTATTCCCTTCACGAAGGAAGAAGGCCCTCTGGGGCCCTTGAGTCTTCGTGAAGCAGTCATCCTTCGCAAAGAAATATCTTAATGAACCATCACATCCCTATAAGGAAGGGTCATCCTATTTATTAAAGACTACTCCTCAAGAATCCCCTGGCCTCCATGAGGACCCCAAGACTTCCAGGACCCACCTTCTAGAACCTCCAATATTTATGAAGCACCAATATTAGGCCTATCCATTGTGCCCCCTATCTGCTGATCCTACTTTTCAAAGGTTGAATTTCTAGGGACCACTCACCAATCATGTAATAGTTCATTTACACCTAAAGTCCCCATGTAACCAGGGCCACCTACAATTGTGTATTCCCACTCCACTCTATGTGTGGATCGATCCTCTCACATACCATTTTCTTCTGAACATCGGTACTCTAACCACTATTTCTTCTGATAACAGGGAGTATAACATGAACCTCATGATTGACCAATCCTCCCCATCCTTGTACCCAATAGGTGACAATTCCATTCTCCTTACAAAGGGGTATGAGCGGTGGTTACATATTACCAATGGGTAGGGAGTGAGTCCACCCATGTTTGAGATTTCTAAATTAAAACTAAATAGCTCCACCTTATAGTCACATGATGTTAAACTTCATGAAAACATCCTCAACACATGACATAAAACTATACTCTTACCCTATTCAATAATCATAGGATTATCCATGTATGAGTGGAAGAGGACAAGCCGCACACGTCTACCACTCACATGGAATGAGATCCTCCTGGGAAGCTCAATGTGTAATCCCCACACCAATCCAAAAAATAAAAATCCTCTATTGAAGAGAAGATTCAATGTATAACCCCCACACCATCCCTCATTGACGCTCCTTTCATGAAATGAGCATCATTGCTGTAAGAAATTAAACTAAATGGATCATTCTTTTCACATGACCATAAAATTTGGCATCAAACTATGTGGGTTTTGATCCATGTATTCTAAAAAAAGTACATAGGAAGCCTCCCTGAGGTTCAATTTCTAGTAATGGTAAACATAGGTGCTCCCTCTAAGGGATGTATCTCACTAGTCCACTTCAAGGGACATTCAGATCAATATCATGTGTCCACCTCAAGGGGATCCCCGACCAATACTTAAGTGCTCTATTATAGGTAAATACCTCCTTGATCTTCCTCACGGGTCATTCTGATCAACATCCCAGCTCCACCTCAAGGGAAGTCCCAACCATTGGTAAACTGATGTGCTCCCTCCTAGGGATGTACCTACCCAATCCACCTTAAATGGAATTATGATCAGAATTTCGAGTACACCTCAAGGTGTATCCTGAATAATGTTTAATATAGGTGCTCCCTCCAAGTGATGTACCTCCCTAATCCACATCAAGGGTAATTCTGATCAACATCAAGGGTCTACCACAAGGGGCTCCCCAACCAATAGTATACATATGTGCTCCATCCTAGTGAATTACCTCCCTCATACTCATCAAGGGACCTTCGGATCAACATCCTAGATATTCCTCAAGGGGTGTCCCAACCAATGGTCATCTTACGTTCTCCCTCCTATGGAAATACCTCCCTGCTCCGCATCAAGGGGAATTCTGATCAACGGTCCAATTTCTTATCTAGTGGTGTTCTGAACCATCCATCACAGATCAATCTCAAGGGGAATTCTCAACCAAAAAAGGTATGAAATTTACCTCCTATAGACACTCTCCCAGAACCTCCTTAAGGGGTTTTATGATAAACCTTCCAGATTCATCTTAAGGGGTGTTCTGACCCATCCATCCCATATATGTCTTATGTGGAGTTCTGGTTCATCATCCCAGATGTGACATCTTCCCTCCTAGGGACACACCTTTTTAATCCACCTTAAATAGCATTCTAATACACCATATGGATTAATCTCAATGGTAATTCCTACCCATCCATCCCAAATTAATCACAAGGGGTGTTCGGGGTCATCATCCCTGGTGTGACATCTTCCCTCTTAGGGGCGTACCTCCTTAATCCACCTCAAGGGGCATTCTTAACAAACGTCTAGATTCATCTCATGGGGTGTTCTGACCTATCCATCCCATATCCATTTCAATGGGCATTCTGATTTATCAAACCTGGTGTTACATCTTCCCTCCTAGAGACACACCTCTCGGTTCCACCTCAAGGGGTTTTATATTCAACTGGATAGATTCGTCTCAATTGTAATTCTAACCCATCCATCCTAGATCTATCTCAAGCGGAGTTATATTTCATCAACCTAGGTGTGACATATTCCATCATTGGGAAACACCTTCCTAATCTGATTCATGGGGCATTCTGATCAGCTTTCTAGATTCATCTCAAGCGGTGTTCCAGCCAATCCATCCTAGATCCATATCCAGGGGAATTATGGTTCATCAACCCAGGTGTGACATCTTTTATCTTAGTGATAGAACTTCTGGATCCATATCAAGGTGCGTTCTGATACATCCATCGAAAGTTCACCTCAAGGGATGTTCTCACCCAACCATCTAGGTGAAATTACTTCCCTCGAAAGGAAACACCTCTCAGATCCATCTGAGGGGCGTTCTGATCAATCTGTCTAGTGTTCATCTCAAGGGGCGTTCTCACCCACCCATCCATGTGTAAAATATTCCCTCTAAGGGATTCACCATCCAGATCCATATCATGGGATATTTTGATACATCCATCTAGAGTTTTTATCAAGGGGGATTCTCACCCATGCATCTAGGTTTAACATCTTTCCTCCCAGGGACACAACTCTAAGATCTTTCTCAAGGGGTGTTCTGATTCATCCATCCAGAGTTCCTCTCAAGGGGAATTCTCACACAGTCATCTAGATGTAACATATTCTCTCTTAGGGATACACCTATTAGATCCAAATACATAGGGAGTTTTGATCTATCCATTATATTCCTAAAGGACACTAACCTTGTGACCCTCTCCACAGGATGTAGAACATGTTCCCCAACCCATAATACATACCTCAAGCATAACTGTGGGATGCCTGAGGTAAAAACCCATGGAAGAAATATTCCTCATGCATCATAACCACATGATAGACATGGGATTCATTGGGTTTCACTCTACAATATTCCTCATATGAGTTCCCTCCTATGAGGAAGAATACAGGTGAACAATGCTCCTAGCTTCCAAACATTCCCAATGATGCCCAACATAACAACTCCCCTAATTGAAGGTTGATTCCTTGTCAAGAAAAAAATCAAAATATCCAAAAAAAACCATTGTAATTAATAGTTATCCTCAAATAGATGACATCGGGAATGACATTCCTGAAAAAAGACACAAATCTATGAGGGAGACCTAAACTAGGTGGAAATTTCCAAGGACGAATCTATGGTAGCTGAAAATAACATCCCATCATCCCATTTTGATCATGGAGTAGACAAGGAAATTTATAGTGATGAAATATTCCCCCATTTGGAAAGAAGGAAAGTGGTGAAATAGTATCTAGGGTGCACATGTGTCATGTTGACACACAGGAAAGCCCCGATGAAAGCATCAAAAATAGAAATGGTAAACCCAATATGAAAATCTTCTCCTCAACATGGGGACTATTAGCTTTGATACAACAGTTGATTAGCATTTCACCAGATCCAGATATCCAGTGTAACATCAAACCAACAAAATAGGGGGCCTTACATGGTACACAACAGAGATTGTGGAATTTATTAATTTAGAATCCTTATTCTATGATATTGTCAACATGGATCTCTATACGTCTTCATATGATTTTATAGAGGTGGATATTTGATAATTTATTTCCTTATACCTATAATGACAGCTAAATCCACTTGAATTATTGTATTCACATAGTAGTAATATAAAAACCCAGTGACCGTAGGCACTGATGTAGGAGAAATATAGATGTTTCAACCCCGCATAACTCCAACCCTACCACAACATCTATTGTGACTTTGGATACTAAGCACTCATGCCTCGTCTCACCATCAAAGATCATCCAATAAAGGTTGATCAACACCCTCATACACTAATACGAGTAGGAGGGGATCATTACCACAATTGAAATGTCCAACAAGGAATTATAGGTTCCAGTGCCTCACCAACACTTCCACCCTAAAGGGCCACCTATGGAGCAATCACACTCTATTCCAATGGAAAATCACTTCGAGAGACTCTCCCGGGAGCGATCCTTTCATTGATTCCCCTACACCAAGGTTTTAGGGAGGCCTGAATGACCATGACCATGGTGAATACATGTGATACAATAAATATGGCTGCTAATAGGCCCCATCAGCACCAATAATGACCAATCTCTTAGGACAAAGATAGGTATATTATACCATTGATCTATCATCCTTGGTCATAACTACCTAACACCAATGACGAGGGAAGTATTAGGAGAATGTCCGATAAGGGGAGCCAACTTCCATAGCTCTAGTGGCCCCTAACACTACCAAATCCCTATAATAAGAGAACATGGATATTTGTTCACCTGATTGAGATCAAGAACCTAGATTCCTTATAGGTAGTCCAGATTTACTATTTTAGTTTATCTCACCACCAGCATCCATTACAATCCAACCAGTAATGAAAAGATGCAGTGCAAAGGTCTATCTCACTATCTTACCAAACATCACATGCGCCATCCCAATTACTTTCCCAAATCTAGAGGTAGTCCTCTCTACTTCATCGATAATAATAGTGGAGTCCATCCCCACACTTTCATCATCTAATACTAAATTCCTCTATACACCCCCACTTTTCATTATAGAGGTCCTCCCCTGATCCATTTCAATAAGCATGATGGTCTTATTCATTCTCCAACCAACTATTGAAGTAGTCCTTACTATGTTGATGAAGTACCCTTCCATGGAGAACTGTCCTGAGGCAGAAGGGTGAACACTTTCTAATGATGGAGAAACCCAAGGAAATGAAATGTTGTCATTGAACTCATTGATCCATCTGATTATGAGGACACAGAACACTCAGTGATGGTATTCCCAACCCAACATCTAGAGTCTAGGGCAAGAGCATGACATGTGAGAATCACCATCCCAAAAGGTTAAATCCATAGGATCCCAGAGCCCTACAATTGTATATACAGGTGGAATAATATTTGGGCCCCTTTTATAGGCTCACCATATATCCTTCTTCATCACTTGAAATCTCTCTCCACCTCTACCAAATATAATGGAGATTTATTCTAGTTTGGGTTGACTTCTTCATATGGGGAGCA
This sequence comes from Viscum album, assembly GCA_963277665.1. Lineage (NCBI taxonomy): Eukaryota > Viridiplantae > Streptophyta > Magnoliopsida > Santalales > Viscaceae > Viscum > Viscum album. The sequence goes on from OY728167.1 coordinate 404,221,374, forward strand.
CCTTGCTTAGACACACATGTCTAATCCATAGATGAGCACCACTACCCTTGAACATGCGGAAGTTGTGAATACTCCATCCTATAGGGATGTGGTGATCCTATTAGATCAACCCATGAGGGGCTTTATAGTGTGTAATGAACCTATGCCTCATTCAATGTCTCCTCTACCATCCAACCAACTATTGAACTGAACCACATTGGTTACACCACCCATCATCTGACCAATGCCTATCAGAGATTCGGCCAACCAAGAATAGGGATATGAACAAGTTGGAATGTGGGAGGTTCTAGCTGCTGATGAGTTTCCTATGGTATTCTGGTCATTTTCAACTCCCAACTTCGACATCATAAAGTACCTCAATGAGGTCGAGGCTATGTGTTTCCTCAAAACAATCTAGGTGACACATCACCACCTCCGTGATCATCAGTTGACCTATACACGATTCTAGGGGAACCTTAAGGATATCATTCAGTAGTTCCAAATGGATGATTTGGCAGAACATCCATTGGATCAGTGATTTGAGTTTCCTAGTTATAATTAGACCCTTCAAAAACATTTCATCAAGATACACATAGTTTTCTACTGAATTATAGAGGAGTAATATCCACATGTATAGATCATGTCTCAGAGTGAGTATGTTTCTCTCCATTTTATCCATATCATATGACAACCGGAAATACCTACTTATGACGATGGTTCTACTTCAGGTATAGTTACTATAAAAAAGTTTGTCCCTACGTTACCCAATAGTATGGGAACTGACACAAAGTTTGATATGGGATATTTTACTTATGGGGAATCATAGTACCAGATGGACCCCCATACATTGTTCCTCACCCACCAACAAAGGCAGGTGCTCATCCTTAGTTATCCCATTAATGAAGCAAACTTTCCTACCCATGGGATTATAGACAAGGGTAAAACACATTTTCGGACCTCTGACCCATCTGATATTGCACCAAAAATTGAGACAACCCCCATTATATCATTCTTGAATCAGAAAATTGATGAGAAGAAAAGGCTCATCACCGAGCTCATGGTTGATCAGAATCTAGATTACGACACTTTCCAATGAGATCCCATTTTCCCTCCAAATGGGCAGAATATCCTCCTTATCCTATTTCTACCAGTTGAGTTCAGAAATACTTCACATCCAGATTGATGGACTACTAGAAATTCTCCATATCCCCATAGTTTCAAGGAATCATGGGAAATTGAGGCATTGGTATAACCTTGAGCTATACCCACATTTTGATACACCTATACCCATGGTTTGTAAACTATGGGTATAGGTGTATTCCATAATTTTATTAAACCTATACCCACAATTTTAAAATCATTGGTATAACATTTAAAAAATAATTGGTCGCAATATTTGATCCATGGACTGCCTGTTTATGGTTCTAACACCTAAACACTATCCCACTATCTCTTATTGGTATATAAATATATATTTTCTCACATAGATTTATCTTAACCATGGATATATGTGGAAAACTCTGGGTATAGGTATTCCCTACATATATTTTTTTGTCCCATGGAATTTTTTCCCTCCATAACATGGGAAATATTTACCCACGGTTTTGGAAAACAATGGGTATAGGTCTTAAAAAAAACCCTATCCCCATTTTTTTTTGTAAAACTGTTGGTATAGGCCTCTAAAAAATTGCTATACCCATGGTTTTGGGAAAACCCATGGGTATAGGTTCCCATAATATCCCTATACCCAGAGTTATCCAAAATCGTTGGTATAGGGTTTCCCTATACACAATATTTTTCCCAAAATCATTAGAATATGTCCATTTTCTAGTAGTGAGAAGAGGTCATGTTTTATGGTAAGTGATAGAGTTATGAGACACTAAACCCTCTCAAGTATCATGATTACCCTCATCGGGACATAGTTCATGCCACTCCATGATCCCCTGATCCTATTTACCAAGTTAACATGCCTTACAATGCATAGATGTTCAAGGATACCCATCAATACATAGATCCCAACCAAGATTCTTTAATAGCTTCGATAGCTTATCCCACCACTCGCCTCGAGGCCCTGTATATGGGTCATGTGGCAAAACCACTTGACGTAAAGTCATACCCTGCATGGGTGGACAACATGTGAGCATGCCTGGAATTTGGGAACCCTAGATTCACTCCATTCAACAGAATGGGTGACCCATTGTAGCATTTTTTTCCACTTAATATCAATGTACGAACCTGTGTTTGGAACCCTAGAATAGAAGGAGGCCTCCAGGAATCATTGTTTTTTTAGACATTAGATGAACCTAAAATCTTCTGGTATAGAAAGCAACCCATATGGTCTATCACTATTTGGGAAGACCTTCGTAGATAGTTCAACTACTTGTTTTTCTCCACCATGAGAAAGAAAATAATTTCTGACCTCTTGAAGTGAAATAAAAATCATGATGAGTGTGTCAATGATTTTGATGCCAGGTGGATATGCCTCACATATTCAATCGACATGATGCTGACTCAAGAGAAGATGCTAATGATTTTAATGGGGAATTTAATGTCTGAGCTGGTCCCTACCCACATCACCACAAATTCTCCAAGTGGGATCTAAGATTTTTATAAAAGGACCAACATCTGGAGAAATCCTTATAGTGGATAACAAATCATTCCTACTGCCTCTTCAAATTTCTAGGAAAAGAGATTCAAAAGTAGATAATGACAATGTGGTACAGGTAGAGGTTCCAAATCTATTTGATTTTTTGGACCATTTTCCAGAGGAACCTCACTGAGTTTAGTGGCCTTACCAAGATCATCCATGACCAGTGAAGAACCAGCATGAATTGCCTTTCTTGGAATAGTTGACTTGGAAAGAGAATTTGGATCCAGCCCCTCTTCAAGATATATAACCTTGTTAGGGATAGGTTCCCAGAGTTCCGAACCTAGATAGAGGGAATTTGAATTAATCTTTCATGGATACACATGTTTGAGGCTATTTCCTTTGTGACCTATATAATGAAATTATTAAGCATCCAGAGAGTAAAAGGCACTAAGAATCTAGATTTATTGATTCCTATAACCATTTCCCTAACCATAGGATCATTGTACATACCATTAAATAATGATATGTGTTCAATTATTGGATCCAAGACCATGTGGATAATTATTTGGCCACGTCTAGAGATGTACCTTCATAGGTAACACACATCTTCATCGAGCCTTACAGTGATAGAGGTATCTGGTGATTGGAAGATAGCTTCTAGTCATGGAGCAGAGGAGTATAACCACTAGTGGGCCTATAGTTCATTCGATTTATCCCATTGCATCATCTGTGGCCATTTAGTAATGAAATAACCTTGTGCAATTGCTTCACCTTATTCAGATATTATTGATTCATCCATATAATAGGCTTCCAATTATTAGAATATAAGGTACCAACGATGCAAAGGAAATCAGATTCCCACACGAAAATCAAATCCATCCTACACGCTTAGTGACTTCAGGCCTATGGAGTTAGGAATCACACCGATGGTATGACAAGTAATGGAATACCCCTCGGATAATGAGAAGGAGTAAGCCGTGGTTAATTCCATCGATTTGGTTGAACACTTCACACTCCCCAATTATGAGTAATACATGGAAACCCCCAGGTTCCTCTGGTTGACTCCATTGAATTATATTCTGAGGGAATGAAAATATACATTACCCTCAGGATGTGCATGTTTCTGATACAAATTAGTACGTGTTGCACAAAACTCATCTAGAACAACCCTCTCAGCCCACTCTATTTGACACGGCTATATCCAAAAATTTTGTTTTACCAAGAATATCCTCCAAATATTTACCATGATTGTCTATATCTAATCATATCCAAGTCTCATCTAATTGATATTCATCTGATACTGGTTCAAGAGACTCATCTAGAAAATAGTGATATATTTCCATTACCATCTATAACTCAGCATTACATCCAATAGAATTCATTGTACCTCCACTTAGTAATGTCCCCCTATGGGGATAAATGTGTGTTTACCATGGAAGTACGGCATGATAAAGCGTCTGACAATCTTTCATGGAAGGATCTGAATCCTTGATGCCCTAATCATGTTAAAATAAATGTGTGAGGATCTTTTAGAATCCTCTAAAATCCCCCTCTAGTTTTAATTAGAGGTAGATTCCATAGAGGCCTACTCTACAAATGTGGTCGAGTGAGAAGAATTCCTAGTCTTCATCTTATTCTCTGAAGAGGATGAAGGCACCCTCATTCAGGGGAACATACGCCCACTATACATCTTAGTTCATTTAAATGGCATGGAGGTATACCGCTGCCCAGTGGAAATGTGTTCTAGAATTAATTTCATCCTAAACCAGTTGATACATAAGTTAGGGATACCTAAAAATAATATACCTCTCTCTGAACTGAAGATCTGGTGTTATGAAAAAACTGAGTAGAAACTTTGTGGTCGTGTTTGCTTTAATACCTAGTTTGGAAGCTTATTTTCAAGTGTTGAATTCATGTTATTCTCATGATATAAATCCTACAACACATTTCATGGTAGGCCTTGGATTTATTTTCATGTGGAAATAACATCCTCATATCACCAATGCCTCATGTACTCTGTCAATAGTCGAGTAGGTGTACTACAAGGTTAAGTGTTTCCCTTTGACTCCAGTGAAGACCGCTATCTGGACACTGAATTTTAAAAGTGGTAGGGGAGAAAAGTTCATACCAAATTGTTTATGTGGGGAACCATCATGTTCAGTCCATGGGAGGACTCGGTTGATGCTTTCATACTATAGATTCATATGTTAGAACCCACAACACTAGATCTTGGAGGTTGTTTTTTTATCTATGATATTAAAGATCACATCATTTATAAGTGGAAGTAACGTCAAAAAATTACCTTGTAATCTTACAATGGAAAGTCCTGATTAGTACTATATTCCCATACACATGTGAAGTAAAAAGACATTTTCCCTAAGGCCACAATTTCAGGACAATACCATATGTTTGGAAGAGAATGGTTGAATCACCAGAAGCCAAACCACCACCATTGCTTTGCTATCAAGCATATACCCCATGGACAGAGACCTAATTGAATTGGTTTTATAACCTTTATCTCCATGGTTTCAGTAGAGCATAAAACCCTTTATGATGGTTTTGTATCCATTCAATTAGGAATCAGTGCCCCTGATCCCGTTAGACTGCATGAGCCTCCACCTTCTAAATCTCCTACCTCATACGATGAAGAGGATTTTGAATATACTCTTCCTGAATTTTACAAGGGTGTCTCCTCCACTTTTTATGAGTAGATTTTAGGGAAATTTAAAACTCAGGAATATTCATGAACAATGTTGATTAGTGTATCTATTCCCCCAAAAGATAAATAGTAGTATGCAAATTTCTAGAAGAAAAATCCTGATTTATTTTCCTAGAGCTATGATGAGATTCTAGTACTATACCCTCAGGTCACATTTCACCATCTTATTCTCTTAGGGAGTCATATTGGATTTAACAAGCCTCCCAAAAAAATAAACCCCCTTCATGGTTTCATGGTTGAGGCCAATTTTGATAAGTTTATCGAAGGAAAATTTATCAGGGAAGTCCAGTACCCCATGTGTCTAGCCATAATCATTTCAGTCTGGAAAAAGAATTGTCAGATCATAGTCTATATCGACTACCAAGATCTCGACTTCTATTGCATGAATGAAAATTTTCACCTTCTGATGATAGTGTTGTTGATCGATGCTACAACCAGGTTCTATGCTCTCTCATTTATGCATAGATACTTTGGAAAAAATTAGATCTTTATGGACCCAAAGGATGAGGATTGTACTACCTTCAGGACACCAAAATGGAACTTTTTCTACCATGTGATTCTCTTCGACCTAAATAATGAAGGAGGTACCTATCTACAGGCCATGCAACACATCTTAAAACCAATTCCTGATAGGTTGGTGGAATTCTATGTGGATGAATTGGTGGTCAAATCCTGCTATCATCAGGATTGTATCAGAGACCTTGAGAAATTTTATAGCTTCCATATCTCTCAGAATTTGAAGATAAATCCCTTGAAGTGTGCATTAGAGGTTACCTCTTAGAAGTTTCTCATTTTCACCTTAAGTTATAGAGGAATTGAGATCAACCTATGTAGGATCAAGGAAATTATCCAAATGCCTCCCCTGAGAAACCAATGGGATCTCTGAGGCCTCTAAGGGAACATAGCCTTAGTATAAAGATTCATCATCAATGTGGCTGGAAATTGTAAGTCTTTTTTGAGGCTCATGAAGAAAGTCACTTACGACTAGTGGGATGAGGAATTCTTATCCACCTTTGAGGATATCAATAAGTATCTTCTACAGACTCTAGTTATGATGACGCCCATCATGGATAATCCTTTGTTCATCTAGGTGACTGACATAGAATGGTCCCTTAGTGCCCTTATCATCCATAAGAACAATTAAAGAAAAGTGAATAGTCACATGATCCTCAACAAGGAGACGAGATACTCCCCTATCGAGAAGAGCTGCCTCAATATGGTTTTTTTTAGTGTAGATGTTTTTTAATTTTCTACAACATCATGAGATATATTTGATGTCCCATGTGTACCCATTAATTTATGTCCTCAATTACCCCATACTGATGGGATGAATGGAATAATGTAAAGTCATCCTTTAGATGTTCGACATTGAGTTCATTCCATAGAAGGTTTTCAAGAGTCAGGCATTGGAAAACATCCTGGATACTCATATATCCCCAGAATAGCTTCCCCTCGATGTCGATTTTCAAGATGATTCCTTACTCTTAGAGGAAAGGACAATGAACGGTTTGAATATTCACTGCAATGGTGTTTCCCATAGACCAACCGATAGAATGATAAAATATTCCAAGCTCAAATAGAGTGGACATGGGGATCATCTTAGTCACCCCTACACAGGATATCCTTCTATATTCATTCCTTTTTTCATACGGATGAACCAAAAACGAGGAAGAGTGTTAGGATCTCATCACTAGTCTCAAGTATCCCTTAAAGATTAATGTTCCCCGCTTACATATGAAGGGAGACTCTAAGTTTATCATCAAATAGATTAATCTTGATTATATCAATAGAAATCCAGATCTCATGCCTCTACTGGAGTGTATCACTAGTTAATGGCCCAGTTCCATTCTGAACCGGAAGTGAACCATATCCCATCGTCAAATAATGGTCGACCTGGCACCCTAGTTAGTCTAGCTACTTCTCTTGTAGATCTGGATTTGGATAACCAGTTCATTCAATTGGCACATCAAATGGTCATTTCTCCCATCATTCAAGATGAAGATGACATCTAGTAAGTAATCTAGTTGGCTACTAGGGATTCCACACCAGTACCTCTGGGTGCACCCACAAAAGAGGAAACCACTGATTGGATAACTCCTTTCATTTAGTATCTTTTGAATGTTATTATACCACCAGATCAAGATGATCATGAGAGAATCCACCAGCGTGCAATGAGATTTACCTTCCAGAGTAGACCAAAGATTGATAAAACCCTCTGTATGAATGGTTTTGATGGAATTATCCACCATTTCGTTCATGGATATGAGATTCCCCTGGTTATTCATGAAGGTCATGGTGGGTCATATGATGCCATAAAGTGAGATTTAAGCTCTCCCACCATTTTTTAGATTGGGTTACTTCTAACCCACCATGGTATGTGACTATATTGTGTATTCCAAGAGGTTTCATGCATTTCAGATCAATGAAAACATTGTGCATTGACCATAAAATCTCCCCCACACCATCATGTATTCTTGTCCCTTGTAGTATGGGGACTCAATTTTTCATTCCCACATCTTCCCACAACAACTCACCATTGTAGGTTCATTGTAACCCTGAAATATTTCTTATCTATGTGGGAAGAAGTGATTCCTATAAAGGAATTAAATTTCTGATCCATGATCAAATTTTTGTTCTCCTATATCATCCATCAATTCATATTCCCTCACACTATTCTCAAAGAAAATGAAACCAAACTCTGAGCTCTTGAACTGAAGTGATTGTACGCCATGTACAATATCTAATCAAACCATACATCCCACTGTAATTCATAAGTTAATTGATAGATCAGGGAATTCAATAAGACCCTCATTATAATTTTACAGAAGACGGTGGTCTAGAATAAAAAGAGTTTTTCATACATTCTCCAAAACACCCATTGGGACTATCAGATGACGACATGAATTTCCACACAGGTGACTATATCCTCTTTAGTGTATAGAACAGAGGCATTCCTACCTATTTATACTCATTTTCCATTACATAGAGTAGCTATATATAACTCTCAGGCACCAGAAAAAATTGAAGAACTCTATCTATTTGGGTTGGAATCCCTCGAAGAGAACAAGCTCCATGCCTTTCACAATCTTGAGAGGCACCAGAATATGATAACAAGAGCATTAAACAAGAAAATTTTCCTCCTATTTATCCGCTAAGTTGACATGGTACTGCCTATCCGAATACCAATGATACATGGAATAAATCAACAAAAGTTGGATCCCTGTTGGGATGTACCATACATTATTTAAAAGGTCTATTCCAATGGTTCATAGTCTATGATCACCATTGAAAGATATCTTATTACACCTTTAAAAAAATCCATGTTTCTCAAGCAGTACTTCTCATGAAGAGTTGGGGGTGTCATAGTTTCAAGATTTTAAACTGCACAAAAACTATCATCATGGTCACATGACATTGAAATGTGTGGTACACCTCGATCATATGACGTTAAACTATTTGATAGGTCCAAACTCTATAATCTTAAACAATGATTACAAGATCCATCATTTATGACCTTAAAATAGAAAAGCCATGTCCAAGCATCACAACTATAAACTATATGCAAGTCCCATTAGGAATTTGTTAATGTGGTGTATTGGCCTCCTATTCGCTTATTCACATTGGGTATGTTACTCTATCACACCACACATATCCACTCAGGATATTCAATGTCCTTGGAACACAACGTTGAACTATAATCATACCCTACATAAAACAAGGATTCCTCTTAATGATTGTTTATTTTAACTCAAATCAAATTGGGATACCTCATGTAATAAAAATGGGATTATAGAAATTCAATATCCTCAGCGCATGATAGTAAAATGTAGTCTTACCCCAGACAAGTTTAGGATGCACCTTATGATAAATACATGATAAAAAATAGTCATCAATGAAAAAATTTAAAATGTGATCTTACCCCATCAAAAATCGGGATGAATCTAAATAAGATATAGTCCTTAACTCTTTTCAAATCAAGATGCCTTGTTCAATTAGAATGGGATGGGAAAAAAATTATCACATTCCCCAATCATGGGATTCCCCATGATAACCATGGGATGCCCCATGATAACCATGGGATGCCCCATGATAACCATGGGATGCATCAAATTACCTTGCTAGAGAGGATCACCCCAAATGGAATTATCTTTTTACCATGCCATGTTTCCAAAACAATGTGTGGCTTGATTCCCATCATTATAGGATACTTAGAGACACATAGAATTCTAATATCTAGGTCTAAATGCAAATTTATTAACCCTTTGGACACTTGGCCTTAGTTACGATCCAAGTATTATGAACTTAAACTACGTTTCGTCCACTTCTTGGTTATTTTGTTGTATATGAGCCTCCTCTGGCCTCATTCACATCAAGTTTTACCTCTTTATGTTCCATACATATACCCATGGAGAAAACATCCCCCTATAGTCCAAGAAAGATGACATTAAACTATTTTCCATGTTCTGGACTCTATGATCATAAACTATGTGTTCCATATTCCAGAACTATGTTTGGATTGATTTTCATACTTATAGGATATGTAGTGATTTCTGAACTCCTCATATTCAATAACACCCAAAAATTCATCAATTCTCATGGCCCCATGGCACTCTCATGGTATGATCTTCACAAACATAAAATAATATCCACCTTACGGTCTATGAAAAATGACCTTAAACTATTTGAAACACTGTAATGACCTGATATTTTGAATAAATCTTGTTTCCTAATTTAGTGTGTTATTTTAGTTTTGATACTCAACAAAACTGTTTTATTTGATAACATGAGTATAATTAAAATGATACCTTTGGGTTTTGACTGTTATATGACCATTGGTCAATATGACCACTAGGAACTAATCGTTTTGATTGTTGTCTCTAAATACAACTAATCTTGGTTAATTAATATAGAAAAAAGACTAGATGTCCTCACCCAGTAGTCTTGGATCGATCGAAGCCCATATAACAGAACTTGGGAAGGGAATAGCACCATTGGGGTTTGATCTAGACCAAACCCAAGACGAACTTCATCATGTGAAGCTATAATGGAATCGCCTTTGCGATAAGTTCAAATTGATAGAAATTACTACTTGTGTGATGTTGGCCGAGCCTCCCTCAGATTCTCTCACCTTAGCACACCATACACTTAGGCCCTATGCTGGTGTGATAAGGGGATATGTAAGGAGACCGTAACTACCTTGTGTAACCCTTTGTTTTAAATAAAAATTTTGATTTCTTCTTATGATGAAGTTTATGAATTTTCAAATCTCAGGATAAATATAGTATGCATATTTTTGATGAATTTTAGAGAAATGGTATTTTAAAAATGTTTATGTAAACCTTAAATAAATAAAAATTTGTAATGATTATCAAAAAAATGGTCTTCTACAATTATGTTCAGTACGAAATTTAGAGTCTAATAAGATCAACATAATTTTTTATGAATAGTGATTTTATGATTAGGATTAGTAATGTGTAAAAATGGATTAGTAATCTCACTTAAAAAAAGTTTTAATATAATTTAGACACCTTGATTAAGTAATGAGATTCAATAAAATGGGTAAATAACGGTTTCATAAATTACTAGTCAAGTATTAGTTTTTTCTGGTGAATAGTGTTTTTTAATTAGAAATTTAATTAAACATAATTATAAAATTATTTTTATAAAATGGACATTCTTTTTGAACTCAGAGCATCGATATTATTTTATGGTAATTTTTGGGGATTTTTTTGAAAAAAATTTATTTCTCGTTGAATAGTGTTTTTATTTAAAAATTAAATTAAACATATTTAGAATTTTTTTTATAAAATGGAGTTCATAAATGTAATTAGAGCATCGATATTTGGTTAAGGTGAAATTTTGGGATTTTTCTGAGAAAGATGAATTTTTTAGTGAATAGTAAAAATGCAGTTTTAGGGTTTCGGTATGTTTAATGACATCATAACTGTGTCATGATGATGTCATGAGATATTTTAAGGTTTGGACGGCCAAAGGTGATTAATTATTGTATTGGGGGCCCCATTTGGCCTAACTCCATGGTAAATTCCATGGGAGAAAACATGGTTTTGAGAAAAGCACTTGTGAGATGTCCCTTGGCCATTAATTCCTTGCCCCCTCACATTCCCTATAAATACCCACGATTTCCTCCTTTATTTTTCACTCCCAACTCTCCCCCAACGATTTTCGGGTCTCCTTACCTCCAAAGGAGTCTTCCCAAGGTGCCCCCATGCCCTCAAGGTCCAAACCTTTGAGTTTTAAGAGTTACGTTTTATGGTAAGGGATCTGACCTCTCTCTTTCTATACAAGAAATCTCTTTTATGTAATTTCTTTTATGCTCCATGTTATTATGTTAAAGGATGTTCTTTTATACTTATATTACTTCCCTTTTCATGGTCATATATTGAGATATCCCCTATTACTCTCATCATTTCGTTTTATGATGTTTTAAGTGGCGCCGTTAGGCTGCTGAAATTTTTGTAACAGATTCTTTCTCCCTTCTCATTTTTCAAGATCTATTTTCATGTAAAGTATTTCAAGTTCCTTTTTATTATGTTGGGATATGATATCTAAATTTATCATACTGATATTTTATGTTCATATGATGAGAGACCCCATTTTATCTCTTCAATTCAATATTTTGAAGTTTTAAGTGGCGCCGTTAGGCTGCCGAATTTTTAAGTGGTTCTTTCACCTTTCTTTTTTTTTCAAAGATCTAATTCCATGTCAAGTCTTGCATGTTCATTTTTATTATGTTGGGGTATGATCTATAAATCTATCATACTGATATTTTATGTTCATATTATGATATACCCTATTTAATCTAATTAATTCATTTTTGTTGAAGTTTAATTGGTGTCGTTAGGCCGCCGAATTTCTAAGGGGTTCTTTCACCCTTCTCGTTTTCAGGATCTACTTTCATGTCAAGTCTTTAAAGTTCCTTTTTATTATGTTGGGGTATGATCTCTATATCTATAATATTGACAATTTATGTTCATATGATGAGAGACCCTATTTGATCTCGTCAATCCATTTTTGGACGTTTTAAGTGACGTCATTAGGCTACTGAATTCTCATAAGAGAAATCTTATTTTTGTCTTCCTTTCATGTTCTTCATTTCATATGGTACATATTTCAAATTTCATTACCATGTTCATATATCCTTCATATTCTATCCCTATACTGTTTTATGGATCATTTATGAGTGGGTGACCCATGTCCCCTCTCTTTTCAATGTTCTCTAAAACCCTGAAACATAGGTGTTATGCTGGAGAATTTTCGTCTCAAAATGCCTCTCTCTTTTCTCAAAATTATTGTATGTTATAAATTGAATACTCAAATCTCTTATTTCTATAAGGGTATTCACATATATATCAAAATTTACTATTTTAAATTCTGGGATTTACATACATGAAACCGGCTGTCCCTTTTCTGTGGGGTTAAAGTGATATAAAGATCATGTCTGTAAAGCAGTTTTTAAAACGTTATGATTATGAAATGAAACCCATTTATTTTATGCTATATGGGTTGTTTATGAAATTATTTATGATGATATATGTGGCTCACATGATAATAAATACATGTCAAGGGTGTGCCCAGATAGCCCTCCAATGCATTGGGTAAAGACTTAATCTCTAGAGATGACCTTTTAGACTGATACCTTGGTGAATAACCTTGGTAATTTTTAGTGACACCTTGGGGATGGACCTTGGTGAAACGAAATGATTGTCAATATTAGATGTTGTTGCCACATCTTCAAGTTATGAAAAATGTTATTTTAATTATGATATATTTCATGATTTCATTCTCATGCCTTAAAGTTCTTTTCATGACCTTATTGAAGTATCTCAAGTTCACATGTAAAATGTTTCTCTTGTTTCTCTTACTAGGCCTTCTTCTCACCCTTTCTTTTGATGTATTTCCCCAGGTTATGAGATGCAGTAATGAACCTTGGATGAACATGAGGAGAAGCCTTTCAAGTGTTTAAGAAAAATGTTTTATGTTTTCATGTTTTAAGTTCCTGGTTTGCAAGACAATAAACCTTAAAGATCCTCGGTTTTGTAAAATGTAATGAAAGTTTATGTGATAAAAAGGTGAGATGCTATATTTGGTATCAAAGGATGGTTTAGTTATTTGTGGAAATTAGGATATGAAATCTTTAGGAAGAATCCTATAGAAAAGTTTATATATAGGGAATCTTCCTGGTATTTTGGTGAGTATTGAGTAATGGGTTTACAAACAAATACATCCTTGTCTGGATACAAGCTGGTAGAGGTGGCTCTAGAATAGATGTACATAGGGGTAAAACCCAAAAACACCGCTTTGATCTAGACTCAAACGGGAATGGGTACTCGACAACGGGCCTTGCTGCACTCTTGGTTACGACACTCCCGGGGGATATGCTTTGGTAAATTCATAAGCTTAGTATAAACCATTGTTAAAGGAACAAGGATAAAATAAAATAAATATTAACATAAGAATATATGATCATTGATAACCTAGATGGGGACCTAGGGGGTAAAAAGTTAGGGTATAATTTTCTTCTACAAGTTATCCTTATATTCTTTAAGTTTCTTTTCATGATTATTGGCTAAGTATTTAAGCCCCTAATTATACTTTCTATTCTTAGTTAATGGTGAGAAATGGAAGAACATGTCCCAACAACCAATGTGATAGGAAATGCGATGATTGTCATATTAATATGACAGAGCTGATTAGGGTATTAAAAGATGATTGTTATTTTGGAAGACATTCACTATTTTGGGGACCCTATATGATCGATGTAAATAGATTACTATTGTATTTTCATTGAGGAGTAAGGTTGACTTATATTTTGAAGAATCTATGAATTTAAGGTGGACTTATAGTAATTTAGGTTACTTATGGGAATGATTAACCTATCTTGGGTAAAATATGTTTAGGTTAGCTACTTTTGTTATAAGATGTTAGGAGTGGTTGATGTTGTTTGGAGATGAACAATGAAGTTTATTTTGGAAGACTATGTTATCAAGTCCTTCTTTTATTTGTGTTTCAATCTTAGTTTGGTTTATTTTGAGGAATTTTAAGGACCGTTATTTATGGAATGGTCTATGATGAGCTTTGGGTAGTACCATGGAACATTGAAGATTTAAAATTAGTTTCCATTACTATGGGATTATTTCTTTTTGAAGAGTTTTTTTGTCATACCCTTTCTGTTTTTGGGAGTAATGTTTAAAGGTATATAGTTTTTCTTTTGTGAAATGCGTGATTCTCTAGAAGATTATTCTTGTGTTTTGATGAGACCAAGTGTTTTTTAATTCTCATCATTTGGAGAAAAGATTAGTTTTGGTAGAGAATTATTAAAGGATGAAACTCTACTTGAATGTAGGTATATTTTCTTATGTTTTTGTTCTATGTAGTAAATGAATTCCTCAAAATTATGAAAAGGAACGTAAAACAAAAACGTTGTTGGTTTAAGTTTCATACTAGGTAATAAAACACCGTTTACACACATCATAAGTTAGGGATTTTCTTATGGTTTACTTTATCCTAATCATGTTTTCTATCACTCTCCCCCAGAACTTGACCCTTTGTTTTTTCTTCCATATCCATGTTTTCCTCTATGGTATCCTAGTATGGGTTAACTCGGGTGACCTTTGTACGTCCCTTTCTTTCTTTTAAAATAATAGTTTTTCTGACTCCATTTCTAATATGGGACTTTCAATGAAATTTCAAAACCCAATTTTAAAAAAAATTACGAGAACGCAATTTCTTAAGGGGGGGAAGATTGTAACGACCCGAAATTTTGAATAAATATTGTTTCCTAATTTTTTGTGTTATTTTATTTTTGATACTCAACAAAACTGTTTCATTTGATAACATGAGTATAATTAAAATGAGACCGTTGGGTTTTGACTGTTATATGGCCATTGGTTAATATGACCCCTGGGAACTAAACATTTTGATTATTGTCTCTAAATAAAAGTAATCATGGTTAATTAATATAGAAAGAAAATTTGATGGCCTCACCCAGTAGTCTTGGACCGATCGAAGCCCATCTAACAGAACTTGGGAAGGAGGTTGCACCATTGGCCTTTGCTCTGGACCATACCCAAGCCGAACTTCATCGTGTGATGCTAGAACGGAATCGCCTTTTTGAGAAGTTCAAAACTGATAGAAATTATTACTCGTGCGATGTTGGCCAAGCCTCCCTCAGATTCTCTCACCTTAGCACACCTTACACATAGGTCCTATGCTGGTGTGATAAGGGGCTATGTAAGGAGACCGTAACTGCCTTGTGTAACCCTTTGTTTTAAATAAAAATTTTGATTTCTTCTTATGATGAAGTTTATGAATTTTTAAATGTCCGGATAAATATTGTATGCATATTTTTGATGAATTTTAGAGAAATGATATTTTAAAAATGTTTATTTAAACCTTAAATAAATAAAAATGTGTAATGATTTTCAAAAAATGGTCCTCAACAATTATGTTCAGTACGAAATTTAGAGTCTAATAAGATCAAATTAATTTTTGATGAATAGTAAATTATGAATAGTGATTTTATGATTAGGAGTAGTAATGTGTTGAAATGGATTAGAAATCTCACTTAAAGAAAGTTTTAATATAATTTAGACACCTTGATTATGTATTGAGATTCAATAAAATGGGTAAATAACAGTTTCATAAATTATTAGTCAAGTATTAGTTTTTTCGGGTGAATAGAGTTTTTTTAATTAAAAATTTAATTAAAAATAAATAGAAAATCATTTTTATAAAATGGACTTTATTTTTGAACTCAGAGCATTGATATTATGTTATGGTAATTTTTGGGGATTTTTCTGAAAAAAAATGAATTCTCGATAAATAGTGTTTTTATTTAAAAATTAAAATAAAAATATTTAGAAAATTATTTTTATAAAATGGAGTTCATAAATGTAATTAGAGCATCGATATTTGGTTAAGGTGAAATTTTGGGATTTTTCTGAAAAAGATGAATTTTTCAGTGAATAGTAAAAATGTAGTTTTAGGGTTTTGGTATGTTTAATGACAACATAATTGTGTCATGATGATGTCATGAAATATTTTAAGGGTTGGCAGGCCAAAGGTGATGAATTATTGTATTGGGGGCCCCAAGTGGCCTAACTCCATGGTAAATTCCATTGGAGAGCACATGGTTTTTAGAAAAGCACTTGTGAGGTGTCCCATGGCCATTAATGCCTTGTCCCCTCACTTTCCCTATAAATACCCACCCTTTACTCTTTTAGTTTTCACTCCCACTCTCCCCAATGACGTTATGGTCTCCTTACCTCCCATGGAGTCCTCCCAAGGTTCCCCCAAGCCCTCAAGGTCAAAACCATTTAGTTTTATGAGTTACGTTTTAAGGTAAGGGATCTGACCTCTCTCTTTCTATTCAAGAAATCTCTTTTATGTAATTTCTTTTATGCTCCATGTTCTTATGTTAAAGGATGTTCTTTTATACTTATATTACTTTCCTTTTCATGTTCATATAATGATATATCCACTCTTACTCTCATTATTTCGTTTTATGAAGTTTTAAGTGGTGCCGTTAGGCTGCCGAAATTTTTGTAACGGATTCTTTCTCCCTTCTCATTTTTCATGATCTATTTTCATGTAAAGTATTTCAAATTACTTTTTTTATTTTGGGGTATGATCTATAAATTTTTCATACTGATATTTTATGTTTATATGATGAAATACCCCATTTGATCTCTTCAATTCAGTATTTTGATGTTTTAAGTGGTGTCGTTAGGCTGCCGAATTTTTAAGTGGTTCTTTCACCTTTCTCCTTTTTTCAAAGTTCTAATTCCATGTCAAGTATTGAAAGTTCATTTTTATTATGTTGGGGTATTATATCTAAATCTATCATACTGATATTTTATCTTCATATGATGAGAGACCCTATTTTATCTCATTAATTCATTTTTATTGAAGTTTAAGTGGCGTCGTTAGGCTGCCGAATTTCTAAGGGGTTCTTTCACCCTTCTCGTTTTCAAGATCTACTTTCATGTCAAGTATTTAAAGTTACTTTTTATTATTTTGGGGTATGATATATATATCTATCATACTGACCATTTATGTTCATATGATAATAGACCCTATTTGATCTCGTCAATCCATTTTTGGATGTTTTAAGTGACGCCGTTAGGCTGTCGAATTCTCATAAGAGAAATCTTATTTTTGTCTTCCTTTCATGTTCTTCATTTCATATGGTACATATTTCAAATTTCATTACCATTTTAATATATCCTTCATATTATGTACCTCTACTGTTTTATGGATCATTTATGAGTGGGTGAACCATGTCCCCTCTCTTTTCAATGTTCTCTAAAACCCTGAAACATAGCTGTCATGCTGCAGAATTTTCGTCTCAAAATGCCTCTCTCTTTTCTCAAAATTATTTTATGTTATAAAGTGAATACTCAAATCTCTTATTTCTACAGGGTTATTCACATATATATCAAAATGTTCTATTTTAAATTCTAGGATTTACATACATGAAACCTACTTTCCCTTTTCCGTGGGTTTAAAGTGACATAAAGATCATGTCTTTAAAGCAGTTTTTAAAACATTATGATTATGAAATGAAACCCATTTATTTTATGATATATGGGTTGTTTATGAAATGATTGATGATGATATATGTGGCTCACATGATAATAAAGACATGTCAAGGGTGCGCCCAGATAGCGCTCCAATGCATTGGGTAAAGACTTAATTTCTAGAGATGACCTTTTAGACTGATACCTTGGTGAATAACCTTGGTAATTTTTAATGACACCTTGTGGATAGAACTTGGTGAAACGAAATGATCGTAAATATTAGATGTTGTAGCCACATATTCAAGTTATGAAAAATATTATTTTTATTATGATATATTTCATGATTTCTTTCTCTTGCCTTAAAGTTCTTTTCATGACCTTATTGAAGTATCTCAAGTTCTCATGTAAAATGTTTCTCTTGTTTCCCTTACTAGGCCTTCTGCTCACCCTTTCTTTTGATGTATGTCCCCAAGTTATAAGATGCAGTAATGAACCTAGGATGATCATGAGGAGAATCCTTTCAATTGTTTAAGAAGAATGTTTTATGTTTTCATGTTTTAAGTTCCTGGTTTCCAAGACACTAAACCTTAAAGATCCTCGGTTTTGTAAAATGTAATAAAAGTTTATGTGATAAAAATGCGGGATGCTATAAACACCATGGTCTTCTTCCCTAGGACTTGACAGATCCTTATTCCACCTCAGAAACCCCATTCTTGTGAACCGATTTGAATCCCACTTTCTAATATGCCTCATTGTCTTGCTCGAATATGAAATTGAATAGATCCAAGAGTGTTGAATACCAAATGGTTACTTCCTAAATCTATATCCACATAACAAGTCTTTCTCGGTTTGTATTTCCATC
Source organism: Viscum album (assembly GCA_963277665.1). Classification (NCBI taxonomy): domain Eukaryota; kingdom Viridiplantae; phylum Streptophyta; class Magnoliopsida; order Santalales; family Viscaceae; genus Viscum; species Viscum album. Next base: position 404,240,063 of record OY728167.1, read on the forward strand.
ATCCTTAAAATTGAAACAAACCCCTAATAACGAAGGTGTCTGTCCAAAATGGATCACCACCCATCTTGGGCCAATGCCTTGATGGATCCCTTCAAACAAATAGTGAATAAATTGTATGTAACTTGATTAATAGTCAATCATGCATTTTCTCACCCCATTCTTGACTAGTTTGGTTGTGGTCCCTGGGTTTCAAAGATGGTCAATAGTCGATCCCTACCAATCGGTAACCCCGTATCTAGATCTATTAAGTCTAGATTTACCTCCATTCAATCTCCCTACATCTTGGTGTAATTTCAACACCCTTGGTGCTTCCCTTCCACGCATCTAAACAAGTCGAGTAGGATGTCTGGTTTTATAAGAAAATTCTAAACCCATTATATCAACTCCCAAACTATGTGCTTCCATGTGTTATGGAAATCCCCCACCACTCCTTGACTCCAACACCGAGCATGAATCATGAGAGATTAAGAGTTTTTGTTAGGTGCATAGTGACATGGTCGAGCTGCAAAAAAGATTTAGGATCAAAGATCCCAAATATTAAAGTATGAGGTTATGTAACACCCCAAGCTTCCATGGTACGTTTCACTTTGAATAATACAATAGCTCTCATTGTACACAACTTTGAGATTCTAACACAACGCGACCAATCAAAATAGCCATTATGAACAGTAATGCCCATTTTTTGAAATTTTATAAATTTTATCTTTCAAAATGAACTTCATTTTTGAATTTGTAATATCGAAATTATCTTAGGCTGAATTTTTGGTATTTTTCTGAAAACTTTCAATTTTTGATGAATAGTGAATAACACAATGTTATTGTTTAAAACAGACATTTTATTTAAAAAATTATTTATTTTATTTTAATTAATTTTAGGATAAAATAAGCACCTAATACCTATATAAGTTCAATGTAATTAATTTGAGTCATTTTATATTAAATTTATATATATAAAAATTTTATTGAACTTTTTACCACCTTTTACCCACTTCCTATGAGCATTTGCAAATTTGAATAAAACATAATTTACCACTTTTGTGAGTTGAATTTCAAAACTCCGAGAGACACGGTTGATATCAGTATGTAAAATGTTGTTCAATAAGATGGAAATAATTTTTTGTTAATAGTAACTTTTGAATTTTATTTACCACGATTAAAAGGAAATAAGGTAATTAAAGGTAAAAATGATATTATTATTACCCTAACACGTGTCCTAATTCTATTTGATAAGTATAATTCGACCAAAAACAAACTTAGGAATAAAATAAGATCCTTTAGGTCCACTTTGATTAGATTAGGACATTTATTATTATTTTATTTAAAGAATAGTTAAAAGTATTAAATACAAAGTTTAATAACTAAACTATTTTTAATATAGGTTTATACATAAGATAAATTCGACTATAAATATTCATTATAAATATAAAACTATTTCCTACATAATGGTATTTTATTTATAATTTTTAGACATTGAATAATTAAATTTATTTATGACACAATGATGATGCAGTAATTACTTTAAAAATAAAATATTAAAATAATTGATATTATAAATATCCAAATAAATATAATTTTAGAATTTTTATGAATTAAACTAATTTTATAGGTTAATATGACATTTTATTAATGAATATATTAATTTAGTTCTAAGTAAAAAAAATTAGGACTTTAACAAAAATCAAATATTAAATAATGTCAAAATTGACATAATAGAGTTTTTAAAACAAATACTATATTATTGGTTGATATAATATTCCTAAAAATCAATAGTTCTACTAAAGGGCATAAATAATATCATATATGTCATTAATTAACCTATTGGGGTTCTCTTGGCAGTTTATAGTAAGTTTATTAACCATATAATATAAAAATACAAAGAGACATGGTAAATGTCAAACTATTTAACTAAGAGTTAAATCTAAAAGATAATGTTAATATGGTGACCCAAAATAGTATAAAACTTATTGGTTGAGTTTTTTACGACCTATCCCTACCTTATACTTGAAATATATCATTTTTGAGCCATTATAAATAGAAAATGATTTTATTATAAAATAATATTTCAATCTTTTCCTAAGGTGCCCCTCACCCCTCTTATAAAAGGGAACTTCCCCATCTCTAAATTCCACACCTTCAAATCCATTTTTCTAGGCCATCCCCTACCCAAATATCCAATAAAATATCCTCCATTGATCCTAGAGGAATTACATTGATCTTAATGCCATCCTAATGAGCCCTTTTGATCAAATCAAAAGGAAAAACCTAAAGAAGAGGTAAATATTCCTTCACCTCTTTCAAGTTATTTTTTTCTTCCACTTCCTCTTGCTTTGTTTTTTACATTATAAAATAATAAATCCAGTATATTATATATACTGTGAAGTTATTATAAAAATGGTATAACTATATTCAATATTCTATCCATCCTATATATGAAAAAGTCACCATACGTGCGAACGTACGGCTTACCATATCTATGTCGTGGTGAAGTTTGTTATTCAGACACTTCCTTATTTGGATGGGTATAATAATGATTATAACTGATGTAAATAATAAATATAACATGATAATGATTATTTATATATGATATATCATCCAATTTTATATGATTTTAATATAAAATAAATGATATTGTCGCTCCTACGTACGTACGGATTACCGTCTCCATGAACGCGATGATATTCATTTCCCCATCATAACCATTAAAGAATAATTTTCACTTGATCCTTAAAAATAATTATTAATAACTTAAAATCATTCTGTATATGAATCAAATACATCCTATCCATAAAAACACGGCTTATGTAACAAAACATATAAAGGAAAAAGAATCAGTTAACACCCGAAACGACGATAATACTAAAATATTATTAACAAAGAAATATAAAAAGATCATATATGATATAATATTTATGTATATGGTTCTTGTATAATTTAATAACAATGATTGAACTATTATACAGGATTTTAACGTACCCTCGATCAAGGAAAAGTACAAGGTAGGGGTTATTTACTCAATCTCATTATTATCCGAGATTGTTCATGTGTAAGTATTTTCTGGGACATACTTATCATCGATACCCATATTAAATAAAAATGTTTACAAAAGGAATATTTTATGGTTTTATGGGAGGGTCTATTTTACTATATCATCATTTTAAATTTTTTAAAGATTTATCTTTCTAAACCCATTTAATTAATGTCCATGTTTTCAAAATGATTTTAAGGATTTATTTATATGGACATGAATGTTTTGAAATGATAATTCTTTTCAAAAGTTTCAAAGGGATATGGGAAAATTTGATTAAAAAATCTATTTTAAATGGATTACTTTATAAATTTTGATACTTTTAAACAATTCCATGAAAAAGGGGTATTTCTCTCAAAGCATTTTACTGCTCATTTTCATCCATGTCAACATCCTTTGATGGATTTTAAACTTGTTTGAAGTTGATTTGTTATAGATAAAATCTTCCATATTGTATTGAAGGTTTTGTGATATTTTGACTATGGATGTGCTATTTTTATACCATTCATGATTTATAGATAAATTATTGACATTTTGTTTCCAAGTTTTAATACTAATGTTTATGATATGTTTAAACCTTATCATATGAGGAATGCATTGGAATTAGTAAGTGACTGGTGGAGCCCGCTATAGCTCCTCGATGCATCGGTAGGTCTCATGAGACAAAATAGTGTCTTGGCTTAAGGCCTTGACAAAATCTTATTTGTAGTCTTGTCACAAGGCCTTTACTATGTGGCTATAAAGTCTGGTATTATGCATTCTATCATTATGAAAGTGGCTATTGATATTGCATGTGATTATTCGACTAGTAGAATATCCATGTGAATAAGTAAATGGAATTATTTGATCTATCATGCCATATAATGCTGAATTTTATGTTTAAAATTCTTATTTTATAGTCTTATACATTGCATTAAAATGTTTAAGCTTATATATGAAAGTTTCTGCTATATTATTATCCTTACTGAGCATCTGAGCCCACCCCTTTCTATGTTTTATTTTTCCCAAGATGCGAAGAAGTATATTATGACTGAACTACAGGGATAGTCTAAGGAATATGAGTGAGTAATATGGGGACAATGTTTTTGAAGTTTTCCATTTTATAATGTAATGTAAAACTTAAGTATGTGTCTTGTGCTTCAAAGGCTACTAAACTGATCGGTCTTTCAGGACATGATTCCCTGTATCATGCCAATGTTATATAATTATGCACCAACCCTGGGTAACTGGGGTCAGGGAGTTACAAGCCATGTCCAAGCATTATGACTTCAAATCGTATGAATGTATCTATAGGAATATGTGGTGTGGCACTGGGCCTCCATGGCCCTCCTTCACATTAGGTTTTTCATTTCTTCATGCTACATATATCTATTTGGTAAGCACTCCATGGTAAAAAATCTATGATCTCAAACTAGGAGACCAATTCGAAGAATCATAACTTTAAAATCTATGTAGGTCTCTTTAAAAACATATGGTGTGGTGTTGGGCCTCCCTGGCCCTCATTCAGGTTGAGTTTGTCATGCCACCACACTAGAAATATCAATTTGAGATTCCCCACTTATGCTACAAACTATATGACATTAAAGTAATAGCCCTTCATGGTCATAAAATTTGACCTTAAAAATATGTTGTTTTTCACTTGATACTTGTGTGGTACATGAGCCTCCCATCCCTCATTCATCTCAGATCATACCACTTTTGTGCCTCTCAAGTACCATTTAGATAAAAACTTTTATAGTCCATATACCATGACTTTAATCTAATTACCAGTAGTCCAAGAAACTTTAGGTTAAATTATTTTCTATGGTACATATCATATAACCATAAACTGAGTGAAATAGACTTCATTATTTCTTCACGCTGGATCATTCACATCTATTACTAACTATTGTGTCATTCAACCATCCTCGACCCCCCCATCATCCCATGGTCTAGACTGTGTTTCCTCAAATTATGCACATCCACATCAGAACTATGTGCAGCTTGATTCCCATCCTCATGGGATATATAGTGATTCCTAAACTTTCTGTCACCATGCCCAGTTATAGATTCACCTCATAACTATTCATTACTTGCATTGCAATCACCCCAAAACACCCTATAGAACTTCTTCGAGGTATATTCCACATTTGGTAACCTCAACCCATCAACGAGATGAGATTCCCTCATATCCTGATCGGAAGAAGGAACATCCTCAATGCATGATGTTAAACTATAGTCTTACCCCCGAACAAGTACAATATGATTCTAAATAAGTGATGATCATACCCTGTTTCAAACCGGTATGCCTCGTATAATAAATACAGGTTGAATAAATAGTAATGCCCTTATCATAGTATGTTAAACGATATAATTACCCAATTTAAACTTGGGATGTCTCATATCCATATATGATAAGATTTATTACTCTAGTATGAGAGGGTATCCCTTTATTGGCATCAGTCTTATACCGCACTGTGTTCCAAGTCTACACATCATGAGATTAAACTATGTGTGAATCCTCTCAGGGATATGTGGTGTGGTGCTAGGTCTCCATGGTCTACATTCACATCAATTTTTTTTTGTTCTCAATACCAAACATATCTACTGCCAATCATTTTTTTCCATTTTCTAAAATCCGGTTTAAGGGTTTCTAGTAACCATTACAGAAATTCACAATATCTCGTCACATCATCCAAACAAATTCAAATTTCAATTTCAAAATAGCCATCCAGAAGACAGTTGTTCTCACGTGCTGCACTTCCATCGAGTCGTGAGCCCATCACCATCAGAAAACCATGATGTACGTCAGCGCGGCCATCGTCATTGCCGAACACCAACAAACCCCTTCTTCATCGTCTCCATCAATGAAAAATCCATAGCCTGCCTCCATGTATCAAACTATGAAAACAATATTTCCGCTTCAACTAGAATGCGATCGAGCTCACCATAATCTTTCATCTTGGTCCAGGACCAAAACTACCAACCTCCAAGGCCAAGAACAACTAGGCCATAGCCGAATATCCTACCAAAAACATCTAAAACGCAGAAAGAAAATACAAAAAGGGAAGACATGACAATGCCTTCGCAAAACACCATCAACTAGATCAACAAATTCAAACCCCATCTCGCCAAGAAACGAGTTGGAAGTAAGAATCCAAACCATATCTGAACTGGTCATGAGAAAAACACAAAAACAAAAGGCTAACATCAGAAATCTAGCCATACCACACATATAGCACCACTGCCTACGAACCCCACCTTCCAAGAACAAGGGTTTGTACGACAAACCCACCTGTTTTCATCATCATCTTCTCAAAACAAAACAATCTCCCAACTCCGCCATCCAAAAAAAACCACAGATTCAATGATCAACCTCCAAACTCCCAGATCTATGGCCGAAGTGATGATCTTGAACCACCGGGCCATGGACTCAGGTGCAGAATCAACACCATGTCTCGAAGACCCCAGTGCGCACAAGATAAGCCGATACAAGGCCGCGAAAGTATAGAGAACACCACCTCAAACCACCAAACCAGGGAGGAAGAAGCGCAGATCCCGGACGAAGGAGGTGGTGTGATAGAAACCCTTGTAGAGCATTGTTCCCCTTATGGGCTCATCCGGTCTCTCATACCAAACACATCTATTTGGTGACTACGGTCCCAAATCGAAGACCTTAAACTAAAAATATGGCTAAAAAACCATGACCTTGAACATTGACGAACCTGGCCATTACATTTCTCTTAGTACTTGGGCCTTCTTGGCCCCTCAATAACATAAGGTTGATACACTTTAGTTCAACACCAAATACTTTAGGGTACCCCATGGTCCAAAATATTTAAACTTAAATAAGAGCCAATACCTAGTCCAAACATCTTGACTTTAACCTATGTTTGGTTTGTCTTAAAGATGTTTTATGTAGAATCAAGTGGCATCCTAGGCCCATCCATTCAGTTCGTGTTACTTCCCCTTGATGTTAAATATGTTCTTTCGAGTCACCCAACTAATTTTCCATGAAACATAAACCTAAATTTTATATGACCCACTCCAAATTCTATTTCTTGGTGTGATTTATCCCATCATGACACCCACATTCTCCCTTTATCTTATGGAAGGGTGGGTATCATTCACCTCAGTTCACTATATCCAATTTTAATGATTCTAAATAACAGTTATACCCCATTCAATGATCATGGGAAGCCCTCTTGACCGTACATGAGGAGGAAATGGTGGGAAATGTGGTGCATAAGCCTTGTTTACCACATCATGGTCATATGAAATTAAAATTTGGGTTATTTTATTATCACATGAAATTAAACTACATGATTCCTTCCTCATTTTATGATGTAAAAATTTGTGCCCAACGTCTTCATTTCACTATGTAAAATGGCAAGTCATCTTAGGACCTTTCCCAAGAATCCCCATTCTTCTAGTTCTAGTTATCTACCATATAATTCCTTTGACCATAGATGGGAATATGAGATGAGGATTCCCCAAGAATATGATTTTGACCTTTGTTCAGATAGATACGCCCATAGAAATGTTCTCTAAATCATGGTTGTGTAGCTATACAAGTGTTGGGATCCATTTGAAAATTCCATCACCTCATTTACATATTTTTCATGCCCCTAATATGTTTCCTCGTACTATTCCATGTCTGAAGGGAACCCATAATAGCATGGTGTGTAGCCAATTCCCACCTACCATCCTGGTTCAATGCCTTAAAGAAAATTGGACCACATTTTGAGATAGGTTTTGTTCAGTGGTTGACCCTAATTTTCTTGTCACCATTCCAGGATAATTATACAGATGTTTTATTTGAAACACGATTAGTAGTTATCCTATATCATCATTCCACCCTCCTATTTTGAGGTTTTGGGAATTGTGATTCACACTCTTTATTCCACAATTGTTCAGGTAAAATTCAACACCCATATAATTATCCCATTAGTGTCCTAGAGCACATTTGGAATGAATTTGGATTGTTCGGATAGCCCTGTTCTCCGACCATATCCTCTCTTTACCTCAAAACTATTGGTGGTCAGTCAATAATAGTAGACCCCAATTTCTCAATTTTTTCTAAAAATATCATATGAATGATTGATCACATGGTCGTCCTTTATTTACCATGCTGATAATGATACATGTGAGCATACATATTGATTTTTGTTTATCTCAAAAATATGATCAATATGTGATAATAAAATAAGGAAATATGTTTGAGTGTACATGAGCTATAAAGAAACCTAATCTTCAAAGGTTCATCCACATATTGGATCCTATACATTATAAAATTCCCTCAAAGGTTGACCTCGGAGATCAAGGACTTGAGCCTAGCTACCCTTTTCTGAGTAGACTCTAAGACCTATTGTCATGACATAAGGTTTAATGTATCCTCATCATCCCTATAGTGGACACCTTTAACTCTGATCTTCTATTGGTCCTATTCATCCTAGCTCTCATCCACCAAGGACCTCACCTCATCCACTTTGTTATCACACACCATGAACTGGGCCTTCGGGCTTTTGACAACCTTAGTCTAGAATGTAGTGACCATTGTTTGGTTATACGCTAGCCCCTCTAGCTGGGCGATCTCTTCGTCAAAATCCTAAAGCACATGGGATCCCTCACCATATAGGTCGAGTTTCAGCCACTCTACAGGTGCCTACTCGATGAGGAAATCTCAGGCCAACATGTGATGGTTGCTGGAGTTCACCCAGCTGGTCCCCAGACTAACTAACCAAAGGAGTTGTGATCCCACCCATCGTGGAAGTTCATCTATTTGAGTGTGGATGATGAAATTCCACACATACCTCCATTCCTTATAGTGCATGATCTGATTTGACTTATCATCCTCTGATATATAATCTTTAAAATCCTCAGGTAGTTTGTGATCATATGGTGGAAAGGCCACCAATATATTACCAGTTGGATCCTCCAAGCGCAGTTCTTTGGGTGTGAGCTACTGGAGAACTGTCATATCTTCTAGTGTGAATGGCTAGAGAACTATCCTTGGGAATAGTTCCTTTATAGCCTCTTCATCGGTGGCTGAATCTTCCACTGCACCCTGTCGAGCTATTGAGGTGGACGGGACTTTCCCAACTACCTCAAATGCCCTTATTGGTGGTTCAACCTCAATGTTAATGACTAAATCCACCAAAACATCGAGGTTAGGTGAATCAAATGTGTCTTCACCAACCGTTCTAGTATCCAACACAATTTTTACTTCCACCAACATTAATTTAGATCTAGAGGCCACTCGTATTGGAATCTATATGATTTGATCTCTCAATATGAATCCTACAGCCTGTCCTATCATGGGTTCTCTCTCGACCCCCTCCATCAAGGGTGCAATCTCATTGGTACTCTCCAGTGGTGACTCTATGGTTTTCCCAATCACCACATCATCCTAGTCCATCTTTACTGGGATATTAGCCTTCTCCATCACCACCTCAGTACTGGGTGCTATTAATGCAAGTGTTGGTGCTAGAAATTGAGTCTCGAGAACCATACAAACTGTCATTGAAAAGTGAATTAATCAAGCATATAAAAGAAAGGAGAAATATTCATGTATGTAAATAAGGAATAGACTTACATAAATTGTATAATCTATCAACAATAATATGAAGGTTTATAGGTAGTTTCCCTGATAAGGTTTCCTCTATGGAGGTTTTTTTCAGTTTCAGGCACTAATGGATGGATTCTCATATTCCACAATGTGAGGAAGGGACCCCAAGTTATCCCCTCCAAGGGTCAAATATCCCTCATGTTAGGTCCGAATAATAAAAAGTAACACAATAGGGGGTTGAATTGTGTATTTTCGGTAGAATTCCACAATTAAAGATTTTAACACCTTCTGAGATTTATAAAGATATGAAATGGATACTTATATAGTGATTATAAGAAGCAAATAGATAGAAATAAAGAAAATATATTTTTATAGTTTTTTGGGACACAAATATCTCCTAGTCAACTCCATAAATTACACTCATTGTGAGCATTATTAATTTCACTAGAATGACCCTCTTATCGAAATATCAGCAATCCACAATTGAGTGTAAGTAGTTGAAACCTTTAAAATAAAGACAAAAATAGATCCTTCTAGTACTTTTACATGGAATTGGTTATTCAATACTTATAACAAGAAGCTGAAACTTCACCACAACCGAGTACGAGCAGTTGATTATCTCAATAAATTAAAAGAGTTTGATTTTTTGAATCAGGTTGAACATCAAAATTGTAGTAGAAGAAATTGACAGAAGATGGATCGCCTCTTCAGAAATGAAAGTCTTCAATAAACAATGAATCTAAGAAATCCCAATTGCAAAAAAAATCATACATAAAAATTCGTAACAAATAGTAGTAGAAAATTTACATTTATCTGAGATATAACATGTATGTCATTAAAGTGTACTCCTCTTTCAGGATTGGATGTTCTCTATAGTAGCACTGTAAATGATGTTTGTGAGAATTAATTCATAAAAAAATATGTGACTTGTATATCCCGTATGTTGAAATGATACACTGGTTGAAAATATAATTAAGAGATCCTTCTTCAGAATTTCAAATCCTGGAAAGTCGCCTGATAAACCATATATATTAAAATTCAAAATAAACCAGGGGAATAAAAACATCCATTATTAATAAGAGATAATTTATCTATTGAATATGGTTCTTTAAATAAATCATAATGAGATTTGAATCGGTCTAAAACAATCTTAAAAATAGCCTCAAATTCTATCATGACTGTTACAGAAATATTTGATAAAAAACATAAAATAAAATCCCAACATTGAAAAGGGAAATGTAAGGTTCCTTCACAAATTGACAAAATACCCAACATAGGGTTAAACTACATTGATTTCAATGTCCAAATGTAGGGTTGACAATGTAAGGTTGATCATAAAAATAGGGTTGATGAATAATAAATCTGTGTCCTCAAATGTAGGGTTCCTTACTTGTGTAGGTTTCTTTAACCATACTTTCTTCTCTTCACACATGTAAGGTTCCATCCAAATGTGAGGTTCTTTATCCATACATTCCTTCCAGCATAGGTTTGATGATCCATAAGCACCTTCTTCTAATATATAGATGAATACAAATATAATGTTCATGATCTAGACACACTGTTCCATGTGATGGTTTATTCCTTCTATTATATTCTGAACGTAGGGTATAAAATGTGTTTCCAGAATACACTAAAATGAATTCTGAACACTTTAAAAAATATTCATTAAGAATTAAAAGATTTAAAATAATTCCAGAATAAATATTGAAATAAATAATAATTCCCTAAATTACAATTAATGTAAAATCATTAGTAAAAAAATAAGGATATTTGTGAGCATCAAAATCAATAAAATTTATATAGTATTGTCAAGAAATTGCATTCCCAAAAATCTCCCCCATTTTGATGATCACAAAACCCATAAAATAATTAACAAAATATAGAATTTTGTAAAAATATTTATGGAAAATATTTATAATTTCAATTTTTAGTATTATTTCAAGATAGTTAAATAAAATGAAAAGTTATATTCATCCAATTTTCTCACCCTTTTTGTGATATAAAAAATAAAGTATAATAAAAATGATTAAAACACATTGAATGTTGCACAAAATCGTAAATAAATGTTTATAGTGTAATATTTGGATAAATAATACAATGGTTCTGACAAAAGAGATAAATATATATAAAGAATAATAAATCACATAAAATAACAAGAACAAAGGAATTTTTATTATAAACATTGTACAAATATAGTATACAATTTTGGCTAAAAGAAACAAGATGGAAAGCTGGTCTGGTGAATGGATAAAGGTTTTGGTTAGGTTTGGTTGTTGGCTCTAGTTCTATAGGGCCTGAGCCACTTGAAAACCCTCTTTCAGTTCTTTAAACTCATCTTGTAACCTCTCAGTAAGAATGTATACCAACTTAATTTTAAAAATTCTCAAATCATTACTAGCTTTCAGATATTCAACCAAATTGACCATTAAATAGTCATAAAGATTCTCTTATTTCTAAAAAAACTGAGCTAATTGATCACTAAATTTTTTGAGAATTTCCTAGGCACCAGGTTCACTTGAGGTTAGTTTCTCAAAAAGATACTAATAATTTTCCAATAAAACTGATAGGGGTTCACTATTTCCCTGATGATTTTGTAATCTATCGTTCATTTCTTCCTTGAAAGACGTGATAGCTTGAAACCATCTAATCTAATTTTGTGAGGTTGATGGTGTAGTGGTAGAATCATTGGACAGAAAGACAGTTCCCTTGATTTATTCAAATTTACTCCCCAAATACCATATCAAATATGAAAAATCTATTTGAGAAATATATTCATATTTGATCTTTCCCAATCTCATCCAACATTTCCCTCTTAAAAGCATCAAAATCTATTTTTGACATAGAATTCTATTTAACCTCACAAAGTTGAGTCTGAACATAATCTAACTCTATCCTTGGAGCATATGAATTTTTCAAATCATCAAACAATTTTTTTGGAATATTCTAACAAATATATATGATTGTAATTCTCCTCCTGAACCTTATTAAGCTTAACCACAAGATCCTCAATCTGATTATTCATGGAATCCGATGTCCCTTCATCTGGATTTTTTGATTGATCAATAGATATGATAACTAAGGGATTAACATAGTATTTTTCCAAATATTTCTCACTTGAACAGGATAAACCATCATTCAATTATGTCCTTTCTCCAGATACGGAAGCATGTTTCTCTAAAGAATGATTAATGGCTAAGAGTACCTAATTTTCCACAATCTGAGTGGCCTAAATTAATGATCATTGAGATTTCTGTCCTTCCTGGGTAGCTTCTTCTTGGTCATCTGGTTGAGGAATATTCTGATGCTCTTGAGCTTCACTTTCTTCTTTTTGATCTTCATCATGTGTTGGTTCCTCCAAATTAACTAAACATGTTTCTTCTCTAGATCCTAACATTGGTTCTTCAAGATGTAGTTCATCACTATTTCTTGGTTTCATAACAAGTTGCACTTGAACTTCTTCTTCTTCATTAGTAAGGTTTCATGTACCATCAAATATTAAGTTTCTCTTGGTAGACATAGAAACTCCTTCTATTATGGATTCTCCAACTCCTTCATTTCTTAAAGAACATTTCTACCCCTAAGAAAAAGAGCTCGAATTTTATTGTTCATCATCACCAAAAAGCAACAACATTAATTTTACAGTGCACTAATAAAAACCAAACATTCTAAGAGTCCCAATATTAAATACATTACTGTGAAGACATTTAACTCTTGAATCCAAAAGACAAATCATGTTCTTCCTAAACAGAATTAGAGAATGTATCCTTACACAAGGATAAAACGACATCCCTTCCTATGAATGGAAACAATAACTTAGATACCTCCGCATGTATCTTGGAAAATTTAGTTTGATGTTAGTGATGAACAAAAACATTACATAAATATCTGGATAAAAATATTTATCCATCTCAACTACTCTTGGAGGAATAACAGTTAAAATAAACTTAACTAAAACATTATAATTTTCCTCAAGATCCATAACTAACATTTTTCTAATGTTTTTTGATCCAAAAAGAAAAGTCATTATATCTTCATACCTATTTTATTCATTTACAGCTGATCTGATATCAAAGTAGAATACCCCTTAATGAGGACATTTAAAAATTTGAGAAATTTCAAGTTATAAAATTGAAAATTCCATACCTTTTATTCATATAGATACAACATCTTCTGATTTACCAAAACTAAACTAGACACTATTATAAAAATGATTCAGTACTACTTCGTAAATAAAATCTATATTCTCCTCATTGAACAAAAATTTCAATCCTTAAAACTCAATTACTTTCTTGAGCAGAAGATTCATCTCATATAGCCTCTCAAAATCTACAAACATTACTTGAAGAATCTATCTCTAGGGAACACGTTGAAACTTCTTATCATTGGGTTCACCTTCATCGATTCTCTTAGTCATCACCATTTCCGAGAATCTGAATGTTAAAGGTTTTTAAATTATATGGTTTAGGAGAACAATGAGGGTTTTGGAAGGTGAAATGGTTTCAAAATGAAAAGGTAAGATAAGTTGAAGGGTTTTTTGACAGGTAATGATGTAGTCTAGCTTCTCATGCTGATTACATAGCGAAATCACTACTTTTAGTTTTTGAAAACATGTGATTTAAAAACTAAAAATGATAAAATATTTATTTAAACAACTAAACAATATACAAATTTTGACAGTGAAAATAAAATAAACAAGTTGACAAAAATTTGACCAAAATATATTAAAACAATTTAAATGTAAATTTATTAAATAAAATAAAATTATAAATATTTATTTTTAAATAAATAAACATAACACTCCCTTAAAAAATAAAAACATGCAATAAAATGTGTTTTAGTGAAAATACTTAATAAATTATATTTTATATTATCAAATTCTAAAGATATATCCTTTTTAAGAACATGATATCTTATAAAATGATGCATTATATCAATGTTCTTAGTCCTGGAAATACTTATATGGTTTTATGAAATATTTATAACACTAGTATTATCAAATTAAATAGGAATATTATAAAAATTTAATCCAAAGTCTAGTAGAGTGTTTTTCATCCACAACACTTGTGCATATCAACTGCAAGCAGAAACATATTCTGCCTTGTCATGTTCGGACTTAACATACGGTATGATTTTAATTTTAATTTTAATTTTATAAGCCCATATGGCCTTTTTATAATTATTTAGTTAGAGAGTGTGTCGATCCTGACGTGTGGTGCGCTTCTTGATTGGTCAGTGAACCATTGCTTGACAATGATCTACGTGTGAGTAGGGCATGGGCAAAGCCGCGCATCCCACCCAGCACGCAAGCGGACCTCTTTAATATTACCATTTAAAGAAAGTATTTATTTATTTAAATTTAGTTATTTTATTTTATTATAGTTTTTTTTATTTTCTCTCCCTCATTTCTTCCCCCATTACTCTCTATTTTATTTTATTATTATTTTTCCTTTCTTTTCTATTTAATTTTATTTTATCTTTCTTTTCTATTTATATTATCTCAAATTCTTTTTTTTCTCTCCCCTCCTAATTCCTACCCAAGCAGCCACCCCCCTCTTATTTCTCGTTTCTTTTTTCCCTGCTTTTTATTCTCCCCCATGCATCTCTCCCTCCTCTCCCATTTTCATCTCCTTCTCTCCCCTTCCTTCTCTTCTCTTCCCCAATCAGCCGCACCTCCCTCTTCCCCTCCCTTCTCTTCCTCTCTCCCTTCTCTTCCTCCCGCGTGCCTCCCCTTCTCCTCTTCTCTTCCCCACTCAACCGCACCTCCCTCTTCCCCTCCTCTCTTGCCTGATTGGCCAGCCCTCCATCTTCCCCTCCTCTCTTCCCTGCTCGGCCAACCCTCTCCCTTCCCCTGCTATCTTCCCCGCTCGGCTGCCTCCCATCTCCCCCTCTCCTTTCTCCCGCTCACCCAGGTCGTTCCCCCTCGGCCTGCTGCACCTCCTGTTCAGCCACCCTCCCTGCTACCTCCAACAGGCAGCTGGCCACACCTCCCATCCTCCCTTCCCAGACCGACCAGCCGGTGCCCCTCCTTTATTTTTCCGGACAACCGCCCCACAACCTGATTCACGCCCACCGGACAGCCGCCCTGCAACCTGATTCGTGCTCGCCGGATAGCCACCGTGCCGCCCCTCGGTCGTCATTCTGACAATTCCCATGGTTAGTGGTTTGGTTTTAGTTTATTTAATTATTTTGTTTTGTTTTATTGTTAATTAATTTATTAAATTTGTTTTATATTTTAATCATTTTATTTAATTGATTTTAATTTTTAATTAATCTATTTAAATTATTATTGGATTTTTTTATCTATTAATTAATTAATTAAATTTGTTTAGTTATTAATAAATTATTTAATTTATTTTGTTTGATTGTTAATTTATTTATTTAATTACTGTTGTGCATGTTTAATGGTTAACTAAGTTATTTAGTTGATGATGTTTATTTTTATGGACCGTTGATGTTTTACTGGGTTGGAATTGAGGTCACATGGTCTACTGTTTTAGGACCTTTTTGACGGATCTGTGTGGTGTGATCGTTGCGCAGCGGGAGTGTTGCGTTGTATCACTTTTTTGTACCTACTTTGAGGTAGGACGTTTCTCATGCTTATTTTATTTGATCAATTAGTCTACTAGTTTAATTAAATTGATCTGTCTTTTATTTACTTGCTGCTATGAGTTATTGTTTTTGGTTGGTATTATTTGGTGTTTTATTTTTATTAGTGGAATTTTTAGGATGTTTGGTTTTTACTATGTTGTGCCTTTGGTTTTTGAAGAAATTCAACAGATGAAATTTGATTCCTGCTATAGTCCTAGTGTGTGTTCGAGTGAGTTTTGTTAGTGATGATTGTGTTGTTATATTTTCATTAAAACTACTAAACCAATTTTTCAAATGTTTGATAAATTTTAGTTTGGTTCTTGGAATTGTGTAGTTTATTGGACTATATTGTTCTTCCACGTTGTGTTCTGTTTCTGAGGATCTATGTCGTGTGTAATACCTTTAATGGTTATTTGTTTATCCATTTATATTTAATGTGTAAGTGTGATGGTTGACTTAGTTGACATCCTAGATATATGGTGTTTGACTTAGTTGACATTCAGGTGCGTTGTTTCTTGGCCTTGATGAGTAGGGTAAAATTTGAATGTTGAGCACAAAAGGGGAAGCCTAGGTACTAGGTGGACGGACTAGACTAGCGTGCTAGTGATTCGAGAGTGGATCCGGCCCAGTTTCACTTCGCCGGATTGACGCTTACAACACTAACTAAACCTAGGATGATGACTGGAGACCACTAGGTTTTGGAGGTGTTTCCCTACTAGTGGCTTGTGCATGGGAATATATGATATAGATTCTTTGGTACACGGAGACGTGAGGTTCTAGGGCCCCACACAGCTTTAGTCCCATTAGGGCCTCTCCCACTTTTGTCGCTCCAGTGCGATTATATACTCATCACTGGTTGATTATGTGACTTCTGTGGTGTAAAAAGGTAAGAATTTTTTCATTTTATTTCGTACCAAAAACCTCGTTCCCTATTTAAAATTATCTTTCTTTAAAAACTGTTTTCAATAAATTGTTAGTGATTTTATCTATTTTCTATAATTTAAACCTGCAAACTACTTTGGTCACCTAATGTTTACATACGGAATATTATCTGTGGTGCCAACCTATTGAGAGATTGCTCAAACCCTACTTACACCCTTGGGTGTAAGTAGATCTGATTATGTCTGATATCGGAAAAGGAAATGTATTTGAGACTGGTAGTCTGAGTTGTTAGCTGCTTCTTCTGACATGGCATTGGTGGTGAAGGTCGGACAGTGGTATCCCTCCATTTGGTGACGATTGCTGACTTGGTTTTTGGTCACCCCTTTTTGGAGTTAGTTGTGGTTGGGTTGTAGTTTCTTTTGTGACTCACTTTTTTTGGTTGAAGACATGTGATTGCAACGTTGTTTTTGCGTTCAGTTTACTTGTGGTTGTTCCTAGATGTTTATATGGGTAAATAGTTCCCAAAAATTTCAATTTGATACCCGGGCACTTGTGCTAACCCGTGGGGATCGGGAATGCCCTTCGGGCCTTTCCGTGGGTCGGGTCGAGCATCGGGTTGATGGTGACTCGATTCGGTTCGTGACAAAATGGTATTAGAGGGAGGTTGGGTTTAGCTTTTTGTTTATGTTATTTGGGATGAGTCTGGATAGACATGAGTTAGAACTATCGGGGCTCGGAATTCTGGTTGTGAGTAAGGTTCCTGGCCAGCACGCCTCGTGATAGACACTGAGTCACCATGGGATGTCAGGATGCTTGTTTAACTTCTTTTCTAGGTGGGACGTACAAGATGTAGACTGTGCGTGGACACCAGGTGGAAAAGTAGAGTTTTGACACAATGTTATTTTTTCATGTTTAGGTGACTGATGATTATTTATCTTGTTGAAAATTTGTTTTCACTTGAAATATGAGATATTGAGGGTGTTCCTTTATGACAGTTGCTCCCTGCAGCAAGATGCCCCTCCGGAGAGCTCTCATGCACCCACGGGAGGAAGCTGGAGAGAGGTATCTCACGCCACTTGATCAGAGATTGGTAGAGGCATTGGTTGAAGTTGTTAAGGCTTTAGGACAAGGGGCGACTCCTACCCCCACCCATATTCTAGCTAGCGGGGATCAATCTCACTCCAAGAAGGATATAGCTCAGGAGATTATGATGAATAAACCTCCTTCTTTCTGAGGTTGTTCGTAACCTCAGGAGGCATAGGAATGGCTTGAAAATATAGAACACATGTTTGAATTCCTTGACACGCCTGAGGAAGTCAGGGTAAAGTGTTCCACTTTCCAGCAAGAGGGTTCCAGTCGCAAATGGTGGGAATCAGTGATTCGGGTTGGGAAACATGAGCATATGAGTTGGAAATATTTCAATGTTATCTTCAATGAGCTATACTGTCAAAAGTTCCTGGCCTACACTAGATCCCTGGAGTTCATGGATCTTTTAAAATGGAATCAGGTAGTGATGGATTATGCGAACCACTTTTCTGAGCTGGTGCGGTATGCACTTGAGATCGTTTCAAGGGAATACCAGAAAGCTCGAAAGTTCGAGAAGGGCCTTCGACCAGAAATCCACTCACAGGTTTTGTTATTCCAGATGGGGAATTATGTCGAGGTGGTCGATCATGCTTGCATGGTCGAGATTGAAAAGAGAGGAAAGTCGGGGTTTTCTTGATCAGTGTTAGGTTTTGGCAGCGACAGTTCTTCAGAGTAGAAGAGGAAGCATGATCAGTAGTGGAAGAAGAGTGGTGGCAGCTCAGGCCATCCCTCCGGGCAGACTTTATCTGGGGCTTCTGATACGAGGTCTATTGTGTGTCATCGGTGCGGAAGGGAAGGGAACAACTAATCTATATGTCCCACCCCTCCCAGGCCTTTCTATCGGTGTGGGATCATGGGGCATGTACAACGCTTTTGCAGAGTGACGCGCACTCACCAGAGTGGGACTAGATCTGTGGATTTCGGGGGAGTATCAGTGTATTCAGATCCGACCAGGATGTCAGGATCTTGGTTTGGTGGTCATGGTGGCAGGATCAGATCGTCATCTAGTTATATCCAAATTAGAGTGGAGCCACAGGCGAGCGGTCACTCTCAGGCAGGGACTAGACATTTTCATGTTGTGGATCAGGCACCAGCAGGATCTAATGCAGGAACTTCGACTGTTTGAGGGACCATTCCGATTGAATCTCTATATCTGTAGTTTTATTTGATTCTGGTGATTTATTTTATTTTATATCTGCTCTTATTTTGAATTTTCTGAACCTACCAATTGAACTGTTATCGTTTTCCATGGGGTTAGTAACACCGCTGGGTAATAAAAAGGAGCAGGGTCTTAGGTGCCCATTTTGCACACTCCCTATGTCAGGATTCGAGATGGAGTGGGATTTCTTGGTCCTTGATATGGACATGTTTGATGCACTCCTCGGCATGGACTGGCTGGAATGCTTTCAAGATCACATTGACTGCTATCGGCGTCGAGTCAGCTTTACAACACTAGATGGGAGTCCTTAGATATTTCATGGAGAATGAGACCCTCGGTCAGGTCACGCGAGACCTACACTCCTTGAGATGGGAAGTCTTCCTTATCAATTCTTGTCACTCACACTGGAGGATGATGGTTTTGTTTCTCAGGGCCAGTTACCTCATGTAGTGGATGAGTTCCTAGAAGTATTCCCAGATGATTTCTCAGGTTTACCCCCGAAGCAGGACATGCAGTTATCGATTGAGTTAGCGACGAGAACATAGCCTATATATCTTACCTCATATCGCATGGCCCCCACCGAAATAACGGAATTAAAGATACATCTGGACAATTTGGAATCCAAAGGATTGATTCACCCTAGCATCTCTCCTTGGGCCCCCCAGATCTATTCGCGAGTAAGGCCGATGGAACCCTCCTGTTGTGCATTGATTACCAGAAATTGAATAAGGTGACCATCATGAATAGATACCATTTTCCCCGGATTGATGATTTGTTTGACAATCTAAAGTGGGGAAAGTGGTTCTCCAAGATCGATTTGTGTTTGGGATACCACCAGCTCAGGGTGAGAAAAGAAGATATCCCAAAGACGGCTTTTCAATGCAGGTACGGTCACTTAGAGTACTTGGTCATGCCTTTCGGATTGAAGAATGCCCCTTTAGTTTTCATGGCACTCAAGAATAGGGTGTTACACCAATATCTTAACCCATTTTTCATGGTATTTATAGATGATATCCTGGTTTATTCTAGATCAGAGGAGGAGCATGAGAATCACCTGCATATTGTTTTGGGCACATTGCAAGATCACCGCATGTATGCCAAATCCCGAAGTGCTCATTTTGGATCAGGGAAGTTATGTTTCTAGGACATTTCGTCCCAGAATAAGGGGTTTTAGTGTATCTTGAGAAGATCCGGGCAGTTATTTCATGGGAGCAACAGAGGGATGTGTTTGTTATTAGGAGTTTTCTGGGCCTGGCAGGCTATTATAGGCATTTTGTTCGGGACTTCTCGTGTCTCGCCTCACCCATGACTACACTCACCCAGAATGGGGTGAAGTTTGAGTGGACCCCATAGTGTCAGGAATCCTTTGGGGAGTTGAAGTGGCAGTTGACCACAACACCTGTGTTGAACTTACTAGAATCTGTAAAGGGCAATGGGGTTTATTGTGATGCTTCAGGTATGGCCCTTGGATGTGTGCTCATGCAGGGTAACCATGTGGTGTCTTATGGTTCTCTCCAACTCCGGCCGCATGAAAAAAATTATCCGACTCACGACTTAGAGTTGTCAGTAGTGATGAATTCCTTGAAGACATGGCATCACTATCTCTTTGGGGAGAAATTTGTGGTTTATTCTGACCATAAGAGTCTGGCATCAATTTTTTCTCAGAAGGATCTCAATCTGAGGCAACACTGCTGAATCGAGTACCTATAGGGTTTTGACATTGACATTGTCTATACTCCAGGTAAGGGTGATGTGGTGGCTGACGCTTTGAGTAGAAAAGTACCAGTTCAGGCATTGAGGAAGTCCAGCGATGATTGGAATTTGATGGGGTCTTCGCCCAGATTCACATGGAGAGTAGGGAGCATAGAGGAGGTACTTTCATGGCTAGTATTTAGTTGACTCCCGCTCTTATGGAGTTGATCTAGTGGGAGCAACTGGGTGACGAGCTGTGTCAGCATTGTATTCAGTTTCTTCATAGTGGGGAGAGCCCTTCCGATTGGTATTTGTCTCCCGAGGGGATCTTGTGCTTCAAGGGATGTGATGTGGTTCTGTTGCCTTTGCGGAAGGTGGTGATACAGGATAGCCAGTAGTCTCAATGGGTTGTCCATCCTTGTACCAAAAAGATGTATTACGATGTTCGCCATCAGTTCTAGTGGCCAGGTATGAGGCAGGACATAGCTGATTTTTTGACGAGATGCTACACTTTCCAGCAGGTGAAAGAAGAGCATCAGAGACCATCCGGCCTACTCCATACATTAACCATTCCTACCTGGAAGTGGGACAAGGTCGCCATGGACTTCATATTGGATACCCTCTTACACCTCGGGGGAGAAATTCTATCTGGGTAGTGATTAACCACTTGACCATGTTACCTCACTTTATCCCGATCAGAGATACATCAAAGGTGGAGGAGTTGGGCCGTTTATATGTTCAAGAGGTGGTCAGACTTCATGGTGTGTCGTTGGCAGGTCTTTCTGATAGAGACCCCCACTTTACCTCTCGACTTTGGGGAGGCCTCCAGAAGGCTTTGGGGTCGTAGATTAAGATGAGCACGACATACCACCCTTAGACGGTTGGCCAGAAAGAGTGGGCAAATCAGATTCTGGAAGACATCCTCTAAGCCTGTGTGTTAGATTTTGGAGGTTCTTGGGATAGCCAATTGGGATTGGTTGAATTTTTTTATAATAACACCTACCAATATTCCATTAGAATGGCACCTTTTGAGGTGCTCTATGGTCGGCCTTGTCGGCCTCTTTTGTGTTGGGACGAGGTAGGTGAGACCTCACTCTTGGGACCGAGCCTTGTTTAGGAGACATCTGAGAAGGTCAAGCTGATTAGGCAGTGGTTGTTAACATCTCAAAGTCATCACAAATCTTATGTAGATCAGATACGGCGATATCATGAGTTTTTAGTGGGGGACAAGGTGTTCCTAAAGGTTTCCCCTCGATTGGGTCACCGCCACTT
This sequence comes from Viscum album, assembly GCA_963277665.1. Taxonomy (NCBI): domain Eukaryota; kingdom Viridiplantae; phylum Streptophyta; class Magnoliopsida; order Santalales; family Viscaceae; genus Viscum; species Viscum album. The sequence goes on from OY728167.1 coordinate 404,262,314, forward strand.
GGGGAAGCAGGGGAGGCTGACACCGATGTATGTTGGGCCTTTCGAGATTACTGAGCATATTGTAAAAGTGGCATACATGTTAGCTTTGCCTTCACAGTTGACGTCGATCCACAACGTATTCCTTGTCTCCCAACTGAGAAAGTATAATCCCGATCCGTCACATGTGTTGAATTGGGAGGAGTTGGAGATTGATCCATACATATCAGTCTTTGAGCGACCAGTGCAGGTAGTGGATTCTCTAGAGAAGGTGCTTCATGGAAAGTCCATTCCCTTGGTTCATGTTCTCTAGAAGCACGAGAATGATGAGCAAGAGACATGGGAGCAGAAGTCGTGGGTGGAGCAGGAGTACCCTTTTCTTTTCTCTGATTAGTCTTCAAACTGACTTTCTGAGGTAGGAAAGTTTTCATGGTGGGGAGAATTGTCACATTCGGACTTCACGTATGGTGATTTTAATTTTAATTTTAATTTTATAAGTCCGTCTACCCTTTTTATAATTATTTAGTTTTAGAGCATGTCAAGCCTGACGTTTGGTGCGCTTCTTGTGCTGGTCAGCAAACCATTGCTTAACAACACTCAACGTGTGAGTAGGGCATAGGCAAACCCGCGCAGCCCGCCCGGTGCTCGAGTGGACCTCTTTACTATTATCGTTTAAAGCCAATTTTTATTTATTTAAATTTAGTTATTTTATTTTATTTTAGTTTGTTTTCTTATTTTCTCTCCATCATTTCTTCCCCTATTCCTCTATATTTTATTTTAATATTATTTTTTCTTTTTTTTTATTCCATTTTATTTTATCTTTCTTTTCTATTTATTTTATCTCATTTTATTTTTTCTATCCCCTGCTAATTCCTACCCTAGCCTCCACCCCCACTCTTATTTCTATTTTCTTTTTTTCCTAATTTTTCTTCTCCCCCATGCATCTCTCACTCCTCTCCCATTTTCTTCTCCTTCTCTCCCTTCCTTCTCTTCTCTTCCCCGCACAACCGTGCCTCCATCTTCCCCTCCCTTCTCTCCCTCTCTCTATTCTCTTCCTCCCGTGCACCTCCCCTTCTCCTCTTCTATTCCCTACTCGACCGCGCCTCCCTCTTCCCCTCCTCTCTTGCCCGATGGACCAGCCCTCCCTCTTCCCCTCCTCTCGTCCCCGCTCATCCAGCCCTCTCCCTTCCCTCCTCTCTTCCCCACTCGGTCTCCTCCCATCTCCCTCTCTCCATTATACTGCTCACCCAGGTTGTGCCACCTCTGCCTACTGCACCTCCTGTTCGGCTACCCTCATTGCTACCTCCAACAGGCATCCAGCCACACCTCCCCACCCCCCTTCCCGGACCGACCATCCAGTGCCCCTCCTTCATTTTACCAGACAACTTCCCCGTAACCTGATTCACGCCCACCAGATAGCTTCCCCGCAACCCAATTCATGCTCGCTGGACACCCGCCGCGCCGCCCCTCTGTCGTCTTTCCAAATATTCCTCTGGTTAGGGGTTTGGTTTTAGTTTATCTAATTATTTTTGTTTTTTTATTGTTAATTAATTTATTAATTTTGTTTAGTTGTTAATCATTTTATTTAACTGATTTTAATTTTTAATTAATTTATTCAAATTTTTATTGGATTTTTTATCGGTTAATTAATTATTTAAATTTGTTTATTTATTAATCAAATCATTTAATTGATTTTTTTATTGTTAATTAATTTTTTTAATTGTTGTTGAACTTTTTTAATGGTTAACTAAGTTATTTAATTGCTGATGTTTATTTTTATGGACCGCTAATATTTTACTTGGTTTTCATTGAGATCACCTGGTCTAATGTTTTAGGTCCTTTATGATGGATCCATGCAGTGTGATCGTTGTGCAGCGGGATTGGTGCACTGTATCACTTTTTTGTACCTACTTTGAGGTAGGTGGTTTCACATGCTTAGGTTATTTGATCAATTATTCTGATGGTTTAATTAAATCGATCTATCTTTTATTTACTTTCTGCTGTGAGTTGTTGGTTTGGGGTGTTAGAATTTGGTGTTTTATTTTTATTAGTGGCATGTTTAGGTTGTTTGGTTTTAACTATGTTGTGCCTTTGGTTTTTGAACAAGTGTAGCTATTGAAATTTCATTCTTATTACAGTCTTAGTGTGTGTTCGAGTGTGTTTTGGCACTGATGATTTTGTTGTTATATTTTCTTTAAAACTACTAAACCAATTTCTCAAATGTTTGATAAATTTTAGTTTGGTTCTTGGAATTGTGTATTTTATTGGACTGTATAGTTCTTGCACGTTGTGTTTGGTTTCTGAATATCTATGTTTGTGTAATACCTTTAATGGTTGTTTCTTTATCAATTTATATTGAATGTGTAAGTGTGATGGTTGACTTAGTTAAAATCCAAGATGTATGGTGTTTGACTTAGTTGAAAACAAGGTGTGTTGTGTCTTGGCCTTGATGAGTTGGGTGAACTTTGGACATTGAGCATAAAAGGGGAAGCCTGGGTACTAGGTGGGAGGACTAGACTAGCATGCTAGTGATTCGGGAGTGGCTCCTGCCCAGTTTCACTTAGCTGGATTGACTCTTAAAACACTATCTAAACCTTGGATGATGACTGGAGACCACTAGGTTATGGAGGTGTTTCCCTACTAGTGGCTCATAAATGGGAACGTATGATATGGATTCTTTGGTACACCGAGACGTGAGGTTCTAGCGCCCCACATAGCTTTAGTCCCTTTAGGGAATCTCCCACTTTTGTTGCTCCTGTGCGATTATATACTCATCACTGGTTGATTATGTGACTTCTGTGGTGTAAAAAGGTAATAATGTTTTCATTTTCTTTCATACCAAAACCTCGTTCCCTATTTAAAACCGTCTTTCTTTAAAAGCTGTTTCATTAAATTGTTAGTGCTTTTATCTATTTTCTATAATTTAAACCTACATATTATTTTGGTCACCTAACCTTTACGTGCAGAATTTTTCATTGGTGCCAGCCTATTGGGCGATTTCCCACACCCTACTTACACCCTTGGGTGTAAGTAGATCTGATTATGTGTGATGCAGGGAAAGGAAATGGTTTTGAGAGCGGTGGTCCGATTTGATAGCTACTTTTTCTAACTTGGCATTGGTGGCAAAGGTCAGACGGTGGTATCCGTCCATCAGGTGAGGGTTACGGACTTGGTTTTTGGTCACCCCTTTTTGGAGATAGTTGTGGTTGGGTTGCAGTTGTTTTCTTAGACTCACTTTTGTTGTTTAAAGACATGTGATTGCAATGTTGTTTTTGCGTTCAGTTTACTTGTGTTAGTTCCTAGTTGTTTATACGGGTAAATCGTTCCCAAAAATTCCAATTTGATACCCGGGCATTTGTGCCAGCCCGTGGGGATCGAGATCTCCCTTCGGGCCTTACTGTGGGCTGGGTCGGGCGTCGGGTTGATGGCGACCCAATTCGGTTCGTGACATGCCTTGTCTGTTGATAGGGAAACTAAGTGTTGTTTCTTACTTTACCATGATACTAAATACTTACCAAATAAGTGACAGGTTCATATGGTTCTTTTTCTATCTAATCTACAACCTCTAAAATCAGCATCTAAATATGAAATTAAATAAAAATAATAAGTTTTTGGGTAAAGAGGAGATTGAAAAATAGTTCCTTTTAAATATCTAAAAAATATTTTAATAGTATTAAGATGGGATTCTTTTGGTTTGGATTAAAATCTAGAAAATAATGATTCAAAAAACATGATGTCTGGTCTTCTAACAGTAAGGTATAATAAAATTCCAATCATATCTCTATATAACTTTTTGTTAACTAGTTTTCCAGCTTCATCCAAAACAAGTTTTATATTGTTAAACATAGGATTTAATGCATGAAATTTTTTTGATTCTCTACTAATGTTCTTATAAAAACCATTGTACATATACCATGTATCTTTTCTATTCCTATTTCTTATTTACTAAAAAATAATTAAACATGTTTTTTTGTACCCATATTTTTTGTGTCCTACAGGGTTAGCGATCAATGATATGGGAATCCACATTTGTTATATTTTTCCCTAATTTATATCACTTTTTTACAAAAAAAATTATAAATAAAATCTCTTTTAATACCGATAACATGAGGATTCCTCATATAATAGTTTTTAGTGTCATGAACTTTTATTCCACAATAATAACATGTTGCATTTTTCAAATTGGGTACAAAATAATTCTTATAGAGTTTTTATTTTTCACCTTTGCTTCCAATTCCAAATATTTTTCTTTTAATGACATAATTTCCATGAATTTAATTTAATAATTTTTCTCCTTTGGTTAAATTAATTTCCGTACTCTTATAAGACTCAACTTCATTATTCAATTCATTAATCTTTTTTTTATGATCAATGTAGTTTATTATAGATGAGTTGAATTTATCAACCATTTATTTATGTTGTTTTAGTAGAGTTTCACATTCACTTAAAATAGAATTGTGAATATTTTCCAATGATTTATTTTTCTTTATTAAAGAATCAAATTTCTCTTCTAACATAGAATATTATGTAGCAAATTTTTCATTTGAGAAACTACCAGTTTCTGAATCAGTTGATTTGTAGGATTGTACCTTTTCTTCTTCCTTAGCTATAAAGAATATATTAGCTCTGGGATTTGATGGCTCCTTCTATGAATCTGATTTTGAGGAACTTCTGGATTTTTTAGATACACTCCATGTATCTTTCATTTCTCTTTTTCCTTTCTTCTCAAAATTAGTATTCTTTTTTTATATTTCTTTTCTGGCTTTTTTCTTTCATCGTTAAATAGTGGATGATGAGGTATAGTATAACCCAATTTATTACAATCATAACATCAAAATTATTTAGTTTCTTATACATTTTTATTAAAGTAATTTATGAATCCTCTTTTCTTGTAAAATTTTTTATATTTTCTGGCTAGCTAAGGAAGTTCTATTTCAGAATCTGAGGAATCTAAATTTTTCTCTATTTTTTCTTCTTGTTTTGTTTTTCAACTATTCTTCTGAGTTATCACTTTGAGAGAAGTGTTTTCCTTTTTCACTAAAATATTATGATCTTCACATTCAACTTGATTTTTTTCATCATATATCATTCGTGTCCCAATTAGTTCATTCATAGACATATCTTTAAAAGTTGATGATTGTCGAATATCAGTAGATGTGCCATTCCATTTTGAGAGTAGTACTCTGAGTACTTTTAGAGCATGATCATATTTTTTGATAGGTTCTCTCAAAGATGTAATATTGTTTATTATTTCTGTAATCCATCCATTGATCTGCACAATTATTTCTCCATAAAACATTCTAAAGGTGCAAAATTTTAGGTTTGTTATAGTATTCCTCATCTATCATACATTATATATTCCTTCATAGGCAACTGTAATAGTTTTCCACATCTCATATATTATAGGACACTGTAAAACTCGATTAAAATCATATGGTCCAAGACCAATAATAATAGAACTCATTACTTTTGAATTGATATCATATTCATCTTCTATTTCAGCAGTCCAAGTGTCTGGTTTCATTGGAATTTTATAAGGAGTAATGATTTTTGAATAAGACCTTGAAGCCAAGATTCTCCAGATAGGTAATCAACCTATATTATTAGCATCTATAATTTTCTCCATTAATGTATTTAACATGAACCATAGAAATTCCATCTCTTGCATCAGTCATTTCCATATAGTTTGTATATGCCTTATACTATTAGTTTTCTATAGATTTATCTCAAAATCTCTCATCTGATACCAATTTTTAGGTCAAAATAATACAAGGTAACTCAAGAGGGGGGGGGGGTGAATTAAGTCCTTTTGATAGACTTCCACAATTATGGCTTTTAACACCCACTATTATTTATACAGATATGTAGTCGTTACTTCTGTAATAAGTATAATAATTGGATAGACAAAAATAAATTACATGACTTTTTATTGTTGTTTGGGGCACAAAGATCCCTTAGTCCACTCTACTAATTACTCTCTCTATGATATTGGTGAATTTCACTAGAATGATCCTCTTATCACAAGACCACAAATCCAAAAATGAGTGGAAGAATTTGACATATTTACAAAAAGGCTAAAAACAGATCCTTCTGGTTCTTTAATAGGGAACTATTTATTCATATCTCATATAAAGGAGCTGATACATCAAAACAAACAATTACGATCAGTTTATACTCTCAATTTATCAAAATATTTTCATTTTTTGAATTAGGTTAAACTTCACAATTTCAGTAGAAATAATTGATAGAAGATGGATATTTTTCTTCAAAGAAGAAAATCTTAAAGAAAGAGTGAATCTAAAGCGATCCTAGTTGCAAAAATATCATCGATAAAAGGGAGTAATAAAAAAATAGCAAACTTATAGTAAAACGAGATATAACAAGTATTTCTCTAAAGTGTAGTCCTCTTTTAGAATCGATCATTCATTATAAAAGCACTGTAAATGATTTTTGATAGAATGAAATCTTATAAAAATATGTTACTTGTATATCTCATATATTGAAACGATACACTGGTCGAATATATTATGCAAAGAGCCTACTTCATAATTTTAGATCCAGTAAAGTATCTTGATTAACCATAGATATTAAAATTAAAAACAGACCAAGGGATTCGTATCATCCCTTAATAATAAGAGAGAATTTATCCGTTGAGTATAGTTCTTTTAATAAATTATAACGATCATTGAATCGATCAAAAAAATCTTAAAAATAACCTGGAATTCTGTCATGACTGTGATAGATATCTTGGATAAAAATTGTGAAATTAAATATCTAACATTTAAAAATCGAATTTAGGGTTCCTTCACAAAATTACAAAATACCAAATGTAGGGTTCAACTACATAGCGTTCATTATCTGAATATAAGGTTGAAAATTTAATATGGATCATAAAATCATGGTTGATGAATCAGACATTTGTGTCCTGAATTGTAGGGTTCTATACAGACATAGGGTTATTTAACCATACATTCTCCTCTTTGCAAATGTAAGGTTCTATCCAAACGTAAGGTTCTTTATCCATAATTTCCTTCCAGCATAGGTTTGATGATCCATATGAACCTTCTTCCTAAATACGGTTGAACACAAACATATGGTTCATGATCCATACACACTGTTCCAAGCATATGGTTTATTCATTACATTATGTTCTCAACATAGCGTATGAATAGTGTTTCCAGAATACACTAAAATGAATTCAAAACACATTACCAAATAATACTTATGAATTAAAATAGTGATTATAATTCAAGTATAAATATTGAAATAAATTTTAATTTCATGAAATAAACTAATAGTAAAATCATTAGTAAAATAAATAAGGGTATTTTTGAGCATCAAAATCAGTAAGATTTATATAGAATTATTGAGACAATAAATGATCAACACCACTCCCTATGAATGAGGATAATTACAGACCTATCCTTCTTTAGTGATGATCTATTCCAATAAAAGTAAAAGGAGGAATCATGTTATGAGACTAAAGGTTGAGTGATGCTTGAAAGATTCACATAGATCAGTGAATTTAGCTGGTCTGAAGAAGAATGTCTCTCATCATCAGAGATTACATAGGAATCACTCCCCTAGGAGTCTTCCAAATCACCACCACCAGCACCAATGATATTTGCATGACTCATAAGGGTAGCTAGAGAGAAGAAAATTTCCAACAGTGTCCTCACCTGATCATTCTAGGGATATATGGTACCCATAGAGTGGATCAAGTATTCTACATCCTCCATATACAGCATTTCCTCTGTGTGAGGATAATAGTATCCTACCTTTACATGACCCATCATGTAAGGTATTTCCCATTAGTTTGGAGTATTACTACCCCCCATGAGGGGTGGTGAGGTGATTCTGAAGACTGCAGATCTCCCAGGCATCATGAAACATGGAATCACTAAGGATTTTCATGTGACAATCAGGTCTCCCTAGCCCTTGTATGTGGACCCTCATGATTTCCCCAATGGTATCTCTTCTTCATGCTACATCTTTCCTAGGAACGTCGAGCATAGTTCTTCTCATCCTCCTATGGCCCAATCCTTATCTAGGTACATGGCCAGTTGGACCCACTATTTCTTCCCTACCAACTGGGCCAACTCTCCCACCACTTCACATTCTATATACCACTCAACCTTGGCCCCATAGTTATTTGACACCACTTAATTGGCTCAGGTGGATCATTTCCTCATCATATACCAAGGATATGAACTCTCCTAGATCATCACGTAGTCATAGGAAATTCCATACACAATAGTAGGTGGCGGAAACTCATTCTGTATCATTCCATCCGTGTGTGTGATCATTAACCAAGTCCTTTTCAACATTGAATTATGCAATTAATTCTCACCTCTAAGTGTGCCTTTAGTGATAGACTCTGCAGACACCTGAACAGTCTCACAAACTAGTGTGGATTGTATGGTTTGATGATTGGATCATAGTTGAATTTAGCTACCAGTACCCAACCTCAAAAGGCCATGATGGTTGATAAATACTCAGTAGTCCCAATTCCATCATCGTTCACCACCCATATTGGCTAGGGGAATGGTTGAAAAATGGAGTGCTCTTTTGGACCAATCTTCTCTAGTATGTCCATTAAAATCAAATTGAATAAGATACTCTCTCACTATGTTCAGGATCACCATCTTGAAAGTTATTTTAGGAGTAGAGATAGGGTTTGTGTAATAATTTATCCCATGTGTTAATCCACCTCTCTATATGAAAATGGAGGAGCCCACACACCCAGAGTGGTGTCTTTGCTTCTCTGATGTGAAGAAGCACCTCATAAAACTTTTCCAGCATCAGGACATCCAAATTAATTTGATTCCCCATATACAACATCACCTCCATTATAAAGGATCTGAAATGAACCCCCATGTGTGCATCCCTCACTGGGAGAATCCATCCAGGAATAATCACTGCAATGAACCTTAGCATCCTAACTACATGTTGATCGTCATTCTTGATTTTTTATCCCCATGGCTTCCACTGGATTTCCTCTATGATATGATAGTAGGATCCCTTAATTACCCATTTATATACCTTGATATATGAGTGTGGAATCATAGATATCTTCTCTACTAGATCCTCTCCATCAGTTGGCCCTTCCACTGGTTTATTCACGAAATAGCTGAACAACTTGTTCAATAAGATAACTCTCATACCCATATTGTGCTTAATTATTCCTTGCAGCAGATCTATTAGTGCCTTCTCTAGATCCAAAAGATGTTATTGATTCCCCCAAATGTTCTCTATATGGATAAATTCATCATACATTGTTTCAAGGATCAGGATATGGATGATATGGTGAAGGTATCTGAGTCTGATGCAGACCTCCCCATGATGTAGATGGAACATGTTGATCCCCAGTGACCATATTATCAATAGTTAGGGAATGATTTCCAGGGGATGGTAGATCTAGAACTGTGAAACTGATTTTTCTTCATTGGGACCTACTCACTTCAACTCCCCTTTAAATTCACCACAGGATGCTCATGCCCAGTTGGACCAATCCCACTCATCAGTGAAGTTTATGACGTATCACAAATCCCAATTATTGTTCCACCCTTTTAGCATATTTCCCAAACCCACTTTGAGAATTGTTTCATACTGTGGTGGGGATACCTCATCCTATAGTTTCTCTCCATTAATATTATTTATGTGGTTTTACATAATTTATGCTATAATTGGTGAACAATAATTAAAGATATTCCATGTAGAATCTCTATGCCCTTAGTTTTTCCATGGTATGCCTATGAACCAATTAGATGTTTCATCTCTACTTATGGTAGGAATTAATACCCCATCATTCTTCCCTAATCTATAGACTGGTAGCCTCTTTCATAGTGGGTACTCCCTATGATCCTTGGTTAGTATATCCATAAATTATTATTGGTTTGAGGTGATTTAATCCCCCTCCCATATTATGATGTTCTTATCTATTTCATACCTCTGAGTGGCAGAAAAACTAACTCCATGAGCTTTCATTTGATTCAGGACTTAGTTTTTTCTTTGATTATGATTAACAAAGGTTGCTCTTTAAAGTCATCATAAAGATCACTCATGGTTGTCTTCCTTACTGAGTAATCTTCGTGAAGATTTAGTTCATGGAGTCTGGTTTCATGAAATAATTCACAGAGTTAGGTACTCAAATATAATGTGCTTTGTGGGTTTTGGGGATTGAGTTCGCAAAATTCGTAGGAAGAGTATCAGCTTCATGAAAAGAGAGAAAGATATATTCTCATAATACAATTTCAGTGGATTTTTGGGGGCCAACTCCAATATATATAGGTGTAAAACTATCCCATTCTTCTCAATGATCTTTTTAGAGTTCCCATCACGAATGGTCTCTATAATTGAGCACTAAGTGTGAGCATCAAAAAAGTGACTTGGTTTCCAATTTTCAGCGATTCTCCCTCAGAATCTGACCCTTCATTTCCTCATATTCTCCCATTCTGAGGGGGGGGAATGTATTGATGCTGAAATATTCATTTCATTGGAATGGTTGAGTAATTCATGGCTTCATCGGAGCATATCTAAACCAAAATGGCCTGAAACCTCTCTTAAGGGTCTGATTTTTGAAGCCTTGCTCCTTTGTGAATTGAAAGAGCTCGTAAAGCTACATGGACGAGAAGATTACTTCATATAAGAATAGATTCATAATGATAAACCTCTATGAAAAAAACCATTAGAGTCATGATTCACTTTGAATGCATGTGAACAGTTGACAGTTGAGTCACGCTCAAATTTTCCCAAGAGATGAAGTTATAACGGTCCTTGTAGTTTAGCTTGGATTATCGAATCCTCAGAGACCTAAGAAGTAACCTACAGACATATACATTCTATGGATTGTTTTTGGCTATGAATTTTCCAACTTGGGTTGATTTTATATGGGTTTAAGGTATCACTAATATATTTATGTTAATTCAAATTAAGGTAATGTGTTGATCCTAGGTTATCACATGGGGTGGATTGGATTATTTCTTTTCTTAATGATTTCAATTACTTATATTTGAGATGGGTTCATTTAAGAAGATAAAAAAAATCACTTACTAGTTTACTACCTACACCCTTTAATACTAATCAACTATACACTTGAAGAATCAATGTTTTGAGCACTTCAAGTTAAAGGTTCATATTAGCACTTGAAGTGTGTGGCCTTAAATTCAACAATGACGATGGAGTTTAAAATAATTAAATAAAAATCTAAATTAAAGATTTGATTGTACATTAATGGGGTGATAAATAACATCCCATACAGACCCTTGAAACTCCATTCGATCAACCCATATATGGGTTAGCCCTCCATTGATGCTATGGTTTCAATGGAAGTTGAAAGTAGACTCATGAGGGAGGAAATGGAGAAGTAAAAAAAGACAATGAAATAACAAACACTCCACTGTTGTGTGATAATTCCACATGGTTTGGTGTGAATAAATTCACACCTTTAACCAAAAGTATAAAATTTATATGTATACCAACAAAATAAGTGGATAAGAAGAACTATTATTAAGAAACAAAAGTGAATTGAACAACTTACACGTGGAAGACAAAATTGAGACAACAGAAGCGCAGCATAACATTACAATTGAACAAAGCACAAAAAATGATAAAATACTCCACCACCACTGCCTTAAATAGGAATTTGTGAAGCCTTGGGTCAAGCCTCCAATATTACAAGTCTCCTCAATTAATTTTGGTAGGCCATACGGGGGTGGAAAGTTAAGGGAGAGTTGATATTTCCACCCTTGACCCGAGGTGGCAGCCATCTTTCATCCACCAAACATACGCGTCTGAATGGCCTTCTAGATTGCAGAATTGGAGTGATCCATAGAATAAAAAAGTAAAGATGCAGATTTCTCCTAGATCTCTGTAAAATTTAGGCCCAAATGGATATGTGGTTTCCGAGATATTATTAAATTGGTGGACTGTTTTTCTGGGCTACAGAATATGGCCCAGAATTTTATCTCTAAATTGGTCTGCCTTAATAACCACTATGGAAGCCGAATTAGCACTAGATTCTGAAAGATGATTTGTTCCTATATATTTCGTATATAATCCCATGAAATTTGGGCTTCGTTGGACCTATATTTTGGGCCCAACATTCTCAATTGTGGGATGGTGTCCATTCTGAATTATCCAGAATTATTTGCATGAAATCCCATTTTGGTGGTCTTCCAATGTAAATTTTTCAACACTCCACATGTATGAAATGTTCCCAATATAATTAGAAACCTTAATATTAGATATGAAAATAAAATCAAGATCATTGGGTACTATAAATGATGTTCATAAATGTACCACATAATAGTGCATTTTGTGAAGGAATTACAATCATAATGTGAAATGATGTTCAAAGTGTAAAATTCACTAAAATGGTGTTCATGGATAATAAAGAACATGAATATTATATATATTAACAATGAATATTATTCTCATTTAGTGGCTAATAAAAAATGTCTTCACAAGTCTTATTGAGCTTCACCCTTTCATGATGCCCATGCATTATTCAAAAAAATCCTCCAATATTTTTGAAACCCCTTTATTATAAATACCCCTTCCAACTGATATTTAGGGATAGTAACCCAGCCATTCAGCTTCCAAATTTCTCCCATTTTATGAACCTCCAAATATTCAAAAACCAAATTGACAATTATTCTTACAAGGTATCCAATCTCTATAAAACCCATTCCCATGTGTTCTTGAAATCCTCCACTTAATGTGGGGATTACATTCCTGAAGGCATATTCCCTTTTCAATGGAATAAGTCCCTTTTGTCACTTGATGATTTTTTAAGTATTCAAAATTCATAGATAACTCACCTAATGTATTTTAGAATCCCTTTACGGAAGGGTAACCCTGTTTCACAAAGCCTACTTGTTTGAAAATCCCCTTCCCCTTGTGAGGACCCAAAGCCTTTTTTGACCCAACTTTACAACCCTCCAATCCTCATGCAACACCTCTCCTATGACTCTGAATGGTGCCTCCCTTCTAATGAATCTACTACATGGAGGTTGAGTTCCAAATACCCCCACACCAATATAAGACTAGTTTAGCTACACCTCATGTCCCCATGGGACTAGTGTCACCTACTCTTATGTACACACACACCACTCCAAGTGGGATCGATCCTCCCACCCTCCTTTTTATTTCTGAGTATGGGTACTCTTACCCATGTAGCTTCTGATCCCAGGGACTCTAACATTAATCTCGTGACTGACAACTCCTCATTTCATTGTACCCTGACAGTGCGAATACCATTCCCTTGAAAATAGTGCATGAGTTGTGGTCACATAATCTTAAGGGGTTAGGAGTGAGTCTGCCCACATCCAAGATGCGTGACACAAAACTTCCAAGTTCCACATCATAGTCGTATGATGATAAACTGCATGAAATATTCCACATAACATGGAATAAAAAAGTATTCTTTCCCTATGGAATAAGCACAGGTTTTTCCATGTATGAGGGGTTTGGGATTACCCCCACACCTCTACCACTCACATGGAATGATATCCTCCGATGAATTTGAATGTGTAAGCCTCACACCATTCCAACCAAGAGAAATCCTCTTGATAAGGAAAGTTTCAATGCATAATCCCCACTCTATCCCTCATCGATGCTTTTTTTGAGAATTGGTAATCCTTACTGCATGATGTTAAATTGAAAGGATTTTTCATGTCATACAAACTTAAATTATGTCACAAAACTATGTGGTTTTTATCCCTATATTATAATCATTGTACATAGGAAGCCTCAATAAGGTTCAATCCCAACCAATGGTAAACATAGGTGCTCCCTCCTCGGGACGTTCCACCCTAATTTTTCTCAAGGATAATTTTGAACAACATCTCAGGTCTTCCTCAAGGGGTGTCCTAACCAATGGTGAACTTAGGTGATCCCTCTTAGGGACATACCTCCCTAATCCACCTTAAGGGGCGTTCTAATCAACATCATGACTACGCCTAAAGGGGAATCCCGACCAATGGTAAACTTAGGTTATCCCTCCAAGGGATGAACCTACATGATTTTCCTAAAGCAGTATCTGAATCAACATCATGGGTTTCCCTTAATGGGAATCCTGACCAATGGTAGACATAGGTGATCGCTCCTCGAGATGTACCGCCTTGAACTGCCTGAAGGGATTTTCTGATCAAAATCATGTGTCCACCTCAAGGGTCGTCTCGACCAATGGTAAACATAGGATCTCCATCCAAGGGATGTACGTCCCCGATCCACCTCAAGGGGAATTCTAATCAATATCATGGGTCTGCCTCAATGGGTGTCATGACCAATGGTAAACTTAGGTGCTTTCTCATAGGGTTTTAACTACCTTTTCTACGTCGAGGGGAGTACTGATTAATATTTTTGATTCATATTATGGGTCATTATGACCCATACACCCTAGATCCATCTCATTAGGTACTCTGGTCCCTCATCCTAGTTGTGAAAACTTCAGTCCAAGGGAAACACCTTCCTAATTTACCTTATGAGGTGTTCTATTAAACCGTTTAGATTTACCTCTAGGGGTGTTCTAACTCATCCATCCTATATCTGTATCAATGGGTGTTCTAGTTCATCAATGTAGGTTTGAAAAAGTCCATAATAGGGACACACATCCCTAATCCACCTCAAGGGGTGTTCTTATTAACCATATGAATTCATCTGAACTGGTGTTGTAATCCATCTATCATGGATCTATCTTAAGGGGAATTCTGTTTCATCAACCCGTGTGTGACATCTTCAATCCTAGGGAAACACCTTCATGATTCTCCTCAATGGAAATTCATTTTAATCATCCAGATTCATCTAAAGTGGTGTTCTAACTAATCCATCCCAGATCCATCTCATGGGGACATCTGTTTTATCAACCCTAGTGTGACATCTTCCATCCTAAGGACACCACTCCCAGATCAACCTCAAGGGGTGTTCTAATAAACTGAGTAGATTCATATTAAGGGGAGTTCCATCACATCCATACTAGATCCATCCCAAGGGGAGTTACGATTCATAAACCTAGGTGTGACATTTTCCCTCATAGGGACACACCTCCATTATTTTTCTCAAGGGGTGTTCTGATCAATTGTTATGATTTTTCTCAAGGGGTGTTTCAACACATCCATTCTAGATCCTTCTTAGGCATTGTTTTGGTTCAAAAACCCATGTGTGAAATCATCACTCTAAGGTACTCACCTCCTAGATCCATCTCAAGGGGAGTTCTTATCCATACATCTTGATTTCATCTAAAGGGGCATTCTTACCCACTGATACAGTTGTAACATCTTACCTTTTAGGGACATAGATCCAAGAACCATCTCATGGGGAATTCTGATCCATCAATATAGATTTCATCTGAAGGGGATTTCCCACCAACCCAATGAAGTGTAACATCTTACCTCCTCATGAAACATCTCTCAGATCCTTCTCAAGAGGTTTTCCGATCAATCTATCCAGAGTTCGCCTCAAGGGGAATTCTCACCCACCCGTATACGTGTAAGACTTTCCCTCTTGGTGACACACCCCTCAGATATATCTAAAGGGGAGTTATGATCCATCCATATGGATTTTGTATCAAGGTTATGTCTCACTGACCAATCCAGGAGTAACATCTTTCTTTCTAGGGACACACATCCCAGATCTACCTACACGGTGCATTCTGATCCATCAATTTTTTCTCTGCAATAAATTATCCCAATGGTCATCTCCACAAGACATAGATATTGTTCCCAAAAACATAATACAGACACCATGAATTTTTGTGGGATACCTTAGGTTAAAAAACCTAGGAAGACAGATTCCTTTGGTGTCATTACCTTGTGATTATCATGGTATTCCTTTGGTTCCATACCTTAAGATTTCCCATATGAGATTCCATCCAAATAGGAAGAATACATGTGACCAATGCTCCTAGAATCCATACATTCCAATGATTCCCAATGTGATTAATCTCCTAAGAAAAGTTTTCATCCCTGTTAAGAAGGAAACAAAATTTTTGGAAAAATGATCTATATTAACCAATGTCCAAAAAGAGATGGTATCAGGAACGAGTTTGATGAACATGACTCAAATCTATGAGGGAGACTCGGACTAGGCAACTATATCCAAGGAGTAATCCATGGAAGAATAATAATAAATCCCATAATACCATTTCAATCATGGAGAATATGTTTTTGTTGAAAGTGATTGATGTATCTTGCAATATGAAGTCAAAAAAGCGGGGCAACAGAATCCAGTGTGCATAATTGTCCTGTCAACATGCAGGTGATCCCTAATAAAAGTTTCAGAAAGAAACATATTAATTTAATAAAAAAATATTGAAACCACACACAAAAATCAATTAAAAAATTTGAATGGACTTCATATTTATTATTTTAAAATCATAAATTATAAATCTATAATATAAACCAATTACAATGTTTTATAAAATATCTTAAACATTTTGGTGGATTTAAACAAAACTTTTTAAATATATATGCACACTATTATAAATTAATGGAAACACTTTTAATTCATTTTGAATATCAAAATATATCTACAAATTTTAAAATAAATGCTAAAATTCCACTCAATAATTTATCAAACACTATATATTCAAAATTGAGTGAAACTAGTTTTAGCCATATTTCTAAAAAATATCTATTGTATTGAAATGAAAATAAAATGAAACTTGATACAAATTTAAAATAATCCCTAATCATATTCAATATTTTCATTTTATACCAAACAAGAAATCTAAAACATGAGAAATCAGGGATCCAATATTTAAAGGCCAAATTCCAGGGCAAACCTACCTTAATAATGTGGAGAGATAATAAAACCCTCTATTTTAGAAGGAAAAAGTACCAAATAACCCATCACACATTATAAAATTAAGTACTAGGAAAATTTTTAATCATAACCCTACATAGGGTGTAGACAAAATCAACTAACAATGTGATGAGAAGAAGAAATCAAGAGGAGAAGAAGAAAACAAAAGAGGGAAGATGCTCAAATTTATTTTCCTTCATGAATTTAATTAAATTCCTAATAAAACCCCCAAAAATTGACCAAGATGTATGAATAAAATGAAATTGATGTTTATCACCATCCCCACTAGATATATGTGACACTAATGGGAGGATCAGGGAGGGTTTAGGGGAAAACCAGGGGTTGGAGTTTATGTAAAATTAATATTTTTATTATTCTTGACACTGTGCATGGTTTGTCCGCATGGTTAGTGAAACCATGTGACAAAAATGTGCCTCCTACTAAAGATTCTAGGGAACCTCTTATGATAAATAAACATAGTAATAAAATATATTTTACAACCATGTAGTTTGGCTATGCTCAACCACAAAATCAAATGCATACTTTTCATATGGTTTTTAATAACTGTGATCCAAACATGTGCCTATACATAAATTACAAGAATTAAAACATTTAAACCATTTTAATCCCAAAATTTATTAAAATATAATATTCCATTAATGAAATATAATAATAAATAAATTCATGTCCATGATGTAAAAATTCTCTCCACCGTAATGTTTTCTACCCCTATAAATTCTTAGACTAACAAGTTGATAAAGAAGCCAAATTGGTGTTCAATATTCCTTAAAGAGAACCCAATTTAATGAAAACCCAATGTACACCATGACCCCCACAAAAATAAAAAATTGGGATCCTATTAAAACAATCCACACTCATCTCTCACGAAACATTAAATATTGAGCTTCCTCTAAGATCCCAACTGCTTTATATAAGGGATAAACAAGAGAAACATTAATACATATTTATAACATGGTGAATGATGAGAAAATATGAAACTCTAATTATGGATGGGTAGGGTTGGGGTAAAATAGATAACTAAACTATATAAGGAAATAAGATAAAGTTGCTGGGAAAGATCTATTCTTGTGGTCACCCCACCATTTTAGAATCCTTGATGAATGATTTGAAACCTACTCAGATGAAAAAAACAACATTTATCTATACTTTTGAGTAAGTAAGAGAATGATAAATGTATTATATCACTCTCAAAAATTTGAATCTTGTAGAATATGACTAGAAAAAAAGAAAAAAAATCATCGCTATCAACTAATCCCACATCCATGACATACCATTCATAACCCATCGAGAATAATGTCTAATCACAAGGACACCATCACATCAAATCCAATTTTTACAACTAATCACTAAAACACAAGTTAACCATAGAGATCACTATACCTTAAATAACAGATAAGGGAACACCCAAAATACACATCAATAAGGGATTATCTCATTGTTTTAAATACTCAAGACTAACATGTATAATATTTTAAATGAAACTAAAACTATAATTTCAAATTAATGACAAAAATCCCGTGCGGGAAGGCCTTAAAAATTCCCAACCAATGACACATCCATTAAATAACAGACCTAAGACTATATTCTAAAAATTTGAATATATAATAGAACATGTGAAACACATAGCCAGATATTGAAAATGCAATTATTAGAAAAAGCATGAATTGAAAACAATATGGTTTTATCCACTTCACTAATTTGTTTTTAGGTGGAATCAATAACTAAAAAGTCTAAAATTGAGTTCCAGGAAATAAGTCTCTATAATTAACCTTAAGGAACTATCTCACTTAGAAAACCTGGGACCATTATCAGAGGCATGAATTAAATAACATAAGAATAACAAGAATCATAAAAATATCTATAACATGAATTTAATATCACCACATGAAAATCCCAATACAAATCAAATGCTCAAGAGAATGAATCATAAGTGTCAAAAAATTAAAATCCCTCCTTAAATAATTTAAAAACTGTACACTCTAATTTCAAATCATGAATCTATTCTTTTAAATCAATTTAGTACTACATAAGTAATTTTTATTGAAACACTTATAAGTTCACAATATTACATACCACATCTAAAATTCTATTTTATAAAAATCATTAACTCTAGAACTACACATTGAAATTAACATGAAGTTAAAAAAATATTTATTGAGCTCACCATCGAAATCAAAAACATCATTATTAAAAAAATTTATAAATCATTTTTTCAATTTAAAAACATCTAATTTATACTTAAAATAGTTATCATCTTACAAAAATATGATGAATCCATATGGATTTTATTATAAAACATTACAAAAATGTTTTATAAAATACTTGAAACACACGATATAAAATCCTCTGGAATTGATATATCCAAAATAAGGGTCCCTCAAAACGTCGTCCTATTTTTTCAAAACCATTTAATATTAAATCTAAATAATTTTTTTAAAAAATTAACTTAATAAAACCAAATCTATATTTTCAAAATCAAAATCCCATCATTGAAAAATCCATTTTTAATTTCAAAAAAACCAACTCTTATATTTTCAAATTTATGTTTCCATTTTTTAACCCCTTTAAAACCGAATTTCTTAAAATAAAAAATCATTAAAAAACTATGAAATTATATGAAAAGGTACTAATTATTATACATGACTCGACAACATGTATTTACATACATTTATTCTGTTATATAGCAGTCATTGAGAGTTGTATCAAAACTTGATCTCAGACTCCACATGGTTTTTTAGGACATATAATGTCAGCGTAAAGAACATGTTTAAATACCCATTCACCCCCAAATATAATAAAATTAATAAATAGTTTTTATATATTCAATAAATACCAAAACATAATTCATATAAATGAAAGTACTTTAAATGATGAGAAGAAAATATCAAATCCTAGTAACACATCCAACAATGAACATAATATTTAACAAAATCAGAACCACCATAATGAAAAACTAAAATACACAATAATTGGATAAAGAAAACTATAAAATTCAAGACCCAAACCTACTTAACAAGGAAAATAACGGTTTAGAACAATTTATATAGCATTACACTTGTTGGTCAGAGTGGACACTCAAGAGGGGGGTGAATTGAGTTCCAATTAAAATTTCTGTTAAAATATTGTCTAGTTAAAATCCCCTGATTTATAAAATAAGTTAAACTATAGTGAATTTATACAGATTGTAAATGTTCACTTAGCTTCTCAAAGATTTATTAGGTCTCAATTAATTTAACCACAAGGTCAAACTACCTTTTGAAGCTAACCTATTGATTTACAATAATTGTAAACACTTGCTAATTTAACTATCAAAGTAAATTCAAAATTGTTTTGTATTTCAAATTAATAGTAGCGGAATAAATAAGATATATGTATTATACTTTAAACTTAAATAATATATGAACATTAGATATAACAATAGGTTCAGTCTCAAGCCGAGACTTAGTCCTCTCAAATATAAATATAAATTTGATCCACACTCTGGATAGGGGTTAACAAAAGTTTTAAAAAACATTCCAGGCCACGCAGGGAACTCTACAACTGTTCTTCGTGGGAAACAAAACAAAGACCTGGTCACACAAGGACCTCTTCCACAGTTGACGTGGGTAAACAGAAGTTAAGAGAATTTGAGTGAGGATTTTGATATCCTCCAGTTCAGTGCAGGAGACAGTGTGTGTAAAGATATACAGAGTGCACCACACTGCTCGAAAGTTAATAAATAAATCACGTAGAGAATATAGATGAGATTTTAGAAATCTCTAGTGATTATCAATGTTGCTCTGGACTCGTTGTATTCAGCAGGAATGATTCTGGGTTCTTCTATGGTTTTTCTGTTGAAAAATAGAGTGTCGTAGTTCAGCTTGTCTTCTTCAGGAGTTAGAAAGATCTCTTGATTCGTCGTGTATTCTTCAGCAGTATTGGATTGCACTCATGAGAGTTCTTTGAAGGTATTTCAATCTCCTTCTTGTTTAGGATTATTCTTCTTGTTTAGAATAGTCCACTCGGGTGTATGTAAGTTCTTTGTGTTGTATATTCACACTTCCACACCACTTCTCTTCTTGTTTCGTTACATGTGTACTGCATCTCACTCTTTCCTATATTCCACGAGTTCTGGTAGTAGTAATGATTCCCTTTTCATAGGTTTGAGATACGGTTTCCTGACATGCCAACAACGATCATTAAATAATATTAATTGCATAAAAAACAACAAATATTACCGTTAGTATTATTTAATATAATATTGACAAATGCTTAAGAAATAGAGTCACAATGATTATGGAAACGTTGTCTTCTTCATGGTATCATGTCACAGTGAGTGGTCACGGTGTCTGGGTCATAGTGTCTGGTTCACGGTTTCTGGGTCACAGTGTCTTGTTATGGTGACTGGTCATGGTGTCTGGGTCAAGGTGTCAGGGTCACGGTGTCTGGTTACAGTGAGTGGTCACGGTGTCTGGGTCACGGTGTCTGGGTCACGGTGTCTGGGTCACGGTGTTCGGTCAAGGTGAGTGGTCACGGTGTCTGGGTCACGGTGTCTAGGTCACGGCGTCTGGTTACGGTGTCTGATCACGGTGAGTCCTTGACGGTGTCTCCATGCTTAGACAAATAACTGTATTTGGACTAAGACAGTGATATGCAAAATATAGATTAAGGTTAATCATTAGAGAGTAAGAGAATGTGAATCGTAAATATAAAGGTGTGATAAAATATGTGAGAATTGTGGTCATGCATGAGACTTGTAAATAATAAAGAGAGTAATTAACATCATAAGATTTGTTATCATAAAAACTTGATGTGTAACTATTATTGAGATTGAAGAGCATTAGCAAGATGTGCAATGAAGATCGAGATTAATTAATAGTAATGAGATTTGTGATCATTAAAACATGATTAACACATGAGGAGTCCAACAATCTCCCCATTTTTTATGATCACTAATCATATATAGGCAGAATATAAATTACATGTAATATTAAAGATACTAGCATAGAAAAAACATTATAGAACTGATACTTGTAGTTTTTCTCACCCATTTATACTATTATAGAACTGACACCTGTAGTTTTTCTCCCCCTTTAGGGACTATCAAAAAGTAGAGAGAAGGAACTGAAACACTGCATTTGGAATTAAACAAAGGATTCAGAATACAATAAAACATGAAACAACAAAAGACATCCCATCAAAAAGAAAAACAGTCCACAAACTCTTCAAGGATCCACCTTGTCTTTGCCTTTATCAGCAGCAGGAGCTGGTGTTGAAGTAGAAGAAGTCATAGTGTTGTAGAAAATGAGGTTAAGGGTAGACCTTCAAAAACAGATGGAGCCAAAGTAGGATCCGTAGAAGATCTGGGATGTGGTTGGTCAAGAATGACTGGCCGGATCTGAGAAAGAGCTTGGCTAACTATCATGGATGTTGAGGCTAAGGCAGGTAGGCCACGTCTAAGGGGTGCAGCAGCTGGAGAAACTATAGCAGTACTCTGTACATGAAGATACGACTTCAAAATATTGATGAAATTAGTAATAATTTCACCACCATACTGCATAGCCTTTTCAAAATCATCCCTATTTTCCAGAAATCTATCCAACAATCTGGTGAACTCAGAATGTTTCTGAACTTGTGATTTAAAAGCTTGAGTCACCGGAGGGATTCTAAAATTTTCTAAAAGATATCTAAAGTGATATTTCATATAACTTTTAGAGAAAATCTAGGATGGATACAAATCTATTTTCTTGGAGATCTCTTGTTGAGCATCATTGCCAATCTTAGAATGAATTCTAACCAAGTCCAATGCTCTATCACTATTATTAACCACTGCTGACAAAGAAGATAGATCCAAGCCACTGATGGAATTTTGAAATTCTTCTTTAATTATAGATCTTAGCATAGAATCATCCAAAGAAGATGTGGAGGTCTGACCAGAAACAGGTGAAGCCTGGACAACTTCGGTTAGAACTTTGAGCTGTTTCATATCTTTTTGTAGACATCCAGTGTATTCATCTGTAAGCTTATTCAGATTTTCCACAAGCTATCTAATGATTTCCAGCATCTTGGTGTGACATTTTCCAATCTTTTCATCAAAAGATAGTAGATATGGATGAACATGAGACACAATCTCCCTAGCAAGGAGGGAATCAGAAGACTCAGGACAAACCTCAACAGGTGCAGGGGCAGAAACAGGAGCAGGCTCTGATCTCAAAGATAACTCATTCTGCAGACTTGCTACCATACTTTTCAGATTTTCAACATCAGCACTCAGCAGCTTATTCTCTACCTTGACTTCTTGAATTTCTCAGATCATCCTTGGTTGAATATGTAATATAATATTTTCCAAGAGAATTTATCCATCTTCTTGACATAACTAAGTCACTGGGCGAGGTTGAGTGGAGAAAATTTTCTCAACTCCAGCTAACAAAGTCTCTCCAAAAACATTCAGATCATCTTTGGTCACAATAGAGTGAAGCTCAGGTAAGGATGCAGGTAGAGGAAGAAGTTCATATTCTGGTTGAGGTTCAGAGTCATCTTCAGACTCAGATTCTGATTCAGATTGAGCTTGGGGCTCTGATTCTAGTCTTGAATGAGCTAAGGTCTTCAGTTGAAATAGAGAAGAAATATCCATTATAGTTGCAGTCACTTGTTGCGACTCATTCACATCATAAAATCTTGGTAACTCATACCCGGAGTGAACAGAGTAAGTGATACATGGTTGAGAAGCCTCAATAGATCCAGCTTCCACAATATCAAGGTTTTGAGATTCCTTCCCCTCAACTTGTGCTTCCCTTACATATTCTTGAGGTTCAGGAACATGGACAAGATCCACAGGATCATCCCTAACCTCTTCAGCAAACTCTTGCCTTGCCAGCTGAAAGGAAATTTCCATTCTTTCTTCAACAGATGGAATAATCTCAGGAACCGATTGTTCCACTAGATAAGCATACAGACTTTCTTCTTTCTCAACAGAACGAGTCTCTTCAACAAGATCTGCCTCTATGGTTACTTGCTGTTCTGAAACAGGAAAAACCAATTTCCTTGCAGCATTAGGATGAGCTTCTTCCTCATGAAGAACAACTGAAGGATCTTTAGTCCTTTCCTTTTCAACAACAACTTCCTCTCCTTGAGGTATTTCAGTAGGGATAATAGCAGGGACAACATCCCTTTCCTCTTCAACCGGAACTATTTCCATTGGAGGTATTACAGGTTCTTCTCTAGGTGGTACTTCAACTGTTACTTCTTCTTGTTCTTCTTCTTCTGAATACTCAGCCACTTCATCTGGTTCCAAACCAGGATCAGCTAGGTTCTTAGGCCTTCTTGGATAGTCAACAGGATTACACTTTTTATACAATTGATCACTATCCTCAACCCAATACTTTTTCTAGGGATTCCATCATATCTTCATCCTTCTAATGATAGGCATGGATAAGAAGAAATCAAGGTCTTCTAACTTTTCTTCATTCAGTCCAACCATCCATTTTGCAACTAACATAGATGAAATCATCCTTGAATAAAACAGGGAGGTGGATTTGGAAGTTACTTTGATCAGCTCATAAATATGGTTGATAACATACTTACACAGATTGATCTTATGGCCATTCTTCAACAGGTGAATCAGGAACACATCCTGATACGTCATCACAGCAAAATCAACTTTTCTTGGACTAACCAAATTCTGAACAAACTTGAACAGAAGTCTTGTCTCCCCATCTAGTGCAGCAGCTATGGCCCTTCGCTTGGCGCCATTTCTAGTTAGATTTTCCAAAGCAGTATCTAGGTCAAAGATGTCGATTGTTGGAGGAGGGTCTCTCTGGTAATCTTTAAAAACTCCTTCATGTGTAATTCTTAGGCATGTAGCCCACAACCTTGAAGAGAAAGAGCACTTCTGACCATCGATCCAGCTGGTCACCATAAAGCTTTCTCCAAACCCAAAAGAAAACTTCACATACTGATAGAATTGCGATACCGGTCTCGTGTAAATCGGTCTATTATGTCCAATAAACCATTCAAGCCATCCTTGTTCTCTTAAAACATTCAAAACTAACGATCTTCTAGACAGCAACCATTCAGGGGAAACCTCTTTTTTAGGTACAACGGTACGACTTACCAGGTTTGGGTTTAGATGACCTTCTGGAGCTATCCTCGGTATCCTCTTTTGTTTCTTAGAGCACCGCTTCTCAGATGAGGGTGAAGATGGATGCTTCGTCCTTGGAATTCACTAAAGGTTCAGGTGAGAGGGAAGAGAAGGTTTAGGAGAGAGTTTGGGTAAGGAATTGAATGAAACCCTTAAGTTTTATCATTTGGGAATGTCAAACTTTATAAAAACAAAAACGCGGGAAATCAAATAGCGATGAAATAAAAATTAACACGATACGGGTTAAAAATAAGAATAATAAAAAAAATTCACGGTGAGACTGTGATTAGGCATTATGGTGAGACAGAAATCTAGTCATCACGGTGATACAGTGAGTTGTCAGACCATGAGCATAAAACAGTAACTTAGAAACAGTAAGTATGAAACCGTAAAGTAAAGTACAGTAAAGTATTAAACATTAAGATCAATAAGATATTCATTTATGATTAATCATACCAAGATCATGTATGATGTAGTCTAATCTTTCTGAATTTAATGGTATAGTGAATATGTCAGCAAGTTGATATTCAGTATCAATGAATTCCAAAGTGATATCACCTTTTTGATAATGATCCCTCAAAAAGTGATGTCTTACATCAATATGTTTTGTCCTAGAATGAGAAACAGGATTCTTAGAAATATTAATAGCACTTGTGTTGTCACAATTTATTGAGACATGTCTGAATTGATATCCATAGTCTAGTAATGTGTGTTTCAACCACAAAATTTGTGCACAACAGCTTCCTGCAGCTATGTATTCAGCTTCTGCAGTAGATAATGCAACCAAATTTTTTTTTACTACACCATGATACTAGTGACTTGCCTAAAAGGTGACATGTTCCAGAGGTGCTTTTTCTATCTAGCTTACATCCAGGAAATTCATCATCAGAATAACTAACTGATTTAAATGATTGTCCTTTGGGATAGAATAGTCCTAAATTGGGAGTATGCTTGAGGAATTTGAAAATTTTCTTTACAACATTTAAATGTGACTCATTATGGTTTGCTTGAAAATGAGCACACATACACACTCTAAACATAATATCAGGATGACTAGCAGTCAGGTAGAGTAGACTTCCAATCATTCCTCTATAAGTGGTTTGATCAACAGATTTACCATTTTCATGAAGATCCATCTTACAGGTGGTACTCATGGGAGTGTCACCACTTTTTGTGCTATCTAATCCAAAACGTTTTAAAAGATCTCTATTATATTTACTTTGAGTTAAAATAATTCCATCATTATTTTGAAAGATTTTAAAACCAAGAAAGAATTTAAGCTCACCCATTAAACTCATTTCAAATTCATTTGGCATCATTTTATAAAAATCAATACATAAGGTAGTTTTTGAAGATTAAAAAATAATATCATCTACCTAAATTTGTACAACTAAAACATATTTAGAAATTAATTTTATAAACAGATTAGGATCAGCTATTCCTTTTGTAAAACCTTTAGAAATTAGAAAAGTACTTAATCTATCATACCAAGCTCTTGGAGCTTGCATTAAACCATATAAAGATTTTTATAGTTTGAAAATGTGATTTGGAAAATAAGGGTTTGAAAATGAAGGTGGTTGTTCAACAAAAACATCCTCATCAATATATTTATTTAAGAATGAACTCTTGACATCCATTTGATATAGTTTGAAATTTAGATGTGAAACATAAGCAAGTAAAATCCTAATAGCTTCTAATCTGGCTACTGGAGAAAAAGTCTCCTCATAGTCAATACCTTCTTCTTGACTATAGACTTGTGCAACTAGTCTAGCTCTATTTCTAACTATGTTTCCGGATTCATCTACTTTATTTCAAAACACCCATTTTGTGCCTTTTGTGAAAGTGTCCTTAGGTCATTCAACAAGATTCCAAACTTTATTTCATTCAAACTAATTGAGTTCTTCTTTCATAGCAATTACCCAAAATTCATCATTAATAGCATCATCAATGTTTTTAGGTTCAACCTGTGACAAGAAGGCTTGATGTTCAACCTGATTTCTAAGAAAAGCTCTAGTCTGTGTCCCTCTATCAAGATTTCATACAACAACATCTAAAGGATGATTCTTTAGAATTCTAGTTGATCTAGTAAAGGTAGGACTTGAAATTTCAGGTTCATCAACAGGTTGGGAATCAACAAAAGCAGGTTCTGGAAAATTTCTAGAACTAGTTGTCTTTATAGTAGGTCCATTTGATTTTTCATTAAGGTCTAGAACATATAAGTCTTCTTCAAGATTTTCAACAGAGGTTTTAGGCTCATGTGGATCAGTTTCATCAAATTTGATGTGAACAGATTCTTCCACACACTTGATTCTTTTATTTAAAACCCTATAGGCTTTACTAGAAATAGAATAACCTTGGAAAATTCCTTCATCATTCTTTGATGAAAACTTGTCAAGATTATCTTTGGTATTAAGAATAAAGACTTTGTAGCCAAAGACTCTGAAGTAGTTAACCTTAGGTTTCCTATGGTTCCATAACTCATAAGGGGTCCTCTTAAGAACAGGTCTAATCAAGACTCTATTGATAATATAACAAGCTATATTGATAGCTTCAGCCCAAAAATAAACAGGTAAGTCATACTCATTGAGTGTGGATCTTGAAATTTCCCGAAAGGTTCTATTCCTTCTTTCTACTACACCATTTTGTTGTGGTGTCCTATGGGCAGAGAAATTGTGACTGTAGCCATTGTATGAGCAGTAGGATTCAAACACATGATTTTCAAACTCACGACCATGATCACATCTCAAGGTTTTAATCTTAAGTCCATTAAATTTCTCTACAGACTTGGAATATTTAACAAAGTAAGAACAAGCTTCACTTTTGTGAGCTAGAAAATATACCCAAGTATACCTAGAATAGTCATCTACTAAAACAAAGACACAGTGCTTCCCATTTAAGCTAGAAACCCTAGATGGTCCAAACGAATCCATGTGAACCAACTCGAGAGGTTGAGAAGTTGAAACTTCTTTCTTTGGTTTGAAATAGATTTTGTGTTGCTTTCCATTTTGGCAGGGATTACAAACTTTGTCATTTGGAAACTTCTGCTTGGGTAGGTCTCTCACTAAGTTCTTCCTGGTATGTTTTCTAAGTGAGTGTATATTGCAGTGTCCTAATCTTCTTTGCCAAAGCCAAGACTCTTTATGAAAAGCATTTAAACAAGAAATATTTTGCATGGCTAAAGAATTTAAATCAACAGCATACACATTTTTATTTCACAGGGCATAAAATACTAAAGCATTTTTAGAATTAAAAACATTGCAAGAATCATTTTCAAATTTAACATTAAAACCATCATCACATAACTGAGAAATACTTAACAGATTATATTTAAGTCCATCAATGAATAAAACTTTATAAATTAATACTGAGTTAGTGTTTCCAATCTAGCCTAAGCCGATGATTTTCCCATTAGAATTATCAACAAAGGTGACAAAGCCTCCATCAATTCTGACCTAGCTTTTAAAGAATGAGAAGTCTCCTGACATATGTTTTGAACATCCACTGTCCAAGTACCATGTCTTCTTATAGGATATTCAACCAGGTTTCTTCAGATGTGTTTGTCATAAAACACATGTTTTCCTTATTTCTGGTTTCAGTCTCAGAATCTTCAGATTCACTGGAGCTATCCTCAGAAGCGCTCCAAGTATCCTTCATAGGCTGTTCCTACTTAATGTCCTTGTAATAATATTTCTTCTTGAATTTTAGCTTTGGGAAGTCTTCTTTAATATGTCCTTTTCTATTTCACTCATAGCAGAGAACTTCATCACCTTTATCTGAATTTTTCCAATCCTTCTTCCAATGTCCCTTATTGTCATACTTTCCATTGTAATTTGATTTTCTGAAAAATTTCTTCTTCCTATAAAATTTCATAAACCTTTTGGCTATCTGAACCATTTCATCATCACTATCAGAATCTGAATTTTAACTGGTTGAACTGCCAGTAGGTAGTTGAGCTTTATCTTTGTCCTTGCTCTTTGAAGTAGTAGTCTTGAAAGCCACTGATTTCTTCTTATGTTAATCATCTTCCTCTTTATTCACCTTGAGTTCTTCCTCATACATCATAAGCTTACCAATGATTTCTTTGATAGGTAGAGCAGCAATGTCTCATGACTCTCTGATTGAGACAGAGGTGCCTCTCCATCGGTCTGGTAAACATCTCAAGATTCTCATAATTTGTTCCTTTGCTGGAAGAGCCTTTCCAAGGGAATTCATTGTATTGACTATCTCATTAAACCTGATATACATTTCAGAAATAGGTTCATCGGTTTTCATTTTAAAATTATCATATTTAATAGTATAAGTATTTAATCTCATTTCATTACCATTGGTTGTTCCATCATGAGAAACACCCAAAGTATCCCAAATTTCAAAACCAGTTTTACAAGAAGAAATTCTGTTAAACTCTTCATCTCCTAAATCACAGTACATGGCATTCATGGATTTATAATTATTATTGTAAGCAGTCTTTGTAGGTTCATCCCAACTGGATCTAGCAGTAGTGGGAAGTTTATATTCTGATTCTATGGCAGTCCAAATATCAAAACCTATGCTTTCTAAATGAATTTTCATTTTAAGATTACACTGAGCATAGTTTGTACCATTTAAGAATGGTGTCCTATTAGTAGAAGCACCCTCTATTCTATTATCCATAACCATATTTTAGAATGATAATTTAAAGAGATAAAAATTTAGAACTAACAGAAATTTAAGATCTTTAAAGATGCAACTAAAATCACTGTTGAAAAACAGAGTATTTCAAAAATCATTGAAAAAAAACTAAACATATGATACCAAATGTTGGTCAGAGTGGACACTCAAGAGGGGGGTGAATTGAGTTCCAATTAAAATTTCTGTTAAAATATTGTCTAGATAAAATCCCCCGATTTATAAAATAAGTTAAACTATAGTGAATTTATACAGATTGTAAATGTTCACTTAGCTTCTCAAAGATTGATTAGGTCTCTATTAATTTAACCACAAGGTCAAACTAACTTTTGAAGCTAACCTATTGATTTACAATAAGTGTAAACACTTGCTAATTTAACTATCAAAGTAGCTTCAAAATAGTTTTATATTTCAAAGTAATAGCAGCGGAATAAATAAGATATATGTATTATACTTTAAACATAAATAAAAGATGCACAACAGATATAACAAGAGGTTCAGTCTCAAGATGAGACTTATTCCTCTCAAATATATATATAAATTTGATCCACACCCTGGATCGGGGTTAACAATAGTTTTACAAAACTGTCCAGGCCACGCAGGGACCTCTACCACTGTTCTTCGTGGGAAACAAAACAAAGACCAGGTCACACAAGGACCTCTTCCACAGTTGACATGGGTAAACAGAGGTTAACAGAATTTGAGTGAGGATTTTGAAATCCTCCAGTTCAGTGCAGGAGACAGTGTGTGTAAAGATATACAGAGTACACCACACTGCTTGAATGTTAAAAAATAAATCACGTAGAGAAGATAGATGAGAGTTTAGAAAGATCTAGTGATTATCAATGTAGCTCTGGACTCATTGGATTCAGTAGGAATTCTTCTGAGTTATTCTTTGGTTTTTCTGTTGAAAAACAGAGTGTTGTATTTCAGCTTTTCTTCTTCAGGAGTGAGAAAGATCACTTGATTCTTCATGTGTTCTTCAGCAGTATTGGATTGCACTCATGAGAGTTATTTGAAGGTCTTGCGATCTCCTTCTTGTTTAGGATTGTTCTTCTTGTTCAACACAGTGCACTCGAGTGTTTATAAGTTATTAGTGTTGTATATTCACACTTGCACACTGCTTCTCTTCTTGTTTCATTACACGTTTATTGCGTCTCAGTATTTCTTATATTCCATGAGTTTTGGTAGTAGGAATGATTCCCTTTTCATAGGTTCGAGATACAGTTTCCTGACATGCCAACAACTATCATTAAATAACATTAATTGCGTTAAAAACAACAAATATGACCATTATCATTATTTAAAATAATATTGACAAAAGCTTAAGAAATAGTGTCACAGTTGTTATGGAAACGGTGTGTTCTTCACGGTATCTGGTCACGGTGAGTGGTCACGGTGTCTGGGTCATGGTGTCTGTGTCACGGTGTCTGGGTCACGGTGTCTGGGTCATGGTGTCTGGTTACAGTGAGTGGTCACGGTGTCTGGGTCATGGTCTTTGGGTCACGGTGTCTGTGTCACTGTGTCTGGTTACGGTGAGTGGTCACGGTGTCTGGGTCATGGTGTCTGGGTCACGGTGTCTGGTCGCGGTGAGTGGTCATGGTGTCTGGGTCACGGTGTCTGGTTACGATGTCTGATCACGGTGATTCCTTCACGGTGTCTCCATACTTAGACAAATGTCGGTATTTGGACTAAGACAATGATATGCAGAATATGGATTAAGGTTAATCATTAAAGAGTTAGGGAATGTGAACCAAAAATATAATGGTGTGATAAAATATGTGAGAATTGTGAACATGCATGAGACTTGTAAATAATAAAGAGAGTAATTAACATCATAAGATTTGTTATCATAAAAACATGATGTGTAGCTATTATTGAGATTGATGAGCATTAGCAAGATGTGAAATGAAGATCGAGATTAATTAACAGTAATGAGATTTGTGATCATTAAAACATGATTAACACATGCGGAGTCCAACAACACTCTTCCAAATTATACCTCTTGAGTCTCAACACCCATATATCCATCTACTAAACACACCCAAATAACAAAAGGGATGATTTAATATCATTTTGTCACAAACCAACTCAGGTTCCACCATCTGTCCAATGCCTGAACTAGCATGTGATTTTTCTAAGGTTCATTCTTAATCACCCCAAGTTGGAAATTAATTCTAGAGTGTCAAGTAGTTTCAATTGGGAATTATTTACCCAATAAATTAAATTAAATTAACAAAAGAAAATGGGAATGACCGCTCTATTTTTAGAGGTCCTTGCGCTATCAAAAATGAAATATTGTAGTATAAAACCCTTTAAATAAAGTTAATCCATCATATCACCATTATCTCCCTCCATAGAAATGACCCTCGAGATCCATCACCTGGTATCCACTTATATAATGAATAAAAAATTAAATAAAAATAAATATTTAGATGTCTATATTGATGAAATGAAAAATAAAGCTAAATAAAAAAAATATAACCAAACAACATCCTCAAATACATAGGCCATTATCTAATCCTAATACAGTCAACGTTCCATAAGTAGTCAACTACTGAACCCAAAACCCGATATTGAGATTAAATAGGTGTGAGCATAAAAATTCTCAATATGTATTACAAGAGAAACCACACACCAAGAATAATGTTTAAATAATGGATTCCTTTCATTCCAGTGTGGAGTATACTAGTGAAAATAATTTTCTCACTCTTAATCACATAAAATCAAATATAAATTTTAAAATAATTTTATAATATATATATGTATATATTATTTTAATTTAATGAATACACCACTTTTAAAAAAGTTATAGGTATGAATCATCCTTTGTTAATACACCAGCATAAAAACTAGTTTTAAATAACTTTTAATGTATGCTTTTCAATAAAAATTTGAACCCCATTTTTTATAAAGAGAACTAATTATGAAGAATGAATATAATATAATGGTATTGTAGTACTAAGAATAAAAAACAATATAAAAAATAATTTAAAATTAGAAACATTAGAGAAACTCCCTAAGGTCACTAGGGTTAGGGGAACCTAAATGTAAGACCACAAGAAATTAAAATGTTTTAATGTTAGAATAAAATTAATTTTGTTTCTATATTTATTTATATGAAACACCATATTAAGCTTATGCTATAAAAAACGAGATTAGATTGCATACAATACTGAGTTTTACTACCTTTTAATGTCGCACCTATTTCAAAACTAAATTTTGGAAATTTAAAATTTTATTTTTCAAAATAAACTTAATTTTTGAATTAAGAATGTCAAAATTATATTAGGGTAAATTTTTGGTATTTTTATGAAAAGTTTCATTTTTTGGTGAATAGTGAAAATATTGCATTTTTGTAAAAAATTGTCATTTTGTTTAAATAGTTGTTAATGTTAAATTATATTTTAATTGGTTATTAAAGAAAAAATATATCAAGTATACATATATTAATAAAATTTACGTCATTGGAATCATTTTTATATTGAAATTGGATTTAAAGACTTATTGAACATTTTGAACATTTTTACTTTAAAAACTGACTTTATCGCCACGTCTGTGAGATTAGCATTAATCTTAATTTTACAACTTTTTTTATTTGATTTTTTAAAATGTAAATAAATTGTTTTAATTAGTATAATATTTTCTCTCTAATAATATCAATTTATTTATTGACCAAAAATATTAGTGAAAATGATTAAAATTAATTATGGTGATTAAGATAAATTTAAGCTTAATAAGGGAGAAAACCATAATCCTAAGGACCAAAATGACCTTTAAACTTGTACAAAAACCATTTTATTCCAATAGTTTGACATAATTCCATATTGGTTCTAATTTTATGGTTTATTGGGATATTATTAAATGAAAGTTCCCTATATAAGAGGTTAGGTGGGGAAAAAGACAAAAAGAAAACATTCCTTACCTTTAAAATTTATAAAACATTGAGATTTGTAAAAAACATCATAATTTAATTTATACATATAATTTTTAAAGATAAATGTGTAAATGTTTTCATAATAATTTATCATTAATTTTTAGAGATGATTTAGTTACTTAAAATTCTTAATAAACACCAACGTTGTGATTATTTAGTTAATAATTAACAAAAATAAATGATACTATAAATATTAAAAGTCAAGTAGATTGATTGAATTATTTTTTTAATTATTTTTTAAATTATTATATCATTTTACACAGATTTAAACATTAAATATTTTAATTCGAATATTATTTTGATATTTTAAAATTAAAATTAAATAGATAATGTCTAAATTGACATTATTGGTATTTTACAATAAATGATATTTTATTAAATGTTTTAAAATTAATAAAAATACTATATTATTAAAAGTTATCTTTAAGTGTTAAAAATATTAAATATGGTCTTTTAATGGACCAAATTATCTTTTATAATTAATATATTGACCCATATACTCTAAATACACTTTTTACACAATCCATGTTTAAGCACCGTTTTAGCACATCACATGCGCTTGGTTTAAAATTAATTTTATAAAAACATAGGACATTTTATTTTATAAATTACATATCAAATCAATAATTAATTTTATCTATATTTTCTAATAAATCACACTTTATATTATTTTTAATGGTTAAATTAATTATATAAGAATACTAGATGATTTAAAAACTACCAAAATGATAAAATTGGGGAATCTTAGAAGTTAAGAATCCAAAATTTTAAAATGCACATATTATTGTGTGGTGGAGGGATTTTTCAAACATTATTCCCATTTAAACCTTTATTTTTCCATTTTAGATACACATTAGGTAAGTTAGACCTCCCATTAATGAATACCTTTTGGTATTTACAATAGTGTCACTCCCCCTCCACTCTAAAAAGACCGCTCTACCCCTTCCTCAAACCTCTAAAACAACTTAGGTTCATCCAATATCTTCTCAATTCACTTACCAACATCCCCCCATCCACCTTTAAGACTATATTTGTGAACAAATCAATCCTATTAAGCCTTTTGGTACAAACCAAAAGGAGTTATCCGATTAAGAGGTAATGTCTTTCCTCAAGATCTTTAGTTTTATTTCCATTATCCACTCTCTCAAATATTCTTATTAGATGATTATATAAATAATATCTATCCTAAATATACTATAATTTTTTTATGTTAAAATTTTTAACTTCACTTACACAGACTTCAATCTAATGGGTAACTAACATATTGTTTTCATGTATGGTGATCTACCGCCTCACAAAATGATGATTGTTCATTTATTCCTTTACCACATATCATGGTGTCCATTATTATGGAAACTATATTAATATAAGTTATATATGATATTTATTATGTATATATTCTTCTCTAATTATTTTATAATGTATACTCTTATACATTCCATTTTGTGTAAATATGATATCATCGTTTTTGGAAGTGTGGACTATCGCCTCGTCAAAGCGATATGATTCGTTCACGCTATATATGGAACATATTAAGGATGGTTTTTATAAATATATGTAACATATACAACACATATATGATACTAGAATTATAATATTCACATTTATCATTTAATTTTTATTCTTTAAATGTGATAAAGAAATGAAATTAGAGTTCTTGTGTACGTACGCCCTATCGTCTCCATGAACAGTGCATTTCATTTCTTATCTCAAAACATTCTAGATTATTATAAATACATATGTTCTAAATATATATGATAATTAATTCATGGTTTAAATTATGAAGATGATGAAATCATTATATAGTTAATAGGAATAAAAAATCATGATAAAAAATATACTTGATAAAACAAGGCGATTAACACCTGAAATAGTTAAAATAATGAAAGAGTGTTAGAAAACGGGAAATAAAATGTTGTAGGAATTTAATATATGATATTATATACATGATTTTTTTTATATTATAAGTTATTAACATATTTTAATCAACATTTTAGGTTGATAAAGTCTATATAACAAAAGTAAGGATAAGGTAAGGTATTTTTATCACAATTTACATTCCATTGAGATTTATTTGTTGTTATAAACCACTACAGTTTTATAAAGTGAATATACTAGCCTTATTCATGTTGTATCAAGATTAAAATTATTTTAATTAAACTATGATTTTTATTTAATGTTATTCATTCATGGATATTATGATTAAAATGTTTCAAAGAGGTTAATGACACTTTGGAATGTTTAAAGATTATTTTCCATGGGAATGTGTTTAATGATCACCTTTGAAATATAACATTTTTTTACTGTTAACTTTCTCTTTAAACAATAAAATAATTTAATATCCACATTATTTTGTGATTTATATTATTATTTCCAAAATTGTAAACCATTTTTACATACAATGTTCACTTTGATAGTTATTTGATTAACTAGGGAATTATTGATAAATATGTATCTTTTATTCAATACATATATTTGATAAGGAATATTGTTTATTGATTAAATCAATTATGAGATATGGTTAATGATTTGGAATGGTATGAAATGAGTGGGTCCTAATTATGTATAGTCCCTCGATGCATCATTAGTCTCATGAGATGAAATAGTTAGCCAAATTAGATGGAGTTCTACCCGATATGCTAAACTATCTTGTGAAAGGCCTTTCAGTAATTGTTTCATGTACCTAGGAAACATGGCATATAATAATTAAGTATTTACCTTATTTATCTTCAGTTATTATTTATGCATGAGATTTTTCATCGACATATCTATAGATGAATTTCATTTTTAGTTCATTTTTAAAATGGAATGCGCTTTCAGTTTCTTACCTTGCCATATTGATACTGTCTTATATAGTTATTGGAATGGAATAGGTTATCAGTTATTTAATTTTCCATTTTTATTTATTCTCATTATTTCATTATTTATTTCTCTTTACATACCCTTACTGAGTATTTGAGCTCACACTTATTATGTTTCTTTTCCCCAGGTTATGAAAAATAAATCCTTGAATAAGTGTGCAAGGATTCAGTTTATTTCATTATATTATGTATCATGTTTTTATTTTATATTTCCCAATGTATTGTGGTTATAATGAATGTAATATTTCACTTCAAGACTTCAAAACAAATCAGTTCTTTGGTATTTCATTCTTTGTAATCATTCCAATGTAATGAATTAATCCACTAGCTCCGGGCTTATGGGGTCGGGGTGTTACAATTGGTGTCAATGGAAGTTTAACAGAAACTTTAGAAACTATATTTAGAAAAAATAGATTAAGGAACATAACCATAAGATAAAATTTGAGTATAAGTATAGAAGAAAACCATATAATTTTGTTAAGTTACAAAGTTTGTGGGTATTCCTAGAAATACATCCTAGTTTGGATACTAAAAGTGGATGTGGTTTAGGTTCATATGTACCTTGGAGTAAAATCTCTAAAAAGGTGTGTCGGACCTAACTCAATGTAACCTAGTACATGAAAATGAGCTTTACTGCACACCTAGTTTAAAAATCCCTAGGGATACACTTAGTATAATTCAAATTTTCTTAATAAACTGTTTAAATACTCATGTATTAATCATGTTTTAATGATCACAAATTCTATTCAATCTAGTTAACTCTTATAAATTATATAAACTCATGTTTGGTATTTTTTATGTAGTCTCATTCTTTAAGAAGAGACATTCAAGATCTTAATTACCCTACATTAATTTTAATTACTCTATACTATCTTTGATTTACTTTTATTGAAATTTTTTTACGTCTAATCCATTCTATGATCATCATTTCTTAAGTCTGAAAACAGATATTTTGAAAAGTTTGAGACACTATGAGACTACCATTGGTTTTGTATTTACGGCACCGTAAAGTAGACACCGTGAGAACAAGACACCGTGAAGCAGACACCTTGATCAAGAGCCTGTAAACAAGACACCATTAACAATACACCAGACTGTAAGACACTGTGATAGCGAGACACCGTGACCGTGAGACATCGTGACCATGAGACACTGTGATCAATCTTGACACCGTGTGAAGGAGACACCATTTCCAAGACTTACAGTGACACCGTTTCTTAAATTATTTTTTTGTTTTTTAATTTAACCTATAATAGTCATATTTGAATATTTTATATTCACTAATATAATTAATGTTTCTTTATAGACATATTATCTGATAGTACAAGGTACGAGGTGCGGTATCCATGTATCCTATCGGCTCTAAGACATGCATTCAACGATAAAAGATAAGTGTGCCAAGAATCAAGGAGTGTGATATACTGAATGAAAAACAAGGATGTGAGCACAACAACAAATAACATTGAGAGAATTTCCAAAGGATGTATTTTCACATGCATACAACCCAACTCGGCTGAAGAACATACGAAGTAAACTGGAATCGAGAGAACATCTTCACATTTTCGAACCTATTGAAGAACACATGATAAATCACAACACTCTATTTTACTGAATAGGAATCGAGATATACATCTTCTTCATCTCAAGAAGCCCAGATCAGCAAATATTAACTCCCAGAGCACTTCTAAACCTATATTCATATTTATGCTCTGTTGTGTATCTGTTTATTACCTTTCGAGCAGAGTGTGTAATTTTAGAACAACACACTAAGTCTCATGCATTAAATTGAAGGATATAAGATATCCTTACTCAAACCTCCATTTACTCTTGTATACCCACGAAAACTGTAGAAGAGGTCCCTATGTGTCCTGGTTATTTATACCCATGAAAAATGTGGAAGAGGTCCCTATGTGGCCTGGACAGTCTGTGTAATGTTGTTAACCCCGATCCAGGGTGTGGATCAAAGTTTATTTATATAAATTTCTTGGTGGAAGGTGATCACCAGGTGGAGTGGATTAGGTCTCAGCTTGAGACTAACCAATTGGTTCATATCCGCTGTGCTACTTAAATTAGTCTTCTCTGTTTTGTTTCTTTACTGTATAATTCATAAATCACTAATTTCAATTTGATAGTTTGTCTTGGAAAGAAGTTATAGATGGATTTTCTCAGTAGAATAACTTCAAAAGTAATATTAATAACACAAATTAAGATTATTGAGAATTAATAAATCTTCTAAGAAGTTTCTTAAATATTCAAACTCTTATAACGGTATAACCTTGATTAACTGGGTTGTATTTAATTTTTGGGGAAAACTTTTTAGAAATACTTTTTAGAGAAATTTTTATCGTTACTCAATTCACCAATCCCCTCTTGAGTAATCTACTTCGACCAACATTTGGTATCAGAGGTAGTTTATTAGGAATATGTGTAATATTATTCAACTGTGATTGTAGTTGTACTTTAAAGATCTGTAAATTTCTGTTAATTATAAATTTCTAGATCTTTTAATGTAATACCTTATTATGGATAATAGATTGGAAGGTTCTGCAACCAACCGGGAACCATTCTTTAATGGAACCAACTATTCTCAAAGTAAAATTAAAATGAAAATGCATTTAGAGAGTATGAGTTTTGAAATTTGGTCATCCATTATAGATGAATACAAAATTCCTACTACTGATAGAATCACATGGGATGAACCTACAAAAACTGCATACAATAACAACTAAAAAGCTATGAAGGCTTTATACTACTCCATAGGAGATAAAGAGTTTAATATAATTTTTATTTATAAAACTGCACATGAAATTTGGGATACCATGTCTGCCTCACATGAAGGAACATCCATTGTAAAAGAAATGTGACTTAATATTTATACTATCAAATATGGTAATTTTAAAAATAATCCTGATGAGCCTATTTTTGTCATGTATCTTAGTTCAATGATATTGTCAACACTATGATTTCTCTTGGAAGAGAAGTCATTTCCATGGAATAGATCATGAGAATTATTATATGTCTTCCTGACAGATGGAGGGGAAACTCTGTCTCTATTAGAGAATCATGTGACATTATCAAGATACCTGTAAAAGAACTCATTGGGAAACTGATGATGTGTGAAGAAGAGTTGAAAGTCAACAAGGAAGAGGAGGATGAACCAAAGAGGAAATCTGTTGCATTCAAGACCACCACCTATAAGCACAAAGAAAAAACGAAACTGGAAGCTCCTGTAGAAATCTCCACCAGTGAAAAATCATCACCTGACAGTGATGAGGAGATGGCTCAATTATCTAAAAGATTCAAAAAAATTTACAAAAAA
The DNA here is from genome assembly GCA_963277665.1 of Viscum album. Taxonomy (NCBI): domain Eukaryota; kingdom Viridiplantae; phylum Streptophyta; class Magnoliopsida; order Santalales; family Viscaceae; genus Viscum; species Viscum album. Next base: position 404,302,015 of record OY728167.1, read on the forward strand.
GAATAACTTTTTCATAAATCCTAACTTCAATGGAAAATATGAACAAAAGGAAAATTGGAATAAGTACTAGAAAATAAGTGACAAAACTGATGAAATTGTCTTCTATGAATGTAAGCGCAATGTACATATCAAGGCTGAATGTCCAAAACTCAAGTAAAAAAATAAATATGAGGACAAGGATAGGAAGTATAAAAAGGCAATCAAAGAAACCTGGAGTGCTTATGAGGACAGTTCAAGCGACCTAGAGATGTCACAGGATGAACAGGATAACAAATCCAATATGTGTTTTATGACAAACACATCTGAGGTAACACTAGACTCTTCTATACATAATTTATACTATTATGAAGATGACGTGACTCTGAAAATATGAATAATAATGAAATGTTTGAATACTATAACATGCATGTGGAAAAATGAAATTAACTAAAAGACAAGTATAAATCATTGAAGAAACAACATGCTCTTACTGTGACTATTAAATCTAAACTCACAACTGAAAAGGAGAAAAATTCTCAACTGCTCAAAGAAAATAATGAATTAAAAATGACAAATGAGCAATTAAAGAGTGTCTTAGAAATTTTTACAAATAATTATAAAAATACCCTTAACCAAATGCTAGGAGAAAAAATTACCCCTAAATACAACACTGACATTGGTTATCAACCATGTAAAAGAAACCATGGTAGAACAAATTTTGATTCCAAATATATGACATATAGTTTTACTCCTAGTTCTAGACACAAATAAACTAGTTCAAGTTATGATACAAATTCTACTGTCTCAATTTTTTGTGGACCAAATATAGTTTATTTTTTAAATACTTAAAATAATGTTTATAGGAAACCTATAAGGAAAATATGGATTCCTAAGGCACTTATTACTAATATTACTGGACCAAACAAGTGTGGGTATGAAAATATTTTTTTGATTAATCTTTTTTAAGGAAAGATACTTAATGAGCACCAGTAAAAGTATATGGTACATGGAGAGTGGATGTTCAAGTCACATGATAGGAGACTACTCATGCTTCAAGAACCTGTTAAAAGTAGATGGAGGACACGTCACATTTGGTGACAATGCAAAGGGAAATATTATTGGCCACAGCCAAATCAGTATCTCTAACTCAGTTGTTGTTTCTAAAGTACATTTTTTTGATGGTTTAAAATATAATCTTCTTAGTATCTCACAATTATGTGATGATGGATTTCATGTTAGATTTGAAAATGATGCATGTAATGTCATTAATATTAAACATGAATTAGTATTTTCTACATTAAGGAATGAAAATGTTCATTCTGTCAATTTAGATTCTTTAGCTTCTCAATATATTTCATGCATAAGTATATTTCATAAATAATCTTGGCTCTGGAATAGGAGACTAAGACACTGTAATGTTTACTCCCATAGAAAGCTAACTAGAAAAGTCCTAGTTAAAGACTTAACCAAACTTGAGTTTTCAAATGACAAAGTGTGTAATCCCTATCAAAATGGAAAACTATACAAAGTTTCCTTCAAACTAAAGAAAGAAGTGTCATGTTCTCAACCTCTCAAACTAGTTTACATGGATTTTTTTGGACCATATAGAGTTTCTAGTTTAAAAGGGAAGCACTATGTTTATGTTCTTGTAGATAACTTTTCTATATATACTTGGACCTTCTTTATAGCTCATAAAAGTGAATCCTGCTATTATTTTACTAAATATTACAAGTCAATAGAAAATCTTAGTGGACTTAGAATTAAATCCTTAAGAAGTGATCATGGCCTTGAGTTTGAAAATAAAGAGTTTTAATCCTTTTGCTCAAAAAATGGTTATAGTCAAAATATCTCTACCCTAGAACACCTCGGCAGAATGGAGTTATAGAGAGAAGAAATAGAACCCGACAACAAATTTCTAGAATAATGCTTAGTGAATATGATCTACCTATTTATTTTTGGGCCGAAGCTGTCAATACAGTGTGCTATGTTATCAATATAGTGTTGATCAGATCTATTCATAAGAAAACTCCTTATGAATTATGGAACAATAGAAAGCCCAAGGTTAGCTACATCAATGTTTTTGGTTTCAAAGTCTATATTCTTAATACCAAATAAAATCTTGACAAATTTGCATCCAAAAGTGATGAATGTGAAGACATGGAAATTTAATGTTAAATTTTTTCTTAACTCTTTAAAATTTTTATGAGTATGCAATTTCTGACGCCACCTGATTCCGAGGCCCGGTGTTCCCGGAATAATTTTATGAAGTTTTGTTCAAGTACATTTACTGAATGAATGAGCGGGTTTTTCTATATTTTGAACCGGTGCTCAGAATTGAAATATGAGGGCACCCGTGAACTCGCAACACTGGTAATTGCTTAAGGGGACCTTTATCGCAGTTGTGTTTTATGCGGGTTAAGAGTTAATTTTTGGGAGTATTGGAATTAATTAAATAAAATTGAAGAACACAATTTTATTTATCTATGGTAGTTATATCCTACAAGGAGGAGGTTTTTTGTTGGGCCCACACCCACACAACATCTCTTAAGAGTATATTTGTGAGGTGGGGCCCACACGAACCCCTAACTCCTCACCTTCCTTAAACCCCCATTTAATTCACCTTTATTTATTTTTTGACAACTCCTCTCTCTTAATGGTGGAGCCTCTCCAACTCCCTCACTCCATTAAATTTTTTCCAACCCATTTCAATTAATTAAACAAACTATTCAATTAATTAATTAAAGAGTTTGAATTAATTTGAGTACATGGTAATGTTATATTATGGGAGAGCCTAATTTTTATTTTGTTTGGAAAATATTTGTGGGGGAATTTTTGAGAGGATATTGGGAAGGATCTGGAGAAACAAAAAAGAAAAGTTTTCTTTTCCGACGAAGAACACGAAGAACGCTCCAAGACTCGAAGGAAGTGAAGCGAATACAAATACCATTTTCTTCTACCTCCGCGTCAGGCGAGAATACACCGCTCGTGAGGAGCATCACCTACGACTACAACTCTCCCTCCAACGTTGGTGGGACGTCACCGTTCTCCGCGATGTCCGTATTCCGAAACACTTGTCTTCTTCCACTCATTGACGTGCTCTACTCTTGAAACCTAGGTAGGGGTTATTTCAACTTGAACTGATTATTTTGTACCTCGTTCTTCATTGAAAATCATAGTTTGTATTCGGCCAACTGCTACCACCTAACGCGGAGGGCGCGGGCCGAACGCACACGGCCTGACGACCCTCCGTAGTCTCTTTTGTGTGCGATGGAGACCATGATAGAAAGGTGGTGACGAGCGGAGGCGACGATCATGTGCCGGCCGCTTGTGGAAGAACCGTGGCCTACAACCGTGGGCCGCTCTCCCGACGAAGAATCGGCCGGCTAAAGCCTGCCGGACCGAAGTAAGACCGCGGCGCCAAAAGTGGTGCCGTGTTGCGGATGACCGTAGCCCGCATTCCGCGGGTCGCTTTGGTGGCGAACCACCCAGCTCGTTGGTTGGCTGGGTGAAGGAGCCACGGCACCTGAAGGTGCCGTGTAGCAAGACCACAACCTACTCAAGCGGGCCCCTTGCCCCGGGAAGGCCGGCAGGCTTCGGCCGACCAGTTTGAGAGGGCGGCGCCGCTTGTCTTCGCCGGTTCGAGAAGTCGGGCCCCCTCCCCCTCGGACTGCTTGGCCCCTTGGGGAAGAGCCATGACCAATTGGGTAGCGCCCTGCTGGGTCGGGCCGCGCCACGCCTGGTCGGGCCGTGCTGGGCCGGGCCGCGCTCTTCCGGGCCGCGTCGCGCCGCACCGGGCTGGGCCGCGTAGTGCCTGGGCGGGCCTGGCCGCGCCCCCTCAGGCCGGGCTAGGCTGCACCCCTCAGTCCAGGCCACTTGATTCACCTGGACGGTCTGACTCTCTGTCGGGTCAAACCTGCCTAAACCGGGTTGACCTGACCCGCCAGCCCACTGGGCTTAACGTGCCGGGCCCATTTTCACTTAAAGGTGAATAACTCGAAGACTGTGCATCCGATCGACGCGCCATCTGGGAAATGGAACCCTTGTGATGAGGCTATCCTTTTGCGATACTCTATGTAAGTTTTGGACGACTTTGGATAATGTCTAGGTTTGGAATGACTGTATTTTCAACCGGGCCCCTCAAACGGGAAAGCTAATATCTCTCAGACTGGGTGTCTGATTGACGCGCTGTCTATCGCGTTGGGTTCCTTTTGATGAGAAGAACTACGGGATACATAAACTATGGACTTCGTGGAAGTTGATGTATCAACCCCTTGGATTGTGGAGCGATACCTCCATGAAACGAGCGTGTTGTGTGCGGGAACCCTAGAGGTGGCTGCGACTGCAACGACAACCGTACTGGAATCCTCTGTGGGTTCAGCGATGAATACTGTATTGGAATCCTCTGTGGGTTTGACAGCGATGAATACTGTTCTAGTATCCTACATGGGTCTGACAGATTGACTTCTGTTCTAGTATCCTATGTGGGTCTGATAATTTTACTTCTGTTCTAGTATCCTACGTGGGTCTGACAGAGTATCTGGTCTAGTATCCTACGTGGGTCCGAGAGCTTAGCTGGACTAGTATCCTACGTGGGCCTGACAGCTTAGATGAATCAGGGACTACATCTGATCATCTTTATCACTCTATGAAATATGTATACCTGTGTGAGCTGATTCTTGACTTTCAATCATTATCATCGATGTGATTGACTTATTTCTCGTGTGGAATGGGTTGTTATTGGGCTCGGGAGTTAGAGACGAATTGGAATTGATGACTTAGGTGTATGTATGGGCATATACCTAAGTAGAGTTGGTTGATACTTCTTGATTGTATCTTTCCTTTGTGGTTTAACCTTCGTGGATTCTGGGAGACCTTCAGGGGTCTCAGGGTCCCTATTGAGTATCGTTATACTCACCCCCTGTATGGGCTATGCCCACACTACATTGTGTTGGATGTAGACAACATACAACGTTGATAGTGGTAGAGACTTGTAGACTTGGATGGTACCCAGAGATGGACCACTCGGCGAGATGTTCATAGAGCGAACAGACGGACCTGAGGTGTTGAGGAGACCATCTGTACCCACCCTTTAGGTGGGATTCCCGGAGGATGAATTTGTGGTTTCGGTTTTAATTTAATACAGTTGTACTGTACTTTTGGTTGGGTTTGTATTCTGGCCCATTTACCTTTCATCACTTACTTTTGTATTTAGTATTAATTTGTGCTTACATATGTTGCGTACTATGTTGTGTTGTTTACCATAATAAAGACAATGCCTTCCCTTTTATTATGATTTATGCCTTTGGTGCTAGTCGTTATCCCCTAGTCTATGGAAGGCAGGCTTGAGGTAGTCACTGCACAGAACCCGAGGACGGGTCGTGGGAAATTGGTATAGGAGGAGTCTGTTCTGTCACAGAACTCAGGACTCTGATCATTCTTTTCTGAGGATAAATAGTTTTATGAGTATTGAGTGTGGTTTTCTGTCCAGGGAGTCTAGTGTTGGTGCAACGACTGTCGTATCCATACACCATGACCTTGACCTCTGATTTCCAACTCAGTGCACGAAAACACAGATTGCATGTATGTTTCAAAAGTTTTCTTTGTGATTACTTTGTGTGAGCTCACAAGTTTTACTATTTTAACCGTGGCGCACCTGTTTCTTTTTAGGATGGACCCATGAAGGTAGCCAGTAAGGGTTATGAGTCTCATACGAGATGGAAGCCCACCGAGCGATGAGGCCTCAGGGTTGGGCCCCATCACAGCGGAGGAACCGATGGTACAACTACTCATAAATTCACTGATACTACCAGCCCTAGTATTAGAGAGTGCACGCTGCTGGAGTGTGTTGCATGAGTTTCAGCAACAGAGGCTGCCCAGGTTCCGCAGAGATACTGACCCTCAGGTAGCTGAGGATTGGCTGGAGGCTATCGTTAGAGTCTTCAGAATAGTAGGGACACCAGCTGATCTTATGGTGATCCTTGCTGCAAGTCTCCTGCACGCAGTAGCAGGTAGATGGTGGAGCTTGATGCCCCAAATGCATGACGAGGCATCTCTACTTTGGACATTCATTGAGAGTCTTTTACTCTTGGAGTTTGTTCCAGCCACCCTTCATGTAGTGTGTATTAAGGAGTTACTTCATCTGTGGCAGGGCAGCAAGACAGTAGCTCAGTACTCAGTGAGGTTTACCGACCTCTCGTGCTACTCCACTAACATGGTACGAGACCTATTCTTCTGGGCCCGAACCATTGAGCAGGGGCTCAAACATGAGATCAGGGCTTTAATGATCTCCATCAGCATTCTGACATAGGTGGGAGTGCTAGACTGAGCCCTTCTTGTGGAGAGCTTTCTCCCTGAGCCGACATAAGCAGCGAGACCCACCGCAGGGTGACACGTAGTGTAGTCTTCTACAGTTGGTAGTAGATAGTTGACACAGAGGTCCAACTGGACTAGGAAATCAGGTGAGCGACCACAGGATACAGGTTCAGTTGTGTGGGGAAACCGAAATAGAGCCATCTATACGAGGAGCAGGTAGTGCTATGCATGCGGTAGGCAAGGTCACATGTCTCAAGACTGCCCGACATGCCATGCACATGAGCAGTAGACAGTGGAGGGACCTCCTAGGAAGATGTAGAGGTTCAACCATGGAAGTCCGCAGGGAGCAGGAGGACGAGGCAGAGGAGCTGGCCGAGCAGTGGGTGGTGGATGAAATTTTGAGGCTCTACCACCACCACCACCAGGAGGTCCACCCTGACCATAGGGAGCTGGCAGACAAGGGCAAGCTCAGCTCCAGGTAGTCAAGGCTTATGACCACGACGCACCTGAGATGATTCGAGGTACTATATGTGTCTACTTTACCCTAGCTGCAGTACTTATTGACACATGTGCGAGTCATTCTTTTTTTCCACTACCCTTTTTTAGAGCTCAAAGATTCTGATGGAGTCGTTGGCTCGATCCTTACGACTAGACACTCCTACGGGAGTAGACTCGATGATTACACATTGGTGCTGGAAATGTGAGCTTACTATAGGAGGCGAGAGCTTTGGCTAGGATCTTCTTGTAGCGGCGTCAAGCCCTTACGACGTCATCTTGGGTATGGACTGGTTGTCTATAATTCATGCTCAGATTGACTGCATTAGGTGAAAAGTGCGGTGTGTCCGCACAGATGGGAGCAGGTTCACCTTCATTGGCACGAAGGGAGCCTTTGTAGTGCAGGATGGACTTTCTCTTGAGAGGGCATCCAATAACATATCAGTTGGTGAGTCTCATACATAGAGAAATTTATGTGCAAAGTCCTAGTTTTCTGGTTGTGGTGGATCAGTATGTAGACATTTTACTTGAAGATGTTCGAGGACTACCTCCTTGTAGAGAGGTAGATTTCTATATTGACCTATACCCCAGGATAGCACCGATATCTACTCCATCATATCAGATGGCTCCCAATGAGCTTTTTGAGCTGCAAGTATAGCTGGAGGACTTGCAGGGAATGAGATTCATCTGACCCAGTGTTTCACCCTGGGCATCTCCGATTTTGTTCGCCAAGAAGGCGGATGGGAGCTTCTGACTGTGTGTCGACTAATGTCGCCTAAATCAGGTGACCATGAAGAATAAGTACCCACTCCCCAGGATTTATGAGCTCTTTGATTAGCTCAAGGGAGCACGTTGGTTCTCAAAGATAGACCTTAGGTCAGGCTATCATCCGCATAGAGTTCGAGATGAGGATGTGCAAAAGACGGCCTTCAGGTGTCATTATGGCCACTAAGAGTTCTTGGTTATGCCTTTAGGTGTAACCAACACACCAGCAGTGTTCATGAGTCCCATGAACAAGATCTTCCAGCCTTACCTTGATCGTTTTGTCATAGTCTTCATCGAAGACATACTGATTTACTCGACTACTAAGGAGGGGCACTCCGACCACTTGCGGGTTGTACTGGATACACTTTGAGAGCACCAGATTTATGGTAAGCTCTCAAAGTGTCAGTTCTGGATACGAAAGGTACACTTCTTGGGACATGTCATCTCGGAGGTGGGAGTTGCAGTTGATCCAGCGAAGATTGAGGCAGTGTTTTCTTGGGAGCCACCCAAGAGCGTGATAGAGGTGCGGAGATTCCTAGGTCTGGCTGTGTACTATCGGAGATTTTTTTCGGACTTCTCCAGAGTTACAACACTACTTTCAACATTGAAAAAGAAGGGTAAACCCTTTGTATGGTTAGATAGATGTCACCAAATCTTTCACGAGCTGAGGCAGAGGTTGAAGAGTGCTCCTATCTTGAGGTTTCCGGAGGAGGGCGTTGGGTACGTAGTGTAATGTGACGCATCAGGGACCGGAATCGGGTGTGTCCTGATGCAGCAGTGAGCAATGATCGCGTATAGTTCATTGTAGTTGAGACAACATGAGAAGAAATATGCTACCAATGACTTGGAGTTAGTAGCAGTGGTATTTTCTTTGAAGATGTGGCAGCACTATCTGATGGGTGAGAGCTTTATAGTCTATTCTGACCACCAGAGTCTCAGGTATATCTTCTCCCAGAAAGACCTTAACCTGAGATAGTGGAGATGGCTCATGTTCCTCCAGGACTATGAATTTGAGATAGTCTATACACCTAGGAAGGGGAACGTTGTAGCTGATGCTCTCAGCAGGAGATCGAGCATTCAACTACTAGGAGAGGCAACAGAGTAGCTAGCCACGTGGTAGATATCATTTGTGGATAGAGATGGATCAGCCTTTCTACAGTCTCTCACAGTCAATCCTCCACTCCTTCAGCGAGTCAGAGAGGCACAACATGGGGACGTTGACTATGAGGCGCGACGTGCTCATATATTGATAGGGTAGGCGCCTGATGGATTTTCTGAAGGAGGGGATCACGTCATCCTCGTTAGGGGGTGTACTATTGTAACAGTTGCACTAAAAGAGGATGTGATAAGGAAGTTTCACACTTCCCCTCTAGTGGTACATCCAGGAGTGGAGAAGATGTACCAGGACCTCAGAAGACAGCACTGGTGGCCGGGTATGAAGAAGGTTGTAGCAGAGTTCGTTTCCCGATGCCTCACTTGTTAGCAAGTGAAGGTGGAGCACCATATACCAGCAGGCTTGGTACAACCCTTAGCGGTCTCAGAGTGGAAGTGGGACGGGATATCCATGGATTTCGTGATGGTGCTTCCACATACATCCAGAGGACAAGACTCTATCCAGGTGACTGTAGACCGACTCACCAAGTCAGCCCACTTCCTACCGATTAGAGAGAAGGGATCAGTAGAGATCTTGGGACACCTATACATTCAGGAGATCGTACAGCTTCACGGTGTTCCATTGAATATCTTTTTTCATCGGGATGATCGATTCACTTCTAGGATAAGGAAGGGGTTACTGGAGGCTTTTGGGATGCAACTACGTTTGAGCTCCGCCTTCCATCCTCAAATGGTGGGTCAGACTGATAGGACCATTCAGACTCTCGAGGACATGCTCTGTGAATGTATCCGTGACTTTGTCCATAGATGGGAGGATCACCTACCCTTGGTGGAGTTGCGTATAACAACAGTTACCACTCCACCATCAGGATGGCACTATATGAGGCATTGTATGACCGACCTTGCAGATCACCTCTGTGCTGGACTGACCCTGAGGAGTTACCACTTGTGTACCAGAGATGGTCCAGGCTATGACGAAGAAGGTGCAGATCATCCAGGAGTGGATGAAGACTGCACAGAGAAGAAAGAAGTCCTATGCTGATAGGAGATGAAGACCATTGGAGTTCGAGGATGGCGACCATGTTTTCTTATGGGTCTCACCTCGATGAGGTCTGTGGAGATTTGGCCGGGGAGAATGTTATCTCCGCATTTTATCAGACCTTTCCAGGTCCCAGTAGAGTAGGTGAGGCAGCTTGCTGCCCAGCCCTTCCACCTCGGTTGCACCGGGTTCATGACGTCTTCCACATATCTCACCTGAGAAGATACGTTGATGACCCGACCCACATCATCGATCATGGGGAGATGGACATCAATAACGGGGCAACATTATAGCGACCCTACCTTTTCTTACATTACTATTACATCATTTCAAAGATAAACAACATAATAGTATTACACATGGAGGATCCAGAGGTTTAGTGTCTTGGGAAAACTAGGACTACACATAACAAGTACAACATCAAGCATAAAAATTCATTTAATCTCTTCTTCTTTAGCTTCTTAGTAGCACTTGTCCTCTCTTTAGTACACGTAGCCACCTGAGGATATACATCAAAAGGGGTGAGCTAAAAGCCCAGTAAGAGGATAGATAAGAACAATATAGCATGAGGTGAGAATAATCATGACATAGGAAGAAGATCTTGAACATGAGAGGAGCATATACAATAAACTTGAAATGTGGAAAAGCATAAAAATGAAACATCATGTCTTAGTGGTTAACTACCACACATATTTGTGAACAAAGCTAGAATCATGTTCACGCATCATTTCACATTTACTCATGATATTAATCACTTTACCCAATTCATTGGAGCGCTATATAATTCCGGGCGCACCCGTCACATTTAAACATTAATATTGCGCTATATAATTCCGGGCGCACCCGTCACATCATAACATTATCATTATCATGCTTGCCACAAAGAACACATATCAAACATGTACATAAATAACCCATGGAATGGAATGGATTTCATCTCAAAATAACACATTAATAAGCTTTGGCTTCCCAAAAGAAAGAGGGAACAACATACTTGATATAAGAACCATCAACCTTGAATGAGAGGTAAAAGGTGAGATCTTGAAAGAAGAGTTCTTTTGGAAAACATTTTGATGGACATAAAAACTAGTGACAAACATGTATATCCCAGAAAAGTAAAGTAAATGATGAAAAAATGATCTTTGAGGAGTAACCATATCAAAAATGGAGTGAAAGAGGGAGAACCCGAAGGAAGAAAATTGGGTTCAAGATTTCCCCTTACCTTGTACTCGAATGCCTCCTTCTCTTTAATGTCCTGTATAATGACATTATATTAATTAATTAGAAATTCCAGAACCTTTTATACCTTAATAGGGTTCATTCTGGTTTCATTATTTCATATTATGTTCCTTTGGATGACTTATAGAGTTTAAAAACATTGATCGGGGATGTTCGTTTTCATGGTTTTCTTGAGCGGTCCACTTGTGTTCTTAATTTGATGTTTGGGTAGATCATGGGTAAACATCCAGAACTGTTATTACATGTAATTAATGACATTACAGAAGCTTGAATGATTTTATAATGAGTTATATTAGATCCATGTGGCCAAATTATTAGATAAGAATTAAATGAAGATTATTTGGGCTAATTTGAGCTGTTTTTGGATCACAACCAACTCATTTTAACTTTTCACTTAGTTGTATGGCCATAGGTTATTTCCAGAACTTAAAATAGAACATAATATATATAAAACATTCTGGTTCAACCATAAAAATGGTTTCATGACCAGATTGAATGTATAAAAGGAAGAAGAGAGCATGTTGTTTTTGAAGGTGATAAATTATCACCACATGAACAACGTTCTCTTTAATAAAATAAAAAGAAGATGGAAAGGGTGTGGGGTGATATAATATAACATTAGAATCATAATATTACAGTATATATATAATACTGGATTTACAGAACAATTTGGATGAAGATAGGTTGTGAGAGATCAAGAAGGGAACTTGAACTTGAAAGGAAATCAAAGGAGAAGAGAGAGAGAAATCACCTTTTGGATCCTCCTCATGAGAACCTCCTTAAGGGCCTAAGCTTGGTCTTTTGATGAGACCAGAAGCTCTTGGACGTGGGGGAAATGCTAGGGATGATGATTGGGTAGAGCTTAGACAATTCTTGAAGCTTTAGAGGTGTGGTTTGGCAAGAGGAGGGGGAGGGCTTATTTATACATGAGGAGGGAGGTGTTTTTGGCATAAAATATTAAATAAAATAATATATCATAAGTTATACTTGTAATAGTAGTTTTTTGACATCCTAAATCATATATTAGTATAATAAAATTCGTTTTAGGCTTTAAATCTTCTTTATAATTCAAATTCATTAATTTATTAAAAGGGAAAGTGAAAGAAAGAGAAAAAGACACTTTAAGAAATCACTTTTTGACTTTAGGGTTTGGAAAGTTCATTTTAGGTTTGAGAATTGGATTTATTGTGTTTTAAGAAAAAAATTTATGAAATTTAATATGTTTTGGCTGAAACTAATGTTCTAGAATGTTTATGTCATCATTACATCATTAATGATGCAATTTAGTGTACACCGATTATGCGAAAAACTGTATTTTTTACTATTCACCCGAAAATTGAAGTATTTCAGAATAAACCCAAAACTTTACCCCTACCATTTTTCGACGTGTAGAATCCAAAAATGATGTCCAATTTTCAAAAATAATTTTCCAAATATCATTAATTTAATTAAAATCATAATTTACTTAAAAAACAGTTTTTAAAATTAAAACTGATTTTGTAGTTCTTTTAAAAATTACGTAGGGTCTTATAAAATTATCTAAAAACTAATAGACATTGATTCAATAGTTTATCTATATATTTCAGGAAAATAAATATTATTTTAAACTAATTAATTAATTATAATTAATTATTTATGACTTATAAAATACCAAAAACGTTTACTAAGGTCAAATTATCACTTTCTAAGATGTCTAAATTTTATTTTATTATTCAGAGGTAATGTTACTCTTGTTTACTATTCATAAGGGTAGGTTACTATTCACCAAAAATTATTTTTGTTTCATTAGACTCCAAAGATTATCTTGAACACAACCGTGTATGTTGGATTTTTAAAATTCCAAACATAGGGGCGACAAAATTATATTTAAAGGTCACTTATCACATAGTAGTTCATTATTTTGTGTTTTTATGACAAAGATATAAGAAGGGAATTTTCCATTGAAAAACTTTGGGTCGTTACATTCTTCCCCCCTTAAGAAATTTCGCCCCCGAAATTTCACTTTACACAAACAGGTGAGGGTACTTCTCCTTCATTGCCTCTTCCGGTTCCCAAGTTGTTTCCTCAAACTTTTGGTTCCTCCACAACACTTTGACAAGGCGGGTTGTCTTGTTGCGTAGAACCTTATCACTACGGTCCAAAATTTTTACCGGCTGCTCCTCATATGAGATATCATCTTCCAACTGTACCAACTCTGAGTTTAGTACATATGAGGGGTCTGGAATGTACTTCCTCAGTAGTGATACGTGAAACACATCATGAACTTGAGCCATATTCGGTGGAAGTGCCAGTCGATAGGCCACAGTTCTTATATGATCAAGGATCTCAAAGGGGCCAATGTACCTTGGACTTAGCTTCCCTTTCTTCCCGAATCGCATGACTCTCTTCCATGGAGATATTCGAAGGAATACTTTATCTCCAACATCGAACTCCAAGTCCCATCGACGATTGTCAGCATAGCTCTTTTGCCGACTTTGAACAGCTTTGATGTGTTTCTGGGTGACTTGAACCTTCTCTGTCATCTCTTGAATAATATCGGGACCAAGTAGCTTTCGTTCTCCAACTTCATCCCAACAGGTTGGAGTTCTACATCGCTTCCCATAAATAGCTTCATACGGAGCCATCTGAATACTTGAGTGGAAGCTATTGTTGTATGAGAACTCAACCAATGGGAGGTGCTGATCCCATCCACCTTTGAATTCAAGAGAGCAGGATCTTAGCATATCTTCAAGTGTCTGAATAGTACTTTCAGACTGTCCATCAGTTTGGGGGTGATAGGTTGTGCTGAAATTTAATTCATTACTCAAAGCATGTTGAAGGCTCCTCCAGAATTTAGAAGTGAACCTTGGATCACGATCAGAGACAATCGAGAGGGGAACACCATGCAATCTTACTACTTCCTTCACATATATCCTTGCAAGTTGTTCAAGGGAGAGGTCTTCCCGAATAGCGATAAAATGGGCAGTCTTGGTGAGTCGGTCAACCACAACCCATATCGCATTATTTCCTCTTGACGTTTTCGGAAGACCCATGACAAAGTCCATAGTAACATTTTCCCATTTCCACATGGGTATCGGCAATGGCTGCATCATACCTTTGGACTTTTTCCGCTCCGCTTTAACTTGCTGACATACCAAGCACCTTGATATATATTCCGCAATCTCCTTCTTCATGTTATCCCACAAGAAGTGTTCTCGAAGATCACGATACATCTTGGTACTTCCAGGATGAATAGAGAAAGTTGAGCTATGTGCATTATCCAATAGCTCCTTCTTTATTCCGGGTGATGAAGGCACACAAAGCCGCGTCCCAAACCAAATCACACCATCATTGTCGATATGTAACTCTTGAAGATTCCCTTCCTTTACTGCATTCACCCTCTTTTGTATCTCTACATCATCCCTTTGTGCTTCCTTAATCTTCTATTGGATGGTTGCTTGCGCAATCATTTGGGCAAGGTAGGATGTATCCCCTGCCCTTACGATTCCCAAATCCATCCTTTGCATATCCAAGAAGATAGGGTCTTTCTCAATCCTCAACATGGATAGAGTAGCAGGTTCTTTCATGCTTAGAGCATCAGCTACCTTGTTCGCCTTCCCAGGATGATAGTGAATTGAGCAATCGTAATCCTTGATTAGCTCTAACCATCTCCTTTGACGCATGTTGAGCTCCTTTTGTGTGAATATATACTTTAGGCTCTTGTGGTCGGTGTATATGTCACAGTTCTCACCATAAAGGTAGTGCCGCCAGATTTTCAAGGCAAAAATCACGGCTGCCAGCTCTAGGTCATGCGTCGGGTAGTTCTGCTCATGGATCTTCAACTGTCGTGAGGCGTAGTCTATCACATTATCATTTTTCATGAGTACACAACCCAAGCCTTTCTTTGAAGCATCACTGTATATAAAAAAACTTTCTCCACTTTTTGGTAGTGTGAGTACAGGTGCAGTGATTAGCCTTCTCTTTAGCTCCTTGAAGCTTCCCTCACATTCTTCCGTCCATACATACTTTAACCCTTTCCTTGTTAACTTAGTTAGCGGGCTTGACAATCATGAGAAGTTTCTCACAAAACGTCGGTAGTACCTAGCTAATCCAAGAAAACTATGGATTTCTGTGACACTGGAGGGACTGGGCCATTCTTCAATTGCCTTTGTCTTTGAAGGGTCCACAGAAAATCCCTCGCTTTTGATCACATGTCCCAAGAACGTGACCTGATTCATCCAAAAGTCACACTTGCTGAACTTGGCGTACAACTTCTCCTTTCTCAATGTCTCCAACACAAGTCTTAGATGTTATTCATGTTCCTCCTTTCTCTTGGAGTAGATGAGAATATCATCTATAAACACTACCACAAATTTGTCGAGGTAATGTCTAAAGACTTTATTCATCAAATACATGAAGATTTCAGGGGCATTAGTAAGTCCGAAGGGCATCACCAAAAACTCATAGTGCCCATACCTTGTACGGAAGGCAGTCTTCTAAATATCTTCCTTCTTCACCTTTACTTGATGATATCCAGAACGAAGATCCACCTTTGAGAAGTATTGAGCTCCTCTTAACTGGTCGAACAAGTCATCAATCCTTGGGAGAGGATAATTATTCTTTATGGTGACCTTGTTGAGTTCCCGATAATCAATACACAGCTGCATGGTACCATCCTTCTTCTTTACAAAGAGCACAGGCTCACCCCAAGGTGATGCACTAGGGCGTATGAACCCTTTTTCCAGATTCTCTTGCAGCTGCTTCTTTAAATCCTCCAGTTCGATAGGAGCCATCCTATAGGGGCACTTTGAGATAGGAGTAGCTCCGGGTACGAGTTCAATTGAGAACTCTACCTCATGATCCGGGGGAATTCCGGGTAACTCTTCGGGAAATACATCGCTGTATTCCCTTATGATGGTCATTTCCTCATGTTTGGAACTTTCCTTCGACTCAAATATTTGGGCGAGATATGCTTCTTCATAGGGAATCATCACCCACACCATTGAAGGATTTATCAAAGGAGATTCATGATCTTCCTTGCATTTGTAGAGGATCATGGGATGGTTTGGAATATGAAAATATATTTCCTTTTCCTGACAATTGATATGTGCTCTATATAACGAGAGCCAATCCATTCCCATTATAGCATCGAATTCCACCAAGGGAAGTATTACGAGATTTGCCATAAGAATCTTCCCACATATGTCAACAGGAGAAGAATCAAACACTTGGGTTGCAATGACTGCACCACTTGGTGTTTTTACAGATATCTCTACTTCAAGGTTTCGGGGCATCGATTCTATAGTTCTAGAAAACTTGCAAGATATAAAGGAATGTGTAGAACCAGAATCAAATAAGACATTTTCCATTCTTGAGTGAATAGGAAGTGTACCTTGTACGACTTCATTATCATGTTCCACCTCCGCAGTAGTGATGGAATAAGCCTTCCCTTGTTCCTTTGGCTTTGGTGGTTGTTGGCGCTGATTACCCTCAAAAGCTCGAGGTTTAGTGCACTGGTTTGAATAGTGCCCTAGATCCTTACAGTTGTAGCATTGAACCATAAGTGGTTCTCTCCTTTAATCGGATACATTATCCTTCCTTTTCATGTCTCTTCGACACTCGTGAGCTAGGTGTCCTTCTTTCCCACACTTGAAGCATTTCCCCGTCCCTTTGAGACAGTTCCCATTGGGCAACTTCCCACATTTTTGGCAAGTGGGTTGTTGTGTTTTCTTCCCATCTTTATCATTAGATACACCAGCTTGAAACTCCATATTTCTTTTCTTATCACCATAGCCATGGGACCATTCTCCAAACTCCATCTCCACTTTGAGAGCACACTGAAAAACTTCTTCATAACTCCCAAAGTCTCGAATTCCAAGAGCTTTTCGAATATGTGGTTTTAATCCACTAAAGAATCTATCAATTTTGCTATCATTGTTGATAACAAAACCCGAAGCATACCTTGCGAGCCTTGTGAAATTTGCTTCATAGGTTGTGACAGATTCTCCTTCTTTTTTGCTTGAGCTCTATGAATTCTCTCTCCATCTTCATGTGAAGAGTTCATGGGAAGTACTAATTAAGAAACATTATCTTAAAGTCTTCCCATTCCATCTATTCAATTTCATCCCTTGGCTTAGTGTTCTTAATCAAAGCCCACCATTGATCAGCTTCTCCATCTAGACGATAAACGGCTATAGTCACCTTCTCCATCTCGGAACATTGAAGAACAGAAAAGATCTTCTCCATGGAGTTGAACCACTGTTCCACAACTAGTGGATCGGAAGATCCACAAAACGTCGGTGGTCGTTGCCGCATAAAACATTCGATAGCTAGTTGCTCCCTCTTTGGTGAAGGAGGACGTTCCCCATTATTATGGTTATTATTCATAACCTGGGATAATTGGGTAGGCATCGCCATGATGTTTTGAACTCCACCTCCATAATCATTAGGGATGTCGTTCGGGCAATCATTGCATTGGCCTTCGCAAGAGTTGTTGGCCTGATTTCTCCTGGTTCCCACCATTTTCTAAAATAGAAAAGGTTAGAACAAAATATAAGTAAAAATGTCATGAATAACTTATCCTTTTAAAAAATTATACCAAAAACATAACATATGGGATCCCTAGGTAAATATCCTTGTGTTCATATTTGTACTTAGTCTCATGCTAGATGTTTTCTTTAGGGTTCACTAATCCTAATTCCCAAATTAACTAAACCTTTCCTCTGATACCAACAATAGAGACCCGGCCTTTTCTTACATTACTATTACATCATTTCAAAGATAAACAACATAATAGTATTACACATGGAGGATCCAGAGGTTTAGTGTCTTGGGAAAACTAGGACTACACATAACAAGTACAACATCAAGCATAAAAATTCATTTAATCTCTTCTTCTTTAGCTTCTTAGTAGCACTTGTCCTCTCCTTAGTACATGTAGCCACCTGAGGATATACATCAAAAGGGGTGAGCTAAAAGCCCAGTAAGAGGATAGATAAGAACAATATAGTATGAGGTTAGAATAATCATGACATAGGAAGAAGATCTTGAACATGAGAGGAGCATAAACAATAAACATGAAATGTGGGAAAGCATAAAAATGAAACATCATGTCTTAGTGGTTAACTACCACACATATTTTTGAACAAATCTAGCATCATGTTCACGCATCATTTCACATTTACTCATGAGATTCATCACTTTACCTAATGCATTGGAGCGCTATATAATTCTGGGCGCAACCGTCACATTTAAACATTCATATTGCGCTATATAATTCCGGGCGCACCCGTCACATCATAACATTATCATTATCATGATTGCCACAAAGAACACATATCAAACATGTGTATAAATAACCCATGTAAAGGAATGGGTTTCATCTCATAATAACACATTCATAAGCTTTGGGTTCCCAAAATAAAGAGGGAACAACATACTTGATATAAGAACCATCAACCTTGAATGAGAGGTAAGAGGTGAGATCTTGAAAGAAGAGTTTTTTTGGAAAACATTTTGATGGACATAAAAACTAGTGACAAAAATGTATATCCCAGAAAAGTAAAGTAAATGATGAAAAAATGATCTTTGAGGAGTAACCATATCAAAAATGGAGTGAAAGAGGGAGAACCCGAAGGAAGAAAATTGGGTCCCAGATTTCCCCTTACCTTGTACTCGAATGCCTCCTTCTCTTTAATGTCCTGTATAATGACATTATATTCATTAATTAAAAATTCCAGAACCTTTTATACATTAATAGGGTTCATTCTGGTTTCATTATTTCATATTATGTTCCTTTGGATGACTTATAGAGTTTAAAAACATTGATCGGGGATGTTCGTTTTCATGGTTTTCTTGAGCGGTCCACTTGTGTTCTTAATTTGATGTTTGGGTAGATCATGGGTAAACATACAGAACTGTTATTACATGTAATTAATGATATTACAGAAGCTTGAATGATTTTATAATGAGTTATATTAGATCCATGTGGCCGAATTATTAGATAAGAATTAAATGAAGATTATTTGGGCTAATTTGAGCGGTTTTTGGATCACAACCAAATCATTTTAACTTTTCACTTAGTTGTATGGCCATAGGTTATTTCCAGAACTTAAAATAGAACATAATACATATAAAACATTCTGTTTCAACCATAAAAATGGTTTCATGACCAAATTTAAGGTATAAATGGAAGAAGAGAGCATGTTGTTTTTGAAGGTGATAAATTATCACCACATGAACAACGTTCTCTTTAATAAAATAAAAGGAATATGGAAAGGGTGTGGGGTGATATAATATAAAATTAGAATCATAATATTACAGTATATATATAATACTGGATTTACAGAACAATTTTGATGAAGATAGGTTGGGAGAGATCAAGAAAGGAACATGAACTTGAAAGGAAATTAAAGGAGAAGAGAGAGAGAGAAATCACCTTTTGGATCCTCCTCTTGAGAACCTCCTTAAGGGCCTAAGCTTGGTCTTTTGATGAGACCAGAATCTCTTGGACGTCGGGGAGAGGCTAGGGAAGATTATTGGGCAGATCTTAGACAATTCTTGAAGCTTGAGAGGTGTGGTTTGGCAAGAGGAGGGGGAGGGCTTATTTATACATGAGGAGGGAGGTGTTTTTGGCATAAAATATTAAATAAAATAATATATCATAAGTTAGACTTGTAATAGTAGTTTTTTTACATCCTAAATCATATATTAATATAATAAAATCAGTTTTAGTCTTTAAATATTCTTTATAATTTAAATTCATTAATTTATTAAAAGGGAAAGTGAATGAAAGAGAAAAAGACACTTTAAGAAATCACTTTTTGACTTTTGGGTTTGGAAAGTTCATTTTAGGTTTGAGAATTGGATTTATTGTGTTTTAAGAAAAAATTTATGAAATTTAATATGTTTTGGCCGAAACTAAAGTTCTAGAATGTTTATGTCATCATTACATCATTAATGATGCAATTTAGTGTACACTGATTATTCGAAAAACTGTATTTTTTACTATTCACCCAAAAATTGAAGTATTTCAGAATAAACCCAAAACTTTACCCCTACCATTTTTCGACGTGTAGAATCCAAAAATGATGTCCATTTTTCAAAAATAATTTTCTAAATATCGTTAATTTAATTAAAATCATAATTTACATAAAAAAATAATTTTTAAAATTAAAACTGATTTTGTAGTTCTTTTAAAAATTACGTAGGGTCTTATAAAATTATCTAAAAACTAATAGACATTGATTCAATAGTTTATGAATATATTTCAGGAAAATAAATATTCTTTTAAATTAATTAATTAATTATAATTAATTATTTATGACTTATAAAATACCAAAAACGTTTACTAAGGTCAAATTATCACTTTCTAAGATGTCTAAATTTTATTTTATTATTCAAGGGTAATGTTACTCTTATTTACTATTCATAAGGGTAGGTTACTAATCCCCAAAAATTATTTTTGTTTCATTAGACTCCAAAGACTATCTTGAACACAACCGTGTATGTTGGTTTTTTAAAATTCCAAACATAGGGGCGACAAAATTATATTTAAAGGTCACTTATCACTTAGTAGTTCATTATTTTGTGTTTTTATGACAAAGATATAAGAAGGGAATTTTCCATTGAAAAACTCTGGGTCGTTACAAACATTCATGGAGGTCCTAGTGGAGATCGTGGATCGACAGGAGCAGGTCCTGCGTGGATGGTCGATTCCTCTTGTCCGCATTCGCTGGCAGGACGTGAACCTCCAGGAGAGAACTTGGGAGCGGGAGGCTTAGATGAGAGCTCAGTACCCCCATTTGTTTTCATACTGTGTGTTGTAGCTTTACGGGGACGTAAAGACCTGAGGTGGGAGTAATGTAAAGACCCTGAAATTTCAAGGAAATTTTTTTCTTAATTCTTTGGAATTTTTATGAGTACGCAGTTTCAGATGGCACCTGATTCCGAGGCCCGGTGTGCCCAGAATAATTTTCTGATGTTTTATTCGGGTATGTTCAGTGAATGAACGAGCAGGTTTTTCTATATTTTGAACCAGTGCTCAAAATTAAAATATGAGGGCACTGATGAACTCGCAGCGCCGGTAATTGCTTAAGGGTACCATTACAACAATTGTGTTTTATGCGGCTTGAGAGTTAATTTTTGGGAGTATTGGAATTAATTAAATAAAATTGTAGAACACTGTTTTATTTATCTATGGTAGTTATATCCTATAAGGAGGAGGTTTTTGGTGGGGTCTACACCCACAGAACTTCTCATGAGAGGATATTTGTGAGGTGGGACCCACCGGAACGCCTAACTCATCAACTCCCTTAAACCCCATTTAACTTACCTTTATTTATTTTTTGACAACTCCTCTCTCTTAATGGCAGAGCCTCTCCACCTCCCTAACTCCATTTAAATTTTTCCAACCCATTTCAATTAATTAAACAAACTCTTCAATTAATTAATTAAAGAGTTTTAATTAATTTGAATACATGGCAATGTTATATTATGGGAGGGCCTTATTATTATTTTGGTAGGAAAATAGTTGTGGGGGAATTCATTAGAGGATCTTGGGAAGGCTCTGGGGAAACAAAAAGAAAAGTGTTCTTCTCTGATGAAGAACACCAAGAACGCTCCACAAATCGAAGGACATGAAGCGGCTAATCCTACCATTTCCTTCTTCCTCCGTGTCAAGGGAGAAGACACCGCTCACGACGAGCGTTGCCTACAACTACAGCTTTCCCTCAAACGTTGGTCTGACGTCACCGTTCTCCGCAACGTCCGTATTACGCGATGCTTATCTTCCGCCACTCATTGACGTGCTTCACTCTTGAAACTGAGGTAGGGGTTTTTTAAATTTGAAGTGATTATTTTGTACCCTATTCTTCATTGAAAAGCATAGTTTGGATTCGGCCAACTACTACCACGTAACGCGGAGGGCGCACGCTGAACACACACGGCCGGACGAGCCTCCGTAGTATCTTTTGTTTGTGATAGAGACCATGATAGAAAGGTGGTGACGAGCGAAGGCGGCAGCCGCGTTCCGGCCGCGTGCAAAAGAATCGCGGCCCGCAACTGTGGGCCCCTCGGCCAATGAAGAACCATCCTACTAAAGCTAACTGGGCCGAAGGAAGACCACGGCGCCACAAGGGGCGCCACACTGCGGAGGAGTGCGGACCACATTCCGCAGTCCGCTTCGACGACGAACCGTCTGGCTTGTTGGCCGGCCAGGTGAAGGAGCCGCGACAGCCGAAGGTGCCGCGCAGTAGGACCACGGCCCGCCCTAGTGGGCCTCTTGCGCCGGGAAGGAAGATGACTTCGGTCGGCCAGTTTGGGAGGGAGGCGCCGCCAGTTCGAGAAGCCCCCCCCCCCCTCGGACCACTCAGCCGCTTCCGGCCGAGCCGCGACCAGCCACGCCGCACTGGGGCGGGCTGTGCCAGGTTGGGCCGCGCCCTGCCAGGCCGGGCCACGCCATGTCGGGTCGGGCCGTGCCCCGCCGGGCTGGGTCGTGCCCCCTAGAGCTGGGACGCGTGATTCACTAGGCCGGTCAAACTCTCTGCCGGGTCAGACCCACCAAAACTGGGTTGACCGGACTCGCCAGCCCACTAGGGTTAATGGGCTGAGCCCATTTTCACTTAAAGGTGAATAACTCGAAGACCGCATGTCCGATCGACACGCCGTCAGCGGCATTGGGACCCTCGTAAAGAGACGGTCCTTTTGCGATACTCTAAGTGAGTTTTGGACAAATTTGGACAATGGCTGGGTTTGGAATGACCGTATTTCCATCTGGGCCCCTGAAATGGAAAATCCAATATCTCTCAGACCAGGCGTCTGATTGACGCGTCGTCTATCGTGTTGGGTTCCTTTTGACGAGACAGAACTATGGGATATATCAACACTGGACTTTGTGACAATTGATGTATTGACCCCTTGGCTCATGGAGCGGCCCCTCCAGGAAACGAGCGTGTTGTGTGCGGGAACCCTAGAGCTGGCTGTGACTGCAACGACTACCGTACTGGAATCCTCCATGGGTTCGGTGATGAATACTGTATTGGAATCCTCGGTGGGTTCGTCGGCGATGACTATTGTTCTTGTATCCTATGGGGGTCTGACAGTTTGACTTCTGTTCTAGTATCCTAGGCGGGTCCGACCATTTGACTTCTCTTCTAGTATCCTACATGGGTCTGACAGAGTAGATGGTCCGGTATCCTACGTGGGTCCGACAGCTTAGCTATACTAGTATCCTACGTGGCACTGGCAACTTAGATGAATCAGTGACTACATATGATCATTTTTATCACTCTACGAAAGATGTATAACTGTGTGAGCTGAGTCTTGACTTTCAATCATTATCATCGATTTGATTGACTTATTTCCTATGTCGACTGTGTTGTTCTTGGGCTCGAGAGTTATAGATGAATTAGAATTGATGACTTAGGTATCTGTATGGGCATATACCTAAGTAGAGTTGGTAGATACTTCATGATTGTATCTTTACTTTGTGGTTTATCTTTCTTGGATTCTGGGTGACCTTCGAGGGTCTCAGGGTCCCTACTGAGAATCGTTATACTCACCCCTTCTTGGGCTATGTCCGAACTACATTGTGTTGGATGCATACAATGGACAACGCTAATCATGGTAGAGACTTGTAGAGCTGGATGTTTCCCGGAGATGGACCACTCAACGTGACATTCACGGAGCCGACAGATAGACCCAAGGTGTTGAGGAGACCATCTGTACCCACATTTCAGGTGTGATTCTCATAGGACGATTCGGTGGTTGTTGTTTTACTTTACAGCAGTTGTACTAGCTTTTCAGTTGTACTGTAATTTTAGTTGGGATTATATTCTAGCCCATTTACCTTTCAGCACATACTTTTGTATTCAGTATCACTTTGTGCTTACATCTGTTTCATACTCTATTCTGTTGTTTACTGTTATAAAGGCAATGCCTTCCCTTTTATTTGGATTTATGCCTTTGGTGCTAGTCGCCATCCCCTGGCCTATGGGCTTGGGGTAGTCACTACATGGGCCCTGAGAATAGTTCGTGACAATGAAGGAAACATTTTAGGATATTCCATGTCTATTAATTCCAATAGAGTGTTCAATAAAAGAAATAAATGTGTGGAAGAATATTTTAATGTCATATTTGATTAAACAGATCCACATGAGCCTAAAACCATCTTAGAGAATTTGGAGGATGATGTATAAAATCTGAACATCAATTAAAAATCCTCAAATACTTCTGTGAAAGAATCTGTGAAAATTTCCATCTCTAGAAATTCCTTAGAATCAAGTCACAATGAACCTGGATCTGTTGATGAACCCAAAATCACTAGTCCCTCTTTTTTTAGAAATGTTAGAACCCTTATGAACATCCCTTAGATACTGTTGTAGGAGACTTAGACAAAGGAACTCAAACTATAGCTTCTATTAGAAATCAAGTTGACCATAAATCTTCTTGTCACATCTTGAACCTAAAAACATTAATGATGTTATCAATGATGAATTTTTGGTGATGGCTATGCAAGAAGAACTTAATCAGTCTGAATGAAACAATGTTTGGAGACTTGTTGAAATACCCAAGGACAAATTCACCATAGGAACTAAATGGGTGTTTAGAAATAAGGTAGATGAAGCTGGTAAGATAGTACGAAACAAGGCTAGATTAGTTGCACAAGGCTATATTCAAGAAGAAGGAATTGACTATGAAGAGACATTTTCACCAGTAGCCAGACTTGAAGCCATCAAAATCCTTCTTGCCTATACTGCACATCGGAATTCCAAACTATATCAAATTGATGTCAATAGTGCATTCATAAATGGGTATATAGCTGGGGATGTTTTTGTTGAACAAACCCTTGGATTTAGAGACCCCCATTTTCCAAATCATTTTTTTAAAGTATCAAAATATTTAGATGGTTTAAAGAAAGATCCAAGATCATGGTATGATAGATTGAGTACTTTTCTTATTTACAAAGGTTTTACAAAAGGAATTGATGATCCTGCCATTTTTATAAAATGAATTTCTAATGATTTTTTAGTTGATCAAATCTATGTAGATGACATTATTTTTTGATCTTCAAATAATTCTTTATGTGTTGATTTTTTAAAAATTATGCAAAAAAAATTTGAAATGAATTTAATGGGTGAACTAAAATTTATTCTTGGATTTCAAATAATTCAAAATAATGATGGAATTGTTTTAACTCAAAGTAAATATACTAGAGATCTTCTAAAATGTTTTGGTTTGGATAGAAATTAAAGCAATGACCCTCCTGTGAGTACAACTTGTAAGTTATATCTTGATGAAGATGGAAAATCTGTTGATCAAACCACTTATAGAGGAATGATTGGAAGTTTACTCTACTTAACTTCTAGTTGTACAGACATTATGTTTAGTGTGTGTATGTGTGCTCATTTTCATGAAAATCCTAAGTAACATCATTTAAAAGTTCTAAAGAGAATATTTAAATACCACAAGCATACGCCCAATCTAGGACTATTGTATCCGAAAGGAAAATCAATTGAATTAGTTAGTTATTATGATGCTGACTTTGGTGGCTATAAGTTAGATAGAAAAAGAACCTCTAGAACATGTCACCTTTTAGGCCAGTCACTAGTATCATGGTGTAGTAAGAAACAAAATTCTATTGCATTATCTACTGCAGAAGCTAAATATATAGCTGTCGGTAGCTGTTGTGCACAAATTTTGTGGATAAAACACACATTACTAGATTATGGATATCAATTTAGAAACGTACCTATAAATTGTGACAACAAGTGCTATTAACATCTCAAGAAATCCTATTTCACATTCTTGGAAAAATCACATTAATGTAAGACATCAATTTTTGAGAGATCATTATCAAAAAAGTGATATCACTTTGGAATTCATTGGTACTGAATATCATCTTGATGATATAATCGCCAAACCATTAAATTCTAAGAGAATATACTACGTAATACATGAACTAGGCATGATAAATCTAAAATAGATACCTTACTTATTACTGTTTCATGTTTACGGTGTCACAGTTAGTATTTTTAGATTACTGTCTGACAGTTACCGTCTCACCGTAATGCATATTCACTATCTTACTAAGATGTTTGTTTATTGTCTCACAGTGAAGGTTATTTACTGTCTCACAGTAATGACCAGAAATGGTCTCATCGTAAAAATTATATATGATTTTTATTTTCAAAGTAAAAACGGTATCATCGTAATTATTTTTTCCCTTATTTACTTTATTGCATTTTTATTTTTGCTACGTTTGTTATTCCTAAAAGATAAAATAAATAAAGTATCACTCGATTCTTCACACAGGGTTTCTTCTACTTAATCAGTTCGAACACTTCTTTATCCCTGAAATAGTTCTCTCTATCAAACCTTCAGTGAATGCCCAGGATGAAACTCCCTTCATCATCGACACCTAAGAAGAACCTCTCCAAGAAGAATAATATTGCACCTAATCTAGCACCCGAAGGACCCATAAATCCAAATCTGGTAAACCGCATTATTGTACCTAAGAAAGTGATCTTCCCTAAGTGGATTATGTCCAATAAGTCTTTGGTTTATATGGTTTTAGAATATCAATTCTATGGGGAATGGTTTTCCAAGGAAAATAGACCTATCTATCCTAAGTTAGTGGCTTAGTTTTACCAGTACGTACAGTTCTCATTTGATTCTGGTGATAGCTATGTTTTGAGAATCTGGGTCAATGTCCAAAGATGCTCATTCTCTTTAAGGTTATGGGATGCATGCCTTAGGATACATCATGAATGCATCAGTGAGGATTATCTTAGAGGACCCCACCTTCAACTGAGTTCATTGATTTGGAATATGCTCTGAAAGACTTAACTAGAAATGGCACCAAGAGGAGGGCCATTACTGCTGAACTAGATGGATAATCAAGGCTTCTGTTCATGTTCATTCAGAATCTAGTTAGCCCCATAAAATGTGATTTTGCTATTATGAAATATCAAGATGTGTTTTTGATACACCTTATGAAAAATGGGCATAAGATCAACCATTTCAAGTATATCATTCATCATATGTGTGATCTGAACAAAGTCACATCCAAGTCAACCTCCCTGTTTTACTCTCGGCTTATCTCAGCCATGCTGCATGCCAAAGGTTTGGTTGGACCTAATGTGGAAGTTATAAAGGACTGTGAGTATTTCCATTCAAAATTAACCATCAAGAGGATGAAAATAAACTAGAATACTTGGAAAAAAGAAATGGGTGGAAGAAAATGACAGAGTTTATGAGAAATTCAATCCTGTGGATTATCCCTCAAGACCAAGAGATATTTTTTATCTGGGTTTGGAAGCAGATGAGATTTTTGAGTGTCCTAGATAAGAGGAATAAGAGGCTGAAGTACCACCTAAGGAATCCATTTTTTTTTTTGAGGAAGATAAGACTACTGTTCCTCATGAAGTTCTTGAAGAAGAATTCCCTCCTCCTAGAGAAGCTGTTAATCTGGAAACTCAACCCGAGATTGAAATAGAATCAGTTTCCAAATAATCTGAAGATCATGCCATTGAATAACCTATAGTGGAAGATCTAACTATTGTGTAATAATCCAATATTTAGAATCTCCCAGTGGAAAAATCTATTCTAGAAATCATCCCTTCGGCTGAAGAATAGATGGAGATAGATTTTTAGATGGCCAGATGGGAAATGGGAGAGGAACTTAGAGCCAAGTCTATGGAATTTGACCGAGATCCTAAGATTCTTAGTCCTGAGAATGAGACACCTATTTAGGGGGAGAAAACCCCAAATCTCGAGTCTATTGAAGCTTCACATCCAACTGAGTCATGTCCTATAGACACTCAAAATATGTTACCCAGTTTCTATGATGTGGATGAATCTCAGTAGGTTTCTGCAACCTGCCTCGATCTTTCCTCTATATTCCAGTTGAAATTAGTCTCCAATATCATGCCTGAGAAGCAACCAGAGCATGTATCACTCACTATTCCTAAACCTTTATCTGAACATCCATATTTTGTGTGTAAGTATGATATGATGGAATTTATTGATACCCTCTTATATGGAGTTGAGAAACTCATGAATACACAACCACTTCATGTGACCAATTAAATTGAGAGAGATGCCTCACTATTATCGGAGAATGTTATTTTGAAAATACAACCTAAACATCTTCATGAGATTCAAGAAGTAAGAGTTGAAAATAAGCAGCTCAGTAATGAAGTGAAGACCTTAAGAACTATGGTTTATGACATGCAGAGGGAGCTGTATTCAAGATCAGAGCTTGTTTCTCCTCTTGTAGAACCTGTTGTTGTGTCTCAGATTCAACCTTATCTATCTTCCTTATATGAAAAGTTCGCTGAAAGAAACAAACAAATTGTGGAGGAAATGAGAGATCTTGTTTTCAATCTTAATAAACCCACTAATGAGTACACCAGGTGTCTTCAAAAGGTGCTAGATCAACTGAAATATATGAACACAACTGCCAATGCCTCTAAATCATCTAGTCAATCCTCTAAATCCTCCATAGACAGTGATCTACTCATAACTATACTCAAAGAAGAGCTTCATCATGTACTCAATGGTTTCAATATGGAATCTCTCTCTGGAGTTGTCAAGAATAGTGATAGAGTTCTTTACCTAGTCTAAATCCACTCAAAAATTGCTAATGATGCTCAATAAGAGATTGCCAAGAAAGTTGATTTATACTTGAACATAATCTTCTCTAATACCTATATGAAAAATCACTTCAAGTATCTTGTAGATAATCTGTGGATTCCTCCTGTGACTCAAGATTTCAAGACCCAAGTTCAAAATATCACAGAGTTTACTCGATTGTTGGATATTTTTATGAAGAACAAGGATGATTTTGAGAAATCCATGTAGTATGGTGGGGAGATCATTACAGACATCATCAAACTCTTGTGGCCCTATCTTCATGTCTAGAGTACAACTATTGTCACTCTAGCGGTTTCACCTCTAAGACCTGGGTTGCCTACCTTCACATATTCCCTATCCTCCTCTCCTATGTTTGTCAGCCAAGCCCTGAGTCAGATCAGGCCCGTGCCTCTCGATCAACAATTGCCTAGATCTTATACTACTAATATTTTGGATCCATTAGTCTTTGAAGGCCTTCCATTACCCTCTTTATCAACCACCTCACTCCATTCTTCTACCTCGACATCTACCCCTATGGCTTCCTCTTCTGCCACTGCTGCTAAAGGAAAAGAGAAGGACAACCCCTGAAGAAGAAAAGTGATTACTCCTTTTTTATAGGAATGATATTTATTTTGTATTGTTATTTTCTTTTTAATGGACCTTATATTCTATTAATGGAATGCTAACTTTTTCCTTCTCTTATTCCATATTTTTGATAATCCCAAAAGGGGGATAACTTTCTATATGTTAGCCTTTTATCTCTCTAGTTGAATCCAATATACACATTAACTTTACATGATTTGTGATCATCAAAAAGGGGGATATTGTTGGACTCATCATGTATTAATCATGTTTTAATGATCACAAATCCTATTAAATCTAGTTAACTCTTGTAAATTATATCAACTCATGTGTACTACTATTTAAGTTGTCTCATGCTTTAAGAAGAGACAATAAAGATCTTAATTACCCTACATTAAGTTTAATTACTCTATACTATCCTTGATTTAATTTTATTGGCAAATGTTTACGTCTAATCCATTATATGATCATCATTTCTTAAGTCTGAATATAACTATTTTGAAAAGTCTGAGACACCGTGAGACTGCCACTGGTTATGTCTTTTTGGCATCGTGAAGCAGACACCATGAGAACAAGACACCGTGAAGCAGACACCGTGAACAAGACACCGTGAACAAGACATCATGACCGCAAGACACCGTGACCACGAGACACCATGACCGCAAGACACCATGACAATGAGACACTATGATCAATCTAGACACCATATGAAGGAGACACCATTTCCATGACTTACTGTGACTCTGTATCTTAAACTATTTTTTTGGTTTTCAATTTAACCTATAACGGTCATATTTAATGATTTAAAATGCACTAACATAATTAATGTTTCATTGTAGACATATTATATGACAGTACGAGGTACAAGGTGCGGTATCCATACAACCTGTCAGCTCCAACACATGCATTAAAAGATAGAAGTGAAGTGTGGCCAAGAATAATAGAGTGTGATATATTGAACTAAAAACAAGCCAGTGACCATGACAACGAAGAACATTGAGATAATTTCCAAAGGAAGGATTGCCACATGCATACAACCCAACTCTGCTGAAGAACATACGAAGTACACTGGAATCCACAGAACATATTCTCATTGTCGAACCTCATGATGAACAGAAGATGAATCACGACACTCTTTTTTACTGATGAGGACTCAATATCTGCATCGGCTTCATCTCATGAAGTCCAGAGCAGCAAAGAATAACACTCAGAGCACTTCTAAACCCATATTCATATTTCTGATCTGTTGTGTATCTGTTTATTACCTTTCGATCAGAGTGTGTACTTGTAGAACATCACACTCTGCCTCCTGCATTAAATTGATGGATATAATATATCCTTACTCAAACCTATATTTAATCGTCTATACCCACGAAAAATGTAGAAGAGGGGCCTGTGTGGCTTGGTTATTTATACCCATGAAAACTATGGAAGAGGTCTCTGTGTGCCCTGGATAGTCTGTGTACTATTGTTAACCCCGATTTAGGGTGTGGATCAATGTTTATTTATATAAACTTCTTGGTGGCAGGTGATCACCAAGTGGAGTGGATTAGGTCTCAGCTTGAGACTGAACCACTTGTTTCATATCCGATGTTCTGCTTAAATTAGTCTTCTATGTTTTATTACTTTACCCTATAATTCAGAAACAACTAATTTCACATTAATAGTTAGTCTTGGAAAGAAGTTATAACTATCATGTCATAGTAGAATAACTTCAAAATTAATATTAATAATAAAAATTAAGATTACTGAGAATTAATAAATCTTCTAAGAAGTTAATTAAATTGTAAAACTCTTATAACAGTATAACCTTGATTAGCTGGGTTTTATTTAATATTTGGGGGAACCTTTTTAGAAACACTTTTAACAGAAATTTTTATAGTAACTCAATTCACCCCTCCCCTCTTTATTAATCTACTCTGACCAACATAAACCAATATGAAGTATTTTAAAGTAAAGATATCCCCAAAGAAACCATGTTTATAATTATGATATTAGTGATGCATAATTCTTTTTCAATTTATTTTAAGTATTTCACTATTTTTGGGATTATACATCATTTTATGATTTAATCTAGTATATTACATTTTTTAAAAATGCCGACTAGTAGAAGGAATGTGAACTCCACCAACAAACGTGATCCAAAGAGTAAAAAGGATCATATATTTCATGGTCTTAAGAAAAATTTTCAAAGTGAAATAGTCTCCCATGTATTCTCATCATATGAGGATGTAGTATTATGTGATAATTAAATAGGTAAAAAATTATCCATGTCATGTGGATTTCATGGGAAGCAGTAGACTAAGAGGATAGAAGATAAAAATATGGATGAAGGGAAGAAGGGAAATAAGTACTTTCCCATATGTGAAAATTGTAGAAAGAAACACCCTGGTACATGATTAAAGGTAATGGAAGTTTTCTACATTTGTGAAAAGAAAGGCCACCATGCTTTTAATCTAAAGGGAAATAAAAAGGTTATCAATGTACAATGATTCAACTGTAAGGATATGGGACACAATGCAAATCAATATCTCAAGAATTAAAGGAATATACCTCAAATGATGCTATTGAACACCCTATTGAAAATATGACCTATACCCACAGTTCAAAACTATGGGTATAGCCTCCAAAACTGTGGTTATAGGCTATACCCATGGTTTTGGGAACCGTGCCAAATCAGCCTACCCTATTTCCATGCTATCAAAACCTTATTCCCACGGTTTGAAAACTGTGGGTATATATTTTTTTACAAAAAATGACCAGTAGGTGTTGAAACCATGACCGACATTTCTAACTCAGCAAGTCTCACCACTCAAGCTATGTAACTTACAGGTAAATCTATATCTATTTAGCTAAATATATTAATTAACGTTTCTATTGGGAAAAATATATCCATGGGTTTCGAACCCGCATCCTTACTTCTGTGCATCCAACGCCTAACCAACTGAGCCAACTCAGTTTTATATAAATATATCTTCATTAATTTTAATATATTAACATTTCTTTATATATTAGGGAAAAAGCGGTCAGGGGGTTTCGAACACACAACGGTATCAAACAATGAAAAACACCTCACCAACTCACCTATAAAGATTTCATGTTTATAAATTTGTATCTACCTAAATATATTAATCATAAATGTGGGTGTAGGAGGAAAAACCATGGGGATAGGTTTTCCCACCAAATATTTTTAGTGTCCTGCGGATTTTTTTTCCCACCATAACGTGGAAAATCTATACCCACGGTTTTATAAAACCATGGGTATAGGTCTTTAGAAAATTATCCTATACCCACGGTTTTGGAAAAACTATGGGTATAGGTCTTGAAAAAAATTCCTACACACATAGTTTTGAACAAAACCATGGGTATAGCTATATTTTTCCCCACGGTTTTCCAAAACTGTGGGAATAGGTCTTCAAAAAAACTATACCAATGGTTTTTCCCAAAACTGTGGGTATAGGTTCCCATATTACCCCTATACCCACGGTTTTAAAAAAATGTGGGTATAGGCCTATTTTCTAGTAGTGATAAGGATCATGCTACTAACATAGATGAAGATGAATGATTAATATTCCTATTAAATAATTATGTCATTTGAATATTTTATTAGCAATGTACTATTTATAAGAATTATGGAATATATGAGGATTAAAATATAGTTATTTTTCGTTAAGGAGTTGATATTATATGATAAATGGTACCAAGAAAATTTATTTAGTGTAAAGTTAAAAATTCTAGAAAACAAATGATTTAGGGAACCAAAACCCTTAATATATCCTAATGTAGTGACAATGATGAAGAAATGATTAATTTGGAAATCATCTAACTACCTTGGAATTGATTCATGATTTGTCGAAAAGTGGTCTATACTATCATTTATGGAGTTTACAACACTTTTTGATTCAAGGAATGTATCTAATAACATGTGTCTTACATAAATAATATGGAATAATTCATGTTTCTAATAAGTTTTTATGATGATTCAAGTTATTACTATATTCCAGGAGGATACATGATGAAGGTGTTCACAAATTAGGTATTTTATGATTAAAGAGATACTTAATATTGATTAAAGGCTAATGATAAGTTCATTTTGGAAATTAATTAACCTACATTGTAAAGTGTTGGATCATAATCTTTTGGAATGGTTAAACAATTTATGAAATGGTTTACATTTAACTTTTGATATGGTTTTAGAGATTGATATATTATATCGCTATATGATAAATCTTTTTCTAAGAGAGTAAGTATAAAGAGTTCAAGGAATGACCAAAGGATAAGACTGTGATTATAGAAATGTACCAAGTAAGTATATTTACTTATATTCTTAGAGAGTTAAATAATTCATCAACTCCACAAAAAATGAACTTGAAACCATAAAAAATTTCCTAGTACATTCATTTCTGATTTATCAAATGGCCCCTCGGATCATCATAGATTTATGGCCTTGTGGTTGTTAACTTTCACCTAACCATGTTCCCTAATACTCTCTATTAGAACTTGATTGTTAGATATTTCCTCTATATACATGTTTCGATTTCCCACCAATGTTATCCTTCTAGGGAACCTAGTAATATGACCGTTGTACTTCACATTATAGCTTATTACGAATATTTGATATGAACTCTATTTACTATGTTGGTTTTCAATAATTTTTTATTTTCAAATATCAATCACTTGATTACTGAGATCATGTTTAAATTGTGAGGATGAAATTTAAATAGGGTGGGGAGAATGTATCACCCCAAGACAATACAATGTTTAAATTTCAGAATAAAATTAATTTTATACTATCTTTCTTTATATGTAATAGCATGTTAAGATTATGCTATACAACACATGACATAGCTTACACGTAAGACTGAGTGTTACATATTTTTAATGGTGAACCTATTTTAATAATAAATTTTAACAAATTTATTAATTTTATATTTCAAAATAAAATTCATTTTTGAATTGGGAATTTAAAATGTTTCTTTGGGTGAGTTTTGTATATTTTTCTAAAAAGTTTCTTTTTTTAGGAATAGTGAAAAATACAGCATTTTAGTTATAAACATCTTTTTTGTTTAAATAATTATTAATGTTAAATTGTATTTTACATTTTTTATTAAAGTAAAAATATATCAATTATATATATATTAATAAAATTTAGTTCATTCGAATGATTTTTATATTGAAATTGGACATAAAGTCTTATTAAACCTTTTGAACATTTTTACTTTAAAAACTCACTTTCTCGTTACGTTTATGATATTAGCATTAATATTTATTTTCCCACATATATGATTTTATTTTTGATAAATGGGAATAAAAGTTTGTAATTATTATGCTATTTTTGGTCTAATAATATCAACTTAATTTTTGACCAATAAATTAGTGAAAATGATTAACATTAATTACGGTGATTAATGTAAAATTAAGCTTAACAAGGCACTAAACCGTAATATGAAAGGGAAAAT
Organism: Viscum album; assembly: GCA_963277665.1. Taxonomy (NCBI): domain Eukaryota; kingdom Viridiplantae; phylum Streptophyta; class Magnoliopsida; order Santalales; family Viscaceae; genus Viscum; species Viscum album. Next base: position 404,336,611 of record OY728167.1, read on the forward strand.
GACCTGGAAACTTGTCCAAAAACCATTTTCTAGAAATAGTTGGACCATAAACACTATTTTTTATGCTTTTATGGGTTACTGGGATTTTTTAAAATGGAAGTTCCCTACATAAGAGGTTAAGTAAGGAAAAAGGCAAAAATGGAACATTCCATACTTTTAAAATTTTTAAAACATTGAGATATTTAAAAAAATCATATTTTACATTATACATATCCTTTTGAAATATAAATGTGTTAATGTTATCATAATAATTTATCATTAATTTTTAGAGATGATTTAGTTACTTAAACTGCTTAAGAAACGCCAACATAGATATTATTTAGTTAATAATTATCTAAAATAAATGATACTATAAATATTAAAAGTTAATTATATTGATTGAATTATTTTATTTAATTATTTTTTATACTAATATATTATTCTAAAATGTTTAAAACTTAATATATTTTAGTTACAATATTTTTTTGACATTTTAAGTTTAAAATGAAATAAATAATGTCAAAATCGACATTATTTTTATTTTAAAATAAATGATATTTTATTAAATTATTTAAAAATAAAACATATTATATTATGTAAAGTGATTTTTAAGTGTTAATTAATATGTTCCATGTATAGCGTGAATTGGTGAATAATAAAACTATGTAACAGTGCATTTCATGAACAGTGCATTCCATTTCTTATCTCCAAATATTATAGATTATTATAAATAAATATGTAATGAATATATATAATAATTAAGTCATTTATTATAATATTTATATGATGAAATACTGATCAAATTAATAGGAATAAAAAATGATAAGTGAAAACATATTTGAGAAAGCTTGGAAATTAACACCTAAAATAGTTAAAATAATCAAAGACTGTTCATAAAAGGGTAATAAAATATTATATGAAGCTAATATATGATATTATAAACATTATTATGGTTATGGTATGAGTTAGAAACATATTTTTAACCAATATACAGTAATATAAATACCACATAACAAAAGGAATGATAAGGTAAGTGTTTTTCATCTCAATTTACATTCCATTGAGACTTATTTGTTATTATGCACCAATTAACTTTTATGTGTTGTATATACTACCCTTATTCATGTTATATAATGAATAAATTTATTTTAATGATATTATAAGTTTAGTTTAATGTTATTACTTCATAGATATTATGATTTAAATGTTTTAAAGTGGTATGAGACATTTTGGATTGTTTAAAGATTATTATCTTCAAGAATGTGTTTAAGGATCACCTATGCAATATCTATTTATTTTTATTGTTAAAATTATCTTGAATCAATAAATTTATTTATGTATCAACATTATTGGGTGATGGGTAATATTATTTACAAAACTTTATACCATCTTTACATATACTGTACACTTTTCCAGTTATTTCATTAACTAGAAAATTATTTATAAATCCATATGTTTTATTCAGTATAGTTATTTGATATGGCATATTTGTTTCTGATTAAATACATTATTAAATAAGAGGGGTGATTTTTATAGGTATAACATGTGTAGAGCCGGGTTATAGATAGCCCCTTGATACATCGGTAGTCTCAAGAGACGAAATATTTGGCCAAATTAGATGGATTTCTTCCTGATATGCTAAACAGTATTGTGAAAGGTCTTGACGGTAATGGTTCCATGTACCTATGAAACATGGAGTAAAATAATTAATCATTACCCAAATTTATCTTTATTTATTATTTATCCATTATATTTTTATCGAAATATCTATGGATTCATTTTATTTTCAATTTATTAACTTTCCATATTGATATTTCGTTATCTAGTTATTTAAATGGTATGTGTTGTTAGTTATTTACCTTTCCATGTTGATTTGTTCTTATTAATTCATTATTTCTTATAATTTACTTACCCTTTCTGAGCATTTAATCTCAGCCTTATTGTGTTTCCTTTCCCCATTATGAATATAAAATCTTGGAATAAGCTTTTATGGATGTAGTTTATTTCATTTTATTGTGTATCATGTATTTATTTTCTATTTCCCAATGTATTATTGGTATCATGTATGTAATATTACTTTCCAAGACTTATAAACTAATCACTCCTTTTGGATTTTATTCCTTGTAATCAGGATAATGTAATAAAATAATTCATCGTCTCTGGGATTTTGGGGTTGAGGCATTATACTAAAAATACACAACTAACTGGGTTTTCACCCTCAATTAGTTGGAATAGTAACATGAAAATTTATAGTGGAGATATGACATTTAAATAACATGAATTTTTTGGACTAGGGGATCTTTTCCCATCTATGTTCACCTAACTAAGTACCTAATTATCCTGTGATGTGTGAATAATCGAATATAAAACAAAACCCTACCATAAAAATTCATTAAGTGTTTCTACAAAAACCATGAACATATAAAATCAATAAAATAATAAAACCATATTCAAACCAATCTTCCAGATCCTTTAAATATTTCAACCATTCCTTGTATTATTTATTTTGAAACTAATAATTATTACACTTTCTTGGAAACCAATTAGAATTTTAATTAAAAATCTTAATCCTTATGGTGGCTTTAAACACCCCTTTTTAAAATTATATGAATAACTTTAGAAATTTATGGAAATAATTTGATATCAATTTTAATATCGAAATACCAAATAAAATTTCAAATGAAATTCACAAATTCCACTCGTGTATTTTATCAAACACTAGGATTTTGCAATTGAGTAAAACTAGTTTGATCTATATTTATAGTTAAATAAGTCATTTGTATTGAAATGATAATCAAATGAAACTTGGTTTTTTCATTTCAAAAAATAATTAAACATATTTAATATTATCATTTAATAATAAATTTAAAATTTAAAACATAATAAATCAAGGTTTAAGAATTTAACGACAAAATAAAAGGGGAAACCCCCTCGATCATGTGAGAATATTATGAAACCCTTGATTTTTAAAGGAATGTGTTTTGAAGAACCCAATCCATGACCTAACATAAAGTAAAAACATATTAGATCCAAAACCCTACATATGGTTTGGAAAAAATCAAGAAATAATGAAATGAGAAAAAGAAAGCAAGAAGAGAGGAAGAAAAGCAAAATAAGAAAAAGGTTACATGGTTTTGACTTGAGGAATTAGATGAAACAATTAAACCATCCCAAGAAAATAAACTATGGGGAGGTATAATGTTAGAACCCATGGTTTTAAGAGACAATAGTGGAGGGTGATCGTAGGATTATGGTGAAACAATATTGGGAAGTATTTAGGTAAATTTAACATTTTTAACATTCTAGACAGTGCACATAGTTAACCAAATCATGCACCAACCAAGCACATCCCATTATATGGTTTAGAGAACCCGACATGTGTACGATTCATATTCAAACAAACCTCATTCTATAAATTATGTAAACTATAGACCGATATTCATGGATTCTATTCACCATGCACTAATCATGCACCTATGATAAAATTTTGAAAAATTTAACTTTTTAAACTATTCTAATCCAAAATTCAAGGACAAGATCAAAAGTCAATAAATTAATAAACTATGATGTAAATTCAAGGTCAGTAAATAATATCATTAAATTATCTTTATCTTCATTTCCATTCATAATTGATATGTTCTTTATTTATTATACTATTGATTAAGAATATAGTCATGTATTCCTTTCTATATACATTTTAAATAAATTTCTAGTAATGTATTATGACTATTTATTTATTTAAGTCATATAAAATTTTAATGGAGTTCATGACCTTTTTATTAAAGGGATGAATTTGTTATAATTTATTATTTATAAATATCTTCCATTGAATGGTTCCTAAATTATATCTTTTAATTGTATCATATGTTTTATTATTGTTATTATGTTTATTAAAAAAAGGGTTTTACTCATACATGTACTTTATACATTATGATATTCTTAAAATAATATTTCCTATTGATCTAAATTCATTATTTAACTCTATATTACTTTATTTAGTTTCCTTTATAATTTTTTCATTAAATGTTCTATAAAATAATTTTATCCTCTTATATTGTTTTTGTGAATTTTATTTACATCCCATTAATTTAGTCCCTCTTTGATCAAGTTTACCCTATACAGTATAATAATTCTAATAAAATATCTTCTTAAATTTTCCTTAAATTTCCTCTCTTTCACCTTAATATTAATCTCCATATTTAATAATATTTCATATCATATAATAATATATATAATAGTTTTAATCTCACCTATTAATTTATTTTATCTTTGTGGATTTAAATTTCCTTTATCAGTCTCTCTCTCTAATGAGTTTATATGTGATACCTTATGAAATAATTTTATAACCAAATATTTTTCATGGGAAAATTATGTTTTTCTATATTATAAATGTATAATAACATTTACTACTTTTTCATTTGGAATTCATGTATATTGACATATTATATTTTTATAGGTGGTCCAAGAATTATATATCCCCTAAATGTATTTGATTAGTCATATATCTCATGAGATTTTATATATATGACATTGGATATGAGCCTAGTTTACTATGATATGATGTATTGGATGTCATAAATGACTTATAATTATGATGTTCAATATTTATATGTGTTCAAAATTCTTATTCCATGTTTAAGGTATATGTTTCCCTACTACACGATTCTCATATGTTTAATCTATTATGATATACTACCAGATCTCTCTCTTATGTACTTTAAACATCACTCATGTTTCCCATTTGTAATGAAATTATCCCACTATTTTCTTCCATTATATATATCCAAGGGATTTTCATATTGTTAGTTGATTATGATGGGTTCACTAGAGTATTATGATAATGGAATAAAACAAATTTTACTGTTTTATGTAATGATAAAAAATATGTATCTAGACTTAAAAGAAAATAAACCTTTGGGTTCTATGTATCTGTATAAAAATTATATTATTACGTGTATTTTTGATAAAATGATGTTAAATCTATTTATCTTATTTATGAATTATCGTAGTTGTTATAAAATCAATGTTTATTTAGTTATGGGGATTTAGTTGAAAAATATAATAGAAAATAAGTTAAATTCACTCAGTTGATGTAAATATGTTATATGTTCATATTTATATATATATATTGAGGATTAAATGACCATGATGCATATGTTTTATGAGTCATATTTTATTGAATTTTATTATTATTATTAGTAAAATACTTTAGTTTTAGTAAACAAGTGAATATACGAGGAACCAGGTTGACAACTAATATGAAATATAATGAAATAATTGTCCCAATGAGATTCCAAAAAAGATTAGTGTTAGAGGAAAGATATTATGGTTTCTTTTAATAAACTATTTCCTATTATGAACTGTAACATGAATGATATTGATTGAATATATTTATCAAATAATATATGAATCAACAACAAATCACTCTAAAAAATAACTAGAATCTTTTAGTGGATATTTTGATCCAATAATATTTATGAAATTGATCAAAATAATAGAAAATATATTTTTTATCCTTCAATGATATTATTCTAACAAGATTTACTAATCATATATTATTACACTAGTGATATAAAATAGTGCCACAAATTTATCAATATATAATATCCAGGATATAAATTAAAATAATGTAGTGGGAGGAATTAAATAAAATATTTTTTAATAAACATTTTTTCTATACTCTTGACAGAAAACCTTATAGATAAATACTCAGCATAAGTAATAAATAGAAATACATTTATTAGGTATTACATGAAAATATTTACAGGACAGGAATGGTATGACTATGGTTTTATCTTTGAACCATAAAAAATTTGATGAAATATTAGCTGATAAAAACAAGTATTCTAAATCCTTTAAAAACTCAGGAAATTTATGAATAGGAAGATATTTTTCATTTTTTCCATAAGTTAGATATTGAAATTCATGAGTTGTATAGGTATCATAGAAACTTATACTTAAAGAGAAGAATATTGGATCATGGATGTCTCATTAGGAGAGAATATAGTGGCATGAAAATTATATTATCCTATGTACAAAAAAATAATTAAAGGGAACTAGAAAATGATTTAACTATGGTAAATGAAGGTATTATGTAAAATATTATAAGATGTTTATGAAGAGTCTATGTAACATTATGATTGAAAAAAGGTTCCACATAATGCACCACCCATGGTTTGATATTTCATTTTCAAAGAACATATGTATTATGAAATATAATGCACCATTCTAGTCATTATTTCATATAACTATCACTAACAACCTATAAATCCATGAATTCAATGACAAATTTATGTCAAAACTACCATTGAGTTGGATAGTGAAAATTAAGTAGTGAAGGGTACATATAATATTTATAAAGTAATGTTTAGTATCTTATTAGATTAATTTTTAAGAATTCAATCATGTCTTAAAAGATCTATTTGACTATATAATCAATTATTTAATATATAAATTTTTTATTATTATTAAGAACACATATTTGGAGAATTATTAAATATAAAATACATAAAAATTCTATTAGTGCTATTTTTGGGAATATTCTTTAATAAAATTATATTATTTTTTCTTTGGTGAAATTTGATAATACATTTGGGATTTATTAACTCTGTTTTTACACATCCCATTACAATAATTAGAATAAGAAAATCACATTCAATATCATAAATTATCTCATTACTCTCTCTGGATTTAGTTGAAATTATTAATTCTTTTTCCTACTCCATCACAAATATTTATCTTACTAACTCATAAAGAGAGATATACAATATAAATGGTTAAAAATAATAAAAATATCAACATTTAAAATTTAAATTATTCGATGGAATATGATAATGTATACCTAGATTATTTTTTTTCTTATACCAAATTACATGGTTGAGATAATAATAAAACATATACCATATATTGTTTCTATATGAATGACGCTATAAAATTATTTGGTCAATAGGAAAAAATTAATATGTTCAGAGTGAAAATTCAAGGGATGAATATAACAACCCAAATCTCCTTTATCATTAAATATATTATTATCCAAAATATTTCCCTTTATAACACATTATTTTAGCGAAAATGAAAATTTTGTAAATCATGATGGTTTTATTTCATTACAAGAATAATAAAAATAATTGTATATATTGGACATATATTTAATAACGATAATGGACACTAAATTTAAAAAATTATGATTTATAAAATATTGAAAAACAACTCTTTGTACTCTATAAAAATATAAAACATCCTTGAATCACTCTATAATGAAATAAATATTTTGGAAATATTATAGAATGTTATTTAATGAAATTATTAAATGAGATGATATATCTTCATATAAGTATTCGAGATAATATATTAGCAGTTAATAGGGTAAATTGATCATTTCATAGACATTTAGTAAACATATAGTTTTTAGGTACATAATAGTTCCATATAATAGATATGTAGAATTTTAAAGTATATAATAACAATTATAATTAAAATATTATATATATATTATAATTAAGGAGAAAATATTAAAAATAGGAACACGTTATTTTACTGGAATATAAATATGGGTATTCCCAATACATGTTTTTATTTAATTATTAAATGCAATTTAAAATTTAAATTATTCATATTTTGAGAGTCATTTCAGTAAAATGGATTTAATATTTAGAATAATGATATATAAATTAGGAAATATTTTAATTTTTTTTTGTAAAAACAATTAACCTAATCAATAATGAAAATACATTTATGAATAGTAAATATAGAAAAATATGATATATGATATAAATATTTTATAAATATTTAAAAATAAATTTATTCTATATATAAATATATAATTCATAATGTAATGACCCTAAACTCTAGTGGACTAGATATAGTGGTTAATTTATTACATTGTCTTAAGATACAAGCGACCACATCTCATAGGAAAAAATCGTTTAGTAGTATTAGTAAACTAGATACACATTTTCTTCTCATTTTACATTTGAAATGAAAAATAAAACATATTGAGAGTAATTAATATGTATCCTTGAACTCATTCAGAGATTTATTGTTCATATCCCAAGGAAAGGGAACCAGATAAGAGTAAACTCAAATTCAAAATAGGGGTTAAATTCAAGGAAATATATGATGAGTAAATGAGGCATAATAATAATAGAAAGGTAAATAACTAGAAATAGATTCCATTTAATCAATAAATTGATCATAAAAATGCATAAATAGATAATATTAATGTAGTAATATTATAGATAATAATAACTAAATTTTCAATGAAAAAATTCTTAAAATTGGATGTTATTATCTTTGACATCATGATATCTATACACTCAATATAAAACACCAAGAAAGTATAAACACTGGGTAAGAATACACAAAAAACACATTTAATAAGGGTTCCAAACTAGTTTGTATCATGCGATATGTCGATGCATCAAGGAGATATATAATTATGGGCCCCACCCACCACTTAATTTCCAATTCATTTATCATATATTGAATTATAAATTGAATTCCTAAACAATATAACTTATTAACAAATGTAGGAATTGAAAAAATAATATATAATATCAATATTTCTCTAGTTAATCAAATAAATTTCAAAGCAAGACACTGCATGTATAAATAGTATACATTATATTAAATAATAATATTCATGATGAAATGAATATGAATATTTAATGTAAATTTAGTTTCCATTGATCAAACAAAAGTGAAAGATTCTATATAATGTTAATGACTACAAAATTAATCAAGAAATTACCAGAAAGGAAGATTTTGTAGAAAAAAAATTCTTTTAATGAATAATAAAAAATGGAAGAAAAAAACATAAAGTAAATTTTAATAATTTTTTTTTAAATCCATTAAAATATTGTAGAGGAATAAAAATAGTTCAATGCAGTTCTAGAGATGGGAAAATCCATCAATGTTGTATACATTAAAAACAAACATCCATTTTGAATTTTTATTAAGTAAAAAATGAACCATTAAGAAAAAACTAGATATATTAATTTAAAACCTTGTAAAAAATAAATTTTAGCATAATATGTACTTGAAATATTAATTTTATTAAATATAAAGCACATTTATATAATATTTTTGAAAAACTATGGACATGGAAGAATTATATGCTCAATCAAAAATAAAAATAAGACCAAATTTTCATTTAAATATTATTTTTATTGATTTAAATTCTAAATAATTAATTTTTTAATAAAATATGAGTTATCCTTAAATATCCATATGGTAAGAAAATATATGGATTTTATGAATGAGAGGTTATAAGATTCCATCAACCAAAATATAAGCAATCCCAAAAGAAAATGAAATTGTAAAATAAATTGTTACCACTTTGGTATGTCTTATATTGTAACCCATTAAAGAGTAACTTGAATTAAAACATTAATTATAATGAATATATATATATTAATTTTAGATACATAAAAATTATAGTATATAATCCACATAAAATTAAATGGGTTCATAATACTTAAAATGTCTCAATGGAGTGGAAATTGAGTTGAAATCCCTTACAACGATCTTATCATTGAAGTGAGAATTAATTAATGAAGTTATTTAGTGTGTAAAATGTAGATGAAAAGAGTATAAATACAACATAATATAGTCAGATTTAATTTCTCATGTAATCATTTCATAATATATTCAATGAAGTAAAAGTATAACCCAATGAATGTAAATTGAGTTAAAAAACACCTTACCTCAAGTTCTACTATAATGGTAAGTGATTTTATCCTTCTATATAATAAATTTATATTTATTATCCTTAGATTAAATATACATATAAATATCTATGATATCATATGTGATCAATTTATATCATTTTATAACCCGTTTTTTAACAATCCTTTATTATAAGCATTATATATTTTGTTAACTTCTTCATTTTCCATTTTTGTTTTGATTCGGTAGTTTTGATCCATGTGTATTATAAAAGGATATATCATCTGAATAATTTTATCCATGGTATAAATATAATATATATTTATTAAATAAATCCTTATTACCATCCATTTAAATCATTACTGAAAAATGGATCACATCGTATTGTGGAGGTGGTTGTACACATGTACTCATGAGCGACGTTATCATCTTCCAATGGATTAACTATTCAGAATTAAGATAATATAATGTAATCAAAAAAAAATTATTATGTTATAAATATCATATATATTCATTATTTCTATCTCTATAACCATCCATGTAAAATGGGGATTAAAAATTAATTACACCACTATGTGGAGATAGTAATCCATACGTACACATGAGAAATGTGTTCTCTTTCCATAAGATGGAAAAGTGTTGGAAAATGGTTTCCACCTAATAATAAAAACTCAGTATATTGATTATAATAGAGTCATTATTTTATAATGGTTCTAACATATGTTGAGGATGTAGAATAAAAAATAAATTTGAAAGAGTTGGTAAAGGTTATTAACTCTTATTTGGTAGAATTCCTTTATATATCCTCTTATGATACTTGGGGTTGGTCTCTTAGAAAGAAAATAACATCTATAACATGGAAAAGGATTTTGAGAAGAGAAACTATTATGTTTTAGTTAGGCTAGGTTGTTATGACCTAGGCCCCAGAAGCACAGAGTTGGTTTCTAAATTATTACATTGGAATAAGATACAGGGACTCACATCCTGAAGGATCAAATAGTTTAATAGTTTTTTAAAATTGAAATATACATTATTCTTGAATTACATTTGAATATACATATTAAAATATAATTTTTTTTTCAATAATATCATAATTCCCTCTACCATATCCTTTCATATCATTCATAATACACTTCTTAGTTTCCTATGAAAGGAAAAAAATAAGGGTGATCTCAGATTCTTAATAAGAGTTACATAAAGAATATGATATCATGAATCAATAAACATGATCAACATGAAAAGGTAAATAACTGAACACACATTCTATTTAAAAAAATTTACTATCATGAATAGCTAAGGATTAATCAATATATCATAGTAACCATTGAAACACACATTCCATTTAATAAATGACTTGATTATCCTGATTAGATAAGGAATAATCAATATGGAAAGGTAAATAGTTAAACACACATTCCATTTAAATAACACGAACACCATGAATAGATAATACTTAATCAAATGTGAAATGAAAATAATTGAAAACACAAGTAATTTAATCAATAGACTGAAAATGAAATTCATCCATATATTATATCATTTCAAAAATCTCATGGATAATAATAAAAAATTCATAATGATGAAAATGATTAATTATTGGACATGATGGTCTCAAACATCTTGATACATATAAAGACACTATATTTTCATACATAGGATTTTATGTTTTTAGATGTGTATTCATTACATTACACAAATACACACATGAGGATCATAATGTTTTAGTTCGTTTTGAAATATGGGAACATAGAAAATATGTTCATAAACTATCTAAATCATCACCAACTTATTTATTCATAACTAACAACCTTATTTACATATCTTACGTAATACCTTTCTTCATATCATAAGAAGAGAAAAAATAATAAAAGTTTGAGATCAGATGCTCAATATAGGTAAAAAAGAGAGATATCAATCATAGCATGAGAATAAGAGAATAAGAACATGAACATAACCATTTAAAATTATACCATGTATACCAAAGATCATAATATCGGGTTATGGAATAAATTATGGTAGTTCATAAGACATGAATCATAAAGTATCATGATCCTTGAGAGAATAAAATTAGCATAAGACTTAGAATTCTGGCATATAAAAATCATTAAAAATAATTTTCTTAGTACAAAAGAATATTTTACAATACTATAATAGTGTAATGGTTTCACTCCTCAAACTATCCTAGTAATTAAGGTTCACATCCAAGACTGTCATGGTGGAAAAGGTCCCTTACTGAACCAGGTTCACTTACCATTCGAGTCGTGTTTATCTCATGATATACAAATCATTGCCCAATGAATTGGAGAGAGTTACAGATATCCCTTTTAATATAATGGAAATCAAAAATATGTGTTCTAAAATATCATAAATATTTTATCATATTATAAACCATTAAATAAAATGGATTTCTTAAACATTTCATTGTTGAATAACAAATGGAAATGAATTAGGTTTCAGAAACATTTCAACTTTTTACTATAAACCTGAACCATCTAGAAAAATAAAAATATTGTATCCTTACTTAATATCCACATTAAAAATTAGTTAATATAATAGGAGCCAATATTATATGGAAATTTATTTTGAAAGATCACTTGGAATAATTCTTGAGTAAAACAACCTTTCAATTTTGAAACAACTTTCTTTAGACAAACTGTGCACATACAAAGGAAAAAATATTTATTCCATATTAACCATGTAAACATATAATGTAATATTAAAATAATTAAGGTATAATGAAATTAGTAAAATCCACTCATGATATATAAGTTAAAAAATAATTCATTCTTTATTTTTTCAGAAAAGTTACAAAGCACCTCTTTTGGAAAACAAAAAATGATTCAATTCATAAAAAATGAAAAAGTCAAAAATAAGGTAAAATAAATTAAAAACCATAAGATAATAGAAAATTAATTTTGGAATTTTTTTTTATAAAACATGTACATGTAATATTAATATTCCCTCGTGAAGACTTAAATATAAACAATCCCTAATAATTATGAGATTTTTAAATAAACCCTTAACTTGTGCCTTTCTATTGATCACTCATGTTAAATCCTCCTATATTTTAAATATGGATATATTATAAGTTTATTATGAAACCATATTCACATCAACCATACCATGTATTATTTTTTTATATCATTTTATCTCCCATTTATTAAATTTTTTCCATTAAAATCACTATTCTAGCTGATAATGACTTTGTTTTTGAAGCATGATTCTATTTGGAAGTCTCGATTACAATAATTTGATCAAGAAAACCTAATTTCCATAATAATAATAATGGTATAAAAATAATATATTTTCTTCATATTAATATTCATAATCATTCATAAAAAAATATATGGATAAATGAATTATACCATTCATGGATATTGTAGGTCGTACATACACATGAACGTTGTTTCCATTTTTTGATTAATGGGATGAAAGAAAGTTAAATAATAATAAAACATTATAGAATAATTGTTATATAATATATAAAAATCAAACCCATCATAATACCCTTCTATAAGTGATGATTGTGAAGAATTAACTGAATTTCTATGTCGAGACGGTATGTTGTATGTATGCAGGAGCGATACTTTCACTTCTTGTTTAATGGGAAATAGGATTTGATATAGTGTTTGAAAAATTATAATAACATTTAATCACATTAGGGATACTGAATTTATAATATTATCATAAATACAATATATTTAGAGGATATAATGAATATTAAGAAAATAAAGAAATCGTTTTAAAGAGATTACCTCTTCTTGGGAAGAATTCCATTAAATCTCATATTAATGAATCTAGAGTTACACTTTTAAGAATACCATAACCTCTAGAATGTGTCAAGTGAAGTTGAGAAGATAATTTGGTGGAGTATGGTCGAGATAAAATGATCAATGTAATTTAATGTAGTGAAGGAGGAAGTTCACTTTTATAATTGTGGTTAGGTGAACTTTTGGAATCTCTCAAAAGATTATATTATAAATAAATATTTTTCAAACAAAATACCCTGAAATGGAAAATTATTTAAATATAATGAGGGAAAGGGTTGTGATATCATCATATAGTATATTTTATAAATGTTTTTCTATAAATTTAAAACATTTCATTTTCATTAACCCTTAGCTAACCTATTTTAATTTTAACTACATTAACACAATTTTCAATATTAAAAGGTTATATTTTTTACATATAATGATAATATTAGACAATAAATGGGAAATTTATGAAATTATAGACCATATAATAATCATTTTGTATTATTTAACGATTTTAATGATTTTTAAATAATTTAATATTATATTATTTTTATAAAATATCATTATTTTTAATTCTAACACTATACATTTAATTTATATTTAAATACATCATGAAAAGGGGAAATTCAAATATAATGCTTTAACACCTCTTTAATATATCATATAGATCTATAAAATTAATTTTCCATATTAACTCATTAAAATTATACCACTTTTCATATTTTTAAAATCATTTTTTAAAATGTTTTATGAACTGGAGAAATAATGCCTCAGTGTTGAATAAGAAATTAAATCCACTATATAAATAATAAAAATTAAAAAAAATTCTATAATTATTTTTTTTATTAATTTAAAAATATTATCTTATATTGGTTCATATCATAATTTCATCCCTATCTAAACACATAATAAATATCAAATATAAAGGGAGTGACGTTTTATAACTTTTTTTGATTTGAATTATATATAATTTATTTTCACAGACTAGTTTCCATGAAATAAATAAATTTAGAACATTAGGTGTTTAGGGACAAATTAAATTGATACTATATGAATTTGGATGAATAATTCTAGAATATTACTTTATTTTGAATCAAAATAAACATTATTTACACTTTATCAAGGTGAGAAATTTTATCACAGTTACTATGCATATTCATCAAAAATAAAAGGTGCATAATCACCAAATTTGAACATCCTGATTCAAAATATGAAACTAGATTTATCTTATTAAACCCCTATAAATAGAATAAATTTATTTTAAATTATTTTCAAAAAATATGACATCAAAATAATTTTTATAAAAAAATATATTTTTAAGCATACAACTGGATTTATTCTTATCCTATGATTAAAAAAATTTGTTGAATAATTAAAACATTTGTCCAAGTATATAATATATAATTCCATTAAAATCCTTAAACAGTATTTAATAATTCAATACAATTATATAAAACACATCTCATATACAAAACAAATTCAAAAAAAAACTTTTATCTTCAATTAAATTTTTTGTTGATAATCATTCGATGTGTAATGGATTAATTTTATAAAATCATAGACCATATTTTTTCATAATTTATTTAATATTATTAATAGCCACTAATAAAACGACTAGGATATAATGACCATATAATATTATAATAATGTTTTGTAGTTCTTCTAAATTCACTCTTGCATGTTATTCAAGATATCGAAGAAATAAAATTATTCAAAGAGAAATATTTCATAAATACCTTTGAGAATTAAATTCTACCACCCTTAAAATGAAGTTTTCCATTGAAATTTTTAACTCAGATAAAAATATATGAGGATACTTCTACCTCATCGTATGCTCATATTCCCATGTAACTTCTTCAAATTTGTGGTTTACCCTTAAAACTTTGACAAAAAAGTGTTCTTATTTGGTAGAACATTATCTTCATGATATAGAGTACATATAAGTTTTTATTCATAAGAAAGATCTATCTCTAGTGGTATAAGATCTGCTTTTAGTACATGTGATGGACAAGGTATGTACTTCATCATAATAGAATCATGGAAGACATCATGGACTTGAGAGAGATTCGGTGGAAGGGCTAACCGATAAGATACCATCTTGATATGATCAATAATTTCAAAAGGGATGATATTACTTGGGAGTAACTATCCTTTCATTAAAAATCACATTACTCTCTTTTAGGGAGACAGTCATAGAAATGCCTTATCACCCACTAAAAACTCTAGATCATTCATACAATTACCAGCATAACTTTTTTGTTGACTCTGAGACGATCTTATTTGTTATTGAATCAATATAACTTTATCAATCCTTTCCTCAACTAGATCTGGGCCCAATATATTTATTTTTCCATCTTCATTCCAACATGTAAGAGTTATTTACTTATTATAATAGAGGGATTGATAAGGAACCATATGAATGCTGGACTGAAATCTATTATTTTAATAAAATTATACCAAAGGTGGTTGTTGATCCCAACCACATTTTAAATCCATATATCAAGCTCTAGAAATTTCTTTTATATTTTTAATGGTCCTCTCAGATTGACCACCTACATGTTGATGATAAGTAGTAATGAAACATAACTCCATATCTAGAGCCTACTAAAGAATTACACAAAACCATGAGGTAAATATTATTTCCAAATCAAATATAATGGAATGTGGTACTCCATGTAATCTTTATACTTTCTTAATATACATTATGGAAATATTATCATTAGAGAAATATTCTCCAACATTAATTAATTCTGAAAACTTCATAACATGGTTGACTATAACCCATACAATATTATTGAATTTATATTATTAGTGGAGTCTGATGAAATAATCAATCATAAGGTTTTTCCATTTCCATTCATGTGTTGTTAATATTTTTAGAATTACCTTGGAACTATTGTTTTTGTTCTTATCTTGCTGAAAAAGAAAGAGATGAGAGTCGTACTCTTCAATATCAAACTTCACGCTATCCCGCCAGAAAAAATATTCAAGTATCTATAAATATTTTTACTTCTAGGATGAATAGATAATGGTGAACTATGAGTCTAATCCATTAGATCCTTAAAATATGGTATAGACAGGACACACACATACACTGTTTTTAAACCTTATTTTTCCATTATAATTAAGGTTGAACTCGTGAACATTTGTCACCATATTTTTTAGCTCAGCATCTTCCTTATGCGCCTCTTTAATCTCAACCTGGATAGATGGTTGAAAATTTATTTGATAAAGATAATATTTCCCGCTTCCATTATGATTCTCATATATATACTTTTTAAATCCATAAATATTGGATCTTTTGTGATCCTCATCATAGATAAGCTTGCATGATCATTTCAGCTCAAAGCATTTGCCACCCTTTTCTATTCATAATGGTAAAAAATAATTTGACCTTATTATATAATATAAATTATGTTGATTATAAATATGGAATCCATTTTTCTAAATTTATTTCATAGAAGTGGGAGAATCCATTTAAAAATTATTATGATAGATGGGATGAAAAGGCAGGTTTCCAAAGAGAAAATTCCCATAAATATAGAATGTTTTTATACATGAATTCAATATGATATTGATTATACTGATATAAATTATTTAAATTGTAATATAATTGAACTAATTTTACTTTAAAAACTATTTAAAATTTAATTTATTCTTTTAAATTATTTAAATGAAAACACAGTTTTTAATAAAAATCAATATTTTTCCCTATTCATCAAAAAATGAAAAAATTTAGAAAAATACCAAAATTTCAAAATAAGATAATTTTGATATTATGATTTAAAAAATGAATTTTATTTTTTAAAATAAAATTTATAAAATTTATAAAAGTGATATAAATTAATTTTAAATTATTTCTTCCAAGCGTGAATGAACCACCATTTAGAAAAAAATCACTTTTTCATAAAAAATTTCGTTTTCTTTGAAATGTTTTTTATTTATATTTATAATAACTATATAAAAAATAAATATGTTTATACATGTGTGAACCATATAATTTTTATAATTTAGTTTGAACAATTCATACAATCTTACTTAACAACTAGGTTATAATGGTCACATTTTAAATAATAATTTTTAATAAATTATTGTGTTTCGTTTAAACCCAATGTTGTGTGCATCACATGATATTGAAGAGATTGAATTTATTTAAAAATAGTTATATGATAAAGTATCAGGGTGTTATATTCTCTTAAAATCTTTGGTTTTCATGTCACAAAATATCAAAAATGATGTTCTTCTTTTAAAATATTGGTTTTTTACATACGTTTCTTAATGTGGTGTAATGAAAAGAGAGAAGTGGTGTCCTTATATAAGTGAGGGGAGGGGAACTATTGGAATTTCTTAAAATATTAATTTAATATGAATTATTATTCATATAAAAATATATAAAATTGATATAAATTTAAGTTAATATGATGATGAGTCTAAATTCTTCCATCCAATAACATTTGTCCAATTTTAGGTGATTATTTCACACTTATGACTTTGGATTAACCCCATATTAAATGTTTTGACAATTTTCATGATAATAATTTTTTTTACCCAATAAGAACCATGAAAGTTACCATAAAAGGACAGTTGGCCCATAAATGGAAAAGGAATGAAATTTTATACCATATAATATAACCATTTACCTATTTCAATATATTTATGATATAAAAAGAATTTAATAAACTATTATTTTCATAAAATATCATTAATGTCATTTTTACACTATTCGTTTAATATGATTTTAAAAAGTTCAAGACAAATATGTAATTCAATTATGATCCTTAAAAATGTCAATAATATGATATAATTATCTATAAAATTAATGGGAAATAACAATTCATCAAATTTTTTAATTTTAGAATTCTTAATATAATTTATTTCATTTTTTGATTAATTGAATAAATAATTTTTCGGCATTGTGAAATTATGGAAGATATTTATTCATCTATAATATTGAAAAAAAAATCTACCAGGATTCAAGTAAATTAATTATCTTCATATTAATAATTTTGATTCATTAATAAAATATTATTTTCTTTATCTTAACATATAAAATAAATCAAATGAAAGGGATGGAAATTTTGGAATTTTCTTTCCATAAAATAATATAAATTTCATTAAAAAGATCAAATGGTTCCAAAATTCCATATATTCTAATATGGGATGTCTTTGTCTGAATTCCACCCATTCAATGAAATGAAAGAACGTTTTTTTGGAAATTTTTTATCCATTAACCCATTATTTTTATCCTTAAATACATTATTTACCCTTTAGCGATGTGATAAATTTTAGAATAGTTAATATTCCTAATGTCAAAAAAATAAATGGAAACTATTTACCAAATTTGATCACCATGATTCATAATATGGTATCCATTTTTCAAGGTAAAATTTAATGAAGTGGTGGAAGGAAATTTTAATATAAATACATAAAAAGAAATGAAAATGATAGTTCAAGACAAATGTGTTTTTGAATATAAAAATTAACTTATATCAATGTCTTGAAAATTATTTATTAAATTATAATATTATAAATAAAATATATAATATGAAACATTATAACCAAATCCAAAATATAACTGTATGTTTAAATTACCTCATTTAATGAAACTAAATGATCGAATTTGAAAAGGAGGTATTTTTTACTATTCACTGAAAAATCAATCATTTCGCCAAAATCACAAAATTTCACACTAATTTAATATTGATATTAAAATTTAATAAACATTGTTCATTTTATAAAAAAATATAAAAGTGGAATAAATTTTAATTTTAACTCAAAAATTCTATAAAAACAATTTCTAATGAAAACATATTTTAGAAATATAAAATGATTTTACTAAAAATTGGGTATTTATTTTTTATCAATAAATTATATAAAAGCATGATAAATATTTTTCATAATGTGGTCAACCAAATTCATTCTGTAACACCCTGATATTTTTTGAGAAGTATATTTTTATGTCTTATGTTATACGCAAAGGAATCTTTCACTACACACAACACTAGCTTGGCTTGCGTTATAGGCAAGAGCAACTTTCCTCGATAGCGTGTGTTGTACAGGATATCGAGTGTCCCTAAACAATGATATGTTATTAAAATATTATATAAAGTAACTGTTATAAATAGTATTAAGAACATTTTGAATTTTATATAACATTATAATTCATTTTACATATGATATGAGAAAAAAATCATTTTTTCGGATAAAAGAATTAGTTTTTTTCAAAAATTCAGTTTTTCGCCTTTTGATGGCACACCCATTTTAAATATAATTTGTGAAAAGTTTATAAATTAAATTTTACAAAATAAAATTCTTCCTTTGAATCAGGATATAAAAATTTACATTGGATATATTTTTGATAGATTTCTGATAACGTTCATATTTTGATGAATAGTAAAAATACGCTAATTTTTAATTGAAAACAACTTTTTTCATAAAAATAATTTATATGGTTAAAATATATTATTTAATAGTTTCAAAGTAAAAATGGAATATATTTTTACCATTTAATATAATTTATGTCATTAGAATTAATTTTACATTGAATTCATAGGTAAAAACATTTCATTCTTGGGCAATGTTATAACTTTTAAAACCCTTTTTCTTAACAACGGGATTAATTTTAAATTAATTATTGCAACTTCTGTGTTTTGAATTTTGAAAAATGGATTCCATATTTGGATTTAGTAGGTCCAAATTAAGTTAATAGTTTACTTTTATTTTTTTGATATTATGAATAGTAACTACGGTAATTTTTATTTACTACAGTTAAAGGTAAATTGGGTAATTAAGGGTAAAAATAATATTGTAAAATTACCCTAACACTTTCCAAAATTCTATTGGAAGAATAAAAGTCGAACCATATCACCTAATGGTCTGAATAGATTCATTTTATGGACCATTGACAATGAAAATGATGTAACTATTATTAAAACTAAAGAAAGTGACAATATGTCACTCTCTTAAATCTTATAAGTGTAATAATTTTAATTTAAAGATAAACAACATAAAACTTCTAACATATATAGTCTCCAGAAATATAATAAAATTATATACATCATGTAAATTTATTTAGAATTATTAGGGGTTAAATAATTATCATTAATTATGACATAATAGTGATGTTGAAATTATTTTATGGATTGAAATATCAAATAAATGCTTTTAAAAATATTAAAATAAATATTATATGAACTATTTAATATACTACACGAATTTATAAATAAATATTTCATTTTATGAATCTATTATAACTTTTATTTAGGTCATACCTTCTGTGTGGATTTTATTTAAATTCAAATAAATAAATAGTGTCAAAATTGACACTATTGTTATTTTATAGAAATAACATATTATAAATTTTTTTAAAAATCAAAAAAATATTTAAATATTATAAATTAAAATTTATATGGACTAAAATGTCATAAAGTATACAATTATGGACAATTCAAAACATATTACGAATTATTTATAATGATTTAAAATTAAGAATATTATTACCACAAATAAAATTAAATAGATTAAATAAGGATAAATGAAGTTGATAATGTTTAAAAAAATTCCCAACATGTATAAATTTTATTGGATGATGTTATTACAGCCCTATCTCATCTAATATTCTAATTTGACTAATTTTGGAAGTTTTTATGCGGGGTTTGAATTTATTATAAATTAATATTTTTTTGGATTTCCAATGGTGCCCCTCTCCTCCCTTATAAAAGGGCACCTCCTCCCTCTCCTCCTCACACCATTTTGAGTCTTAATGCTCGGCCAAACCCTGCCCATTTCCCTTCTCAACTTCCCTAGAAACATACTAGAGGTCCTGGTCTTCATCAAAGACCAATTTTAGTGCCCTAAGAGGAGGTTTCAAAGAGGCGTGTCGAAGAAGAGGTAATACCTTTTACCGATTCTTTCAAATTTATTTCTTCTTATACATCCTCTTCTTTAGTTGTTTCATTATGAAGTAATAAAATCAGTATCACTCATATAATGATATTTTATTATATATATGAATCAACCATATTTCACCTTCTATCCATCCTACGGAAAACAAAATCACCACGCGTGCGTACGTACGGAATACCGTCTCCACGCTGTGGTGTAATCTGTTTTCCATCACCACCTTACTTGGATGGTTATAATGGTGTAAAGAATAACTATATATGATTATTTTAAATAGATATTGATTCTTAAATAGTATACATAATCTTCAATACAATTCCATGATCATGGGAACTATATCATCGCTCGTGCGTACGTACGGCCTACCGTCTCCACGATGTGATGTGAATCATTCTACATGATCTTCATTGAATAATTATTATACAAACGAATTGAATGAATAAATATTATATATATTATAAAAATACCATTCTTTAAATGTTGTATCTATAACCTAAAAATATTAATAAGAATTTACTCGACAAAACATGCATAAGAACATAAAGCAATGAACACCCGAATAACAAGTAGCTAAGAAATATTACTAATAAAAATATAAGAATATGACCATATATGATATTATAATAATGAATATGATTCTGTAATAATTCAATGAAATTTTTTAAATCATTATACATGAGGTTAAGATACATACAAAGCATATCAGACCTAAGGTAAGGGAAAATCTCACAATCTCAATTTTTATCTGAGATTGTTTATACTTTGGTATTAACTATGGAATATTTATCATCCACATTCATTTTTTCTCAATATATAATATTATTTCTATCCTCCTACAATTTTCTAAATCCAAATTTACCTATTGGTAAATTTTTAGTAAAATATATGAAAGTAATATTTTTTCATTTTCAGTACGAGGTACTTTTTGACTTTTCCGGCCAAAGTACGAGGAGAATGTTTATTTTTAACTTATACGGCAGGAATGGATTTTTATGATTTCATAGAAAATTATTTCCATGATGATTCCTTTACAAGTTTTAAAGTTCTTTTTCAATTAAATTCTTTTAGTTTAAAATTGTATGACATTTTGAGAAAGGAAAAAATGTTTTTGAAGTAGAAAGGATATTTTCCTTAGGAATAGAGTTCTTGTGTTTTATCAAAATTATTTTCTATATAAGATAATACAGGGTTCTATTTATATCCCTATTATTGCATTAATTTGTTTATGTTATGATGGAATTATTCTTATGAAGTCCTTTATGGATGATGTAACGATGGCATGATCTTTATGAATCCCATTTTTATTACATGGGTTATGCTATGATGTATGGTTTATGATTTTGTGGCACAAATAATAATGGTTTCATTATGAGATGGGTGAGACCTATATCCCCCTCTAATGAATTGGGTAAAGATTTATATCTCATGAGATAGACATAGATGGAACAGAATGTTAATCTGGTTTAGTGATACAGGACTGGAACGAGGAGTGAACTCGGTTCAGTAATGGACTTTCTCCGCTATGATAGTCTTGACAATGAGCTTTGACTAATATGAAATGTTTTTCTATGATTATGTGCGTATGCCACAAAGTTTCATATTTTAATTTACGATTATTTGGGATTAATTTTCACTACTATGATTTATCCCATGTCATGATATTATGATCTTTTTTGCAGGTTAAGATTTTCAAAATGTTATGTTCTTATGGATATGATATGATTAATATTTCATCTGTTTACCCCTTACTGAGCATTTGAACTCACCCTTTTGTATGTTTTATTTTCCCCAAGTCTGGAATAAGGGTATTAAGTAGAATATGCCAAATGGGAATCTAGATATGATGAAATAAATGGGAGACAACGTAGATGATTTTTGAACCAGTTCTTTTTGTTTCCCAGTTTCCAAAGACACTATACCAATATGCTCCTTTCATGGTTTTGTTATATGTTATAATAAGTATGTTTCAATTCTAAAGTAATAACAATATATGTAATGTATGAGTCGTTATACACTCCCACCAATCCAATTACTAGATAATAAAAGTTAGATTAAATAATAATATTTTAATATTATATCACGGTTCTCTACATGCTTAGTCTTGGATATTAAGAAACCTATTGACTACAGTATTATAAATTTTTGGGGTGTTACATTCTTCCCTCATTAAAGAAACTTTACATTCACAATTTTTTCTTAGTTATCAAAGGTTCAATATTGTAAAATACCTTTTTTGTATTCGCACATCATTCGTATATATTATAAAAAAATAATTTGGAAAAGGAATGTGGAAAACATAAATGTTACCATAAATACCACATATTTAGATTCCCTGATAAGGGAAACATTTTTGGGATGTTAAAATTGAGGAATTTATGATAAAATTGAATTCCAAGTAATAATATAGTGTGATATATATCATGTTCATGTGAAAGTTAATGACTAAAAAACCCCAAATTATTTAGGGGTAAAAATACCATCAATTCATTAGAAATGAAGCTAAAATGATAACATTTTTATTTCAAGGTCATTTTCCTGAAATTGAGGGTCTCATTTACAGTAATGATAGAGAACATGATAAAATGTAATTAATTAATTTATTTCCATTTAATCAGTACAATTTCATCTTTTTGTTTCATTTGGATGAATTTCCACATCATCTTTTATTGTTGGAAATTAATATTCAAGATGCATTTTTTATACATGGAGCACTAAAATTAACTTTTAAAAAATCAGAAGATCAATTAGTATTTCTTTTTCCCTCTAAATATTTACCAAAACAAAAAAGTTTTGAAAATGATATCCAATATAATATATTAATCTATAAACCCTAAAAAATAACACCCATAATTCAACTTTATCTACTCCATTAATAATTAACCTTAAGGCTCCTCTAAAATATATCTGACCAGTTGTAAAGCCTAACTATACAAACTATTTGATCAAAAAAATTCCCCACACAAAATTAGGTAGATATTATATTCACATACTAATCATGTGAATATTTTAATAATATATTCTCTTGAATAAACTAATCCTTTCACAAAATAACTCAAATCACCATAAAATAACTATAAAACATACATGCTTCCACATGTTACCTCAATATTTTTCCATAAAATAAATTAAAAAATATTTTATATATTGTATATATAAAAAATTACAATAAACATCATCAAATATGACCTAAATCACTTTATCATCGATTCATAGTCAAATTTCAAAATTAACAATACCATCTCATTTACGTCATAAATGTCAATCATCTCCTTATCTCAACTAGAAATTATTAACTCAAAATCAGATTCATATTAAGGGTTATTATTCCTTTAATCATGTGTTCTTAAAAAATATCACCTTAATGATAAATAACTTCTCCTTATTCATTATTATGATTCAATATTCCTTTTCAAATAATTAAGGGAAAACAACTACTAAATAATCCTTAAATGTTTTACGATTCTTAGAACAAGAATATCGTTGATATAGAAATTTTACCACATAACTCTCAAATACATATACTCAACCACTTAATTTATTTCACTTTAATGATTGACATATAAATAGACATTCCTTGGTCTAGGATTTAACCCTTGGATTTGAGAATTGACTCAAATAATGCCCATATTCTCCACACATAATAAATTGAACTATAAATTGTCATAGGTTTAAATTTGTTACCTTCAATCATACTACTCATTTTTCCTTGATAATTAGTTGAAATATTCCCTTAGATTCCACACATAAAGCATTTTCTTGATTCATTGAGTTCCTCCGTAGGGTGTCTCTTTACAAAATCTTAACTTTGTGTAAATTGAGCATTCTTTCCACCATTCTCTCCACCACCCAAGCTCCCAGAGAACTCTAGACTTCTCTTGTGTTGGTGAGTCCAAGAGTTGGTTAAGGATTAATTTTCTAATCATTTATCTTTATATCTAATTTACCATAATCAAAATATATACCACTATAGTTATCATCCCATTTGGATTCTCATAATCACCATATTTTCTATCAAATTCAATGCTAACATGATTCCATCTAGCTTCATCCATTGAATGAAACCAAAAACCATAGTTGGGTAATAATAATAAAAATGGGAAATTATTCAATATCATTCATAGGATTTACAAATCAAAAAACCTTCATTTCACACTATTACATCATATGTTTAACCTTGGACATCCTTGGTTATTATCTATTCAAATTCTTCATAATAGTTCATAAATAAAATTTGATTTAACCCAAGAATATCCCTTAGGAGTTACAATCAAGGTGTACAATAAGGGAAAAATCACCTTGCAACATAATGACACTTGACCAATTCTTTTCAGTGTGATAACCCTGATATATATTTATTCCAAAACCATGTCCACTTGTAGAATCAAAACTATGATGTGTTTTTTAGAAAACTGTTGGGAAAAAATCCATGAAGGTAATATTACAACATTTTTGGGTTGCTTGTGTTTTTTTGACAATACGGGGTTCCTTGGTGAATTGTTGAGTTCCAGATATGTTTTTGACAATCCATGTTGACAAAGAACCAAGAAAATTGAATATAATACATGGAGGCGGTACAAAAGAACAGATACAAGGTGGCGCTGTTTTCCAGTGTTTGCCAAATTTCTGGTGTCCAAAATAATTTTTTTGGTGAGAATCGCAAAATATGGATTTTCTTGAAGATCTCATCAAAATATGGAAAAGTCATGAGTTTCTCAATGATAGGCTTCATGGATTGGATTTCGCGAAGACAAGAATAATGTTGATGTTGTTCTTCTTGATTACAATGAGCTTCACGAACGATAGAGTTGAATGGAAATATGAGGGATCTTCGCAGTGGTGGCGTGTAGTAATTGATTGGATGCTCCACGATTACAATGTGCTCCATGATCTGGTAATTTCCATGGTTCTTTGTGATATCGAGTGAATTTCGGTGGAAATTTCGGAGCTTCACGATTTGAGATGACATGGTGTTGACTTTGCGTGGAAGGTTCGAGGGTCGGTGGAATCGCCTATAAATAGACCTAGACCCCCTCAAAAAAAGTAGAGAGTTTTCTAAGAAAATTGTGTTGCTCTTGGATCGCGACGGTGGTTCACCAAGGCAATGTTCTTTGTGAAGGAAGGAGCTTCGCGGTGGTTAATTTATCTCCGCAAAAGTAGTGTGCTCCGCGTTGGGTCAGTGAGATTCATGAAGGAAGTCACTCGGCGATGACTTGAACTCCACGACGACCTAATATTTGGGAAGGCTTGAGCTTTGTGATAGTCTGAGCTCTGCAAAATCATTGTGCTCCATGAAGCGGGAGCTTTGCGAAGGTTTGTACTTCGAGAACAGTAAGGGACTTCTCAAAGTCTTGTTTGAGCTCTGTGAAATTGGGAGCTTCACGAAGTAGGGTTCTTTACAATGGTATTTCCAATTTTTGTTTCCTAGTGATCAGTGACAAAGGGGTATTCATCAGTGGATGAAATTTGGAATTCTGTAGATCATCTACATACTGTAGAGGATGTATTCATTAGTGATAATGAACAGACCTATAAGTCTATAAACTGTGAGTGGATCCCTTCTAAGTGCAGTGAGCAAAGAGGAAGAAGGTTATCCTTTCTACCGATAGTGATACAGAGAGAGAGAAATAGGGAGTGAAACTTAGGAAAGTAGTTATATGAGCCTACACATTGTAAAGGTAGTGAGCCTGGTCATAGAAGTGATCTATCCTAAATATTATTGGTAGTGATCTTTAGTGTATTTGGTACAGTGGAACATTACTGTTGTATGCTCCCTGGATCTAGCCCAGTGAGGGTGAACCAAGTAAAAAATCAATGTGTATTCCTACTTGCTTCCCTTCATTACATTCAAAGCATCATCCTCAGATAAAGAAGAAAATAAGTGTTCATAATAAACACAAAAGTGCAAAAAAGTTGTAGAGACCCGAATCTTATCGTACATGGACATTACATTACTTTTGCGGAATACTTAGTACATAACAAAAACACACACACAAGGATCGTAATAGTTTAGTGTCTTTGGAAACTCGGAACGTAATCTTCTAATCGTGGTGAAAGATCTTCAATATCTCCCATAAATATCTTCCCCTTTTTTTTACCTAAAACCTTTCTTTATATCCTGGGGAAAAGAAAACATAAAAGGGTGAGCACAAATGCTCAGTAAGGGTAAACAAAAGAAAATCAATCACATCATATTCATAAGAACATAACTTTTGGAAATATTAACCTGCAAAAGAGAGCATAATTTCATAACATGGGATAAATCATAGTAGTGAAATGTAATCCCAATAATCATAACTTAAAACATGAAACTTTGTGGCATACACACATAATCATAGAGAATCATTTCTTGGTAGTCAAGACTAATTGCCAAGACAATCTTAGTGGACAAAGTCCCTTACTGAATCGAGTAACCCTCATTTCAGTCCTGTTTCACTGAACCGGTATAACCTACCATTCCAGCCATGTCTATCTCATGAGATATAAAATCTTTACCCAATGCATTGGAGGGAGATATAGGTCCCACCCATCTTATAATGAATCCTTTCTTATGTGTGCCACATAATCATAAACCATACATCATTGCATAAACCACGTAATAAAAATGGGATTCTTAAACAACATGACATCATAAAACAATCCATATAAGATAAAGGAATTCATTAAAATATTTCCATCACAACATAATCAAATCCATGTAATAATAGGGATAAAAACAGAACCCTTTTATTATCTTAGATGGAAAATAATTTTGATAAAATACTTGAAGTCCATTCTTGAGGAAAATATCCTTTCTACTTCAAAAACATTTTTCCTTTAATAACATGTCATACGACCTTAAAATAAAAGAAGTTGATTAAAAATAAAATTGAAAACTTGTAAAGGAAGATTCTTGGAAATAATGTTTTAAAAATCCATTCATGCCGTATAAGTTAAAAAAAACATTCTTCGTACTTTTGTCGGAAAAGCCAAAAAGTACCTCGTACGAAAAAAAATGACAAAAGATTCCTTTCATATTCTTTACTAAAAACTCACCGAAGGGTAAAATTGGATTTAAACTATTTTAAGTGGATGGAAACAATATTAAATATTGAGGGAACATGGATTTGGATGATAAAATAAACCCCAGTAAATACCAAAGTATAAACAATCTCGGATAAAAATGAGATTGTGATATTTCCCTTACCTTAGGTCCGATTTGCTTCGTATGTGTCCGAACCACCTGTATAATGATTTAAATAATGTCATTGACTTATTACAGAATCATATTCACTGTTATGATATCATATATGGTTCACTTATGACTTTATATTACCCGTTCTTTTGTAAATTCCATGTTAAAGAAGCGTTTTGGGTAAAATCGTTTCATTTATCGTAGGTGTTTTGACTTGTTGTTCTTGACATTATTAATACTTATATCATGATTTACTTACTTCCAGAATATAAAATATGATTTATATATAATATATATTCAGTATATATATATATATAATAGATAGATAAATGTAATGAAAAACACCGTTCATGGAGACGGTAGTCCGTACGTACGCATGAACGCTATTTTCCTTTCCTTATTGTCTTGAATGGAAGTAAGTAGATGACATACATATATATATATATATAAATGAATCCAATAGCTTTATAATGTCATATATTTCATTATTATTTCTTATATATACTTTATAATCATTCTTAAATGGTTAACATGGAGAATGAATCTCATCGCCTCGTGGAGACGGTAGTCCGTACGTACGCACGAGCGATGATATCGTTCCCATGGTCGTGGAATTGTGTTGAAGTGTATGTATACTATTTCAGTATCAATATAACTTTAGAATAATCATATATAGTTACTCATTACACCATTATACCCATCCTTGTAAGGTGATGGTGGAAAATAGATTACACCACGGCGTGGAGATGGTATTCCCTACGTACGCACGCGCGGTGATTTCATTTTTCTGTAGGATGGATAGAAGGTGAATTAGGGTTGTTTCATATTTATAATAACATATCAGTATGTAAGTAATACTGATGTTATTACTTTATGATGAAACAACTAAAGAAGAAGAAGTTGAAGAAGAAAGAAGTTGAAAAGATCCGTAATGGATATTACCTCTTCTTTGGAACGCCTCTTTGAATCCTCCACTTAGGGAACTAAGATTGGTCTTTGAAGAAGACCAGGACCTCTAGGATTATTCTAGGGAAGTGGATAAGGGATTTTTTCAGGGGTTGGCCGAGCTTGAGTGCTCAAATTGGTGTGAGGAGGAGGGGGAGGAGGTGTCCTTTTATAAGGGAGGAGAGGGGCACCTTAGGAATATCTCAAAATATTATTTTATATTAAAGTCAAAATCAGTTTATAATGGTTCCAAAGGGTCTTATTTCGAAGATAAAGTTGGTATGGGTCGATATCCTATCAACCAATAGGATTTAGACAAGTTTAGGTTATTATTTTAACCTTATCAATTAGATTTAACTCTAAGTTAAATAATTTAACTTTTACCGTGTCTTTTTGTTTTCTTACACTATATGGTTAATAAAATTACTATAACATGCCAAAAGAACCCCAAATTGTTTATTATTAATATATATATCCTTATCTAAGCCATTTTGCCGAACCTTAGATTTTTAGGAATAAAATAACAGTTAATAATATAATATTTGATTTAAAAACTATTTTGTGTCAATTTTGACACTATTTGATATATGAATTTTGTGAAAGTCATAACAGAATTATATATTCGAAACAAGTTGATTAAATCAACAATAATATATCATAGTAACCTTTAAAATTAGTTTAATTCATAAAAAGTTTTTAAATTACATTTATTTTGGTATTTATAATATCAATTATGTCAATATTTCACTAATAAGATTATTACTGCATCATATTTGTGTCATAAATAAATTAAATTATTTGATGTCTAAAAATAAAAAATAAAATACCATAATGTAGTAAATCTTTTTATCTTTCTAATGAATATTTACAATCTAATTTATCGTATGTATAACTCTATATTAAAAATTTTTTAGTAAATAAACTTTGATTTTAACTCTTTTAACTCTTCTTTGAATTAAATAATAATAAATGTCCTAATCTAATCCAAGTGGGCCTAAATGATAATATTTTATACTTAAGGTTCTTTTTGGTCGAGATACACTTGTCCAATAGAATTAGGACATGTGTTAGGGTAATAATAATATCATTTTTACCCTTAATTACCCTATTTACTTTTAACCGTGGTAAATAAAAGTAAAAAAGTTACTATTCACCAAAAATTATTTTCAACTTATTGAACCACATTTTACTTACTGACATCAACCGTGTCTCTCGAATTTTTGAAATTCCATTCACAGAAGCGGTAAAATTAAGTTTTATGAAAAATTCAGTTTTTTTAACTACCACTTAGTAGTTTCACTATTTATCAAAAATTGATGTTTTTCAGAACAATGCCAAAATTTCATCCTAAGCTATATTTCATATTCCGAATTCAAAAATGAAGTCTATTTTACCAAATTCATAACATAGAAGTTGCATTAATTAATTTTATAATTAAATCCCGCTGTTAAAACAAATAGCGTGTTTTTAAGAAACAATATCTATCAAAAGATTGACACTTGATTATGTCTGGTTTAAATGTAAAATTACATCCAATGACCAACATTGTATTGAATTGTAAAAATATATTCTAAATATACTTTAAAAACACTGAAATTAATAATTTATCACTATTAATTATTTCGATTGAAAAAGTTGTTTTTAACTAAAATTTAGTAATTTTCACTATTCATCAAAATATGAAAGTTATCCGAAAAGTACCAAAATTTCACCTTAGGCTAAATTGGATACTACGAATCCAAAAATGAAGTCCATTTTGAGAGCTAAAATTTCTAAAATTTTAAAAGGTGGTTATTACTATTCATAACAGCTAGTTATAATAATATTTTAATAGCATTTCGTTGTTTAGTGAAACTCAGTATTGCGTACTACACACGCTATCGAGGAAGGTCGCGATTGCGTGTAATGAAAGGCAAGTCAAGGATTTGTGTTTTGCAAGCTCCTTTTGGTGTAGCATACAACACAAGACATTAATAAAATTAAAAAGAATATTTTTCATAAAATCTCGGGCTGTTACATTCTACCCCCCTTAAAATGAATTTCGCCCTCGAAATTCGTCGGGGTTATAAATGGTTTACTATTCGAAAGTTTCTTTAATAGAAACCCACATCGTAAAAAGGAATACCAAAACCAATCTTTAAAAACAAATGTATGAAACGTAACGGTTACCCAAATAAACTAATCACTGGGTTTCCACATAGCTGAAAATATGGATATGGAAGAGAAATCTAACCATCATGTTCTGATGGAGAGTGGTAGAGAACATGGCTATGGAAAAGACAACAATCACAAATCCATAAATTTGTGACGATCTAAGGTACCATCTGATTAATCAGATATAAGAGCACTAGGACAACATTTTTGGTTTTCAAGATCATTTCCCTAAAGTTGATGAATTTAAAGAAATACTTACATGATTTTGTTACAATCTCCCTGTTGTTCGTGAATTGAACAATTTCCACTTCATATCATAAAGAAATGAAGTTGAATTTGTTATTCGTGAAGCATTAGCAGATCATGTGATAGAAGGATGGGTCATTCCATCTATTTCAAACAAAGTGTTAGCAAAAGTTATAAGTCCATCTTATAGTGAGATTAATCGTATATGGTTCCAAAAATGAACTTATACTTCATATATCATACCGCTTAATAAAATAAAACTAGTTTCTACTAAACGGGGACTTCCTGTAGGCCAGTGGTAGGTGATAAAGGCCAGTCGCACTTCGGTTGTGGGTTCGATTCCCACAGCCTTGTCCGAAGCGATGGGCTGTCGCCCGTCCTGCAGGTTGTCCTTTTTCTAAAACTATATTACTATAACATCCCATCAATAATATCGAAAAAACTTCTATCCTTAAACAATAATAACTTATGTCCAACATAATCCATTCCAATCTTTAGGCTTTTCCATAATACTGCAGTCCACTCTCATAACATAGTGAAAACGATTACCAGAGATTTAATACCATCATTGAACCCCATATATCATAAGATATGTTTTGTTGGTCACATTCCAAACATTCAAAGTCCTTAATCATGTATTCTCTTGAATACCCATTGAACCTTAGTGAAAACTTGAATGCAGTTAAAAGTTAACACTTTCCACATACCAAAATCCTCAAAATTCTATATACTCAAACAATGATATCACTTAGTCCTTATATCAATCATGAGCTCATGAATACTGTTAAACATTTCGTTTTCTCGTTTTCCCTTCATTATGCGCATATCATCTTATTTCCAAAAATATCTCAATTACTTTGAATACCACATTAGACCAATACATAAATATTCCAATACTCCATGATACAATATTATTTTGGAATCCCATTACATAAACACTTAATCATTCCATGACATCGTTGTCATATTCAACATTGCCAATAGTGATCGCATGTGACTTCCCTTTGTCCTTTGCCTTCAGTGGTTTCTCATGTTGATCATCACTAACCCTTGGATTAGCGCATTTATTAGCATAATGCTCCATTTCCTTGCACTTGAAGCATTGATGTGTTGGTGGTGCGTTCTCTGCAGTGTTTGCTTTATTCACATCATTAGAAACCCTTTTTCCATTACTTCGACACTCAGCTGCTCGATGACCTTCTTTTCCACACTTAAAACATTTTCTAGTCCCTTTAAGACAATCTCCACCATGCTTCTTTCCACACTTTGTGCATAAGGAAACATTCATCTTCTTTTCACCATTATTCTGAGATTTCTCCTTGACCTCCATCTTTCGTTTCTTGTCAAAACCATGAGATTGATATGTAACACCAACTTCCATTTCTACCTTGATAGCACAACACACAATTTCTTCATAGCTACTGAAGTCTCTTATAGCTAATGCCCTTCAAAGATTTGGTTTTATGCCACTGAAAAATCGATCAACTTTACTTTCTGGTTGGATGATAATACCAGAAGCGTACCTTGCAAGTCTTGTAAAATTTGCTTCATAGGTACCAACAGATTCATCATCCCTTTGCTTCAGTTCAAGAAACTCTTTCTCCATCTTTGTTCGAAGAATACAAGGGAAGTACATACTGAAAAACAAGTTCTTGAACTCGTCCCATTCCATGGACTCAATTTCATCTCTTGGCCTCGTATTCTTGATAAGATTCCACCATTGATCAGCTTCACCTTCCAAACGATATACTGCTAAGATGACTTTATCATGCTCAGAACATTGAAGAACTGAAAATATCTTTTTAGTAGTACTGATCCATTGTTCAGCCACAAGTGGATCAGAAGACCCACTGAAAGAAGGTGGACGTTGCCTCATGAAGGACTCAATAGAATATTGTTCCCTTCTCTGCTCATTTGGAAGTCCAGAATGATTCATAGCTTGTGTAAGTATAGCAATAAAATTTTTCACTCCATCTCCCATAACATTGGTTTGTTCAGGAGGACAATCATTGCATTGTCCATTGCATTGATCAACACGGTTCCTTCGGGTTCCAGCCATTGTCTAAAACCCAAAAATAATAGTGTGAGAGGCAAAAATCATGCTTTGGAAAACAACATAATAAAGGGGGAGTACCTTCAATATCTAACATATTAGGTTTAATTCTAAGATCGTTAGCGCAATTCTAGGACCATAACCTATACGTATACTTAACCTTAGGGACATCCCTAGACATACCTTAGAAATATCTCTAGGGATCTCACTAAAGTTCTCGCATCCTAGTTTCCAAAGGTTGACTAAACCTTTCCTCTGATACCAACTGTAGAGACCCGAAGCTTATCGTACATGGACATTACATTACTTTTGCGGAATACTTAGTAAATAACAAAAACACACACACAAGGATCATAATAGTTTAGTGTCTTTGGAAACTCGGAACGTAATCTTCTAATCGTGGTGAAAGATCTTCAATATCTCCCATAAAGATCTTCCCTTTTTTTTAACCTAAAACCTTTCTTTATATCCTGGGGAAAAGAAAACATAAAAGGGTGAGCTCAAATGCTCAGTAAGGGTAAACAAAAGAAAATCAATCACATCATATTCATAAGAACATAACTTTTGGAAATCTTAACCTGCAAAAGAGAGCATAATTTCATAACATGGGATAAATCATAGTAGTGAAATGTAATCCCAATAATCATAACTTAAAACATGAAACTTTGTGGCATACACACATAATCATAGAGAATCATTTCTTGTTTGTCAAGACTAATTGCCAAGACTATCTTAGTGGACAAAGTCCCTTTCTGAATCGAGTAACCCTTGTTTCAGTCCTGTTTCACTGAACCGGTATAACCTACCATTCTAGCCATGTCTATCTCATGAGATATAAAATCTTTACCCAATGCATTGGAGGGAGATATAGTTCCCACCCATCTTATAATGAATCCTTTCTTATGTGTTCCACATAATCATAAACCATACATCATTGCATAAACCATGTAATAAAAATGGGATTCTTAAACAACATGAAATCATAAAACAATCCATATAAGATAAAGGAATTCATAAAAATATTTCCATCACAACATAATCAAATCCATGTAATAATAGGAATAAAAACAGAACCCTTTTATTATCTTAGATGGAAAATAATTTTGATAAAATACTTGAAGTCCATTCTTGAGGAAAATATCCTTTCTACTTCAAAAACATTTTTCCTTTCATAACATGTCATACGACCTTAAAATAAAAGATGTTGATTAAAAATAAACTTGAAAACTTGTAAAGGAAGCTTCTTGGAAATAATGTTTTAAAAATCCATTCATGCCGTATAAGTTAAAAAAACATTCTTCGTACTTTTTTCGGAAAAGTCAAAAAGTACCTCGTACGAAAAAAAATGACAAAAGATTCCTTTCATATTCTTTACTAAAAACTCACCGAAGGGTAAAATTGGATTTAAACTATTTTAAGTGTATGGAAAAAATATTACATATTGAGGGAACATGGAGTTGGATGATAAAATAAACCCCAGTAAATACCAAATTATAAACAATCTCGGATAAAAATGAGATTGTGATATTTCCCTTACCTTAGGTCCGATTTGCTTCGTATGTGTCCGAACCTCCTGTATAATGATTTAAATAATGTCACTGACTTATTACAGAATCATATTCACTGTTATGATATCATATATGGTTCACTTATGACTTTATATTACCCGTTCTTTTGTAAATTTCATGTTAAAGAAGCATTTTGGGTAAAATCGTTTCATTTATCGTAGGTGTTTTGACTTGTTGTTCTTGACATTATTAATACTTATATCATGATTTACTTACTTCCAAAATATAAAATATGATTTATATATCATATATATTCTGTATATATATATATATATATAATAGATAGATAAATGAAGTGAAAAACACCGTTCATGGAGACGGTAGTCCGTACGTACGCATGAACGCTGTTTTCCTTTCCTTATTGTCTTGAATGGAAGTAAGTAGATGAAATACATATATATATATATATAAATGAATCCAGTAGATTTATAATGTAATATATTTCATTATTATTTCTTATATATACTTTATAATCATTCTTAAATGGTTAACATGGAGAATGAATCTCATCGCGTCGTGGAGACGGTAGTCCGTACGTACGCACGAACGATGATATCGTTCCCATGGTCGTGGAATTGTGTTGAAGTGTATGTATACTATTTCAGTATCAATATAACTTTATAATAATCATATATAGTTACTCATTACACCATTATAACCATCCTTGTAAGGTGATGGAGGAAAATAGATTACACCACGGCGTGGAGACGGTATTCCGTACGTACGCACGCACGGTGATTTCATTTTTCCGTAGGATGGATAGAAGGTGAATTAGGGTTGTTTCATATTTATAATAACATATCAGTATGTAATTAATACTGATGTTATTACTTTATGATGAAACAACTAAAGAAGAAGAAGTTGAAGAAGAAAGAAGTTGAAAATATCGGTAATGGATATTACCTCTTCTTTGGAACGCCTCTTTGAATCCTCCACTTAGGGAACTAAGATTGGTCTTTGAAGAAGACCAAGACCTCTAGGATTATTCTAGGGAAGTGGAGAAGGTATTTTGGCAGGGGTTGGCCGAGCTTGAGTGCTCAAATTGGTGTGAGGAGGAGGGGGAGGAGGTGTCCTTTTATAAGGGAGGAGAGGGGCACCTTAGGAATATCTCAAAATATTATTTTATATTAAAGTCAAAATAGGTTTATAATGGTTCCAAAGGGTCTTATTTCGAAGCTAAAGTGGGGATGGGTCGAAATCCTATCAACCAATAGGATTTAGACAAGTTTAGGTTATTATGTTAACCTTAGCAATTAGATTTAACTCTAAGTTAAATAATTTAACTTTTACCGTGTCTTTTTGTTTTCTTACACTATATGGTTAATAAACTTACTATAACATGCCAAACGAACCCCAAATTGTTTATTATTAATATATATATCCTTATCTAAGCCATTTGGCTGAACCTTAGATTTTTATGAATAAAATAACAATTAATAATATAATATTTGATTTAAAAACTATTTTGTGTCAATTTTGACACTATTTGATATATGATTTTTTGTGAAAGTCATAACAGAATTATATGTTCTAAAAAAGTTTATTAAATCAACAATAATATATCATAGTAACCTATAAAATTATTGTAATTCATAAAAAGTCTTAAATTACATTTATTTGTGTATTTATAATATCAATTATGTCAATATTTCATTAATAAGATTATTACTGCATCATCTTTGTGTCATAAATAAATTAAATTATTTGATGTCTAAAAATTACAAATAAAATACCATCATGTAGGAAATCTTTTTATCTTTCTAATGAATATTTAAAATAGAATTTATCTTATTTATAACTCTATATTAAAAATGTTTTAGTAAATCAACTTTGATTTTAACTCTTTTAACTCTTCTTTGAATTAAATAATAATAAATGTCCTAATCTAATCCAAGTGGGCCTAAATGATAATATTTTATACTTAAGGTTGTTTTTGGTCGAGATACACTTGTCCAATAGATTTAGGACATGTGTTAGGGTAATAATAAAGGAAAATTTAGAATACAATATATAAACTATTACATTTCTTGATTAAAACATATAATCTATTCCTCACCAAAAAAATTGGATGTTATTCTTTAAATAGGTTATATAGGCCCCTATTGCTCCTAAAAAACATATAATCTATTCCTCACCAAAAAAATTGGATTTTATTCTTTACTTATATTATCCACAATTTAATTCATATGGTTATGTTGCCTAATCCATGTTTTCCTAAATCTAGTTCCCATGATCTAAACTAAATTTTCTTTGATACCAACTATAATGACCCAAAATTCAGTAGCCCAAAAAAATGGTGACATTATTACATCTTCATAATATACATGCTATCCCATCCAAAAGGATGAAATATCATAGTAGTATGGTAAAAAAGATACATACATTCCTCTATTCTTACATTGGAAATGAAATATAAAACATTTTAAGAGTAATTCTTTTGTATCCTTGAACTCATTATAAGATTTTTTTTCTTCATGTCATGGATAAAGGAAAAGAATAAGGTGATATCAGATTCTTTATAAGGATTTTTTATTATATAAGCTATCATAAAAAATAAGGTACAATCAATATTTAAATGTAAAAAATTGGAAAAAAATCATTTATTCAATAACTTGATAATGAAATGATTCCATGGATAATATCAATACAGTAATCTTGTGGATAGTAATATCTAAATTCTCAATGAAGGAAATTATAAATTTTATATCCCATGATCATAAGCAGCATGATATATTTACCATCAATACCTTTTTGCATTAATATTTGATCTATGGGTTGGCATACAAAAAAACCTATTTAATAAAGTTATCCAATTGGTTTATCTCATTACACCTACCGATGCATCGAGGAGTTATATAATTCTGGGCCACAACCATGACTACATGTACAATTAATTCATCATAAATTGAATGAATAATTTAATTCATGAATAATATTCCTTATCAAAAAATATATCTATTGAATAAATAATAAAATATATCAATATTTCCTGAGGCAGTAAAATAATTATAAGAGTAAAGGACTATATGTATAAATATTATATAGTTTATAAAATAATCTTATCCATGATACAAATAATAAAACTATTTAATGGAAATGTAATTTTTAATGATCAAAAGAATGTGAATGTTTCAATAGGATGTTAATGGCCCAAAAATTAATCAATAATTATTCATAAATGATGATTGTAGTAAATAAGTGTCCTTTAATGAATAGAAGAATCTGAAAGTGAAAATTTAAATTATTTTTTCATAAAAGAGTTTTCATTGAAAATCTATTGAAATATAATATATGAATCTAAATATTGTTAAATGTTCATTCCTGTGGTAAAGTCCATTAATGTTATATATGTTAAAAGGGGAAATTTATTTTGACTTTTTTAATGAATTCTGAAAATGAACCCTTCAAAAAATATTACAATGATTCATTTAAAACCTTGTAAAAATTCATAAGTATCATATAATTAAATTGATAAATATTTTTAGTGAATAAAAAGTAATTTTATATAATAATTTAGAAAAATATGGACACAGAAGCAAATATACTCGATCAAAAAGAGAAATAAGTTCAGATTTTCTTTTAAATATTACATTTCTTGATTAAAGTTAAAAATAAAGGAAAATTTAGAATAAAATATATAAACTATTTAAATATCTAGATGATTATAATATTGGTGGATTTTATGATGTCAGTATTATAATATTCCATCAATTAAAATATAATAAATCCTAACAGAAAATGAGATTGTAAAATAAATTATTCCATTTTTGGTATCTTTTAGATTATAACCCCTCAAACATGTAAGATGAATTGAAACATTAATCATCATTAATAATTATATATTCATGTAAAATGTATATATGGGGTTTTATATACACCACATAAATGTAAATTTAGGAATAATACAAAATATGTCTTAATAGAGTTTTAATTGAAAGAAAACCCCCTAAAAATACAATATCATTGAATTGGTAATTATTCAATGAAGTGATTATGTGTATGAAATGTAAATCCACAAAAAAAAAGTGGAAATAAATTATAATATAATCATAGGTAATTTATTTAAAAATAATTTAAAATTGTATTCCATAAAGTATAATTATAACCATATGAATGGAAATAGAGTTTAGAAACCCCTTTACTCAAGCATAAATTTCCTTGTAACATAATGTTACACACTTTCATATATTTATATTCCCTCATGTAATTTAGCCTCTTTATTTGGGTGTTATTTGGGATTCCCAATTATGTAGATCATTTTTTAGGGGAAAAGATTTAACGTTCATGGATATATGTTTGTTTGAATTAATGGAGTCTGAGTATTAATTTGTTAACAGCTCTTTGGGGTTCTCACTGAATTCAACGAAAATTGGATTTGAATTGGGTTTTTAAGAGAAACTATTATTTTCACTTTTTATAGGATAAATAAACATCATGTAATGTGTTTACACAATATGTATTGGTCACCAGGAAGATTTCATGTTTTTTGGTTTAGGGCATAAAAAACATACACACCATGAAAAATAATTACACATCATGAAAAATAGTCACATATTGTAATGGGTACTCAAAAGATGTCATTAAATAGTAGATGTTATCAGAATTTTACATGCCATGAAGATATTAAATGTTGTGTAATGGTGAAAATCATGATTTTTTATCAAATGAAATAGGTTTTTCGGTTTATTTTTGTTATATGGATTACATGACATGAAAAGGGATTACAAGCCATGTAATTCTTGTATCTTGGGATTTTAGGGAATTACACGGATGGTTTTTTTTCATACCTTCCTTTTCTTATTCCATATTATCCTAGGATCTCTCCCATGTGATTTTTGGAACCTCCACATCTTCGGGATCAATTATTTTTGTGATTGATTTTTGGTGTCGTTGTGATGTGTTACTCCTGGTGAGTAATCCATATAATTCTTCATTAACATTGACTATGGTAGCACTATTTTGTTGTTTAATTGGATCCATTTATCTATGATGACAATATTATT
Source organism: Viscum album (assembly GCA_963277665.1). Taxonomy (NCBI): domain Eukaryota; kingdom Viridiplantae; phylum Streptophyta; class Magnoliopsida; order Santalales; family Viscaceae; genus Viscum; species Viscum album. The sequence continues at coordinate 404,377,053 of OY728167.1, forward strand.
GATCCTTTCAAGATCATTTGTTTGATCTTCCTCAAGAGGATAACCCCTATGATGATTTTGGTGTGGTATTAAATTTTCTTCAATGTATGTCAGGATAGATACTCTATACTGACCCATTTTTCTTGTTGAATTGATTTTTTAGTTTGAGGATTTATTTTAGGACCTCTGTTGTTGTCTTGTGTTCTTACTTGTTGGTTGATCAACTTAAGAGCGTGCATGAACCGAATATGAGATAGGTGGTTCTGTCTCAACCCTAGGATGGATAGACTATATTTCTATAGTTTTATAAATTGTTTTATAAATGAAATGGCACAATTGATTGATTTTTTTGTGACTATGTCTAAATTGGTTTTCGAGAAAATATGGTTTTACCCTTATCATGGTAAATAGGAAAGGTATTTTTAATGAATTTTGAAATAGATTTATAAAAAAGTTTTCAAATCATGGTTTTGATGAGATTTTTTATAAAAATAAAGGACATGAGAAGCCTTGGATACTTAGGTGAAGGGTTTTGTAATAGGCCTAATCCGTTGATACTATCCGAGGGTCATTTATGCGGTGTTCCTCTACTTCCTATAATTGTTTTTCTATGGACTTGGTAGAAAATGTTGGGATGTTCAATTTTTGCAGTGCTCCTCTAATATCTAGATTCATATAATATATCTAGAGGCTCCGTGCACGTGATTGTCTTTGTTGAGAGTATGAGAATCATAGATAACCTAGACTATAGTGATATTTGATGTGATGTTACCTGTTCTCTCTCTTGTATTGTTTTATCTTGTATTTACAAGGATTGAGTATGATATGTGATTAATGCTTTGATTTTATTTGAATAATTTTATGTATATGATATTATTTAAAACCATTTTACTTGGATAATTTTGGAAATGTGTAAAAATAGAAAATTATATATTTTTTCATGTTTATGATATAAAAATTGTTTACCTATTTATCAGGTGTTGTTTTATTTAAAGTTCTACATGTTCAGATTATTATACCCTAACATATTGTGGAACCCTTAGGTGGAATCAAACCAAGATTTTTAGATCACACAATATTCACCCCTTCTGTGAGTCATAGACCTTTGTATGTATTTTGATGTAGGGAAAGGCAAGACACTATAGTGAGGTGGTGAGGATTATTTCAATTATGTCTGGGTAGCTGGTATTGAGATGGTTGGAGTTTACTCATGCTATAATATTGAGTAGTTAGTTATTTCATTAGTCATTTTATTTTAGTTATATACTTTTGGGATGTTCTGAATGCTTTTAGTTATATCATATTCACAGTCATATTTCTGTTATGGGATATGTTAATCTCTTTTCTTGTTTCCCTCTATTGTATATATATGTGACTTTTTTTATTCAGTTTGGAATAAATTGTTCAATATGGTTTTTTTTTATGATAGGGTGTAAATATCCAGCCCGTGGTTATCGGGAATTCCCTTAGGGTATGTAGAAATTTGGTTCGGGTATCATTTTGAGAGGGTAATCGGGTCAGGTTCGCTACAGTTTGGTATCAATGGTGATTTCCCATCAATATTCCTTCTCTTGGGACATTTATTAGACTAGAGATAGGATTTTTAGAACATGAGAGGTAGGTTTCAGTGAGTCCTTGGATATCTATTACTGTGATTAGACTAAAAAAACCATGGGATTTTGGGATTTGTGTCTCCTATTTTGAGTTCTTAATCTTAATATCATTTTTTACTTATGACTTTCTAGTTTGAACTAATATTATTATGTTGTATGATCTTTATTATTTCTTGGTTTGAATTTTTTTAACACTAATACTTCTTCCACATGTTTCATTGGAGGGTTTGGAAGTTACACCTCAATGGAATATGGATATAGATTATAACCTTATCGATGTGATCAGTTGAACAGTTCGTGTTGTTGACCAAAATGTATCGCAGGTCCATAATACAACTATTAACGTATAGCCAAGACATATAGGAGAAAGGGATATATCACAGAAGTTCTTATTCAAGATTTCATCATCTTTTATGGGTGTGAATGAACCTCAAGTGTCAGAGGAATAACTAGACAAAATTCATCAGTAATTTGACTTCCTATATACACATGAGAGTATCATGGCGTAGCGTGCATCATTCAGAATTGAGGGTCTCACCAAGCGATAGTGGGATTCCATTGTATAGGAGGAGAGGTATGTGGGATTTGACTGTATAGGTTTCAATACTCTATTCTTATAAAAATTTTTTCTAGATTCACTGATGATGGTGAATTATATGGAGTTCTTATCATTAGAGAAAGTAGAGTGTACAGTGTTGGCGTACAAAAATTGGTTTTCTAATTTGTTTCGATTTTATCCATAGATGGTAGAAAATTAATATCTGAAGGATCAAAAACAGCTACATGGTTTTTGATAGGATATCAAATTTTAAGTATTTATGCTCATGATTTCAACCTATATAGAGATGATATACAATTTAATGATGGTGGATATGATTATGGTAACAAAGGTTATTTATTCTACCCCTTATCATCTACCCAGTGTTATATTTAGTGTCTCTCAAGGGAAAAAGAGGAAGTGGAAATATCATTACATGAGTGGCGGAGGTGGTTCTCAGTAAAAATCCTCTTTCACACCATTAGTCATAACTAGTAGTTTGCCTATGACTTTCCATCAGTGTGGAATAGTTTGGAACACCCGGGTGTATTGTTATGCACCTGCAAAGATATGTAATAGGTGTAGATGTTATGGTTATATGTAGTGTTTATATGAGGATATGTCTATTCCTAGTTATGGTTAGGGAATTTTAGCTCCAAAGGATACAATGGAGTAGAAAGATGCTTCAAATACTATAGGGTTATAGCCATAAGCCTCAATAGAGAAGCACCTACACACAGTAGATCATTTTCCAGTGGAGGTTTATGTGGGTCCAGCAATAGTGAGAGGTACCACCCTTATTTTATATTTAGTAGTGATTTCTTTATTAGATATGGTTGCTTTACAATCATTTATATCTAGACTTTTTTTATATTCTTAAACTTCCAGCGATGTTTATGTCCTTTGTTTACGGAGTTTGAGACACTTCTTTAGAAGAGTAAAGAGCAGGGGTTTTAGTTACCTTATTTCTCCGTATCAATAGCTGATGTGATGTTAGTCTGGGATTTTATTGTAATCGATCTTGATCTATTTTACATCATCAACATGATGGATTGGATTTTTTATTATCATGTTGAGGTCGATTTTTACTATCGGCATGTCTTGTTTCTTATGACTAATGGGAGATCATTGGTGTATCAGGGAGAGTGGGACCTAAGGACTGTTCATGAAGTTTCTTCCCACCCAGAGCTCAGGTGTTTATTGTCAGCCATAACATTCAAGCTTAATGATGTTTCTTTTTTTGTTGAACTTCCAATTAATATTTAGGATTTTCCTATTTTTTCCCCAGATGCTTTCATTGGTCTTCCTCCAGAGAGGGAGGTAGAGTTTACGATTGACTTAGCTTTAGGTACATAGCGAATTTTAATACCTTATTATCTAATGGAAACATTAGAGATAAAAGATCTCATGATTCAATAATATTATCTAAAAGGGAAAGGTTTTGTTCGTCCATGTATTTCACCATGGGAATCCCTTATCCTCATTTCCATTAAATCTTATGGTTCAATCTGTTTGATTGTGGAATATAATAAGTTTAACCAGGTAACAGGAAAGATCAAGTACCATTTTCCTCATGTGGATTATTTTTTTGATCAGTTAAAGATATAAAAGGGGGTTTTGAAGATTTATCTTCTGTAGGGTTATCATCAAATCATATTTCAGTACTCTAATATACTAACAAAGGCTTTCAGGAGATGGTATGGATTTTATGGATGTGTTGTGATTTCATTCAGTCTGATTAATGTTCCTGTAGTTTTTATGTATTTGATGAATATGATATTCCATGAGTATCTTGAAATTTTTTTGGTAGTGTCCATTGATGGTATTTGGGTATATTTGAGACCCATATATGGGCATGATAACTATTTGATTTTGGTTTAGGAAATCCCGAGGAGTCACCATTTATATGGAATGATTTTGAAATTTAATTTCTAGATCCAATAATTGATATTTGGGGGGAACATTATTTCTATGCATTAATTTTATGTTTATCCAAATAAATTGATGGTTGTTTTTTTGGTATGAACCACACAACATCTTTGAGATTTAGATCTTCTATATTATATCAAGATATTATCGACAGTTCACCAAGGATTTATTCATGTTGGTGTCTCCTTTGACCACTCTCACTATGAAAGGGGTGAAATTCATATGGGATGAAAAATTTCAATCATCTCTCAGTGAGATGAAATGAATTCTAACATCATCTCATATTCTGATCTTATAGGAGTATGGTAAAGTGTATGTGGTTTCTTATGATCATTTAGGTGCAGTTTTAGGTTTTAAACTTATGTTTTATGATCATGTGGTGTATTATATATCTCATTAGCTTTGACCAAATGAAAATAATTACCCCAATCATGATTTAGTTATTGTAATGGTTATGATTATTCTTAAGCATTAAAGAAACTATCTATTTGGGTGGAGATTAACATTATTTTATGACCATAAGAGTTTGAGCAATATATTTTCTTATAATGACTTGAATATTTGAAATAGTATGAAGGTGGAAAACCTTCAATTGTTTGACTTCAACAATGACTACACCTTGGAGAAGTGTAATGTCATTTCCGATTATCTCAGTAGGACAGTACCAGCATAGGTTGTTCTAGAATCGGAAGAGGAGTGGAACCTTATGGGTTTCTTTTCTTAGTTGAACCTATCTACTCAGGAGTATGTTTTTAGTATTATTATGAACATTTATTAGTTATCATCATCTCTCCTTGAGTCTATTCTATACAGTTAACAACATGATTATTATTTCATAGGAATTTAAGAAACCTTATATGGTGTGGAGACTATTATGGTTATTTTCTTTCTTCATATTGTATTCTCTATTTTGGGGATCAATTTTTCATCCCAGAATCAATGACTATATCAGTTTCGTTTCATTTTCATGGTATTTCATGAGTCATTTATCTAAGCACGATGAATATATATTATGACATATGACAATGATGCTAATGGACATGTATAAAGTGTGGCGTTGCTGATTATGTGTTCTATTATTACACCTACCAATAGATTAAGGTCAAGCATCTAAAACCCATTGGTCTTCTCCATCCTCTTATGGTAATGGTTTGTAAATTGGGTGAGGTGTCCATAGACATTGTTTTTGTATTACCATGGACTCCGTAAGGGATAAATGTTGTCTGCATGGTGATTAATTGGTTAAAAAACTCATCTCACTTTATTCTGATCAAGGATACCACTAGAGTTAATGATCTGGGTAAGTTGTATATGTAAGAGATTGTGAGCTTACATGGGGTTCCTTAGTCCACTATTTCAGAAATGGATCATAGGTTTATTTCAAGGACTGGGAAGAGTATATAGAAAGTAATGGGGACATAGGCCAGGTTGAGTAAAACACATCATCCTAAGACATATGGTTAGATAGAACATGCTATTAAGATCATGGAAGATACTCTTCATGCATATGTCTTGGATTTCAGTGGATCTTGGGATAGACATATCAGACTTGCTGAGTTTTATTTTAATAATAGTTAAAATTTTCCAATATGAATTTCTCCCTTTTAGGCCTTTTATTGTCACCCTTTTAGGTCACCAATTTATTGGGATGAGGTGGGAGAGGCCTCTTTTGTGGGACCGAGTCTTGTTCATGAGATGTTAATGGGAATTAAGGATATATTTCGACTTCTGGTTACAACTCAGAGTCAACAGAAATCATATGATGATTTTCAACATCATACTTTAGAGTTTTCTATTGGAGACCATGTTTTCTTGATAGTTTCCCCTTAGTTGTGTCACAATCATCTTGAAAATCAGTGGAAGATGGTTTTGAGTTATTTTGGACCATTTTAGGTCACTGAACGGCTTAGTAAGGTTTCTTATCCTTTGGAATATTCAAATCAATTGATGGGAATTTGTGATGTTTTCCATATATTGTAGCCCAAGATATAGAATCCATATCCCTATAATGTTTTGAGTTGGGAGGAGATTGAATTGGATCCGGATATTTCTATTGTGGTGTAGCTTGTGAAGATTGTTGACTCTCATGTGAATGACTTTCATGGGATGTTGATTCTATTTATTATATTTTTATAGAGACACATATCAGATTCTTACGAGGCTTAAGAGAGTGAGTCATTGAAGAGGGAGAAGGGTCCTCACCTATTTTTTAAACATCATTCTTCCACATGACGTCTCGTGGGTGGAATGTTTTATGGTGGGGATTTTGTAACAACCCATTACCCATATTTAGGTATTTCTCTTTATTTTATCATTTATCTTCATTATTTATTTTTTTTATGAATCCCAAGGATGGAGAGATTTTTTCTGGGAAAATATACTAAAATTTGGGGATATATGTTTGTTTAAATTAATGGTGTTTGGGTAAAAATGTGTTAATGGCTTTGCGGTGTTAACCCCATGTTCGAAGAATTATAGAATTGATTTCAGTTTATCCAGGGAAATTGGGATTTTTTCTATCTGTGGGAAAAATACATATCATGTAATGTGTTTATATGTCATGTATTATTCACTAGGTAGATTATACGAGTTTGGTTCAGAGTTTGAAAAGCATTCACACTATGAATTTTTTTACATGTCGTGATTAAATATTACACATAATTAAAATTATTCACATCGTGTAATGGGTGTTGGGAAAATGTTTCATACTGGTACAAGGTGTGATAATTTCACATTCCATAAATATATATCACATAGTTTAATAGTGAAAATCAAGATTTATGACCTAAGGTTATGGGTTTTATAGTGTATATGGGTTTCTCGAATTACATGACCTGAAAAGAGATTATAAGGCATGTAATTATAATGTATTGGGATTATATGGAATTGTAAAAATTATTATTTTTTCATTCAGAATTAGGATTCTTCCCTATAGACCTATGAGATCTCCCATGTGATGTTGGGAACCAGCGCACCTTTCAGATCATTTCATTCATCAATTGATCATCATTACAATTACAATGTGTTTCTTTGGATGATTATCCATTTTACTTTTTAATTGTTATTGATAATGGTAGGACTAATGTGTTGTGTTATTGGATCTATTGATCTTTAATAATAATTTTCTTGATCCTTTCTAGATCCATTGCATGAACTTCCTTCGAAGGATAACCCTTGTGTTGGTTGTGGTGCAGCGTAAAAGTTTCTACGAGCTATAATGTGACATATCCTCTATACTGACTCCTTTTTCTTTTTTAATTGATTATGTGATGTCTGGTTTGATTCTAGGACCTCTATTTTTGTCATTAATTATTCATTATTGTTGGATCTCATTGCATGAATATGTGACTTGAGTTTGAATTAGGTTATTCCATCTCCCGGATATATTGGATGAACAGTATTGTTTTGGTTATATAAATTGTATTATAAATAAAATTCCATGATTGATTAATTTATTTCTATGTGTGTGGAAATTGGGTTTGGAGAAAATATGGTTTCCCCTATTTTAGTGAAAAAATTATTTTTAAATATTTGTGAAATGGTTTTTTAAAATGGTTTTCATATCATGGTTTAAATGAAATGGTTTGGAAAATATATATCATGGAAAACCTTGGGTACTTAGGTATAAAGTGTGGTAATATTCCTCATTTGTTAATACTATTGAGGGGTTCACTCATGGGGTATTCCTTTACTCCATATACTAGTTGTTCTTGGGAATTGGTAGACACTCTTTTGAGGTTCACTTTTTGGGGTATTCCTCTGCTCTCTATATTCAATGCATATATCTAGCGGCTAGATGCACATGATTGTATATGTTGAGGTTATGAGTGTCCATGCTAGCCTAACCTATATTGATCCTTGGTATAATGTAACCTACTCATTGAATTGTATGATTTTTTATTGTACTTCCATGGATTTTATATGATAGTAGATGGAATATTTGATTTGATTTGACTGTTTTGATATATATGAAATTCTTTGAAACTACTTTACCTATATTAATTTGTTTATGTGAAAAAGTGGGAAATTAAATGTTTTTCCATGATTTTGATATAAAAATTTATTCATGTATTTATCATGAATTGTTTCCTTAAAGTTGAGCATGACCATATTATAGTATAGAGACTTGTTATGGTACACCTATGTGGGATTCTACTGATCCAGTTAGATCACACCATGCACACCCCTTTGGTTGTTCGTATGTATTTCGATATATGGAAAGGAAAGGTTCCACAATGTGTCAGTGATGCTGATTTCATCTGTTTTAGGTAGATAGTGGTTATATTATGGGATTTTTCCCATGATAGCACATGGATTAGACAATTTTCTATTTTATTTTTCCTTTGGTGTTTGATTGGTACTTTTAGGATGTTTTGACTGATTTTGAGTTGTATTGTTTCTACTTCCTTCTCTTAGTTTTTCATATATTAATATCTTCAACTATATATCTCTATTATATATATATACATATATATATATATTCAATTTTTTTATTCATGTTGGGAGAAATCATTCCCTCTGGTTGTTATTTGATGTCCGGGTTCTAGTCTTTAGAACATGGGGATTGGGAACTCTCTTCGGTAATGTGGAAATTATCAGAACTATAAAATTAGGCTACGACCACACTTTATATTTCCATAGTTTGAAAAACTTTGGCTATAGGTATCCTATAGCTATGTTTTTTGAAAACCGTGGCTATAGGCCAATATATAGCCACAATTATATGAAACTGTGGTGATAGGTTTCACAGGAAAACTCAAAAAACTTGAGAAATTAGCGGGAAAGGGATATTACCACAATTTTTAAACCATGAACATATACACATATTCCAATGGTTTCTGAAAACCATGGCTATATGCCAATATATATCCACCTTCATATGAAACTTTAGGAATAGGTTTCATAGGAAACACCAAAAAACATTGTAAATTCATGGTAAAGGGTTATTTCAATGATTTGGTAAACTGTGGCCATAAACACCTATTTCCATGGTTTAAACCATGAACATATCCATTTATTTCCTTGGTTTAATGTCCACCCATAGATTCCTAGTTCCATGGTTTAAACTGTGGAAATAAGTTCCCATTTCCATGGTTTAAACTATGCTCATACCCGCATACTACCATAGTTTAATCTATGGCCATAGTCGTCTAATTCCACCATTTAAACCCTAGAACCGACTATTTATTTTCATAGTTTAAACTGTAACCATATTCCCATATTTTTATAGTTTAAACCATGGATATAGCTTCCTATTTCCATGGTTTAAACTATGGAAATAAGGTTTTTTTAACTTTTTAAATTAATATTAATTATAATTATATATCATTAATTATATATTTATATGTATAAATATACATATAGTAGTGATCAATGTAGTGGTAAAGTATTGGGAAGAATATAGAAGAGGTCGAAGGATCAAACCTCACAGGAATAATTTATTATTTTTAAGGATATTACCATGGTTTCAAACCATTGAAATAGCCACCTAAGGGTGCAATTATACACCATGGCCATATCCACCTACTTCCATGATTTAAACTGTGGGCATATCCACCTATTTCCATAGTTTAAACTATGGCTATAGCCACCAATTATCATGGTTTAAATTTTGTAAATATGTCAGACTCTATTGAAACTACCATAGTGTAAAAAGTTTATAAAATCATGCTCGTATTCTAAAACCACTATTTTGGACCCTATTTTCATGGTTTTAAACTGTGGCAACAGGATGATTTGATAGTTGTGTAGGGTCAGGTACCAATTTGAGATGGTAAATAGATTGGGTTCTTCACATGCCTCATAAGTAAATTTAACCTCTTATATAATAAATTTATATTTATTATTATTACATAATCAAACCATATACATATCTATAATAACATATATAATACTTTTATATCATTTTATCACCCATTTGTTGATAATATTTTATTATTATCATTATTTTGGGTGTTAACTGCTTTGTTTTTCATGTCTGCTTTGATTTTATAGTTTCATTATATGGTTCATTACCATGGTTCCATCATCTCTAATATTTTACTAAATGAATAACTAATATATATATTCATTAAATCAATCCTTATTAACATCCATGTAAAGCACAAATTAAAAATAGATTGCATCGCTTCATGGATGTGGAACTCCACACATATGCACGGGCGATGTTATAGATTTCAAAGAGATTTGAAGGTATAAAGATAGATACAATTTGATAACTATAAAAGAATAATTATGTCATAAATATCATAAATATAAATATTAATTATTTCCATCTTAACAACCACACAAGAAAAATGGTAATGATAAACATATTACATCGATTTGGAGATGGTATAATGTATGTACACCTGAGTGATGTTTCTGATTTATATAAGATAAAAGGGGATGAAAATATTTTTCCCATTAAAATAAAAAATCATTATATTTATGTTAGTAGAGCTATTATTTTATAATGGTTGAAACATATTTATAGGAAGTCGAAGAAGAATATAATTGAAGGATTTTCTAAAGATTATTACTTATTATACAGTCTACTTCTTTTAGATATCCTCTTATGGGGGATTTTCATGGTCTTTAGAAATTATAAGAACCTATATAACATGTATAAGGATGTATAAGATAGAAAGTTTCAGTTTTTTTTGAGATAGGTCGCTCAGTGTGGTGTAAATAAAAGAGAGAAGAGGTTCCCTTTTATAAATGTGGGGATGGGTGCTATTGAAATTTCATAAAGCATAAAATTATTATAAATTATTTAATAATTAAAAATGGATGGAAATTAAAATAATTAGAATATAATATTATTATGAGTTTAAATATTCTCATTAAATAAAATATGAACAAGTCTAGTTATTAAAATAAATAATAATATTTTAATAGTATGTTGTGGTTCTCATAATGCTTTCTATTGCATGTTAAGTAAACTAACAAGAATATAGTTCTAAATTTCCAGGGTGTTACACACATCCCATTACTAATTATTCTTATTCATGTTTTAAATTCCAAGAAAGTTATATTCCTAATCTAATAACTAATGTTTATTCTTAAAAATTCCAAATATTATTACTTATAAAAGTACCCATATACAACCCTTTAATAAAAACTCTCATAATTTTAATTCCACTATAGACTCTACCTAAATCACCTATCCAAAACAATTACACTTTTATAAATTTTGGACTCATAAAATTTAAAAATATATAATTAAAAAAAGGTCACACATGAAATTATGGTTTCAATTATGATTTAATTACATACTCTCATTTAAATTTTTTTTAAATTAATTACAATTTGAAAGAATAATTTCTTAATATAAGCTCCCTAAATAATATTTATAACATGAATAAAAATATATAATAAATTATTATTGGAAAAATGTAATTCAATTATTTATCTATCAAGCATGTTCATTATGTGGATTTTTTAACTACATCCATGAGTAATGGTTATTCATAACTCTCCCCTCAATAATATATGGTAAAAAACATACATTAAATTAAATTTAAAAATTATTATTAACATTTAATAATTTATATGGAAAATAATTATGTTAAAATAAATATTCATAACTAAAAAATGATATAAATAAATTAATTTTGACATATTAAATATGTAATCTTGAATTATTTATTTTATGTAATTTTCTTAAAACATCATAAATGTTGAAAATAATGTGAACTCATAACCTTACTTTTTTATAATGAGTAACTAATAGATAATAAACCTTGATCGTGATCATAATACCAAAAAAATAAAGGAACACTTTGAATGAATATTTTCCAATGGAAAATATAAACAAATTCCAAATAAATTATTGATAAATGAATATAAATGATTTATAATATATGAAGTATGAAAAAATAGGATTCCTAATTTTATATATAATAATACACTATTTATTATCATTAATGATAGATGTTCAATCAAGTGTGTTGGGACTTGATGTAAGATTGTGAATAACTGAATTGTTTATGTACAAAATTTTTTAAATTTTGAGGTATTGAAATTGAATATGTGGGATTTGAGAATAATTATTTATTTTAATTAAAAATATTTATATTATAATTAAACGTCACTATAGTGTCTGTTTCACTGCATTGTGATATTCTTGAATCATCACGGTTTAGCACCTCAGTATAACATTCAAGATGGTTTTTTTAAATTAGATTTGGAGTTTTCAATGTCCATTTTATGGTGAGATTGTTTAATAGTTTTTACCCTATGATATGGTTTATCAAAAAAAGTTCATAATTAATGTTTCAGTATGAAAATATATATTTTCAATGATTTTCTAAAATATGTATTTGATTTTTTTTGGATTATGGTAATTGTTTTTTGAAATGATATGGTTTTTGGAGGGATATTATAGTTCCATGTAATGTTTTGGATGAGAAACCAAATTAATATAATAAAAAATAACACTTAAAAACTCAGTATAAATTTGATTTTCCCTTAGTGTAATAAAAATAATCCAAAAAATATAAATGGCCTCCTCTTCCAACTGAAATTACATGATAATCTTATTGAATGAAATGAACATGGTTGAATCCATGTAATAATGAAATACTTGATTCATCAGGTCCATAAACACTACTGGTGTATTAACCAAATTGAACGACATCACTAGGAAAGCTTGTAGTCCATGACTAATCCTAAAAGAGGTATGAAGTATATCAGGTGGTCCCACCCATAAATGATGATATCATGATCTCAAATAAATATTATAGAACACTATATCCCCACTTATATATTAAGATATATCATAGATACATGAAAGTTGATATTGGTTCTTGACCATCACCTTGTCCAATGTTTGGTAATCCATACACAATGTCAAAGATCCATCTGTATTCTTGGAGTAAAATACCAGAGCACGCCAAGGGGATACACTCATCCATAAAAACCCCTTCACCACAAAATTCCCAAGCTATGTTTTCATCTCTTGAATCTCTGTAAGATTTATCTTTTATGTTGGTATAGATATTAGTTTCATTCATGAAAAAATAAAAATTGTGAAGTCATCCTCAAATTTGGGGAGTAACCCCATGAAATCATTTGGAAAACTTTCTAGGAGATAGTAAACTATAGAGGGGAATATTTCCTGATGAATCCTCTCATCATTTAGAATAAAAATAGTAAATTGATCCATATTCCCACCAGGTTGATTTAGGATAAGTCTTAAACAACCTTTAATTATATCCCACTCACCAAAATATGTATAACTATCACCATGATCAGTACTAAATGATACCCATAGTCTGAAAGAATCAATATGGGCTTCATAACTGACCAAAAAATCCATTCAAAAGACCACAAAATAATTATTTTTTCTCTAAACAGAGTAAATACCATAAAAATATATAGTATCCAATCACTATTTCAGACTATAGATGTAAAATCCCAGGTAACTAAAGAATATGAAATTTTTATATTGATTAATATTTTTGAATTAAATATTAATTTCACTTTAAAGGATATGCTATGTTCGATGGAATACAAGATATGAAAAAACAAGTTTTTTTTGAAATATTATGTTGCACACAAAGTTGATGTATACTGAAAAATAATAATATAATATTATTATTTTAAATGGTAGTTAATGCATAACCATTTTATTGGAAGGAATGAATAGAACTAACTACACTATGATTAAAAAATTTGGTTAAATGTTTTTACGATTATCTAATAATTTTTAAAGCCTTAAAATAAGAATGAATCCAATTTTAAACATTAATTATCTAATACTCTTTAAAAGGTAGATTTACCGCCTTTTGATGGAGAACCCTTTCAAAATCTAGTTTTGTCACTTTTATATGTTCTATTTTACAAAATAAAAATATTATTTAGAACCACGATATCAAAAATTTACTTTGGATGATATATTGATATTTTTATGATAAAGTTCATTTTTTAATGAGTAGTGACAAATACAGGATTTTAAGTCCAAAATGCCTTTTCATATGATTTATTTATATGGTTATATTATCTTTCTAAATGGTTTTAAAGTTTAATTATATTATATTTTTACCATTTAATCCAATGTTGATCATTATAAGCAGTTTCACTTTTAAATTGGACATAAATACATGCCAATATTTTTGTAGTTTTTACATCGTAAAAACACACTTTTCGGTTTTGACAAAGAGAATTAATTTTAAATTAATTAATGAAATTTATACATTTTTAATGTGGTAAAATAGAAATCATTTTTGAATTCATAATATAAAAATTATCTTATGGTGAATTTTTTGTATTTTTCTGAAAACTTTCAATTTTTTGTGAATAGTGAAAAACACAGCATAGTAGTCCAAAGACAAACTTTATCATTTAAATGAAATTTTACCGCTTATATGAATTGAATTTAAAAAATATTACATATATGTTATTCAACATTACGTAAAATTTGGTTCAATAAGATAAATATAATATTTCATGAATAGTAAATTTTGATTTTTATTTACCACGGTTAAAGGTAAATAAGGTAATTCTAGGTAAAAATAATATTATAATAATATAAAATTACCTTAACACATGTCCCAAAATTATTGGATGAGTCATTGATGACCGAGAAAATCCTTGGGTGAGACGTTTGGATTTTGAAAGCCATTTGGGTAAGATAATGACATTAATAACTTTTTATTTAAAGTGAAAATAAAAATATAATAAACATGAATAATTTTACAAAAAAAATATAAAATGGGGTTTTGTAATTTATATATTTTATTATAAATATCAATTAGAAATATAAAACTATTTCCTACATCATGGTACTTTATTTATAAGTTTTATACATTAAATAAATAAACTTATTTATGACCCAATGTTGATGCAATGATTAACTTATTAATGAATGATTGAAAAAAATGATATTATAAATTTTAAAATAAATTTAGTTTGAAAATTTTTATTCCATAAAAGTATTTTATAGATTAATATGACTTGTTATCTTTTAATTAAAAAATATTTTTCGAAATAATAATGTTGGTATGGATTTTTTAAAAAGTCGTGATATGAATAGTATAAAAATTGACATAAATGAGTTTTTAAGTCAATTAATATTTTATTAAATGATAAAATAGTACTAAAAATATAATATTTCAACCAAATTACATATATTATGTTAATAATTTCATTAATGAATCATTTTGGGTCTCTTGAAATTTTATAGTAAATATATTAACCATATCGTATGAATATACAAGAAGACATGGTAAAAGTAAAATAAGTTAACAAAGGGTTAAATAAATAAGATAAGGATTAAAAATTATCCAAAACCTATACAATTATTATTGGATGATTTTATTTTGACCTATATTCAACTTATCTTTGAATTTCATGAGTTTTGGACCTTTTTAAACTGAAAATGATTTTATAATAAAATAATACTTTCAAACATTCCTAAAGAACCCCTCCTCCCTCTTATAAAAGGCCACCACCTCAAACCCATTATACACACATCTCAAGCCCATTGGCTCATCCAAAATCCACTCAAATAATCTCTCAACATCCCTCTATTCCTCCCAGAAGCCTTAACTTAGGCATAAGGAACTACATGAAAGCCTTTTTGTTCAAACCGAAGGGAGTTACCCGATTTAAATCTAACAACTTCTCTGAAGTTCTTTTCTTTTATTTTTCTTCTCCAAACCCCTAAACTCTATTTATTCAATTATTTGATAACAAGAAACAGTATTATCAATATACTAGTATGTTTTTATGATAATAATTTGAACTAAACTTCCACACAGCTCTATCTAATTGATACGAACATACTGTTTCTATGGACGACAAACTACTGCCTCACGAAACGATGATTGTTCAATTATATCCTACCGCCTCTCATGGTGGCCATTATGATAGCACTATATTTATATGTGATGTATATTATATTTATATTTTCTCTATGGTTATATGTTTTTCATTTATATCATACCTTTATGGTTTCCATAATGGGTAAATAAGATACTTTAATTTGAGGAAGTGTATACTACCGCCTCCTCAAAGTGATATGACTCATTCATGCCATACGTGGAACATATAAAGGATGGAATTAATGAAATTATATATGATATTATAATTCAATTATAATATACCTATGTATCATTAAGTTTTCATTCCACTAAATATGAAATAGAAATGAAAGTAGTGTTCATGTGTACGTACGACTTACCATCTCAATGAACGGTGCATTTCATTTCTTATCATAAAATGTTATGTACTATTATAAATACATATATATATACTCGATATATATGATATTTATGATATATAAATCATGAATATAATTATGGAGATAATCTAATTTTGACCACAGGGACCACTTGTATTTACAAGAAGTTCATTTTTGACTAAAGTACAAAATATCGATAAAACGACCATTATTAACATAAATGATTATATAATGTTTATAACATGGTAATAAGTTATATAAAAGGAATTATAAACCTGAAAAGGGTTCTTAAGAAAGTATAAATTAACTTTAGTTTATTATTCAGGAGATTAAATAATGAACGAGTCACGTTGGACACGAGGTCAGAGACTTCGTCTCAATATCCTTTCATTGAGACATATTTTGATTTATACATGACATTCTTTTATTCGATTTATAAAAAAATTAATTTTTTTTTTATTTCAAAGGAAATATTTTTCTATGAACCTCTTTATTAAAAGACAAAACAGAATGTTTCTTTTTAACGTATGTGGTGGAAACGAACATTTTTTCACCGCGAGTATTATTTGATATTTGGCTTCCTTAACAGTTGTAGTGTTTTTTTAAAGGAAAATAAATACCATATAACATTTTTATGTATTTTGGTATTGAAAATGGTTTTGAGAAATCATTGATTATTTAAATATCTTGAAATGATATATTGTGATTTCAATGTGGAAATTTTATCTTTACTTTTTGCTTGTTTTATGTGTTATGGTTCATGGGAATTGTTTTACATATATGTGTGGCTCCGTGATAAACATAGGGTGGGTGAACCTGAGATATCTCTCTAATGAATTGTGTAACATGATAGAGGTAAACTTTAATGTTTCTCCTAAGAGATTTAGGGAATTTACCAAGATGTTTATTCCAACATAACTCCATATGTAGTTGTGATAGCTACAATGTAAGTATGATATAGATGCCAGAAGTTACATTTATGATTTAGGATTTCTATGTGTTATTCATAAATCTTATGATTTCATGAGGTATATTAAAGATATTATGGTTTGTATGTATCTATGTAATAAGGCTTTATTTCGTTATTTTATAACCCGTACTGATATTTTTATGCTCATCACATATTTTTGAAATGTTTTTTACATGGTATATGGAAGGTTAAGAGAAAGGAAGAATTCATGAAGATTTATATCAAAAAAATAATAATTTCTATTTTATTTTAAAGGTTTTTATTTTATGAAAAAAATGGATACTGAGTAGGAGTGTATAATTTGTAATTTTTGAGTTGTAATGTAATAGTTGTGGCCTAATTCTCTTAAACTCTAAAGTTGAAAAGTTCCTCAATGTAAATTATTAACATAATTTAAGATTATGTAATGTTTATGGTCGGGGCCTTATAGTTGGTATCAGAGGTCGATTTAGATAAATTTATGAGTTAGGATATTGTTAAATTAATATACATAAATTAATTTATGGTATCATTGAAATGATATAGCATTTATAGATTACCATGTTGCTTCGCTTAAGATATTTCTGTGTTCAGAATGGTTTTTCACAGAGGAAACATGGAAACTATGATAGGATGAAATCAAGAGGAAAACAGCCTTCCAAATCAGACACCTGAGATGGTCCAAATCAGAACTAAATAGATTGTTGTAGTGATGAAACAGTTTACTCAAGCTATATATGGGGGTGGTATCCATACACGGGGGCAACCAGATCAACCACAGAAGAACATGTCATTAGTGGAGCATTTAATGAGGCAACATCCCCCATCATTTAGAGTATCATCTAACCATGTACTATATGAGTGGTGTATTAAAGCACTGGATAAGATTTTTAATGTTAAGGGGTGTTTAGAACATCAAAAGGATAGTATTTCTATTTACCGTTTTGAAGGTGAAGCTGATCAGTGGTGGTCGACGGTGAATAATATCAGGTATAGTGAAGAGATGGATGCTCTTGATTGGTATGAATTCAAAGGATTTTTTCATGAGAAATATTTTACTAAGGTGTTTCGACATAGGATGAAAAAACAATTCTTGGAATTGAGGAAGGAGGATGACATAGTGGATTCATAAAAAAAAAAGAACACTCGACTTGCAAGGTATGCTCCAAATTTTATACAAGATCTTGATAGAAAAATAAATCATATTTACTCAGGATTAAAACCAAAGTATCTAAGTGATTTAGATTCTCGTCAGTTTAAAATATTATGAAAAACGTGTCCAATGTGCGGAGAAGGTGTAAATGAAGTTTTTTGATGATGATGTGTTCCTTAAAAAACAATATAACAAGAGGTATAAGTGGAAGAATAAAGGTAAGAAATCCTCAAATAATGTATAATAGTAAGAAACTTAAGTTTACAGTTTGTGAAAATTGTTGTAAAAAGAATGTTGGTGAATGTTTTTAGAATTCTGGTAAGTGTTATCGATGTGGTAAAATGGGAAATAAGGCTCGTAATTGCACTGAAAAAGATCAGGGTAATGGTAAGACAAAATCTTATTTACATTCAGTAAAAAGTTTTAAGTGAAATGAAATTGGTCATTATGCAAATAAGTATCCAACTAAGAACTCAACTGAGGGAAATCAGTCAGACTACAAGTAGATAGGGGTGGTGAAATCCTTTGTAACCACTTCAACAGATTTTGGGACATTGAATGGCGTAGTAACAGGTATACTATTTGTTTATTCAGATTATGCCAATGTGTTGTTTGATTCAGGGTCTAAATATTCTTTTATTTCTGATAAATTTTCTAGTAAATTGGTAATTTCATCTCAATATATGAATCTTCAACTTATGGTAAAAACACCGGGAGGAAATGTTGAGAGAAAAAGAAATTATAAGAACCTTCTTATCCTTGTGTGCAGAAATAATCTACATGTAAACCTTATTGTTTTGCCTCTAGTAGAGTTTGATGTTATTTTGGGTATGGATTGGATTTCAATTTATCATACTAAAATTGACTGTAGAGATAAAGTAGTTTATTCTCATAAATAATTTCAGTTTGTATACAAGAATAAACCCTTACTTTTGATAACATATCAGGAAGCTGATAAACTAGTAAAAGATGGAAATGAATGGTACCTTATACATATTATTGAAAATAAAAAAACTATTCAAATTAATTATGTACCAATGTTAAATGTGTATCTTGATGTTTTTCCTGATGAGTTTTCTGGTATTATGCCTAATCGAGAAGTTGAATTTACTGTTGACTTAGTTCCCGATGCTAATCCAATTTCAAAACCCCCTTATCGAATGGATCAAATTGAACTTTTAGAGTTAAAGAAACAATGGCATGAGTTGTTATATAAAGGTCGCATTCAACCTAGCACATCACCATGGGGAGCTCCAATATTTTTTGTTATAAATAGATATGCTTCAATGAGACTTTGCATTGATTATTGATCATTGAATAACATCACTGTTAAGAAAAAATACCTTTGACTCATATCAATGATTTATTTTATCAGCTCTAGGGAGCTCAGTGTTTTCTAAAGATTTAATTGAGGTCATTGTACCATCTGTTGGAAGTAAAGGAAGAATACACTGTGAAGAATGTGTTTTTTACTAGATAAGGACATTATGAATTTATAGATATGCATTTTGGGATAACCAATGAACCTATTGTATTCATGGATCTTATGAATACAATTTTCTGTGAGTTTTTGGATAAGTTTGTGGTTCTGTTTATTAATGATATTTTGGTTTATTCAAAAGGTAAATAGAAGCATGACAGTCATTTTAGGGTTGTCTTGTAAACTTTAAAAGAGAAGAAATTGTATGGTAAAATCATCAAGTGTGAGTTTTTTTTGCTACAAATTTCATTCCATGGTCACATAATTTTAAAAAATTCCATAACTGTTGATCTTGATAAAAAAAATTGTTAAAGAATGGCCGAGACCCACAAATATAACCGAGATCCATTGTTTTCTTTTTTTAGTAGGTTATTACCGGAGGTTTGTTGAAATGTTTTCATTGTTATCTAGCTTAATGACTAAGTTAACTTGAAAAGGTGTTACGTTCATTTAGAAAAAATAATGTGATGATTTTTTTCAAGAATTGAAAAGAAGATTGGGTAATTCTCCAGTTTTGGAATTACCTTCCAGTGATGGTAAATTTGTTATTTATAGTGATTCTTCATTAAAAGGACTTGGTTGTGTCCTAATGAAGAACAATCATGTAATTTCTTATGCTTCACGTGAGTTGAAATTTCATGAGTTAAATTACCTTACTCATGATATGGAATTAGCTATTATTGTTTTTGCTTTAAAAAATTTGGATGGATCATCTATATGGAGTAAAATGTGAAATATATAATAACCAAAAAAGTTAGAAGTACATATTTACTAAGAAGTAATTGAACATGAGACAGAGGAGATGACTTGAATATAACGACCCATACTTTACATACATTGTTAATTCTTCAAAATTGAAGCACACTTATTACAACATATGACAAAACCACAAAGGACTGTATAGGTATAGTGTCTTTAGAAACTGGGAAACATAAACAACTGGTTCATAAATCTTCTACAGTGTCTCCCATTTATTTCATCATATCTAGGGTCCCTTTTAGCATATTCTACTTAATATCCATCTTCCTGACCTGGGGAAAAGAAAACATAAAAGGGTGAGATCAAATGCTCATCAAGGGCAAATAAAGGAAATAAATATCACATCATATCTTTTTGAAAATCATAACCTGCAAAAGAGATCATAATATATTAACATGGAATAAATCATAGAAGTGAAAATGAGATCCCCATAATCATATCATGAAACTTGAAACTTTGTGGCATGCACACATAATATTGGAAAATAATTTCTTGTTAGTCATGACTCATTGCCAATACTATCTTAGTGGACAGAGTCCCTTTCTGAATCGAGTCACCCTCGTTCCAGTCCTGTTTCACTGAACCGGTATAACCTACCGTTTCAGCCATGTCTATCTCATGAGATATAAAATCTTTACCCAATGCATTGGAGAGAGATATAGGTCCCACCCATCTCATAATGAAATCATTCTTACTTGTGCCACAAAATAAACATTCATCATTCATAATAACCAAACGAATAAAATGGGTTTCATAAACATCATCACATCATCACATAATCCATATAAAAGAAATGGATATCATTTCATAATAAGAAAATTGAAACCATGTAAATCATAGAGACATTATACTTGAAACATACACTTATGAAATATTTTCATCTTAGATAGAAAATGGTTTTGATAAAACACTTGGAATGAATTCTTGAGGAAAATATCCTTTCTTCTTTAAAATCATTTTCTTTTCACAAAATATCATACAGTTTTAAAACAAAAGGATTTTGTTGAAAATAGTCATGAAATATTTTTGAGAAAGCTTTATGAAAATAAGGCTTTATAAAACCATAAAAATCCGTTCGTGCCGTATATGTTAAAAATAACAATCTTCTCGTACTTTTGTCGAAAAAGTCAAAAAGTACCTCGTATGGTAAACAAAAGAAAGATTCCTTCCATACGATGTGGTAAAAGTAAGAAAAGGGTAAGAATATATTTAAACATACATGGAAGGAAAGTAAACATCTTATGAAAACATTTTCAGAACATATGGACATCGATAATAAACATAACCCCCAGTAAATACTCATGAATAAACAATCTCGGATAAGAATGAGATTGGAATAATTATCCCTTACCTTAGGTCCGATTTGCTTTGTACGTGTCCGAATATGACAACCCTGCTTTTTATTACAACTTAAACATGCTTTATTACATAAAACTTCACTTGATACAACAAAGAAGATCGAGAGGTTTAGTGTCTTTGGGGCTTAGGATCATTACATAAAAACTTTAAACTTGAAATACAACATCCTTATTGAAAACTTCCTTTACATGACCACTACATTCCTTCGTACTTAGCATTGCATGGGATAACCTGAGGACATGCATAAGAAAAGGGTGAGCTATAAAGCCCAGTAAGGGAGTACATAATGAATAACATGAGGAGTACAATACATGTTAGGCAATAGGCATATCAATAGAGAATAAGGGAGACATGAACATAAAGGCATGATAAAGCATGATAATCATAACATGGAAATGTGGCAACAACACTTAACATTGAATTAGCATGAGCCAAGGCTCATTGCACATGGAGCATGAGTAAACCCTCACTGCACTTGAAGCACGAGTAAACCCTCGTTGCACTTGAATTAGCATGAGTCAACACTCATTGCACATGACGTATCATGATACTATACTTTACCCAATGCATTGGAGCGCTATCAGGGCGCACCCTTCTTAAACATTTCATTTCATGCATAAGTGTGCCACATGGATCATAAAACATGGATTCATAAAACATAATCATTTATTCCACGATAAAGGAATTTGGAATTCATACTTGAAACTTTACAATCAATAAGTAAATGTGCATAAAGGTGAATACCCTTTATGGAGAAATGGTCATGGTATTCACTACACAATGATATTGGCTTAGAAAATCGGTGTGATTTCGGCAGCGTAACGGCGTGACATAAGAATTCATAAAAAAGGCTGATGAGAGAGAAAGGGGTACCTCATCATATTTACATGTAATGGACGGTAATAAGGTCATATAGATACATGTCCCAACAATTTAAAAGGAATTTAGATTCATGATACAAAAGTATTGCTTGAATATAAAAGAGGAGAAAAAGGTTCCTTTCGGAATTTCGGCATAGTAACGGGTGTACATGGGAGGCATTTAATGAGAGAGAAAGGGGTCTCCCATCATTCAAACAATAAGAGGGAAGTATGGGAGAGGTGAGAAACCATACCCCAACATTCATAAATGAAATTAAAAATGGCAATACAACTTAAAGAAAATTGACAAAAATGAGAAAGGAAGAAAAACCCTTACTTGGAAGTGTGCTTCCAAAGGCTAGAGAGAGGCTTGTGAGAGGCTTCTTGGGAGCTTGGGGAACCTTGAGAGGATTCTAGAGAGAGTAGGGCAGAGTTTGGACGAACTTCAAGGGCTTTGAGTGAGGAGGAAGTGGGAGCTTGGGTGGGTTTATATAGGAAAGGTGAGAGAATTCTTTATTATTTAGGTTTGGGACCCCTTATATTAAAATAATCAAAACCACAAACAATCCCATGGTATTTGCCCATGGTTTATGGAAAGGAAAGAGGAAGACAATATTTTACAAGTCCAAGGTCCGAACTTATTAAAAAATTAGGGTTTCTTATGTGGAGGTGAGTCACACTCCCATGGAAATTAATTTAAAAAGGCAAAGTGTTGAATAAGTCTGGAGGGCTCCATTAATGCTTTGAAAAGTGAGTCAAACAAACCCAAAACCTCATTATTTTAATGATAAAACACATATTGTCCGAACATAAGGATTATGGTATTTTATTACATCACCATTGGGTCATTATGATGTCATAAAACACATTATATATTTAAATGGTATTTAATTTTTACCCAAAAATTTGACTGTCTCAGAAAATTATGAAAAATTCACCGTTGGATAATTTCGACGTCCTGATTCCAAAAATAATATTTATTTTATCTAAATAATTTTCTAAATATGTTAATTTTCACTTTTAAAATAAAAACCGATATTTATAAAAATTTCACGGTTTTTTACAGAAATGGCTTTCAAACCTTAATAAAAATTTTAATTGCATTCATAAAATTATAAGATCATTTATATTTAATAAAAATTAATTTAATATTAATAATAATATTTTATTAAAATATTATTTAATTCAAAAATCCTTTAATTTAATAAAATATAATTCTTAATTAAATAATAACTAAAAACACCGTTTGTACTTTAAAAACTAATTACAATGTATCAAAAATGACTAGAAATTATATTCATCATTATATAAAAAAATAATGTACATGAACATGGTTCTACTTATTTGTTACATAACCCCTTAAAATAGCCACATAAGACCTAAGGGTAAGGTGTGCGATGGTGACAGACTCTTGGGGTTGCTCGGATAACATCGCTCGAGTGGTAATCTCTATCAACTTCCATTTTTCCCGTAGACGATCACGTTCGAGCTTGACTTGATGAAGCTCAGCTTGGGCTTGGTCAAGGGAAAAGCCCAAAGACGCCACCTCCTTTCCGAGCTCCGACAAATGGGCTTCGTAAGGGGCAATTCTACTGGATGAGGCCATCGCTTCCTTTGTCTGACTAGAAAATTGGTTCGTTAAAGCCTTATATTTAAACTACCCAGATGATCACTGTTCAACGGCTATAAAAGTAACAGTCACAAATCTTAACGTAAAACTTAAAGAAGTTGATATCTTATAAAAACATTTTTTTCATAAAGAAACATTTAACTGGATCAAGAGGGATTTTCCATTAATGAAATTTTGGGTCGTTACAACATTCCCCCCTTAAGAAATTTCGCCCTTGAAATTTTCCTTTTCCCACACTAAAACAAATGTGGGTAACTCAGCTTCATCATATCCTCCGACTCCCATGTTGCTTCTTCAAACTTGTGGTTTCTCCACAACACCTTGACGAGGGGCATTGTCTTATTTCGTAGAACTTTTTCTCTACGATCTAAGATCTTCACTGGTTGCTCCTCATAAGAAAGATCGTCTTCTAATTGTACCACCACGGAAGAGAGTACATGTGAAGGGTCTGGTATGTACTTCCTTAAGAGGGATACATGGAAGACATCATGCACCTTGGCCATAGTAGGTGGAAGTGCTAGTCGATAGGCCACAGCCCCAACACGATCAAGAATCTCGAAGGGGCCGATGTACCTTGGACTTAACTTCCCTTTCTTTCCAAACCTCATGACCTTCTTCCACGGAGATATGCGTAAAAACACCATGTCTCCGACTTTAAACTCAAGGTCTCGTCGACGATTATCTGCATAACTCTTCTGTCGACTTTGGGCTGCCTTGATATGCTGCTGAATGGTTTTCACCTTCTCCACCATTTCATCGACCATTTCTGGTCCAAGCAGTTTACGTTCACCGACCTCATCCCAACATGCCAGTGTTCTACACCTTTTCCCATACAGGGATTCATATGGTGCCATTTGGATGCTCGAGTGGAAACTATTATTATAAGAGAACTCAACTAGAGGAAGATGTTGATCCCATCCTCCTTTAAAGTCCATTTAGCACGCTATCAACATATCCTCAAGTGTTTGGATAGTCCGCTCGGATTGGCCATCAATTTGAGGATGATAGGCCGTACTGAAGTTCAGTTCAGTATTCAGAGCATGTTGAAGACTCTTCCAAAACTTAGAGGTAAATCTTGGATCTCGGTCAGACACAATATATAGTGGTACTCCATGCAACCGTACCACTTCCCTGATATATATCCGTGCTAGTTGATCCAAAGAGAAATCCTCTCGAATAGCAATGAAGTGTGCAGTCTTTGTAAGATGATCCACAATAACCCAGATTGCATTGTTGCTTTTGGATGTCCTTGGAAGTCCAGTGACGAAGTCCATGGTGATGTTCTCCCATTTCCATTCTGGTATGGGCAATGGTTGCATCATCCCCTTAGACTTCTGCCTCTCTGCCTTCACTTGCTGACACACCAGGCACTTTGATGTATATTCGGCGATCTCCTTCTTCATATTATCCCACCAAAAGTTTTCTCAGAGATCTCGATACATCTTTGTGCTCCCTGGGTGAATAGAGAAATTTGAACTATGTGCATCATCCAAAAGTTCATTCTTCAGCTCCAAACTTGATGGGACACATAGTCTTTTCCCAAACCGCACAATTCCTTCTTCATTAACATTAAACTCTGAGGATTTTCCCTTTTTGATAGCTTCCACTTTTTCTTGGATTCTCGCATCATCCTTTTGAGCATCCTTTAACCTTTCCAAAAGAGATGGTTGAGCAATCATTTGTGAAAGGATTGATGATGTTCCCTTCTTTATGATTCCCACGTCCATCTTCATCAAGTCTAAGAAGATTGGATCCTTCTCAATTCTCATCATTGATAGAATTGCTGGATCCTTTCTACTTAGGGCATCTGCCACCTTGTTCGCCTTCCCAGGGTGGTAATGTATTGAACAATCATAATCCTTTATGAGCTCTATCCATATTATTTGGCGCATATTAAGCTCTTTATGTGTGAATATATACTTAAGACTCTTGTGGTCAGTATATATCTCACATTTCTCTCCATAGAGATAATGCCGCCAGATTTTCAAGGCAAAGATCACCGCCGCCAACTCCAGATCATGCGTTGGATAGTTTCGCTCATGGATTTTCAACTGTCTTGAGGCATAGGATATCACTTTATCATTCTGCATCAGCACACATCCTAAGCCCTTCTTCGAAGCATCACTGAATACCACAAAAAGCTCCCCACTTGTGGGTAAAGTGAGCACAGGTGCAGTGATAAGCCTCCTTTTCAACTCCTTGAAGCTTTCTTCGCATTCATCACTCCAAGAAAACTTTACTCCCTTTCGAGTTAGCTTGGTAAGAGGGCTGGACAATCGTGAGAAGTTTCTCACAAATCGTCGATAATATCCGGCTAACCCCAAGAAGCTACGGATATCAGTTACCGATGTTGGCCTCGACCATCCCTCAATTGCATCTGTTTTGGAGGGGTCCACAGATATCCCATTGCTTGTGATGATATGGCCCAAGAATGAGACCTCCTTCAACCATAACTCACACTTGCTGTACTTGGCATAGAGCTTCTCCTTGCGCAAAGTCTCCAGTACAGTCCTTAAATGCTCCTCATGGTCCTCCTTGGTTTTGGAGTATATCAGAATATCATCTATAAAGACTACCACAAATTTATCTAGGTAATCTATAAAGACTCTATTAATCAAGTCCATGAATATTGCTGCAGCATTGGTGAGTCCAAAAGGCATTACTATGAATTCATAGTGCCCGTACCTTGTACGAAAAGCAGTCTTGGGGATATCTTCCTTCTTCACCCTTACTTGATAATATCCCGACCGCAAGTCGACCTTGGAGAAGTATTGTGCTCCACGCAGCTGATCAAACAAGTCATCGATTCTTGGGAGAGGATACTTGTTCTTTATCGTGATTTTATTAAGTTCACGATAATCGATGCAAAGCCGCATTGACCCATCCTTCTTCTTGACGAAGAGGACTGGTGCACCCCATGGTGATGCACTTGGGCGTATAAACCCTTTATCCAGATTCTCCTGTAGTTGTTTCTTCAGTTCTTCAAGCTCAACCACAACCATTCTATATGGAGTCTTGGATATTGGTAGCGCCCCAGGTATAAGTTCAATTGAGAACTCAACATCTCTTCTTGGAGGAAGACCAGGAAGTTCCTCGGGAAATACTTCAGCGAATTCCCTCACAATAGGCATTTCTTCAAGGGTGGTTTCTTCTGTGGACTCAATCATCTGAGCCAGATATGCGTGCTCATAAGGCAGTAATATCCATGCTTGAGATGATGGAGCTAAAGGAGATTCATCTTCCTCCTGACACTTTTAAAGAATCGGGGGTCGATTCTCCATATGGAGTGTGATTTCCCTCTCCCGACAATTTATGTTGGCACTATATAAGGAAAGCCAATCCATGCCAAGAATTGCATCAAATTTCACCAAAGGGAGTATGACGAGGTTCGCCGGGAAATTCAATCCACAGATTATAATAGGGGAGGACTTATACTCATGGGATGCAATGATTGCCCCATTTGTCGTACTCACCGACATCTTTACTTCCATGATTTGTGGTGGTGCAGGGATTGTTCTACTAAACTTTTGAGATATAAAAGAATGCGTAGAACCTGAATCAAAAAGTACGTTCGCTATTCTTGAATGAATAACTAGCGTACCTGTCACCACTTCTTTTTCGGGGTTCACTTCGGCAGAAGTGATGGAAAAAGCTCTTCCTTGCTGTCTTGGAGGTTGTTGATTGCCTCCGATAACCCTTGGACTAGGGCACTGATTCGCAAAATGACCCGGTTCTATGCATTTGAAGCATTGAACAACGCGTTGAGGTTCAAACGGAGTGTTCCTCCCCTCCGTCACAGCCGCGGGTCCTTCTTGCAGACAGTTAACAGCTAGGTGCCCTTCTCTTCCACACTTGAAGCATTTTCTTGTCCCCCTAAGGCAATTTCCAGGGTGCTTTTTTCCACACTTTTGGAAAGTGGGGTGCTGGAATTTCTTAGCGCCGTTGGATTTATCCATCGGACCACCAGCATTGAAGTCCACCTTCCGCTTCTTGTCCCCATGATACCCCTGTGATTCTCCGATCTCCATTTCAACCTTGAGGGCACATCGGACAATTTCCTCATAGCTGTCGAAGTCACGGATCGCTAATGCTTTCCGCAAGCTAGGCTTCAGCCCACCAAAGAAGCGGTCAACCTTGCATTCGGGGGTAACGACAAAGCCGGAAGCGTATCGTGCAATCCTTGTGAAGTTTGCCTCGTACGCTCCCACAGATTCCTCATCTTTCTGCTTGAGGGAAAGGAAGTCCCTTTCCATCTTAAGACGGAGGGTGCGTGGAAAATATTTATCGAAAAACATCTTCCGGAATACCTTCCATTCCAAAGCCTCGATCTCCTCCTCAGGCTTCGTATTTTTGATCAACGTCCACCATTGATCTGCTTCACCCTCCATACGATAAGCCGCCAGGAGAACCTTCTCTTTTTCAGAGCATTGGAGGATGGAGAATATCTTTTCAATGGAGTTGATCCATTTTTCAGCAATCGTGGGATCGGATGATCCACTAAAAGTAGGAGGCCTTTGTCTCATGAAGCTTTCAATAGCGACTTGTTCTTTCTTAGGGGGGGTTGAACATT
Source organism: Viscum album (assembly GCA_963277665.1). NCBI lineage: Eukaryota > Viridiplantae > Streptophyta > Magnoliopsida > Santalales > Viscaceae > Viscum > Viscum album. The sequence goes on from OY728167.1 coordinate 404,406,038, forward strand.
CCTCTTGACCAGTGTTTCTATTCAAAACTTGAGTTAGTTGAGAGAGAAGCGTGACAAAGTTCGCGATTCCCGCTCCCATTGGATTGGGCATCTCATAAGTACAATCATCACACTGATCTTCACAACGGTTGTTAGCCCGAGTTCTCCTATTACCGGCCTTTGGCTGGAATAAAAGGAAAGTTAGGGGTAACACATAAAGGGTAATCCAAAGACAAAAGTTGATGACTTATAAATAAACTTTAATCTCTTTAACTCATGAGTCTATAGGATTCAATCCAGGCTTTTCATGATCTTCCTTCTAACATATATCCTTAGGGGCATTTTTCCCTTAATAAGGGTTCATACTGAGATTTTGAATTTATCAAAACATATCCCCCGGGAGTGTCGTAACCAAGAGTGCAGCAATGCATGTTGTCGTGCACCAGTTCCCGTTCGAGTCTAGCTCAAAGCGGTGTTTTCGGGTTTTACCCCTAGGATACATCTGTGCCAGAGCCGCCTCTACCTGCTCGTATCCAGACAGGGATGTATTTGTTCGATAAACCACTTAATTAGTATTTACCAAAACTTAGGGATGTTTTTATGATGCTTAGTCTTGTCTCTAAGGCTTTACTAGGGTTTCCTAATCCCAAAAATAACTAAACCTATCCTCTGATACCAACTATGACAACCCTGCTTTTTATTACAACTTAAACATGCTTTATTACATAAAACTTCACTTGATACAACAAAGAAGATCAAGAGGTTTAGTGTCTTTTGGGCTTAGGATCATTACATAAAAACTTTGAACTTGAAATACAACATCCTTATTGAAAACTTCCATTACATGACCACTACATTCCTTCGTACTTAGCATTGCATGGGATAACCTGAGGACATGCATAAGAAAAGGGTGAGCTATAAAGCCCAGTAAGGGAGTACATAATGAATAACATGAGGAGTACAATACATGTTAGGAAATAGGCATATCAATAGAGCATAAGGGAGACATGAACATAAAGGCATGATAAATCATGATAATCATAACATGGAAATGTGGCAACAACACTTAACATCGAATTAGCATGAGCCAAGGCTCATTGCACATGGAGCATGAGTAAAACCTCATTGAACTTGAAGCACGAGTAAACCCTCGTTGCACTTGAATTAGAATGAGTCAACACTCATTGCACATGACGTATCATGATACTATACTTTACCCAATGCATTGGAGCGCTATCAGGGCGCACCCTTCTTAAACATTTCATTTCATGCATAAGTGTGCCACATGGATCATAAAACATGGATTCATAAAACATAATCATTTATTCCACGATAAAGGAATGTGGAATTCATACATGAAACTTTACAATCAATAAGTAAATGTGCATAAAGGTGAATACCCTTGATGGAGAAATGGTCATGGTATTCACTACACAATGATATCGGCTTAGAAAATCGGTGTGATTTCGGCAGCGTAACGGCGTGACATAAGAATTCATAAAAAAAGGCTGATGAGAGAGAAAGGGGTACCTCATCATATTTACATGTAATGGACAGTAATAAGGTCATATAGATACATGTCCCAACAATTGAAAAGGAATTTAGATTCATGATAGAAAAGTATTGCTTGAATATAAAAGAGGAGAAAAAGGTTCCTTTCGGAATTTCGGCATAGTAACGGGTGTACATGGGAGGCATTTAATGAGAGAGAAAGGGGTCTCCCATCATTCAAACAATAAGAGGGCAGTATGGGAGAGGTGAGAAACCATACCCCAACATTCATAAATGAAATTAAAAAGGGCAATACAACTTAAAGAAAATTGACAAAAATGAGAAAGGAAGAAAAACCCTTACTTGGAAGTGTGCTTCCAAAGGCTAGAGAGAGGCTTGTGAGAGGCTTCTTGGGAGCTTGGGGAACCTTGAGAGGATTCTAGAGAGAGTAGGGCAGAGGTTGGACGAACTTCAAGGGCTTTGAGTGAGGAGGAAGTGGGAGCTTGGGTGGGTTTATATAGGAAAGGTGAGAGAATTCTTTATTATTTAGGTTTGGGACCCCTTATATTAAAATAATCAAAACCGCAAACCATCCCATGGTATTTGACCATGGTTTCTGGAAAAGGAAAGAGGAAGACAATATTTTACAAGTCCAAGGTCCGAACTTATTAAAAAATTAGGGTTGCTTATGTGGAGGTGAGTCACACTCCCATGGAAATTAATTTAAAAAGGCAAAGTGTTGAATAAGTCTTGAGGGCTCCATTAATGCTTTGAAAAGTGAGTCAAACAAACCCAAAACCTCATTATTTTAATGATAAAACACATATTGGCCGAACATAAGGATTATGGTAATTTATTACATCACCATTGGGTCATTATGATGTCATAAAACACATTATATATTTAAATGGTATTTAATTTTTACCCAAAAATTTGACTGTCTCAGAAAATTATGAAAAAGTCACCGTTGGATAATTTCGACGTCCTGATTCCAAAAATAATATTTATTTTATCTAAATAATTTTCTAAATTTGTGAATTTTCACTTTTAAAATAAAAACCGATATTTATAAAAATTTCACGGTTTTTGAGAGAAATGGCTTTCAAACCTTAATAAAAATTTTAATTGCATTCATAAAATTATAAGATCATTTATATATAATAAAAATTAATTTAATATTAATAATAATATTTTATTAAAATATTATTTAATTCAAAAATCCTTTAATTTAATAAAATATAATTCTTAATTAAATAATAACTAAAAACACCGTTTGTACTTTAAAAACTAATTACAATGTATCAAAAATGACTAGAAATTATATTCATCATTATATAAAAAAATAATGTACGTGAACATGGTTCTACTTATTTGTTACATAACCCCTTAAAATAGCCACATAAGACCTAAGGGTAAGGTGTGCGATGGTGACAGACTCTTGGGGTTGCTCGGATAACATCGCTCGAGTGGTAATCTCTATCAACTTCCATTTTTCCCGTAGACGATCACGTTCGAGCTTGACTTGATGAAGCTCAGCTTGGGCTTGGTCAAGGGCAAATCCCAAAGACGCCACCTCCTTTCCGAGCTCCGACAAATGGGCTTCGTAAGGGGCAATTCTCTGGATGAGGCCATCGCTTCCTTTATCTGAGTAGAAAATTGGTTCGTTAAAGCCTTATATTTAAACTACCCAGATGATCACTGTTCAATGGCTATAAAAGTAACGGTCACAAATCTTAACGTAAAACTTAAAGAAGTTGACATCTTATAAAAACATTTTTTTCATAAAGAAACATTTGACTGGATCAAGAGGGATTTTCCATTAATGAAATTTTGGGTCGTTACACCGAAGCTCCTGTATAATGGTTTAAATAATGTTATTGAATTATTCCAGAATCATACATATTGATATGATATCATATATGGTCATATTCTTAGATTCTTGTTAGTAATATTTCATTGTTACTTGTTACTCGGGTCCTTATTGCCTTTTGTTCTTATGCGTGTTTTGCCGAATAAATTCTTATTCTTCTTTTAAGGTTATAGATACCTTATATCCATAATGGTATTAGTGTAACATATATCATATTTATTCATTCAATTCATTTATATAATTACTATGTAATGATGATCATGTAGAACGAGTCGCATCACATCGTGGAGACGGTATTCCGTACGTACGCACGAGTGATGATATCGTTCCTATGATCGTGGAACTGTATTAGAGTATATATATATTATTTCAGTATCAATATTACTTTATAATAATCATAAATAGTTACTCATTACACCATTATACCCATCCTTGTAAGGTGATGGTGGAAAATAGATTTCACCACGGCGTGGAGACGGTATTCCGTACGTACGCGCGGTGATTTCATTTTTCCGTAGGATGGATAGAGGTGAATTAGGGTTGTTTCATATTTATAATAAAATATCAGTATGTAAGTAATACCGATGTTATTACTTTATCCTGAAACAACTAATGAAGAATAAGTTGAAGAAGAAAGAAATTGAAAAGATCGGTAATGGATATTACCTCTTCTTTGGAACGCCTCTATGAATCTTCCACTTAGGGAACTAAGATTGGTCTTTGAAGAAGACCAGGACCTCTAGGATTATTCTAGGGAAGTGGAAAGGAGAAAATGGCAGGGGTTGGCTGAGCTTGAGTGCTCAAATTGGTGTGAGGAGGAGGGGAAGGAGGTTCCCTTTTATAAGGGAGGAGAGGGGCACCTTAAGAATATCTCAAAATATTATTTTATATTAAAGTCAAAATCGGTTTATAATGGTTCCAAAGGGTCTTATTTCGAAGCTAAAGTGGGGATGGGTCGAAAACCTATCATCCAATAGGATTTAGACAAGTTTAGGGTATTATTTTAACCTTATCAATTAGATTTAACTCTAAGTTAAATAATTTAACTTTTACCGTGTCTTTTTGTTTTCTTTCACTATTTGGTAAATACACTTACTATAACATGCCAAAAGAACCCCAAATTGTTTATTATTAATATATATATCCGTATCTAAGTCATTTGGCCGAACCATAGATTTTTAGGAATAAAATAACAATTAGTAATATAATATTTGATTTAAAAACTATTTTGTGTCAATTTTGACACTATTTGATATATGATTTTTGTGAAAGTCATAACAGAATTATATATTCGAACCAAGTTGATTAAATCAACAATAATATATCATAGTAACCTATAAAAGTAGTGGAATTCAAAGAAAGTCTCAAATTACATTTATTTTGGTGTTTATAACATCAATTATGTCAATATTTCATTAATAAGATAATTACTGCATCATCATTGTGTCATAACTAAATTAAATTATTTAATGTCTAAAAATTACAAATAAAATACCATTATATAGGAAATATTTTTATCTTTCTAATGAATATTTATAGTCTAATTTATCTTATGTATAACCCCATATTAAAAATGATTTACTTATTAAACTTTGATTTTAACAATTTTAACCCTTCTTTAAATAAATTAATAATAAATGTCCTAATCTAACCCAAGTGGGCCTAAATGGTCATATTTTATTCCTAAGTTTGTTTTTGGTCGAATTAAACTTATCCAATAGAATTAGGACATGTGTTAGGGTAATAGTAATATCATTTTTACAGTTAGTTACCCTATTTACTATTAACCGCGGTAAAAAAAAGTAAAAAGTTACTATTCACCAAAAAAAAATTTATCTCATTGAACCACATTTTACTTACTGATATCAACTGTGTCTATCGGATGTTTGAAATTCCATTCACAGAAGCGGTAAAATTAAGTTTTATGCAAAAATTCAGTTTTTAACCTACCACTTAGTGGTTTCACTATTCATCAAAAATTGAAAGTTTTCAGAAAAATACCAAAATTTCACCCTAGGCTAATTTCGGTATTCTGAATCCAAAAATGAAATCCAAAATAAAATTTATAAAATTTCAAAAAGTGGTTATTACTATTCATAACGGCTAGTTTTAATAATATTTTAATAGCATATCGTTGTTTAGTGAAACTCAGTGTTGCGTACGACGCAAGCTATCGAGGAAGGTCGTGATTGCGAGTAAAGTAAGCCAAGAAAGTGTGTAGTGAAAGATTCATTTGATTATAAAAACAAAATATTACTCATAAAAATCTCGGGTGTTACATTCTACCCCCCTTAAAAAGAATTTCGCCCTCAAAATTCGTCACTTTGTTACAAACAGATGAGGATACTTCTCCCTCATCATATCCTCAAGCTCCCATGTAGCTTCTTCAAGTTGGTGGTTCCTCCATAAAACTTTCACCAAGCGAGTGGTCTTGTTTCGTAGGACTTTTTCGCTACGATCCAGAATCTCTATCGGCTGTTCTTCATAAGAAAGATCTTTCTCCAGCGGTACAACTTCTGAGCAGAGTACATGTGAAGAATCTGGTATGTACTTTCTCAGGAGAGATACATGGAACACATCGTGAACTTGAGAGAGATTTGGTGGAAGCGCCAATCGGTAAGCTACCTTCCCAACACGATCCAGTATTTCGAAAGGACCGATATATCTAGGGCTCAACTTCCCCTTCTTTCCAAATCTCATAACCCTCTTCCAGGGAGATATTCATAAGAACACTTTATCACCCACTTCAAACTCTAGGTCTTTTCTTCGGTTGTCGGCATAACTTTTCTGTCGACTCTGAGCTGCTCTTATGTGTTGTTGAATAGATCTGACCTTTTCTTCCATTTCATCAACGAGATCAGGTCCTAATAGCTTTCTTTCCCCAACTTCATCCCAGAAAGTTGGAGTCCTGCATTTCTTTCCATAGAGAGCTTCATAATGAGCCATCTGAATACTGGAGTGAAAGCTATTATTATAATAAAATTACACCAAAGGTAGGTGTTGATCCCAACCTCCTTTGAAATCCATATAGAAAGCTCTCAACATATCTTCTAGGGTTTGAATTGTTCTTTCAGATTGACCGTCTGTCTGGGGATGATAAGCAGTACTGAAACTCAACTCTGTATCCAGAGTATGCTGAAGACTTCGCCAGAACTTTGAGGTAAATCTCGGATCCCGATCAGATATAATTGAAAGTGGCACTCCATGCAATATTACCACTTCCTTTACATATATCATGGCAAGCTGATCTAGAGAGAAATCCTCTCTAATAGCAATGAAGTGTGCAGACTTTGTAAGACGATCAACTATGACCCAAATAGCATTATTGCCTTTGGATGTTTTAGGAAGTCCTGTGACAAAGTCCATAGTGATGTTTTCCCATTTCCATTCGGGTATGGGTAATGGTTGTAACATCCCCTTAGACTTCTGTCTCTCAGCTTTAACTTGTTGACAAACCAAGCATCGAGAGACATATTCAGCAACATCTCTTTTCATGCCATCCCACCTGAAGTACCCTTTCAGGTCCTTATACATCTTCGTGCTTCCAGGATGAATAGAGAATGATGAACTATGAGCCTCATCCAGCAGCTCCTTCTTTAATTCGGGGATGGGAGGAACACAAACCCGATTCCTGAACTTTATTATCCCATCACAATCAAGGTTGAATTCAGGAACATTTCTCACCTTCTTTTGTAACTCTACATCTTCATTCTGTGCCTCTTTAATCTTCACTTGTATAGATGGTTGAACATTCATTTGAGAAAGATAAGATTTTTTCCCTTCCATTATAATTCTAAGATCCATCCTTTGTAAATCCATAAATATTGGTTCTTTTTTTATCCTCATCATTGATAAACTAGCATGGTCTTGTCGACTTAATGCATCTGCCACCTTGTTTGCTTTCCCAGGGTGGTAATGGATTGAGCAGTCATAATCCTTGATCAACTCCAACCATCTTCTTTGACGCATATTCAGCTCCTTTTGTTTGAAAATATACTTTAAACTTTTATGATCAGTATAAATATCACATCTTTCACCATAAAGGTAGTGCCTCCAAATCTTTAATGCAAATATTACCGCAGCTAACTCCAAATCATGTGTTGGGTAATTTTTCTCATGGATTTTCAACTGTCGTGAGGCATAAGCTATCACCATATCATTTTGCATAAGAACACACCCCAATCCCTTCTTGGATGCATCACTGTAGATCACAAACCTTTCTCCACTACAAGGCAGTGTGAGCACAGGTGCACTGGATAACCTTCTTTTCAACTCCTTGAAATTCTCTTCACATTCCCTTGTCCAAACAAACTTAACTCCTTTTCGAGTCAACTTGGTGAGTGGGTTAGATAATCGTGAAAAATCTTTTAAAAAACGTCGATAATATCCAGCCAAACCAAGAAAACTTCGGATCTCAGTTACTGTTGTTGGTCTTGACCATCTTTCGATAACCTATGTTTTTGCTGGATCCACAGATATCCCCTCTTTTGAGATTATGTGACCCAAAAATGCAACTTTTTGAAGCCAAAATTCACACTTGGTAAATTTGGCATAAAGCTTCTCCTTTCTCAGGTTCTTCAATATAATTCTCAAGTGATCTTCATGCTCTTCCTTGCTCTTTGAATAAACAAGAATATCATCTATAAAGACTACCAAAAATTGATCAAGATAGTCTCTAAAGACTCTATTCATTAGATCCATGAAGATAGTAAGGGGCATTAGTAAGACCAAATGGCATCACTATAAATTCATAGTGTCCATACCTTGTATAGAAAGCCGTCTTTGGTATATCCTCCCTTTTGACCCTTAATTGATGATACCCTGAAAGAAGATCAATCTTGGAAAAGTATTGAGCTCCGCGTAGTTGGTCAAATAAGTCATCAATGCATGGGAGAGGATATTTGTTCTTGATAGTGATCTTGTTATGTTCTCGATAATCAATGCACAGTCTCATTGATCCATCTTTCTTCTTAACAAATAAAACAGGTGCTCCCCAAGGTGACGCACTAGGGCGTATGAATCCCTTATCAAGATTCTCTTGGAGTTTCTTCTTCAATTCTTGCAACTCAATTGGGGCCATTCTATAAGGTGTCTTTGAAATTGGAAAAGCACCTGGTACGAGTTCTATTGAAAACTCAACTTCACGATTTGGTGGAAGACCCGGTAATTCCTCCGGAAAGACATCATCAAACTCTCGTACAATGGGCATATTCTTAATCGTGAGTTTTTCACCAACCATTTGAGATAAATAACCTTCATCTAGTGGAATCAATACCCATAAGATGGAAGAAATTTCCACTGGAAGGTTATGTTCATCCTTGCATTGATAGATGATCGTAGATTGATCTGGAATATGAAATGTGACTTCCCTTCTTTGGAAATTGATATGAGCTCCATGTAGAGAAAGCCAATCCATGCCAATAATCACATCAAATTCCACTAAAGGAAGGATCACATGATTTACAGGAATCAATTTCCCACAAACTTTGATCGGAGAAGAATTATAAACTTTTGATGCGACTGTTGTGCCATTAGGTGTGGTCACAAATAACTCAACATCTAATTGTTGAGGTAATACAGTGACACCCATAGAAAATTTTTCAAAAATAAAAGAGTGGGTGGATCCAGAATCAAATAAAACATTTGCTACTTTAGAATGGACGGTAAGTGTACCTTTCACCACTTCGTTATCGTACTCCACATCGCTGATAGAAATTGCATGTGACTTTCCTTTGTCTTTAGCCTTAAGATTTTGTTGACGTCGGCCATCATCATCAACCCTTGGATTTGGGCATTGATTGGCATAATGCCCCATCTCCTTGCACATGAAACATTGAAGTGTAGTAGGTTCATTCTGTGTATCCCTTCCTTTGTTTGCATCATTAGACATCTTCTTCCCATTATCGCGGCATTCAAATGCCCGATGACCTTCCTTTCCACATTTAAAACATTTACTTGTCCCTTTAAGACAACTCCCTCCATGTTTCTTTCCACACTTTGAGCATAAGGGAAAGCTCATCTTATTTTCAGTGTGCTCTTTATATTTTCCTTTGAATTCCATCTTCCTCTTCTTATCAAACCCATGTGACTGATGGGTTACTCCAATCTCCATCTCGACTTTGAGAGCACATCGAACGATTTCCTCGTAGCTATTGAAGTCCCTTATGGCTAACGCCCTTCGAAGACTTGGTTTTAAGCCACTAAAGAATCGATCGATCTTACTCTCAGGTTGGATAATAATACCAAAAGCGTACCTTGCATGTCTTGTAAAATTTGCTTCATAGGTACCAACAGATTCATCATCCCTTTGCTTCAGTTCAAGAAACTCTTTCTCCATCTTTGTTCGGAGAATACGAGGGAAGTACTTATTGAAAAATAAGTTCTTGAACTCGTCCCATTCCATAGACTCAATTTCATCCCTTTGCCTTGTATTCTTAATAAGATTCCACCATTGATCAGCATCTCCTTTGAAATGATACACTGCTAGGATGACTTTATCATGTTCAGAACATTGAAGGACTAACAATATCTTTTCAGTAGTACTAATCCATTGTTCAGCAACTAATTGATCAGTAGACCCGCTGAAAGAAGGTGGATGCTGCCTCATGAAGGATTCAACAGAATGTTGCTCCTTCCTTTGCTCGTTTGGAAGTACTGCATGATTCATATCTTGAGAAAGTTGTGTGAGCATGGCTACAAGATTTTGCATTCCAGCTCCCATATCGTTTGGTTGCTCAGGGGGACAATCATTGCATTGCCCATCGCATTCCGCATTAACACGGTTCCTTCGGGTTCCAGCCACTGACTAAAACCAAGAAGAATAGTGTGAGCAACACTAATTATAATAGAAAAACCACATAATTCAAGAATAAAATTTTCATGCTTAAGGTCTTATCCTAGGGTATTCATGGCCATTTCTAAAACACTAAGATTGTGTTCTATGCTTAGACTTATCCTTATGGTTCTTACTAAGGCTTTTATATCCTAGTTTCCAATGGTTGACTATACCTTTCCTCTGATACCAACTATAATGACCCATACTTTACATACATTGTTAATACATCAAAATTGAAGACCACTTATTACAACATAGGACAAAACCACAAAGGACCGTATAGGTATAGTGTCTTTAGAAACTGGGAAACATAAACAACTGGTTCATAAATCTTCTACAGTGTCTCCCATTTATTTCATCATATATAGGGTCCCTTTTAGCATATATAACTTAATATCCATCTTCCTGACCTGGGCAAAAGAAAATATAAAAGGTTGAGCTCAAATGCTCAGCAAGGGCAAATAAAGGAAATAAAAATCACATCATATCTTTTTGAAAATCATAACCTGCAAAAGCGATCATAATATCTTAACATGGAATAAATCATAGAAGTGAAAATGAGATCCCCATAATCATATCATGAAACTTGAAACTTTGTGGCATGCACACATAATCATGGAAAATCATTTCTTGTTAGTCATGACTCATTGCCAAGACTATCTTAGTGGACAGAGTCCCTTTCTGAATCGAGTCACCCTCGTTCCAGTCCTGTTTCACTGAACCGGTATAACCTACCATTCCAGCCATGTCTATCTCATGAGATATAAAATCTTTACCCAATGCATTGGAGGGAGATATAGGTCCCACCCATATAATAATGAAATCATTCTTACTTGTGCCACAAAATAAACATTCATCATTCATAATAACCAAACGAATAAAATGGGTTTCATAAACATCATCACATCATCACATAATCCATATAAAAGAAATGGATATCATTTCATAATAAGAAAATTGAAACCATGTAAATCATAGAGACATTATACTTGAAACATACACTTATGAAATATTTTCATCTTAGATAGAAAATGGTTTTGATAAAACACTTGGAATGAATTCTTGAGGAAAATATCCTTTCTTCTTTAAAATCATTTTCTTTTCACAAAATGTCATGCAGTTTTAAAATAAAAGGATTTTGTTGAAAATAGTCATCAAATATTTTTGAGAAAGCTTTATGAAAATAAGGCTTTATAAAACCGTAAAAATCCGTTGGTGCCGTATAAGTTAAAAATAACAATCTTCTCGTACTTTTGTCGAAAAAGTCAAAAAGTACATCGTATGGTAAACAAAAGAAAGATTCCTTCCATACGATGTGGTAAAAGTAAGAAAAGGGTAAGAATATATTTAAACATACATGGAAGGAAAGTAAACATCTTATGAAAACATTTTGATAACATATGGACAAGGATAATAAACATAACCCCCAGTAAATACTCACGAATAAACAATCTCGGATAAGAATGAGATTGGAATAATTATCCCTTACCTTAGGTCCGATTTTCATTGTACGTGTCCAAAGCTCCTGTATAATGGTTTAAATAATGTTATTGACTTATTCCAGAATCATACATATTGATATGATATCATATATGGTCATATTCTTAGCTTCTTGTTAGTAATATTTCATTGTTACTTGTTACTTGGGTCCTTATTGCCTTTTGTTCTTATGCGTGTTTTGCGGAATAAATTGTTATTATTATTTTAAGGTTATAGATACCTTATATCCAGAATGGTATTAGTGTAACATATATCATATTTATTCATTCAATTCATTTATATAATTACTATGTAATGATGATCATGTAGAACGAGTCGCATCACATCGTGGAGACGGTATTCCGTACGTACGCACGAGTGATGATATCGTTCCTATGATCATGGAACTGTATTGGAGTATATATATATTATTTCAGTATCAATATTACTTTATAATAATCATAAATAGTTACTCATTTCACCATTATACCCATCCTTGTAAGGTGATGGTGGAAAATAGATTTCACCACGGCGTGGAGACGGTATTCCGTACGTACGCGCGGTGATTTCATTTTTCCGTAGGATGGATAGAAGGTGAATTAGGGTTATTTCATATTTATAATAACATATCAGTATGTAAGTAATACTGATGTTATTACTTTATCATGAAACAACTAATGAAGAATAAGTTGAAGAAGAAAGAAATTGAAAAGATCGGTAATGGATATTACCTCTTCTTTGGAACGCCTCTTTGAATCTTCCACTTAGGGAACTAAGATTGGCCTTTGAAGAAGACCAGGACCTCTAGGATTATTCTAGGGAAGTGTAAAGGAGAAAATTTCAGGGGTTGGTGGAGCTTGAGTGCTCAAATTGGTGTGAGGAGGAGGGGAAGGAGGTTCCCTTTTATAAGGGAGGAGAGGGGCACCTTAGGAATATCTCAAAATATTATTTTATATTAAATTCAAAATCGGTTTATAGTGGTTCCAAAGGGTCTTATTTCGAAGCTAAAGTGGGGATGGGTCGAAATACTATCAACCAATATAATTTAGACAAGTTTAGGGTATTATTTTAACCTTATCAATTAGATTTAACTCTAAGTTAAATAATTTAACTTTTACCGTGTCTTTTTGTTTTCTTTCACTATATGGTTAATACACTTACTATAACATGCCAAACGAACCCCAAATTGTTTATTATTAATATATATATCCTTATCTAAGTCATTTGGCCGAACCTTATATTTTTAGGAATAAAATAACAATTAGTAATATAATATTTGATTTAAAAACTATTTTGTGTCAATTTTGACACTATTTGATATATGATTTTTGTGAAAGTCATAACAGAATTATATGTTCAAACCAAGTTGATTAAATCAACACTAATATATCATAGTAACCTAGAAAATTAGTGGAATTCATAAAAAGTCTCAAATTACATTTATTTTGGTGTTTATAACATCAATTATGTCAATATTTCATTAGTAAGATAATTACTGCATCATCATTGTGTCATAATTAAATTAAATTATTTAATGTCCAAAAATTACAAATAAAATACCATTATATAGGAAATATTTTTATATTTCTAATGAATATTTATATTCTAATTTATCTTATGTATAACCCCATATTAAAAATGGTTTACTTATTAAACTTTGATTTTAACAATTTTAACCCTTCTTTAAATAAATTAATAATAAATGTCCTAATCTAACCCAAGTGGGCCTAAATGGTCATTTTTTAATTCTAAGTTTGTTTTTGGTCGAATTAAACTTATCCAATAGAATTAAGACATGTGTTAGGGTAATAGTAATATCATTTTTACCCTTAGTTACCCTATTTACTATTAACCGCGGTAAAAAAAATAAAAAGTTACTATTCACCAAAAAATTATTTTTATCTCATTGAACCACATTTTACTTACTGATATTAACCGTGTCTGTCGGATTTTTGAAATTCCATTCACAGAAGCGGTAAAATTATTTTTTATGCAAAAATTCAGTTTTTAACCTACCACTTAGTGGTTTCACTATTCATCAAAAATTGAAAGTTTTCAGAAAAATACCAAAATTTCACCCTAGGCTAATTTCGGTATTCTGAATCCAAAAATGAAATCCAAAATAAAATTTATAAAATTTCAAAAAGTGGTTATTACTGTTCATAACGGCTAGTTTTAATAATATTTTAATAGCATATCGTTGTTTAGTGAAACTCGGTGTTGCGTACTACGCAAGCTATCGAGGAAGGTCGTGATTGCGTGTAAAGTAAGCCAAGCAAGTGTGTAGTGAAAGATTCCTTTGATGATAAAAACAAAATATTACTCATAAAAATCTCGGGTGTTACATTGAATATATCAGGAATTATGATTTCACAATTCATTACCATCCAGGAAAGGCAAATATAGTTGCTAACGCATTAAGTTGAAAATATAATTCTACATTAACCATGTTATGTTTGGAACAAGATCCTTTGATTAAAGAATCAATGAAATTTGGAATATAAGTTGTTGGTGTAGGAAATTCCTCTATTTTGTTTTAGGTGTCAGTGAAATAATCTATATAATATATAATTAAGAAAGCGTTGAAGGATGACAGTGAGTGGAAGAAAAAGGTATAGTTGGTTTAGAAGGGTAATTTATCTGAATTTAACATTGATAAAGATTGGTTTTTGTGGTTTGGGAAGAGATTATGTTTGCCTTTTGATTCACATTTGAAGAAATATATATTATGTGAAGCTTACTGTTCTCTGTTTTCAGTTCATCCTGGTAGTACTAAGATGAACAGAGATATTTGGGAATATTACTGGTGGGATGGAATGAAAAGAGATATTGCTGACTTTACTATGATTTTGATGACTTTTCAATAGGTTAAAGCAGAGCAGTAGTTACCGAAAGGGATTTTTTAGCCTTTACTAGTGCCAGAGTGGAAATGGGAAAATATAACCAGGGAATTTGTTGTGGGATTAATGAAGACATCTCAAGGTAACAATGCAATCTGGATTATTGTTGATCAATTGACTAAATCTACTCATTTCCTTCCTATTTGAGATACTTTGTATCTATATCAACTTTCTCAGTTTTATGTTAAACATGTAGTCAGGTTTCATGGATTTCTCATCTCCAGTGTACCTGATTGTGATATGAGGTTCACTTCTAACTTTTGGAAAGACCTTCAGACATCATTGGGTTCTAAATTAAATTTTAGTACATCTTTTCATCCTCAATCATAAGGGAATTCAAAATAAACAATTCAGACTTTGGAAGATGTGCTATGTGTTTGTTCAATGGATTACCAGGGAAGTTGGGACCAACATCTTTCTTTGGTTGAATTTTCTTATAATAACAGTTTTCATTCTAGTATACAGATGGATCCATTTGAGGCATTATATGGAAAGAGATTTCTAACTCCAGCTTTTTGGGTTGAAGTAGGTGAAAGGAAGTTGATGGGACCCGAATTGGTAGGAGAGATGGAAAAAAAGTTCAGTTGATTTTGAAATGCATGAGAATAGCTTAGAGGAGGAAGAAAATTTATGTGGATAACTAGAGGAATGATCTTTATTTCAAAGTTGGTGGTCATGTCTTTCTCAAAGGTTCTCCATGTAAAAGTTTGATGTGTTTTGGTAAGAATGTAAAGTTGAGTCTGACGTTCATTAGACCCTATGAAAACCTAGATAAAGTTGGATCTGTTGTCTATAATGTGGATTTACCTCCAATTTTATCCCATGTACACAATGTTTTTCATGTTTCAATGTTGAGAAATTATTTTCTGGATCCATCTCATGTTTTGAGTCCATATGTAGTTCAGTTGGAAGATAATATTTCATATGAGGAACAACCAATCTAGATTCTTTACCAAAGAGAGAAAGTGTTATGGAATAAGGTAATTTATCAGGTAATGGTTTTGTGAAAAAACCATATGGTTGAAGAGGAAACGTGGAAATCTGAAAATACTAAGAGGGATAAATACCCCCATTTATTTGATAAGTGAATAAAATTGTGAGGTTGGAATTTCCAAAAGAGGGGAAGGATGTAACATCCCAGGTAAATAAAGAATATTAAATTTTCATATTTATTAATATTTTTGAATTAAATGTTAATTTTACTTTAAAAGGGATTCTATGTTTGATGGTGTACCTGATATGCAACAACGAGTTTCTTTAAAATCTTACGTTGCACACAACGTTGAGTTATACTGAAAAATAATAATATAATATTATTATTTTTAATGGTAGTTAACACATAGTTGTTGTATTGGTGGAAATGAACAAAAATAACTAAAATGAGATTACAAATGTCTGATAAATGTTGTTACTATTATCCAATAAGTTCTAGAGGCTTAAAATTAGAATGAATCCAATTTTAAGCATGAATACTTTAATATTCTTTAAACGGTCGATTTACCGCCTTTTGTTTCAAAAACCCTTTTAAAATCTAGTTTTTTCACTTGTATATGTTCTATTTGAAAAAAATAAAATTCTTCTTTAGAATAAAGACATCAAAATTTACATTGGATGAAATTTTGGTATTTTTTTATAAAGGTCATTTTTTTATGAATAGTGAAAAATACTGCATTTTATGTCAAAACTGTCTTTTCATCTGATTTATTTATATGGTTACATTATGTTTTTAAATGGTTTTAAAGTGGAATTGGATTATATTTTTACCATTTAATTCAAGTTTGATCATTGTAAGCAATTTCAATTTTAAATCGGACATAAATACATATTAATCTTTTTGTTGTTTTTACTTCATAAAAACACGCTTTCTAGTTGAGACAACGAGAATTAATTTTAAATAAATTAATAAAATTTATATGTTTTGAAATTTGAAAAATATTCATTTTTTTTTGAATTCATAATATCAAAATTATCTTAGGGTGAATTTTTGGTATTTTTCTGAAAACTTTCAATTTTTATGAATATCGAAAAATATAGCATAATAGTTAAAAACCAACTTTATTATTTAAATGAAATTTTACCAATTTTGTGAATTTAAATTCAAAAATACGACATACATGGTTGTCATTCGTAAATAAAATTTGGTTCAATAAGATGGAAATATTTTTTTTGAATAGTAACCTTTGATTTTTATTTACCGCGGTTAAATGTAAATAGGGTAATTCAAGGTAAAAATAATATTGTAATAATATAAAATTACCTTAACACTTACACTAACCTTATTGGATGATTCATTTACAACAATTAACATCCTTGGGTGAGACTGTTTTCCTTTAAAATCCACTTCGGTAAGATAATGACATTAATAACATTTTATTTAAAGTAAAAATAAAATATAATAAGCATGAATCTTTTTACAAAAACAATTTTAAAGTTGGGTTTTATAATTGATATATTTTAATATAAATATTCATTAGAAATCTAAAAATATTAACTACATCATTGTATTTCATTTATAATTTTTATACATTAAATAATTAAACTTATTTATGACCCAATGATAATGCAATGATTACATTATTAATGAACGATTTAAATAAATGATATTATAAATGATAAAATAAATTTATTTTGAAACTTCGTATTCCAAAAAATAAATTTATAGATTAGGATGAATTTATATCTTTGAATTAATGAAGGTTTTTCGAAATAATCAAGTTGTTTTAGATTTTATAAAAAGTCATGATATGAATAGGATAAAAATTGGCATAAATGTGTTTTTAAATCAATTAATATTTTATTAAATGATAAAATAGTCCTAAAAATATGATATTAGTAAAAATGGCATATATGATGATAAAAATGTAATTAATGATCCATTTTGGGTATCTTTTAATTTTATAGTAAAAATATTAACCATATAGTATGGATATACAAGGAGACAAGGTAAATGTTAAATAAGTTAACAAAGGTTAAATAAAATAAGATAAGGATTTAAAAATTTCAAAAACATGTCCAATTATTATTGGATGATTTTATTTCGACTTATATTCATCTTATTTTATAATTTAATTAGTTGTGGAATTTTTTAAACTGAAAATAATTTTATAATAAAATAATACTTCCAAACGTTTTTAAAGATCCCCTCCTCCATCTTATAAAAGGCCACCACCTCTAACCCATTAATAACACCTATCAAGCCCCTTGGATCATACAAAATTAGACGAAATAAACTCGAAACATAACTCTCTTCCTCCTAAAATCCATACCTTAGGCATAAGGCACTTCAAAAAAGCCTTTTAGTTCATACCAAAGGGAGTTGCCCGATTTAAAGTTAATGACTTCTCTCAAGTTCTTTTCTTTTATTTTCCTTCTCCAACCCCCTAAACTCTATTTATTTCATTTTTTATAACAAAACCAGTATCCAAAATATTCTAGGATATTGTTATGAGAATTATTAGAACTATACTTCCACACACCTCCATCAAATGGATATGAACATATAGTTTCTATGGACAATGAACTACTGCCTCACGAAACTATGATTGTTAAATTATCTCCTACCGCCTCTCATGGTGGCCATTTTGATATAACTGTAATTATATGTGATATATATTATATTTATCTCTTCTCTATACTTCTGTATTTTTTATTTATATCATACCTTTATGGTTTCCATAATAGTTAAATATGATAATTTCATTTGAGGAAGTGTGGACTACAGCCCCTCAAAGTGATAGGACTTGTTCATTCCATATGTGGAATGTATAAAGGATAGAATTAATGAAATCATATATGATATTATAATGAATTTATAATATAGCTATGTATAATTAAGTTTTCATTCCATTAAATATGAAATATAAATGAATGTATCATTTATGCATACGTACGGCTTACCGTCTCCATGAACGGTGCACTTCATTTCTTATCTTCAAATGTTCTATAATATTATAAATACATATATATACTAGATATATATGATATATATGATATCTAAATCATGAATATCATTCTGGAGACAATTTAATTTTGACCACAGGGACAACTTGTAATTAAAAGAAGTTCATTTTTGACTCAAGTACCAAATATCGAAAAAACGATCGTTATTAACATAAATGATTATGTAATGTTTATAATGTGGTAATAAGTTATATAAAAGGAACAATAAACTTGAAAATGGTTCAAAAGAAGGTAGAAATTAAATTTAGTTTATTATTCAGGTGATTAAAGAATGATCTATTCAATTCAGACATGAGGTACGAGACTTCATATCAATCTTCTTTCATTGAGGTATATTTTGATTTATAAATGAATTTATTTTATACTATGTATAAACACATTTGAATTTTCATTTCATTAAATGGGAATCTTTTTCTATGAAGCATTTTACTAAAAGAAAACAAGGAATGTTTCTTTTTAATGTACGTGATGACAATGAACTTTCAGTCACCATGAGTATTATTTGATCATTGGATTCCTTAACATGTTATAGTGTTTTTAAAAGGAAAATAAATATCACATACCATTTTTATGTATTTTGGAATGGAAATTGGTTTTGAGAAACAATTGATTATTTCAATATCTTGTAATGATATATTGTGTTTGAAATGTGTAAATTTTATCTTTCCTTTATGCTTTTTTTTATGTGTTATGGTTCTTGGGCATTGTTTTACGTATACAGGTGGTTCTGTGATAAACCTAGTTTGGGTGAGCCCGAGATAGCTCTACGATGCATTGGGTAATGTGACAAAGGTAAACATTAATGTTTCTCTTAAGAGATTTATGGAATATATTGTGATGGGTATTCCAATGTACCTTCCTAGGTAGCTGTGATAGTTACAATGTAAGTATGATATGGATGCCACAAGTTACCTTTATGATTTATGGTTTCTATGTTTTTTTAAAGGTAGTGTTCTGGTAAATGACCAAAACACAAAAATTTATTGATAAAGAGAGATTACATAAGTCTGAAATACGGAATTTTGATAACATCCATAACATAAAGAGGGAGTAATTCAGGAGGAAGATAGTCCGACCAAGTCATAGCATGAGAGACACCCATATTGGCAAGCCCGTCAGCAATCATGTTAGCTTCACGGTAAGTGTGAGTGGCAATGAAGATGATCCCAGAAAGCGAGTTTAAACAATCAATCCAGTGAGCAGTGAGCGGTCAGGAAATATGAATAGTCCCACCCCAAATGGCCTGGATAATAGTAGTGGAGTCACTCTCGATCTAGATGTTTTTCCAGTGGCATCGCCTAACAAAAGAGATAGCATGGATAACACTCATCATCTCCGATTCCATTTTCGTCGCATAATTCTCTACAACTCTAAACCTGAAAAGATCCTCAATGTGAATTATTAACTTAATTCAAGATTATGTAATGTTTAAGGATGGAGCCTTATAATAGACATCTCCATATACCCTCCTATCATGTACCTAAATGGGTATTGATTGAAATCACCCCATAAAAATACATTATGTCTAGACTCAATCCCTCAACAAATTGAGGAAATTTAAAATAATGAGTTAAATTTATATTGAAAAATACAAATTTCAACGTGGAAACCTCTAAAAACGTACCATGAACAGTTGGTGGTGTGACATCATAATCAAAATGGGTAGGCTCAATAAAATAGAACTAGTATAAACATCCTCCATACTACCCTGTATAACTTCCCTGGAAAGTATTTCCTTATTAATTTTGTTTCCAATATCTATGGGAACTATGTCCTATACCATGAACTTAATGTCATGTTGAGATCCATCTACCACATTGTTGTGGCACTCCTGGTCCTACCCTAGAACACAACATCTATTAAGATCCCCTTCCATGGTCTAAATACTGATCACTCATACAATATATCTACAAGTTCAATATCTTCCCATATGATTAACACTAAGCTAGCTACTGATCACACATTGAATCAACATGAACGAACCATCCACATAGTGACACTCTAAAGAACCTCCACTCTTAGGTTGTTGATATGGATCATGCCTTATATCAACTTATCTCTACCTAAGAATGTACCACGAAACTGGAAATTCTTTCTACCCAAGGATGTATTGATGCTACCCTTTTTAGAATTAAACGACTTAGAATATCTTCCCACTTTAAGATTCTTCTTGGATATTAGGGCTAGATTCATGACTTTTTAAGACAATACATGTGAAAAACATTTACCTATTCCCAAATTTCATTACTCAAACCATCCTAAATATTTATAATCCTATATGTCTCATCCCCAACCAAGATCATGCCAAAAAAACTATAGCTCTATAAATTTTGTTTCATAATCCATAACTCAATTCCATATCTAGGTGAGAAGCATAAAATATTAGGCCATATTCACCATTAAGTTATCAGAATGAAATAATACTAAAACTAGTCCATAAATTCTTTCAAGGTCAATCCATCATACCTATCATCCAACATTAGGACATCCCACCATTTCCTAGATATCAATCGTTGAATATAGGATTCTAATGTCACCATACTCTATGGGGGTGACTCTAAATGGGTAAATACGGTGTATATTGAATCCACCTAGAGCTCAACAACCTAGGGAACACACTCACCCCTAAAAAGATTTGGATGCTACCTCAAAAACTCTAACATTATCTCAAAAATCAATGTTATATATTGTGGAGTCTCTCTATCCATTGACTCCATAACTTTTAATATGATCTCATAGATATTATCATCCAAATTCAATGATGGTGAAATTGGGGATTCTAGCCCAAGTACTTGTGCGGAATGTTCATATTTTCACTCCTACCACTCCATTGGATGCCATCATCATGGTGTGTCTCCAAAATTTCAAACTCACATATAAAACAACTTTCTATCATAGTTCCTTACATAAAAATTTTGGTTACTAGTTAACATGAATATAATCACTATACTCAATATACACCGCAAAAAATAAATATCTCACAACTAATGTGCTCTCCCTACACCAGTCTACCCATAGTTAGGGTCAAAAATATATAATAATTAATCATTATTTTTTTTATCTTTTTCATTGTAATATTATTATAACCATGGTTTAGTTAAATGAAAAGTTCATAACAAGTTATAATGGAAACACTTTATAAGTTATTATAGAAATTTATCTAACCAATACAAAATAAATGGAATAATCAATCAAATTTAACAGAACAGAAAACCATATAAGTAATAGGTTTGATAAGATGTAACCATCAAGTTGTATATGAAACGACCACATATGTCTCTATGAATACTTTAAATAATCGACCCCTATATAATAGCCATTGTGAGCAATCACATAAAAGAAAATAAATCATGTTAATCCTAAAATACTTATTTAATTTATGACTTCCCTATTTCTACCTGTATCTAAGAGTAGAATCCCATAAATTTTAAATTAAGAATTGAATGAAATTTAATTAGTTAACCCAAGTGTAATAGTGTAAAAAAAGAAAAACAAACTCATCCTTAATAACTTGGTCTTCTCTCATACATGTGTTAGTTACACCGTGGCATAAAACTTGTATAAAGAACCAAAAATATCTCATTAATTATCTACCATACTAAATATAATAATAAAAATTAAAAGAAATAGGTTATTATCCAACGTTGTAACTCTCTAACCAATCTCACTCTATAATAAAAGAATAAGAGTTCCCTGAGACCTCAACCATGCCTCACATAATATTGAGGTTTTATAGTGGTATTGGGGGTCTAATAATAACATGTGGAGACTATTCTCCATGGATTTGTAATCAATAAACAATAAGGGAAGTAACAATAATAATCACCATCCAGATAAAATATAAAGACATCATATCTAGACAAGAATGAACAATATAATATTCCACACTATATAAATATAAATAAATATTCATGTCATACAAAACAAAATGAATTATTCAGGATCCCCCATGGTTGGATCAGGTATAAAAAGAACCAAAATGACTAAAATAAAACATAGATAACATCAAATTTGGTTCTTAGATCTATATGTGTCCTATTTTCCAACTAGAACCCATTCAACTCAATCATCATGAATATATCCATTTAAATTATCCAAACATGAAACCATTAAGTCTATTCAGGTACCCATAGAATACTAAGCATGTTATGAGAAAAAAATCCAAAGTCCACCACCAAAGTCATCGACAAATATCCAATAAAAACATAGTGCATGTTAATGTGATATTATTAATAAATGTAAACATAATAAAATAAATAATTTTCAATTTTTGGGTTAGGTTGTAACACTAATGATTACCCATAACTTCTATTTATACTTTTCAATGTCTTTAAACATGATATTTCACTGCCATATCTTCAAGGAGAATGGTTCCCACACAAAGAACAAACACATAAGATCGACATATCCTCTAGGTAAGGGAATAGTCTCCTAGAACCATCACATATGATTATAATATCTTCTTATGGAATGTCACCCGCCCTTGGATCCAAATAATATCTTTAATATATCTTTATGAGGTAATAGTACCCTCCCCATGAACTATCCTATATAATTATTAAATCCTTATGGAGGAATTGCAGAAGCCACTAAAATCAACACAAATTATCAAAATATCCTTACAGAGAACAATCATATTCCCTGTAACCATCACATATCATCATCATATCCTTATGGAAGAATGGATCCCACCTATGAAACCAATACATGTCGTCAATATATCCTTGGGTTTAAATGGATTCCAACCTTATAAACAATACACATCTTTATCATATCCTCAAAGGGGAATGACATACACCTATGGAACCAATACACATCATCCACATATCTCGAGGAAGAGAATGGAACCCACCCCATGTACCAAAATAATTTTTATAGTTTATGTATTAATTATGTCACATACATTTCACAATATATTAATAAGATAAATCTTATAAATTACCAAGATCAGTATTTTAGATCATAAGAGGATAGAACTAGCCTAATATAGGTATCAAACCATTATTACCATGGGAAACTTCCATGATTTCCAATATTAACATACCATAACAACCTATGGATCATCATATAAAATCAATTCCCTGGTTACATGGTCATAATATCCCCTGATATTACCCCTAATATTTCTCATGGATATTCCATTTATGGTTAGTTCAAGAGTTGTCTCACTTAGCGGCCATATGTTTAGGTTCTTCATCTATCAATATACCTCTTATGGTTTGAATAAGTTGATTTGAATGTAGAACAAAGGAGTATACCATTTCATAAAGTTTTAGGTCAAGAACACATTTAGTCAGCGTGGCCACAC
This sequence comes from Viscum album, assembly GCA_963277665.1. NCBI lineage: Eukaryota > Viridiplantae > Streptophyta > Magnoliopsida > Santalales > Viscaceae > Viscum > Viscum album. The sequence continues at coordinate 404,429,860 of OY728167.1, forward strand.
ATTGTAAACACATAGTAATAATGTTTTGCCTTAGGGTATCTTAGGGAACACATTACTTATGCTTGTTTAAAGATTAATATTGGATATAATCATTTCATTGAATATCAAATGATCAATATCATAAAATTAAATAAATCCACTAAAAATAGTCATAAATGATGAAAACTAGAATAAGTATAAGAAAAAATTGATACAGATAAATAAATACTCAAATATGAATTATCCTTATCAATGTCTACTCCTTGTGATGAAAGGAACAATTAATGGACATCCGTGAGTGAATATCTCTCATGAGGGATGAAATAACATGAGAGATAAGGTACAATGGTGTACCTATTATTTTTATAGTTGAAATTTACTAAAATCTCTTTTTTATTTAATTAAATTAATAAAATAGTTAGTATAAAATAAATCAACATAATATTTAATGCATTTTATTTTTTAGAAAACTATAGGTTTTCCCCAACACTAACATATCATATCAGGTAACCCTTCTGAATCACCCTAAAGGTATAGTTCCCTATAAATATCACTTAGAGATAACTCTTACATATCATATAGAAGACTATTTTCCTAACACTTAAGCATCCTAGTAACCCTTAATTTTCATCTTGATAACACTTACAGGTCATAGGGAGGCTCTAGTACTTAATAAAATTTAAATTCCCTCTAATAATACTTATATATTAAGGGATAACCATTACATATAAACCTTTTTCATCCTATATATAACCAACATATATTAGGTAATTTTTTTATTTTAAACCTAGTGCACCAGAGTAACCTTATGTATCAAAGTATCATTACATAAGGTATTATCCTTAGGCTTCATACATAACAATTATTCATCCCATATCAGCAATTTTGTATAATGGTACCACCAGGGATCATATTGCCTTTATGTATTAGAGTACCCTCACATGACATAGTACCCTTACATATCAGAAGGTGACCTTTATGTATGAGGTATTTAATAACATTTTTTGATTGAGTTATCTACCCTTACACATAAAAATTTAACACTTTGGTATGAGAGTTCCCTTATGTTTCTGAAACATTACCACTATTCAATAAATCTGTTTTAACTAAAAAACATCACTTTTTTTCTTCCAAATGGCTACAGACTTCCAAACCACCTTCAAACTTCTTCCAAACACCACTTATAACAAAATTCATAGGATAATCAACTATGAGCCTTGGAAAACTCCTGAAAAATGATCATCAAACTACATTGGCACCCAAGAAACTGCAACAATGTTCAGATACGCATGGTTGATCCATTATCTGACCTAAATTAACTCTCTTATATACATAACAATTAAAAATCCATTAAATAAAATAAAATAAACATGGTTTGGGAATAATTACACTAGGTTTATACCTTTACATGGTATGGGGAGTTATAATTTCTGTCTTCATCTTTCTAAATCATATTTACAATGAAAATTAGGATATAAACAAGTTTAATATATCCTATTAAAATCCTCTTAAATAAATGAATTTTATATTTTTCTTGATAAAGAGATATGTGATGCTTCTCTTATTAAATTTTAATTCATAGTAAGTACTTCATCTCCCCCAACATTGACATCTCTAAAATATCAATCAGTTAAGACAGAAAATATATGTAAACTTCTTATTAATTTTCATGAAGGTTGATACCATAAACAATTATAATAATTATTATAGGTACATTATTTATTTATTTTACATAAAGGTTATTTTTCACTCTTCTTTTCTTGACTTCCATTGACTATCATAATGATTCAATCTTTGAATACCATTCTCATTGGTCTTTTTTAAACCATACAAAACTTTCTTAAACATAATAATTCATCTCTCATTGTCACTAATCTTATATCTTTTGTTGTTTTTTATTGTAAACATCCTCAACAAGTTTTCCATTGAGAAACTCCAACATCACATTCATTTACAAAATCATATATCTCAATTGAGTTAAAATAACATAAAGAATATATTCATCTCATTCCAAGAAGCTATATAAAAATTCACATCAAATTCAATTCCTTAAGTATAAAAATACCCTCTACATAAATACATTTCCTTGTTTCTCATCACTTTCCCATTTTCATTCAATGTGTAATTAAGTACTCACATTATTTGGAAAACATTTTTATTTATAATCCATAGAATAAATAACCATATTTTATTCTTATTAATATGACACTTTTCTCCATTAATTTCCTAATCTACTCTTGATTCCTTCAGGAATTATCAACACTCCTTGGTTTCTCTTTAGAAATAGATGAGGTTTATGATGTTTTCATTAATAAATTTTAAATTTTTATTAATTTTCAATGAACACCAATATATAAAATTACTTTCTTACTCGACCATTGATGAAAAATAATGATTTTTTATTCATTTTTGGATTCAAATGAATCAATATCTTCTACATTCCTATCACTTGAATATTTCAAACTTAAAAAATTTTCTACTTATTATATAGTCAATTAATCATATTTTACATTGAATAAAGAATTTTTTTCATTAATGTTTTCATTAAATAAAAGACTAATCAAATACAATCACATCAACTACCTTTATATATTCCTTTTTGTAGTAGTGATATATCTTCTTATTCAACGAAAATCCATGGAAAATCCATCTATCTATTATTTTTCTCAATCATTATCATATTCAAACTGTTAAATTTGATAATAAATAGGCTTCCAAACATCCTTAGATACATTATGATTAGGTTTTTATAATAATGTATCTCATTTGAATACATATCATAGTTTTAATAACATTCTCATTACTTATGAAGTAATAATTTTATCTCAAAATTTTTACTCTAAAAAAATGACCAATACCGTGTTCCACTAACATGATTCAAAAAAATGAATCAAACATTAATTATTCATTTATTTAATACTATTTTACTCTGAGATATATTTTACACTATACTCATAATGAATCCATGATGTATTTAAATTCATTTTAAAATTTTCACTATTATATTCAGCTTTATTATATGATTAGAATCACATCAAAAAATAGCCACATTCCTATTGATCAATTATCTTAAAACTATTAAAACTATTTAATTCTTCATATTTATGTTTTATAACCATGATTTATATCATATGAGTAAAATAATTAATCAATGAGATAAGTATGTCATCAGAATCCATCAATATCTTCCTCATTAATACAAAAATATACAAATAGAATAGTTCCAAGGGATGATTGTTTGGGTTCTCTAGCTTTGTATATGAAAAATTCCCAATCACCCCCTTTTAACATGTATTTTATTCTCATTTATTCTCTATTTTCAATAATACAGCATTGTGAACATTTTCTCCATGAGTCAACTTTTCTATTCACTTTAATATTTTTAAAGGTGGTGCCTTGGTCAAAAATGACCAATGCACAAATATTATAAAAAAAGAAAGATTACAAGAGTTTAGAAGACGAGATCATATTACAATATTTTTTATGAAAGGAAAGAAGAGAAATAGTATGGTATTTGAACTAAGTAATGTCCTGATTGATTGCCATGTTGGCCAGACCATATGCAACTGTGTTTGCTTCTCAATAAACATGTGTGATGATATAGTTACGATTGTTAAGTGAACAGGATCATTCCATCCAGTGGTTAGTAATCATCCAAGCAAGGTGGATTATTCCATTCCAAGTTTCTTGGATGATAGTCGTCGATTCACTTTCGATCCAATGGTTATTCCAACCAAAGAATTTGGAAAAGGCAACGACATGTATCAAGATCAACATCTCAGCTTCAAGGGAGGTGGAAATGCCACATTTACCCATGAAGCATCCAAGGATCTGACCGAGGTGATTCCTGAAAATAGCATCAAAACCTGCAGGTCCCGGATTTCCCTTGGAGGAACCATCAATATTGATCATGATCCATCCAGGAAGGGGGGGTCTCCAAAACACATCTAGTGTGTGATGTGGCTGAAAGATGTTTCTTTTCATCTTGAGATTCCTCAGGATCACAAAGTCGTGCAGGGTGTTGTCGCAATGTCCCTTTTGAATTAAGGCAGCTTCTTGTATGGCTATGAGGATCCTCATTCGAATTGCATTTTGATTAAATGAGTAATTATTATGAATAATATCATTCTGATCATACCAGATCACATGGTGTAGCTCATCAACCTCATCATGAAAGAGGATCCTGATTTGATGAGATCCATCCATTTCTTCATATTTTTTAGGTTGAGCTTTGATAGAATTATACCTCAACCATATGTAGTCAAAAATGTCAAGAATATAGATCCAGAGAGCAGAAGCAGTAGCGCAAGAGAGAAATAGGTGGTTAGTATCATCCCTGTGTTGATTACAGATTTTTCATTTAGAGAAGATCTAGATACCAAAATATTGGAAGCAAAGTTCATTGGGCACTCTTTTGTGAGAAAGAATCCATATGAGGTTGAATCTCAATGGTTTCATCCAAGGTTTGTTGAAATGTTTTAACCAACTGTAGTTGTTTTCAGATTTATAGAAATAATGTTTGTATAAATGCTTTGGGTTGAGCATACCATTATGATAAGGTTCTAAAGTTAATAAATCATTGGTGTGAGAGAAAGAGTAGTTTTCAATGACGTTTGTAATAGTGTTAGGAATGTGATGATGTTGAGAGTTTAATATGTCTCTGATAGAGCTGTTGGTATTATCAGGTGTTTGATCAGGAGGCAGCATGGAGATTAAAGGCAGGCCAATCCATTTATCCAAACAAAATTTCATGGAGGAGTCTCTGGAGACCATCCATCTAGAGTTATGCATAATATTGGTGAAGGAGTAATTGATGGAAGGCCAGATAGATGAGTTAATGAAGTTCTAATTTCCCGTTTTATGTTTCTCAAGAAACCTATTTTTTAGAAAGTAAATAGCTTTAGAGGTATTCTGAAAAAGGATCCAAGTGATTTGTTATTGAAAAGCTTCATTAAATTATTTGATATTTTTAATACCAATACCACCATTTTCAATGGGTTTGTAACAAGTTGACCAAGGAACAGTCACAAGTTTTCCTTCTAGAATTCTACCGGTCTAGATGAAGTTCTTTATGGTGGTGTTCATTTTTTAAATGAGCCTAACAGGCCATTTATAAACCATCATGGAATAAACCATCTTGGAGATAATAGTGTATTTAACATGGAAAGTCCTCCCAAACATATAGAGAGATTTACCTTTCCAAGAATATAACTAATTTAGAACTTGCTCCAAAATTGTCAAAAAGTGATAAAATTTGGGTCTACCCCAAAAAATGGGAACACCAAGATAGGTGAAAGGAAACATACCTTCATTCCGACCTAGGTCACTAAGAATGTTAAAATTTTTACTAGGAGGGAAATTCTTCCCAAATAAGTTACAAGATTTTTTCCAGCTAATGGTTTGACCCGAAACCTCTTCATAGTTTGACAGAAAATTTTTGAGGTTAAGAAAGTTTCTTTTATCCCCTGAAGGAGAATAATAATTTCATTAGTGTAAAAGAGATGAGTTGGAGCATTCACGTTCCTAGAGTCATGAATGGGATTTATTTTTTTCGGGTCCACCAACATATTGATCAGACGACTGAGGTAGTCTTCTGCTATTGAGAATAGAATAGAAGAAGGGGGTAACTTTTCCTGACACCTTTTGTGCTTTTAAAATAACCTTTAGGTGATCCATTGACCAGGATGGAGATAGACGCTGGGTTGAAGAGGGTTCTGATTGCAGTTATAAAAGAGGTGTTAAAACTATAACCTTGGAGGACTTTGAAGATAAAACTCCAATCTATGGTGTAAAAATATTTTTTGATGTCAATAATAATCTTTATGTTGCCTCCCCTGTTAGTTTTATTCACATTAATCTAATGTGACCAAGACACTAATTACATAACTCTTTATTATACATCAATTTTAACAAATATGACTTTTTTGGTTCTTAAATTAGAAATTTATTATCATTAATATTTTATCCCTGATTCATAATTCAACCATTTTTGAATCACATCCCCAAATAGACATATTTTCTTAATTAAAATTTATTTTCTTTATCACATAATTGAGATCCACTTTTAAGTATTTGTTTCAAACCATTAAAATTTTGGTTAATCATAGACTTCATATTATTTTCTATAATTTTGGTTGAGAAAAATCAATTGATTTTATGTTTCTATCATTACTAAATCTGGACGATCATTTTCTATACTTTTCAAAGACATTTAAAAAATCATATATACCCTATCATATATGATAAACACCCATTAATAAGGATCAATGATATATATTTTTAGTTATTTCAAAGATACTTACACTATTCTAGATTTATTTTTTTCTATTAATTTATTTTATATTCCCCAATCTATATCTTCTAGATCTAGTGTTAAAGATAAGAATTTCTCATACATAACAACGATTACAACCTACTCCAAAAAATTATAAGAATATTGTATTATGAACTCATGATATAATAAATCCTCTACCAATAATATACCACAAAATTTAATCAAGTCATTCATCATGGACCTCTTATTAAATGATCATAAACTCATAAACATCAATGATCACATGGTTTCAAAAATCAAAGAAAAGGTGAGATAATATTTTAATATGGTTATAATAAAAAATAATAATAGTAATCACAATTGGTAGGAATATCAAAATATCATAATCTATGGTATGGTATCATGGCATAAAAAATCATATTTTGTGATATAGGAATATAGAATATGAATTATAAATAACATGAGATCATTGATCATGTCATGAGATCACAAAGCACAATAATTATGCATCAAAATTCTAACATATGAATGTATATAAATAAATCCCAAACATAAAATATGAAATTGTAAGAAAAATTTAAGGATCCCAATATATAAATTATAACATATTATGTTAGGATAACTTCCCATGAACCATAAAATAGCTTTCTTGGATCACTAACCATGGACTATAATGTTGTTGAATGGCTCAATACCCATGCACCACATATAGAATCTCGTGATATATACTATTTACCCACTACATTAGAGGGATATAAATTCTGGGACCACCCATCACATGGATTGAACTGTTTTAACAAGAGCGTATAGTTGGGGGTAATAATTAAAAATTTATTAAATGATAAATGGAAAATAAATTCCCTAATATGAATGGAAACCCATTATTTTATATTTTAATGTAATTAATTATTTAAAATTAAATATAAAAAAGGGGAAATATGATTCCAAAAGGAATAAAGTGTGTGAGAGTGTGTTTCCCTTCTAATAATTGGAGGGTATAAACAACAAAAAAATAAGGTAGTAGAGAGAAATCATATACATATTCTAAAACAAAATAAAATAGAAAAATAGGTTTTTAATGGATTATAAGAAAAATTAATAAAGGACTAGATACATGAAGAGAAAATTTAATGAAAAATAAAATAAATCAGAATTAATTTGAGAAGAATTATCTTTAACAAAGTTTTATTAAATTTGTAAAATATATTTTACGGAAAAAAGGTCAGATAGCTTTAAAAAAATTAGAGAATAAAAATATTGGTTTTAATAAATTATTTATTTTTAAATTTATAGAATAAAATAGTCATGAGAGGTTTAATACAGAAATATTTAAAATATATAGAAAAAAATTCTTTTATAGTTTGTATGGTTAGGCTTAAAATATATGATTAAAAGGATAGTTTAAAAACATTAATGTCTAAAAATAATGATGGAACTTTTTTTAATTTAATCTAAAATTTATTTATTTTGAAAAAAATAACATATATGAGAGATATGTACTCCAAAATAGAATGAATGATAAATTATATGATAGTTTATTATTAAAACATCATAAGATATTAACTATGAATGCATGAGAAATATAAGAATATATATAATACAGAAAATTATGGGATACTAGTATGGTATACCTTCATAAAATTTGAGATAATATATACAAGATGATATAGATAATATAGAATAAATAAACATAAATAAGGTAGATTTTTAATAAAAACACTTTATCAAAATTTTAAGATATGTGTAAACTATATTTTGAAGGAATTAAAGTCATAGGGTTTTCTAAAAACCAGAAGAGAACCACAATGTTGAATGTAAAAATATAGGGATTATAAAATCATAAGAAAGAATAGAAATATTATAAAGGGTTTGAATGAACAAGATGATGATATTTAAAGTTATCCATTATATACATTGAAAAGGTTTAATGTAAATGAAATTAATTTAAATGAAATAGAAGGACATGCATATCATAATAAAAAAAGAAAATTAACTAATGGACATTAAAAATAGAAGTAGATAGATTTTTGAATAATATCTTGGAATAGGTTGTATAACTCAGATGATATAGAAATTGGAAATAGTCCCATTACATAGAGTACTAGAATTGTTAAAAACTCCTCTAACGTGTTACTTCTTTAACCTGGATCCTTATTATTACACCTTAAATAATCTAATAATGGTCTTTTTATTTGACTTCTCCCTCTAATACAAGAATAAGATAATTAGAAGAGGTATTTTTTTAGATCATTGGTTAGGGTATTGGTATAAAAGTGAATATAAATGGCTGAGATTATATTTATAGGTGAAGGAAAGGGTAGTTTTGGAATAAAATATTTACTAATTTATGATTTTGAATAACAAATATGATAATTTAAGTTATTATGACTAAAAATTGTATTTTACAATAAAATATATATTTAAATTGAATTTAAGCACTTTAAAAACCAAATGGTGTCATTTCTACATTTAATTCAATGTAAATAATCAAAAAAATTACTAGAATAATCTATGACCTGGACTTTAGAAATTCATTTATACGTTTGGAAAATAATTTTCTTTTCTTTAAAATGAATTGTTTTCTCATTAAATAGATTTTAGGTCATGAAAAATTTAAATACTTTTGGAACTATTTTGACATCATAATGCAATAAAAAATTATGGTATTAAATAAAAATTTTATTTTTAATATTCAACTAAATTTCAATTTTTTTATAATAAATACAAAAAATGTAGCCTAAGATAATTTGGATTTACTTATTATAAAATATTGTTCCATTTTATTAAAATGAAATTTTAATTAGGAAATTATAATATTCAAATTTCCAAATAAAAAATAATTTTTCTTCTAAATACATTAAAAATTTATTATTAAAAATTTAAAAGTATTCAAACATGAAGTTTTATAATTTGGGAAATGATTTTATGTTATTATAATATTTATATTTACTTATTTGATTAATTATTAATATTATTTATTAGATATTTTAAAATTCTCAATGATAAGTTATTATTCCAATGGTTATTTAATACTTATAAATCCCATAAATACCATTTATTTCATTCTTTCATCATTCACTACAATTCCTCACAAGGTTCTCTATTATTTATTTCTTAAATTCCAATTATATTTACAATGTTTTATTTTGTTTTTAAAACATTTTCCATGGGTGTGATATTTTTAGGAGACTATAATCCTATAGAATACCAAACTGTACATTAGTTATTTATTTTTTCTTATTATCACATTGTTCTATTTTTAATTTTAGTGGATGTCTTTATGCTTCACATGTAATGATCTATGTTAATGGAAAAAATAGATTTCATTTTTTATACCCTATATATAAATATTATGTATATATATTAAGGAGGAATATTTATATGCAAATTATTAGGGGTTTCATTATTCCCCACTTAAAAAAATTTCTTCCTCTTAATTTTTACTCATTGATATACACTTACCTATATTTTCTGTAATTTTCAAAAAATATATAATAAATGCTATTTTTATCATAATAATTAACTTATACGAGGTCATATTATGAGTTATCATAAATATATTTGAAATGTTAGTCTTATGTGAGCATACTATTTATACATAAAGCTATACTCTAGAGAGAAGTATTTTTTATATATGATTTTGTACCTAAATTTTCAAAATCTTAATCCCAATTATAAGAAAAATCTACTCTAATACTAGTTGAGATGAACTAGTCCCACACTTCTATTTATAGTGTTAAATATATATTTTATTATACAGAAAATATATTAAGACCAACTATGAGGATCAATGGTTTTATTTCTTTAGAAACTAGGATCATAATGTCGAGTTTTGTAGAAAATCATTACACCTATTAATAGTGAAATAATACATGGAAACTATGGAAACATTGAACAATAGAGGAATTGATTATATAAAATAATAAAACTAAAAAATAATCATTCCATGTTCTTCAAGATCATTTTCTTCATTTGTAGTGAGTTTCATCGATCTCCCTTTGAATCAACTAACTTTCTCTTATCTTTGATGGTATCCACTGTCTACTATATTCAATGATTGTTTCGGTATGAAATTTTCACAACAATAGTCTACTAATACCTCCTCACAGAACTAAAATAGAGAGTGAAGAAATAGAGATAGTTTTTTCTAATAATAAATGATCTTATATGTATAAATTATTTGATTGAATTATTTTATATAGAAAACATGTATAGAATTCAAATTCCCATTTGAGTTCATAAAATTACAAATATTATAAAATCTCATTATTATTTGGATGAAAATTTATGATTAAACAAAAAATTAAAACTCAATTATTTTAATATTTTATTTTATAAATTATCTTATGGTGTGTCCCAAGATGAAGATGAATGATAATCACTCTAGGGGACTAGAATTAATAATAAAATATACTATACTTTGATGCAATATTAAATAATCCAAATCAGTATGGGGTGATACTAACCACATTGTGGTGACCATCACCATGCCTTGGTCTGTCCTTTAGTGCATAATTTTAAACATATAATAAACCCTAAACAATTATTACAACATAAAAGTTGTCAAATAATATATCATAGCCATATTTTAAACTAATCATAAACAATATGACACAAATAATCATATGGGGACAAACATCACAGTATGGGTGAGGTAAGATCCCAGTAAGGGGATAATAAAAAAGGAAACATGATGATAACAATTAATATTAATTTTAAAATATCATAGCATATTACATTTTATGATAGCATAATAAAATCATAAGACATATATATGGACTAAGAATTAAAAATATCATGCGATCAATGGTCCTAACAAAACATCACAATGTAGAAAAAGCATGAATCAATCAAATGATAGAGGAATGTATATGAATGTTTCCAAAAAAAAATATGTCATCATAATAATATTTCAAGGCTTAATACCATGAAATATAAAATAATGTTCTAGGATCACTACACATGAACCCTAAAATAGCGTAATTGGATCACTTCCCGTACACCATAATATAACATCTCATGAGATATAATATTTAACCAATGACTTAGATGGATACAAAATTTCGGCCCAAACCATTACATCATAACATTTACTTACGTGTATATGTAATTTAAAATTATATATAACTGAATCATAGGTATAATGACCCATTAAAAAATAAATATGTAATAAATCAATACTTTTTGAGATAATAATAGAAAAATAAATATTAAAAGTATTATAATTGAAAAAATAAGATATAGATATTGTAAAATGGGTTCTAAAGAATATAAAAATCTATGAATAAATGATCATATAATTAGAGGGTAAATATCCTTTTATAAGAAATTCATAAATAATGGAATCTTGGATTAATAATTTAAAGTGGTAATTTATGTTAGAAAGTAATAATTAAATATTATATGAATAAAAAATAAGCATTAAATTCCACATGGAGAAAAAATGTATATTTTGTAACACCCCAATATTTCGTAGTACGTTATCTCTTTAAAGTAATTAAATATCTTATATTGCACGCAATGTTGACTTGGATTGTGTTATACGCAAGATTGAGTTTCTACAAAACAACACATTAGTATTATAATTATTTAAAATGATATATTTATATATCAATTAAATATTTTGATATTAATAGTAGTAAATAAATTTTAAATGTTATTTATAATGTTTTCATATAAATAAAACATATTTATAATTAAATGTATATGTTTTCTTAAAATAGTTATATATTTTGAAAAACCATTTTCTTAAAATAACTACTTTTTATGTCCTTTTGTGAACAATAATAAAATTATTTTAGACACTAATAGTAATTTAATTTGGTAAAATAAACTTAATTTTTTAAATCGAAATATCAAAATTATCTTAGGCTGAATTTTTGGTATTTTCTGAAAACATTCAATTTTTGATGAATAGTGAAAAATACTCAATAGTACATAAAAATTGACTTTTTATTTAAATAATTATTTTTAATTTAAATTTATTTTTAATTAAAAATATAGATACATAATACTTATATTTTTCCAATTTAATTTATTAGAATAATTCTATAATAAGATTAGATATATAAAATTTATTGAACTTTTTAACATCTTTTTCCCATATTCTTTGCACATTTTCAAATTTTCATAAAACATAGTTTTACTGCTTCTGTGAATTGAGTTTCAAAAATTGAAGAGATATGGTTGAAATTTGTATATAAAATTTGGTTCAATAGAATGATAATAATATTTGGTGAATAGTAACTTTTGAATTTTATTTACCATTGTTAAAAGTAAATAGGGTAATTCAGGTATAAAAATATTATAATAAAATAAAATTACCCCAAAACATGTACTAATTATATTGGATAATTGTTTTTAGACCAAAATAAACCTTAAAAAAATATGATTCTTTTTAATTCACTTGGGTAAGATTAGGACATTTATTATATTTTATTTAAAGAAGAGTTAAAAGTGTTAAATTCAAATTTTAATAACTAAATCATTTTTAATAAATCATAATACATAATATAAATTCAACTAAAAATATTCATTAGAAAGATAAAAATATTTCATAAATAATTTTTTTTATTTATAATTTTTAGACATTAAATAATTCAATTTATTTATGACACAATAATGACAAGTAATTACCTTATTAATGAATGATTAACACAAATGACATTATAAAAATTAAAATATACATAATTTTAATCGTTTTATTCCATACACTAATTTTCTAGGTGACTATGACATGTTAGTATTTATTCAATGTATTTGTTTCGAAGTAATAAAGTTTTTATGACTTTTGAAAAAATCATGTATTAAATAGTAACAAAATTGACATAAATGTTATTTTAAAATAAATAAAATTTTATTAAATAATATAAAAAACATAAAAATCAAAGGTTCTGAAAAATAACTTGGATAGTGTAAAAATTTCTAAAATTATCTACTTTAGGTTCGTTTGGAAACTTATAGTAACTATATTAACCTTGTAGTATAAAAATAAAAGAAGACATGGTAAGAGTTAAATTATTTAACTAAGGATTAAATCTAAATGATAAGGTTAATATGATGAACTAAACATATCTAAAACCTATTTTTTAGAGTATTTACACCCATACCCACCTTATCCCCGAAATAAATCCATTTGGAGCTATTAGAAACCGAAAATTATTTTATAATAAATTAATATTTCAAGCTTTTCCTAAAGTGCCCCTCACCTCTCTTATAAAAGGAAACTTCCCCTTCTCTCAAATTCACACCTCCAAAGCCTTTTGGATCATCCAACCCCTACTCAAATATCCACCTAACTACCCTCACTTAAACCTATAGGACTTACTTTTATCAGAAAGCCAACCTAAGAATCCATTTTGTTCAAATCAAAAGAAATCACCCGAAGAAGAGGTAATTATTTCACCACATCTTTCTAAGTTCTTTTCTTCTTCCACTTCCTCTTAATTTGTTAATTCCAAACTAAAATAATAACTCAAATAACTATTAAATAATTATATGTTATTATCAATATGTTACATCCATATTCCTTATTATATCCATCCTATGAATAACAAAGTCACCATATGTGCGTACGTACGGCTTACCGTCTTCCCATCGTGGTGTAGTTTGTTATTCAACACTTTATTATTTGGATGGGTATAATAATGAGTATAATTGATTTAAATAATAAATTTAACATGTTAATTATTTTTTATATTTAATATACCATTCAATTGAACACTTTTTCACCATAAATAGAATGAAATTGTTGCTTGTGTGTACGTAAGGCTTACCATCTCCATGATGCGATGAGATTCATCTTCAATGATCACACTTAAAGAATTTTTATAAAAATATATATATTGATTAATTATGAGTTGTATGAAATAATATTTCTACTAGAATAATATATATTTATTTTGATAAATATATTTCATTTACTTACTTCCATACTATAATATAACAGAAACTACGTTCATGCGTACATACGGGCTATCGTCTCCATGAATATTTTTTCCATTTCATATATCTACTATTATATATATTTATATAATGAATATATATGATATATAAATCATTTTTTATATTCTAGAAGTCTATAAATCATGATCTAATTGATACTATCAATAATAACAAGTTAAAATACATACGATAAAAAAGTGATTATTACCCAAAATGTTACTTTAACATAGAAATTATTATTAAATGGGTATTATAAAGTCATAAATGAATCATATATGATATCATAAATATTAATATGTTTCTTTTATAATTTAATAACATACTATGGTCATTATACAGGAGGTTAAATGTAACCTCGACTAAATAAAAGTACAAGGTAAGGGTTAATTCCTCAATCTCATTACTATCAAAGATTATTTTTGTGTAAGTATTTACTGGGAACTATTTTTCATACATGCCAATGTTTCATAAAAAAAATTTCAAAAGGAATATTTTAAGGTTTTTTGTAAGGTACTTTTTATAAAAATCATCATTTTAAATGTTTTAATAAGTTATTTTTCTAAATCATTGTACTTAATGTCCATGTTTTCAAAATGATTTTAAGGATTTATTTATATGGACATGATTGTTTTATAATGTTATTTCCATTAAAAGTTTCAAAGTGGTATGGGACACTTTGATACAAAAATCTCTCTTAAATGAATTCCTTTATAAATGGGAGACTTTTAAATGATTTCACAAAAAGGGATATTTCTCTCAAATAGTTTTACTGGTCATTTTCAACTATGTCAACATCCTTTACTAGATGTTATTCTTGAATGAGAATGATTTATTATAATACAATCTTCCATATTATATTGAATGAGTTATGATATGTTTGACTATGGATGTGCTATTTTGATACCATTCATGGTTTATGGTTAAAGTATTGACATTTTGTATGCTAGTTTTAATATGAATATTTATGTTATTTTTAAACATTTTCATAAGAAGAATGCATTAGACTAAGTAAGTGACGGGAGGAGCTCGTTATAGCCCATTGATGCTTCGATAGGTCTAATGAGACAATCTAGTGTCTTGGCACAAGGACTTGACAAAATTTATATTTAGGGTCATGGAAGGAGGCCTTGACTTTATGGTTAACATGTCTAACATTATGCATTCCATCATTATGAGATTAGTTATTAATGTTACATGTGATTATTCTAATAGTAACATATCTATATAAATATGTAAATTGTATTATTTGATTTATCTTTTCCATATTTTTCTAAATTTTATGTTTAAAGGACTTGTGTTTCAATTTTATACCTTTCCATAAAAGTGTATGATTATTTATGATAGCTTGCGCTATATTGTATATCCTTAAATAGCTTCTGAGATCACACAATTCTTCTATTTTATTTTCCCATTATGCCATGAAATGTATTATGATTGTCATGTAGGGTTGTTCTAGGATAATAATGGAATTCTCAAAGAATTATTTTTGTTTTGTTTTATGTTATAAAGTTTAATGTAATGTTCATGTAGGTAATCTATTTTCCAAGACTGCTAAACTGATCAGTCCTTCAGGACATGCTTCCTTATAATCATGCTAATGAATTAATATAATACACCAGATCTGAGCTTCAGGGGACAAGCAGTTACAACTAGTATCATAGGATGTTTAAAACAAACATTGGAAATAGATTTAGATAAACTCTGATTAGGAAAAATTACCCTAAGATAGACGTTAAGGATTAGTATAGAATAACATCTAAAAAAATATGTAATGTAGATATTATGTGGGTTCTATAATAAATACATCCATGTCTAGATTCTACAAGTGAACATGGTTCTAACACAGATTTACCTAGGAGTGAAAACTCTGACAAAGAGTTTGAGGATTGACCCAGGGTATCCTGGTACACAATAACGGGCCTTACTGCGCACCTGGTTTGACACTCCTAGGGTATATGCTTAGGATAATTCACATTTTCTTCACAAACCATTATGATGGATTTATGAGTAAATATGTCTGCAAAGAAACCATTTTTATTATTATGATACTAGATATATGAAAATATTCAATTAACGTTGATAATTTTTCTAGTTTTTAGATTATAAATTATGATATGATCTGACCTAGTGTATATCGCCATTTAGAAATGGCGCCCATTAGAAGGAATGAGAACTCTAGCATTACAAATTATCCCAAGAGTAATAAGGGTCATATATTTCATGATCTGAAGACAATATTTATAAGGGAAATAGTATCCCACGTATTCTCATCATATGAAGAAATAGTATCATGTGTTAATAAGAAAAGAAATGAATTTTTAGAGTCCTATGGCTTTGAAAGGAAGAAATAGAAGAATAAAATGAAATACAAAACGATGGATAAAGGGAAGAAGGGAAAGAAGGATTTTTTTCACATGTGATAACTATGGAAAGAATCACCTTGGTATATGATTGAAGGGAATGAGAGTTTTTTTAAGTGTGGATAAAAAGGATACCACGTTCGTTATTGAAATGGTTAGAAAAAGTTTTCAAATGTATAATACTTCAAATTCAAGGAGATGAGACACTATACAAATCAATGTCTAAATCATCAAATTATGCCCCAAATGATGCAATTGGATAATAATCAAGTTATGATACTACCGCAGATAAAGTGGAATGATTAATGTTCTTATGTTGTTATTAATGAATTGTGTCATTTGAGTATTGTATTAATTATATAAAATTTATAATAAATATAGAGTATATAAGGATTGTAATGTAGTACTATTTCATTAAGGATTTGATATTGTATGGTACCAAGTAATGTGAAACAATTTAAAGTAATTTTTTTTGGAAAAGATATGTTTTGGGGAAGTATAACCCTTAATATGTTTCTGAAACTAAGATAATGATTTCAGAATAAGAGATAATATAGTTGGATAAATTATATTGTATATTATTGACTACATTATAACTAATTAATTGTTTTTTATTCCATCATTGTTGCAGTTTACAACATTTTTGGATTTATGGAGTATATCCTATATTCTATAAGGAATAAGGGAGAATGAACATATTCAATAAGGTTTTATGGTAATTTAAGGTGTTACATTGTTTTATGAAAATACATGATGAATGTATTCACATGTTATTATGTGGATAAATCTGATCGTCATTATTTTTACCTCCCATATGAATTTTTAGACTGTAAGTTTGGACATATGTATTTTTGGATAAGTCTAAAGGTTGGAATTTAGTTAGTTGATCACTTGATATTTTGTATGAGGTTAAAAGATAATTTATTGGACACTTTGACCTAACATTTTGGATTTTAGTAAACATATAGTGTATTAATGAAATACTTGTGGATATTATGATTTATCAAATGCATTTTTGGCGTTTTTCATATTTCATTTACTAGTTTAAGGGATGAAGTGAAAATAGATCGAACCACAAGCAAATGATGTGATTATTATTATGACAGGTAATGAAATCAAGTATGTTTTCTTGAGTTCTTATCTAGATAGTAAATTAATCCATCCTCTTAAAAATAGTATAAAAATTTGTGTTATCCTAATACATTATGTTTTTTGGAACTGATGATTCATTAAATCATCATATATTGATGGCTTTGAGGCCCTCAATTTTACATTTATTGTTCACTTGCTTGTGATTGATGACCTCAATCACTCCCTATAAATATTTAAATTTTTCCTCCAATTATGTGTCTCTAATTTCCACCAATGTTCTCATATTCAAAATCCTAATTTTTTGGTGACTTTTTCATTTCCATTTCCCTCTTATTAAAATTAAATTTTATTAACCCTATTTCCGATGTAGGTTTTCCACAAAGGTGTTTTCTATATTCAGCCTTTTATTTTCGAAGAACAATTACAGATTGTGAGGAATAAATTTATTGAAGGACGGGATAATGTAATATCCCCTGATTTCATAGTACGTTATCTATTTAAATTAATTTAATAGCTTATATTACATGCATCACCGACTTGGCTTGCGTTATATGCAATATTGAGTTTTTGTGAAACAACACATTAGTATTATAATTATGTAAAATGATATATTTATTTATCAATTAAATATTTCAATATGAATAATAAAAAATAAATTTTAAATGTTATATATAATTTTTTTGTATAAATAAAACAAATTTATAATGAAGTGTATATTTTTTGTGAAAATAGTTATATATTATGAAAAACTATTTTCTTAAAATAAGTACTGTTTATGTCCTTTTGTGAACAATAATACAATTAATTTTAGAAACTCCTAATAATTTAATTTGGTAAAATATACTTCATTTTTGAATACAGAATATCATAATTATCTTAGGCTGAATTTTTGGCATTTTTCTGAAAACATTCAATTTTTGATGAATAGTGAAAAATACTGCATAAAACATAAAAATCAACATTTTTATTGAAATAATTATTTTTAATTTAAATTTGTTTTCAATTAAAAAAATAGATACATAAAAATTATATTATTCCAATGTAATTTATTAGAATCATTTTATAATAATATTAGATATAACAAATTTTATTGAACATTTTAACGTCTTTTAACCACCTTCTTGGCACATTTGAAAATTTGCATAAAACATAAGTTTATCACATCTGTGAATTGAATTTAAAAAATATGAGAGGCACCGTTGACATTAGTAAGTAAAATTTGGTTCAATAGGTTGAAATTTTTTTTTTTATGAATAGTACCTTTTGAATTTTATTTCCACGGTTAAAAGTAAATAGGGTAATTAAAGGTCAAAAAATATTATAAAAATATAAAATTACCCCAACACATATACTAATTCTATAGGATAAGTGTTTTTTGACCAAAATAAACCTTTGTAAAAAAAATATGATCCCTTGTAATTCATTTGGGTAAGATTAGGACATTTATTATTTTTTATTTAAAGAAGAGTTAAAAGTGTTAAATTCAAATTTTAATAACTAAATCACTTTTCATATAGGGTTATAAATAATATAAATTCAACTATAAATATTCATTATAAAGATAAAAATATTTCCTAAATCATGTTATTTTATTTATAATTTTGAGACATTAAATAATTAAATTTATTTACGACACAATGATGATGTACTAATTACTTTTTTAATGAATAATTAAAACGAATGATATTATAAATATTAAAATATATATAATTTGAAACGTTTTATGCCATAAACTAATTTTATAGGTGACTATGACATGATATGATTTATTTAATGTATGTTTTAGAAGTAATCAAGTTTTTATGACTTTTAAAAAAAATCTAGTATTAAATAGTAACAAAATTGACATAAATGATATTTTAAAATAAATACAAATTTATGAAATAATATAAAAGTAATAAAAATCTAAGGTTCTTCCAACTAAATAGGATAGTTTTAAAATTTCATAAATTATCTACTTAAGGTTTTTTTGGAAATTTATAGTAACTATGTTAACCTTGTATTATATAAATACAGGAAGACATTGTAAGAGTTAAACTATTTAACTAAGTGTTAAATCTAAATGATAAGGTTAATATGATGAACAAAACATGTATAATAAATTTTTTTTGAGAGTATCTTGACCTATACCCACCTTATACTAGAAATAAATCCATTTATAGCTATTAGAAACTGAAAATTATTTTATAATAAATTAATATTTCAAGCTTTTCCTAAAGTACCCCTCACCTCTCTTATAAATGGGAACTTCCCCTTCTCTCAAATTCACACCCCCAAATCATTTTGTATTGGAGAAAAACTACTACAATATCCTACCAAATAACATAAATTCAACCTAGAGTCCTTACTTATATTATAAATCCAACCTTAGGAGCCCTTTTGTTCAAATCAAAATGAATTACCCAAATAAGAGGTAATTATTTCATAACCTCTTTCAATGTTCTTTTCTTCTTCCACTTCGTATTTATTTTGATTATTCCATAATAAAATAAAAAATCAATTACCTTATACATAATGAGATTTTATTATAAATATGGTAAAACCATATTAATTATTCTATCCATCCAATGAATGAAAAAGTCACCAAAGGTGCGTACGTATGGCCTACCCTCTCCACATCGTGGTTTAGTTTTTTATTCAACAATTCATTATTTAGATGTGTATAATAATGATTATAATTGATGTAAATAATAAATAAAACATGTTATTGATTATTTATATGTAATATACCATCCAATTAAACACTATTTCACCATTAATAGAATGATATTGTCGCTCGTGTGTACGTACGGTTTACCGTCTCCGTGACGCGAAGAGATTCATCTTCAACGATCACCCTTCAAGATTTTTTTAAAAAATATATGTATTGATTAATTATGATGTATACGAAACAATATTTCTACTAGAATAATATATATTTATTTATATAAATATATTTCATTTACTTACTTTTATACTATACGATAACGGAAATAACGTTCATGTGTATGTACGGACTACCGTCTCTATGAACGGTGGCTCCATTTCATATATCTATCTATTATACATATTTATATTATAAATATATATGATATATAAATCATTTATTATATTATATAAGTATGTAAATCATTATCTATGTGATACGATCAAGAATAACAAGTTCAAACATGCACTATAAAGAAATCAATTATTACCCGAAATGTTACTTTAACATGGAAATTATTGTTAAATGGGTATAATAAAGTAATAAATGAATCATATATGATATCATAAAAATTAATATGGTTATGGTATAATTTAATAACATACTATGGTCATTATACATGAGGTTAAACATACCATCGACTAAAGGAAAGTACAATGTAAGGGTTAATTCCCCAATCTCATTACTATACGAGATTTTTTATGTTTAAGTATTTACTGGGAAATATTTTTCATACATGCCCATATTTCATAAAAATGTTCTCAAAAGGAACATTTTAATATTTTTTGGAAGGGAATAATTAGAAAAATCATCATTTTAAATTTTTTAATGATTTATTTTTCTAAATATTTCTAATTAATGTCCATGTTTTCAAAATTATTTTAATGATTTATTTATATGGACATGATTGTTTTAAAATTATAACTCCATTCAAAATTTTCAAATTGGTATGATAAACATTGATTCAAAAATCTATTTTAAATGACTTCCTTTATAAATGGGTGACGTTTAAATGGTTTCACAAAAAAGATATTTTTCTCTCAAAGAGTTTTACTGATCATTTTCAACTATGTCAACATCCTTTACTGGATATTATTCTTTATTAAGGTTTATTTATTATAATACAATCTCCAATATTATATTGAATGAGTTTTGATATGTTTGACTGTGGATGTTCTATTTTTATACCATTCATCATTTTTGGTTAAAGTATTGACATTTCGTATG
The DNA here is from genome assembly GCA_963277665.1 of Viscum album. Taxonomy (NCBI): domain Eukaryota; kingdom Viridiplantae; phylum Streptophyta; class Magnoliopsida; order Santalales; family Viscaceae; genus Viscum; species Viscum album. Next base: position 404,451,422 of record OY728167.1, read on the forward strand.
CTAGTTTTAATATGAATGCTTATGATATGTTTCAACATTTTCATATGAGGAATGAATTGGACTTAGTAACTGACCGGCGAGGCCCCCTATAGCCCTTAGATTCATCAGTATGTCTCAAGAGATAGACTAGTGTCTTGGAACAAGGCCTTGACAAAATTTATATTTAGGGTCATGGCACAAGGCCATGAATTTGTGGTCAAGCTGTCTGACATTATGTATTCCATCATTATGAGATTTGATATTAATGTTACATGTGATTATTCGACTAGTAGAATATCCATGTGAATAAGTAAATGGAATTATTTGATTTATCATTTCAATATTATGCTTAAGTTTATGTTTAAAGGGATTGTGTTTCAATTTTATACCATTCCATAAAAGTTTATGATTATTTATAATAGCTTCCACTATATTGTTTATCCTTACTCAGCATCTGAGATCACCCATTTATTATTTTTTATTTTCCCAGGATGCCAAGAAGTGTGTTATAATTATTATGTAGGGTTATTCTAGGAGAATAATGGAGTTCTAGAAGAATTATTTATGCTTCGTTTTATGTTAGAATGTGTAATGTATTGTTCATGTATGTAATCTATTTTCCAAGACTACTAAATTGATCGGTCCTTTGGGACTTGATTCCATGTAATAATGGAAATATATTAGAATAATGCACTAGCTCTAGGATTTTGGGGTCGGGGTGTTACATATTTTATAAGTTCATAGAATGAATTATATAATAACATATATAAGAAATAGGAAATGTGAATCAAAATGGATGAATGGGGTAGAGAGTGTGTATCTATAGTAATCATTTTAGAGTATAAATATAAATTAGTGACATATTAGAGAAAAACCATATACATATCCCAAATCTATTGAAATTATAATAATTTATTTCCAAGGAATAATATGTACAATTTAGAAGAAAATATATTTAATGAAAATAGTATTGGATGAAAATAATGGTGTTCCAAAAGACATTGAGATGAATTCCCTATACAAAATTTTTATGAAATGAGTAAAACATATTTTAATGAAATTAAAGTCATATAAGTTCAAAAAATATATAAAATAAAAAAATAATTTTTTATAAATAATAAATATTTGAAATCACCATAGAAAATATTCATGTGATATGTAATACATAAAAAGTTATAATATATGCAAAATTGTCTCTTCCTTACTTCGTTTGGTGAGGATTAAAATAAATGATGGTAAGGTTAGTTTAAAACCACTTATATCGCCAAATAATGAAGTAAAAATTATATTAAAATATATTTCAAAGGTGGATATTTTTAAAATATTAACATATATGAGAGAAAAATAATCCCAAAATTTAAATAGAAATAGAATTTGTTAAAGTGTCCTTTTAAAACATCACAATGCATGAACATGGAATCAATGAAAAATGAAAGGTTACATATAAAATAGAAAAAAATAAAGGGATACCAATAAGATATAAATTCAAAAATTTGAGCATAATATATAGAATAGTATATATATAATATAGATGATACAAATGTAAGGAGTTGATATTTCAAAGAAAACCCATTTAGTTTAATTTAAAGAGATGAGAAAACTGTATTTTGATGGAATTAAAGGAAATTTGTTTTACCAAAAACATAGAAAACCCATAAAATTTGATGTATAAAAATTATGTTTATAAAATAATATTATATGAATATAATTTTTACTTAGGAAAATATGGAAAATATAGAAGAGATGTAAAGGTATCACTTATATACATTGGAAAAGTTTTATAGAAAATAAAACATTTGAAATATAAATAAAAAGGCATGTACATCCCCAGAATAAATAGAGGTAAAAAAAATTAAAATTCATTAATAATAGTGTAGACCAAATATATAAGAATAATATTTAGAAAGACGGTGTATAACTCAATAAAGAGTGATTGTGGAAAGAGTCACCTTACATAATTTACCAGTTGATTTGAACACTCCTATAACCCCTTTCCTCCTTGAGATGTCTCCTTAGGATTAAACCATAAGGATTTAGATAATATTATATTTATTAGAAAAGGAACTATAAAACATAAATAAGATACATAAAGGATGTATTTTTGTAGATAATTGGAATGAGGAGGGGTATGGAAATGTCAAGAAATGGGTGGACGATGGGTGTATTTATATATAAGTTATAAAGTGGTTTTTCATAAAAATATTTATTTATTTATTATTTTAACTCAAGACATTGAATAGTTTATATTATTTTGATTAATAAGACAGTTTCATTAGAGAACATATTTTCTTAAAATTTAAACAGTTTCTAAACTGAATGGTGTAATTTATAAATTTAATTCAAAGTAAAGTTTCAAATATTGTTTTTTAATTGAATAAAAAATAATTCTAACACTGGAAATTCATTTATGGGACTGAAAATTAAATTTATATCTTTTAAATTCTTCATTTTACTAAATAATTCTAGTTTAAATCATGGGATTTTTATAAATTATTTATTTATTTTATCATTACTTAGATATCATATAACATACAATTTAAGAAAATATAATTTTTACTATTCCTACAAAATTCAACATTTTTAGAAAAAAATACAAAAATTCCGAGTAATATAATTTTAATGTGTCGATTCCAAGAAATCATTTACAAATAATAAAAAATTTGAAATAGTTAATTTTAATAGTTAAATTTTAAATTAAAAATTAATTTTTTTACTAAATATGTTAAACATATTTTTTTATGAATTTAAACATAAACTTACACTGAGTTATTTAATTTGTAAAATAAAAAAATGATATTATAATATTCATATTAAATTAATTTATTATTGGAAAAAAATTATAATTCATTTTAATTTTGTAAATGTTTTATTATAATATGCAGATTATATGTATAATTGTTTTATTTTTAAAGTGTTTTCTATGGGTGCGATACTTCTAAGAGACCATGAACCTAAAGATTCCCACATTCGAATTATCTTATTTATTTATATTTAATGCCTAATTTTTCTAATTTTTAATTTAAAGTGTGTATTTATCTTTCATATGTAATTTTATATATTAATGGGAAATATAATAATTATTTCTTTATTCCCTATATCTAAATATAATGTATTTATATCAAGGAGTAAAATTCCATATAGAAATATCTACATCGTTACAGTATTCCCAAAAAATATTTATGCATTATTACAGTTAATTGAACTATAAATATCAATATTAATTCCTCATCCATGTCCATTAGATTATTTCATCTTCAAAAAACTTCATTAAAAACATGAAACTTGTTTTTTCACATGATCTATAAAATTTTAGGCTTCATTTAAAATTTTATTCATTGAATGGGTTGAATCCAACCTCAATTTCTTCAATTTAAAACCTATATAATTATTAATTGATCTTTCATTGAAATTAAAAAAAACATTTCCACATGCTTGGCTCCACTAAAGAACCAATAATATCCATAAAAAGGAATTCTCTTTTAAAAAACTACTCGTTGAATAGACTATCAAAATTTTATTTATTCACATATTTTATAATATATTTAATCTCCATTTTGTGATCCAAAATTTTCATGTTTAAGTTAATTTTTTTATTTCTTGTCAGGATTATTTCTTTAATTTTTTTACCTACTAATTATATCATATTTCAACTTCAAGTGACTATTTCCAAATTTCATAGAATTTTGGAATTCAACTAAGGAAACTTTATTTTTCATATTAACAATATCTTTACTTAGAATATTACTCCCGTTAACTTCATATATATTTTTAATATTTATAGTTATAATTTTTATTCTCTTGGTCCTTACCACTACTCATGAAAGTTTCACTTATCTTCTCACTGATCTTCTAGAATTCAACAATTTCATGAACTAATTTTTCAAAAATTAACATTATCTTATTTAATATATCATAAACATGGATCATATTTTTTCAAAAATTAAAAAAAATATTTTCCTATTTCTTTAGCTTTATCCTTAAATGAATAATTCATGTTATTATGCTCAATTTGTGAGACACTTAAACCCTTCACTTCTTTCACCAATTTCTTCTCTCTTTATCAATTAACATTATTAACTCCATCGGGAAGTTCAGTGATTTTACCACAATAATTTTTCACATTTTATAGTTTATATATTTATCAATACATTCCATGAAATCATGTTTAAACATTAATTCCATGTATACTTCTTCTACATTATTACATCATGAAACACTTTTTTATTCCCCTTGGAAATCAATATCATCTCATAGTGATCACTATGTAATGAATCCCCCTCAAATTCACCTTAATAACACTCTTATTCATCCATCATTATATAAAATATTGTCTCTTAAATTTATAAATTTTATTTTCCTTTTACTTTATAATATGAATTCTTCTTTATTGTTTTTTAATTCTTATTCCTACAGAACTTATTTGATGACACGTCTTCATTTCCACTCTCTTTTTATTTTAGATTTATATAATTTTCAACAAAATAACCAATTTATAAATACCTAAAAAACATTAATGCTAATTTACCATGATATATACCAAATAAATTTCAGAAATATCTTCAAATAAATGACATGAGTTTATCAGACTACCTAGAATTATCCCCATTTGAATCTGAATCATCACTTTCTTCCCCAACCTAATTAGAATTCATCTCATTTTTCACGTCTTTGAATAAAATTATTTCTCACATTAACCTAACTTATTAATTCATGTGACAATTCTCATTTATATTCCACCAATATGATATGAAATTCATCTAGTGGAAATTAATTCAAATCATGATATTAAATATATTAAAATTTGGTATGAGAACCATCCATTAAGATACGAATAAATTATTCTCTATAACTAAATCTTCAACATTTTTACAATGAAATATAAGGAATGTAATATATTATTTAAATTTAGTGAATAAAAAATCCAAATAATTCATAAATAATAATAATTTCTTTAATTTGGATCACCACATTTTAATTTTTTCCCTCTTCACTGTAACATTACCTTCATGTATATTTCATAGCTTCTCTGAGATTCCACTAGCAATGTCAATCCCAATAAACATTATAAAAACTTTCTTTAAATTTGATTTTAATATAGTGTTCTTGTCAAAAACATTACACTTTAAAATCTTCTCATTAGTGGGAGTCATCATTGAACCATCTAAGAATGGAGTAAAACCATTAGTTAAAATTTTGAGTGCTTCCATATAAAATAAGTTAAAGTAGTATATCATTATATCCTTACCAACATTATAATATTTCATATAAAAAATGAGAAATGTTTTATAATAATTGAATAAAATACATCCATAATGAAAAATATCTTAATAAATAATAATAATAATAATGGGAAAATATCACTTCTAACATAACAAAACCTTGATGTCATCAAAGATAACCATATAATTATATATAAATTATAGATGACACTACCACAAATAGTAGTTAGGTTATATATGATAATTCATTAGGATGGGGTGAACCAATGAATAAAAATATATTATTATTATTCAACCAATCAACCGTTTTCACCAGTTATGATGAAATAAGAACGATTTCACAAACTTTCTTCATTGACATTAATGTCCTTTTTGGTTAATCAATTTATTTCAATGATATCATTTTCAAATCTATAAATTAAATAGGAATACAAAAAATTATAAGGTTAACTATTCAAAACTAATGGCTACATCCATGTAATATAATTGTATCATACATTAACCAATGATCACATTGAGTCATAAAACTTATGATACTAAATATAGTTTACCATTTAATATATTGGGTGTGAAAATTTATCCCAATAAGTATTATATGGTCCTATAAATAATAATTATAATATTAAATAAACAATATCAAGAATATTATTTATCCAATATTAATCACCGAACACATTATCATCATAGTAGCACCCCATTTTATTTACTTAGATCAATAAAAGTTTTACATTTAATAATAAAAACCTTCTTCTCAGCCTCCTAATGTCATCCTTTTTCTTTAACTAAAATATTATTAAGTACAAAGAAATATCCATTCATAAATCAATAATAAAATACTTAAATCACGGTAGACCACATCAGTCCATCAATATTCAATGTAATACTTGAATTTTCACCTTTTTAAGAGTCAAATACATAAACTTGTGCTCATAAATTTCTAGAATTCTTATTGGGAATCACATCTTCTTATCTCTCTGATGCACACCTCCAAAATCATAAAACGCATATTCTATCTCCCTCTCTCTCTATCTTATCCTAGTATTTCCACACCAATCAATTTATCTTTTATTCCAAATTAAAATGTCAAATTAAAATTCAATAACCATAAAAAATTCACAATTTTTTCGACCTAAATATTATTCATTAGATGAATAATTCCCATTTATTAACCTTGATATTCTTTAGGGAATTAAATGTAAGAGTTAGAGTATACCATGAGTTACCCACAAATGAAAATGACCAAAATTTCCCAAAATTTTTCCATAAAAAAATAACTCAAAATATCAAGCATCACAACGCATTATTTTATCATCACATTGTGGGTAATAGTCTTCTTTATTGTTCTAATTCATTCTTCATAGCGTAATTAATTTTTGATGACATCTAGTGAGAAAAAAATAATATTATGGAATCCACATTAAGCATTATACATATATTATGAGTATAATCATAATCTTGACTGCTTTTGAGGAAAGAGTCATAGAATAACTACAAAACATTATATTGTGATTTTCTCTTACACATCAAAAAACATTTGTCTGGAAAATCATAGTATAAAACCCTATCTTTGTGGTTTGATTTTTTATACTTCACCAGATACATTACCAAAAATCTATGTTTCCAGATCAACCTACATCTAAAAACATCCAACCATCCAAATAATCTTCCCCTAATCCTAATAATATGAAGTTATCTGATTTTTAATGAGATTAATGTGTTCAAAAGTATGTTAATAAAAAATAATAAAACAACTTCACAAATCATGTCCATGTTATTTCATATTCAAATAAAAATCCCCCATTATGACAAACACCTCTTTGGATAAAATTACAGTAAATCATATTTAACATATTTTGAGTCAAAACACTTAGTATTATCTATTTCATGGAAATCTTAATTATCATTAAACTCTAATTTTATACATCTAATTTTCATATTATTTCATATTTCTGTACTTTCTAAATTTCATAATGAACAAAATTTTTCTATAAAGTTTAGAACTATTATTAATTACTACAACAACATCCTTTTAATTGAAGAATAGATTTTTGTATAACTTTTACATTAATAACCTTACCATATCTTTCTATATCTGTATGGGAATATAAATTTAAAACTTTTCAAGATACTTCTCAAAGAAAATTGTATATAATTTATCAATGAAATCAATTTCATTCATTATAATGGTATTTTCAATACTTTTTATCATTTATCAATTATTTATTTATTTTGTTCCTTTTGATATAAGGTAGGTCTCACCTATCTCATGCATGAGAAACTCAATATTATCAATTTTATTTTTGGTAGATATAAATCCATCTTACTATATTTTTGGTTATCTATAGATATTTTATAAAATCTCTCATATACCAAAATTTATAGCATAATAAAGAATTTTCCTAAATACATTACTAGTCCTAGTAAAAATCAATATAAATTTAGTTTTTTTGAGATAAAATCTTTCACTATGCACTATAAAATATATTTTATAATGTATATATTATATAATATCATCACCAAAATCCTTTAGATAATAACGAATCTCTATTATAATACCATAAAAAAAATTACATCAAAATAATAAGATTCATAAATGAATCTATGTTGATAACAAAATATTGAAATAGGTTTTATATATTTATATCTATTTTAGAACACCTATATCCTGATAAATATTATTAATTATAAAAATATAAAAAAATACCAAATTAACCACAAGAAGGTTGTATATGTATCATTCTCCCATGTTATCTGGAACACATTCTATTATATCATTCACTTTAATTCATCCACAGCAATCTAAAATATATGAGGAAAATAAATCAAAAAATAACACATTTATTTTTACATGATTTTACTATACCAGGACACATCCAATGATCATACACATAGTGATTTTTCAATGTACAAAAAATCCAATAAAAATGTAATGTTTAGAGAGACTATGAGTATTTTTTGATAATGACATAATATTTCTTGTTTTATGGGGTCCCTAAGTCCATGGAGGAAAAAATAGTAAATTTAAAATATTAAATAAAGTTGAATTTTTTTAAGGATTACACTGATATCGTATAATTCAGTTTATCCATACATTAATGTTTTAAAATATTCCAAGGTGGTTGAATTTATATTTGGATATATAATGTTGAATAAAGGAATAAATTAATCATTCACTTGGGCGGGACATAAATCCTTGATATAAACAAAACATTTCATCGGATGTAAAATCATTCACCACAATTTTCTTATGAAGGGGGTTTTACATTGTTTTAATGGAATTTATCATTTGTTTTTTAGGCCCAAAACTAGGATTATATTGTGTTATTAATTAACTAATAGTTAACCTAACTGTTTCCCCATAAAATAATCTTAAACCTCCTTAATTAGTGTATTCCACCACTGAGGAAAAGACAATAGATTGTATATAAAATTGTGTTCTTGGGGAAAAAACTAATAAAACCTAATAAAGTGAACGCCAAAATTTTAATAATCTTTGAATCACCATCATGTTGTCGAACTGTTACTTTTCATTCTTAATTCTTCATGATTTTCAAAATTTTCACTTATTGAATAATTCTTGATATACTATTCATCAAAATAAAGGAATGTAAACCATATTTATTATAATTTTTGGTTTCTCATTTTTGATGTGAACAATTGATATTGGAATTATCTAATGGAATATTGAGTGGTCAGATAAACCGGGTAATTCCCCTCTCACCCTTCTCAAGCGACAGAACTGGAACAAAACTCAGACCACTGGCTAGCTTGGGTCGATGGTCATTTTTTATGGGAACTCAAGACCACCCATCAATCATATTTACACCTATTGTTTCTCTCTACATCTCTCCCCTATGATTAAATAATCTCTATTGGGCCTCTTGAGGGATGGTTGTTCAAAGTATGATGTTTCAATAGAGAATACATCATGAGGTGTGGTGTGGATTTATTATTGGGAAATGGTGGGCTGAAAGTGGGGGATTCACATTATGGCGTGGATCGTAATGGAAACACCTCTTAGGTAGTTTAAGCTAGTTATTTCTATAGAAAAAGATGATAGTGACCAAGGTAGTGGATAAGGTTTTGAAATATAGAAAACCATAGGGTTGTTAATTCTCATTAAATTATCTATTATTCTATAAAGGATCCATTTCAAAATAGATATTTTGGGGAGATCAAAAATTAGTATATACCTCACCACTGGGCCAACCTATCCACCAATATTGGCTTGGCCTTTGCTAAAAATGAAACCCTACATGGAACCCACCTCAATCGCGATATTTCGTGACCCAGTGGGGAAGGAATGTTATCATGAACCAAACTTAAGGAAATTATGATGTCCAATTGTTCAATATACCCTTATAATTCCATTGGGAGGATTTTTTAGGTCCCTTATGAGATATACTCCCCCTTCAAGTGATGTAGTGGGGCCCTGAGTCGGGTGTTCACCTATTGGACCCATCCCTTGAATTTGGTGAAAGTGGAATTTTGTTCCTGAACCTCTACTATCCACACTTGTTCAAGGTATATTTTTCAATATTTCAATGTCCTTCAATTTATAGCATGACATATTATTCCTTTAGGGCTACCACATAGCCTAATACATGCTCATAGAATAAATTTCAAACCATTTCACCTAGGGATTGGAATCAAACAATTTATTAGTTCATTCAGAGAATATTTCTACATATAAAATGATATTATGAACCTATTTAGTATTATAGGATGTTTATTATATTTTTTTAATATTATGTTCTATAACATAGTAAATATGGTGACTTTAATTGGGTAAGTTATTGGAATTATGTACAAGGTTAGATACTCCATAATAAATGCAGTGACGATAGTGTGTAGGTCACTACTCACCTTATGTAGTTTTAAACTCCACTACTCTTGAAGTATGGGTCCTCCTTTTCATAAATTAAATATAATAATCATACTATATCTATTGGGAAAATTAATTTATGGGAAAATTGATGATCGACATGAATCTCCTCTATATTTTTACCCTATTTTCTTTATCCATAGGTGGGACTCATATACATGGATTTGAGAAGTAAATTTTTATTTATTAGTTTTCCTTATGATCAAGGTATTATAGATTATTCTGGGAAATAAAGAGGAATGATTTATTTTTATCTCCCATGATCCATAAATTACCGTTGAAGTGAGACAATATAATCCTAACACCAAGAGTACTGCCATTTTTGTACATTCACTTATTACTAGATTTTATACATTAAGAGAAGATGCATGAAAGCATAGGATTAGATACATCTTGAGTCATTATGAATATAATGTGGTGTGAGTTAACCATAACATAGAAGTGGTGGAACATCCTTAGGGTAAGGTTGTAGGGCCCCAACCTTAGGAAAAATATTCAGTGAATTTAATAAAATATTATAATATAAGTGTAAGATAGTTATCCTTTACATGTAGTGGGGTAGGGACCTCTCCCACCAAATAGGTTCTGGGTCCCATAGCTGTGGGGTTGGTACTCCCTCATATGATATTAATCTTTTTTTTGAGGTGTTGGTCATCCATCATAGTAATTTATTACATGTGACTCCATGGAACAAGATTTTTCATTAGTCTTTTATTTCATAGAATGTTTCTTTGTTATTAATATTACATTGTCATGTCATGTTCAATGACCCACGAGTTTGGTGAGATGTTGTTCTATTTTGTTTGGAATATTTCCTATTTTTTTAGATCTTAATAATTGGTTTTACTCTTTTCATTACCATTATGAATGATTCAGAGCACTGGGGTTGGGTTTATGTTGGTAAACTAAGATATTGTTTTTACCATTTCTTTTTCAAGGGTAATTGGAGGGTTATATAATCTTACATAGGTTTTGGGGTTTTAGTTCTAGTGATAATTCTATAATATTTTGGGAAGATTATCAGGTTTATATTTTTCTCTTTCCCTAATAAAATGGTTGGTTCATGAATTTTTCTCGTTTAGATACGATAAGTATTTTATTTCACTAGGTAGATATGGTTACTGATGGAATAAAATAATTTTGTAGATATAATAGGATATTTGTAATTAATTTATTCATTAATTATTAAATTATTTCTAGGTATTTTTTTAATCATAATTAATTTTGAACTTACCATTTTTTATTTTCGCTAATGGGTATGTTTATACTAACTCGTGCATGTGAGTTCCTATCAAATGTGTTGTGTTCTATAGAAATATTTATTTTCTATGGTTTCACATGGAAGATGTATATTTAGTGGATTTGGTTCTTAATAACACATAATGGGTACAACCAATATTGATTTTTTTTCTACATTTTCTATGAAGAGGATTCTATCCAGCTGGTCTCAATTTTTCCATAATTAGATTTATTGATCTCCTAAATATTCCTTTTAATAGTATTTTTTTGTACCATTTTTATTATCTTATATTTCTATCTACCACATGAATTTCATTCTTCTATTGGATTATTTAAATCTTATTTTTGTATTTATCTATGATGTGAAAAAATATATTTCTATTTCCATTTCCATAGTCTAAAGTCTCTTATGGTGTGCTATAACATATTTATGCTACTCAAAATCCCCTAGATTATTAGAGGAGAGAATGGGGTTATAAACTCAGCCTAACTATATTGGGTGTCAGTGGGAAATTTTGTGTTAGAGTATTATTGGAGTGGGTTTTATCATAAGGAAAATGATTGGAGTTAGGATGCTTATGAGGATTGGTTAGGTATATTAATGGAAAAACAATTTTTGGTATTTGAGTTATATCTTCATATTAGAGAGGCTATCTAAGGTATTTAGTGGATGAAATTTTTTTATATAATTAAAAAGTATTATTTGTGACTAACTCATAGATTTTTAGTATCATTCATAGGGTATGTTCTGTTTTTTTATGCATCAGATAGTATTTTGGTAGTTAATTTTATAATGATTTAACATTATATTATTAGTTATTTCACTATATGGTGAGGATATTGACCTCTAAATAGTAATTTGTTCACCAGAATAATAGTATATACCTTAAAAAGATAGTTTTAATGATATAACACTCTTCATGTTGAAATTTTTTTTAGTTGTAATTGGATCAATATTCTAGTGAAACGTTGTATATAGAATTTTCTCAGTATAAAACTAGCAGAAGAAAAGTGATCCTTGAGGGAATAAGTGCTTAGCATAGGCATGTAATCAATCACTCCCTCATCTATCCTTCCTAAATAAGGTTTGGGTCCCCCATATACTTAATGGGGTTACATAATCCCTTATTAATTATATTATTGACCTGATACAAGTCCCCTATTTATGGGATGGGTTCACTTAATTCCCTTATAATATGGGTATGGGTTCTCAATCATCAAGAGTAAGTATTTCACTAATTAATAGGACTCGGTGCCTCTATCAATTAGAGATGGTAATCCCTAAACAATGAGGGTATTGTTCATATATTAGTAGGATTATGTGCTAATCTAAAAATTTGGGGGAAGGTCCTCCCTCGGTAAGAATAGTTAATTCTCTAATGATTTATTTGTAGGTCATTTATCATTAAGATTTGGTACATAATCGATGAAAGGGGTGCAGCATGGTCTTAGTTATTTTGTATTTGGGATTAGAAAAACATATTTATCTATATTATTTGAGAAGTAGTTTTTGTAGTGGGAATGAAGATTAGTAAGTGATCCCTAGTTTTATTAGTATGATTATATGATTCCCCTAGTTATTCTTGGACCAAATTTTACGATAATAATATTCGTTGATTAGTAAGAAGATACTAGATGATGGTTGGTTTTGTGAGTTCCTTCCAATAATCCAGATTTATTTTATTTTTTATCATGGTATACAACTCATGATCATGAAAATTACCAATATTTAAATTGTGGTTTTGACATGTTGATATTCTAAAATGATTATCTTCCCTTGTATAGGTTCAACAAAGGAATCTAGGATAGCTCTAGACTCCATATAAGAAAATTATTCTTTTCATTTCATGAACATTTGTGTTATTAACTCAATTATTCTAGGGTATCCAAATATTTTATGTAGAAGTGTGATATAATTTCCCATGATAGGTAGAGTTATGTGAAAATTAAGTCTAGTCAATGAGAGTTAAACTTATAGTGATCTACCAATATGATTTGTTTTAGGCGTGTCATAGTGTATGACATGATTTTGGTTGATTTCCAAAAATTAACATATGAATATGGTTGTTGGAATATAACTGATTGGTCAAGACATTATAATATTTGTAAAATATTGAAACATGGTGATGTAATATAAAATAATAATTCCATGAAATATCTAGCTAAGTGAGATGAGGTATGTGGTTCTATAGGTTTCATTTGTAGTTTCTTGAGATGTGGAATGTGTTAGGGATTTCGAGTTGATATATGACGGTATAAAAAATAGTTCACAACCATCCACTTTGAATTTCTATTTAATGGTTCATCGATGAGTTGAAATCTAGTTATATGGTGGTTTTCAAAGTAGTATAGAGGAAACATGGTGCTTGTGGAGGATGATGTATTTCTAAATGTTATTATTAGTATCTTTCATGGGATATCCACAATGGATTAACTAAAACATCTGTGATAGTAGTTGAGATGATAAAGAGGATCATATGAATATATATTTTTCATTTCAATAGGTTAGGAGAGGAGTGAGATGGAAGACTTTTGTTATCCTCATGTTATGATCTAGTGATATAGATATATTCTACTTATTCAAGTGGTTCCATGGAAGAATCAAAATTAACAAGGAATATAAAACCTTGAATCTCATGCAAGGATGGTTTGTGTATTTATTGAAATATAGATTATAGATTTCAATATAGTTAGATGAGAAACTACAAAATAGACTCTCAAGTCACCCAATAAAAATCTGGGGAGTAAAACACTCCTAACTGAAGATACATTTGTTAATGATATATTTAAACTATATGTTGATACATCTTGGTTCTATATTGTTTATATGGATAATGAATATATTATTGATAGTAAATGAATTAATTGAAACTTCTTTACCATGGTTCCTAGAATATGAACCTATGATTGTGTTGGGTACTTTCCTTGAATTGAGCCTATTTTTGTTGTTCTCTCTTCGTAAAGGATTCCTAGAAATAAAAGTTTAAATTAATTTGATACGATGATACTGTTTTTCCTTGATCATTAGGGTGTTGTAGGTCTATATATATTCATAAATGGAAGAAGTACATGTGATGGTTTGTAATCCATTTAGATGGTATTGATTTATGAGTTTAATTATATATATGTACTAGTTGTTTTTTGGGACAAAATATTGAAAGGTGGAAAGAATATAGACATTCATGGTATTTCTGTAAGAATTACTTAGTTTATTTTGTATTTTTTGGGTCTATAAGACCGAATAAAGTAAATTCGTAAATTTTAATTATAAAAATACCTCATAAATATTTAATAAATGTTATATTAATCATAGAGGATAGTTTTTATCCTTAGTATAAATTTTGTAAAGACTTTGTGATGGTTTATTTTTATTGGGGATATATAATATTTAATAAATGAAAAAAAATCTCACTTAAACAAGTGAAAAATTATTGATATCTCTTCAACATAGCCCTATATTGAGAATATCTCAATGTAATTTGAGTAAGTAAGGAGGGTTTCATATAGGGGTGTACTAATTAATCATTCAGGCTTTAGGATATAAACTAGGAACATTTATAGTCATTAGATAAACATAAGTTTACTTAACCGATGCTCTATAAATTCATTTTATACCACTTTAATTAGGGTAAGATACCATCTATGACAAAAACATTGAGATGGGTTGGTGTTCCCCTCAATTCGATGAACTCTTCAACTGCTGCCTCCAGTTCTATTAACTCCACCCTTAAGGAAGTTATTTATTCTCATCTCTTAGAGCTTCCTGATCATATCAAGCATATAGTTGAGGGCTACACCTTCACAAATGATGAGGATAGTCTTATTTGGGAGCCAGCTCACAATGGGATCCTAGACTCCAAAGCCTACTGCAAGCATTGCATCTCATCCTCTGAATACAACATCTATTGGTTGAAACCATTTGATAAACCCTAGATTAAGCATTCTTGGCTTAACCTGGTTTGGCGAATTGCTCACAAGCGACTCCCCAAGGATGTTTTCCTACAATCTTTTGGTGTTCAGCTCTGCTCTAGATGTCCCATATTACATAAACATAGAGAAGACATCAATCATATATTTTTGGCTTGCGACACAGCTTCTGCTCTTTGTAATTTTTTTACTGACATGTTTGATTGCAGATGGTTAAATGCCAACTCTATTTTTTCTCTCCTCAAAAACTGTGTGGAGATGGATCTCTCACCGCAGATTACCAACCTCTTCCTTTCCACCGTTTTAGATCTCCTCCACATTATCTGGTATGAAAGGAATGATATTATACACAATGGTGTCTCTCTTAATCTCAATGCAGGTCAATCAAGAATTTTGATTGCTATCAACGACACATCCACTCTTCAGAAAGCCCCTTGTGCTAACTCAGTTGGGGACTTTGGAATTCTTTGTCGGCTCGGTATTAAAGGAATCTACAATCATTCGAAGCGACTCTTTGATGTGTTCTGACAGGCCCCGATCCCTCGCTGGATAAAGATTCACGTAGATGGTGCCTCGAAAGGAAACCCTGGTCCCGCAAGCTGTGGAGCCATTTTCAGAGATTACCTTGGTTATTTTCTTGGCTGCTGTTTTAGTGGTTGTGGTTATGTCTCTGCCTTGGAAGCATAAATGTTGGCAGTGATTCATGCAGTCAACTTTGTCAGATCGAAAGGTTGGGACAACATTTGGATTGAAATTGACTCCACCATCATTATCCAATCCATTTGTAATGGTGTGGTTCACCTTTCTTGGTCCCTTACCGCTTGATGGATGAATTGCCTAAGATCGCTCCAAGAGATCAGGTACATTGCCACCCATAACTACATAGAATCTAACAAAGTGGATAATGGGCTTGCTAACAAAGGAATTGACCAGACCATTACGTGGAGTGATACTTTTCCGGTTGATCTCATTATGTTTTATGAAAATTATTGTAAAAGAATTTCCTCCTTCAGACTTTTGTAATCTTCTTTTCTTTTATTAATAATACTTTGTGTCTTGGTCTTTGGCCCAGACATTGCCTTTTAAAATAATTAAAAAATTTGGGTAAGACACCATCTATGACAAAAACATTGAGAGGATTGGTAATTACATTATTTTTAGAGGATCTAACAAAACAATACTAAGTGAAGGATGGATATTGAAGCTTTTATGAGTCATTATCAAGGCAGTTCTTTATTTTTTTCATGATTCATTATTTATATATTTCAAAAAATTCTAATTTTCTTTATCATCCATGATATGTCAATCATAAAAATTGATGTTTATAAAGTATTATCATAAGAATTATTATTTTATGATATTTATTAAGACCAATATAGAATGGATTTATAAGCTATAAAACCTTTTGGATGGATCAGTAGGTTTATTCCACTCTTTTTCTTCTTGGGTCATTCACCTATGTAGCATTGAGACCACCGAACGGCTTGGCCTACCAATCATGCTCAAGAGGTGGCCCAAACTCCTTAGTCACCGTATTTACCTCCATCTATTATATATGTATGTATGTATGTATGTATGTATTTATATTTATGAATCTCTTCCTCATAATCAGATGACCACTACAAGTCATTGTGATGGTAGGTAGTTTGATGATTGGTATGCCAATAATGAAGATAACAAGTGGAATGAAAATGATCAATAGTAGGGAAAAGGAGGTAAATTAGTGGGGTTGGTGTGAGAAGATCAATCTAGAGAGATAATATGGTTCATTCGGATATATTTTTTGTGGCGGTTATGGATGGAGACATTGATAACCTAGGCGGAAACTAGGGTTTCACATGGATAAAAACACTAAGGTTTTTAGTGACTCAAGTTTTGACATGTAAGACTTTGGAATATTCCTAATAATATTTATGAAGCCATGCACTAAGTTGGAACAATAATCGAGGGTCAGAATAGCCTCATAGTGGTGATTTTAAAAATATTAAATATATTATATCATCATAGTGGAGTTTCTTTGGGAACATGCAATAAATCATGAGAGGAGTCTCGATTCAGATTTCTGATATTGCGGTTGAGTTTGAAACATTTTTTTTTACCCTCAAATCAATATAAACATTATCGATTCCAGGTGTTGGGTCAGAGGTGTATCATGAGTGGGCTATTATATAGAGGATATTGGTTTAATATAATTAAACCAATATTTCTCCTCTATCCCCCTTGTTGAACACATTGGAAAGAGGCCCTCCCCTCGTCCCCTTTAGCGATAGATGACCCGATGGATGAATCAAAGAAATAAAGTATTTTCGGTCTCAGATCTTGATGGTGATCACTCCCAGATCATGTAGTAGTATCTTTAGAGTATAGATTCGACTCCGAAGCCTCGTAATTTCTCCCACGAGGTAGGCGGTTTCTCATTTTAGTCTTCATCCCCATTTTTATTAATTTTTTTGAGGTTATAGAGCCTAGATACCATTGTTAGGGAGGCCTCGTGGGTCGATCTGTGTGTTTCGGGGTGAACGGGGGTGTTTCAGGATTTTGTAGATAATTTATGATTGAGTTTCTTGTCGAAAAAGTGTGTAAACCAGTCCTACAAGTCGTGTGTTCTTACTATTCAGGGAAGATGAAGTTTTCAGGTCTATACACCATAAACTTGGGGTTACACACCATGTAGGGACCCTCGTCATGTGGCCTGGGGAAATGTCCAAGGTAGTTCTGTGAAAGTACATGGTCGTATAAAAGAACATGGCCAAAGTACACTGGAATGGGGTTAGGTACATGGGAACGAGTATAAAATATGGACAAAGGGGGTATTGTAGTCGGGAAATGTCGTGTACTAGGAGGTACATGTAGTTTGATGTACATGACGAGCAGAGCAGTGTAATGGGAATACATGATCGGGGATTAGGTGAGGTGAGACACAATGTGTACCGTTGGTACTTTCCATGTGGTTCCAAATTCCCAACCAATCTGTGTGGGTGAAGGATACATAAATGTGTTCAGGTGGGTTCACACGGCATGTAGACCCCCTTACACACTATGTAGTCTCCCCTTGTAGAAGTTTTGTCCTTCCATATCTCCTCCTTCATAGCTCGGATTCAAGCCTGCGAGTAGCATATCCTGGGTAGTTTTCCATGTAGAATGTGATTGTGCCCATAGTTCAGTCCTATGATATGTGGTGTTTAAGTGATTTTGTGTGCTTCACTTAGGTTAGATATTCCTAGACCAATTGGGTTGAGTGGTTCCCCCTGTTTCTTTCTCTATAAGGGTTTTAGTATCACTTCCTCATCAATTGATTGTGACCCCTATTTCGCTACTTCATGTATGTGTAGCGGGGGTGTCATCCCACTTTTTAGAGTGAGTCATATTAGTTCTATTCAACTACGTAATCAATGGATTTTGAGCTTGTATCACCCTGAGAGGTTTGCTGTGATCCTCACATCCCTTTGTGTTTCCCTGGTAGGGTTCTTGGAATCATTGTGACCAATATTTACCTCGGGAATCAATACTCTACCCTGGTGGTTTTTCCAGTAGGGGAAGAATTCCCCCAGTGAGACCTAGGTGCCTAACCTATAACTTTGTATCAAAATATGTTATTTACTCTAGCTATCTTTCATGATGTTTTCCATGGGTAGGGTTTATGGAATCATTGGTGATGTGATCCCCTTCTTCACAAGTTATACCAGATGTGGTTTAGGGAATCATCATGACCAACTCTACATGGTTGAGGATCCTCTATCTAAGAGATATGGTCTCTAGGATGTCATATTGGGTTGTGGTTCCCTCTAGCAGAACATGGGATTGATCCCCTCTCTGATCGAGATCGTAGTGATATCAGTTTAGATTGTGGTGTCCCCTAGAGGATCCTAAGTGTGATCCCCTAACTGAGGTGTTGTGGGTTTTGGTTTTCCAAGAGGATTTATATGATCCCCTAGTGAATCTTGGGAGGGATGCACTTTCTATAGAACGAGATCCAATGAGATCCAACGTGATGTTCTTAGTGTTGATAACTGATGAGCAGGTTCTCTCAGATGTATTCCCTCAGAGTGGAGGTGTTTTTAATGGCTTCTGATACCCAATTGAATGGTATCTCTCTGTGGTTCCATCAAGGATGGGTTTTCTATACCTGATGAAGTATATATATCATAAAATTTTCATTTGTGATGACTCAGCTCCTGGAGTGTGTGCTCTCGGTGGTGCTTCCTGAGAGCCTCGAGTAGGAAACTGTCATTAGCAATGAGGTTAGAACATCAAGAGGCCTGGTTCTTGATATTAGTATATTTTGTTGTTTTTTTCAAGGATTCCCTTTTTTTGTTGTCACATCATAGATAACACAACATGTATTATGAGTTCACTAGTCATTTTTAGCCGAGGATGGTCTCGATATGGAGTTTCTCCCTAGTTTGGGTTCCCTCTGGCTGGGTTGAGCCGACTACTGCCTTTCAGTAGCTCCCTTTTCTATGGGGGTTTTTGGGATGCCAACTAAGTATCTTTATACTCACTCATGCTTTGGATTTTCCCGCACATGTTGTGTATTTTGAATACCACATTACTTTTTATGGAGTCCTAGGATGACCCGGAGCAGGCGGAGCTTAGTGAGCTAGACTGACCGGGGTGCATAGTGGATCTTGGCCAGTTAGCTTTCTTACAGGTGAATTTGAAAACCTTCACATCATAATTAATAGGTTGTATGGTTTAACATTTTTTTCATGGGTATGTTTTTTTCCATTTTCTAAACTTTCAATACTTATTTTGTACTCTGGTTGGGATAGATGTTTGAATTCAATTATTTTCAGTTTTAATATATCTCTGCACTGTTTCATAGAGGTGTATGTGGGTGCATGTGTACCGGTATGATAGGATATGTCCTCCAATTTGTGTGATATCCTACTCAATGATAGACTCTAGACCATATCCTATGGAGGTGGTCCTAGGGAGTTGTGACTCAATCCTCGAGGGGTCGGTTCATGATAGAGTGGTATCAGAGCAAGTTCCACTTTGTGACTATAGTGTTGTGATCTTGGTTAGGGTTTCATAACCAAAATTATAGGATGTTTCAAGTTTTTATTTTAGGCTAGTGACTCCAATGTTGGTGAGGTGGTCAACATATCCATTCACTAGGACTCTGATAACATACTTTTTTGGCTTGGTACATTAGGACACTAGTCACAGGGAAATAATGGGACATGCAACATATTGGACTGGGTTTTTTGTTTTTCTTTTCATCCTGAGTCAACACCCTATATATACTCTTTAACCATGGTGTGTGTTGATTTTATATTAGTATTATTCCACGATGAATACCAAATAGGGTCCCGTAGTGGGATTTAGGTGATGATCTTCCCCAAGAAGGGGTTTCATTTTTAGGGCATTGATTTTGAGGCTTTACCTTTGGGTGGGAAACCTATTGTGCCACCACCCATTGAGAATCAAGTTGTTCCAGTGGTGCAAGATGACAATATGTGTAGGATGAGTTCACTAAATGAGTTCCATAGGTAGTTACATTTGAGTTTCCAGGGTGACCCACACCCCCAAGCTGTTGATGATCGACTCTAAGTATACACACCTATTTTACACATTTTTAGGACACCTCTCAATCAGATAGTGGTCCAAGTGGTGAGTCTTTTTCATGGTTCGGTCAGGAAGTGGTGGATTCTTGTGACACATACCCACGATGAGGAGACACTCTCTTGGGAAAATTTCAAGAATATCTTTAGGGAGGAGTTCTATACATCCAAAATAATATCATTGAGGATCTAAGAGCTTCTATAACTCTGGAAGGGTGGCATCACCAAGGAAGAGTACTCAGTGAGGTTAGAAGACCTGTTGTTTTACTCCCTATATATGGTCTAGGATCATTTATTCAGATCATGGACCTTTGAGTAGGGATTTCAACTAGATTTTAAGGCATTAGTCCTATAATTGTGCATTCCCACCTATGCAGGAGTACTAGAGAAGGTCGTGGTGGTGGAGAGATTTATAATTGAGTAGCCTCTGACTATTAGTGTTGGCCATATGGGAGATGAGACCTTGAAAACTAGTTCAGAAGTCGGTAGTTGAAGACAGTCTCATGGGTCTGGGCATTCGCGATGCATCAAGAGGCGATCCTATGATAGAGGTTTTGAGGCTCAGGGCTCACATGCGGGTTTTGGTTAGCCGTAGGATAGGGGGTATTATACATGTGATGTATAAGGACATCTGGATAGAGATTATCTGGCACTCTATGATTTTGAGAGGGATATAGTCTAAAGACATCCTTGGTAGAGGTATCTTTTTGAGCATAATGATCTGCATGGTAGTAGAAGTGGCGGAGGAGTAGGTGGAGCAGTAGGAGGTGGAAGACAGTATGAGTTTCCACAAACACCCCAAGGTGGTCCACTCCAGGCTTAAAGAGCTGGTTTATGGGGGCGAGGAAATATTCATGCTATAGAGTCTTTGACCTCGAAACTCTGAGGGATATAGGTACGGTCTGGGTAATTTCTAATTCTTGTATTAGTTTTGATAGACACTATTAAGAGGTTCTATTTTCCTTCAACTTCTTCTTTGAGGTTTGTTCAGGGCATTAATAAGACTATGTGTTGTTGTTGTTTTATGTCGCATTGAATGAAAAATAAATAGGGATCCTTACCCCACTGAGATGAATTTTTTTAACATGATCTAAAACCTTGTAGGAAATTAAGTGCCCCCAAAGTGGACAGTGTCAATGTGTGGTAGAATATTCCCTCTAACTTTTGTGTTCAGGGCTGGGTTGTGTGTGGTATTTCTGCATGAAGGGACTATTAAGACCCAATGTTTGTTCTTGGAAAGCCCTATTTTTTCTTTTTTACCCTTGTGTTCTTAGTGTCAGCTTGTACGTGCGACACTTGAGGAGGTCATGGTGCAGTTTAACATTACCATAGACTATAAAAAAATGAGGGATGTTGTCCCCACTAAGATTTTTTCTTGAGATGTGATTAAAACTATTTGGGTGAGGCATTTTTTCCCAAATAATATATTATCTAGGAGCGGTAGATGATTTCCTTTAACTTATGTGTTCATTGTATTGTTTTGTGGGTCTTTTCATTAGGTTAGCGAGGGGGTGTTTTATTAGACCCTATGGTTGTAGTTGGACCAAGTGCCTTGTGTTTTTCACCTACTGTGGCTAAGGATACTTCTTAAATCTTGTTACACAATGTCTACCCAGTTGATCTAGACTTAGTTGTGGTAGCCCTTACTATTCCCCTATGTGTTTTCTTGTCGGTATCATGGGAACCCTTGGTGGCCTTTTTAGAAGTCTTGGTGAAGTCACAAGTGTAGAAGTCTCTATTGAGAGCTCAAATTTTTACCATGAGAATAGAATTTCACTTTTTGGGGATGAAATTCCATAAGGAATAGAGGATATAGTGACTTTGGGTTTAACCTATAAAACATTGATATATTTCTAATCATATTTTCAAATCCACGTGTTGATTCAGTGTGATAATATCATGCTCAGAGAGCCTCAATGCGGTGATTTTAAAAATATTAAATATATATTATCACCCTAGCATAGTTTCTTTGGAAACATGGAATAACTCCTTATAAGATTATCATATCATATTTTTGAGACCACGGTTGCGTTCAAAATGATTTTTTTTACCCTAGGCATGACATAAAAATTGTTAGTATCGGGTGTTGGGTCGGAGGCGTTTCATGAGCGGAGTGTTAAATGGAGGATATTGGTTTGATAAAATTATATAAATATTCCTACTCCATCCCCATTTGGGTGCATGATGGCAAGATAATCTTCCCCTCTTCCCCTTTGGTGGTAGACGAACCAATGGAATAATCAAATAAACGAAGCGTCGTTGGTCTCAGATCATGGCGGCGATCACTCCTGGATCGTACAGTAGATTCTGAGCACCAATTCGACTTCGAAGCTTCAGTGATTCAACTGCGAGGTTGGATATTTTTCATTTTAGTCTATATTCTTCTTTTGATGAAATTTTTTAAGGTTATAGAAACCATGGAAAATTTCTAGTCACCCCTCTTGGGTCGATCTATGAGTTGCGGGGTGAATGGGGGTGTTTTGGGCCATTTTCGTGGAATTTATAATGTATTTCCCTATATAAACGGTGTGTAAACAAATTATACATTCCATGTGTTCTTATTATTTAGGGAATATGATGTTTTGGGGTTTGGATGTAATGTACTTAGGGTTACATACTTTGTAGGGACCCTCGTCATGTCGCTGGGGGAAACCACTAGGGTAGCCAGGTGAAAGTACAAAACCATGTAAAAGAACACAACCAATGTACAGGGACAAGAGGTCTGGTACATGGGAATGAGGAGAAAATATGGACAAGGGGGCCATGTAGTTAGGACACACCATGTAACATGGGGTACACACCATGTGATGTACATCATTGGCTGAGCTGTGTGATGAGAATACATGGTCAGGGCTTGGATGAGGTCAGAAACGTGGTGTACCGCTTGTACAAGCAGTGTGGTTCCACATGGCCAGCCAAGTCATGTTGGAAGGGGACACATACGGGTGTTTAGGCGGGATCACACACTATGTATACCCCCTTACACACCATCTAGTCTCCCCTTGGAGGGGTTTCCACCTTTCTTATCTCCTCCTTCGTAGCTTGGATTCAAGGCCACGAGTATCCTATCCTAAGAAGTTTTCTATATAAAACACAATAGTGTCCATGGTTTGGGACTAGGAGATGTAGAGTACAGAAGATTTTTTGTGGGTCTCTAGGGTTAGTGATGCCTAGACCAATAGGGTTGAGTAGGTCCCCCTGGTCCTTTCCCTATGAGGTTTTTGGTATAACATCCTCATCAAAGGATTGTGACCCCTATTTGACTGTATCACATATGTTCAGCATGGGTGTGTTCCAACTTTATAGAGTGAGACTTCTTAGTCCTCTTGGACTACAGGCTCGGCTGATTTAGAGCTTGTATCTCACTGAGAGGCTCGGCATGATCCTAACATCTGTTCATGTCTCCCTCGTAGGGTTCTTAGAATCGGTGTGACCAATATTTACCCCGATCATTGATCCTCTACTCGAGTGGTTGTTCCAGTCGGGGACGAAGCCCCTAGTGAGCCCTGGGTTCATACCCTCAATTTTTGTATCGATTTTTGTTCTTTACTTCGGCTAAATTTTGTGACACATTCCATGGGTAGGGTTTGTGGAATCATTGGTGATATGATCCCCTATTTCACGAGTTATACCAGATGAAGTTTGCGGAATCTTCATGCCCGACTCTAAATAGGTGACAATACTCTATCTGAGAGATATGGTCTCCAAGGAGATATATTGGGTTTTGGTGTCCCCCAGTAGATCAAGGGTGTGATACCCTCTCTAAGAGATATCTTAGTGATACCAGTTAGGGTTGTGGTGTCCCATATCAGATGTAACACCCCGACCCTAGTTACCCAGAGTTGGTGTATTATTACGTATCATTGGAATGATCACAAAAGATCAAGTCTCGAAAGATTGATTAGTTTAGTAGCCTTGGAAACACTTGATATATTCATAAGTCTACCATTAAATCATCAATTGAAAAACTAAACCAACATATTATCTTCATATCTCGTCATACAATCCCTGCAGGTCTTTCATAGAATACTTATTCACATCCTGGGAAAAATAAAACATTGATAGGGGGAGCTCAGATACTCTGTAAGGATAACAATAGACCGGAAACTTGCATAAATAAACATAATCATTTAAGGAAATGTATAACTGAAACATAAGCCTTTTAAACTTGAACATCAACATAATATGGAAAAGATAAAATGTAATAATGTAATTTACTAATTCACATGGATATTCTATTAATAGAATAATGACATGGAATATCAATAACCACTTTCATAGTAAGGGAATGAATAATTCCAGACTATCATAACCACATAGTCAAGGCCTTGTGCCAAGACTACAAATAAGATTTTTTCAAGTCCTTGTGCCAAGACACTATTTTGTCTCATGATACCTATCGATGCATCGAGGAGCTAGAGCGGGCTCCACCCGTCACTTACTAAGTCCAATGCATTCCTTATATGAAAATGTTTAAACATAACATAAACATCTGTATTTGAAACTAGCATACGAAATGTCAATAATTTATCTATAAACCATGAATGGTATGAAATAACACATCCATAGTCAAACAAATCACAAAACCTTCAATAGAATATGGATGTTTTGTATCATAATAAATCAACTTCAAATAATCTTAAAATCCATCAAAGGATGTTGACATGGATAAAATCAAAACTATTTGCGAGAAATATCTCTTTTTTGAAATCATTTAAAAGTCACATAATTATAAAAGAAAACCTTTACTTTGGAAATATTCTTATAATCTTTTAAGGGAAGCTTTGGTGATTTTATAATGGCGGAAAATAGCCACAACCACCGTATAAGTTAAGAAAACGTTCTTACCTTAATTTTGTCGAAAATGTTAAAAAGGACCCTATTTGGAAAACGATGGAAACATTCCTTTCAAAAATGTATAAGGTCAAATAAGGGTATAAATTACTTTAAACCATTGTCTATTAAATAGTAAAAATGTTTTGAAAGACATTTTTAAGAAACATGGATGTGGATTATAAAGAGGTCCCAATAGACACTTACGTAAAAACAACCTCGGATAATAAAGAGATTGTGAATTAACCCTTACCATGTAATTTTCCTAGGTCAATGTTAGGTTAACATCCTGTATAACAGTTAAATAATTGTTATTAAATTATAAAAGAACCATATACATTAATATGATATCATATATGATCTTTTAACATTGCGTTGTTAATAATATCTTAGTATTATCGTTGTTTCGGGTGTTAACTGATTCGTTTTCCTTTATATGATTTGTTACGTAAGCTATGTTTGTTATGGATAGGTTGTATATTATTCATATAAATAATTATATTAAGTCTTTAAACATTATTTTTAACCATCAAATTAAAATTACTCTCTAATGGATACGATTGGGAATGAATCTCATTGCGTTCATGGAGACGGTATTCTGTACGTACGCACAAGCGACAATGTCATTATTTTGATATTAAAATAATATATATATGGATGGTATGTCATATATATAAAGAATAATTATCATTTTATTTTTATTATTTACATCAATTACACATCATTATCAAACCCATCCAAATAATAATTTTTTGAATAACAATTACACCACGACGTGGAGACGGTAAGCCGTACGTACGCACGTATGGTGACATATCATTCAAAGGATGGATAGAATAATGAATATGGTTGTACCATATTTATAATAACATCACAGTATATAGAAGATACTGGAGTTATTATTTTAGTATGGAAATAAAAAAGAAAGAAGAAGTGGAAAAATAAAGGAACTTGAAAGATGGTGGTGAAAACATTACCTCTTCTTCAGGTTCTTCCTTTTGATTTGATCAAAAGGGATCCTTATGATTGGTTTCTGATAAAACTATGTCCTATAGGTTGAAGTGAGGGAAGTTGAGAGAGTATTTGGGCATGGTTTGGCTGATCCAAATTGTCACGACCCAAACCTACCTAGGCTTGAGCCGCAACTACCCCAAGCCCGCCTCCATAGGCCAGGGGCTAGCGAACAGCGCCGAAGGCACAATAACTGGGGAGGCCTTTTCCTATGTACCTGTACACACACACAACACACTCAATACAAAAGTTCAGATTAAAAATAAAATCAAAGGGAAACTACTATAAATATCCACAAGAGTGCATCGACCTCTAAACAGTACAAAGTAAAAGATAAAAAGAAAAGGGGAAAAACACACTCCCAATCAGAAAAGTGCCACATCCCAGAAAAAGGTAAACAAAAGGAAACAGATGGTAGGTTCCCCCACCTGGAACCCGACTCCGACCACTGCACACGGTCCATGATCATGAACTCCTAAGCTCCACCAAAGTCATGACCAACCTGTCCATCGTCTACAAGGGTACACCATGTGCGGACAAAGCCCAAGCAGGGGTGAGTATAAAAATACTCAGTAGGATACCCTGAAGGCTCAAGGGAGAAAAAAAGGGGGTAATAGAGGGTGGGAAGTAGAGAGAACATGGAAAAGTAAAGGAGTGCAACCAAAAGTGTAGTAAAGAGTACAGTATAGAGTCCAGCTCAACCCAACAAGAGGAAAGATGGTAGACTCGTCCAGAAACAAGGAGATGGAAATGGTGAGAAGATGAACTTCTCGTCGAGTCTTCGCTATCTATAGTAGGAGAGTGGGCTCGTCCAACCACCAGAAGGTAGACAAGGAAAGCACGTGGCATACCCCTCGCGTCTTCGCCTCACCTAGAAGGAGAGTAACCAAACCCATGAAGTGGGTACCAGAACAAGGTATATACATATTCATATGCTCACTAAGAAGCCCGAACAAGGTCCTAAGGGGATCTCCATCCCGTATCTCAGCCCAAGAAAGTGAGTAGCCAATAGTCCGAGAAGTAAAACCATTGATGCCCAATATCCCGCACATCTGCCCCGAACTTCAAGTCAAGGGGCTCAAACCACCGCACCTCGACACTATCCGCTTTGGGTGGCACTGACCCACTCGCACGGTTTTAGGTCTCTTCACAAGGATGCATCTCAGTGGGGAAAGTGCTCCTCATAATTGAGAGTTCTTGTGGGGTACATCAAACCACACCTCGTCACTGCCCCGCAGTTGAGAGGTCTCCTCAAAGTCGACAGGCGACCCCCTGCCCAGCCCGACTGGAGGGTCCTTGGAAGTGAATGGGTTCCCACTACAGGGAGACCCTGCAAGAGTTGACGGGTGCCACACTGCCCAGTCTCGTAACAGGTTAATCCACTAGAGGGCGACCCAGCTAAAGTCGGCGAAGGGACCACTTCCCAGCCCAGCTAGAGTTAACCCAGCATCGGGGACCACTGCCCAACCTAGCTGGAGGTATTCCCGGCATCATGGACCATTGCCCAACCCACATGGAGGTAAGCCTAGCATTGGGGGACCACTACCCAGCCCCGCTGTAGGTAATCCCAAAACTGTTCTGGCCATCCCTGTTGGATGGTACTACTCGGTGAACACCGTTGTACTGGCCATCCCTGCTGGATGGTACAACTAGCATGCCCTGCTCGAAACGACCTCGTCCCTGCTGGAAACAACCTCATCCCTACTGGAAACCACCACAACTATTCTAGAAACAATCCCCTGGGTAGAGGATCGGTGCCCTCATAAAGTGTTGGTCACACGAAATCCACAAGAACTCTACCAGGGAACATGGAGTGACGGGAGAATATCCACAGGCCTCACAAGGAGATCCCGATCCAATCCACTGAGTCACTATCGAAGCATACCGAGTCATCACATCCCAGAAAGTGGGAAAACACCCACATTGTACGACCACATGTAGTCGTAAATGGTACCACAGTCTGGTGAAAGGGCACAGTACTGAAGCCCCTCACAGCTGAAGAAACAGAGGAACCAAACCATCTCTGTCGGACAAACGAGAACAGAACCAGGGGAAAACTCAACTCTTCTGGTCAACAAATGAGAACAGGACTAGGGGAAAAATCAACCCTCCTAGTCAACAAACAAGAACAGAAGAACCCTCTACGTCGCGAGAGGTCAAAAGTACGTAAAGCAGCTCACGGCACGCACATGGGGCCCACACAACGTGTGGCCCCAATTCAACCCCAACCAAGTGCACAAAAATTATCAGGTACCAACATCCACAACATGTACCTCCATGCATTCCCGTATACTCCCAGAGTATACCACGTCTCCAGCCCAAAGGCTATCAGGCACATGACACCCCAACGTCAACGCGAAGGGAGTAAACGTAACATCACCAACTCCCCACCTCAACAGTTGTGGCACATTCAACCACATCTCTTTAATCACCAACCTCACACTCCCCAGAGTGTACGTGATCACATGCCAAAGGTTCGCTACACACACGGTAGAAGAATCTCCACTGGGGAACCTTCAACGTTTCCACATTTAATAAGATTGTGTATGAGGCTCCACTCACTTGAATAGATTACACCATTGTAATCCTCGTAGAAAAACATGCGAGATTGACTACTTACTCACCCCAAATGGGTATCTGACGTAAAAGTCGCAAATACCGCCTTACGCCCGAACGGTGTCCCGTCGTTCCGAGCCTCAGCCCCGAAAAAGTCGGGCGCATCACACCATTGTGATCCCCTCAGGAAAACATGTAAAAAGGACTACACATTTGAGTGGAACGGATATTCAGAGAAAAAGATGCATTCCCGTGCACCGCACACAAGCAGTGCTTCATGGGACCCACAATCAGGTCCCGAAACACAACGAATGGATTGCACCGTTGCGATCCTCTCGAAAATTTACACATGTTTGACTAATCACTTGTCCAAAACGGACACCCGGTGATAAATCTAGAAATCACCGTCAACTCCTGAAACGGCCCTCACGGCGTCCGCACTAGCGTGAGGAATTAAAGTGGGCAGACTTCGCCAATGCAATGCCCTCAGAAAAACACCCGAAAACGACTGCTTGCATCCCCCGAACGGACGTCCGATGAAAAAGTCGTGAAACGTTGCACGCAGCTCAAAAGACGGACCGTGGGGCCCGTGCCTCAACTTTGGCCTCAACGCCTAAAACCATCTTGGAAAGCTCTGCCTTGGTGCTAGGGTTCCAACGCCACTGACGGCGCTCAAAACAGACGTCGGACGCATCCGTGCCGTCCAAAACAAGATCCACCAGAAACACCAATTCACTTAATGGTCATGTCCCGCCCCCGATCCCATCGTTTTGGGAATTAAAATTCCCCGAAACCACCTCAAAATATTCGTCTATATTTAAGGGTCATGTCGCAGCAGACGACACCCAAAACGGACGCCGTACAGATTATTTATCAATTTAAATCCTTTTCATAATAATAATAATAATAATAATATTATTATTATTATTATTATAAACTTTTTTTATTAAAACCAAACCGGACGTTCGGCCGGTCTTCTTCTCCCAATAGGACCCGCTGCATGCGGGTCCTGGTCTCCCAACAGACCGGCCATTTGTCCGGTCCTTGTTGAGACCCCCACAGGACCCGTGCGGTGCGGGTCCTGGCTCCCTCACGTCCAGGGTCGCCGCCGCGACCCTCACTGGCGGAGACCATCGCCCCTAGCTCGCAGGCACCCCTCACCCCCGTTGAAGCCTCGTCGAGCCCGCTCGCTGGGCTGCTCCCTCTGAAGACCGCCGCCCGCCGATCCCTACTCACGCCGACGCCCTGCTGTCGAATGCCGCAGACCGCCCAGCCGACGCCTCAGCTTGGTCCCCTGCTACGCCGCCGCACCTGCTCGCCGGACCGCCGTGTTGGAAGCCCACCGCCGTCGGCAGAGCTTGCTGAAAAAAAAAGAAACCCACCGGAAACCTCAAAAAAACCCCGCAGACTTCTACGAGTGACTGAGAGGTCCTCGGAACTCGGTTTTACGAACCGAAAGAGGCGATGGAAAGACAAGAACATAAAATACGCAGATAAGGGCTTCATTCGAAATTTAATCAGCATTTTAATGAATATAAATGAATTCAAAGGGGGTACGAAAATGAAAACGCAACGAAGCCTACTTTGTTGGGCTTCGCCCGACGCTTCACGACGATCCGCGCCTTGTCGTCATTGCTTTCGCCTTAACCGGAGGAAGTGGAGGAGGAGGAGGGGAGGTTGAGGGAGAGGTGTCGCTAGGGGGTACAAAATGAGAGATGGGTGGGGTGAGTTTGGCTTAAGTAAGTATTAAAATTAATTAAAATTTTAATTGAGTTAAACCCCTGATTTAACCCGCAACCGAAACCCTCGACGGGGTCAAGGATAAGCCTCCCCTAGGGTAAACACCACCTCCCAAGGAAAATGGCGTTCTCAGAATTTGATTCTGAGCTTCCGTTTGAATGTTATAAAACTAAACACCCAAAGCCACCAAATTACAAAAACGCCCCCAAGGACATTTTTCACAGATGGCCCGCGCCCGTGAAACTTATACTCCTCCTAGGGTAAAATGCACGCTCTGAACGCAACGGTGCCCTCAGTTTTCTAATCCGAGCCACCATTTAAGAGATACCTTAGCTAAGACGTTGAACGAATAAATAAATTATTTAATTTGTTTGTTTTACGTTCTGAAAGTGAGCGAGGGGTCCAAACGTCCCGCGCCAACATGTTTTATGTCGTTCCTAGGGTAAACACCCCATTCCGGACCCATCCGCACACTCGGATCTCTGATCGGAATCACCATTTAGGAGTTATACCATTATTTTTCCATGTCCAGTGTGAATGCACTGAAAATTTAATTCCGGCCACTCCGTAGCTCGGAATCGCACGCTATCTGAGGGTGCTGCTCTGGAAAAATATCAAGAATATTCCAATGTCTTTCGCAGAAAAAAAAATTGTGTTCTTACATCATTATCTCCTTCAAGCTTTTCGTCCCCGAAAATAAAAACTAGGGAGAAACATAGGGTACTAAGCCCACACCTGGCTTTCCCATACCCAGAGGAACCCTCGCACAGTTCTATGGCACCGCACATAGACCAGAGGATTTGATCTATTTACGGGAGGTCAGCCCTTGCTGATGTCACGCATAGGAGCGTACACACCTCTTCTCGGGTGAGTCACGTGGAAGATGTCATGCACCCAAACCAGTCTCTGGGGTTAGGGAAAGGTGGTAGGGAACCAAGACGTCCCTTTACACAGTCTCAAACAGTCCGAAGGACCTCGGGGGTGGCTCACCTCCCCGACCGAACCCATACGTCGAACGCTGTGACTGGAATCACCTCCCGCACCTAGAATAAGGCCTGGTGATTCCCTCCTTCATAATATCCATATGGTGAAACACCCAAGGATATCTGGTCACATAAGATTTCATAGTCGATGTCTCACAAACAAGACTCTCTTACACGCTTAGAAAGCGATGGAGTCGACACCATCGACTAAAGTAAAAGGTCCCACGCCTTTTATCATACCAACACAGGGTTACACCGATTCCCCACACCACCATGGTAACACCTCAAGAAAGGAGCATAGAGGAATAAATTTGACACATAGAGTCTAACAATTCTACTGCAAAAATGTAGAAGAGTTGTAGAGTGTACCTCTTATCACCTCATGCTCTGCAGGATCGTAGACATCCAAAGCTCGCGGCTATCCTCGGTCCCAACTGTAAGCTCTCAGAGCCTGTCGTGGACCGCCTAGTGGTGATGAGATGACCTCGTAAAGCCATCCCCCACTACCATCTCCTCCCACTCCTCTACTAGCACCACCTCCATGGGGAATACTCTGATCACGGCGCTGCCTCTGTCATGGTGGTGCACCTACTGCCTGCTTGATGCTCTCTGCATGCCTGGTCGGGCAGTCCCATGCCAGGTGACCTCTCCCATCACAACCATAGCACCGAATCTCTTCGGGCCGCACAGGTGCCCTCCGATGCCACTTTGGTGTACGACCAAGCCCCTGAGTCTGGTTATCGGAAATCCACCTACGTCAAGGTCCTTCTTGCAGATGCCTGCTAGTTGTGGTAGATGTCTCGGCTCTAACGTGCCTGCTGCCACCACCAACTCCAGAACATGACATGAAGCTATCTACCACCAGCACCTGCTCTAACACCCCAGAATATGTGGAAATTCTCATGGTTACTATGACAGCACAAATCTCTTGGTGGAGACCCTGCTCAAACTTCCGCGCTCGGAGGTTGTCGTCATGGACCAAGTTCGGGTAAAAGCGTGCACGGTCTGCGAAACTAGCCGCATACTCGGCCACTGTTATCCCTCTCTGATGAAAGTGCAGGGGCTCCTGAATCAGAACGGAGTGCAAGAAGGAGGGAAAAAACACCTCACAGAACAACAACTGGAAGTCTCCCCACAAAAGCAACGACTCGTCAAGAAACTGAGTCACCATACTCCACCAAAGCCAAGCTTCTCCACGAAAAAGGTTGGCTACCAAAGCCACTCTCTGATCTTCCGGCGTCTGCACAAGCCTGAAAAGGAGAACCACTGCCTCAAGCCAAACCTCTCCTGCCTGAGGGTCATGCTCACCACTGAACCTTAGCGATCTCAGGCACTGTAACTCATAGAGCGTGCTCAACCTGCGCTCAAGCCCCTCCTGCTCTACGGAAGCTATCTACTGCTCAACAGGTGGGGGTACTACTACCGGCCCACCCGGAGAAAGGGGCTCACATGATGGGTCCTGGACTGTGGCCTTTTAGCTCACAGGGTCGACTTCATGTACCAAAGCTAGTATCTTGGCTGGCTGTCTTCGCGGAGACATCCTGAATATATCAAGGAGTGTTGCGGTCAGATGAGCATATATGTATATACCAATAACAAAAATGTGGAGCTGACTCAAGAAGGATAGTTAAAGACTCAATCCTATGTGATGCACAAACCAATTTCTTGGTAACAAGTGTCCTATCATGCTGAGTCGACAAGCGGGTTATCAAGGTCCAGGTGAACAGATACGTCGGCCGCCGCACCATCACTAGACTCCCTGGCCTTAGAGCCGATCTCGAGATACGTTAACACTGTTGCCCTATATCCCAACCAGTTCCATTTATTTTAGGGACGTCCGAACAGCGTCCCAAGGAACGAACAACCTCTGATACCACTTTGTCATGACCTGACCCTACCCGGGCTCGGGCCGCAACTACCCCAAGCCCGCCTCCATAGGCCAGGGGCTGGCGACCAGTGCCGAAGGCACAATAACTCGGGGAGGCGTTTGACTAATTACCTGTACACACACACGCAACACACTCAATGCAAAAGTGCAGAGTAAAAAAGAAATAGAAAATGGAAACTGCTATAAATAACAACAAGAGTGCATCGACCTCTAAACAGTACAAAGTAAAAGCTGAAAAGAAAAGTGTCAAAACACATGCCCAATCCAAAAAGTGCCACAACCCGACAATAGGTAATCAAAAGGAAACAGCTGGTAGGGTCCCCCACCTGGAACCCGACTCCGACCACTGCACGTGGTCCACGCTCCTGAACACCTAAGCTCTACCGAAGTCACGAACAACCTCTCCGCCGTCTGCAAGGGTACACCAAGTGCGGGCAATGCCCAAGAAGGGGTGAGTATAAAAATACTCAGTAGGATACCCTGAAGGCTCGAGGGAGAAACAAAGGAGGTACCAAAGGGTGTGCAGTAGAGAGAACATGGAAAAGTAAAGGATTGAAACCAAAAGTGCATTAAAGAGTACAGTAGAGAGTCCAACTCAACCTAACAAGAGGAAAGAAGGTAGACTCGTCTAGACACAAGTAGCTAGAAACCATGAGAAGATGAACTTCTCATCAAGTCTTCGCTACCTATAGTAGGAGAGTAGACTCGTCCAGCCACGAGAAGCTAGACACGGAAAGCACGTGGCATACCCCACACATCTTTGCCTCACCTGGAAGGAGAGTAACCAAACCCAAGAAGTGGGTACCATAACAAGGTATATACATATTTATATGCTCACTAAGAAGCCCGAACATGGTCGTAAGGGGATCTCCATCCCGTAGCTTAGCCCAAGAAAGTGAGTATCCAACAGTCCCATAAGTAACACCATCGATTCCCAGCATCCTGCACATCTGCCCCAAACTACATGTCAAGGGGCTCAAACCACCACACCTCGACACTATCCGCTTTGTGCGGCATTGACCTGCCCGCACGGTTTTAGGTCTCGTCACAAGGACGCGTCTCGGTGCGGAATGTGCTCCTAGTACTTGAGAGTTCTGGGGGGTACGTCAAACCACACCTCATCACTACCCTGTAGTCGAGAGGTCTCCTCAAAGTCGACAGGCGACCCCTGCCCAGCCCCACTTGAGGGTCCCTAGATGTAAACGAGTTCCCACTATAGGGAGACCCGGCAAGAGTCGACGGGTGCCACACTGCCCAATCTCGTAACAGGGTAATCCACTAGAGGGTGCCCCGGATAAAGTCAGCAACGAGACCACTACCAAGCCCAGCTGGAGGTAATATGACTTCAGGGACCACTGCCAAGCACAACTAGTGTTAAGCCCGACATCGGGGACCACTGACCAGCCTAGCTGGAGGTAAGCCCGACATCGGGGACCACTGCCCGCCCCGCTGGAGGTAAACCCGGAACTGCTCTGGCCATCCCTGCTGGATGGTACTGCTCAGTGAACACTGCTGTACTGGCCATCCCTGCTAGATGGTAGAACTGGCAAGCCCTACTCGAAACAACCTTAGCCATACTAGAAACAACATCAGCCCTGCTGGAAACAACCTCATCCATGCTGGAAACAACCCCTTGGGTAGAGGATCGGTGTCCGCATAAAGTGTTGGTCACACCGAATCCACAAGAACTCTAGTAGGGAACACGGAGTGATGAGAGAATCTCCCCAGGACTCACAAGGCGATCCCACTCCAATCCGCTGAGTCACTGTCGAAGCAGACCGATTCATCACATCCCAAAAAGTGGTAAAACACCCACACTGTACGAGCACACGTAGTCGTAAACGGTGCCGCAGTCTGGTGAAAGGGCATGGTACTGAAACCCCTCACAGGTTAAGAAAAAAAGGAACCAAACCATCTCTGTCGGCCAAATGAGAACATAACTAGGGGAAAACTCAACCCTGCTAGTCAGCAAATGAGAATAGGACCAGGGGAAAACTCAACCCTGCTGGTCAACGAACAAGAACAGAGGAATCCTCTACGTCACGAGAGGTCAAAAGTACGTAAAGAAGTGCATGGCACGCACATGGGTCCCACATGACGTGTGGCCCCAAGTCAACCCCAACCAAGTGCACAAACATTCTCAGGTACCAATATCCACAACGTGTACCTCCAAGCATTCCCGTATACTCCCAGAGTGTACCACGTCTCCAGCCCTAAAAAAATCATGCACACGGCACCCCAACGTCAACGCGAAGGGCGTAAACGTAACTTTGCCATCTCTCCACCTCAACAGCTCTGGCACAGTCAACCACATCTCTTTAATCACCAACCTCTCTCTCCCCAGAGTGCATCGATCACACGCCAATGGTCCGCTACACACACGGTAGAAGAACCACCACCGAGGCACCTTTCACATTTCCACATTTAATAAGATCGTGTATGATTCTCCGCTCACCTGAACAGATTACACCATTGTAATCCTCATGGAAAAACATGCGATATCGACTACTTACTCACCCCAAACGGGTATCCGACATAAAAGTCGCCAATACCGCCTTACGCCCGAACGACGTCCCGTGGTCTCGAGCCGCGGCCCCGAAAACAGTCGGGTGCATCGCACCATTGTGATCCCCTTGGGAAAACACGTAAAAAGGATTCCTCACTTGATCGGAATGGATATCCAGAGAAATAGATGCATTCTGGCGCACTGCACACGAGCGGTGCTTCGTGGGACCTACAACCTGGTCCCAAAACACAATGAACGGATCGTACCGTTGCGATCCTCTTGAAAAAGTACACAAGTTTGACTAATCACTTGTCCAAAACGGAAACCCGGTGATAAAGCTGGAAATCACCGTCAACTCCTGAAACGGTCCTCGTGGGACCCGCACTAGCTTGCGGAATTAAAGAGGGCAGACTACGCCAATGAAATTCCCTCGGAAAACACCCGAAAACGACTGCTCGCATGCCTCGAACAGACGTCTGATGAAAAAGTCGTGAAACGCTGCACGCAGCTCAAAAGACAGGCCATGGGCCCACGCCTCATCTTCAGCCTCAACGCCTGAAACCACCCTAGAAAGCTACGCCTCGGTGCCAGGGTTCCAACGCCACTGAAGGCGCTCAAAATGGACGTCGGACGCGTCCACACCGTCCAAAACAAGATCCCCCAGAAATGCCAATTCACTTAACGGTCATGTCGTGCCCCTGAGCCCCAAATTTCGGGAATTAAAATTCCTCGAAACCACCTCAAAATATTCATCTCTACTTAAGGGATGCGTCGCCGCAGACGACACCCAAAACGGATGTAGTACGGATGATTTATCAATATAAATCATTTTCATAATAATAATAATATTATTTTTATTTTTATTATTATTATAAACTTATTATTTTTTATTTTTTATTATTTATTTTTTTTATTAAAACTAGACCGGACGTTCGACCGGTCTTCTTCTCCAAACAGGACCCGCAGCATGCGGGTCCTGGTCTCCCAATAGACCAACCATTCGGCTGGTGCACGTTGACACCACCACAGGACCCGTGTGGCGCGGGTCCTGGCTTCCTCGCGTCCAGGATCACTGCCGCGACCCTCACCGGTAGAGACCGTCTCCCCCAGCTCGTAGGCACCCCATGCCCCCGTTGAAGCCTCGCCGGCCTGCTCCCGCTGAAGACCGCCGCCCGCCGATCCCCACTCGCGCCGACGCCCTGCTGCCGAACGTCGTGGACCGCCCGAACGACGCCTCCACCTGGTCCCATGCCGCGCCACCGCGCCTGCTAACTGGACCGCTGTGTTGGAAGCCCACAGCCACCAGCTGAGCTTGCTGGAAAAAAAAGAAGAAACCCGTCGGAAACATCAACAAAATCCGCAAACTTCGACGAGTGACTGCGAGGTCCTCGGAACTCGGTGTTACAAACCGAAACAGGTGATGGAAAGACCAGAACATAAGCTATGTAGATAAGGGCTTCGTTCGATATTTAAAGAGTATTTCAATGAATATAAATGAATTCCAAGGGGGTGTGAAAATGAAAACGCAACGAAGCCTACATTGTTGGGCTTCGTCCGACACTTCACGACGATCCGTGCCTTGACGTCGTTGCTTCCGCCTAAACCGGAGGAAGTGGAGGAAGAGGAGGGTAGGTTGGGGGAGAGGCATCTCTAGGGGTGAAAAATGGGAGAGGGGTGGGGTGAGTTGGGCTCAAATAAGTAATAAAATTAATTAAAATTTTAATTAAGTTAAACCCCTGATTTAACCCGCAAATAGAACCCTTGACAGGGTCGTGGTTAAGCTTCCCCTAGGGTAAACACCCCGTCTCGAGCACAATGGTGGTCTCGGAATTTGATTCTGAGCTTCCGTTTGAATGTTATAAAACTGAACGCCCAAAGCCACCAAATTACGAAAACACCCCCGGGGCCATTTTTCACAGACGGCCCGCGCCCGTGAAACTTATACCCCTCCTAGGGTAAACGGCACGCTCTGAACTCAACGATGCCCTCAGTTTTCTAATCTGAGCCACCATTTAAGAGATACCAGAATTAATCCGTTGAACGAATTAATTAATTCATTCATTCATTCATTTTACGTTCCAAAAGCGAGCGAGGGGTCCAAAAATCCCGTGCCGACATGTTTTATGTCGTTACAAGGTTAATAACCCCATTCTGGACCCATCTGTACACTCGGATCTTGGATCCTAATCACTGTTTAGGAGTTATCCCATTTATTTGGTGTGTCCAGTGTGAACGCACTGAAAATTTAATTTCGGCCACTCCAGGGCTCGGAATCGCACGTCGTCTAAGGGCGCTGCTTTGAAATAATATCAAGAATATTCCAATGTCTTTCGCAGAAATAAACTGGGTTCTTACAAAAATGGCATTGAAGGTGTCAAATTGAGAGAACGGTGAGTTCCCTTTTCTAAGAGGGGTGAGGGGAACCTTAGGAAAAGCTAGAAATATTATTTTATAATAAAATCATTTTCTGTTTCTAATGGCTCCAAACTGATTTATTTCAAGGATAAGGTGGGTATGGGTCGCAAATCACACAACTAATAGGTTTTAGATAGGTTTGGGTCACTATATTAACCTTATCTTTTAGATGTAACTCTTATTTAATTAGTTTTACATTTACCATGTCTCTTTGTATTATTGTATTATATGGTTAATAAACTTACTATAAACATCCAATCGAACCCCAAGTGGTTAATTAATTATACACCTATCATAATATAAGTCTTTTGGAAAAACCTTATATTTTTAGGAATATAATATCAATTAATAATATAATATTTGTTTTAAAAACTCTTTTTTTGTCAATTTTGAAACTATTTAAAAATTGATTTTTGTGAAAATAAGAACAGATTTATTACTTCATACAAAGTTAATTAAATAAATACTAACATGTCATATTAACCTATAAAATTATTTTAATTCATAAAAAGTCTCAAATTATATTTATTTGGGTATTTATAATATAAATTAGTTAAATATTTCATTAATAAGGTAATTAATGCATCACCATTATGTCATAAATAAATTTATTTATATAATGTGAAAAATTTATAAATAAAATATCATTATGTTGGAAATATTTTTATAATTCTAATGAATATTTATAATAGAATTTATCTTATGTATAACCCTATATTAAAAAAAATTAGTTATTAAACATTGATTTTAACTCTTTTAACTCTTCTTTGAATTAATTAATAATAAATGTCATAATCTAATACAAGTGGACCTAAATGATCAAATGCTTTTCCTATGGTTGTTTTTGGTCGAATTATACTTATTAAATAGAATTAGGACATGTGTTAGGGTAAAAATAATATCAATTTTACCTTTAATTACCCTATTTACTTATATCCGTGGTGAATAAAAGTAAAAAGTTACAATTAACCAAAAATTATTTTAATCTCATTGAACCAAATTTTACTCACTAATATCAACTGTGCCTCTCGGATTTTTGAAATCCCACTCACAGAAGCGGTAAAATTATGTTTTGTGAAAATTTGCAAAATCTCCTAGGAGGTGGGTAAAAGACGGTGAAAAGTTTAATAAAAATTTTATATATCTAAATTAATATAAAATGACTCCAATGAATTAAATTTAACTTATATAGGTATTATGTATCTATTTTTACCTAAAATAAATTTAAATTAAATAAATAATTATTTAAATAAAAATTTGGTTTTAACAAATAACTTAGCGTTTTTCACTATTCATCAAAAATTGAATGTTTTCAGAAAAATACCAAAAACTCACCCTAAGCTAATTTTGATATTCCAAATCCAAAAATGATTTCTATTTTACCAAATTAAAAACCTATATGTTTCATTAATTAATTTAAAATTAATTCTCGTTATCGAAACAAAAAAAAACGGGTTTTTAAGAAATAATAATAATCAAAAGATTGACACTTGTTTATAGGCAATTTCAAAGTGAAATTTCTCCAAATGAACAAAATTTTATTAAATGGTAAAAATATAATCTAATTATACTTTAAAACCACTCAAATTTATAATTTATCACTATAAATTAATTTGGTTAAAAAAGTTTATTTTAGTTAAAATTTAGTATTTTTCACTATTCATCCAAATATGAAAGTTATCAGAAAAACATCAAAAATTAATTGAAACTAAATTTTTATGTCCTGATTCTAAAGAAGAAGTTTATTTAGTAAAATTGAATATATATAAGTATCAAATATTTTATTTTAAAATGGTCTTCCATTAAAAGGCAGTAAAATTACATTTTTTTAAAATACTTATTTTATCTAAAAAAATTAATTTGTTCTTATATTATGTCTAAAAACTAATCATATGGATTATAAAATTATAAGGATTATATAAAATTTTAAATTTATTTATTACTATTCATAACCACTTTTGAACGGCTAGTTTGGTAAGTCGTGATGCACTTGAACTCAGTGTTGCGTATAGTGGAAGTTATGGAATTACTCTAAAGAAATAACGTACTATGAAATCATTGGGTGTTACATTAGATCCTATGAATGATTCCCTAACTGAGGTGTTGTGGGTTTTTTTAGTAGATTTTGTACCATACCCTAATGGATCTTGGTATGGAACACCTTTTAAAGGAATAAGATCCAACGAGTTCCAGTATGATGTTCTTAGTGGCGATATTTCATGAGAGTGTTCACCTAAATGTATTCCCATTGAGCGGTGGTGTTTTTATCGGCTTGTGATACCCGTTTGCATGTTATCTCTCAGTTGTGCCATCATGGATGACTATTTTGTACCCAATGGAGTATATATATCATATGAGTGTCATATGGGATGACTGGGATCATGGAGTTCATGCTCTCGGTGGTGTTACTTTAGTGCCTCAAGTTGGAACATGTCGCTGGAAATGAGGCCAGAACCTCATGAGGTTTGGTTCCTAAGATGAGTATATCTAGGTGTTTTTTCTGGGTTTCCATTGATGTTTTGTCACATCTTGTATGACACAACTTATTTTATGAGCAGACTAGTCATATTTAATTGAGGATGTTCTCAAGATAGAGTTTATCTCTCATTTGAGTTCCCTCTGGCTGGGTCGAGCTAACTGTTGCATTTTAGTTGCTCCCATTTATTTTGGGTTTTTTTGGTGCATAATGGGTATATTTATACTCACCCTTTCATGGGATTTTCCCACACATTTTTTTCCTTCTTCCAACTACATTCCTTTCAACATAGTCCCTGGATGACCTGGAGTAGGCAGAGCTTAGTGAGCTAGACCAACCGGGGTGTATACTGGAGCTTTTACAAGGACCATTCCAAAGGGATATTTTGAAAAAGTTCCCCTCCTAATGAGTAGATTGGATGTATTTGCATTTTTCATTAAGTGGTTTTTTTATTTTTTTCATTTTCGATGATTTTGATACCTTTATTTTACTCTAATTGGGATTGATGTATGCATGCATTTCTTTTCAGTTTTTTATATTTTTTGCATTGTTCCATGGAGGTGTATGTTGGTGCATGTGTACAAGTGAAATAGGCTAAGGCCTTCCATGTGTGTGATAGTGTACTCGACACTAGATTCCATCCCATGTCCTATGAAGATGGGCTTAGGGAGTTGTGGATTGAGCCCCAATGGGTCTGGTCTTTACACGGTTTTCCCTATTTTTTAGATCAAACAAGATTTAATGAAGTATCTACTAACACATGGTTATTAATAAGATACCGAATGGTTATTTTATCCCCATGAATAATCCAATATACCTAGCTATAAAGATTCATGGTAGGGTAGATCCAACAAACCAAAAAAGGCCTACATAAAAGACACCCCTCCACTAACCACAAGCCCCAGCCCCACCCCTTCATCCCAAGGTCAAATAGAGTATATTGGGTAGATTGGTTGGCTATATGTGACACCAAACCCAATACTGATATTAATTGACCCAGTGGGTTAATCACATAAACCTAAAAAAACCTAAATGTGTGTGGAATAACCAATAAGTTTTCCTCCCTCTAGTATCTTAAGGGTTAATTTGTCCAGGTCCCTTATGGTTTGACCTCTACCTTCAAGCGAGGTAGTGGGGCCCTAGGCCAGATTCAATACGACCTAAACTGGCCCTTTATTGGAGTGTGAATAATTTTACAAAACAATGACCCTCTTCCCATATATATTTATAATTTTTTTACTTTAAGTACATGATATCCCCATCTCACAGCATGGCGTGGAACACCTTGTTGGCCTGAAAAAGTCTGGGTAAAATATCCTTAGTTAATTTTTTTCACATTTTCTTCTGGGAAATGTAATCGAACAAGTTTGTATTCCATTAAAATTGTTTTTAAACTTATATCATTATAGTGTGATTTTATTCACTATTATAGTATGTTTAAGATATTATTTGTGTGGATAATTTTTTTTTCAGTTTGTAGTTTTGATGATTCTTTTGTGAGGACACTTAGAATAGGCACATGGTTTTGTACTCTCTTAGATACTATTTGATGACAATTATTGGTTTATTCATATATATTATAGAATTTTAAGTTTCTAATATCCCTAATGGTATGGGTATACCATTTTTTTCATGATATCTATTAGTTTTATCTGGGTCTTCCCTATAGGGAGATTGAAGTTGGGGAGAAATGTTGAATTGATGAGAAGATCCTCATATTTCATTCATATAATCATTATCATTAGGTGGGACATAGTCATGTGGTTTTTAAATAAAAAATTTCATTCATTGGTTTCTATATTCTAGGTTTTCTAGGAATTAACATAGGATATAATGAAAAATCATTGATTTTTGTTCTCTATTGCTCTTAGAAATGCTGCTAGAGTGATGGAAGGTTACTCTCCTACCAAAAGAACTATAAGAATTTTTTTCACATATTATTATCTTTTTGAGACTAATAAATAAAATTTACATTCTTGGCATTATTTAATCCCTCAATCATTATTTCATTGATGATGTTGGTTCCCCGTATATGGTGGTTTTGTATTCCTCCAAGGTTGGGTGTAGGTTCTCACTATTAGTCATTTGATTCAATTAATTTATTTAAATGTTATTATATCAAGGTGGAACACTTCTAATTTATATTTAATTGGGTTTGGAACTCCCCTAGAAGACAAGGTGTGGTTCCCATATCCAATGATTCAACAATTGGCTGATATATGACTCCTCATCAAGGTTTGTGTCCACTAGTGTAAATCATTTTCTATGAGTCATTAATGATTGTTATTCAACTAGGTTCTTATCACCAAGATAGTTTTCCTAGTATAAATATTACTCCAATAAATCTTGTTTAATGACCCACTTTTTATGAGGGAGGTGGTTCTAGTGATAGTAGAATAGTTCACATATTTTTTATGTTCATGATCAAGGTTATTAACTCTCCTAATTTCCCCTAAAAATGATGTGGTGCTTTAGGTTTATATATTTATCAAGTGAATGATATGTTTTTTTACTATTTATTTTTTCAGGGTGAATATATAGGGAAAAGAATTTATATAGGGTTTAGGGGTTTAGTTATTCATTTCATTATATGATAATTAAGGAAGCTTATTGAGTTTCTCTCTTCCTATTCTCTAAGGAAGATGTGGCGGTGTAGGTGAGATTGAGTGATTTTAATGTTATAACTTATGTATTTGAATAGGTAATTATAATCACCTATAGTGTATAATCATTATGTAGTTAAAATGTGATATCTTGATTTCATTTATTCTTTAATCCTTAAAATTTCCCTAGTTATTGTTTTTTTATTTATCTATAGTTTCAAACATACTTATTACTTAATATTTCAATATTTTAGGGAATAAACTTGGTATATATATAGTCACCACTACATGGGAATTATTACAACACTTATTTTGTTATATTAATATAATGTGTAGTTTAGGTGGGGTTCATATATGAAAAGTTTTTGGTGAATCTAGTTCTTATTTGAAGATAGTGGTGACAACTTTGATTTGATATTGTGCTAGAATATTCTACAACAAGGATCCTTTCTATTAGGTTTAATTCTATTTGTTCTTTGGTGTATAGGTCTTTTATATTTTTCATTTTCATCTATGGAATATACCTAATTAATTATTATGTGTTGTTTTTTATCACATTAATTTAATTATATAGTATTTATATATTTTTGGTTGTTGGAATTATATGGGAAGTATAGATATATCTTTTTTTACAGGTTCACTGTCTATAGAATTCCATGGTGTGTTATTCATTGGACAATTAACAATCCTCTAGACTATAGAAGGTTTCATTGGTGTATAACA
Organism: Viscum album; assembly: GCA_963277665.1. Classification (NCBI taxonomy): domain Eukaryota; kingdom Viridiplantae; phylum Streptophyta; class Magnoliopsida; order Santalales; family Viscaceae; genus Viscum; species Viscum album. Next base: position 404,495,972 of record OY728167.1, read on the forward strand.
CTCCTATTTAAATACTTCTTTTTTGGGTTCTTAGAAGGTTTATTCATGTCAATTTACTGGTGCATATAATAATTTAGGTAGTGGTCACTCCCCTCCAAGGCTCATTAGCCTAATAAGTATGTTCATAGAAATATATTTTTTCTCCAAAGGATCACCCAATTTTCCTTCATCTAGATACACTAATTAAATTATGTATTGATTTAATTTTTAGATATATATGTCACTTTAATATCAATAAAAGAAAACTAAAAGTATTTTAAAATCAAACTCAATATGTGATGTGTCATTGTAATCCATATTGATCTATTATATACATAAAAATGTCAACAACTATTTTATAAGTCAATTAATGATTCTTCCACCAGTGATCATTTTAGTGTAATTAAACTCTATTAGTAAATTTCTTAATAAGATCAATTTTATTTTAAAGAATTTAACTTTTTCATTCTACTTACCCCTTTTTAAATTAGATAGATGTATCAATTATTTATTTTGAATTATAATACCTCATGTTATATATCATCCTTAATAAGTTTTCAGGTTCTATTAATTAATTGAATATGATGAGAATCATAAAATATTATTAATTTATTAATAATAAGTAATCAAATAATTTTTTTACTTTTTAATAGAGAGTTAAAGAACATTTACAAAATGATTTTTATATGGCCAAAAACTAGGTCATGGATATAATCATTATAATATTGATTCTATCATGTTTCTCAAAACTTATATGAATTTTATAAATTTTCATCATTGTTATTATGTAATATAATAAAATGGTCATAAATATTGTAACATTTTGTGGTGGAGATCATAGTTTGATATCAATTATTATATATTTTAGGTGAAAAATGAATTATTTAAGGAAAATTGGGCATGGGGAAGGGTTTTCCTTGAAACAGCCAAGTCAATCACGTTGAATAGTATTTTGGTGATCATTTTTAATAATATATTTTCTATCAAAACATGTGTAATATATGTAAGAAAAAATGTTCATGGTGGTATTCTTGGAGATAAAAATAATAATTAATTAATCTTTTAATTCATGCATTTTAATTAGAAGTTTCATCTACGGAATAAATTATAATAAAATCATTTCATGTTTTGGTCAATAATGAATCATTCTCTATCAAATATAATTTTTAGAGGAAGAAAATAGTTATATTTAAATGTAAATTTAAGATTTAAATTACATGGCCTCCAATACATGGTTAGCCAGGTGTTGTATAAAAATCATATTCGAATTTGAATCTCAAATGAAGAGATTTGGGATTCAATCGAAAGGATAATGACTTAGTTTTTAAAGACATGTACTGATAAGTGTTTCTATGATTAATGAATAGGGTTTAAGTATTGACACAAGGTCATGATTGAGATCTTCTATTAAAATAGAGAAAAAATTTCTCATTCATGGAAGATGAGAAGACATAATAGAGAGATTATAATAATTCCATGAGGTTATTTATATCTAAATACCATAAAATAAATTCTATTATTTCGATATCAATACAATGAAGGATGTGATATTTTTATGTTTATGATTAAGGGTAATATTTTTGTTCTAATAGATGTGTAATATTCTTGTTTTTTATTTATATGATCAAAATTTTTCACTTGACAGAGTAATGAGTACTTTTTTAGTGTCGTAGTAATGTGTTGTGAGGTATTGTTTTTAATTTATTATGTATATTAATTCAGCTATAATATTATTTAAAAATGATTGATCCTTAGTGTATTTTGGAACATTGAAAAATTATTATTTATTTCTCCTTTGGGTATAAAATAGATTGTGTGTAAATAATAAAATTTACTTTTTCCCTTTACACTTCAACACTTTTATAATTTTTGTTCAAGATAGATGTATTTTGATTAACCAATAAAATAATATTATGGGGAGTTAATTTTTATTGAGATTCCTTGATTCACCCCAACCCCATTCTCTAGGTGTCATCATTTTATGGGATTTACATGTTGTATCAGAGAGTAAGGATTAATTTAGAGTATTTTTTCCTCCATTTATTATATTGATATAGTATTAACCATAATATAATTTTGGTCTTCCGTAGACACAAATTCAAACTATGGAAGAATCAATTAATGCACTAACTAAAATCATTATTCATGGATGTGTACATGATAGTCATTCATGCTTTTTCTTAAAATATAATTAGTGGAGAACTCATGGAATGTGATTTTAACAGCATGAATTATTATTCCAGAGGAATCAATGTTTTATAGGGACTGTTGCCAAAATAAATCTACTAAAATTTGATGGTCTTTAAATATATAAATTACATGTGTGATTTTTTTGAATATTTATAATTCTTACTCAGATATAAAAGAAGAAAAATTTCATTTCATATAGATTAAATACATGGAATTGGTTTTTAAATTGAATATACCATTTATAAATTATTGTATTTAATGAATGTTATTATGGAGGACATGTGTGAACATAGTGAAACCCTTAAATATGTTGAATTTTTGAAGTGAATCATGATAATTTTTCCACCATAAATAAATTCAGATTTCATAGTGATGGAGGAAAATAATATAAATAAAATATTATAGGATAATCTAGAATTTATATTTATTGGGAATGAGATGAGAACTAGTGTGGATGATCCTATGAAAATAGGAAAATATAGAATTTTTTATGAAAGTAAATGAAATAAATTAATGTTTTAAGAAGATATAATTTAAAAAGAAAGTTGACAAAGTTACATATTTCATCTCCTAATATATAAAATAGTGTAATGTAATGTTTAAAGGATACTATCCAGTAGCATTATTTTGATGTGGAATTTTTGGTAACCCAAAACAGCCCATAATTTACAAACATAGATATTACATCAAAATTGATGAATATTGATTACATAACATAAGAAAAACATGATAGGACTATATAGGTTTAGTGTATTTAAAATAAGGGAAACAGAAACAACTGGTTCATGAGACATCTGCATATTCTTCCACTTTTCCATCATTACTAGACAACATTTTGAAATATTTTACTTAATACTCTTCTTCACAGTCTGGTGAAAAGAAACATATGAAAGGATGAATTTAGATTCTCAATAAGGGTAAAAAGGGAAATATCAATCATATCATAATCAACAGACATAGGAATATAAAATTTGAAAATTATTATCCTGCATAAGAAATATCATGATATCATCACATGGGATAAAACATAAAATATCATAAAGAATCAATAAACATATTCCCAAAAGTCATAACATAAGACATATAATTTTTGGCATAAACATAATATTATAAAATAATTTCATATTATTTAAGGATCATTTCCAAGACCATCATGGAATAAAAATTATATTACTAAACAGAGTTCACTCCTCGTTCCAACCCTGTATTACTAAATAGGTTTTACTTCCCGTTTCAGTCTTGTGTAACTGAAGTGAGACAATTTCCCCTTCCAGCTCTATTTGTATCATGAGATATAAATATTTACCCAATTAGGGAGATATAGATCCCACCCATCTCATAATGAAATCATTTTTACATGTACCACAAATACATAAATATTTCATCATTGCATAACCCAAGGAATCAAATTGGTTTCTTAAATATCAATCCATCATAACATAATCCATGTAAAACAAATGTATTTAATAAATAAAATTCCATAATAAACATGATAAAACATAGGATTAATAGGGATAGTATACTTGAAACATAACACTATTAAATAATTTCATCTTAGATGGAAAATAATTTTTATAGAACACTCGACATTAATTCTCGAGGAAAATATCCTTTCTTCTTAAAAAATGTTTTCTTTTCACAAAATTCCATGCAATTTTAAAAGAAAATAATTTAATTTAAAATAACCTTGAAATATTTTTAAGTAATATTCATGTAAATAAGGTGTTATGAAAACCTACAAATCCATTTATTCTGTATATGTTAAAATAAAACATTCTTCTTGTACTGTTGTCGGATAAGTCAAAAAGTACCTCGTATCAAAAAAAAAGAAAAATATTCCTTTAATAACATTTAATAAAAATTAACCAAAGGGTAAAATTGAAATTAAATAATTATAGAATAATTGAAATAATATTTTTAATAAATATTTAGGAAACATGGACATGGATGATAAATATACGCCATTAAATACATACATATAGAAAATCTCGGATAACAATCAGACTGTGAAATTATACCTTGCCTTAGGTATGGAATCCATTTAATGTATCAAAACCTCTTGTATAATGATTTATATAATGATATGGACTTCTTCTAGCATCATATCCTCTTTTATGATATCATATATGCTCATATTATCATTCTTTTGTTAATAACATTCCATTACTACTTGTTTTTCAGGTATAAACAACTTCGTTTTTTATGTATGTTTTGTCATATAGGTTCTTCTTATACTCATTAGTTTATATTTATATAATTTAAATTTTTTTAAATAGAATATATATCATGTTTATTCATTATATACATTTATATAATCATGCTTTAATGGATATCGTGTAGAATGAATCACATCGCATTGTGGAGATGGTAGACCGTACGTAACGCAAGAGTGACGATATCATTCCCATAATTGTGAAATGGTATGGAAGTGGATGGTATATATTTTGTTCCAAAAATCCATATAATTTTATAATAATCATATATAGTTATTATTTCCATCATTATACCCCTCCAATTTTGTTGGTGGTGAAAAATATATTACACCACGTTGGGGAGATGGTAAGTCGTACGTATGTACGTGGGGTGATTTTGTTTTTTGTTTGATAGATAAAAGATAGAATATGGTCGTTACATAATCATAATAACATCTCAGTATATAATTAATATTATAGTTATTAATTTATGGAAAAAACTCTTGAAGATGAATTAGAAGAAGAAATAAGACTGAAAGAATCGGTAGAGGACAATACCTCTTCTCCAACGAGCTCCATCTAGATCTCCTCTTAAAGCACTAGAGTTGGTCTTTAAAGAAGACCAGAACCTCTAGAATATGAATTGGGAAGTTAGAAATGTAAATTGGAAGGGTATGGTCGAGCTTGGAGGCTAAATGTGAAGTGAATAAGTGGGGGGAGGATTTTCCCTTTTATAATTTAGGTGAGGGGCACTTTTGGAATCTCCAAAAATATTAATTTATAATAAACTAAAACCACATCCAAAAACTAAAAAATATCTTTTTTTAATATTATTTGATATATGGTTGTAATATCATTATCCGATTAATTTTAGACATGTTTTTCTATTAATTTAAAACTTATCATTTTAATTAACACTTAGTTAATCTATTTAATTTTTAACAAAGTTAACAAATATATCAACATTAAAATGGTGAAATATTGACTTATTTGATTTAAATTAGACCTTAAATTATTAATTTATAAAATTTTAGACCATATAATCATTATTCTATATTTTAAAAAATATTTTTATTTTTAAATAATTTAATAATACATTATTTTGATAAACAATCAATAGTGTCTATTTTAACACTATTTAATTCATCGATTATTAAAAATAAAGAGACAAAGTTAACTATGAAACAAATATTTTATTATATTCCTAAGAGGTAATGGTCACATATAAAATTCGTTGTATATATTAATTATACCAAAATTATATTTATTTTATTATTTTTAATAACATTTACTTGTTACCTACATTAATAAAATAATTACTACATCACTTTCGTGTAATAATTTAATATACTTTTTTTTGAATGAAAATAAAAAACTATGAAGAATATAAATCCTATATATATCAGAATAATACTTATAGTTGAATATATATTCTGTAAAATACTACATTAAAAATGTTATATTTATCAAAACAAGAATGTGTCAACTTTCACATCACTTTAAATAAAATATTATAAGTGTCATGATATTTTTCATATGGATCCAAATTGTCAATAATTAAACCCTTGGATGATTATGGTAGAGATATAATCTATCAATAATAATCGATAAATTTTTTGGGTATTTTAATGGTTATTATAATTTTAATAAGAATTATTTTATTTATTTTTCATCAATTAAATAATTTCTACATCATCAATGTATAAGCCTTTAAGGAAATTATTTATTTCATAAAATTTAAAAATAAATTTCCACGATAAATAATAACATTTTATATTTAAAATGTGTATTTATAGTAGAATTTATCTTTGGTATAACCTTATATTAAAAATTATATAGTTAGTAAAATTTGAGTAAGTCATATTTAAATTTTCATTAAATAAAAAAAATTAAATATCCTAATCTCTTCCAAGTGGATTCAAAAGAAAACTATTTAGACCCAGGGATGATTTCGGTCGAAACAAAACTCATCTAATGATATTAGGACAAGTGTTAAGGTAATTTTATAATATTATTTTACCCCTTAAATACCCAATTTACCCTTTTACCGTATTAATATAAATTACCTAAGTTACTATTCGTAATATCCAAAAATAAAATAAATCTATTTACATAATTTGGAAATTCTAATTCCAAATATGGAATCCATTTTTCAATGTTCAAAATATAAGTGTTTTATTTGTTAATTTAAAATTAATCTCATTGTTCGGATGAGAAAACATGTTTTAAAACTTAAAACATTGTAAAATATTGAAATGTTTTTACATCTGAATTAAATGTAAAATTAATGAAAGTGTCATAAATTACATTAAATGATAAAAACTAGTCTATTTATACTTTAAACCATTAAATAATATAATTTAACCATATAAATTATTTGATGAAAAAACGTGTTTTTAATTAAAATTTAGTATATTTTTACTATTTATCAAAACTAGAAAGTTATCAGAAAAATATAAAAAATCCATCCAAAGTAAAATTTTATATCCAATTTACAAAGAAGAAGTTTAATTTTTCATATCAAAATTATTAATGTTTTAAATTTTTAATTTAAAATGTGTTCTCCATTAAAAGGTGGTAAAATTACCCTTTTGAAAAATATAGGTTTTTATACATAAAATACAGTTTATTATTATACTATAAATAAAATATCAATTATGTGAATAAAAAAATATTTTATCACTTATATAAAATAAATATTTAATAAATTTAATTTAATAATTGTAATTAACTTAATTTATTAAAACAAAAATACAAATATTTATTTTACATTTAATTGGTTTATATTTTTCATAAATAATTGGTAGCTAATGAATTCACCATAAATTTTTATGAGATGGTTATATTTATTACATCTAAATTAACATCTAGGTTATAATGTTCATTTTATAGTAATGGTGTCTCGTGGTTCATTTTAACTGATGACTATGTGCAATGTAAGTTATTGTAGAATTAAAATTATTTAAAGAAAATATTTCATAAAAACGTTTGGGTGTTATATTCTACCACCATTAAATTGAATTTTTCCCTCGAAGTTTTTCACTTGGATACAATCTTATAAGGATACCTCTACCTCATCATGCCCTCAAGTTCACATCCAGATTCCTAAAAACAGTGGTTCTACCATTGAACTTTAATGAAAAGAGTGGTCTTATTTCATAGATCTTTTTCACTATGATCCATAATCTCTATCAGTTGTTCATTATAAGAAAGATCTTGCTTCAATAGTATGACATATGAGTTTATTATATGTGAATGATAAATTATGTACTTTATCATGAAAGATACATGGAACACATCATGAGTTTGAGATATATTTAGTGGAAGTTCCAATCTATAAGCTACCTTCCCAACACAATCAATAATTTAAACAGGATCAATATACCTAGGGCTCAGTTTTCCATTATTTCTAAATATCATTATTATCTTCCATAGAGATATTTAAGAAAAACCTTTTCACCCACTTCAAAACTTGATGTATTTTCATCAGTTTTAGCATAAATGATTTTCTAACTCTGAGCTTCTCTTATGTCTTGTTGAATAGATTTGACCTTTCCTGTCATTTCATCAACACGATCAGGTCCTAGTAGCTTTATTTCCCCAACTCCATCCCATCATGTTGGATTTCTAAACTTCTTTCCATATTGGGATTCATAAGGATCCATCTTAATACTAGAGTGAAAGATATTATTATAAGAAAATTCTAGCAATGGTTGGTGTTGATCACAACCTCCTTTGAAATCCATAGAGAAATATCTTAACATTTCTTATAGAGTTTGAATCGTCCTCTCAGACTAACCATCTATCTTATGATGAAATGTAGTGTGAAAAGTTTCTTATATATCCAAATCATGCTAAATAATTCACCAAAACATTGAGGTAAACCTCAGACCCAAATTAGATATAATGGAAAGTGGTACTCCATAAAATCTTACCACTTCCTTTATATATATCCTAGAAATATGATCAAGATAGAAATATTCTATAATAGAAATGAAGTGTGCCGACTTCTTAAGGAAATCAACTATAACCCATATTGAATTATTTCCTTTATATTTTTTTTGGTAATTATGATAACAAATCCCATAGTGATGTTTTCCCATTTCCGGTCACTGAGATAAATATTCAGCAACATCTCTTTTCATGTCATCCTACCAGAAATGCTCTTTTAGGTCCATGTACATCTTTTTTCTTCAAAGATAAATAGAGAATGAAGAAATATGTGCCTCATCCAACTATTCCTTCTTTAATTCTAGTATGGTAGGAATACAAACACAGTTCATAAACCTTATTATTTCATCAAAATCAATGTTGAATTTAGGAACATTTATCACCTTCATTTGTAGTTCTACATCTTTTTTCAGTGCCTCCTTAATCTTAACTTGTATAGATGGTTTAATTTTAATTTGAGATAGATAATATTTATCCCCTTTAAAATTTGAAGATCCATCCTTATAATATCCATAAATATTTTATGTTTTGTGAACCTTATTATGGATAGGCTAGCATGGTCCTTTCGAATCAAAGCATATTCTACCTTATTTTATTTTCCAAGGTTATAAGGTAATAAGAAGACATAATCTTTAATCAAATCCAACCATCTTATTTGACAAATATTCAGCTCATTTTTTGTGAAAAAAACATTAATATTTTATGATCATTATAAAGTTAACACCATTCACCATAAAGATAATGTATCCATATCTTTAATGAAAGGATTACTACAGCTAACTTCAAAACATGATTTCATTAATTTTTCTCAGATATTTTCAATTACCGGAGGAATAAGCTATCACCATATAATTTTTCATGAGAACATATCCCAACCCCTTCATTGATGCACCAAAATAGATCAAAAACCTTTCTCCACTAAAAGGTAGAGTGAGCACAAGTGCATTGGGTAACCTGCTTTTTAGCTCATTGAAATTATTGATGTGGCATTATTTTTACATAGTTTTCCACATCTTTTTATTTAATTATTAACAATTTAATTAATTAATTATTCACTTTTTGATAAATAAATGAAATTTTATATTTTTATAATTAACATTTTTAACTAATCATTTTTATAGAAAATTATATTTTTTTAAGTCTTTAAAATAATTAGTTTAATCTAATTGACTAATCTAATTTAATTATTTATGATTTTTTTTTTTAATTTAAATCTCCTTGAATTTTTAGTTTTATTTTATTTATTTAATCACTTGTTTATTTTTATTTTCATTTATCTAAATTAGTTTGTAATGTAATATTATTTATTTTAATTTATATTTATTAAAATAAATAAACTGTATTAATTAATCAGTTAAATTATCTTGTTAATTAATTAAGTTAAAAACTTATGTCTTAATTCAGTAAAATAACGTTTTTTTATTTTTAATTCATCTTTTAGTTTTTCAATTAATTAATTTATAAATTTTAATACAATAATTTCCTTAATATTTTTTTAATTAATGGAGGTAGTTAAATATTTGAATTTAACAATTTTTTATGTTGGTCTCACTCATGTTTACAATAATTTTCGGTATCACAAGATATCGAAACACACCTATTTTATTTTTTTATTGTTGGTGACTCATTGAGTCACCGACACAATTATATTCCATCTATTGATTAACAAATATTAAATTTATTATTTTGTCAATTTAATTTAATTTAATTTTAGTTTACTAATTAAACTATTTTACATTTAATAATTTTAATAAATAATTTAAAAGTTTAGCCTTAACTTAATTAATAACTCTGTTTTATTTCATGTTGTCAAATTTTTATATTTCAAGTATTATATTTTTAGTTTAGTTAAATTCTTAGTAATTTAAGTTTTAGTTTTTATTTATTTTATTATGCGATCGATGCATTATATTTTCACTATTGGTGAGACGACTCACTGATCACCCTTCGACATCAGTTTCTCTACACTCATCTGTCTCACCGATTGTTAATCGGGGAGACGTTCCATAGATACTGACATTATTTTCTTCTCCATCACGTCTCACTAATTCAAACTATCGGTGACTCCTTATTTTTTTTAAGTATCAGGGTCTCATCTGCTACACTATCAGTCCCTCCTATATACCTCACTGACACTATGTTTGGTTATGTTTTAGTAAAAGAAAAGAAATTATTTCCTAATTTATAAAAGAAAATAAATGAAAAGAAAGGATTTTGATTTCTCTTCATTTTGTTTGGATGAAAAATTTAGTAAAAGAAAATAAATGATTGTAATTTCTCTCTGTCTTGTTTGGTGACGCTTTTGAAAATAAATGAAAAGAAATATTTTGATAACATGCCAAAAATAACCCTCATTAAAAAAATATGATTTTCCAATATTCAACTGTTCCAAATAAAAAAATTATAACCTTAAATTGTATCTTTGATTTTTAATTATATATATATATATATATATTATAAATAAATATATATATATATATATTTATAATTATCAATATATATATTTATAAATATCCTTATAAAATTATATATAAATATATTTATTTATATATAATTATATAAATATGCTTTCATAAATATATATATTTATAATATATATATTATATATATATATATATATTAATATATTAAATATATATATTTTAAAAAATATTTATACATAAATATTTAATTACAAGTAAGTATTTTTTTAAATGTTTATATAATTGTAAATATATATTTATAAATATATTTATATAATTATATATATAAATAAATTTATAAAAATATATATAACAAAACTAAATTTAAAATCATTATATTATTATTGATCTGGGCGGGTTCGGGAAATATTTTAAAAAAATATAGTTTTCCAATACTCATTTGATTCAAATAAAAAAAATATTATAATTTTAAATTGTATCTTCTATTTTTGTATCATGTTAATTATATATATATTCAATTTTGAAAAATATATTAGCAATGATTATTTTATTTTATTTTTTATGTCATGTCAATTATGTATATAAATTATATATATAAATTATTAATTTAAGATAATCAAAATTATTCATAATAAAAATTATTTATTATTATTTATTATTATTATTTATAAATTACATTGAAATTATAAAAATAATTATTTATAAATCACGTTTAACAAAATATTATGCACATAAAAATATTATTATTATTATTAATGATAAATATGATCATTTGTTTAAATTTTAATTAAAAAAATGAATAAATAAATTTTGTATATGAATATAATATTGATAATTTTTAAAAAAACACAGAGGTTTTGTTTCATTACAAATCACCCAGATTTTGGGGTGATGTGAAACCTACGCTGGAGGAGAATGGTTTCTCCCCATTTCTTCCATATTTCTTCCGGAACGATTTCTGTGGCTCTGATTTATTGAAGTCTGCCAAACCCCATCCATTTCTTTTCTGTCTAAATCGCCTTTTCCAAATGACCCCTCACTGTTCCCTCTTTTCCCCATCGGTCTCACAACCTCACACCGACGCATCCCCACACCGCATCGATCTCACCATCGTCGTTGTGCCCTTACGTTTCCACTCTTCCTTCTTCAACCTCTCCTACACTCATTGATGCATCGCCACCCCTACCTCCTCTACTCCATTTTTTTTAAAATCAATCTTAAAATTCAAGTTAAAACTTAACCCTTTCCACAGATCGAACAAGAATACAACAATAACCAAAATTACAGATCTGAAGAATCCATTGTTTTCCGGAACAGGTGCCACAGATGGAGGAGGGAGAGCCATGAGTGAACTGCAAACCACTTCAATGGATGACCCAGTCACTGCATCCACTAGAATCACCACATAACTGTTGAGATGGGATGAAGTTGAAGAGATCCTTGAGCTGCGAGTCAGCATCAAAACCTTCCACATTTGAATAAGTTGCTTGCTGCTGACGAGTTCTGCGTTATAGCCACTGGTATCAGCAACGTCATTTGAGGAGGAGTTTCCTAGATTTTAATATCATACTCTTCGTCGCTTATATTGGGAAATTGGGAACCACTGAGGCTGTGTCGTTAGAACCGATGTACGGGATGAAATCCACCACTACCCTGGTCTTGAAGATGTTGTCGTGCGAAGAGGGTTACACCACTGTCTGCTAGAGAAAGGAGTCGAGTCGGGGAGGCTGCTTCCAGAAGTCTACCGAAACATTCCCCCTTGCTGTGATGAGATTTTGGGGGGAAGATAATATTAAAAAAAAGTTATAAAAAGAAGAATTAATGAAAGCTAAAATAAAACCAAAATTAAAAAATAACTAAACTAAATATATTAAAAAATATTACTTATAAATAAATAAAAAATATAATATAATTAATTTTAATAAAATAGAATTTTTAAATTAAATAACTAAAATAAAATTGTATTAAACTAAACTTCTAAATTAAATTAAAATAATTGAATTATAATAAACTCATTAATTATAGTGTGCTTGTTAAATAATTATTTCTTATTTAATAGTAACATATATAAAATAAAATACAAATAATAATTTATAAATAAAATTGGAATAAAATAATTTTATAAATAGTAAATAATTAAAATAATAATAAATTTAATAATTATAATTAACATTAATAATAGTAATTATATAAAAATATTAACATAAGAACTTAACATAATATTTAAAACTAAAATAATAAAAATTTATAAATTAAAATAATGTAACTTAATCAAATAATTCTAAAATTAAGATTACTTAATGAAATAATAAAAATTAAACCAATATTATTTTTCAACTAAAATTAAATTTAATAAATTTATTATATTAAATAATTTAATAACATAATTAAATAACAATAATAATTAAATAAAATTAATAATTAACATTTTAAAATTTAAATTTTAATAATGATTTATAAAATTAAATATTAACTAATTTAGTTAACTTACTAATATTTAAATATTTAGTTAAATTATTATAACATAACTTTTACAATTAGATAATAACTATTTTATTAATAATATTATTTCATTTTAATTAATAGAAAACTAATTTTAAAATATAATTACTAGTTATTAATAATGATACTAAAATAACTTATTAAATAATATCTAATTTAAAAACTTAGTGACTATATTAAAGACTTTTAAATAAATGAAAAACATTAATTATAAATATTTATTTATATATATCCTTCATAATTTTAACTATTTTTTTGTCATTCTTTTGCAGGTTCATTCAAGAGCCGAAACCCCATCCAGATACATTTAACTGACTCGTGGGGAGCTAGTTACAGGGGTTTCACTATTGCGACATGTGGTTCGCAGAAAAACGCATGTGTATAGTGCACATTAAAGAAAGAGAACTATATCGGTAGAAAGATGTGTTTACAAGCATCAGATGATAGTGGATATTAAAGCAGAGCAGCAATAGAATTGGGGGAGACCATCAATCGATCAAGTGAACAACCGCTTTCACACTGGAGCATAGCAGATCCTCGAGGAGATCTTGGAGAGCCTCCTTCCTGGAGATCCAAAGACCGAAGCAGTGTAAAACCTTTGTGGTCATATGGGATTCTCTCTCCTACGTTTCCTTTCCATTTCATTTACTATAATATAATGCTTCTAGTTTATATCAAAGAGATAATTTTTGGCTATATTTTAATAGTTTGGGGAATTTAATACTTGCTGGTTAATTCATTTATTTGATTCCATTGTTTTCTTCAAACCAAGAGGTAGATTCCACTGGTGAAGTTGAATCTTGCTCTTAGTTTTTAATTTTCTTTCAAGCCTCATGATCATAAATTCAAATAATCCTTGATCTTTTCATGTGAAAGACCAAGGACTACTTTCATTTCAAATTTTCATTTCAATTCTACTAGATTAGATCAGCGAGGTTTATTCTAGTATCTTAAATTAAAAAACTGTCAAGTTAGGAAACTCTAGTGGTGGAAAGCTTCTAGTTTCATTTAGCTATTAGATTAATCTCTAGGTGAGGGGTTTTAATCGATGTTTTATGTGAGTTTGTGGATTCAGTCATAAAAAAACAATGAAACCAATTATTGAACTAGCAAGGATATATTCTATGGGCTGCTTAAGATTATAAGTTTTCATTCTATTTTTCTGTGTTTAAGCCACTATTAAGGTGATAGTAGAGTTAAGACTTAGGTCAACTTAAAAAAATAATAAAAAATAGAAAAATTAAAAATATAAAAAAATAGAAAATAAACCCCACTGCTGACAACAGAGGGGTCTTTTTGAAAAAATTTAGAAGAATTGTGGTCAAAATCGCCTTCTCTGTGGGTTTGACCCTTCTTGCCACATATATAATTGTGATTAGGAATATAAATTTTAAACTTTTACTGACTTCAATGATAGTAATGTCAATTTTTTAGCGATATTACTAGGGAAGTCACAAGCCATTCATTGTTTAAAAAAACAAAAAAATCTAAAAAAATTTGGAAAATTGAAATCTTTTAAAAAATCTACATCATTTTGTTATGTTAAATTGCTACTATTTTTTGAAATTTTGAGTTACTATTACTATTGTTTGTGATGAATTTCACTTTTTATCAATTATTTCATGATCACTAGGTCTTATTATGATAGATTAGAGCCCACGAACCTTGAATTATACATATATTTAACTGCTCTTAGAAAAAAGAAAACCAAATCTGAAATGGAGAAAATAGATGGGAGAGTTCCTACACCTAAAAACATTCAAAATCATCCACATGAACTCTTAAAAGAAAATTAATGGCCTAGGATGAGGGAATTCCAACTCCCTCAAGTTTCAATCAATCCATATTCTATTAGGTTATCTCCTAGCACCCAAAATTATGAGCTTAAACAATCCCACATTTCATTGATGTCTGTCTTTAATGGAATTTCTAATGAGGACTCTCTTTTCTTCATTAGAGACTTCTATAACACTGTGCAAGAACTACCTATTTTAAGACTCACTAAAAATGATCTAAGAATGAGAGTCTTTCCCTTTATCCTTAATGGGAATTCTAGTAACTAGTTTCTGAGTCTAGATGAGAACATCTTTGAAAAATGGGATCAAGTATACGAATCATTGATAATTAAATTTTATCCCCAAAGAATAAAAGGTGAATTGAGAACCAAGATAACTAGTTTTTACCAAGAGGATGGTGAAGCTTTTCATGAAGCTTGGGATAGATTTAGGGACCTTCTTAGGCAGTGTCCCCATCATCAACTCTCATCTCACCTTCTCATGGATACCTTCGATGAAGGGATTTCCACTTATGGACAAAATTTATTTGATCATGATACTGGGGGTAATTACAATGATAAGGCTGATAAATATTTGAGACAAATCGTTAACAATCTTTCACTGAACTCTCAACATAATAATTCAAGAAGGAATATATTGAACAAAAACCCAAATACTGGTTCAAATAATGAAACTCAAGCCCAATTGTTGAAATGAACAACCAACTTCAATCTATAATGAACCAGAATTAAAATAAATTTTCTAATCAATTAGGATCTCAAAACACCAACCAATATTTAAGAGAAAATTTTTCATAATGTGGGATGTTTGGGAATACTGACAACTTTTGTCAAAACTTTGACATGCCATCCCAATAACAAGAAAACATGAATTTTGTCAACTATGGTCCTAGAATGCCTCACAAAGATGATCTTTTTTAAAACAGTTATAACCAAGGCTATAGGAACCATCCAAACATGTCCTAGAAAGATCAAGGTTTAATTAAACAATCCACTGCCCCTAATTACTCAAACCAACCAAGACCAAATTTTCAAAATTAACAAAGGGGTGAGTCTTCAAATGCTCAAGGAAACAATGATAACCAAATATCTTCTAAACTGAATCTAATATTGAATAAAATTAACTCTCAATAGGAAATATAAATGACTCAGCTAATTTAACAACAAAATAAATACGATTCAGATAAAATGAAAAATGATGTGATATTGAAAAACAAGGAAACACAACTATGCCATCTTGATAGAGATTTTTCATCTCGGGAAAACGGTAGACATAAAATTACAACTAAAATAAATCCTAGAGATAATTCAATGACTATTGTAACTAAAGGTGGGATGACTAATAAAATTTTTATTGCAAAACTCACTTAAAATTCCAAAAATAAAAATTTGCGGATCCTGGTACCAAAAATAAACTTTGTTCACATGTTGGAAATCAACTGAAAAACCGTGAAAGTGATCAAAATTTGAATTTTTCACCTGAAAATCATGCTGAAAAATCTTCTAAAAATTAAAATAATATTAGAAAAGAAAATATTTTTGAAGAGGTGAGGGATATACCTACTGCTTAGAAATTTTTTTCCCCACCCATCCCTTTCCCTAAGAAGCTGAAATCTCAAAGCAACACCAAGGCTGAATTTCTTCAGTTCCTTGGTCTCCTTTTTAAACATCAAGTGTGCATTTAATTCATTCATGATTTAATAAAAATTACATCTTACTTAAAATCCCTTAAGAAAATTGTTTCTATGAAAAATAAACATGAGTATTTTTATTACTTACATCATCACTGAAGAGTGTAGTGATCTACTCCAAAAGAAAATCTCACCCAAATAAAAAGACCTAGGTAGCTTTGTTATCCCCTAAACTCTAGGAAATTCTGATCAGTTTAATTATTTGTGTGACTTGGTTACTGGAATCAATATTCTCCCATAATCACTATTTTGAAAATTCAGGCGGGGTGATATTCAACCCACCACAATTATTTATAAGTTAGCTGATATATCTTTCACTCATCCTGTGGGGAGGGAAGAGGACTTTCTAGTTGGGGTAGGGAAGCTGTTTTTACCTGATGAATTTCTAGTTCTAGATATGGAGTGTGATCAAGAGTTTCCCATCATTCTGGGTCGGCTTTTCTTGGCTACATGTGGTGTTGTTATTGATGTTTCTAAGGGTCAAATAATCTTTACAATTTGAGAACAACAACAGAGAGTTTAATTTGTTTAAAAATGAAAAAGGACTAACGTTTTCTGAAAACATTTTAATGGTAGAGTCCTTAGAAGATGAAAACTCAACTAAAGACTCTGAAGAATATGAAAAATAATCCTATATTTAAGAAATAAATTTGTAAGCTGAAAATCATGATTTAATTATCTCACAAGTTGAAAACTATGTTCAAACATTGAATCTAGAAAATTTTCTAGAACTGGACAACTGTCCAGTTTCTAGTGTAGCAGAATACTTTGTTTCTAAACATAACATCTTTTTGAGTGAAATTGAGGGTGAAACTATTGTCACAAACGTTTATTTGCACTTTGATGTTATTTAGGGGGAACGTTTTGGACAACTAGATGATTATTCTTTGATTAATTTGTTAAATTATTATCTGGAAAATCTGGACAGTATGTTCTCTACTTTGGGTAGTAACACTGTTATCTCTGAAACTGAACATGATATTGAAAATCGTTCTTCATTTAATAAACATTAAAATAGATATGTTGAAGATATTGGACCTCCCATGCCTAAGAGTCTTCCTTCGAGTGTATAACCACCCACTCTGGAACTTAAACCACTCCCTGGCCATTTGAAATATTCATTTTTGGGTGAAACTTTCACTTTGCTTGTCATTATTTCTACTAAGTTGAAATATAATCAACACTAAAGATTATTGAGTGTCTTGAAAAAGTTAAAATCTACCATAGGATATGTAACACCCCATGCCTCCACGGTACGCTTCTCTTTGAATAATACAGTAGCATGTGTTGTACGCAACTTCGAGTTCTAACACACACTACAACCAATCAAACTATCCATTATGAATAGTAATACCTAATTTTTGAAATTTTATAAATTTTATCTCTCAAAATTGACTTCATTTTTGGATTCAGAATATCGAATTTATCCCAGGGTAAAATTTTGGTACTTTTCAGATAACATTTATATTTTGATGAATAGTGAAAATTACTAAATATTAATTAAAAATAACTTTTTTAATTAAAATAATTAATAGTGATAAATTATGAATTTTAGTGCTTTTAAATTATATTTAGAATATATTTTTACCATTAAATACAATTTTGGTCATTGGACATAATTTACAATTAAACCGGACATGAACAAGTGTCAATATTTTGATAGTTATTATCTCTTAAAAACACGCTTTTTGTTTTAACAACAGGAATTAATTTTAAATAAATTTCTGCCAATTCTGTGTTTTGAATTTGGAAAAATGGAATCCATATTTGGAATCAGGATTTCCAAATTGTGTAAATAGGTAACTTTTATTTTTATAGATTTTGAATTATTACTTAGGTAAATATTTTTTTTACCATCGTTAAAGGGTAAATCCGGTAAATAAGGGTTAAAAAATAATATTATAACAATAATAAATTACCCTAAAACGTGTCCTAACCTTATTTTTGGATACATATCCGACCATGGTCATATTTGGGTCGATTTTGGGACCCCATGTAGCCACATGTAGGTGATAGAGACACTTTATTTTAATTAAGTTAAAAAAATACAAAAATGACATAAGCATATATCTTTTAGAAAAAAAAATTTACATTGGGTAATATATGTTGGATTTTTGACTATAAATATTAATTATAAAGATAAAAATATTTCCTACATAATTTTATTTTATTTATAATTTTTAGACATTAAATAATGTATTTTATTTATGACACAATGGTGATTCAGTATTTACCTAATTAATGAAAAATTAGAATAATTGATATTATAAATACCCAAATAAACGTAATTTGAGACTTTTTATAAATATAAATAATTTTATAGGTTAATTTGACATGTTAGGATTTATTAAATTATCTTTTTTATAATTAATATTTTTTTTATGAGTTCTACAAAAATAAATTATTGAATCGTGTCAAAATTGACAAAAAAGAGTTTTTAAAACAAATGTTATATTATTAGTTGATATTAAATTCCGAAAAATCTATGGTTCGGCCAAGAGACTTATATCATGATATTAGTATCATTAATGGACTACTTGGGGGTCTCGTAGATATATATAGTAAGTTTATTAACCATATAATATAAAAATACAAAGAGACATTGTAAAAGTGAAACTAATTAACTAAGAGCTAATACTTAAAGATAAGGTTTATATAGTAACCCGAACCTGTCTAAATCCTATTGGTTGAGTTTTTTTCGACCTATCCCCACCTTAAACTTTAAATAATCCTATTTGGAGCCATTAGAAACTGAATATGAATTTATTATAAAATAATATTTCTAGCTTTTCCAATGGTGCCCCTCACCCCTCTTATAAAAGGGCACTCCCCCTTCTCATTAATTCACACCTTCAAAGACTTTTGGTTCGGCCAAACCCTGCCCAAATACTCTCTCAGCTTCCCTAAATTCAACCTCAAGGACTTATTTTGATATGAAAGCCAACCTATGGAGCCCTTTAGATCAAATCAAAAGGAAGAACCCGAAGAAGAGGTAATGTTTTCACCACCCTTTTTCAATTTCCTTTCTTCTTCAACTACTTCTTCTTTGTTATTCCCTTTATAAAATAATAACTCCAGTATCATATATATAATTTTATGTTATTATAAATACGGTACAACTAAATTCATTATTCTATCCATCCCTTGAATGACATGTCACCATACGTGCGTACGTACGGCCTACCGTCTCCATGTCGTGGTGTAATTGTTATTCAATATATTATTATTGAGATGGGTATAATAATGATGTATAATTCATGTAAATAATAAATATAACATGTTAATGATTGTTTATATATTATATACCATCCAGTTATATATTATATTAATATCAAAAAAATGATATTTTCGCTCGTGCGTATGTAAGGATTACCGTCTCCACTACGCGATGAGATTCATTTCCAAGTTCACCATTCATCGACGATTATAAAAAATATATATTACTAATAAGTATGTAATATATGATATAATAATTCTACTAGAGATATATATATTTATATATATAAGTATTTATGTACTTAAATATATCTTATTCACTTACTTCCGTTTAATACTATATGAAAACAGAAACAGCGTTTATGCGTACGTACGGACTACCGTCTCCATAAACGGTGTTTTCCATTTCATATATAAATATATTATAAATTTTTTATATTATAAATATATATGATAAATAAATCATGTTTTATATTCTGGAAGTATTTAAATCATGATCTATGTGATACAGTCAAGAGTAACAAGTTAAAACACGTACGATAAAAAAGCGATTATTACCCGAAATATTAATATAACATGGAAATTATTATTAAATGGGTAGTATAAAGTCATAAATGAATAATGTGTGATATCATAAATATTAATATGGTTCTGTTATAATTTAATAAAATACTATAGTCTTTATACAGGAGGCTAACGTACCCTCGACT
This sequence comes from Viscum album, assembly GCA_963277665.1. Classification (NCBI taxonomy): domain Eukaryota; kingdom Viridiplantae; phylum Streptophyta; class Magnoliopsida; order Santalales; family Viscaceae; genus Viscum; species Viscum album. The sequence continues at coordinate 404,516,621 of OY728167.1, forward strand.
AAAGGAAAGCGCAAGGTAAGGGGTTTTCATCTCAAACCTTATTCCCGTGAGATTCATGCCATATTTCCAATATTACCTTTTGTGTGGTGTATGTAATGCCAATAATTGTATTCATTATGTAATACTCTTTAATTTATGTGTATTTACATATTCATTGTATGATACCTCTTTCATGGGGTGTATGTTTCGTATGTTACCAAATTCGTAATGGTTAATTTCACAATATCATTATTATATGAGGTTTTTTTACGTAAGTATCTACTAGGACATATTTATTATCCATGTCCATGTTTTATGAAATATTTTTCAAAGGGATTATTTTAAAAGACATTTTACTAAAACATCATTTCAAATGTTTTAAATATTTATTCTTCTAAATCATTCTCATTAATGTCCATGTCTTCAAAATGGTTTTTAAGGATTTATTTACATGAAAACACTAGTAGAAAAAAGGTCTTTAACGTCGGTTTTTTTTTATTTTTTACGTCGGTTTTTAACCGACGTTGAAGTCGCCGACGTAAAAAATATGACTTTTTTACATCGGTTTTTGTAACCCGACACCAAAAACAGATTTCAATTGCTTTTTTGCGTCAGTTTTGTAAAAAACTGACGCCAAATAAACTCATCCGCGTCATTTTTGGCATCGGTTTCCTTAAAAACCGACGCCAAAAAGTTTAAAAAATAGTTTCGGCGTCGGTTCTTGAAAAAAACCGACGCCGTAAATGGAAAAAATTTATTTTTGGCGTCGTTTTTTACAATAACCGACCCCAAAAGGCAATTTTTATTGTTCAATGTTTTAGAGAATTTCCTAATCTTCGATTTGACTGGTCGTAGAGCTAAAACGGAGTTACGGATCAAAAGTTATGACCGTCAGAAGTTGAACATGTCAAAGTATCGATTGATACAATATGTTTTAAAGAAAACAAGATAAACACAAGTTAAAATCACGTACACCAAATGATATAAAATATACATAATACTTCAAACACATTTCGATTATTTTTCGATCTTCCATTGAAATGATATGTTTTTTATCATCATATCTCTTATATTTAGCGTAGATCTCATGTGATAATAAAAACGACGATCGATAATTAAACTTACACCAAGCTTGGTAAATTTCATCTGAACGTTTTATATTTTTAACACAATAATAAAATTAAATCATCATTATTTGAAATCTAATGGAGTTGGTTATAAATTAAGGACATTAATAATAAAGAAAATGAATGAATATAATACGTACCGTAATCAAATTAATGATTGATGTCGCATTGAAAACTTGATTGAATCGAAGAGGATGAAAATGATAAATGAAGGACAAACAGATTTATATATAGTAAATGAAAATATTTTCGATTGAGTTGTATGAAACTATAGGCGGGATTTTAAAAGTTTAAACACGCGTTGTGAAAAAAATTGAAATTTTGATCCCGCGTATTAGTGAATACTATTTGGCGTCGGTTTTTAAATAAACCGATGCTAAAAAGATAAAAAAAATACGTTTCACGTCGGTTTTTTTTTAAAACCGACGCGAAAAGTAAAAATAAATTGTTTTTCACGTCGGTTTTTAAAAAAACCGACTCGAAAAACAAAAAAAACAGTTTTGGTGTCGGTTTTTATGAAAACCGACGCGAAAAGTAAAAAAAAATATTTTTGGCGTCGGTTTTTCTAAAAACCGACGCGAAAAACAAAAAAGTTTTTTTTGCGTCGGTTTTTATGAAAAGAGACGTCAAAAAATAAAAAAAAAATTCCATGTGTTATAAAATTTCTTGAGCTTCGATTTGACTGGTCGTGGAGCTAGAACGGAGTTACGAATTAAAAGTTATGGCCTTTGAAAGTTGGACTTAATTAACACTTCTTTTAGAGAAGATCAACTTCCAACATCCATAACTTTTAATCCGTAACTCCGTTTTTTCTCCATGACCAGTCAAATCGAAGCTTAGGGAATTATCTATAGGACTGTAATTTGTTTTTAAATTTTTGGAGTCGGTTTTCATAAAAACCGACGTCATAACTTTTTTTTTATTTTTTCACGTTGGTTTTTAAAAAAACCGACGCCAATTCATTTTTTTCATTATTTTTTCGCGTCGGTTTTTTTAAAAACCAACTCCAAAACTAATTTTTTGTTAGTTTTTGGTGTCGGTTTTTAAAAAACCGATGCCAAAACTTATCCGCAAAAATATTTTACGTCGGTTTATAAGAAACCGACGTCAAATTGACGACGTTAAAAATTATTTTTCTACTAGTGACATGAATGTTTTTAAAATGTTAATTCCTTTAAAAAGATTCAATGGTGTATGGGACACTTTGATTTAAAAATTTATTTAAATGTTTTATTTTTCAAATTGTGTGACTTTTAAATGTTTTCATGGAAAAAGAGATATTTCTCTCAAATAGTTTTGATTTCATCTATCTCAACATCCTTTGAAAAATTTTACACTTATTTGATGTTGATTTATTATGATACAAAAAATCCATATTGGATTTACGGTTTTGTTATATTTTTGACTATGGATGATTCATTTTCATGACATTAATGGCTTATGATTAATGTTTTGGAATTTCGTATGATAGTTTTAATAAGAATTTTTATATTATATTTCATCCCCTTCTTAAGATGAATCTGTTGGACAAGTATGTTCTGGGTTGGGGACCGGTAAAAGTAAGCCCTCCGGGTTGGTGTCCGGTTATTAGAGGCACTCTGGGTTGGTGTCCAGTTTTTAGAGGCACTCCGGGTTGGTGTCCGGTTCTTAGAGGCACTCCGGGTTGGTGTCCGATTATTAGAGGCACTCCGGGTTGGGTTCCGGTTACAGTTAGTCCCTAGGTCTTCGTACGAGGCCTTCAAAAAGAAATTAAAGTTCAGCATTATGAATTCCATCATTATGAAAGTGGTTAGTGATATTGCATGTGATTATTCAACTAGTAGAATGTCCATGTTAATAAGTAAATGGAATTATTTCATTTTATTTCTTCCATATTATGTTGAAGTTCAAATTTAAAAAGCTTTTGTTTTAGTTATACATTACCTTAAATGTTATTGCTTATTTATGAAAGTTTCTACTGTATTGTTATCCATACTGCGTATCTGAGCTCACCCATTTCTATGTTTTATTTTTCCCAGGATTCCAAGAAGTGTATTGTGACTGATATGCAGAGTTAAGACAAGGGAATAATGGCATTCATAAAGATTATTTATGTTGTGTTTTATGTCTTAAAGTGTAATGTAACATTCAAGTATGTAATCTATTATCCAAGACTGCTAAACTAATCGGTCCTTCGGGACTTGATTCCTTGTAATCATGCCAATGTATTAAAATAATGCACCGACTCTGGGAACGTAGGGTCGAGGAGTTACAGTTGGTATCAAAGGAAATTTATCAATAACCTTGGAAACTAGATTTAGATATACTCTGATTAGAGAACATAGCCCAAAGATGTACATTGAGTATTATTATAGAACAGATTCCTACAATTTTGGTATTGTAGAGATTTTGTGAGTTTTCCAAGCAATACATCCCTGTCTGGATACGATCAGGTAGAGGCGGCTCTGGAACAGATGTTCCTAGGGGTAAAACCCAAAAACACCGCTTTGAGCTAGACTCGAACGGAAACTGGTGCACAAAAAAAGGCCTTGTTGTACTCTTGGTTATGACACTCCCGGGGGATATACATAGGATAATTCTCATATTCATTACAAACCATTATGAAGGGCTCGTGAGTATATACTTACTCAAAGAATTTTTTTTAGGATTATCGATTATATCTATAAACTGTTCAACTTGCGTTTGGTATTTTAAAAGTTTGGAATTATTCATTGCAATTCATAAACTGACCTAGTTTATGCTATTGTATAGAAATGGTGCCCAGTAGAAGGAATGCAAACTCCCGTAATACGTATGATACAAAGAATAAGAAGGATCATATATTTCAGGGTATTAAACCATCATTTAGAAGGGAAATAGTATCCCACATATTATAATCATAAATAGTATCATTTGTTGATAAGATAAGTAAAGAGTTTACTGAGTCATATGGATTTTAAGGGAAGCAAGAGAAGAAAGGGATGGAAGAGAGAAAGATGTATAAAGGGAAGAGGAAAAAGAAGAATTTTCCCATATGGGATAACTGTGGGAAGAAACACCCTAGAACTTGCCTAAAAGGAATGGGAGTTTGTTATAATTGTGGATAAAAAGGACACCATGTACATGACTACAAGGGTATGAAAAAGGTTTCAAATGTACAATGCTTCATCTGCAAGGAGTTTGGACACTACGCGAACCAATGTACCAGTTATCAGAGTATGCAAAAAATGATGCTATTGGATAATTGTCAAGTTATGATACTACCACAGATGAAGAGGAATGACTAGTGTTCTTATGTTGTTATTTTGGAATTATTTCATTGAAGTGTTGTATCAATGATGCACTGGAAATAAATAAGGATTGTACTGCAGTACTATTTCATTGAGGATTTGAGATTTTATGGTAATAAGAAAAGTGACTCTACAACGAGTTAACCTTTTTGGAAATTACATGGTTTAAGGAAAGATAAACCTTAATATGGTCCTAATATGGAGGTACTGATTTTGGAATAAGATATGGTTGATTTGGGTAAATTATATTGGATATTCTTGACTGCCTTGAAACTGATTAAAGATTCGTATATTCGGTCATTGTTGGAGTTTACAACATTTTTTGATGGACGAAGTATATCCAAGATTCTATAATGAATAAGGGAGAATGAATGTAATCAATAATGTTTTATGATAATTCAGGATGTTTCAGTGTTTTAAAAGAATACATGATGAAGGTATTCACATGCTATTACGGGGTAAAAGGATATAATTATGTTTACCTTTCATATAAATTTTGGACTGAGAGTTTATATAAGTGTATTTGATAAGTATAATGGTTGGAAGGGATTATGTTTGAAAGGTTATTTTGGGATTTGTATAAAAGGACAACACACAGACCGTGTGACGAACCGTCGTGTCAGACAAAGATGCAGGAATCTAACCCACAACCATATTGCAATTGGGATTTATCACCTACCACTATACTATGTGAAGTTCCTAGATTGTATAATGTAGTTTCATTTCATAAAGGGTCTGATACGTGAATTATAAATTCATTATATTTGGAACCCTATACGATTAGGATAAATATAGTATTTTTGAGTTGTATTATGTTTTGGGGTGAAAGATGAGTTTGTGGTAGAAATTAATTAATGGATAAAACTCTAAATATAAATTAATTATATCTCCTTATGATCTTAGCCAATCTCATAAATAAATTCCTCAACATTAAGAAAAGTAACTTAGAACAAAAATGGTGTCTTAGATGGTACCTTAGATCATCACAAATTTATGGCTTTTGGATTGTTGGCCTTTTCATAGCCATGTTCTCTACCACTCTCCATTAGATATTGATGGTTATATTTCTCTTCCATATCCATATTTTCTTACATGTAACCCTAGTATGTGTTATTTTCGGTAACCTTCTTACTTACCACTCTTTATTTTAAATAGAGGCCTCATTAATTCATTTTTCGATGTGGGATTTCAACTAAGATATTTTGAAATGTCAACACCAAGTTTCCAATACCGAGCATAAATTGCAAGGATGTAATTTATTGAAGTAGGGGAGAATGTAACACCCCAATATTCCACGGTACACTTCTATTTTAATAATACAGTAGCGTGTGTTGTACGCAACTTCGAGTTCCAACACACACTACAACCAATCAAACTAGCCGTTATGAATAGTAATACCTACTTTTTTAAATTTTATAAATTTTATCTATCAAAATGGACTTCATTTTTTGATTCACAATATCAAATTTCTCCTAGGGTGAAATATTGGTACTTTTCAGATAACTTTTAAATTTTGATGAATAATAAAAATTATTAAATTTTAATTAAAAACATCTTTTTTAATAAAAATAATTAATAGTGATAAATTATGAATTTGAGTGGTTTTAATGTATATTTAGAGTATATTTTTACCATTTAATACAATGTTGGTCATTGTACATAATTTCACAATTAAACTGGACATGAACAAGTGTCAATCTTTTGATAATTATTATCTTTTAAAAACACGCTTTTTGTTTTAACAACGGGAATTAATTTTAAATTAATTTCTGCCACTTCTGTGTTTTGAATTTGGAAAATGGATTCCATATTTTGAATCACGATGTCCAAATTCTGTAAATAGGTAACTTTTATTTTAAGACATTTTGAATAATTACTTCAGTAAATATTTTATTTACCATGTTTAAAGGGTAAATCCGGTAAATAAGGGTTACAAAATAACATTATAATAATAGTTAATTACCCTAAAACGTGTCCTAACCTTATTGGTTGATACATGTCCGACCATGGGCATCTTTGGGTCGATATTGGAACCCCATGGAGCCACTTGTAGGTGATAGGGACACTTTATTTTATTTAAGATAAAATAAATACAAAAATGACATAAGCATATATCATGTAGCAAAACAATTTTTACATAGGGTTATATATGTTGGAATTTTGCATATAAATATTAATTATAAATATATAAAATTTTTCCTACATAATTTTATTTTATTTATAATTTTTAGACATTAAATAATTTATGTTATTTATGACACAATAGTGATGCAGTAATTACCTAATTATTGAAAAATTAGAATAATTGATATTATAAATAACCAAATAAATGTAATTTGAGACTTTTTATAAATAAAAAAAAATTATAGATTAATATTACATTTTAGGATTGATTTAATTAACTTTTTCCTAAGTAATCATTTTGTTATGATTTTTACAAAAATCAATTATTGAATAGTGTCAAAATTGACATAAAAGCGTTTTTAAAACAAATATTATATTATTAATTGATATTAAATTCATAAAAATCTACGGTTCTCCCAAGAGACTTATATCATGATAGGTGTATCATTAATGGACCACTTGAGGGTCTCTTTGAAATATATAGTATGTTTATCAACCATATAATATAATAATACAAAGAGACATTGTAAAAGTGAAACTAATTAACTAAGAGATAATACTTAAAGATAAGGTTAATTTAGTAACCCAAACCTATCTAAATTCTATTGGTTGAGTTGTTTTAGACCTATATCCACCTTAAAATTTAAATAGTACACTTTTTATCCATTATAAGCTGAATATGAAGTTATTATAAAATAATATTTCTAGCTTTTCCAAAGGTGCCCCTCAGCCCTCTTATAAAAGGGCACTCCGCCTTCTCATTAATTCACACCTTAAAAGCCTATTGGTTTGGAAAAACACTTCCCAAATACTCTCTAAAATTCCCTCACATAAACCTAGAGGAACTAGTTTTATCAAAAATCCATCCTATTGATCCCTTTTGATCAAATCAAAAGGAAGAACCCGAAGAAGAGGTAATGTTTTCACCACCATTTTTCAAGTTCCTTCCTTCTTCAACTTCTTCTTCTTTGTTATTCCCTTTCTAAAATAATAACTCCATTATCTTCTAGATACTGGGATGTTATTATAAATATGGAACAACCAAATTCATTATTCTATCCATCCCTTGAATGACATGTCACCATACGTGTGTATGTACGACCTACTGTCTCCACGTTGTGGTGTAATTGTTAATCAATATATTATTATTTGGATGGGTATAATAATGATGTATAATTCATGTAAATAATAAATATAACATGTTAATGATTATTTATATATTATATACCAGCCAATTATATATTATATTAATATCATAAAAATGATATTTTCTATCGTGCGTACGTACGGATTACCGTCTCCACGACGCGATAAGATTCATTTCCAAGTTCACCATTCATCGACGATTATAAAAACTATATATTACTAATAAGTATGTAATATATAACATAATAATTATACTGTAGATATATATATATTTATATATATAAGTATATATGTACTTACATATATCTTATTCACTTACTTCCGTTCAATACAATATGAAAACGGAAACAACATTTATGCATACATACGGACTACCGTCTCCATAAACGGTGTTTTCCATTTCATATATAAGTCTATTATAAATTTTTATATTATAAATAAATATGATAAATAAAACATTTTTTATATTCTGGAAGTATTTAAATCATGATCTATGTGATACAATCGATAGTAACAAGTTAAAACACATACGATAAAAAAGCGATTATTACCCGAAATATTAATATAACATGAAAATTATTATTAAATGGGTAGTATAATGTCATAAATGAATAATGTATGATATCATAAATATTAATATGGTTCTGGTATAATTTAATAACATACTATAGTCTTCATACAGGAGGCTAAACGTACCCTCGACTAAAGGAAACTACAAGGTAAGTGGTTTTCATCTCACTCCTTATTCTCATGAGATTCATGCCATATTGTCACTATTAACTTTTGTGTGGTGTATACACTGCCAATAATTGTATTCTTTATGTACTACAATTTAATTTATGTGTATTTACATATTCATTGTATGATACCTCTTTCATGGGGGGTATGTTTCGTAAGTTACCAAATTGGTAAGGGTTAATTTCACAATCTCTTTATTTTCTAAGGTTGTTTTTACGTAAGTATCTACCAGGATATATTTATTATCCATGTCCATGTTTTATGAAGGAGTTTTCAAATGGATTATTTTAAAAGACTTTTTACTAAAACAACATTTCAAATTTTTTAATTATCTATTCTTCTAAATCATTCTCATTAATGTCCATGTCTTCAAAATGGGTTTTAAGGATTTATTTATATGGACATGAATGTTTTTAAAATGTTAATTCCTTTAAAAAGATTCAAAGTGGTATGGGACACTTTTATTAAAAAATTTATTTAAATGAATTCTTTTTCTAATTGTGTTAATTTTAAAAGTTTTCATGAAAAAAGAGATATTTCTCTCAAATATTTTTGATTTCCTCTAAGTCAACATCCTTTGATAAATTTTACACTTGTTTGAAGTTGATTTATTATGATAAAAATCATCCATATTGTATTTAAGGTTTTGTGTTATTTTTGACTATGGATGATTCATTTTCATGACATTTATGGCTTTTGATTACTTTTTTGCATTTCATATGCTAGTTTTAATACGAATGTTTGTATTATATTTCATCATCTTTTTAAGATGAATGTGTTGGACTAGTATGTTCTGGGTTGGGGACCAGTAAAAGTAAGCCCTCCGGGTTGGTGTCCGGTTATTAGAGGCACTCCGGGTTGGTGTCTGGTTATTAGAGACACTCCGGGTTGGGTTCCGATTACAGTTATCCCCTAGGTCTTGACACGAGGCCTTGAAAATGAAATTAAAGTTCAGTATTATGCATTCCATCATTATGAAAGTGGTTAGTGGTATTACATGTGATTATTTGACTAGTAGAATGTCCATGTGAATAAGTAAATGGAATTATTTCATTTTATTTATTCCATATTATGCTGAAGTTCAAATTTGAAAGGCTTTTGTTTTAGTTATACATTGCCTTAAATGTTTATGCTTATTTATGAAAGTTTCCACTTTATTGTTATCCTTAATGAGTATCTGAGCTCACCACTTTCTATGTTTTATTTTTCCCAGGATTCCAAGAAGTTTATTGTGAATGATATGCAGAGTAAAGCCAAGGGAATAATGGAATTCATAATGATTATTTATGTTGTTTTACATGTCTTAAAGTGCAATGTAACATTCATGTATGTAATCTATTTTCCAAGACTGCTAAACTAATTGGTCCTTCGGGAATTGATTCCTTGTAATCATGCCAATGTATTAAAATAATGCACCGACTCTGGGCAACTAGGGTTGGGGCATTACATTATAGACCATAGATAATATTGAGGGTATTATTCCCTCATTCTGTATGCACAAAATTCCTATGGAGTTAGATCATAAGACTAGGGAAAAGTTTAAAAGAAGATTAAATCCAAAAATGAAAGAAAATCTCAGAGAGGAAGTGATTAAGTTACTGGAAATTGATATCATTTATCCAATCTATGATAGTGCTCGAGTCAGCCCTATTCAGGTTTTCCCTAAGAAGGGAGGTTTCACTGTTATCAAAAATGAAAATAATGAAGAAATTAATGTTAGGAAAGCCACTAAATAGAGAGTACGTATTGATTACAGGAAGCTTAATGCAGCCACTATATAGGACCATGTTCTTTTTCCCTTTCTTGATTAAATTCATACGAGGATTTCTAGAAATGATTTTTTCTATTTAATAGATGGGTATTCTGGTTACAACTAGATTCATGTTGCTCCGTAGGATCAGTAAAATACCACTTTCACATGCCCCTTAGGGGCATTTTCCTACAGGAGGATTCCCTTTGGGTTGTGTGGAGCTCTACCCACCTTTGAAAGGTGTATGATGGATATATTTCCAGACATGATTGAATGAATCCTTAAGGAATTCATGGATGATTTATCTATTTTGGGTATTAATTTTGATACTTGTCTTGTAAATATTGAATTATTTTTAGAAAGATGCATTGAAACCAACCGTGTTCTTAATTGGGAGAAATTTCAGTTCATGGTCACAGAAGGTATTTTACTTGGTCATAAAATGTCAAATAGAGGTCTAGAAGTTGATACTACTAAAGTTGAAGTTATTAAAAAACGGTCACCTCCTAAAAATGTTGAAAGTATTAGGTGTTTATTAAGGAATTCCAGTTTCTATCGGATATTCATATAATACTTTGCTAAAATAACTAATCCCTTTTATTCTTTTCTTTTTAAGGATGCACCTTTCAACTTTGATGAAAACTGTTTGAAATCATTTAATATCCTAAATGAAAAACAAACTACATCACCTATTATCACTGCGCCTGATTAGAGACTACATTTTGAAATTATGTGTGATGCTAATGATGTGGTATTAGGTTCTTTCCTTGGATAGAGGAAATATAAGAAGTTACAGATGGTTTATTACGCTATTAGACTGGTAGATGAGGCCCAAAATAATTATACCACCACTGAAAAAAATTCATGCAGTTTTTTTCTCTAGAGAAGTTTAGATAGTATTTTTTAGGCTCAAAATTCATCATTTTCACTGATTATTCTTCCTTAAAGTACTTTCTATCTAAAAAAGAAACCAAAACTAGGATGATTAGATTGATTTTATTGCTACAAGAGTTTTACTTAGAAATAAGGGATAAGAAGGGAGATTACAACCTAGTTGGTGACAATCCTTCGAGGCTTCCTCTTGCTTAATCTGAACATCCTGGGAAATAAACTTTTCCTTTACCAGTGAAAAACTGCTCTTTGTTTTTATTAGGTATTCTGAATGGTATGCATATTTTTTCAAATTCCTAGTTGTAGGAGTCTTTCCCAAATACCTATCCAGTAACAAAAGTAAAAAATTTATCTCTGAACATATGTACTACCTTTGGGATGATCCTTTGTTGTTTAGGATATGTGCTGATGGTATTTTTTGGAGTTGTGTTCCTGATGAACAGATGCTGCCTGTTTTAGAGATTTGTCACTTCTCACCATGGGGAGGTTACCATGGTGGTGAAAGGAAAACTCATAATGTCTTACAATCATGTTTCTATTGACCCACTCTTTTATGGATTCTATGAGTTATGTGGTTGGATGTGAAAGGTGTTATAGGTTGGAAAATGTGGGTAAGAAGCATGAGTTACCCTAAAAAGGTATTCTAGAATTTGAAATTTTTTATATCTAGGGTTTAGATTTCATGGGTCCATTTACATATTCTCATGGGAATTAGTACATTTTAGTTTCTTTATATTATTTTTCAAAGTGGGTCGAGGTAGTGGCTCTTCCCAACAATAAATCCAACCATGTAATAAATTTTTTCAAAAAGAACATTGTTTCAAGATTCGGAGTACCCAAATCATTTATCACTGATAATGGAACACACTTTAAGAACTATAAATTTTAGGCTTTGATGGAAAATATGGATGTGTTCATAAAAATGGAACTCATTATCATCTATAGTCTAGTGGGCAAGTGGAAATTTCTAATGGATAACTGAAACAGATTCTTGAAAAAAACTATGTCAAACTCTTGGAAAGAGGGGTCTCTTAAATTGGATGAATCTTTATGGCCATATAGAACTACTTTCATGAACCTAATATGTATGTCTCTATATAGGTTGTTGTTTTGGATGTGTTTTCATTTTCTTGTGGAGTTTCAACATAAGTCATATTGGGAAGTTAAGGGTCTGAATTTTGATTTTAAGACTGGTGGTGAGAGAAGATTACATGAGTTAAGTGAACATGATGAGATTAGGAGAGAGAGTTATGATAATTCAAGAATTTATAAAGATATTACTAAGATATTTCATGATTCTATCATAAATAAAAAATAATTGAAACCTGGACAAAAGTTCCTTCTCTTTAATTCTAGACTCAAACTCCTTCCTATAAAATTGAATTCCAAGTGGACTGGACCTTTTACTGTTGTGGGAGTTCTTAGAAATTGAGAAATGGAAATTATAGGTGAAGAGAACAAACCCATGTTGGTTAATGGAAAGAGAGTGAAACATTATTTTGAGGGCTAGCTGAAAGGCTTGGCTGCCTTCACTGTACTTGAGAAATGATCTTGAATAGTTTCTGGTTGAATACTTTAAAACATAGCACTGCATGGGAGGAAACCCATGGTTCTTGTTTTTTCCTTTTTGTTGTTTCATTTTTGTAATTTTAATAAAAAAATGTTGCATGCTTTGTTTTTGTGAAATACCTGTCGTTCTTTGTTTTTCTCCCCTGTTTCTTTCTTTCTGTGTTAGGATAGTACTGCTAATGTTATCATCAAAGTGGAATTCCAAGGATGGAGGATTAATGACAAACCATTTCAGGGAATTATTTTAATTTATTTATTAATTTTTTTGCTCCTGTTCACATTAATAGAAATTCATTGCAAGTCACAGTTTTACTACTAACAGTTACTCGTTGATTAAATGGTAGTGGGGATTCAATTACTGTTTATTTGGAAAAATTCTACTTGATTGTAAAAAAAATTATGTTGCATGATTTGAGATGTTTAAAACATATTTTGCATTTCTTCTTGAAAAAATTCTCCATATACTTTAGAAATTATGCTTTTATTATAATGAAAATCAGCTACATATTTTTTATGCTATATTAGATGTTTCTGCACATGTCACTAAGCTAAAAAAATAATTCTAGACGTGCTTCAATAATGAAAAATGAATTTCATTATTATTAACTCCTCCCACTACATGAACATAAGTTTGTGTCGGGGGGGGGGGGGGGGTACATGCTTGTTAGTTCTATTGTTTTATTGAATCTTCTTATATGGGTTAGGGTGTTTAGTGTGTCTTTGTATAATTTACATAAAATCCTTTTAAACCCAATCTGTGAACTTGATTACACCCTATCAACTATTCACCCACAAGTTACATGTTATTTCTTGAACTGAATTGAAAATCTGTGTCACTAGACTTAAATGATAATATATGTACTTGTTTGAGAACCCACTGTTAAGTTATCCATTGTGGAAAACAATATTATGGAACTTTAATGAGACCCTTAAAACATGTCATAAATCTTCTTAATTGAAAATATTTTTAAATATTTTTTTCACAATTTTTCTTTTCCACCTTTAGAATTCATCTTTAGGGACAAAGTTTGGTTTTAAGTGTGGGGGAATTATGGGGGTCAATTATTGACTAAGATAAACTATGTTTAATGAGAAGTCCATCAATTCCCACTATAAATTCAATATTTTTGTAAATAAATGGGTAATTTTTTTTCAAAATTCTAGCATAATTTTAGGCTTTACACTATTTATCAAATGGGTCTTTCCTAAGGATGATTCTTGATTAGTAGTAAATAACAGCTTTGAATCTGAATTTAATGTGGGTGGATTATTTCTGAGTGAAATTTCTTAGTAATTTAATTGAAATTTTGGTTTAGGGTCTATTTTTGAGAGTGATGTAGGTAACCTGTTAGTGGATTTATGATCATAACCCTTGGAGCTACAAGTTTGATCTTGACTCTAGGTAACTCATTTTACTTTTAATTATTAAAGTAATCACCTTAGTGAGACAATGTATATTATTTTTATATATTTTTTTTTGAACAGGAGTTGTTTGGTAATTTGGGATCCCACGGTGAATATCTAAGACCCTAGATGCTGGGTGAATCTTTTTTTACTATAAGCACTATGTACATCTTGAATAAGTGCATTACATAGTTCTTAGAACATGATACATGGCTTGGAAAAAATTAAATAAAGTGTCTAGGGTCAAAAACGAGTTCATTAAGGTGAGGGAAATGATGAATGTCAATTGAATAAGGGGATGAATTGTTTATATGGGAATCATTTAGGATTGTATTAATAAGGTGATTCAGAAAAAAAAATTATTTTTGGAAGAAAGGTGATGACTCAAAGTACAATGATCCTTCAGTAAAGTTCTTAATTCCACATAAATTTAACCTGTTGTCAATCTTGGATTTAGATCTTAAGCTTGAATTGAAATGAATCACTAAGAAGAGTCATAAATGAGGTAGAACTTCTCATTGCATGATGATTATTGCTTCCTTGATTACCCTTTGAGAATTGTTTCTAGGAAAGACTTAATTTGAGTTATCTTTTCAAAATCCCATTGTCAGTTCAGTCCTATATTTTTAAAGTGATGGACATGTTACTTTTTGAGCATTATCATAAATACAATTTTGTTTCTTTAAGTCAATAAAACATAGCATTGTTTGTGGACAAACAATGTTTAAGTGCGGGGGAATTTGATGTGGCCTTATTTTTATAGATTTTTCCACATATTTTTATTTAATTTTTAATTAATTATTTAATTAATTCTCCACTTATTGATAAATAAATTCAATTTTATATTTTTATAATTAAATTTGGTAATTAATAATTTTTTATAGAAAATTATATATTTTTCATCTTTAAAATAATTAATTTAATCTAATTGACTTATCTAATTTAATTATTTCTTATCTTGTTTTGTTAATTTAAATCTTCTTGATTTTTTTGTTTTAATTTATTTATTTAATAACTTGTTCAATTTTATTTTTGTTTATCTAATTTAGTTTATAATTTAATATTATTTATTTTAATTTAGATTTATTATAATAAATTAACTGTATTAGTTAATCAGTTAAATTATCATGTTAAATAAATAAGTTAACAACTGAAGACTTAATTCAATAAAATAATGTGTTTCTAAATTTAACTCTACTTTTAATTTTTTAATTAATTAATTTATAAATTTTAACACATGAATTTCCTTAATATTTTTTTAATTAATTGATGGATTTAAAAATTTAAGGTCAACAATTTTGGGTGTTGGTCTCACCAATGATTACAATAACTGCTGGTTGCACAAGCTACCCACACACCCCCTGTTTTATTTTTTTTATTGTTGGTGACTCATTGAGTCAACCACACTATTATTTTCCATCCGTTGATTAAAAAATATTAAATTTATTATTTTATCAATTTTAATTAATTTTAATTTAATTTACTACTTAAATTGTTTTACATTTAATAATTTAAATATATAATTTAAAAGTTTACTCTTAAATTTATTAATAATTTATTTTTAATTCAGGTTGTAAACTTTTTGTTGTTTATGTATTATGTTTTTAGTTTAGTTAAATTCTTATTAATTTAAGTTTTAGTTTTTATTTATTTTATTCTGGTATCGATGCATTATATTTTCATTATCGATGATATGACTCGCCGATCACCCTTAGGTATCGGTTTCTCTATGCCCATCGATCTCACTAATAACTATCTGTGAGACGTTCCACTGATACCGATGTTATTTTCTTCTCCATCATGCCTCACTTGTGCAAACTATCAGTGACTCATTTTTTTTAACTATCGGTGTCTCATCTCCAACACTATCGGTCCCTCCTCTAGCCCTCACTCATTGTTCTCACATTTCCCCATCGCTCTCTCAACCTCACATCGACGTATCCCCACATTGTGTTGGCCTCCCCATCACCGTTGTACCCTTACGTCTCCACCCTTCTTGCTTCGACCTCTGCTGCACTCACTGATGAATCACCACCCCTACCTTGTCTCCTCCACTACATTTTCAAAATCAAACTTAAAATTGAAGTTCAAACTAAACCATTTGCACAGATCGGACAAGAATACAACAACAACAAATAAAATTTGTAGATATTAAGAATACATTATTTTCCAAAATAGGCATCGCGGATGGAGGTGGGAGAGACGTGAGTCAACTTAAAACCGCTTCATGGGAAGACCTGGTCACTACACCCACTAGAATCACCACATCATTGATGAGCAGGGACGAAGCTGAAGTGATCCTTGAGCCACGAGTTGACATTAGAATCTACCACATTTGAAGAATTCACTCATTGTCAATGAATTATGCACTATTGCCACTTGTCTTGGATGCGTCGTTTGAGGGGGAGTTTCCTGAATTTGAAGATCAAAATCGTTGTTGCTTCCACTGGGGAATTGGGAGCCACTGAGACCGCCTCGTCAAAACCACAGTCCAAGATGAAAGTGGAGCTACCCTGGCCTTCAAGCTGCCGCTGTGCAAAGAGGGTTGTTCCATTGTCTGATAGAGAAAGGAGTCAAGCCGGGGAGGCTGCTTCCAGAAGTATCTCGAAACTTTCCCCATTGCTACACAGAGATTTGGGGGGGGGGAAGATAATATTAAAAAAATTATGAAAAAAGAATAATTAAAGAAAACTAAAATAAAACCAAAATTATAAAATGACTAAACTAAATATATTAAACAATAATAATTATAAATAAATAACCAATATAAGATTATTAATTTTATTATAACAGAATTATTAAATTAAATAACTAAAATAAAATTTTATTAAACTAAACATCTAAATTAAATTAAAGTAATAGAATTATAATAATCTCATTAATTATAGCATACTTGTTTAATAATTATAATTATTTAATTATAAGATATATAAAATAAAATAATAACAATAATTTATTAATAAAATAATTTAGTAAATAGTAAATAATTAAAATAATAAAAAAAATTAATAATTATAGTTAACATTAATAATAGTAATTAAATAAAAATATTAACTTAACTACTGAATATAATATTTAAATCTAGAATAATAAAAATTCATAAATTAAAATAAACTAACTTAATCAAAAAAATTCAAAAATTAAGATTCATTAATGAAATAATAAAAATTAAAACAATCTTATTTTAGAACTAAATTTAACCTTAACAAATTTATTAAATTAAAAAAGTTAATTACTTAATTAAATAACAATAATAATTAAATAAAATTAATAATTAAACTTGTAAAATTTAAATGTTAAGGATGATTTATAAAATTAATTATTAAATAATTTAATTAACTTATTAACATTTAAATATTTAGGTAAATTATTATAACTTACCTTTTACAAGTAAATAATAACTCTTTTAATAATATTATTATTTCATTTTAATTAATAAAAATATAATTTTAAAATATAATTACTAGTTATTAATAATTATAATAAATTAGCTTATTAAATAATATCTAATTTAAAAACATACTTACTCTATTAAAGGATTTTAAATAAATGAATAATTTTAATTATAATTAATTATTTATTTATTTCCTTCATAATTTTAACTATTTGTTTTGTCTTTATTGTGTAGGTTCATTCAAGAGTTTAAACCCTATAAAAATACATTTAACTAACTCATGGGGAGTTGGTTATATGGGTTTCTCTAATACGACGTGTGGTTCGCAAAAAAACACACGTGTGTAGTGCGCATTAAAGAAACAAAACTAAATCGGTGGAAAGATGTGGTGACGAGTAGTAAATGATAGTTTATATTAATGTAGAGATGCATCAGAATTGGGGGAAACCATTAATTGATAAAGTGGACAACCTGTTGCACATCAGAGCATAGAAGATCCTTGAGGTGATACTAGAGATCCTCCTTCTTGGAGATCTAAGGACCGAAGCAATTCAAAACATTTGTGGTCACAGGGGAGTCTCTATCCTCTGTTTCTTTTCAATTTTATTTACTGTAATAGAATGCTTATAGTTTATATAAAAGATATAATTTTTTACTAGATTTTAATAGTTCAGTGAATTTAGTACTTACTAGTTAATCCATTTCTTTGATTAATTTGTTTTCTTCAAAGAATGGGACAGATTCAACTGGAGAAGTCGAATCTGACTCTTAGTTTTTAATTTTTTTTCACACACCATGATATTAAAATTAAAAACTCCTTGATATTTTGGTGAGAAAGACTAAAGACTACTTTCTTTTCAAATTTTCATTTCAATCCTACAGGATTAGATCTGCAAGATATATTTAAGTATCTAATTTTCAATAAACTATCTATTTAGGTGACTCTAGTGGTGGAGAGCTTCTAGTTTTGTTTATCTATGAGATTAATCTGCTAGTGAGGGGGTTTAATAGATCATTTATGCGAGGTCATGGATTCAATCTTTAACAATTGAAGAAACCAATTATTAAACTAGAATGGATAGATTCCCTGGATGGTTAAGATTAGAAGTTTTTATTCTCTATTTCTTTGTTTAAACCACCATTAAGATGATAGTTTAGTTAATAATTAGTTTAACTTAAAAAAATAATAAAAAAGTATAAAAATTAAAAATATAAAAAAATAGAAAATTTACCCCAATACTGACAACAGTGGGCTCTTTTTGAATTTTTTTATAAGAATAGTGGTCAAAATCACCTTCCCTATGGGTTCGACCCTGCTTTCCACATATAAAGTAGTTAGCTAGAATATAAATTTTAAAAATTGACTGAATTCAATGAAAATCATGTCAATTATCTTCACATTACTCCATCTATAAAAAATTAACTCATTTTCAAGTCAACTTGGTGAGTGGATTAGATTGACAAAAAAATATTTCACAAAACATCGATAATATCCCGTCAAACCAAGGAAACTTCAGATATCAGTAACCATTATTGGTCTAGGCCCGTTTTCAATAACGTATATTTTTTGGATCCATATATATCCCATCTCTTGAGAATATGTGACCCAAAAAATTAAAATTTATGAAGCCAAAATTCACACTTGATAAATTTTTAATAAAGATTATCCTTTTTCAGGGTCTTTAGTACAATTCTCAAGTGATCTTAATATTCTTCCTTGATCTTTAAATATACAAGAATATCATTTATAAATACTACCAACAACTAATCAAGATAGTCTCTAAAGACTCTATTCATTATATCCATGAAGATAGTGGGGGAATTAATAAGACCAAAAGGAATAACTATAAATTCATAGTGTCCATACCTTTTACAAAATGTTGTCTTTGGTATTTCCTCTTTCCAAATTTTTAATTGATGATATCCTGAACTAAGATAAATCTTGGAAAATTATTGAGATCTAGGTAGTTGGTAAAATAAGTCATCAACTTAGGGAAGAAGATATTTTTTCTTGATAGTGATCTTGTTATGTTCTCAATAATCAATGAAGTGTCTCATTGATCCATATTTATTCTTAACAAAAAGAATAGGTGCAACCCAATGTGGTTCACTAGGGTGTATGAATCCCTTTTTAGGATTCTCTTGGAGTAGATTATTCAATTCCTACAAATCAATTGGGGATATTATATAATGTGTATTTGAAATAGGCATAACACCCAGTATGAGTTCTATTGAAAACTCAACTTCATGATTAAATGGAAGAACTAATAATTATTCCATATATACATAAAAAAACTCATGTAAAATAGGTGTATTCTTAATAGTGATTATCTTCCCAACCATTTTATATAGAAAAACTTCATTTATTGGAACTATGAACCATAAGATGGAATAAATTTCCACTAGAACATGGTATTCACCGATGCATCAATAGATGATCATAGGTTGATCCGAAACATGAAATATGATTTCCCTTATATGGAAATTAATATGAGATACCTATAGAGAGAGTCGATCCATGCTAAGAATCACATCAAATTCAACTATAGGAAGGACCACAAGATTTTCAAAAAACACATTCTTATAAACTTCAACTGGAGAAGAATTATAAACCTTTGATGTGACCATTGTGTAATTAGGAGTTGCCATAGCTAACTCAACATCTAATTATTGAGGTAATATATAAGTACCCTTAGAAAATTATTCATAAATAAAATATTGGGTGTATACAAAATCAAATAAAACATTTTAATCTTTAGAGTGGATGGTAAGTGTACCATTCACCACTTCATTATTGTATTCCACATCACCGATAGTGATCTCTTGTGACTTGCCTTTGTCTTTGACCTTAATATTTTGATGATGTCTATCATCATCGATAATCCTTGGATTAGGTAATTGGTTAGAATAATCCCTCATTTCCTTTCACTTTTAGTATTGAAGTGTGGGAGGTGCATTATATGAAGTCTTTTCTCTATTCACAACATTATACATATTTTTCCCATCAAATTGGCATTCAACTTCCTGATGAACATCTATCCCACACTTAATACATTTGATATACAATTTAAGAAAATTAACAATATATTTCTTTACACAATTTTAGCATAAGGGAAAAATCAACTTCTTTTCACTTTGGTCTTTATATTTTCCTTTGAATTCAATTTTTCTCTTGTTATCAAACCCATATGACTGATGTGTTACTCCAATATCCATATCAACCTTGAGATCACATCAAAATATTTACTCATAGCAATTTATGTAACTTATAGAAAATTTCCTTCAAAGAATTTGTTTTATGCCACTAATGAATCGATCAATTTTACTATTAGGTTGGATAATAATTCCAAAAGCATACCTAGCAAGTCCTGTAAAAGTTTCTTCATTGGTACCAACAGATTGATATTCCTTTTACTTAAGCTTAAGGAACTCCTTCTCCATCTTTGTTCGAAGAATATAAGGAAAATAATTATTGAAAAATAAGTTCTTAAACTCATCCCATTACATAGAGTCAATTTTCTCTCCATGCCTCATATTCTTA
This sequence comes from Viscum album, assembly GCA_963277665.1. Classification (NCBI taxonomy): domain Eukaryota; kingdom Viridiplantae; phylum Streptophyta; class Magnoliopsida; order Santalales; family Viscaceae; genus Viscum; species Viscum album. The sequence goes on from OY728167.1 coordinate 404,537,553, forward strand.
ATAAGATTCCACCATTGATCAGCTTCACCTTCCAAATGATAGACTGCCAACATGACGTTATCATTTGATGAACATTGGAGAACATAAAATATATTTTTAATGATACTAATTCATTGTTTATCCATTAGTGGATCAGAAGACAAGATTAAAGAAGGTGGGTGATACCTCTTGATATACTACACAAAATATTGTTCCCTCCTTTGGTCATTCAGAATTCATGTATGATTCATTGCATGAGAAAGTTGTGTGTGAATAGTGACAGTATTTTTCATTATAAATCCCATAATTTTTTTTATCAAGAGGAAAGTCATTGAATTTCTCCCCGCATTCAGTATTAACATGGTTCCTTCAGGTTCTATCCATTGACTAAAATAAAGAAGCATAGTGTGAGAAACACTAATAATAATGGGAAAACCATATAATCAAGAATAAAATTTCAATTTAGGTCACATTAGGTTTTATCCTAGGTCATTCAATATCATTTATAAAACACTAGGTGATAACCTATACTTCGACATATCCTTAGGGTTATTACAAAGTTTTTCTCATCCTAGTTTCCAAATTTTAACTATAACTCATCTTTGATAACAACTATAACAGACTATACTTTACATACATAGATATTAGTTCAAAATAGAATAATATTCATTACATAACATAAAAAACCAAACCAAGATTGGATAGATTTAGTGTATTTATAAACTGGAAAACATAAACAACTAGTTCATAAGACATATACATTTTCTCCTGCTTATTCATTTATAATTATACCTCTTTCTGATGTATCTTACTTAATACTCTTCTACACAGCCCGGGGAAAATAATCAAAAGAAATGGTGTGCTCAGATTATCAATTAGGGTAAAAAATGGTGATATTCATCATATCATAATCAATATATATAAGAACTTAACATTTCAAAAAATTTATCCTGCGTATGAAAGATCATGATATCATGTCATGGGATAAAACATAAAAGTTCATAAATAATCAATGAACATATTCCCAAAATTTATAACATAATACATGGAATTTTTGGAATACACATAAGCATAGAAAATCATTTCATATTAGTTAAGGATAATTTCCAAGACCATCATAATAGATAATGTATGCTACTAAATTGAGTCCACTCCTCATTCTAGGCTTATATTACCAAAGTAGGTTTACTTCCTGTTCTAGCCATGTATTACTGAAATGAGATCATTTCCCATTCCAAACTTGTATATCTCATGAGATATAAATCATTATCAAAATAATTGTACGGAGATATTTATCCAAAGCATATCATAATGAAATCAATATTATATGTTCCACAAAAACATAAATCATTCATCATATCATAGCCTAAGGCATAAAATGGGTTTCTTAAATATAATTCCATCATAACATAATCTATGTAAAACAAATGGATTTCATAAATATCATTCCATCATAAAAATAATAAACCATAAGAACAATAGGGATAGTATAATTGAAGCATAAATATATTAATAAATTACATCCTATATGGAAAATAATTTTTATTGAAAACATGATATTAATTCTTGAGGAAAATATCATTTCTTCTTAAAAAAAATTTCTCAAAATGACACACAATTTTAAAATAAAATAATATCATGAAACATTAAATACTGTAAAGGAAGATTCATTGAAATATAGTTTTATGAAAACATAAAAATCCATTCATGTTGTATAAGTTAAAATAAAACATTCTTCTCAAACTTTTTTTTGGATATATCAAAAAGTACCCCACATTGAAAATGAAAAAATATTCATTTCATACCATTTAATAAAAATTCAAAAATGGGTAAAATTAACTTTAAACTGTTATAGAAAGTAGAAATAATATTTTTTAATATAAAATTAGGAAACATGGACATTGATGATAAATATACCCCAGTAAATACTTACTTATAAACAATCTCAAATAATAATGAGACTGAGAAATTATCCCTTACCTTAGGTCTGATATCCTTTATATGAATTTGAACATAATGTATAATGATTTAAATAAGGTAATTTAATTATTAAAGAATCATATTAATTTTTATGATATCATATATGATCATATTATCATCCGTTAGTTAATAACATTTCATTATTACTCGTTATTCGAGTATAAACGACTTCATTTTTATGCATGTTTTATCGAATAAGTTCTGGTTCTACATCTTAGGTTATATTTATATCATTTAAAAAATCATATTAATATAATATATATCATATTTATTCTTTATATACATTTATATAATCATTCTTTAATAGATATCCTATGGAATGAATCACATGACATCGTGGAGACATTTGGTCGCACGTCCGCATGAGTGACGATATCATTCCCATAATTGTGGACTGTTTTGTAAGTGGATAATATATATATTTTTTTCTATAATTGATATAATGTTATAATAATCTTATATAGTTATTATTTCCATCGTTATACCTAGACAGGTAAGGTGGTGGTAAAAAAATAGATTACACCATGGTGTGGAGACGGTAAGCCATATGTGTGCACACATGCTGATTTTGTTCTTCATTGGATGGATAAAAGGTGGAATATGGTTATTAAATAATCATAATAAAATATCAGTATATAATTTTTATTTTTGGTATTAATTTATAATGTAAACAACACATGAAGATGAATTAGAAGAAGAAATAAGTTTGAAATAATCTGTAGAGTAGATTACCTCTTCTTCGATGAGCTCCCTCTAGATCTCCTCTTAAAGCACTAGAGTTAGTTACTTAAGAATACTATACCCTCTATAATGTAAAAAAGGAAGTTGGAAATTGAAATGGGTAGGGTATGACTGTGAATTAAGGCTCAAAGTGAAGTGAATAAGTGAAGGAGGATGTGCCCTTTTATAATTTAGGTGAGGGGCACTTTTAGAATCTCCAAACATAATAATTTATAATAAAATAAAACCACATAAAAAACCTCCAAGTGTCAGATTTTCTAAAATTATATGAGATAAGTTTGTAATCTCATCAAACAATAATTTTTATACAAGTTTCTCGGACTATTTAAACATTATCATTTTAATTAACACTTAGGTATTCTATTTAATTTTAACCTAAGGTAACACATATTTCAACATTAAAATTGTGAAATATTTACTTATTTGATTTCAATTAGCCCTTCAATTAATATTTAATTATATTCTAGACCATATCATAATTATTATATATTTTAAAAAAATTGATTTTTAAATAATTTAATAATACATTATTTTGGTAAAAAAATCAATAGTGTCAATTTGGACACTATTCAATTCATTGATGATTAAAAATAAAATGATAACAAGATAACTTCTAAAAAAATATTTTATTCTATTAATAAGAGGTAAATTTAAATATAATTTTTTTGGGTATATTAAGTATCCCAAATTATGTTAATTTTAATATTTTTAATAATATTTTTGTGTTATCTCCATTAATAAAATAATTACTACATTAGTTTTCTGTAATTATATAATATAGTTATTTGTTGAATTAAAAATAAAAAAAAATACTATGAAGAAGATAAAACCTATATATTTTATAAGAATATGTATAGTAGAGTATATATTTGAAAAAATCCTACATTAAAAATGTTAAATTTATTAAAACATGAATGTGACAACTTTAACATCTCTTTGGATAAAATATTATAAGTGTCATAATATTTTCCATATGGATCCAAATGTTAAATAAATTGACCCTTTGATGATTATGGTCGAGATATACTCCAAAAATTATATTTTATTAAGTTTTTGGGTATTTTAATGGTTATTATCATTTTAATAAAAATTATTTTATTGATTTCTCATCAATTAAATAATTTATGCATCATCAATGTATAATCCTTTAAAGTAATTATTTATTTACTAAAAATTACAAATAAATTACCATGATAAAGAAAAAAAATTATATTTAAAATTAGTATTTGTAGTTGAATTTATATTCTGTATAACCTTATATTAAAAATGATATATTTATTAAAATTTGAGTAAGACATACTTAACTTTTCTTTAAATAAAATAAATTAAATGTCCTAATATCATCCAAGTGGATTTAAAAGGATACAATTTAAACCCAAGAATGATTTATGTAGAAAATAAATCATCCAATTATATTAGGAAAAGTGTTCGGGTAATTTTATAACATTATTTTTAATCTTAATTACCCAATTTACCCTTTTACAGTATTAATATAAATTATCAAAGCTTCTATTAATAATGCCCCAAAATTAAATAAATATATTTACATATTTTTGAACTATTGACCCCATATATGGAATCAAATTTTCAAAATTCAAAAAACATAAGTTGCAGTAATTAATTTAAAATTAATCTCATTGGAAGAATGAGAAAATGGATTTTAAAAGTTAAAACATTGCAAAATATTTAAATGTTGTTACATCTAAATTCAATGTAAAAATAATGTCATTAAACTAAATGAAAATAAATGACAAAAATGTAATATATTTATTATTTAAAACCATTTAATGATATAATTTAACAATATAAATTATTTCAATGAAAAAAAATTTCAATTAAAATATAGTATATATTCACTATTCATCAAAACATGAAAGTTATCAGAAAAATATCAAAAATTCTTCAAAATTATATTTTTATATAAAAATTCAAAATAAGAAGTTTAGTTTTTCATATAAAATTTATTAATGTGTCAAAGGGTATATTTAAAATGGGATCTCCATTGAAAGGTGGTAAAATTACACTTTTGAAAAATATAGGTTTTTTATACATAAAATATGATTTATTCATATCCTATGACTAAAATGTCTATTAGATGGATATAAAAAATATTTTATCAAATATATAACATATATATTACATTAATTTCATTTACTGATCATAATTAACTTAATTTATTAGTACAAAAATGCAAATATTTCTTTTACATTTAATTGGTTTATATTTTTCATAAATAATTGGTTGCCAATTAATTCACAATACATTTTTATAAGTTAGTTATATTTATTCCCTTTAACTTAAAATCTAGGTTATAATGGTCATTTTATAATAATGGCATCTTGTAGTTCATTTAAACTCACAATTGTGTGTAATGTAAGCTATTGATAAATTAAAATTATTTAATGAAACTATTTTGTAAAAACATCTAGGTTTTATAGAACCTTTCCATTATTTACCCCCTTTAGGTTAAATACCATGTGATGGGGGTGAATCGGGATGTGACTGATTAGAAAAAATTCCTTCTAATCTTGTTATATAATGATACAAAACACTCTTCCCTCATTTTATCACACCAATGTACAATAGAAATGGAATTATATAAGGGACAAAGAAACTTCAACTAAGTTCACCAAAACATGGATAATTCAAGGGGCATGTAATAATGATGTGTTGATATTCCATAATCATAAAATCACTCTAATGTTTATAATTTTTGGAGTGGAATCACTATACCCCTTGTTAATAACAATTCATGATTAGAAAAATAAATTTTATCTAAATGAATGTATACTAAATGTTCCTTTATAAAATACCATATATTTAATGAACTAATTTCTTTAAATCATAATTAGTGTTTCATGAAGCTCTTTTTCATCAAAATGATAAATTATTATTTACCAAAAAAATATCATAATTTTTTTAATTTCCACATAAGGCCCTATTGTGAACAACTAATGTTATTATAACGATCTTCCATTTAAACACATGTTCACATATTGTACTTTCTAGGAAACAATGTGTGTCGTGTAAAATTATTCACACAATAAATATGTTTATGTAATATTTAGATGAAAATAAAAAAAATTAACTCTCTCAATTCCCAATAACTCTTCAGCATCCTCATTGACAGGATGATTCCTCTATTTATATATTATACTATATCATAATTAATTCATCTCATAACCCCTCTCTAAATAATGAAAACACATTACCTCAAATTTACATACACCACTGTATTCACACAACCATTTTCATGAGTCATCTTCTTTGTGTGAGAGTCTATGTGATTTTGGAAAGAACACTTACATTGATTTAAATATCTATGAAATATTATTGAATAGAACTAACACTTTAACAAAGTCATTCCTTAAATAATTTCCATGGTTTTCTCCACTATATAAATTTTTCATCTTGTATCTTCATCAAACGAAACCTAAAATATATATGATTCAACATGAATAATTTTTTCCAATATTCTCCTCCTTTCATATTGTTTAAAATATTTCAAATCCCTTAAGCATCTTATTGAAAAATATTTTAAAATTTATTCTTTAAACACAATTCACTCATTGCAACTACATATAGTGATCAAAGACTCACTTAACATGTACTCTAAGACTATATGATTCAATATCAACATGTGAAAAAAGAGTAAATCACAAAGATCGTTAATTAATCACTTTATTTATCCATGATTCTCACTTAGTTCTTAAATCCATTATAGAAATCCATAACTTTTCTTCTCCCCCTGAATCCTCTATCCTCCTGATTTATCAAAGAAGAATTATCCCCATTTATTTATTAATATAATATACCTCTTTAAAGGTTTGATAAATCACAATTTCCCTATCTTGAACCATTCTACCCCCCATTATACATAAACTATAGGGTAAAATATTTGAAGGATGCAAGGGGAAGGAAAATTATCAACATATGGGGAAATCTATAATATGCCTTAAAGAGTGAGGGTTCCACATACACACTATTTTGGAGTGGGGGGTTGACTAGACTCTGAAATATAGATAATTCTTCTCAAACATCTCCTTGTAGAAGGCCTTTATCATGATATCTATGAGATGAATTTGGGTAGGCACATACTCTTATTTCTCTCACTCATTCTCAAAATTCTAATTTCAAAAGTGATACTTGACTTCAATGTGATTAATACATGATTGATGTATGGGATTTTTTTATGATTTTTTCGCTTTAATTATCACAATTTTTTTCCATGAGATTCTTCACTTAACCTCCCACAACCTCAAGCTATTACTTCATCCACAATAGTTGCACAAAATCTAGAGTGGTCAAAATATATTTGATTTATATAATGATAAATTAAATGTAATATTAATTCTTTCTAAGAATATAAATTCATAAAAGTTTAAGATATAATTAACTTCTTGATGTTGCAATTATATCATATATTTAATTGTCCTAATAAGCATATATATATCCCAATGACTCCTACTTTGATGTTTCATTATAAAGAAATATGGGAAAAACCCATTCCATTGATATATCATAGTATTATATTTGGATCATTTATGAAGCGTTGTTGTGCACGCTCTCAAAAATATTTATAGCTAAGTGCAGCACAGGGGCTGACCTAGGTCATTCTCTTGAGGAGCTATTGTGGTTAATAAATCACTACTTCTATTCCACCTAATCTAATTCTTTTTTTGTTGTTTAATATTTTATGAAATAAATGTAATTTATTAAAATAAATGAAATTCATAAATCAGAAGAAACTAAAATTTAATTATAAATTACCATGCAATGCTAAACAGAATGTAATTAGGGAAGAAAGGAAGTTCTCCCGAGAGAATATTCAGGGAGCACCTTCATTGGCCAGCTTCAAATATTCTTAGTGTACACACTCCATCGTATGTGTGAACACCTTATTCTACCCCAGTTTTGAATGAAAAGCCTACTTAGCGATCGCCAAGCACACCCTCTATCCACCTCCTCAATCTAGGGAAAATGGTTGTAGATTAAGAAGTTAACCTTTAGACGACCATAGTGAGGATTACACCCACTATAAATTATCCTTAGAATTAACTCAAAGAATATTAAGAAGATGGTCTGGGGTTCAAGAACCTGATTACTCCCTTGGAATATTCCTCTTATTAGTTACTCATGATCATGAGTATTATAGTTCACGATGATAGGATGAGAGGAAGAAATGAGGGTGAATCGGTGGACACAAAAATAAAAACAATGCATGAATTTATTAGAAATCTAAATAACAATTAAAAACTAAAAATAAAGAAAAGAAATAAAAAAAAGGTGGATGTTTTGCGGCCGGCCTCCCTCGGTGGATATCTCCTCCTTGGTGCCTTGAAGGAATGGATGGAAAAATGGGATGCTTTGAGGAGGAGGTGATGGCCTCCTTTTATAGGCAGAATTCGACCCCCGAATATTTGAGCGTTTTAGGCCCCCTTAGTGACCTCTTCACGCGTTCCACCCTTCATTAATTATGTTCATAAATATCTTTTCCGTCTCCTCTCCAAATTTAAGCTAATTTGGAAACCGTATGTAGGATTTATGATTTTTTTCATTCTTGGTTGCTGTTTCTGTACGAAGCATCTAGGAAGGTTCCTCCAAAGTAATTTCATTCAATAGCCTCCTTAATGACCTCCAACATCCTCCCAATTTATTTTAAAGACGTCCCTATCTGTCCTAGAGGTATCCAAGGTTGAAAAACATCATTTGGATATGTGTAGGCCGCGTTTGATGTCCGTTACGTTGGGTGGGTCCATGCTGCCCACCCAGAAAAATTATAATCTTCAAGGATTTTTTAGACCCTTTATATGACCGAATCAGCTCCTGGTCCAGAAGACAAAAATGAAGGAAGTAATATAAGTATTCTAAAAAAATTTGAATGAGAAAATTTGGAATTTTATTTTTCCTGAAATGACCAAAATACCCCTGACGTAAAGTTCTTTCAAAAATCCAGAATTAGTCGTTTTTCACATTTGGGTTCAAAATAACACTAAAACCTAAAAACATGATAATTACCCATTCAATATCACTTTTGTGGGATTATAAACAATGTTTTACAGTATAAAATATATGAAAATGTGAGCTTCATCACTCCCACACACTTAAACATTGCACTCCTAGGCAATCATCTTACATCCAAATCAAAATCCACACAACAATAAAAAATGAGAAAATATCAATGATTTTATCCAAAATAGAATTCCATCATGTCTCATTTATGAATAATAATTCTCTAATTTTCATTTCAATCATTAAAATTTGTTCATCCTCATAAATCAATACATAGCCCAATTACAACCTACCTCACATTGAATTTTATGTCACTCTTCACTCAAGAGAAATTGATTCTAGAGTTATACTCATACTTGAAAATCACATGTATCACCATAGGTTTATGAAAATTCTCATTTCTCCATAGCGTGAAAGATGAAAATGAATTTAATCATGAGGGATTTAATTAAAGGTTCAAATAATTCTGTGGCTTAGGGTCGGTTGTAAAATGATTGAAAAATGTTCCAAGCTAGAAAGAGGAGGTTGAACTTTTAAGTACAATGCATGATTAAATAAAGTGAAGACACATAAAATTCCTCACTCAATACTTCTTGTAAAAGTGAAAAACAACCCCACCCATCTTTATGACATGGTTCATGAGCCAATAAGTGATTATAATGAATGATATCATCTAAGTTCTCCTCTTTTTTTAAAGCTCCAGAAAGGCACAACTTTAATTTTTTTTCTTTTTTTTCATAGAGGATGAGCTGAAGAATTGAATACAATGAATGAATGACAATTCATGCCCTTGATTTTTGGGAGGGACATGAGTCATAAAAGAATTTACAATGAATATTCAAGCTCATATCCATTTTTTCTTCTTTTTTTAACGAGAAATGGATGAACCAAATAAAGCACAATGAAATGATGACACATGCCCGATTCTCTTGTTATCCACTTCCCAAAATATTGACACACACTTCACACTACCCATAAATGATACACATCCCAATGAACGCACAAGAAAGGCCCTTCCCCCACACTCAAACTTGAAATATCAATGCAACAATACTAAAAATGCGGGTAGGTATGGAAAAATTGGCTTGTAATGTGGCTTAAACCTATAAATAAATTCATGTCATCTAAGGGATTACGAAGGATAAATGTAAAGGTGGGTCTCAGGATAAAATGTGGCTAGCCAAAGAGATGCCTCAATCATTTTAAATACATTCCATGAAATCCAAAGCTTCAAAAGAGAATATTCACAAATTCTAGTTCTCACACAATATTCAAGTTTCCCTCAAGAAAGTGTGGGTAATAGAAAGAATATGTAAAAGTGGTTTAGAATACCTCACAGGATTGAAAAAATATTTTTCGTCAGTGTTTCATGGACATGGATTTCAAAAATCATTCAATCTCATAAAAATGATTTACAATCAAATTCATGAAAAATGTTTTCACATCAACAATCATTTAAAATCCATTATTTCAAAAATCATTTCAACTCTTTATAATCAATTGATGTGTGAAAAGTGATAAGAATATTCATTAAAGCTCAAAAATACTAAAAAAATTGAAAAGCACACAAGAAGAACTAAGCAGGTTGACACACCCCCACACTTAAATTTTATTACCCCTTATTTCAACTCAACAAAATATAAATATAAAGGTAAAAAATCAAAGGGAAGGAAAGATACAACCTGACATTATTTTAGAAGTGGACACCTTGATTTAAGCTCCTAGAAGCAACCACTTTAAGACTACAAGAAAGTAATAAAAATAAATAAGAAAAAATAAATAAAAAGAATGAGAAAAGGAAAAGAAATGAGATAATGCTTGGTTTAGACCCCCAAGCAGGTGCTAGGTTTTTACTGCCCCTAGACAGGCAGTTTCAATGGATCATCCCTGATCAGAAGGTGGATGTGGTTTCTTTGGGATGAACCACCACATGTGATTATTCCTGATGTCCATGATTAAACACTGAAAGTAGAGAACCCCAAATAAGATAAGAATGTTCCCAACCCCAGAGAAAGAATAAAGAACAAATTTGAGGTTCGAAGTGGGAGGGAATAGAAGATAAGGGTTCTCCCTGTTAACTTCGGTGGTGTCCTCCTCTATATGGTATGAAAATTTTTGTTGAGGTGATAGTCGCACCACCGCCACCTTCTCCAGATCTTCTTCCATGATCACCACTACTTTAGTGGTATCTTTCATATCATCCATGGTTTGCTCCATTTGTGCTGTATCAGAAATTTCAATGGAAGAGATGTCAGAAAACAATTTAGCTTGAATAATATTAAAACATGAAGAATTAATAAAGAAATCTTCCCTTTCAAGTAATTCAGCATGGTAATTGATCTCTTCAGGCATGACCATGGGAAACTCAATCTCAGCAGGTGCGTCTTCTTCCTTATCTTCCAAAGCAAGAGAGAGGTAGAAAGTGTCTGATGTTTCATTATTAAGTATGGGAAGATCATGTTTCAAGTTATCTCCAACAAAGTTATTCCATGATTCTTCCAAAAAAATGTTGACCTCCCATCAGTGCATCAGTTGGAATGTTTACTTCTAGGACCTCCTCGAGCAATGGTTGAGTGCGAGATGATGTGATTAATTATTTTAGTAGATCCTTCTCACCCCCCTCAGGTTCATTAGCATAGAAAATGATTGGTGAAATCTCTTCCACCACTCGTTCTGGTTCAGGTTCCGGTTCAGGTTCGGGTTGTTCTTGGGATGCGCGTACATATTCTGCAATCAATTCTATTTGGCCCTCCAAGTTTTTCACTTTATCACTAATCCTATGAAATTGCGCATCTAGTTCATTGTAAAAATTTTCTTGCACTTTAGATTGATCAGTCCATGCATAATAATCATAATTTGAATACATCATGAACAAAGAAGATTTTTTTTTAGTTTTTGAAATTTATGATTTTTTTGTTGATTTTTTTAAGAGAAAGGAAAATTATTTGCACAGTGTGAATAAAAATAGTGAATGAAAACCACTTGGCTCCATGGAAACGGTGCCAATTTGATGAAGCGTTGCCGTGCACGCTCTCAAAAATATTTATAGCTAAGTGCAGCACAGGGGCTGACCTAGGTCGTTCTCTTGAGGAGCTTTTGTGGTTAATAAATCACTACTTCTATTCCACCTAATCTAATTCATTTTTTGTTGTTTGATAATTTATGAAATAAATGTAATTTAATAAAATAAATGAAATTCATAAATCAGAAGAAACTAAAATTTAATTATAAATTACCATGCAATGCAAAACAGAATGTAATTAGGGAAGAAAGGAAGTTCTCCCGAGAGAATATTCAGGGAGCACCTTCGTTGGCCAGATTCAAATATTCTTAGTGTACACACTCCATCATATGAGTGAAAACCTTATTCTACCTCAGTTGTGAATGAAAATCCTACTTAGCGATCGCCAATCACACCCTCCATCCACCTCCCCAATCGAGGGAAAATGGTTGTAGATTAAGAAGTTAACCTTTAGACGACCACAGTGAGGATTACACCCACTATAAATTATCCTTAGAATTAACTCAAAGAATATTAAGAAGATGGTCTTGGGTTCAAGAACCTGATTACTCCCTTGGGATATTCCTCTTATTAGTTACTCATGATCATGAGTAATATAGTTCACAATGATAGGATGAGAGGAAGAAAAGAGGGTGAATCGGTGGACACAAAAATAAAAACAATGCATGAATTTATTAGAAATCTAAATTACAATTAAAAACTAAAAATAAAGAAAATAAATAAAATAAAAAGAAAGGTGGAAGATTTTCAGCCGGCATCCCTCGGTGGAGATCTCCTCCTTGGTGCCTTAAAGGAATGGATGAAAAAATGGGATGCTTTGAGGAGGAGGTGATGGCCTCCTTTTATAGGCAGAATTCGACCCTCTAATATTTGAGCGTTTTAGACCCCCATAATGACCTCTTCATGCGTTCCACCCTTCATAAATGATGTTCATAAATATCTTGTTCGTCTCCTCTCCAAATTTCATCTAATTTGGATACCGTATGTAGGAGTTATGATTTTTTTCATTCTCGGTTACTGTTTATGTACGAAGCATCCAGGAAGGTTCCTCCAAGGGAATGTCATTCAATATACTCCTTAATGACCTCCAAAATCCTCCATATTTATTTTAGGGACGGCCCAATCTGTCCTAGAGGTATCCCAGGTGGAAACACATCATTTGGATATGTGTAGACCGCGTTTGATGTCCGTTAGTTTGGGTGGGTCCATGCTGCCCGCCCTGAAAAATTCTAATCTTCAATGATTTGTTAGACCCTTTATATGACCGAATCAGCTCCTGGTCCAGAAGATAAAAATGAAGGAAATAAAATAAGTATTCTAAAAAAAAATTAATCAAAAAATTTGGAATTTCATTTTTCTTGAAATGACCAAAATACCCCTGACGTAAAGTTCTGTCAAAAATCCAGAATTAGTCATTTTTCACATTTGGGTTCCAAATAACACTAAAACCTAAAAACATGATAATTACCCATTCAATAACACTTTTTTGGGATTATAAACAATGTTTTACAGTATAAAATATATGAAAATGTGAGCTTCATCAATCATGCAAGTGTATTTCCATAGGATTAATCTGGTATCTTATATCCTGACTTGTGGAAAACCTAATATCATGACTTTTGACAATCAATAATAGAAATATATAGATGATAAACCAATGCAACATTATTTTGATCTATATTCCATCATTATTCTACAACAATATCATCTAGTTAGAAACTAGTGTTATCATTTCCTTAGAATCCTACCTTAAAAATATTTTTAGAACCTCATTGGTATAATTGGATTAATATATGAATTTTCCATGCCTTATTATATCACCTATATGGAACTAAAAAATTTCACCTCACAAATCATCGACATTACAAACTCTCACCCCATGAATTTCACGTACTGATTACATTATGATTCATTAAATATACAAAAGATAATTCCATCAACATATATAGTTATCTTTTTATCACTCTCTTTACTGTTATATAGATTAAGATCATCTTCACAATCATGGAACTAAGTGTGTTCAAGTACTAATCATGTCTTGAATACCATTCCCTTGGGGAGATCTTAAGCAATTAAACCACCTTCTTCAGCTGGAAAAAAATTCCACATCTTAATGTATAATAAAAACATCTATAGACATTATAAAGACCTATTATCCAATTAATCCATTAATAAATTTTGATTTAACATCTATTTGTAATACATTGAGCCTCCTATATAGCATTATGGAAAAGAATAGGTGAATTATTTTCAACCTATGTATAGGAGAAAATGTCTCATCTATATCAATACCTTTAATTTAGGAGTATCCCTTGCACAAAATTAAAAAATTCTCCTAAATCACTATTTCATATTCATTTATAATATTTTGGAAACCCCATTAGGTATTAATGGTTTTCTAATCTTCAAATTTTGAAATGATCTCTAATGTCTAATTATTTTCAATTTTGTTAAACTCTCCATGAATTTCTTGAAAAATATTCCAATCTTTATAAAACACTTTCAAACACATTGGATATTCCATAGATAAGAGTGATGTTTTTTGAATCTACTTCACTATAATTATTTGAAGTGTCATTGTATTATCACCGATTGTATTATTATCACCAATTTCATCCTTGATTTTTGTATTATGATTAACTATTGGTCGAACTTCATTCTTCCAAACATCAAAGTATTCTTTAGAATTAGTATCATCCACTTGTTCTTCCTATGCATTTATTAAATCCTCACCACTTTCCTCGATAATATGATCATTGTGTTTTTGAATATTCTGCTCATTTTCTACTGCAATGATGTCTTAACTTTCAATAGTCTTTCTATAATTTTTATTGAAATAATTATACACCATTCTATTATATAAGTATCCAAGTAAAATAAATTCATCTCAATACGATTTAGGTTTCCTAAATTTATATTTATTTATAATAAATAAATTACTTATATAGATTTGAAGGTACTTCATTTTTTGTTTCTACCTGTACCACATATTGTATTGAGTCTTCTTTTCTCCCAAAAAAATAAATATTTGTTAGTAATAAACATGGATTTCATGACTACCTCTGTCCGAATCATATCTTGTGTTTATCTATAAATAAGAATCATTGTGACCATATTTTTTAGGATCCAGCTTCTCATCTCAACTATACTATTTTATTGAGGAGTTATTATAGATGAAAACTTGTTTCTTATCCCATGTATCTCAAGATAATCCTCTACTCATCTATCCGTGATATTTATACCATTTTAGGTTCATAATTTTATAATCTTCAACCCAAGAATCTTTTTAACCTTCCTCTAATACTATGTAATGAAATGGAATACCTTAGACATGTGGGTAAAAAATTTCAAACATTATATCATAGATTAAGCATCAATGAATAACACATAGTATCTCCTCCCATCAATGAATCTTAGTGTTATCAATTCACAGAGATCAACGCACGCAAATTAAAGAAACCTCAATTACTACTTTCCATTATCCTTATATGTCATATGAATAATCATCCATTATTGAAAAATATTTCACATGCATGAAGAATCAAATAACAGAGTAGGATTACCATGGGCTCTATCATTATTCTCCAGATTTTTTAAGTACTTTTAGCCCATGTTACCCCTCAATTTATACCACATTCTATTTTATTTTTTCATTGATAAAATTAATATATATTCTTCTCCATTGATCAGTTTGAAATTCATTTTTATGAACTTCTCATTCATAAAAACTATACCATCATTACCATCGATGATACAATTCATATTGGTGAAATTTATTGCATGTACTGAGCTTCACAGTTGATATACACTTTGAATATTGTGTCCAAGACCTTCAGTAACAAAGACATTTTCTCATATCATATCATTTCCCCTAAATTGTGTACTCCCAAAGATAATTATATGTAATAATTTATCATTTAAGAATATGAAAAAACCATACTTGTAATATGTTATCTTAGTGATAAGATCATTATTCCATTTCACATGGGAAGTGAATCTGTTATATATTATCCACACTCTAGATAAATACATTGAATTTAAGGAAATCATCATAATTATTTCTTTCTCAAATCTTTTCCTTTTCATCCACGTATATGAACTTATACCCAATGATTATTGGTACATTAAATCCTCATTCAGATACAATTGACTAAATTCCTCTTAAAAAACCATATATATACTTTTTATTCTTTTCATTGAAATCAATTGTCCCATTCAATTTTTATTTTTCATCATCAATGTTTTCATTTTTTTAACAATTTTATACAATATCCACAAGAATACATTATTTTAGGTCTTTAAAATCCTTAATTTTTCCAATTATATTTATTATGAACTAGAATCATCTTAGTATATAGGTTTCTTCATGATAAAGATGTTTATATTATTACTCCACCAACCTTTAACATTTGTAGGCACCAAAATCCACTTAAGGAATAAAGAGGGCATCCTTGGATGAAGAGAAGTCACATCTCAAATCGGCAACCAATCCTAGGAGGAACCAAAGGGATGCATGAAAAATACAAGGTTTGAAATAAAAAGATGTTTCCCATGTGAAAATCAGCAGGAATGAAGGAGTTTTCCATGCAGATGCGGAAACATCCGCACCACCGACATTGGGACTGGGGTTTCATTTCCGGTCAACTTTCGTGCAGACCCGATGACCCCGAGAACCTATAAATACAAGGGCTCCCCTTCCTCTTCTTGTGGATGAAGAATCTAAACCATCTCTTCTATGCATAATTCACCTCTTCTGCACGCAAAAGATGACTTTCATGTATGAGATTTTTCACGGTAGGACTCCGAGGGGTCCACCTTTGCACGGGACCACTAGGGTTTGACCCCCGCCCAACTCCTCACCCACTGGGCCTATTGCGCGCAAACTCCTCCCCTTGCGTGCAAAACTGCAACCCCCCATTGCATGAAAACCTATTCTATTACACACAAATGTTCATCTCCTCTCACTTAGTCTTTTGCGCGCAAGCATCCTTAATTGCACGCAAAATATTATTTTTGCTCACAAGGCCTTTTTTTCACAACTTCTCTATTTGTGTGCGACCCACCCTCCATGCGTGCACTGTTTTACATGTGTTCTATATCCCTCTTCTAGGCATTATTCTCTAGAATTAAATACGTCCGAAACCTCTATGCCACACACCCTTCTCTTGTATGGCTCTCTAGGCTCATATGAAGTAACTTCAATGTCTCTTGGGTAATGCTTCTCGTTGCGTTACATCACCTCAGGATTCTTCGCATAGGTATGCTAATGGCTATTTATTCTTTGCATAGCCACGCTAACGTGGAACCCTCATTGGATCACTCCACGACACCCCATAACCACGACATTGCTGATGCCTTCCCTTACAAAAAGGGGTACCTGGGTATTAGTTACGTTAGTCCTTGGACGTGCGAAGTGAACCCACCTTGTCCAAGCTACAGGATGTTAAACTGCCAAGCACCATCATCCCCAGCACATGATGTTAAACTGTGGTCTCGTCCTGTGCATGACAAATGGGGTTCCCCACCTCGGTCATTATTCATGCCCACTCGTATCCATGGGAGTGAGATATTCCTAACATGGAATGAGATCCTCTTTTCTGGAGCGGCGCCTGTCCACGGGGAAGGGAAACCACATTTGTGTAAGCCCGCAGCCTTTCTTACAAGAGGTAGTATCCCTTCTCCTCCTATCTTCTTCCTGACCAAAGACCAGAGGGGGGATGGGCACCAGAACCCTCCTCTCTTCCGTGTCAAATCCCTCTACCGTTGGGCTTTGTCACCATTTGGGCTTCCATCCTAGCGTAAGTCCCAATATACATATCCTTGGGCTGCTAACCACGCTTAAGCCCCCATGTTTCCTCTTTGGTCCACTAACCCCATGTAAGCCTCTCTCCACTTCCCATGAATGCACCTTTCATGATGTGAACATCATGTCTTTACTGCATATTGTTTCTCACACTGAGCATGAATCACATGGTCTTAGAGTAAGCGTTGACCATGACATCTGCCCCTGGGAAACCTAGAGAGTAAGCCTAACCACAATCCTAAATTATGAGGACTATGATCCATGCCAAGGCAAGGTACGTAGGATGCCTCCAGGAGGTTCAATACTAACTAACACTGGTCCTGATCCCTTCACCTAGGTTGACCACTTCCATTTCTAACTACGTGGACTTTGATCCTTGCCAAGGCAGGGTACGTAAAATACCTCCCTGAGGTTCAAGCCCAACACCCAATTGAATCAACCCCCTTCATGTTAGTTCACCTTCATCCTACATGTCATTAAATTGTAACACCCCTAGGAAGACTAGAGTGTAAGCCCCACATAACCATACCGAACTACATGGGCTTTGATCCTTGCCAAGGTAAGGTACGTAGGAAGCCTCCCTAAGGTTCAAACTCAATAACCTGGTTCCGAACCCCTTTCACATCGATTCACCTTTTTCATGCACGACGTTAAACTGCATGCCCCTTATTCGTCCCGTAAGATGCCAAATTTTACCCATCATAACTATGTAGGTTTGATCATTGCCAAGGCAGGGTACGTAGGAGGCCCCCATGAGGTTCAACCCTATCCAGTAGTAAGCCGTTGTGACCCCATCGAGTTGTAAGTCATTGTAACCCCATCTAGAGGTAAGCTATTGCGACCCCATCCAGCGGTAAACCATTTTCAATCCCATTCAATGGTAAGCCATTGTATTTCCCATTAATGATAATCCATCGAAGTCCCCAATAGATAGTAAGTTGTCGTCGGATGAACAATGTAGATTTGATCCATGTCTCCTAGATAAGGTATGTAGGAAGCCTCCATGAGGTTTAACCCCAATAACTAGTAAATGTTAGTGTCCCCCTATTGGGACCCACATCTCTGGTTCTCCCCTAGACTGTCAGATAACCCTAGGTTGCTAATCACGCATAAGCCCCAATATTCATTTAGGTAGATGTACTTTGTATGCACCCTGATATCGTGCCCCAACCCAGAGGTTCCACTTCCTCCAGGACCCATCCACATGGGTTGCATCCTCTGGTGTCCCATCGCCCCACCGAACTACGCGGAATTTGATTCCCTACCATAGGGATACATATGAAGTCTCTTTGAGGCCCATGCACAATATCACCATCACCCCCGCGTCAGATTCATCTCACTCTCCACCCACTCTCCACAGTCCATGTCCAACCTGATCCTTACCCATGCTGACACATCCTGGTGGGATTATGCCACTATATTACCTCACTGCTCCCACCAACAATCTGGTAACTAGACATGTGTTATCCCTAGCATAAGTGCCCCCTCCTGGGGTTTCACCCATCTGATCCACTCTTGTTAGTGATTTAATCAGTTATATCTATCTCCTCTAGACGTTAAACCCACGGAATACCCTGTGTTACACATGGGATGCTGAGAAAAACCTTAGAGACATTCTTATGGCGTATAATTCCCCGCACTCAACATGGGATTCCTTGGGCTTCCGCACCCTCGAGAAGCCCTATCATAATGGGAAGAAACCTAGGTGCGCTAGTGTTCCAGTGTTCAGACACGCCAGTGATGTACAATATGACTACTCCCCTGACCAAAGGTTGCTGCCCTGACCATACCCCTTGGACTGTCCTGACAGAAGAAGTGTAATTAAACAATGTCCATGAAAACACGGCACTAGGAAGAGTTTCATGGACAACATCTCAATCTATAAGGGAGACCTAGAATAGTTGATGAGTTTCAAGGAGGAATCCAAGTGAGTAGAAACCGACATCTCTTCATCTTGTTTCGATAAAGGAGAAAACATCCCTGAATAAGCCACAGATGTTGCCCACCTTTGGAAGTTGGGAATGCGGGGCAACAATCAGCGCATCCTCCTCCGTAAATAGACAGATGCGCTAACCCTGTAGAAAGCATTGGAAATAGAAATGGTGAACCCGGCGTGAAGTTATTCTCTACAATGTGGAGATTAGTAGTGTTCAAGACATCAGTGGACTAGCATGTTAGTGGATCCAGTTATCCAGTGTCTAGTCCCACCAAGAAAATAGTGGGCCAGGTGTGAAACTCACCAGATGTTGGGGCAGTTGAACGGTGGATATCCCGTTTTGTGACGCTGTCAGTGTGGATCCTTCTTACCGGCCATGGAAGTTGTAATGGTTCTGGGGAATTGGACGTCGATTTCCTTATTTCAGCACTAATGGTTTAATCTCCCTACCTTCTAGGACCCATGCTGCTGTAACATGAAACCAATCGCCACCCACCCACCAACGCAGGGGTAGGGGCAGCACCAACATGGAAATCCTGCATGGCTCCACCACTTCTACGACAGCTTCCACATCCACAACTTCTGGGCATCCACGCCCCATCTCCCCTTTTAAAATCATTCAAATAAGGGTGATAATTGACCTCGTCTGGCAATATGAGGAGTAATGGATTATCCTAACCAGGGACATGGACCATCAATATTTAGAGGCGTATGCGCCTCATTGCCACCACCTTACCAAAGGTCTGTGTAGGGATCCATTACGCCCCACTCCGATGAAAAATCGTTTCAGAAGCCTCTCCCTAGAACGGTTTGATGGCTCCCTCCCCTACACTAACAAGGCCATCCCGGTCGGGATCCCATTCCAAGGGATCCTAAGGAGGGATCCCACTAGGCTGCGTCAACGACACCACTTGGCCCCATGAGATGAAGAGAAGGTAAGCTATGCGCCTGCACCACCAGCCTCGGTCCGATTAACCCGATGCCAGAGTCGGGCGCAAGCCAAAAAGGACGCTCGCCGAGGGGCATCAACGTCAATGACTACTATGGCTCGTGCCACCACCGATGAATATTATTAGTACCCTACTTATGCTAAGTGGGGGAATTCATATACCCGGCTTGTATCAAGGCCCCAACTACCCCACGGGTGGGATAGGTCAACTCTCTTGGCTGTCGGCGCAGGTAGTGCCCGCTGCGGGCCGACCCGCGGCAACGACGCCCAACACAGAGGTCCTCCCCATACCACCACATTGAGAATGCGGGTCTTCCAGACTCCAAAACTCGGCATGTAAGTCCACCCCATGCCACCTTCAATCCGAATGAGGGTCCTCCCCGTGGTAGTGACATTCAGTACGAGATCCTCATTTGTGCTCATGACATCGGGTATGGAGTCTGTCCTCCTACCACAGACTACGGGTATGGAGATGTTATGCATCCGATAAATCTCTAGTGTGGGGACCTTCCCCATGTCCTTACAACAGCCGATGAAGGTCCCCCTCACCTCAGAAATCAATGAGTGAAGGTTACCCTCACTTCCTTGGAACCCATCATGGAGGTCCTACCCGTGTTTGGCATGACCAGTACAAGGACCCTCCTCGCGCAGACGCTGTTAGGGGAAACAAGCAAGGAGGTCCTACCCATGGTACTAGCAGCTCCATCAGAGGTCCTACCCACTCCATAATTCCCCGAGGAGATTCCCTCTTCACATAATTCCATGGAAACGGAGGTCCTCCACGTGTTCCCATTGATATCTTTCAAGGTTCTCCTCACACCCAACCTGACTCAAGCAGAAGCCCTCTCCGTCCTAGTACCAGTTCGGCTGAAGGTCCTCCTTGTGCCAGAAATATTCCCTATCCCAAAGATCCATCCCGGTGTAGGAGGTAAGGTCGTCACTGCCATAAAAATAATTCTTGGAATATTTAGACAGAAATTAAAGAAGTTTGGTTCTCATATTATAAATAGGGATGCGACTCAGCAATGGAACCCTTGCCTCGATCCTCCATGTCAAGGGTCAGGGTAGTAACGAGGCATATCAACCTCATCCATCTAGAATGTGAGGTCCATAGGATTCCCACCACCCTTCGTAGGTACTTCCAAGAGTAGGATTTGGCATCTCCCCAGGGTCTAGCCATGCAATTTCCATTATCATCACCAGAAGCACTCTCTACCTCGACAGGATATCATGGAGAGCTATTCTGGGGACCGATGACAGACAAACAACAACACTGTCTACTACTAGTAGTTGTAGTCCCTACACCAGAAACTGCAGGTTCCAACCCAATTTACCGCGATGTGGTGGATAAGTCACTACACTCTTCAGAGTATAGCCTGAGATGCGACATCTTGTGAGCCCATTCGCCGTATTCTCCCATAGCAAGCCTACCATCTCAGCGGTCTACTTCAGTACCACTACTGGTTCCTCAGCAACCTCTATTTGATGAATGGGGAAATGAAGGGCTAGACCCCAAATTCAATCCAAGGACCTTGTGGGAGATTCTTGCAGTGTACTATTTCCTGGAGATGTTTTGGCCGGTTGCAACGCCGAATTTCAAGGCATTGGAAGCACTCACCCAGGAGGAGGTTGGATGATTTTTCTATAACCTCTTGGAAACTCACTTTTTTCATCATCATCAATGACTGGCCTACCCTAAGAGTCTGGTGCACTTTGAAGACATCGTCAACAATGTCGTTTGGTTGATTTGGCTGCACTCCCCGTAGCCCAGTTCCCTAAGTCACCAGACCGCCATAAGACCCTCCAAAAAAGTTGCATCCAGAGCTTTAAAGTGATCTATAGGATAATCAAGGATGATTCTCCCTATGTGAAAATCAATGGTTGGGGGAAGTACGCGGACCTCCATTTCAGTTCTATTCAGTGCCATCCAAATATACTGGGCGACATAGAGGATATGCCTCTAGATAAGGTAACAATCAACATGACAGACCTACCTGAGGATGAGAATGAGCTAGATATTTTTGGAGAGGACCAACCCCCGACGGAGTATCACAATTATTGGATCCATTGGGAAGGATCCCTCGCCATCAAATGAATTTACGGATTCTTCCTGTACCTACCGAGTCATTAACCCTTGGTCAGAATTAGAATAAAGGTAAGGAACACCCCAGAGTTTTCAAAAACTCTGACCCGTCTGGATCTATTTAGAAGGTAGAAGAAGATCCCACGAAAGACGCATTTCGCCAAAAAATCACATAGCACAGGAAGATAGTCTAAGACCTCTTTTCCAAACATGTTATAGAGTGACGACCAGACGACGGTGATCCTTGATCGGGGCAGCAGGGGCAGACGCAACTTCCCCCTGGAGAATTGCCTCCAGGTGACCCTAACCACCATGACCACAAAGACATGGTTGAAGTCAGAGCTTTTGGAAAGAGAGCACGGTATGTCTCGCCAGACCTACCTGAGTGGTGTGACAATCCTCAAAACCCATCTCAAGTTCCCATAGCCGCTCCACAGGTCGTTCCGCCAGCCGTTCCACAAGTTGTTGGGCCTGCATGTCATTTTAAGGAACCTTCCAATGTGATGGTGGTTAGGGATCCCGGTCAGGACAGGAATCCGCAGCTAGATGACCCAATGGAAGCACTCATTGACCGAATCTTGGAGTTGGAGACGCAACAGGTGGAAATCCCGCCTGATAGAAAGCCATATCCATCGTGGGTGGATGATATTATAGCACCCTTAGGTTTCGAAAATCCCACTTTTTCCAACTTCAATGGGACAGGAAATCCACTACAGCATCTGGCCTACTTTATCTCAAGGTGTGGACCCATGTTGGGAACCCCATCGTAGAAAAAAGCCACCAAACTACGATGCTTCATACAGATATTGGAAGGACATGCGTTCATCTGGCACAAACAGTTACCCATCGGGTCAGTCGCTGGATGGGAGGACCTATGCAGAAAGTTCATCTACCAGCTCAGTTCCACCACTCGGAGGACGAGTATCACAGATCTCTTCAAGTGCAAGAAGAGGCCTGATGAGAACATCGTGGACTATGTATCCCAGTGGAAAGGGATCACATACTCTCTTGAAATGCCACTTACTCAGGAGAAACTGCTGAAGATGTGTGTAGGGAATGTCAATATAGAACTGGTCCCCTCTCTAATCACCCATAATTACCCTGAGGGATTACGATACTTCTTCGATAAAGCCCAGTGCATAGAATAATCCTTGCAATACGCTAGTCAGGCACACATGTCACCTCCTATAATCCCTGTGAGAAGGGCCTCCTGGGCCGAGCCCGCTGTGGTGGCCCAAATAGAGGTCCCTAGACCACTGGAATTATTACAAGTGGAGCCGCCTCTGCATGGTCATAGAGGCCTTCCACTGCAGCCGTAGCATCCATCCTAGCAACGTCTACCCTAGAATCAGTAGGTGCCTCCATGCAATGCGTAGCCACCACCCAGGCGAGACAACAAGGTCCCAACTCAGCAGAAGGCTCCGATGTCCCCTCTTCTGGGTTAGGCTTCTAGAGCCCCCTTCCCAGATAGGAGAAACAAGACCTACTTATTCAACAAGGATCAGGTCCCCTGTTATTTCAAAATCACCTTAGAGTAGGGGATCTTACATTTCTTGAATGCAGGTGTCCAGAAGAGGCAAGCCTCACAGATTGTCATAATTACTGCCCCTATCACCAGATCCTGGGGCACACCCTCCAACAGTGCTATGTGTTTAAAGAATGGATTCAAGACCAGGTGGATAACAACATAGTATGTTTAGTCCCAGCTTCAAAACATGTGGCATGTGTCTTCGTAAAGACAGAAAACAACAACAACAACAACAACAACAACAACGAAGGTGAGTGGCATCAGGTTTCTAACCACGGGTCCCAGAAGTATGACGATTGGATGGCTCATAAGATATTCACTCACACCCATGGTATTATCCGTGCTCACATGAATCCATATAAACCTTTAGGGTATGACACACCATCTACCGCTAGTACTTATGCGTCAACAACCCTGTCATCCTCGTCTCAGAAGAGAAAGCATTGGTGGCACAAGGGAAAACAAATTCCCTCGCCAAGGTCATCATCATCTCATACTCTCAGTGACTTTATGACCCCAGAGATGAAAATTTACCCCAATATTCATCCAGTGGTGGAGGATTATTAGAGTTAAAATCAAGAGTACTCCTTAGTTAATACCATAGATATGGTAAACCCCTACATGATCCCTAATGGTGAGGAGCGCCAGGAAGATCCTCCCAACATCCCCAGCCGTCGCCAGCGTCGACAGAGCCATGAATACATGGGTTGTCAGAGTTCCTTGGTCAGTACTTCCAACTAGGCAGTGCATGCCACCAAAACTAGGTAGTAGGCCTAGCATAGAGCTCATCATGCACAACCTTCTCATTTGGTGTCATCAGGTCCACCTTCGCTGCCATTCGTGTTGTTGGACAAGGCAGAGCCGACCCAACCGCACCGTGATCAGTCATCTGGCCCTCATCCGATAGTCACCCCACAGACTTCGACTTGTGATCTGCGGGATATTCCAAGCACCAGTTAGCCACCGGTCCAGCTAGCACGACCCACCATACCTCCTGTCACAAAGTGACCTTCTGTAAGCAGAAGTTCATGCTTGGCACGGAAGTACGATGTCCTCAAACATATACCCAGAATCTAGGCAAGGCTCTCCAACCTTGAAGCTCTTCTATTGTCAGTAGATATGCGTGAATCCCTTTCTGAGGGTTTAAGAATCCCCCTCTAGTTAGAGATGGATATATTAGCCGCAAAGGCCTTCCATGCCGAGGCGGTCGACCATGATGAATGTCGAGGCATCTTCTCATTCTCTGGAGAAGACAAAGGCTCTCCCATATAGGGGCACATTTTCCCATTGTAAATCACCAGCCACTTCAATGGCATGGAGGTTCTTCACTGTCTTATCAACATGGGGTCTGGGATTAACCTAATCCCGACCCGAACACTACGAAAACTGTGGTTGTCTGAGGGTGATTTGAGTCCCTATAACCTGAAAATTCAAGGTTATGATAGGAAAGAACTGACACTGGTCAGAAAAATCCACCTGAAGACCCAGTTTGGTGGTCTAATAGCTAGAACCGAGTTCATGGTTGTATCCTAAGACACTGCCTACAATGCGTTGATGGGAAGGCCATGGCTCCACGTACATGCGGCGATCCCTTCATCATATCACCAGTGCATTATGTACTCCCTCAATGGTCGATTGGGTATAATCTAAGGTGATGTGTCTCCCTTTTCCTCTTATGAAGCTTGCTATCTGGATGTAGATTATTACAAGAGAAAGGACAAGCAGATTCAGGCCAGTGAGGTTGATCATGCTACGGCTATGACCAACCTGGGGACAGATCTAGATGATGCCTACATCCTTCTCATCAATTGACTAGAGGCTATAACCACAGACATGGGACAATGTTTCTTTGTTTCAGGAATGAGGGGGGAACACATTACCAAGTACAATGGATTCCGAATGATCACCTCATACTCCTACATGAATCAGGCTTGAGTAATCCCAGATCTCACTACCCCCATAAGGTACCGAGATTCCCGCCCCATAGCAACGATGATACATCACACTTTCTTTGTTTCTTCAGGCTGGAATAAATCGGATCGAGATGATGCATCAATATTTCTTCAATACCATCAATCATGGACCCTTGAGACGAATACCAGATGGCATCGGATCAACAACTTTTATCGCTATGGTTTCGGCAGTAAATGAGTCCCCCGATGCAACGTCCATCACAGCTGAGGCCGGTACAAGCCTCCCATCGGGATATGTCGACTTAGAGGAAACTCATACCCCTGAGGATCCCTCCTCCATAAGTGAAAAATGGACTTAGAGGATGATCCACCCTCCCCCCCCCCCACACCTTTGAGGGGGGAATATCCACCATAGTCGATGAATTGGTATAGGTGAACCTCGACAGCAAGGCGGACCAGAAACCCACATTGATCAGTGCTGTTATTCCCCTAGAGGAGTAACAATAGGACATGGACTTCATAAAATTGCACTATGATGTATTCGCCCGGAGTTATGATGAGATTCCAGGACTAGATCCCCTGGTATCCATCCACCACCTCAGTCTACCGGCCAATCATCACGGGTTTAAGCAGCACCCCAGAAAGATGGACCCTTCCCATGGTGCCATGGTCGAGGTCAAAGTTGATAAGATCATCAGAGTCAGTTTCATTAAGGAGGTCAACTACCCCAAGTGGATGGATAACATTATGCCATTCATGAAGAATAATGGATAGATCAGATTCTATATCGACTTATGGGATCTCAACCGCCACTTCCCAAAGGATGATTTTCCCCTTCCTGTGACGAAACTATTGATTGATGAAAAAACCAGGTTCCAGGCCCTCTCCATTATGGATGGGTATTATGGGTTTAACCAGATCCAAATTGATCATGAGGTTGAGGATTCCATTTCCTTCAGGGAACTACAAGGTACTATCTATTACCACGTCATTTCGTTCAGTTTAAAGAATGTAGGAGCCACCTATCAATGTTCCATGCACCTTATATTTAAGCCGATCCTTCAAAAATTTGTAGAATGATACGTGGATGATCTGGTGGTCAAATCTCGTCAACGTTAGGACCATCTCAGAGACCTTGTGAAAGTTTTCATCTTCCTCCATTCTCGCCACCTGAAGATGAACCCATTGAAGTGTGCCTTCGGGGTCACCTCTGGAAAGTTCCTCAGTTTCGTTATCAGATACAGGGGCATCAAGATTCACCCAGAGAAGATTAAGGCCATCAATCAGATGTCTCCTCGGAGCAACCTTTGATTGATTTGAGGTTTCCAAGGCACTTAGCCTATATATGATGATTTATCACAAATCTGGCTGGCAAGTGTAATCAATATTCTCAGCTCATGAAGAAAGGCATTGTCTACCAGTGGGATAAAGAATGTCATACTTCCTTTGAGGAAATCAAGAAGTATCTGCTCTAGCCTCCGGTAATAATACCACCCATCTCCGAAAATCCATTGGTCCTTTATGTGACTTCCCTGGAATGATCTCTCAGCTCCATTCTCACCCAAAAGGACAATGAGGGAATAGAGAATAGCCTCTACAACCTCAGTCTCATGATCCTCAATACAGAGACAAGATACTCTAGTATCGAGATAAGCTACCTCACACTTGTATTTGGAATAATGAAATTACGACATTACATGTAGCATCATGAGGTATAATTGGTGTTCTGGGTGGATCTGCTAAAGTACATCCAAACCGCCCCATGCTGACAGGCCTTCTAGCTCAGTGGGTAGTAATCCTTTAGCAGTTCGATATCAGCTTCATTCCTTAGAAGGCTATCAAGGGGAAAGCGTTGGCATATTTCCTTGCCGCTCATCCAGCTCCTGTGGGCCAATCTATGGACCTTGAATTTCTTGATGAGGCAATCCTCTGAGTGTACCAAGCTATCCCGTGCTAGAAAATTCACTTTGATGGTGCTTCCCGGATCCCCACTGACAGGAGGCTCAATGACCCCAGACTCAACAGAGTACGCCTGGGTATTGTCGTCATCACTCCAGCACAAGCCATCATACCATATTCTTTCCTGTTGTTATAAGGATACACCAACAATTAGGTAGATTATCAGGCTCTCATCATTGCCCTCAAGATGGCACTCATGATTGATGTTCCCCACTTACATGTGAAAGGGGACTCTGAACTAGTCATCAAGCAGATCAACGGTGACTATGTCGTCTAAAATCTATAGCTCGTACCATTGTTGGGGTGCATTCTCCAACTAATGGCCAAATTCCCATATCGACCATAGGTCACTCATGTCCCTCGATCCCAGAACGGTCGAGCTAACGCCTTGTCCAGCATAGCTGCATCACTTATAGAACCTAAATAGGATGATTTGATTATCCATGTGGTACACTGGAGAGTTATAGATCATGTAACTCCAGATGATGATGACAGCATGCATGTGAGCCCCCTTATCGCCGATGCTTCCATATCAGGACCTCCAGGTCCCCTGGATGCAGTAATTGAGGTGGATCCCAACAGGAAAACCTCCTTTGTCGATTATCTCCAAAAAGGTAATATCCTAGCGGATCGGGGTGAGCACAAGTGAATCTGGTGCCGCACATTACAGTTTACACTCCAGGACGGTCTTGGCCAAGAGAAGATCCTCTACAAGCATGGGTTTTATGAGTTCCTCTTTTTTTTCATTCAAGGAGTTGAAATTTCTAAAGTCATGCAGGAGGTTCATGCTAGTTCCCACAGGGCTCATCAAACCAGGAAGAAACTATATCACTAGATCTGGAGACAAGGGTATTTTTGGCCCTCCATGATCCATGATTTAATTGAGTTATCCAAAAGGTTCCATGAGAGCCAAATTCAAGACAACATTATGCATCGGTCGCCAGAGCCTCTCCAAACTACCAAGTACTCTTGGCGCTTTGCGGTCTGGGGACTCGATGTTGTGGGACCATATCCACTGACGACAGCTTGACAGTGCAGGTTCATCCTGACTGCTACAAATTTCTTCTCCAAGTGGGTAGAGGCAGTCCCGCTCAAGGAGGTTAAATCCTATTCCATCGTTGAATTTTTGATCTCCAACATCACATAATGATTTGGAGTCCGTCATGCTGTCATCACCAATAATGGAACGAACATCCGGGAAACTGAGATAATGAAATTGTAATCTAAGTGAAACATCTGTTCTAACCATACATCCCACTATCACGCGCAAGAAAATGGGGATATTGAGGTGCTAAAAACCCCTCTTTAACATTCTGTAGAAAATGGTTGGTCAGAATAAGAAGAGTTGGTCGGACAAGCTCCCCAACGCCCTCTGGGCTTATCAGATGATGACTTGTAATTTCAACTAGGTGGCCCCATATTCCCTGGTGTATGGAACATAGGTCGTCCTACCCATCGAGATTCAGTTTCCCTCATTGAACACAATTTTCTATGATCATAAAGTGCCATATAAGGTAGCTGAAATCTGTTTGGCTCAGTTGGAGGTGCTTGACGAGAGTAGTCTTCATGCCCCACACAACCTATAAAGGCATCAGAATAAGATATCTAGATATTTCAAAAAGAATGTTTTCCTTTGGCCATTCTTGAGAGGTGACATGGTGTTCAACCTAAAGACACCAATGCTACCTAGATGGAAGTCAACAAATCTAGAGCCCAAATGGGAGGGACCTTACATTATTCACATGGTTTACCCTAATAGTGCATACTCCCTAGTTATCTTGGATGATGAGCATATAAATCCACCCACCAATGCCATTTTTCTCATGAAATACTTTACCTGAGAATTATGGTCTTACATGATGTTAAATTGTATAGTCATGAATGACCCTAAACATCATTACAGTCCTGCATGACCTTAAACTGTACGGTCCTGCATGACCCTAAACTGCATTATGGCCCCGCATGACCTTAAACTATATGGACCTGCATGATACTGAACTATTTTATGGTCCCGAAAGACCTTAAACTGTATAATCATGCACGAACTTAAATTTTATTATGGTCATACATGAACATAAACTATAGATGGTCCCACATGACTTTAAACTGTATGATTTTCCACACGACGTTAAATGACAGACGGTCCAACATGACCTTAAACTATTTGGTCCTGCATAACCTTAAACCATCCAGTCCAACATGACTGTAAACTGTCTCATCCTGCAAGATGTTATACAAAATCTCAAGAACTACACATGGCTTTATTCCTATCCTCATGGGATATGTAAGAACACTCAGAAATCTTGTCAAAAGGATCGCCACCCATGCTCTTCTCGTTTGAATACCTCTCCTGGGTGTAGTTCCCTTAGAGGACCCCATGTGGTATGGACTTATGTCTGCATTCACGTTAGGATACTATTTCCATGCCACACATATCCCATTGATACGCATCACATCTCATCCTTACTACAAGACATTAAACTGCACGACATCTCTAGAACTATGTGTGGCTTGATTCGCATTCTTACAGGATATGTAGGACCGCTCGAACATCTTTTCTTAGGGTCTAGACCTATTTAATAGAAACCTCCTCATCTTTCTGGCCCCCTAACCTGAGTTCCTCGAGAGGAGGTATGTGGTGTGGTATGGGATTATTACCTCATCTACATTAGGTTTGTAATAGCCACTCTACATGCCTCTCCCACCCGAGAGCTCTTCCTTCCCCTATTCTACACTCATATTTTCGAGTCGGCTACTCTTGAATCGGTCCCCTCGAGCATCTTTGGAAGTTCACCAGTGTGACCAAGAGTACTCTACTTCAGGACCAAGTGTGTAAGATTATACCTAGACATGATATCACCCATTTTATAGACTTCATGTTCCTATTCATTTGGTTTTTCATCATCTTTCACATCCGAAAGGACCTCAAATTGAATGGATGCTCAGCTCAAGGGCTCTCCTACCATTTCCGGCCAATGTCCTCGAGGATTTTGAACAGAAAATTGATGCAAGCCCCACATTGTGAATATGGTCAGCGGTCGACGTTCATTTGTTGTTCCCATTTCATGTCACACGATATGGATGTTGTGTTTCGAATGCGGTCAACAACTATCCTCTATTGACACTCCAAGCCCATCGGTCCTTAAATGTTGGTTTCATGATTTACAGTTTTCTCACTCCATCATGTCCAAGTGAAATTTCGACACATCTGGTGATGTCCCTCAGTGCGCATTTATATGTTAGGAGGACAAAGCTGTGGTGAAGCATCATTCGGGGCTCCACACTGATTTCCCATTTAATGTATTCCACGTGTTACCAATACCCCTTCCGCCCTTTTTTCCCACACCGAGTTATATCACGTGGGATTAAGGATCAGATCGAGGTCCACTCTCTCTTGGAAGAGTTCCACTTCGTTACGGTCTGATCACTAAGACCTTAAACTAAGATATCCTCTCAGAACTACGCATGGATTAATTCCCATTCTCATGGGATACATAGGAAAACCTATAAATTTTATCTGAAGGCCCAGCCACATACTTTATGGCCTTTGTTGTCCCCTCATCCCGAGTTTCCTTCCCTGGAATTGGGCATGGTGTGATGTGGAACTCTCCCTCATTCACGTTAGGTATTCTTCATCTCATTGTACGCATTACCCCTAAAACCACATTTCTCTTGTGTTTTCAAGAAATATGACCATAAAATATTCTTCCTAGTCCCACATGATTTTAAACAATTGTGTCTTTAGTGCATGACGTTGAAATTAATGGTCGGTCCTACTATATGACCTTAAACTGTGACATTATTGTCCTAGTTGTACAGTGAAAAAATACATTGCATCGTGGTGTCCTCACTTGAGGGGACATCATGTAGGGTATTTTTTTACCCACCATACCATTTTTTAATGCCTACATATGGATTGATTCCTATAGTGATACCAAAATTATCTGTTCTAGGTTTATCGCTTCACAAAAAAAAACACACACCACTATCCTAAAGAACAAACAAGATCTATCAAATACCGCTTCTTTTGGTGTGAGGGATAGACCCGCACAGCCTATCCCTAGAACTGGTACCTTACCATGATACCTTCTGAACTATGTATGGCTTCATTACCATTATCATGGGGTATGTAGTAATGCCCGAGCACTTTTCCTCGGGACCAAACTAATTTCTAATTTTGGTCCCTCGACCTAGAAGTTTCTTGGGGATCTCATTGTGGTGATACAGACTCCCACTGTCCTCATTCACATAAACATTAGTAATTAATTCAAAACGTATCTCCCTCCCTCAATTCCATATATGTTCAATGCTCTATAACCATAAACTAAGACCACTCTGTGTCCTTGTCACAAGATGTTAAACTGCACGACATCTTCGAGAACTACGTGTGGCTCGATTTCCATCCTCATGGGATATATAGGAATGCCCATGCATCTTGTCTTCGGGTCCAGCCCTAGGGTCATTAACCCTTTTGAACCCTCGACCCCCAATCTTGGTCCAGGTAGTATGACCTTAAAACTGTGTGCATCGTCTACACCATCCGACGTTAAACTACTTGTTCATCATCATCCTTAGTATGACATAAAATTGCAAGGAATTCCT
This sequence comes from Viscum album, assembly GCA_963277665.1. Classification (NCBI taxonomy): domain Eukaryota; kingdom Viridiplantae; phylum Streptophyta; class Magnoliopsida; order Santalales; family Viscaceae; genus Viscum; species Viscum album. The sequence continues at coordinate 404,570,060 of OY728167.1, forward strand.
GGTCCTCACTAGAGAGGTCCTTTTTGGAAGAAGGTATGATCCCTAATCATATTGATGTGCCCACCTAATGTGTTCCCACCATGGTGGTGTAATTTCAATAGTGTTTAACTCCATTTGAACAACCAATCACTCCACCCTCCACACTTTTCATAGTCTTTATTTTTATCTTCATCCTCTTTCATGTTTAACAGTACCTCATAATAGTATGGATGCTCGATATATAGATTGGCTATTGTCCCAGGATGACGTTATGGAAAACCAAAGGATGAAATTTCGATCCAGGCCCCGTGTTTTGAACATGTTCAGCCGTCGGCCCTCGTTGGTTATCCCCATATCAAGCTAACACAATAGGGATGTTGTGTTTCGAAAATAGTCAATAGTTACCCTTTATTGTCACGCCACCTTCACAAAATTTCAAACCATGGGTATGGTGATTCACACTTCCCCCCCCCCCCCTATATTTGTATTGATTCTAATGCCCCCGGTGTTACCCCACTCATGTACTAGAGTACATTTTTAAGGTGATAATTCAACTATTCTGAGAGATTAATTCTCTGGTATGGCCTTCCCCTTTCTTCTCGGAAGCCCAGATGGGTCATTTATACCCTGGATGCCCAAACTATGGTTGGAATTCCCACAATCAAATGGTGTAACGATGTGATCATCCCTTGTTTCTCACATCGGGTACGACTCACGTGGGCATAGGGATAGATTGAAAATTATTTCACAAATGTCGTTGGAATGAATTAAACTGAATAAACAACTGAATAATCTGTTCAAACATAGAGTTCAGAAAAAGCGATAGTAAAGAAAAATAATTTTGTGAGTTTGGACAAGAAAGGGGCCTTAAGGATCAGCGTTATGGATAAATTTCTCTAGTGTTTCCACCCTCTAGTTTGTGGCCTTCAGCATTTCTTCCTGCCCCCTGAGATCCTTCTCTTCATCAATGGTCGTAGATCACAGCTCATTGTCCCTAGCCTATACTCACACCTGTTCAGTTATAAGCTCAGTCATTTGGTGACTCACCTCCACTATCTGCTCCTAGGCATCTTCCAGTTGGGCCCTCAATTTCTCAATGAGATCGGAGTAGTTATCAATGAGTACCTACCTTTCTTTCATTTTATCCTCAAGGCGTCAAACCTCCTGCTCCACCATAATGTATTCATGGGTATTCCATGACTCTTTCTGGCCCCAGGAAATGTTGGAGCATTGGCAGTTCTCTTGTATCTTCTCATCCATTTAGTCACGGACTGTTAGATGGAGACAATGAGCATCAAACCCTCTAGTGTAGAGAATGCGCAACCAGGTGTGGTGTGATCTCATCTGTTTTAGCCATTACACCATTGGATGACTAAGGAAGCATTTAATACACTTCCACCCCTTACTCCAGGTCATTCGGATCTCATCGGCTACATCGGAGTCGGATTCATCCATCTCCTCCGGGTCTATAGGCCGATATTCAGGGAATGTATCCAAGAGATCAGCGGAAGGGTCTTATTTTGGTACCCCCCCCCAAGGGATTAGTCTCTTCAACATGTGGGAGGCCTTCCTCTCCCACCTCGTTCCCATCAAATTCTCCCCCACCGACTTCAGAGCCCACTTTGACATTGATATCACAAATGTCCACATCCCTATTCTCACTTTGTTCAGAGACTGACTTAGTTTGTGAAGTGGGTCTCAAGTGGGTCGGTACATTCTCCATCTGGGCATCTACGGATGGTCTAGATTCGGTGGCCTTTCGATCCTCCAATGCCATGATTACTGCAAAAATAATGAACACCCTGATTAGTAGAGCTCTCTGATGAAAAATACAGGCATCTAAGTGATGAAACTTACAAGATCTCAAAGCATTATCCTCTAGCGTTTCAGTTTCTACATGACCCTTCACTATCGGAGATCCTTCAGTGCTTTTCAATTCAATGATTGGTGTAAGCTCCCCACATTGGTCAGTCGGCGCGTCCTTCCCCCCTCCGGATGGGGCTCCTTCAATAGCATCAATATGCATCTGAGCAGGGTAAAAAACATTTGATTATTGTGAAAGATGAAAAGAGGAAAAGATATGAGAGGATTGAGGCATACCTCAAGTAACTCAGCTATTTCCATGTACGAGCTAACAATCTCTCCACTCTCTCGAGGACTCCCTTGATGGGTTGTCTCCTGGGATTCCCCACCTCCAAGATCCTCTTCATCTTCCCCTAATCCTTCTACCCTTTCTTCTCCCTCTTCTTCTCCTGACTCGCTGCCCTCGGGATCCTCATCGTTGTCACCATCTTCAAATAAAATTCTTTCTAGATCATTCTCCTAGACGAGAAGTACCTTCACCAGGAAAGTTGGTTCTTCAGGCCGACCTCGCTGGCGTGCATAGTTTTCCTTGGCCGTCAAATATGTGTGCCGATGATGGAAGTTCACCTTGTCATCAATCCAAATGATTCTTACCTCTGGCAGCTGGATTCCATCTCGTACTATCTTTTTCCAAAGGACTTCAGTGCCCATCGACTGTCGTAGGGTCAACCAGACTGACCACAACACAGGGAAGATTGCATCATCAGAAGGTTGAAGTAGGAACCTTATCTGCCTCCTGGTAAGCTCCATGTATGCTTCGTGAAGTGGTTCACAAACCCCTCTACCTCTGGACGATGAAGGCATGTCCACACCATGTGACGTTCCCATTGATGTAGTCTCGACCTGACCTAGTCCAGTTTCCGGACTTTCTCTTGGTATTTTCTCCCTGACGACACCTTGTCTGCTCTATCACTGCCCAGGTTCTTCACTGGCCACCTTGCGCTGCAAGACTCACTTCTAGTGTAGCCCTTCATGGTAGGCCACATCCTAATGTTTGGAATATTTTATGGAAAGGCCAGCATCAATTCCGGTTGGGGGAAAGGAAATGACATTTCCATATCCATAAGTTGTAAACATCATCCACATTTGGCGAAGAATGTAGGGATGCCTCTCTTCTGGGACATCTGTATACAATTTCTTTAGCATCCACTGGAGGCATCCGAACTGCATGGAAAATAATGATGGCACATAAGGATCACAAAAAATCTCCCCATCAACATGGGCCACAAGCACCCCACCTTTGACGCTATGGAAGTATTCCCTTTGATCTAGTGATCCTTTCCTGTCGTCTATCATCTGGCCTGTCAGGGTTGGGAATGGACTGAAGGTAAAATTATCATGATTTATGATCTTGATCCTTATCCCCTCTTTATTAAGCATCAATGGAATGACCCCGCCAATATTCAACAAGGAAGGCCATAGACCATTACCTGAGGTATGAATAGCATTTGGGAAGGTGTACCCGCCATAGTGAGCCATGATCCAGCCATGAAGGATTTGGAAAGGGCCACATATCCTCCTTAGTGAACCCCCTCTTTAAATATTCCCTAGGATGGTGTATAGACGGGCCAACAAAGGTACCCCCAAGTTAAACCTCTAGTTGGATGCCATAATGATGGCCATCGCCAATGCTGTAGGACATACTCCCATCCTTGTGTACTTTACTGTCAATAGCCACCCGCTTAAGAAGGTTGCAAGAAATCTGGTGTGTCGAACGTTCGGGTCCTGGCTCTCATCCACACTAAAGCCCCATGATTGATATTCCCCCACCTCCAGGATCCTCCTGTATGATCCACTTTTTCTCCTCGGTGTCACGGTCAGACACCGTCTTCCTCACCACGACATCTTGATATTTGGGTATTTCTTCAAAAACATGCTGAACCACATTGAGTAAGCAATGTCTTTCAGAAATTCCTTGACCCCTAACCTCTCATTTTCTAGATCTAACATGTTCCATGTTTAGATGGGAGTTCACGAACTGTCTCCCCATATGTTCCCTATCGGAAGAAATTCATCGTACTGATGCCCGTCCAAATGGATTCACCCATTGCAATGAAGGTTCCAAAGATTGATACCAACCTCCCTGGGGTGGAGATTGAAGGTGTTGGTATCTGGGGATCACCGGGTAAATAGCTCGTGACCGAGTTTTTATTGGCGGTAGAAATGTTACTGTGACGTCCACACCACCTCAAATAGCCCGATGTGTCACAGTTTTGCTCTAAAATGATCGCACGATTGGCATAACCAATACGCCCAGGCCCACTAACTTGTAAAATTTCCTCCATACCACAATTATCATTCTTGCATCCAACCTTTAGTCTCATCAATGATACTCTAGTAGAATGTACTTGTGTAATGGGATGGAGAATCCTCCATGACTTGTTCACTTCCCAAAATTGTTCTGGTCCTGGGGTTCAGGATGTAAACGTCATTGTTCCGGGTTTCTATGGTAGGATACCAATTTTTAGTAATGTTATAACGGGGGAGATCATTCTCGTGAGTCACCCATGACCGTAACATATCGACTTCAAACCTTGCCACATACACCTCCTCTAAAATACCAAAATCCCATATCGGTAGGTCGTTAGATAGTACATACTCTTTCTGGGTTGGGGTCAACATATTGAACGGAGTTTGGTTATTGGAAACATCTTTCTTGGCACCGTAAACTTTAGGGTTTGCAACCATATTGCCCCTTTGAGCGGCATATGTAGCTTCTCTCTTAGCGACACCCTGATTAGCAGCCATATTATTTTTGGAAATTTCAAAGGAGCCCATGCGAAATGGCTGGAACGTCCGGTGAAAAACCAGGAGCCGGTGTGAAAAAACCGAGGAAGCGGCGTAGAAAATCTGACCCTGTGCGTAAAAGCACGACCAAATTTGGGAGATTTTGTGCAACGGAGGTCAGATTCCATGCAAAAGAAAAGGAGATTTTCCTTGCAAGGGAGCTCCGATATTATCATTTGGAAAAATCCATACAGTCTATGGGAACCCATGTGTTTTTATAGGAGTTATGCATGGTTTTTAAGCACATGAAAAATGCTTTATGTGCCACTTAAGTATTTTACATGCACCTTCATCAGAAGATTGGATGTCTCGAAGTTTCCCTCGAAATCCAACCTTCACATTCCCTCATAGATCCGATTCCAAGGGGGGTCATTTGTAGATGCCAAAAAATTATTAAGGCATAAAGAGGGCATCCTTGGATAAACCGAAGGCATATTTCAACACGGTGATCAATTCTGGGAGGAACCGAAGGGCTACGCAAAAAATCCAAGGTGTGCGCGCAAAAGATATTTCCTGCATGAAAAGCAACGGGACCATAAGGAGTTTTCCATGTGGATGCGGAAACCTCCACCCCACTATCACTAGGACTAGGGTTTCCGCACCGGTCAACTTTTGCACGGACCCGATGGCCCTGAACACCTATAAATAGAAGGGTGCCCCTTCCACTTCTAGCAGCTAAAGAATATGAACCGTCTCCTATGTAAAAAATTCACCTCTTCCACATGAAAAATATGACTTCAAGGTATGATATTTTTTGCGACACGTCTCCCAGGGGTCCACCTTTGCACAGGACCACTAGGGTTTGACCCTCGCCCAAGTCCTCCCCAACAGGGCATATTGCGCGCAAACTCCTCCCCCTGCACGCAAAACCTCAACCCCCATTGCACGCAAACCTCCTCTATTGCGTGCAAACGTTCATCTCCGCTCATCCGGTCTTTTCCATGAAACTACTCCAGTTGTGCACCTATTGCACAAAAACCTACTTACTTGTGCTCAAAACATCCTTTCCTCTCACACGGCCTTTTCCGCGTAGCTTCTCTATTTTCATGCAACCCACCCTCTTTGCATGATCCATTTAGCACTTGTTCTATGTCCCTCTATTGAGCATTATTATCGAGATTTACTTACACCCGAAACATCTATTCTACACACCCTTCTCTCATACGACCCTCTAGGATTGTACAAAGTAACTTCAAAGTCCCTTGGGTTGTGCTTCTCACTGTGTTGCTTCGCCTCATGCTTCTTCGCATGGGCACATGAATGGCTATTACTTCCTCTCATAGCCACGCTAATGAGGACCCCTCATTGGATCACTCTACGAAACCCCATAACTACGGCATTGTTGATGCCTTCCCTCACCCAAGGGCGTGTGGGTATCAATTATGTATGTCTTAGGAGGTGCGAAGTGAACCCGCCTCATCCGAGCTGCAGGATGTTAAACAACCAATCACCGTCGTCCCCATCACATGATGTTAAACTGTGGTATCACCCCATGCATGACACATGGGGTGCCCCACCTCGGACATTATCCATTCCCACTGGTCTCCATGAGAGTTCAATCTTCTCACATGGAATGAGATCCTCTTTACTGGAGTGGCCTCTGTCCATGAGGAAGGGAAACCACCTTAGTGTAAGCCTATAGCCTTTCTTACTGGAGGTAGCATCCCTGCTCCCCCTATCATCTTTCTGGCCAAGGACCATAGGGGGGGATGGGCACCGGAACCCTCATCTATTTCATGCCAAATCCCTCTACCATTGGTCTTTGTCTCCATTTGGGCCTCTATCTTAGAGTAAGTCCCAATATCCATATCTCTGGGTTGCTAACCACGCTTAATCCACCCTGTTTCCTCTTTAGGCCACTAACCATGTGTAAGCCCCACTCCACTTCTCACAGACACACCATTCATGATGTTATTGTCAGGTATTTTCTTCCTCTTGTTTCTCACACCAAGCATGACTCACATGTGATTAGAGTAAGCATCGACCATGACATCCGCCTCTTGTAATCCTAGATTGTATGCCCCACCACAATCCCAAACTACACGGACATTGATCCTTTCCAAGGCAAGGTACGTAGGATGCCTCCATGAGGTTCAAGCTCAACTACCATTGGTCCTGCTCCCTTCACATTGGTTGACCACCTCCATTCCGAACTATGTGGAATTTAATCTTTTCCAAGGTAGGGTACGTAAGACACCTCCCTGAGGTTCAAGCACAACACTCAATTGAACCGACCCCCTTCACATCGGTTCACCTTCGTCCTACATGAAATTAAACTATAAAGCCCCTCAGCATCCTAGAGTTTAAGCCCCACACAACCATACCAAACTACGTGGAAATTGATACTTTCCAAGGAAAGGTATGTAGGAAGCCTCCCTGATGTTCAATCCCAACAACCTTGTTCAGACCCCCTTTCATGTCGGTTCACCTTCATCCTGCACGACATTAAACTGCATTCCCCCTTTTTATCCTGTACGACGTTAAATTGTACCCATCCGAACAATGTAGGTTCGATCCCTGTTAAGCTAGGGTATGTAGGAGGCCCCCATGAGGTTCAACCCCAACCAACGGTAAGACATTGTGACCCGATCGAGTGGTAAGACGTTGTGACCCCATCCAGTGGTAAGCCGTTGTGACCCCATCCAATGGTAAGTCATTGTCAATCCCATTCAAATGTAAATCGTTGTATTCCCCATCAACTGAAGCCCCCGAAGTCCCCAATCAATGGTAAGTTGTTGAAGTCCCCAATCCAAGGTAAGCCATTGTTAGATAAACTATGTAGTTTTTATCCCTATCTCCTATAAAAGTTATGTAGGAAGCCTCTCTAAGGTTCAACCCCAATCATTGGAAAATTTTAGAGCCCCCCTGTTGGGACCCACATCTATGGTCCTACCCTCAAGTGTCAAACCACCCTGGGCTGCTAATCACGTGTAATCCCCAACATGTAATTATGTAGCTATCCTATGAACGCACCCTGAATTCATGCCCCAACCCAGAGGTTGCACTTCCTCCTAGACCCATCCATATGGGTCGCCTCCTCAGGTATCCCATCACCCCACCAAACTATGCGGACATTGATTCCCTTCCATCGTGATACTTAGGAATTCTCTTTGTGGCTCAAGCTCAATATCACCGTCACTGTCGCATCGGCTTCATCTCACTCTTCACCCACTCTCAACAGTCCATGTCCATCCTAATCCTTACCCAGGACTCCACATCTCGGTGGGATCACACCACCTCATTCCCTCACTTCTCCCAACAGAAATCAGGTAACTAGACAAGTGTTAGCCCCATCATAAGTGCTCCCTCTTTGGGTCACACCCATCTTATACACTCTCATCAGTGCTATGATCAGTCCAATCTATCTCCGCCAGTTGTTAAACCCGAGGCATATCCCGTGATACACATGGGAATGTGAGGAAAACCTCAAAGGCATGCCTATGGAATATAATTACCCGCACTCAACATCGTATTCCTTGGGCTTCTGTGCCCTTGAGAAGCCCTATAATAAGGGGAAGAAACCTATACATGCCAGTGTTCTAGCATCTACACATTCCAGTGATGTTCAACGTGACTACTCCCCCTACCAAAGGTTTCTGCCCGGACTGGACACCTTGGAATGTCCTGAAAGAAGAAGTGTAATTAACAGGAATCCATGAAAACATGGCACTAGGAAGAGTTTCATGAAAAAAGTCTTAATCTATAAGGGAAACCCATACTAGGTGACGAGATTCAAGGAGGAATCCACAGAAGGAGAAACCGACATCTCATCATCCCATTTCGATCAAGGGGAAAAAGTCCCTAAATAAGTTACAGATTCTTCCTACCATTGGAAAGCGGGAATATGGGTAAACAATCAGTGCCTCCTCCTCCTCAAATAGAAAAATGTGCGCACCCTGACGAAAGCATCAGAAACAGAAATCATGAACTTGACAAGAAGTTATTATCCTCAATGTGGAGATTAGTAGCATTCAAGACATCATTGGACTAGTGTGTCACCAGATCCAGTTATCCAGCACCAAGCCCTACCTAGAAAATAGTGGGCCTGGCATGAAACTCACCAAAAGTTGGTGCAGTTAAACATTGGAAATCCCGATCTGCGACATTGTCAGTGTGGATCCTTCTTACCAACCATGGAGGACAAAATGGCATTAGGGAATTGAACATCATTTTCCTTGTTTCAACACTTATTCTTTAATCTCCCTACCTTCTAGGACCCAAGCTACCATAATAGGAAACCGATCACCACCCACCCACCAACGTAGGGGTGGGGGAGCACCAATGTGGTGATCCTGTGTGTCTCCACTGCTTCTATGATAGGTTCCACATCCATACCTGTTGGGTGCCCACGCCCCATATCCCCTTCTAAAATCATTGAAATAAGGTTGATAAATGACCTCATCCGACAATACAAGGAGGAAGGGATTATCCCTACTCAGGACACAACCCATCAAGATTTAGAGGAATTTATGCCTCGTCAGCACCCCTACTCCTGAGGTCCGTTCCGGGAGCCACTACACCCCACTCCGTTGCACAATAATTTCAGAGGCCTCACCCCAGAACTCTTCGATGGCTCCCTCCCCTATGCCAACGAGGTAGGGGATTTCTGGGCCAGCCTGGTCAGAATCCCATTCCAGGGGCTCCTAAGGAGGGCTCCCACTAGGCCATGTCAATGCCGCCACCCAACCCCATGGGATGAAGAGTAGGTAAGATATGTACCTACACCAATGGCCCCATTCTGGTTAACACGACGCCAGCATCGAGCGCAAGCCGAGGAGGCCGCCCGCCGAGGGGCACCAACATCAATGAATACTATGGACCATGACACTACTGACTAATATTATTAGTCCAATACTTATGCCGAGTAGGGGCACCCATCTACCCAGCACAGATCGAGGACCCAACTGCCCCTCGGGCAGGCTGGGTCAACTCTCCTGGCTGCTGAGGCAGTTTGTGCCCGCCGCGGGCCGACTTGCGACAACGATTCCCAGAACAAAGGTCCTCCCCATAACACCACCATTGAGAATCCAGGTCTTCCTCACTCCCAAACCTAAAAATGAAGTATGCCCCATGCCACCTTCAATCTGAATGAGGGTCCTCCCCATGTAAGTGACACTCAGTACAGGAACCTCTTCCACGCTCATGACATCAGGTATGTAGTCATTCCTACTACCACAGACTTCCAGTAGGGAGATGTTATGCATATGGTTAATGTACATCATGGGGGTCTTCCCCGTGTCCTTATAGCATCCTTTGAAGGTCCCCCTCACTTCACCAATTAGAGGAGTGAAGGTCACCCTCGCTTCATTGGCACCCAACACTGAGGTCCTACACATGTTCGGCTTGACTGGTACGAGGACCCTCCTCATGCAGACACTGTCAGGGGAAACAATCATAGAGTTACTACCCATGCTCCTACCAGCTCCAGCAGAGGTCTTACCCACTCCATCATTTCCTAGGAATATTCCCTCCGCACATCATTTTGTGGAAACGAAGGTCCTCCCTGTGTTCCCTTTGATATCTATCTAGGTGCTCCTCGCACCCTGGCTCACTCAAGAGGAATCCCTCTACGTCCAAGTACCAGTTTAGAATAATGTCCTCCTCATGCTAGAAATCTAACCTTTCCCAAAGATCCTTCCCAAGGTAGGATGGCCGGTAATTTCCGCCATAAAAATAATGTTGAGAAGATTCAGACCGAGATTAAAACAGTCTTCTTCTCAAATTCTGAGGCTGAATGTGACTCAAAAATGGAACCCTCTCCTAGATCCTCCGTGTCATGGGACGGGGTAAGAACGAGGCATATCAGCCTCATCCTTTCATAATGTGAGGTCAATAGGATTCTCACCTCACTTCACATTTACATCTAGGAGGAAGTGAATTTGGCGTCTCCCTGGGGTACTACCGTGCAATCACCATCATCACCACCAAAAGAACTCTCTACCTCTACCAGAAATCATGGTGATCTATTCTGGGGACGAATGAAAGATGAACAACAACATGGTCCACTGCCAGTAGCCGTATTCCCTGCAATAGAAATTTCGGTCGCCAGCCCGTCTTACCGCGATGTGGTTGCTAAGTCACTACACTCTTTGGTGGATAGCACGAGATGTTGCGGCTTGTCATGCTGTTCACCATATTCTCCCCCGGACAACTTAACATATCAGTGGTCTACTTTAGTACCTCTATCGGTACTTCAGCCACCTCAATTTGAAGAATGGGGCAATAAAGGTCCAAACCCTGAATCCGGGCCGAGGAGCTTGTGAAACAATATTGCAATGGACCATTTCCTGGAGATGTTTTGGCCAATTGTAGCTCCAAATTTCAAGGTGCCCGTAGCACTCACCCGGGAGGAGGTTGGATTCTTTCGCCAGACCCTCTGGGAAACTCACATTCATCTTCTTCATCAACGAGTGTCCTACCCCAAGAGTCAGGCGCACTTCAAAGACATCAGTCAACAATGCCTTTTGGTTGATTTTGATGCACTCCCTGTGGCCCAGCTCACTGAGTCTCCATGCCACTATAGGAACCTGCAAAAAAATTGTGTCCATAGCCTTAAAGTGCTCATCAGTATAATCATGGAGACTTATCCCCACGTGCAAATTTGTGGTTGGGGGTAGTATGCAACCCTCCATTTCAGTTCTATCTTGCACCAGCCCGATCTGCCATGCGACATATAGGATATTTCTCTAGGGAGGGTCATAGTCAACTTGGTTGTCCTAATAGGGGATGAGAACGAGCTAGATATTCTTGGAGAGGACCTACCCCCTGAGGGAGTATCACACTAATTTGACCCATTAGGAAGGATCACTCTCCAGAAAAGCATTTTAATTGGTCTTCTTTGTACCTACTGAGTCATTAAACATTAGCTAGAATCTGAATAATGGTAAGGAAGAAATCGGTGTTTTGAAACCCTCTGACCCATCTGGCTCAGTTCAGAAGGTAGAATAAGATCACGAGGAAGCCGCATTGTGCTAACAACTCACAGAGCACAAGAAGATGGTCGATGACCTCCTTGGCGAACGTGATGCGGACCGACGATCAGACTACGATGATAATCGATTGGGGAAGTAGGGGAAGAGGCAACTTACCCATGGTGATTTGCATCTAGGTGACCCTTACCACCCTACCCACATAGACAGGGTTGAAACCAGAGCTTATGGAAAGAGAGCATGATATGTCTCGCTAAACCTACCTGAGCGGTGTGAAAAATCTTCAAAACCGAACTTAGGTTCCCCCATCCACTCCACAGGTCATTCAGCCAACCGTTCCACAAGCCGTCAGGCCTGCTTATCGTGTTGAGAAACCTGCCAACACACAGGTGGTCATGGATCCCCATTAAGGTAAGAATCCTCTGCCACATGACCCAATGGCGAAACTCATTTCTCACCTTGAGGTGTTGGAGACCTGATATGTGGAAATCCCTCCTGATGGAAAGCCATATCCAGTGTGGTTGAATGATATGCCAACACCCCCAGGTTTCGGAAATCCCACTTTTCCCCCTTCAACGGGATAGGCGATCCACTATAACATTTGGACCACTTTATCTCAAGGTGTGGATCCATGTTTGGAATCCCAACACAGTAGGAAGCTGCCAAACTCCGATGATTCATACAGGCATTATAAGGACATGCGTTCATCTGGTATAGCCAGCTACCCATCGTGTCAGTCGCCTGATGGGAGGACCTGCAAAAACAGTTCCTTTACCAGTCCAGTTCTGCCACTCAGAAGACGAGTATCGTGGACCTCTTCAAGTGAAAGAAGAGGCCTGATGAGAGCGTCATGGAATTTTTCGCCCAGTGGAAAGGGCTCACATAATCCCTTGACATGCCACTGGCGTAGGAGAAACTGTTGACGATGTGTATAGGGAATTTAAATACAAAATTGGTCCCCTCTCTAATCACCCAAAATTACCTTGGGGGATTCTGATACTTCTCCGATAAAGCCCAATGCCTAGAATAAGGCTTTCAATAGGCCATCCAGTCATGCCCGTCACCTCCTATAATCCCCACGAGAAAGGTCGCCAGGTCCGACCCCACAGCGGTGGCCCAAATAGAGGCCCCCAGACAAATAGAATTGTTACTAGTGGAGCTACCTCTGTAGGCTCATAGAGGCCCGCCACCGTAGCCGCATACTCTGGCCCAGCAACGTCCACCCTAAAATCGGTAGGTGCCTCTGCTTAATGCGCCTCCACCATGCAGGCGAGACAACCAGATCCCACCTCAGTGGCAGGCTCCGCCGGCCCTTCGTTAGGGTCAGGATCTCCGAGCCCCCATCAAGGACAGGAGAAACTGAAAGTACTCATTCAACGAGGATCAGGTCCTCGGTTATTTCCAAAGCCCCTTGGAGAAGGGGATCATACATTTTCCTGAAAGCAGGAGGCCAGAAGAGGCGAACCTGACTGATCTTCCTAATTACTGCCCCTATCAATGGATCCTGGGGCACACCCTCAAACAGTTCTATGTGTTTAAAGACTAGATTCAAGAACATGTGGATAACAAAATAGTCCGTTTAGGCCCATATTCAGGACATGTGGAATGTGTATTCATGAAGCTAGATAGCAACAATGATAGCAATGGTGAGTGAAATCAGGTTTCCAACCTCAGGTCCTAGAAGTATGATGATTGGATAGCTCGTAAGACAGTCACTCACGCCCATGGTATTATTTGTGCATGCCCAAATCCATCTAAAACTTCAAGGGATGCCATGAAATATACCGCTAGTACTTTTGCGTCAACATCCCAGCCGTCCTTGTCTGAGAAGAGAAAGCATCAGCGGTGGAAGGGAAAACAAAGTCCCCCGCCAATGTCATCGTCATCTCGTACTCTCAGCGACTTCTTGCCCCCATAGATAGAAATTCCCCCTAGGATTCATCCAGTGGTGGAGGATTCTTCAAGTGACAGTCAAGGGTATGCCTCAGTTAACACAGTAATGTTGGAAAACCCCTACATGATCCTTGATAGAGAGGAGTGTTGGGAGGATCCTCCCAACATCCCCAATTGTCGCTAGTGTCAAAGGAGCCGTGGATACATGGGTCGTCGGAGTGTCGTTGTCAGTACTTCCATCCAAGATGTTCATGCCACAAAAATGAGGCAGCAGGCCCAGCATAGAGCTCAGCATATGCAACCATCTCATTTGGTGTCATCAGGTCTTCCTTTGCTGCCATTCGTGTTGTTGGACCAGGCAGAGCTGACCCAACCACACCGTGATAAGCTGTCTGGACCTCACCCAATAGTCACCCCACAGACTTCGACTAGTGATGAGTGGGATATTCATAGCACCAGTCAACTATCAGTCCAGCCAGAAGGTCCAACCATTCCTCCTATCACAGAGAAACCTTCTGTAAGTAGAAGTTCACGCTTGGCATAGAAGTACGATGTCCTCAAAAATCATGCTAGAATTCTGGAAAGTCTCTCAATCCTTGAATATATTCACTTGTAAGAAGATATGCGTGAAGCCCATGCTGAGGTGTTAAGAAGCCCTCTCTAATTAGAGGTGGAGATAACAGCCACAAAGTCCTTCCATGCCGAGGCGGTTGAGCATGATGAATATTGGGCCATTATCTCATTCTCTGGAGAAGATGAAGGCTCTCCCATACTTGGGAACATTCTCCCATTGTACATCACCGACCAATTCAATGGAGTGGAGGTTCGTCACTGTCTTTTCAACATGGGCTCTATGACCAACCTAATCCTGACCCGGACACTATGAAAACTGGGATTGTCCGAGGATGATCTGATTCCCTATGACCTAAAAATGCAAGGTTAAGATAGGACAAAATAGACACCAGTCGGCAACAGTGTCCTGAAGACCCAATTCAGTGGTTTGGTAGCCAGCACTGAGTTCATGGTTGTGTCCCAAGACACTGCCTACAATGCGTTGATGGTCAGTCCATGGCTCCAGCTGCATGCGACAGTCCATTCATCATATCACTAGTGCCTTAAGTACTCCCTCAATGGTCAAGTGGGAGTGGTCCATGGTGAAGCGTCTCCATTTTCCTCTTGTGAAGCCTGCTATCTGGATTCTAATTATTTCAAGAGCAATTTAAAGACCCATAAAATTCAAGGAAATTTTTTTCTTAATTTTCTTGGGAATTTTACTAGAACACAGTTTCTAACGGCACTTGATTCTGAGGCCCAGTGTGCCCAGAATCGTTTTATGAAGTTTAGCTTGGGTACGTTCAGTGAACGAACGAGAAAGCTTTTCTAACTTTTAAACCGGTGCTTGGAATCGAATTCTGAGGGCACCAATAGAATCACAGCACCGGTAATAGCTTAGAAACACCTTTTTCGGAGTTTCCTTTTCTCGGGTGTGGTTTTTAATTTTTGGGGTTAAGTTAAGAAATAAAATAATACTGGTCCGACACTTTATTTCATTTCACTTAAAGCAGCTTAACCTAAGTTAAACGGATAAGGTGGGACCCAAAATATCCTACCCACTAGGTAGGATATTTGTGAGGTGGGTCCCGCACGAGCCCCACCATTTCATCTTTCTAAGTAACGCACCTGCAACCCCCCTTTTAATGAAAATCAAACCTTACGTTTTTTCTGATTAAGAAACACCCCATTAAATTGGGCGGTTAAATCGTTACAATTACTGATTTGAATTAATTGTTCATTTCTTATCTTTTTAATTTCAAATTCTTATATTGATAATAAAATAAGGGGAGGACTTATTTTATTATGGTTGGGTTTGTGTTGTGTTAAACCTTTGGGATAAAAAGAGAAGATTCTTCGTTCTTCGATGAAGAACGCGAAGAACCCACCACCGCCAACGAAGAACACCAACCTCCGACGACGGATGATGGCGAGAGACGCCTTCCTCAGGGATCACCTAACGCCAACGACGTTCCTTCCGCGGCGATCCTCTTCTTCCACGGTGATCCTCTTCTTCCGAAGCGATCCTCTTCTTCCGCGACGGTTAATTCCGCGATGAACACTCGTTCGACGACAACATTGAGGTAGGGAATTATTTTATTTGTTAGTTCGTGAAATCTTCTGACGCTTTCTCCTTTTCTTTGAACCTCCTGTTATCATGATAACAGGAGGAGTTTGGACCACACGAACATGGCCGACACTCCTCCTCTTTTTGGTTGTTGATATTCTTGCGGCGAGCAAGGCAACATGGTGTCGAAGCACCGCGCGGTTTTTTTTATAAGGAAAGGGGGAGAAGCGCGGCGCTGTCACGCGGTGCCGTTGGAGACGAACCAAAGATGCAGCGCCGTCATGCCGCGCCGTTGAAAACAAACCAAATATGAGGCGTCGTCATGCCGAAACAGAGAAATACGGAAGCACCGCAGCCGGAGCAGGACCGCGGCGGAGGGGCGCGGCGCCGTCGCACCGCCCCAGACGGATGAAGGCCACGGCCGGTTCTGGGTCGCAGTGGAGCAGGGGAACCGGTGGCTGGTTCCGGAGCACCGGAAACAGAGCAAGCGGACCGGCCTTACCGGTCCCGTGGCGGCAGAGGTCGGCCGGCCGGAGCAGGCCGGGCGGACCGTGGAAGAACCGGGGGTTCGAGACCCCCGGCTGGCCGGACATGAGAGGCCCCATTAAGGGGTTGCGGCTGCTACATGTGGGGGAGGGCCCCCCGCATCCGAAACGACTCGGCCGTTCGGCCGAGCCCCTGGCCAGCGCGCCGGGCCGGCTGCCCTGGCCGGTCTACCAGACCAGGCCGCGCCAGCTGAGCCGAGCCATGCCCAAGTGGGCCGGACCCAGACCCAGTTCAGGTCGACCCGGTTTGGGCCGACCCTAGGGGTATCAGACCAGGTCGGACCGGGCCGAAACCACCTAATACCGAACCTCTTCGGTCTGTTGCCCATAACATGAGCTACGGGCCTCCGATCGACGCACCATCAGTTGCGATGAGGTCCTTCGATCGAGACGGTCATTTCGATATATTGCACTCAGGGTTTCGGAGAACTTTGAGTTCGGCCGGGTTGGTTCGTACACGAAACCAATTGGGCCCTCAGAGCGGAAATGCTCATAACTTGATTTCCGGACGTCCGATTGACGTGCCGTCAACTTTGTTGGATTCCTCTAAGTGAGAAAAAACTTTTGGATTACTCCGCTCGAGGTTTGGATGCAGTTGGAGTATGGTCGGGTTGGTTTTAACTTAAAAACCAACCGGGCCCCTGGGACGAAAAAGCCAATAACTTTTAGACCGGGCGTCCAATTGACGCACCGTCTGTGATGTCGATTTCCTGTTGACGATACGGAACTTTTGGATACATCAACTCCAGACTATGTGTCAGTTGATGTATCAGCCTCTCGACTCGTGGAGCAGACCCTCCCGAACAAGATTGCTGTGTGCAGGAACCCTAGAGCTGGCTGCGACTGCGACGACGACGACTGTACAGAAATCCTTTGTGGATTCGACAGCGACGACTACAACACTCAGCGATCCTATGTGGATTAGTGCTACCGATCCTGTGTGGGTCAGATCATATGTGGGTCAACGCTCAGCGGTCGTGTGTGGGTCAGCGCCTACAGATCCTGTGTGGGTCCGATCCTGTGTGGGTCATTGCGGGGGTTAGTTACCTATCGATCCTTTGTGTGTCAGATCCTTTGTGGGTCATTGTGGGGGTTAGTTACCTATCGATCCTTTGTGGGTCAGATCCTTTGTGGGTCATTGCAGGAGTTAGTACCTATCGATCCTTTGTGGGTCCGATGGCTTAGATGAATCAATGGCTATATCTAATCATCTATATTGTCATACGAAGAAGTATACCTCTGTGAGCTGAATCTTGACTTGCTTTCCTATGTGGATTACGTTATGCTTTCCTGTGTAGATTGGGTTGTGGTTTCCTGTGTGGACTGGGTTGTACTTGGGCTCAGTGGTTGGAGAAAACTGAAATTGATGACTTAGATATACGTATGGGCATATACCTAAGCAGTGTCGGATGTTACTTCATGATTTTATCTTTCCTTTGTGGATTATAATTTGTGGATTTTGGGAGACCTTCGGGGGTCTCGGGGTCCCTACTGAGTAGCTTATACTCACCCCTGCATGGGCTATGCCCACACTACGTTGTGTTGGTTGTAGACGACGGACATCGTTGATCGCGGTTGAGGCTTGCGGAGCAGGTCGGTACCCGGAGGTGGACCACTGGATGAGACGTACCCGGAGCGGACAGCTGGGCCCGAGGAGCTGTGGAGGCTATCTATACACACCCTTCAGGTGGGACTTCCAGTGGACGGCTCGGCGCTGCGACTTCACTTTTCAGTTTCTTTTTTCCCCTTCCAGTTTTACTTTTCTTTCGGTTTGGGTTTGTATACTGGCCCACTTACTTTTCCGCACTTACTGTTATACCCAGTTTTTACTAAGTGTTTACTTCTACTACTTTCTTGATCTGTGGTGTTTGTTTAATTAGAAAGGCAATGTCTTCCCTTTTTATCATGAATTACGCCTTTGTGCTAGTGCCCATCCCCTGGCCTATGGAAGGCGGGCTTGGGGTAGTCACGACACGGGCCCGAGGACGGGTCGTGGCAAATTGGTATCAGAGGATTTCGGTTCTACCATAGAACTTTGGACTCTAATCTTTTTCTATGTGAAGCAATGGTGTTAAGCGTATTGGGTGTGGTTATCAGTCCATGGAGTACAGTGTTGGTGTGGCGGCCGACGTATCCATACACCAGGACCCTGACTTCTTATTTCCGACTTAATGCACGAAAACATTGATTGCATGTGTGATTCAAGATTTCTTTGTGATTACTTTGTGTCAGCTCACCATGTATACTGTTCTGACAGTGGCGCACCTGTTTCTTTTTCAGGATGGCCCCACGATGGATGCCAGCTAGGGTTCCGAGAGTTGAGCATGACGACAACCCACCGAGCGACGAGGCCTCGGTACAGGGCCCTTTGACAGCCGAGGCACCGGCGGTACCTTTACCCGCCAAGCCACCCCTGCTTCCAGCCCCAGCCGCTGACGATGCATGTCGCCTTAGTGCACCGCATGAGTTTCAGTGCCAGCGACCGCCCAGGTTCTGCTGGGAGATAGACCCCTAGGCAGCCGAGGATTGGCTGAAGGTAGTTGTAACGATTTTCAGGTTAGTGAAGACACCAACAGACCTCATGGTGAACCTCGCAGCGAGCCTACTGCAGGCGGCAGAAGGAAGATGGTGGAGCTTGATGCTCCAGGTTCACGATGATGCATCTCTCCTCTGGACTGACATTGAGAGCCTCTTCCACTCAAAGTTTGTCACAGCCACCCTCCGTGCGGTGCGCATCCAGGAGCTTCTACAGCTGCGGCAGGGCAGCTTGACGGTCGCTCAGTACTCGGTGAGATTTACCAATCTCTCGTGCTACTCGACAGACATGGTACGGGACCAATTCTTCCGGGCCAAGACCTTTGAGCAGGGATTGAGGCATGAGATCAGGGCATCGTTGATCTCTCTCAGCATTCTGACTCAGGCGGGAGTGTTGTAGAGAGACCTTTTGATCGAGAGCTTCCTTGCTGAGCCTTCATCAGTAGCAAGACCTACCACGGGGCGACACGTAGCAGAGTCTTCTGCAGCAGGTAGTCGATGGATGACTCATGGGTCCAAGCAGACCAGACCCTCCGGCAGACGACCTCAGGAAACTGGCTCAGTAGTGTAGGGCACACAGCACGGAGCCATTCTTTCGAGAGGCAGACAGTGCTACACATGCGGCGGGCAGGGCCACATGGCTCGTGACTGCCCGAACTACCATGCCGAGGAGCAGTAGATGGTTGAGGGGCCACCGAGGCGGAGGCAGAGGGTCGACCATGGCGGTCCGTAGGGAGTAGGATGACGAGGTAGAGGAGTTGGCCGAGCAGTAGGTGGTTGGAGACGCATTGAGGCTCTACCACCACCACCACCAGGAGGTCCACCCCGACCACAAGGAGCTGGAGGGCAGAGACAGGCTCAGCTCCAGGCAGCGGAGCCCTACGACCACGGCGCGCCTGAGATGATTCTAGGTACTATCTGTGTCTATTCCACCCTTGATGCAGTTCTTATAGACATAGGAGCGAGTCATTATTTCATAGACACTGCCCTTGTTCAGAGCTCGGAGATTCCGACAGAGCCGTTGCCTGGATCCTTATGGCTAGAGACTCCTACGGAAGTAGACTCAACGATTACGCACTGGTGCCGACAGCGTGAGCTTACTCTTGGAGGAGAGAGCTTCGGCTAGGATCTTCTTGCTGCAGCGTCGAGGCCTTACGACGTCATATTGGGCATGGATTGGTTATCTACAGTCCATGCTCAGATCGACTGTATTAGGCGCAAGGTGCGGTGTGTACGCACCGGCGGGAGCAGGTTCACCTTCACCGGGGAGAAGGGAGCCTTCACAGCACAGGATGGACTCCCGCAGAGGAAAGGACAAACCATCACTCATAAGTTGGCTAGCCTCATCCTAGGAGCAGTTGACATGTGGAGTCCTGGTTTTCCTGCTGTGGTGGATCAGTATGCGGACGTTTTCCCCGATGACATTCCAGGACTACCTCCTCGCAGATAGGTGGACTTTTATATTGATCTGTACCTCGGGACAGCCCCGATATCCACCCCAGGATATTAGATGGCTCTCGCCGAGATTCGAGAGTTACAGGTACAGTTGGAGGACTTGCAGGGAAAGGGATTCATCCAACCCAGTGTTTCACCCTGGGCTTCCCCAATATTGTTCACCAAGAAGGCAGATAGGAGCTTGTGACTTTGTGTTGACTATCGTCGCCTGAACCAGGTGACAGTGAGGAACAATTATCTGCTACCGAGGATTGATGCCCTCTTCAATCAGCTCATGGGGGCACGGTGGTTCTCAAAGATAGACCTCAGGTCAGGCTATCATCAGCTCAGAGTTCAGGAAGAGGACATGAAGAAGACGACCTTCAGATGTCGGTATCGCCACATTGAGTTCTTGGTTATGCCCTTCGGTGTAACCAATGATCCCGCAGTGTTCATGGTCCTCATTAATAGGATTTTTCAGCCATACCTCGATCGATTTGTCGTGGTCTTCATCGACGACATTTTGATATACACGACGATTGAGGAGGACCATGCCTGCCACTTGCGGGTTGTACTAGACACACTTAGAGAGCACCAGCTTTATGGAAATCTCTCAAATTGTCAGTTCTGGATATGTGAGGTCTACTTCTTGGGACACGTCATCTCTGAGGTGGTAGTTGTGGTGGATCCTGCAAAGATCGAGGCAGTTCTAGCTTGGGAGCCACCCAGGAGCGTGACAGAGGTGCGGAGTTTCTTGGGACTAGCTGGATACTATCGAAGATTTGTGTCAGACTTCTCCAGAGTTGCGGAACCACTCTCAGCTCTTACAAAGAAGGGGAAACCCTTTGTGTGGTCAGACAGATGTTAGCAGTGCTTCCCGGACCTGAGACAGAGATTGACCAGCACGCCTATCTTGAGTTTGCCGGAGGAAGGAGTAGGGTTAGTAGTTTACTATGATGAATCAGGGACCAGACTCGGATGTGTCCTGATGCAGGAGCGTGCAGTGATCACCTATGGATCACGCTAGTTGAGGCCGCATGAGCAGAACTATGTTACTCATGACCTGGAGTTAGCAGTAGTGGTCTTCGCTCTGAAGATGTTGCGACACTATCTGATGGGCGAGTGATTTACAGTCTTTTCTGACCATCAAAGTCTCAGTTACATCTTCTCTCAGAAGGAACTAAACTTGAGATAGCGGTGATGGCTCGAGTTCCTCCAGGACTATGAGTTTGAGATAGTATATACTCTTGGGAAGGTGAATGTGGTAGCCAATGCTCTCAGCATGAGGACGGGCATTCAGCTACTTGGGGAGGCGACAGAGAAGCTATCCACTTTGCAGATATCCTTTGTGGATAGAGATGGAACATCCTTCCTTCAGTCTCTCACAGTCACTCCTCCACTACTGCAGTGGGTCAGAGAGGCACGGCATGGGGACAGTGATTGTGAAATTCAGCGTGCGCAGATATCCTTAGGACAGGCACCTGATGGTTTCTCCATTGGAGCAGAGCACAAAATCATTTTCAGAGGACGTACCTTGGTACTAGTTGCTTTATGAGAGGAGGTGCTGAGAAAGTTTCACACTTCCCCTTTGGTGGTACATCCTAGAGTGGCGATGAAGTACCAGGATCTCAGACAACATCACTGGTGGCCGGGCATGAAAAAGGCTAAGGCATAGTTCGTTTCCCGATGCCTCACCTGCCAGTAGGTGACGGTAGAGCATCAGTTACCAGCAGGCTTGGTACAACCCTTGGAGGTCCCGGAGTGGAAGTGGGACGGGATATCTATGGACTTCGTGACTGGACATCCATTCACTTCCAGAGGTCATGACTCCATTTGGGTGATTGTCGACCGACTCACCAAGTCGGCTCACTTCTTACCCATCAGAGAGCAGGGCTCAGTGGAGAGCTTGGGACGTCTCTATGTTCAAAAGATTGTACGACTTCACGATGTGCCATCATCTATCGTCTCCGATCAAGATGCTCGCTTTACTTACCTGATTTGGAAGGGGTTGCAGGAGGCGTTCGGGACGCAGCTATGTCTGAGAACCGCCTTTCACCCTCAGATGGATGGTCAGACGGAGAGGACCATTTAGACTCTCGAGGACATGCTCCGCGCATGTGTCCTCGACTATGGTCGCAGCTGGGAGGACCACCTACCCGTGGTGGAGTTCGCGTACAATAACAGCTACCACTCCACCATCGGGATTGACCCATACGAGGCGTTGTACGGCCGACCTTGCAGGTCTCCTTTGTGATGGACAGACCCTGGGGAGTCAGCACTTGTGGGACCGGAGATGGTCCAGGCCATGACAGAGAAGTTCCAGATCATCCAAGAGCAGATGAGGACAGCTCAGAGCCGGAAGAAGTCTTATGCTGACAGGAGTCGGAGGCCACTGGATTTCGAGGATGGTGACCACGTCTTCTTGCGGGTCTCACCTCGACGTGGATTACAGAAATTTGGCCGAGGCAGAAAGTTGTCTCCACGCTTCATCGGACCATTCTAGTTTCTTAGCAAGATTGGCGAGGTGGCTTATCACCTTGCTCTACCACCTCAGTTGCACTGGGTGAACGACGTCTTCCACGTATCTCAGCTGAGGAGATATGTGCACGACCCGACACATATCATTGACCATGGGGAGCTGGACCTTGATGATGGGGAGACTTTTGCAGAGGTCCCGGTGGAGATCGAGGATCGACAGGATCGGGTCCTATGTGGACGGTCGATTCCTCTAATGTGCATCAGATGGGAGAACGGGAACCTCCAGGAGAGCACTTGGGAGCTGGAGGCTCAGATGCATGCTCAGTACCCACATTTGTTTCCCTAGTTTTTTATGTATCTTTATGGGGATGTAAAGCCCTGAAGTGGGAGTGATGTAAAGACTCGTAAAAATCAATGAATTTTTTTTCTTAATTTTCTTGGAAATTTTACAAGAACGCAATTTCTGACGGCATCTGATTCTGAGGCCTGATGTGCCTGGAATCATTTTCTGAAGTTTAGCTCGGGTACGTTCAGTGAACGAACGAGCGGGTTTTTCTAACTTTTAAACTGGTGCTTAGAATCGAATTCTGAGGGCACCAATGGAATCGCAACACTGGTAATTGCTCAGAAACACATTTTTTCAGAGTTGCATTTGCTCGGGTGTGGTTTTTAATTTTTTAGGTTAAGTTAAGAAATAAAATAAAAGTGGTGCGACACTTTATTTCACTTCACTTAAAGCAGCTTAACCTATGTTAAGCAGAAAAGGTGGGGCCCACAATATCCTACCCGCATGGTAGGATATTTGTGAGGTGGGGCCCGCATGATCCCCGCTGTTTCTTTCTTTCTAAGTAACGCACCTGCAACCACCCTTTTAATGAAAGTCAAACCTTACGTTTTTTTCTGATTAAGAAACGCCCCATTAAATTGGGCGGTTAAATCGTTACAAATAATTCTTTGAATTAATTGTTCATTTCTTATCTTTTGAATTTAAAATTATTATGTTGATAATAAAATAAGGTGATGACTTATTTTATTATTGTTGGGTTTTCGTTGTGTTAAAACTTTGGGAGAAAAAGAGAAGATTCTTCATTCTTCGACGAAGAACGTGAAGAACGTACCACCGCCAAAGAAGAATGCCAAACTCTGACGGTGGAAGACGGCGAGAGACTCCTTCCTCAGAGATCACCTAATGCAAACGACGTTCCTTCCGCTGCAATCCTCTTCTTCCACGACGATCCTCTTATTCTGCGGCGATCCTCTTCTTCGGCGACAGTTAATTCCGCGACGAACGCTCGTTCGACGACAACATTGAGGTAGGGATTTATTTTATTTGTTAGTTCATGAAATCTTCCGTCGCTTTCTCCTTTTATTTGAACAACTTGTTTTTTTGATAACGGGAGGAGGTCGGACTGTACGAACATGGCCGACACTCCTCCCCTTTTTGGTTGTTGATATTGTTGCGGAGAGCAAGGTAACGCGTTGCTGAAGAACCACACGGTTTTTTTTATAAGGAAAGGGGGAGAAGCACGGCACCGTCGCGCCGCGCCGTTGAAGAAGAACCAAAGACACGGCGTCGTCGCGCCACGCCGTTGAAAACGAACCAAAGATGTGGTGCCGTCGCACAGCACTGGAGAACTACGGAAGCACTGCGACCAGAGCGGGACTGCGGCGGAGGGGCGCGATGCCGTCGCGCCACACCAGACAGAAGAAGGCCGCGGCCGGTTCCGGGTCACAGCGGAGCAAGGGAACCGGAGGCCAGTTCCGGGTTGCCGGCAACAGAGCAAGGGGACCGGCCTTGCCGGTCCCGTGGCAGCAGAGGCCGGCCGGCCGGAGCGGGCCGGCCAGACCGTGGAAGAACCGAGGGTTCGAGACCCCCAGCTGGCCGGACATGAGCAGCCCCATTAAGGGGTCGCAGCTGCTACACGCAGGGGCAGCGCCCCCCACATTTGAAACGGCTTGGCCGTTCGGCCGAGCCCCAGGCCAGCGCGCCGCGAACCGGGCCGGCTTCCTTGGCCGATCCGCCAGAACGGGCCGCCAGGCGGGGCCGCGCCCAGGCCGGGCCGGGCCGCGCTAGCCGGGCCGGGCCGCGCTCAGGCCGGGCCGGGCCGCCCCATCCGGGCCGGACCCGGACCCAGTTCAGGTCGACCCTGTTCGGGCCGACCCTGGGGGTATCGAGCCGGGTCGGACCAGGCCGAAACCCCCTAATACCGAACCTCTTTGGTCTGTTGCCCATAACATGAGCTACGTGCCTCCGATTGACGCACTGTCAGTTGCGATGTGATCCTTGGATCTAGACGGTCGTTTTGATATATTTCACTCAGGGTTTCGGAAAACTTTGAGTTCGTCCGGGTTGGTTTGTACACGAAACCAACCGGGCCCTCGGAGCGGAAACACTCATAACTTGAGTTCTGGACGTCCGATTGACGTGTCGTTGACTTTGTTGGATTCCTCTAAGTGAGACGGAACTTTTGGCTTACTCCGCTCGAGGTTTGGACACAGTTGGAGTATGGTTGGGTTGGTTTTGACTTAAAAACCAACCGGTACCCTGGGACGAAAAGACCAATAACTTTCAGACCGAGCGTCCGATTGACGCGCCGTCTGTGACGTCGAGTTCCTATTGACGATACGGAACTTTTGGATACATCAACTACGTACTATGTGTCAGTTGATGTATCAGCTTCTCAGCTCATGGAGCGGACCCTCCCGAATGAGCTTGCTATGTGCGGGAACCCTAGAGCTGGCTGCGACTGCGATGACGATTACTGTGCAGAAATCCTCCGTGGATTCGATGGAGAGGACTACAGAACTCA
Organism: Viscum album; assembly: GCA_963277665.1. Lineage (NCBI taxonomy): Eukaryota > Viridiplantae > Streptophyta > Magnoliopsida > Santalales > Viscaceae > Viscum > Viscum album. Next base: position 404,595,432 of record OY728167.1, read on the forward strand.
GCGATCCTACGTGGATCAGTGATACCGATCCTGTGTGGGTCAGATCTTGTGTGGGTCAGCGCTCAGCGGTCCTGTGTGGGCCAGCACCTACAGATCCTGTGTGGGTCCGATCCTATGTGGGTCATTGCGGGGGTTAGTTACCTATCGAACCTTTGTGGGTCAGATCCTTTGTGGGTCATTGCGGGGGTTAGTTACCTATCGATCCTTTGTGGGTCAGATCCTTTGTGGGTAATTGCGGGGGTTAGTACCTATCGATCCTTTTTGGGTCCGACGGCTTAGACGAATCAGTGGCTATATCTGATAATCTCTATCGTCATACGAAGAAGTATACCTGTGTGAGGTGAATCTTGACTTACTTTCCTATGTGGATTACGTTATGCTTGCCTATGTGGATTGTGTTGTGGTTTCCTGTGTGGACTGGGTTGTACTTGGGCTCGAAGGTTGGAGCGAACTGGAATTGATGACTTAGGTATATGTATGGGAATATACCTAAGCAGTGTCGGATGTTACTTCGTGATTGTATCTTTCCTTTGTGGATTATACTTTGTGGATTCTGGGAGACCTTCGGGGGTCTCAGGGTCCCTACTGAGAAGCTTATACTCACCCCGGCACAGGCTATGCCCGCACTACGTTTTGTTGGTTGCAGATGACGGACAGCGCTGATCGCAGTTGAGGCTTGCGGAGCAGGTCGGTACCCGGAGGTGGACCACTGGACGAGACGTACTCGGAGCGGACGACTGGTCCCGAGGAGCTGTGGAGGCTATCTGTACCCACCCTTCAGGTGGGACTTCCAGTGGACGGCTCGACGCTGCGAATTTACTTTTTAGTTGCTATTTTCCCTTTGCAGTTGTACTTTACTTTCAGTTTGGTTTTGTATATTGTCCCACTTACTTTTCCACACTTACTGCTATACCCTGTTTTTACTTAGTGTTTACTTCTACTTCTTGCATGCTCTGTGGTGTTTGTTTACTTTACAAAGGAAATGCCTTCCCTTTTTACCAGGAATTACACCTTGGTGCTAGTCTCCAGCCCCTGGCCTATAGAAGGCGGGCTTGGGGTAGTCACAGAATGGGCCCGAGGATGGGTCATGATAAGCATGGACAAGCATATTTAGGCCTGTGAGGTTGATCATGCTACATCTAGAACTGACCTGTGGACAGATCTAGATGATGCCTATACCTTTCCCATCCACCGACTAGAGGCTACAACCCTAGACATGGAACAATGTTTCATTGTTTCAAGAACGAGGGGGGGAATACATTATCAAGTCTAAGAGATTCCGGAAGATCACCTCATACTCCTACACTAATCGGGCTTGGGTAATCCTAGATCTCCCTATGTCCATAAGGTACCGAGATGGCCGCCCCATGGAAATGACGATACGTCACACTTTCTTGTTTCATCAGTATGACATAAACCGGCTCAAGAAAACACACCAATATTATTTCTATATCATCAAGCATATCACCTTGGTCAGAAGACCAGATGGAATCAGATCAATAGCTTTCATCGCTATGGTTTCAGCAGCACAGGAGTCCCTTGATGTAGCATCCTTCATCGCTCAGGCTGGTACCAGCCTCCCATCAGGATATGTTGACTTAGAGGAAACTCCTCCCACCAAGGATCCATCCTCCATAAGTAAATAAGAGGACTTAGAGGATGCTCCCACCCTCCCCACCTTTGAATTGGGTGTATCCACCACAGTCGATGAATTGGTACAAGTGAACCTCAGTAGCGAGGCAGATCTGAAACACACATTGATCAGTGTTTCTATTCCCCTCTAGGAGTAACAACAGTACGTGGACTTCTTGAAATAGAACCGTGAGGTATTCACCTAGATTTATTATGAGATTCTAGGACTATATCCCGAGTAATTCATCCACCACCTCGGTCTCCCAGCCACTCATCGTGGATTTAAACAGCCCCATAGAAAAATGCACCCTTCCCATGGTGCCATAGTCACGACTGAAGTTGATAATCTCATCAGAGCTAGTTTCCTTAAAGAGTTCTAGTACCCCATGTGGCTGGCTAACATTTTTCTAGTAAGGAAGAAGAAGGGAAAGATCAGAGTCCGTACCAACTTACAGGATCTCAACCATCATTGCCTAGAGGATGAATTTCCCCTTCCTATGAAGGAACTATTGATTGAAGCCACAACCGGGATCTAGGACCTCTCCTTTATGGATGTGTATTTCAGGTATAACCAGACCCGAATGGATCCTAAGGATGAGGAGTCTACAACCTTCAAGGCACCACAATGTACTTTCTGTTACCAAGTCATTCCCTTCAGTTTAAAGAATGTAGGAGCCACCAATCAGCATGACATGCACCGTATATTTTAGCCAATCCTCGGGAAATATGTGGAATTCTACATGGATGATCTGGTGGTCAAATATCACCAGCGTTAGGACCATCTCAGATACCTTGAAAATGTGTTCAGCTTCCTCAGTTCTCTAAACCTAAAGATGAACCCATTGATGTGTGCCTTTGGGGTCACCTCAGCAAAGTTCCTCGGTTTCGTTATCAGATACAAGGGCATCGAGATCAACTCGGAGAAGATCAAGGCCATCAGTCAGATGTCTTCTCTGAGCAACCTCTGGGAGCTTCGATGTTTCCAAGGCCACTTAGCCTACATACACTGATTTATTTCAAATCTGGCTGGAAAGTGTAATCCATTTTCTTGGATCATGAAGAAAGACATTGTCTACCAGTGGGATGAATAATGTAAGACTTCCTTAGATGAAATCATGAAGTATCTACTCCAGCCACCAGTATTAATTCCACCTGTCTCCAGAAAGCCACTGGTCCTTTATATAGCCGCCCTAGAACGATCTCTCGGCAACCTTCTCACCCAAAAGAACAACGAGGGAATAGAGAATAGCCTCTAATAGCTCAGTCAGATGCTCCTCAATATTGAGACAATATAATCTCCTATCGAGAAGAGTTTCCTCGTGCTTGTATTCGCAGTACAGAAATTTCAACATTACATGTAGCATAATGAGGTACAATTGGTCTCTCAGGTGGATTTTCTGATGTATATCCTAAACTGACCCATACTGACAGACCGTCTAGCTCGGTGGGTAGTAATCCTTCAACAGTTCAACATCAGGTTTGTTCCTCATGAGGCTATCAAGGGGAAAGCATTGGCATATTTCCTTTCCACTCATCCAACTCATGTAGACGAGTCTCTGAACCTTGAATTTCCTGATGAGGCGATCCTCTTGGTGGACTAAGCCATCATGTGGTGGAAAATTCAATTTGATGGTGCTTCTCAGAGCCCCACTGAAAAGAGACTCAATGAACCCAAACTCAATAGAGTAGGCCAGGGTATTGTATTCATCTATCTAGCACAAGACATCCTACGATATTCATTCCTATTCTCAGAAGGTTGTACCAACAATGAGGCAGAGTATCAGGCTCTCATCACTAGCCTCGAGCTGACCCTCTAGATTTTTTCCCCACTTTCATGTGAAAGGGGACTCCGAACTAGTCATCAAATAGATCAATGGCGACTATATCGTCCTAAAGACAAATATCATACCATTGTTAGAGCACACTCTCCAGCTAATGGCCCAATTACCATCTCTTCTAGAGGTCAGTCGTGTCCCTCGATCCTAGAACTGTCAGGATGAGGCCATGGCCATCATAGATACATCACTTATAGATCCTAAACATGATGATTTTGTTATCCATGCGGCACACTAGAGTGTTATTTCTCTTGTCACTCCATATGACGATGAAAACCCACATGTGATCCCCCATACCGCCAGTGCTTTCATCTCAGGACCTCCAGGTCCCTCGGATGTAGTAATTAATGTGGCTCCCAGTTTTGGAACCTCCTTTGTCGAGTATCTCCAAAATGGTAATCTAACGGTGGATCGGTCCGAGCATGAGAGAATCTGGAACTGTGCATTACAGTTTACCCTCCAGGATGGTCTTAGTCGTGAGAAGATCCTCTACAAGCATGGGTTTTATGGGGTTTTCATCTGTTGCATTCAAGGAGTTGATATTTCTCAAGTCATGCAGGTGGTTCATGCCAGTTCCTGCAGGGCTCATCAGACTAGGCTGAAACTATCTCACCAGATACGAAGACTGGGGTATTTTTGGCCCTGCATTATCCATGATTACATGAGTTCTCCAAAAGGTTCCATGCATGCCAAATTCATGCCAACTTTATGCATCTTCCCCCATAGCATCTCCACACTACCACGTACTCTTGGCCCTTTGCAGTCTGGGGACTCGATGCTGTGGGACCATATCCACTGGCGACAGCTCGTCAGTGCAGGTTCATCCTGAGAGCTCTGGATTTCTTCTCCAAGTTGGTATAGGAAGTCCCACTCTATTAGGTCAAATCCCGTTCCATTTTTGAATTTGTGAGCTCCAATATCACCTACCTATTTAGAGTCCCTCATGTCTTTATCACCGATAATGGCACGAACTTTCAGGAAGATGAGTTGAAGAAATTGTATGCTAAGTACAACATCTGTTCTAAACATACCTCCTAATATCACATGAAAGAAAATGGGAAGATTGAGGTGTTCAAAAAAATCCTCTCTAACATTTTGTAGAAAATGGTTGGTCAGAACTTGATGAGTTGGCTGGACAAGCTCCCCAACACCCTTTGGGATTATCGGACGATAACTCGTAATTCCACCTAGGTGACACCATATTCCCTAGTGTACGGAATGGAGCCCGTCCTGCCCATCAAGATTCATTTTCCCTCATGGTGTTATCCCTAAAGACACCAATGATACCTATATGGAAGCCACCAAAGTTGGATCCCAAATGGGAGGGACCGTACATTATTCACAAGGTTTACCCTAATGGCACATACTTCCTGGTTGATATGGATGATGAGCGTAAAAATCCTAACACCAATGCCATGTTTCTCAAGAAATACTTTTCCTGTGTCTTATTGTCCCACATGAACATAAACTATACGGTCCTACATGACCCTAAACTGCATTATTGTCCAGTATGACCTTAAACTGTATGGTCTTCCATGACCCTAAACTGTATTATGGTCTCACATGACCTTAAACTATACAGTCCTTCATGACCCTAATCTTCATTATTGTCTAGCATGACCTTAAACTGTACGGTCCTACATGACCCTAAACTGCATTATGGTCCAATATGACCTTAAACTATAGATGGTCCCACATGACCTTAAACTACATGTCGTCGCACACGACATTAAACGGAAGATGGTCCTACATGACCTTAAACTATCACTACTGGAAAAACAGATATTTGCGACGGGCTATTTGCGACGGGATCCCGTCGCAAATAGCCATTTGCGACGGGGTCCCGTCGCAAATCGCCCGTTGCGGAAAACGCCGTCGCAACTAAACTTATTTGCGACGGGACCGTCGCTAAAGCCCTTTTTTGCGACGGGCATTCTCCCCGTCGCAAATAGTATTCCGTATTTTTGTAAAAAACTTTTTAAACAGTTATTGCGACGGGCCCGTCGCAAATACCTTTTGCGACGGAACCCGTCGCAAATGGTTTTTGCGACGGGCCCGTCGCAATAATGTTTTTTTTAAAAAATTAATAATACTAGTATTTGCGACGGGAACCGGGACCCGTCGCAAATACTATTCATAGTAATTGCGACGGGACCCGTCGCAAATACTCTTTTTAAAAAAAAATAAAAAAATATTAATAATACTAGTATTTGCGACGGGCATAGTATCCCGTCGCAAATACTATAAAAAAAATAAAAAAAATAAATTATTAATAAATTATTTTAATTAATATAATAATAGAATTATAATTTACAAATGAAAATAATAAATTATTTTAATTACTATAATAATAGTAGAATTATAATTCAAAAATAAAAATAATAGAATACTAATAAATAATTTAATTAATATAATAATATTATAATTATAATTCATAAATAAAAAAAATATTAATAAGTTATTTTAATTAATATAAAAATAATAGAATTATTTTACATTCAAATATTAAAATAATTCAAGTATTACAAAAAAATAATTAAATTATAATATTATAAAATTTTAATATATATATAAAATTTTAATATATATATAAAATTTTAATATATATATAAAATTTAATATTATAAAATATAAATATTATTATTATTCATATTAATATTGTTATTTAAAAATATAATATTATTAATATTTTATAATGAGACAGAAACTACGAATAGAAAAAAAATATATTTTGATTTCACAAATTTTATAACAGAAATACAAACTCTAATCTGTAGGAGGGGGGGGGGAGGTGGGGGATCTGCAGATGGTGGTGGAGGAAACTCCATCCCTAAAGCATGAGTGAGTCGGCGCATGTACTCCATCTGCTCCTGATGCTGCTGCTGCCACCGACTCGTCTGCTCCTCGTACAGCTGCTGCTGGCGTCGACGCTCCTCCTCATGCTGCTGACGTATCTGCTCCTGCTCCTGTCGGAGACTCTCTATCTGTGCAGTCTGAGATCGCAACTGCTCCTCATACTGTGTAGAAGAAGATGCACGAGCTCCCCTCGAGCTGGACGCCGACATCGCAGCACTGCCATAATAATCTCCGGGAGTCAGTCGAGAGCCGATACCAACTACCCGGCCCTTCTCGAAGGCATACTGGGTGGCCTGCATCCATGCCGCCTCATTAAACTGACGGGCAGTGGTCTGATCTGATGACTCGGCCTGACTCTCAGGCCGGGCCTGTGCCGCTGCGGCCTCATATGACTCCTATAGTTGCAATTTAAAATTAAAATTGTGAATATATTATATGCAGTTAATTTTTAAACTTGAAAACAAATAATACTGACCACGATGTGATGCTGACGATCACCTCTGAGCTCCCCAGTAGCAGGATCACTATACATCCTCCGATATACGTCGTACTCTGTAATATCGGGGTGCTCGACAGCCTATAAGAATAAAAAATAAACTGTTAATATTTATAGTTATATAAAATATTTATAAATAATGTACGTACCAGATGCTGTCTATGAGTACTGAAAGAACGACTCCCAGCTCGATGAGTCACCTCCTGCCTCCCCCGATTCTGCCTCCCCACCGATGATCTCCTCTGAAAGGCACCACTCAACCAGTGCGCACATAATCCATCCCATACATGGGATGAAATGTACTCTGGTCGGTGTGCTCTACATGACTCCTCAAAATCTGACACTCCTGCTTTCTTCATCGCAGCTTTTCTTAAATTGTGCAAAAACTGACGAAGGCGATCACGCATGGCCACCTCCCATGCCTCGTGGATGGCGTCACGCATGGTATCCTCGATCGGATACCATAAACCCTACAAATAAATCAAAATATCAAGTTAGAAATGAAATAATTTTCAAAATAAAAATTATTTATTTACGTACGTACCAACCAATGGCCGAACATGGCCTGCTGCACATCAATGGGAATCTGCTCCCATGTGGTCCACGGCTGAGAGAAATAGTTGCGCAAAATAGTGCTTCCCTGTCCGACTGCTATATGCGAAAAACTGAAAAAATAATAAACATTTATTATGTGAATAGATTAATGAAATCTTAGTCAAATTCACAGGTTATTACACAGGTTATCACACCTCCGGGTGCGCGGATCAAACCCAAGACGTGGACGTCGCTCGGGGACGGGGTCAGGAATCATCAATCGTGCAAGACCGCGCCCCCTCCGCGTACTCCCTAGAGCGCCTGCAGGCTGAGGGTCATCTGCCAGCAACTCATCCGCATCGAAAGGCAGGTCAGCCTCCGCCAACTCACGAAATGTGGCCTCGTCCATCTGAAACAGAAAATGTTAATATTAGCAAATAATTGATAATTACTATTATATATACATATATATACATATTATGATTGTATATAAATACCATGGAATTCTATAAGTGTTCATCTTCATCATCATCTTCATATATGTCAATGTCATCTTCATATTCCTCCTCAACATCATCGATATCCATTTGAGTTGCAGTTGCTTCATCTCTTACCATTTCAAATTCATGTGTGACATCATTAACATCATCGTCATCACCGACTCTTAAATGTGGGGTGTCGTCATCGATACTCATCTCTCTTTGTAAAAAAGATTGATTTTGAGTACTCTCTTGAAAAACTTCAATTCTTTGCACATCAGTGAAAGCACATTCACTTTGACTAAACTGATTGTCTCGAATTTTGATTTTTATTACACTCCACCAATCAGTCAAGTCTCTTGATGTTGCACAGTACTTTGCATAATAAACTTGATATGCCTGTTGAGCCAATAAGAATGGTTCATTTACTGCGAGAACACTTTTACATTTAATATCGATGATTCCATGAGTCGGATGAACACGCACGCCTCTCTCTGTATCCAACCACCGACATTTGAACATGGTTATGTAATGTTGTCCAAGATAACAGAGTTCAATGATTTCATCAAGCATGCCATAAAAGTCAACTTCATTTTCTCGATGATGAGATCCTCTCAAGCTAACTCCACTGTTCATTGTTTTTTTCGATTCCCCATATGCATGCGTGTGGAATCGAAATCCATTCACCACATATGCATTATAAGTTTTAACAAGTTTGGAAGGTGGGTTACTCAATACACAGAGCCGTTTGTCAATTTTATCAGCATGTCGAGACACCTGAAGATTTGTGAAATAATTATCAATATAGTAAACTATACATTGAATGAGTTGCTAAATGATAAAGAATTTATGTTACCAGTTTTTGAAACCACTGAGAGAAATTTTTCAGTCGCCGTTCTTCGAGAGCAGCTGCTGTAATTTGTGGAATTTGTTTCTTGATATGATTATCATACAACCTATAAAAACCAAAGTTATTTACTGTAACATAAATGATAGAATAAGTGATATAAACACTTACAGTACAACTGATGTCATCTCTTCACAGTTGAGCAGAACATACGTATGAGCTCTATGATGTTCATCATCTGAAAGCCAGCGTTCAGAAACTCCACCAAAACCAAGCTCTGATTGGTAATTAATACTAATTATTGGTAATTAAGACTAATTATTGGTAATTAATACTAATTATTTGTAATTAATACTAATTATTTGTAATTAATACTAATTATTCCTAATTAATACTAATTATTGGTAATTAATACTAATTATTCCTAATTAATACTAATTATTCCTAATTATTCCTAATTATTACTAATTATTCCTAATTATTACTAATTATTCCTAATTATTCCTAATTATTCCTAATTATTCCTAATTATTGTTAATTATTCCTAATTATTACTAATTATTGTTAATTATTCCTAATTATTACGAATTATTGGTAATTAATACTAATTATTACGAATTATTGGTAATTAATACTAATTATTGGTAATTAATACTAATTATTGGTAATTAATACTAATTATTGGTAATTAAGACTAATTATTGGTAATTAATACTAATTATTTGTAATTAATACTAATTATTTGTAATTAATACTAATTATTCCTAATTAATACTAATTATTTGTAATTAATACTAATTATTCCTAATTATTCCTAATTATTGGTAATTATTACTAATTATTCCTAATTAATACTAATTATTCCTAATTATTCCTAATTATTACTAATTATTCCTAATTATTCCTAATTATTACTAATTATTGTTAATTATTCGTAATTATTGTTAATTATTCCTAATTATTACTAATTATTGTTAATTATTCCTAATTATTACGAATTATTGGTAATTAATACTAATTATTGGTAATTAATACTAATTATTGTTAATTATTGGTAATTATTACTAATTATTCTTAATTATTGATAATTATTAGTAATTAAATGAATAATTATCAATAATTAGAAATAATTACCAATAATTACAAATAATAACATTATTAATATATTTTATTATTAATATTAAAATAATATAATTTTCTAATTTATATACAGTTCTTTTTTCATCTGTGCGTTTTCTATCTCCACATACAAATAATACATGTGAAGACAGCAAACACACAGATGAAAAAAGAACTGTATATATATAAAAAATTATATTATTTTAATATTAATAATAAAATAAACTAATAATGTAATAATATTCTTATTCTTAATTATTGGTATTTATTACTAGTTATTAATATTTATTCTTAATTACTAAAAATTATTACTAATTATTCCTAATTACCATATAAACAATACTTATAATTTAAATTTATTAAATAATAAAACAATGTGAACATAATTAAATTACAACTAATTAATAATAATAGAAACTAATAAGAAATTAAAAATAAATACAAAATTAAAATGAAGATAAATACCTTGAAAATAGATCTGTTCTGATCGTTCTTCAAAACTTTAATATCAGCTCCGGAGAAAAAACTTAAACTGGAGAAAAACTCAACTCTAGAAATTTAATTCTGAGAGAGAGAGAAGATAAGGAATGAGAATGAAATGAAAAAAACGGATGGGGGTATTTATAGGTTAGATTATTTGCGACGGGCCCATTTGCGACGGGATTCCCGTCGCAAATAGTATTATTTGCGACGGTACCCGTCGCAAATACCTTAGCCAACATTTATTACGGTCAACCGGTAAATAGTTATTTGCGACGGGTCCCGTCGCAAATAATCCCTGCCGACATAGTATTTGCGACGGGGGAATATTCCCGTCGCAAATACCTTTTACCGCCGCCGGTTATTTGCGACGGGAATATTTCCCCGTCGCAAATAAGTTTCCCGCGATTTGGCGCGCATCGCGGGAAAACTATTTGCGACGGGGAAAGCAATCCCGTCGCAAAAGCCTCCTTATTTGCGACGGGGAAATACCCCCGTCGCAAATAAGTTTTTAACATGACTATTTGCGACGGGAATAAATCCCGTCGCAAATAACCCGTCGCAATTGCTCATTTTTCCCGTAGTGTATTTCGCCCTACATGAAATTAAATCATCCGGTCCCACATGACCATAAACTATCTCATCCTACAAGACATTAAACTGCATCTCAAGAACTATGTGTGGCTTTATTACCATCCTCATGGGATACATAGGAACACTCAAACATCTTGTCAAAAAGTCCATCCCCCACGCTCTTCTCGTTTGACTACCCCTCCTGGGTGTAGTTCCCTTGGAGGACACCTTGTGGTACAGTCTAAGATTCTTTGGCCAAACTTGTGGAAATAATTCAAAGGGCGCACCATGTTCCCCTCCTCATTCTTCCATTCTCCCACATCCTTACCACATGATGTTAAAATACATGTCCCTTTCAGAACTACGTATGTCATGATTCCCATCCTCATGGGATACTTAGGAGCACCAAGAAATTTTGCCTGTAGACCCAGCCCCAAATTCTGAGGTCTCCCCTTGAGTCTCATACTGCATGATGTTAAAATGCATAGGAATATTCATGCTTTGCCCATCCATTTTGAGTATCCATCAACTTTCACATCTGAAAGGACCTCATAATGGAATGGATTCTCGGCCCAAGGGATCTCCTGCCATTTCAGTCCAATGTCTTCAAGGATTTTGGTCGGTGAATTGATACAAGTCCCGCATTGTGAACATGGTTAGTGGTTGACACTCATTTATTGTTCCCATTTTAGGTCACACAGTATGGATACTGTGTTTCAAATACAGTCAACATCCATCCTCCATCATTTTTTCCACCCCTAAAAGTCCCAAATTTTGGGTGCAGTGATTTCGTTTTGTCTTGCTACCTCTTCAAGCATCTGTCAACCTCGGACAGGAGTACAGACCCGGTCGGAATAGACCATGTCTGATATTCTTCCCCCATTTCCATACTCTTGTATGTTAGGGAGATACTAATCCTATTCCTTCTTTCCCACATGTACCACTGCTCACGTGGGCTTACGAGCTTTGGTATAACATTACCTGCATTAAGAGTCATGTGTATATAGTCATTCGGGACAACCTTTGTCCCAGTTCCCTCAACCCTTTTCACCCCCCCTGGACCAAAGTTCTCATATATGATTGTGTGATGTGGTATGGACTTATTTCTGCATTCACTTCAAGCTACTTTTTCCATGCCATAGATAACCCCTTGAGACACATCACGTCTAGTCCTTTCCGTAAGACATTAAACTGCATGATGTCTCCAGAACTACGTGTAGCTTTATTCCCATTCTTATGAGACACGTAGGACTGCCTGAACATCTTGTCTTTGAGTCTAGACATGTTTCTTAGAAACCTCCTCATCTTATTGCCCCACTGGCCTGATTTCCTGATGATAAGGTATGTGGAGTGTTATGGGCTTATGACCCCATCTACGTCAGGTTTGTAATGACGACTCTGTATACCTCTCCCTCTTGAAAGATCTTCCTTCCAGTATTCCACTCTTATATTTTCGAGTCAGCTGGTCTTGAATCAGGACCCTCAAACTTCTTTGGTAGTTCAATAGTGTGCCCATGATTACTCTAGTTCAGGACCTAGAGTGTCAGATTCTACCTAGACATGCTATTTACCAATTTCCAGACTTCATGTTCCTCTTAATTTGGGTTTTCATCATCTTTAACATCCAAAAGGACCCCCAAATGTCCTGGATGCTTGGCCCAAGGGCTTTCCTACTTTTTTCGAACAACATCCTCGAGGATTTCGAACAAAAAATTGGTACAAGTCCCACATCACAAATATGGGTAGCGGTTGATGCTCATTTGTTATTCCCATTTCAGGTCACACGTTATTGATTCTTTGTTTTTAATGTGGTCAACATATATCCTCTATCATCACCCCAACCCCATCGAGCTTTAAATGTCGGTTGCATGATTTACATTGTTTTCACTCCATCATGTCCAAGTGAAAATTTGACACTTCCAGTGATGTCCCTTAGTTCACATTTGCACGTTAGGAGGATAAATCCGTGGTGAAGTGTCATTCGGGGCTCCAAACTAATTTCCCATTTCACATATTCCACATGTTACCCAGACCCCTTCATCCCTTGTTTCCCACACGGAGTTATCTCACATCGTACTAGGGATCGGTTCGAGGTCCGCACTCGCTTGGAAGAGTTCCACTTCTTCACAATCCGGGCTCTAAGACCTTAAATTAAGATATCCTCTCAGAACTATGAATGGTTTGATTTCCATTCTCATGGGATACGTAGGAAAACCTAGACATGTCATCCACAGGTCCAACCACATTCTTCCTGGCATTTGTTGGCCCCTCGGCCCAAGGTTCCTTCCCCATGAATTGTGCATGGTGTGATGTGGAACTCGTCATCATTCACGTTAGGTATTCTTTATCATGTTGTGCACATTCCCCATAAAACCTCATTTCTCTTGTGTGTCCAAGACATATGACCTTAAACTATGCTGCCTAGTCCCACATGACTTTAAACTATTTCATCTTTATTGAATGACATTAAAATTCATGGTTGGTTCTACTATACAACCTTAAATTGTGACATTATCATCCTGGATGTATAATGAAAAACAGAACTACACCGTGGTGTCCTCAGTTGAGGGGACATCATGTTGGGTATTGGTTACCCACCATACCATTTTTCAATGCCTACATATGTCTATCCCTGGCACTGGTACATTACCATTCTACCTTCAAAACTATGTATGGCTTTATTCCCATTCTCATGGGGTACGTAGGAACGCCCGACCACTTTGCCTCAGGCCCAACCTAATTTCCACTTTTGGTCCCCCGACCTAGAAATTTCATGGGGAGCACATTGTGGTGATACAAACTCCCACTGTCCTCATTCACATCGGGTTGGGTAATTACTTCACCACATTTATCCCTCCCTAAATTCCATATATGGTCTGAGCTCTTTGACCATAAACTAAGACCACTCTGCGTCCTTGTCGCAAGGCGTTAAAATGCACAACATTTTCCAGAACTACGTGTGGCTTGATTCCCATCCTCATGGGATACATAGGAACACCCAGGAATATTTTCTTTAGGTCCAACCCTGGGGTCATTAACCCTTTTGGCCCCTTGGTCCCCAATCGTGGTCCAGGTAGTATGACCTTAACACTGTGTGCATCATCTACACAGTGCGATGAAAAACTACGTGTTCATCATCAACCTTGGTATGACATAAAACTATAAGGAATTCCTGGTCCTCATCAGAGAGGTCATGTTAGGAAGAATGTATGATCCCTGATCACACCGATGCACCCACCTAATGTGTTCCCACCACAGTGTCGTAATTTCAAGAGTGTGAAACTCCATTTGAACAACCAATCACTCCAGCTTCTACACTTTTTGTACCCTTTATTTGGATATTGATCCTCTTTCGTGTTTTATGGAACCCCTTAACTGTATGGATGCTCAGCATATGGCTTGCCTACAGTCCTGGGATGATGTTTCGTAAAACCAAATGATGACATTTCGAGTCAGTCCCTGTGTTTCAAACATGGTCAACGGTCAGCCCGAGTGTGTTATCCCCGTATCCAGATAACGTAATAGGGATGCTGTGTTTCGAAAACGGTCAAAAATTATCATTCATTATCACACCACCTTCACAACATTCCAAATCTTGGGTATCATGATTCTCACTTTCCCCTCATATTTGGATTGATTCTAATGCCCCCGGAGTTACCCCACTCGTACACTAGAGTACATTGGGAAGGTGATAATTCGACTATTCTGAGAGCTTCATTATCTAGTATGGCTTTCCCCTTTCTTCTCAGAAGCCCAGATGGGTTAGTTATACCCCGTATTCCTGAACTGTGGTTGGAGTTCCCACAATAAAAGGAAGTGACGATGCTATCATCCCTTGTTTCTCACATCGGGTACAACACACGTGGGCTTAGGCGTGGATTGATAATTACTTCATGATTTTGGATGGAATGAATTAAACTGAATAAAAAAGTGAATAATATGTTCATACATGTAGTTTAGAACAAGTATCATTAAAGAAAAATATGTTTATGAGTTCGTCCAAGATAGGACCCTTAAGGATCAGTGTTTTGGATAAATCCCTATAATGTTTCCACCCTTTGGTTTGTGGACTTCAGATTTTCTTTCCACCCTCTGAGATCCTTCTCTTTATCAGCAGCCACAGAGCACAGCTCATTGGCACTATCCTATACTCACACCTGTTTAGTTTGAAGCTCAGTCATTTAGTGACTCACCTCCACTATCTTATCCTAGGCCTCTGCCAGATGGGCCCTCAATTACTCAACAAGCTCGGAGCAGTTTGAAATGAATACCTCCCTTTCTATCATTTTCTCCTCACGGCATCGGAACTCCTGCTCCACCTTCATGAATTATTAGGTATTCCCTAACTCTTTCTGGCATCGGGAAATGTCGGAGCATTGGCTATTCTCCCAAATATTCTTAGACATGTATTTACGGACTATTAGATGATGATGATGAGCATCAACCCCTCCAGCTCAGAGAAAGTGAAACCAGGTGCAGAGTGATCCCATTAAGTTTAGCCATTCTTCCCGTGGATGACTGAGGAAATGTTTAATGTACTTCCACCCCTTACGTCGCATCATATAGCTCTCATCGGCTGCTTCTAAGTCGGAGTCATCCATCTCCTCAGAGTTTGCAGGCCGATAGTCGAGGAAAGCATCCAAGAGATTGGTGACATGGGCTTCTTATAGAACTCCCACCAATGGATTATGATCTTCAACATGTTGGAGGCTTCCCCTCCCGCCTAGGTCCTGGAAAAATTCCCCCCACCAACTTCAGACCCCGCTTCGGCATTAATATTGCAGGTGTCCACAACCCTTTTCTCACCAAATTCTTGAGCCGACTCAGTTTGAGAAGTGGGTCTCGAGTGGGTCGGTGCGTTCACCATTGAGTCATCTGTGGATGGTCTGGATTCGACAGCCTGTCAATCCTCCAATGTCGTGATTACTGCACAGACAATGAATGCCTTGATCAGCTGAGCTCTCTGACAACAAATACAGGCATCTAAGTGATAAAACTTACAAGATCTTAAAGCATCAGCCTCCAGCATTTTAGTTGTTACAGGAGTCGTCACTGTAGGATATCCTTCAACACTTGTCAGTTTAATAATGAGTGTCTTCTCCCCGCCTTCTTCTATCAGTGCATCCTTCCCCCCTCCGGATGGAGCTCCTTCTACAGCATCAATATGCATTTGAGCAGGATAAAAAACAATTGATGATTGAGAACAATGAAAAGAGGAAAGTCTATGATGAGGATTGAGGCATACCTCGAGTAACTCACCTATTTCCATGTCTGATCTAGCAATATCCCTGCTCTCTCGAGGACTCCCTGGATGGGTTGTCTCCTGGGATTCCCCACCTCCATGCTCCTCTTCATATTTCTCTATTCCTTCTATTCTTTCTTCTCTCTCTTCTTCTCCAAACTCACTTCCCTCTAGCTCCTTATCACTGTCACCATATTCGGATGAAATTATTTCTGGATCATGCTTAGTGACGAGTAGTACCTTCACCGGGAAAGGTGCTTCTTCATGTCGACCCCACTTGCGTGCATAGTTGTCCATGGCTATCAAAAATGCTTGCCGACGCTGGAAGTTCACCTTGTCATCAATCCAACTGAGTCTGACCTCTGGCAGATGGATTCTATCCCGTACTATCTTTTTACGAAGGACTTTTGTGCCCATCGACTACCAGAGGGTCAACTAGGCTGACCACAGCGCAGGGAAGATTTCATAATCGGAAGGTTTAAGCAGATACCATATCTGCTTTCCTAGAATCTCTCTGACTGCTCCGTGAGGTTATTCATAATCCCCTCTACCTAGGGAGGATGAAGGCATGGCCACACCATTTGACGTTCCCGCTGTTGTATTTCTGGCATGCCTAGGTCCTGTTGCCCGACTAGCTCTGGACCATTCCTCTCTAATGGCACCTTGTCTTTTCTATCACTTCCCAAGTTCTACACAGGCAACCTTGAGCTACTGGACTCGCTTCCACAAGATCCCTTCAGGGTATGCCACAACCCTATGTTTGGAATATTTTATCGTAAGGCCAACATCAACTCCGGTGGGGGAAAAGGTAATGAATTCGCAAGAGCCATAAGTTATAAACATCAGCCACATTTGGAGAAGGACACATGGATGCCTCTCCTCTAGGATATCTGTATACACATTCTTCGGCATCTGATAGAGGCATCTGAACTGCCTAGAAAATCTTGATGGCACAAAAGACTCACAAAGAATCTTCCCATCGACCCGGTTCACAAGCACCCCACCTCTGATGCTCTGGAAGTATTCCCTTTTCTATAGTGAGCCTTAACCATCGTCTATCATCTGGCCAGTCGGGGTAGGGAATGGACTTAAGGTAAAATTATCATGATTTATTATCCTAATCTGTATCCCCTATTCGTTGAACGTCAATGGAATGAACCCAGAAATATTCAACAAGGAAGGCCATAGACCATTAACTAGGGGACGAATGGAATTTGAGAAGGTGTACCCACCACTGTGAGCCGCGATCAAGACTTGAAGGATTTGGGAAGGGCCAAAGATCCTCCTTGGTGAACCCCCTCTCAAAATATTCCCTAGGATGTCATACTGACGGGCCAATACATGGACTCCAATTTAAACCTCTAGTTGGATGCCATAATGCTAGCCATCACCAATGTTGTAGGACGGGATCCCATCCTTGTGTACCTTACTGGAAATAGCCACCTTCTTAAGAAGGTTTCAAGAAATCTGGCGTATCGAATTTTCATGTCCCAACTCTCATCCACAAAAAATTCCAAGGATTGATAGTCCCCCTCCTCCAGGATCCTCTAGTATGATTCGCTTTAGATCATCCGTGTCGTGGTCGGACACCGTCTTCCTCACCCTAACATATTGATGTTCAGGTCATTCTTCAGAAATAGGATGAACCACTTTGATTAAGAAATGTCTTTTCAGAATGTCCTTGACCCTAACCTCTCATTGGCCAGCTCCAACAGGTTCCATTTTAGGATGGGATTTGGTGACCTGTCTCCCCAGATGTTCCCTGTCAGAAGAAATTCATTGTACTAATGCCCATCCAAAGGAATTCCACTGATGAAATGAACATCCCAAAGACTGATACCAACATCCCCATGGTGTATATTCAAGGTGTTTGTATCAGGGTACCACCAGGTAAATAGTTCAGGCCCGAGTTCTTTCTAGCAGAAGAAATGGAACTATGACGTCCACACCACCTCGAATAGCCTGATGTGACATAGTTTTGCTCCAAGCAGATCACATGATTGGTGTACCCAATATGCCCGGGCCCACTCACTTGTAAAATTGCCTCCAGACCTCACATACCAGTCCTACAGCCAGCCTTTAGTCTCATCGTTGAAACTCTATTGGAAGGTACTTGCGTAATGGTCTGGGGAATCCTCCACGACTGTCTCACTTCCCAAAATGGTTCTGGTCCTGGGGTTCGAGATGTAAACATCCATGTGCCCGGTTTCTATGTAAGGATGTCCATTAATAGTATATTTATATCAGGGAGATCATCCTTGGGAGTCACCCATGACCGCAACATATCGACTTCAAACCCTGGAACATGCACCTCCTCTAAAATACTGAAGTCCCATATCAGTAGGTTGTCATATAGCACATACTCTTTCTGGGATGGGGTCAACATGTTGAATAGTGAAATGCCCAGACCCCAGTAACCCAGAGTCAGTGCATTATTACATAAAATTTCCATGATCACAAAAGATCATGTCTTGAATGACTGATTAGTTTAGTAGCCTTGGAAACACTAGATATATTCATAAATTTTACATTACATCATAAAATGAAAACTACAACAACATAGTCTCCATAGTATACACTGTTATCCCCTCATACTATCCTTGCAGGTCATTCATAATTTACTTCTCCACATCCTGGGAAAAATAAAACATAGTAAAGGGGTGAGCTCAAATGCCCAGTAAGGATAACAATATAGAAGAAACATTAATAAATAAGAATAAACTTTTAAGGCAATGTATAACTAACACAAAAGCCTTTTAAACTTGATCTTCAACATAGTATCGCAAAAATAAAATGAAATAATTCAATTTACATATTCACATGGATATTCTAATAATCGAATAATCACATGAAATATCAATAACCACTTTCATAATGATGGAATGCATAATGCCAGACTATCATAACCACATAGCCAAGGCCTCATTCCAAGACTACAAATAAGATTTTGTTAAGGCCTTATGCCAAGACACTAGTTTGTCTCATGAGACCTACCGATGAATCGAGGAGTTATAGCAGGATCCAACTGTCACTTAATAAGTCCAATGCATTCCTCATATGAAAAGTTTTAAACATAACATAAACATTCGTATTAAAACTATCATACAAAATTTCATTACTTTATCCACAAACCATGAATGGTATAAAAATAGAACATCCACAGTCAAAAATAACTCATTCAATACAATATGAAAGATTGTATTGTTTCATATTAACCTCAATCGAGAGTGATGAAGGATATTGACATAGATGAAAATAATCATCAAAATAATTAGAATGAAATGTCTCCCTTTTTCTTGAAATCATTTAAAAGTCACACTGTTTGTCAAGAAGCCATTTAAAAAAATATTTTTGAATCAAAGTGTCCCATACAACTTTGAAACTTTTAAAAGGAGTTTTAATTTTAAAACTTTAATGTCCATATAAATAAATCCTTACAACCCTTTTTAAAACATGGACATTAATGAGCAAGATTTGGATTAATAAGTCTTTAAAACATTTAAGAATGGTATTTTAGTTAGAGTTTATAACCAAAAGAGAGAAACATGAATAAAAATAATTGAGGTAATCAAAATTTTGTAATATCATGACAATAAAAGGATTCATGATATACTATGTCAAAGTAAATTATATACACCACATAAAAGTGATTTGGTGTATAACAACAAATAAGTCTCAATGGAATGTAAATTGAGATGAAATATCTCATAAAGGTCGTATCCTTAGGTGAAGGATAAATCAACGACATAATTATTTGTGAAAAATATAAATACAATAAATATTATTGGATATTCAGTGTAAAACAATCAAAATACATTCACACATATTCTTGTAAAAACAACACCAATGAATTGGATGTTTATCTCAACAAATCGAGATTGAGTAAAAACTACTCTTATCAAGTTTATATCAAGGACTTGAGAATTTATCAATGGAGTGATTATGTGTATAAAATATATATCCACAGAAATGGGAGTGGAAATAATGACATAATCAAATGAATAGTGATTACACACATAATCTTGGAGTAATATAATCAATGAAGTATGCGTAAAGCTGAATGAGTGGAAATTGAAATTTCAAATTCCCTTATCGATTATGTGAATTAAAAAACATACAACCATGAAAGAAGGATCATACAATGATGATGTGAATACCCATAAATTAAATTATGTTACACAATGAATACAATCATGGGCAATACACATACACCACATGCAATAAATAAGTGGTGAACAATGGAATTATCACAAAATTAAGAGTGAGATAAGAAACCCCTTACCTTGTACTATTCCTTGGTTGGGGGTAGGTTAACATCCTGTATAATGGGGAAATAATTGTTATTAAATTATACAAGAATCATATACATTAATATGACATCATATATGATCTTTTGACATTGCTTTGTTAATAATATCTTAATATTATTGTCGTTTCGGGTGTTAACTTACTCATTTTGTTTTATATGTTTTGTTATGTAAGCCATGTTTGTTATGGATAGGTTGTATCTTACTCATATCCAGAATGATATTAAGTCCTTAAACATTATTATTAATCTTTAAATGAGAATTATACTTGAATGGATACGATGGAGAATGAATCTCATCGCGTTCGTGGAGACGGTAGTCCGTACATACGCACGAGCGACAATATCATTCTTTTGATGTTAAAATAATATATAATTAGATGGTATATCATATATAAAGAATAATTATCATGTTATATTTATTATTTACATGAATTACACATCATTATTATACCCATCCAAATAATAATTTATTGAATTACAATTACACCACGACGTGGAGACGTTAAGCCATACGTAGTCACGTATGGTACATGCCATTCAAAGGATGGATAGAATACTGAATATGGTTGTACCATATTTATAATAACATCACATTATATATAATATTCTGGAGTTATTATTTTAGAATAGAAATAACAAAGAAAGAAGAATTTGAAGAAGAACGGAACTTGAAAGAGGGTGGTGAAAACATTACCTCTTCTTCGGGATCTTCCTTTTGATTTGATCAAAAGGGCTCATTAGGTTGTCTTTCTGATCAAACTAAGGCCTCTAGGTTGTAGTAAGGGAACTTTAGAGAGTATTTGTGTAGGGTTTGGCCGAGCCAAAAAGGCTTTTAATGTGTGAATTAATGATAAGGGTGAGTTCCCTTTTATAAGAGGGTGAGAGGCGCCTTTGGAAGAGCCAAAAATATTATTTTATAATAAATTCATATTCGGTTTCTAATGGCTCCAAAGTTGATTATTTAAAGGTTAAGGTGGGGCTGGGTCGAAAACCCCTCAACCAATAGAATTTATACAGGTTTGGGTTATTATATTAACCTTATCTTTAAGTATTAACTCTTAGTTAATTAGTTTCACTT
The DNA here is from genome assembly GCA_963277665.1 of Viscum album. NCBI lineage: Eukaryota > Viridiplantae > Streptophyta > Magnoliopsida > Santalales > Viscaceae > Viscum > Viscum album. The sequence continues at coordinate 404,616,912 of OY728167.1, forward strand.
TTACAATGTCTCTTTGTATTTTTATATTATATTGTTAATAAACATACTATATACATCCAAGAAACCCCCATGTGGACCATTAATGATACACCTATCATGAAATAAGTCTCTTGGATGACCCTTAGATTTTTAGGAATTGAATATAAATTAATAATATAATATTTTTTTTAAAACTCCTTTATGTCAATTTTGACACTATTGTGTATTTTGTTTGTGATAAATTCATAACAGTATTATTACTTCGAAAAAAAATTATATAATCAATCATAATATGTCATATTAACCTATAAAATTAGTGGAATTCGTAAAAAGTCTAAAATTTCATTTATTTTGATATTTATAATATCAATTAATTTAATATTTCATTAATTAAGTAATTACTGCATCACCATTGTATCATAAATAAAATAAATTATTTAATGTCTAAAAATTATAAATAAAATACCATTATGTAGGAAATATTTTTATCTTTCTAATGAATATTTACAATCGAATTTATCTTATGTATACCCCTATATTAAAAATGTTTTAGTAAATAAACATTGATTTTAACTCTTTTAACTCTTCTTTGAATTAAATAATAGTAAATGTCCTAATCTAATACAAGTGGACCTAAATGATAATATTTTACTCCTAAGGTTGTTTTTGGTCGAGATACCCTTTTCCAATAGAATTAGGACATGTGTTATGGTAATATTAATATCATTTTTACCTTTAATTACCCTATTTACTTTTAACCGTGGTAAATAAAAGTAAAAAGTTACTATTCACCAAAAATTATTTTCATCTCATTGAACCACATTTTACTCCTTGATATTAACCATGTCTCTTGGATTTTTGAAATTACACTCACAGAAGCGGTAAAATTAATTTTTATGTAAAAATCAGTTTTTTAACTACCACTTAGTGGTTTCACTATTCATTAAAAAAATGAAAGTTTCCAGAAAAATACCAAAAATTAGGCCTAAGATGTATTTGATATTATGAATTCAAAAATGATGTCTATTTTACCAAATTCAAAACATAACAGTTGCTTTACTTAATTTAAAAATTAATTCTCATCGTCAAAACAAATAGCGTGTTTTTAAGAGATAATAACTATCAAAAGATTGATACTTGTTTTTGTCTGGTTTAAATGTGAAATTACATCCAATGACCAACATTGTATAAAATGGTAAAAATATATTCTAAATATACTTTAAAACCACTCGAATTAATAATTTATCACTATTAATTATTTCGATTAAAAAAGTTGTTTTTAATTAAAATTTATTAATTTTCACTATTCATCAAAATATGAAACTTATCCGAAAAGTACGAAAATTTCACCCTAAGCTAATTTTGATATTTCAAATCCAAAAATGAAGTCCATTTCGAAAGATAAAATTTATAAAATTTCAAAAAGTAGATATTACTATAACGGCTAGTTTGATTGGTTGTGGTTTGTTAGAATCTCGAAGTTGCGTACAATGCACGTCATTGCATTATTCAAAGGGAAACGTATAGTGGAAGCTTGGGGTGTTACATTCTCCCCTCCTTCAATAAATTGTGTCCTCACAATTTTTAAAATTGGTCTTGGGAATGTAATGGAAAGTCCTATCTCGGAAAAAGAGTCAATAAAACTATCACTTTTAAAGAAATGAAGAGAGGTATAAAGGTCACCCAAAATAACCCATACTAGGATTCCATGTAAGAAAACATGGATATGGACGATAAACTAAGTGTTATGTTCTGATGGAGAGGGATAGAAAACATGAGCAGGAGAAAGTTAACAATAAGAAAATCACAAACTTGTGTTGGGACAAACGGTCCTTAGTCTCCCAGTAGGAAAAGTAAACAGAAAACATTTTTTGTTTTAAGTTACATTACATAAGGAAGAGGAATTCATTTATGATATTGACTAATAACATAAAGAGATATAATTAATTTTTAAGTAGAGTTTCATTCTTTAATAAATTTTTACCACTAACTCATTTTTTTGAACAATGAGTATTCAAGAAGACTTGGTCACAATGGAAGAGATATAATAAACTTCTATAGAAATACATGATCCACGTAGGATAAACTATGTATTTACCCTGTATTTAGAGATTAATCAAAACTAAAACCATTAGTATAAGATCTGATGATCCCCCAAATGGATATTCCATTAGAGAAAAAAAACTAATCTTAATTTCTAAAATTAATCCATCAACACCCCAAAGTTAAATAAATACCATTCAATAATCAATTGTCCTTAAAATCCCTTAATATAATCCAAACTAATATTGAAACCCAAAACTTATAAGAATGTAGTCTTCAATGTTAAATTGTATCTCCAAATGAATTTAATTACTCTTAAAGTCACATACTTAAAAGTAATTAACCTAATCATTTCCATAAATAATCCAAATCACTATAAATCCACAATAAAAACATAGATAAAAATCCACCATTACTACTCAAATGAAATCCCACACTATTCTATTTTCCTTGGGCATATAGTGTTTACAACAAAGAGAACAACTTACAAAATAACATTTATCACTTAATCACCAAATCATTTTCCTATACTAAGGGTATTCATTTGATAAGATGTAAGATCCCAAATAAATTTATTATTTAACTAAAAATAATAGTCACACTAACCGGGGACTTCACATAGTCCAGTGGTAGGTGATAAATCCCAATCTCACTTTGGTTGTGGGTTCGATTCTCACAGCTTTGTCCGACGCGACGGGTTGTCACACGGTCTGCGTGTTGTACTTTTTCAAAAACTATATTTTATAACATTACGAAAATGAGATAAATTCCTCAAAATAACCATAACATAATTTAACCACAAATCTTATATCATACCTTTCATTTTCATCCCAAATTATAATAACTTATAATTGCCTCAAACCCAATGATCATATAAAACCAAATGGTTATTTTTAACTATATCCATAAGAGAAAAGATAATTCTTACTCAAATATCATTCTCACATGGAAAACTACAGGGTTAAAAATACAAGAGAATATTATTCCAAAGTAAACCCATCAACAAGGAGCACTAATACTTTTTAAACATTTCTCCAACCATTTATTTCCACATAGCTTCTTCTTTGACCAAGAAAATTTCCTATAGAATAGGGCATTCACTCGGGTAATGGTGAGGTCCCCTACATTTATGGCAAATGATTGTAAATGGATTCTTGAGACCATTTTTATCTTCTTCCATAGTACTCTTCATTCTTCAGCAATTCTTCACTTTATGTCCTTCCTTCCCACACGTAAAGAATTTCTTTGTCCCATTGAGACACATTCCTGGGTGTCTCCTTCCACATTTCCTGTATGATGGAAATTGAGTATTCCTTTCTCCATGGTCTCCACTACTGGAGCTCTTATCATTCATCACCTTTCTCTTCTTTGTTGAGTCCGGGAGTTGGTTAATATATATATTGTTGATCATAATTTTGGAAAATTTATTTGGAATAAAGACGATATCTGTTACACCTATCAGCATTCCATTTGTTTGATTATTTCCACCATCGTTCCCACATTGTACATAATTCTCAAAGTCACAATGACTTCCTTGGAATCCAGCCATTGACTAAAACCAGAAAGCATTGTGTGAGTAACAGTAGTCATAAAATCATTTAGAGAATATCATGTCACCATATTCTTAATTTGAAACACATTAGGATTAACCAAGGACATTTACTCTCATCATATATAAATAATACTTCAAATCGGTTTGTAAAGAAAATGTAAATTATCCTAAGCATATCCCCCAGGAGTGTCGTAACCAAGAGCAGCAAGGCCCGTTGTTGTGCACCAGTTCCCGTTCAAGTCTAGCTCAAACCGGGGTATTCGGGTTTTACTCCTAGGTACATCTGTGCCAGAGCTGGCTCTACCTACTCGTATCCAGACAGGGATGTATTTCTCAGAAAACTCACAAAATCTCTACAATACCAAAATTCTAGGAAGTTATTCTATACTAATCCTCAAAGTTCATCTTAGGTTTACGTGATCTAATCAGAGTTTATTTGAATCTAGCTTCCAAGGATTGTACAAAACTTCTTCTGATACTAACTATAGCGCCTGACCCCAATTACCCAGAGTCGGTGCATTATTACATAACATTGGCATGATCACAAAATATCATGTTTCGAAAGACCGATTAGTTTAGTAGCCTTGGAAACACTAGATATATTCATAAAGTTTACATTACATCATAAAATGAAAACTACAACAACATAGTCTCCATAGTCTACACTCTTATCCCCTCATAATATCCTTGCAGGTCATTCATAATTTACTTCTTCACATCCTGGGAAAAATAAAACACAGAAAAGGGGTGAGCTCAAATGCCTATTAAGGATAACAATATAGCGGAAACATTCATAAATAAGAATATTCATTTAAGGCAAATGTATAACTAAAACAAAATCCTTTTAAACTTGAACTTAAACATAGTATGGAAAAAATAAAATGAAATAATTCCATTTACTTATTCACATAGATATTCTACTAATCGAATAATCACATGAAATATAAATAACCACTTTCATAATGATGGAATGCATAATTCCAGACCATCATAACCACATAGCCAAGGCCTCGTTCCAAGACTACAAATAAGATTTTGTCAAGGCCTTGTTCCAAGACACTAGTTTGTCTCATGAGACCTACCGATGCATCGAGGAGCTATAGCATGCTTCACTTGTCACATACTAAGTCCAATACATTCCTCATATGAAAAGTTTTAAACATAACATAAACATTTGTATTAAAACTAGGATACGAAATGTCAATACATTATCCACAAACCATGAATGGTATAAAAATTGCACATCCACATTCAAACATAACTCATTCAATACAATATGAAAGATTGTATTGTATCATATTAACCTCAATCGAGAATGATGAAGGATATTGACATAGATGAAAATAATCATCAAAACAATTAGAATGAAATGTATCCCTTTTTCTTGAAATCATTTAAAAGTCACACTATTTGTCAAGAAGCCATTTAAAAACAGATTTTTAAATTAATGTGTCCCATACCACTTTGAAACTTTTAAAAGGAGTTTTAATTTTAAAACTTTAATGTCCATATAAATAAATCCTTAAATCCATTTTTAAAACATGGACATTGATGAGCATGATTTAGATGAATAAGTCTTTAAAACATTTAAAAATGGTATTTTAGTTAGAGTTTATACCCAAAAGAGTGACACTTGAATAAAAATAATTGAGGTAATAAAAACTTTGTAATATCATGAGAATAAATGGATTCATGATATACTATGTCAAAGTACATTATATACACCACATAAAAGTGATTTGGTGTATAACACCAAAGAAATATAAATGGAATGTAAATTGAGATGAAATCTCTCATAAAGGCCGTATCCTTAGGTTAAGGATAAATCAACAACATAATTATGTTAGAAAAATATAAATACACTAAATATTATTGGATATTCAGTGTAAAACAATCAAAAGACATTCACACATATTCTAGTAAAAACAACACCAATGAATTGGATGTTTATCTCAACAAATTGTGATTGAGTAAAAACTACTCTTATCAAGTTCATACCGATGACTTGAGAATTTATCAATGGAGTGATTATGTTTATAAAAAGTATATCGATATAAAGGGGAGTGGAAATTACGACATAATCAAATGAATAGTGATTCCACACATAATCTTGGAGTAATATAATCAATGAAGTATGTGTAAAGCCGAATGAGTGGAAATTAAAATTTCAAATTCCTTTATTGATTAGGTGAATTAAAAAACATACAACCATGAAAGAAGGATCATACAATGATGATATAAATACCCATAAATTAAATTATATTACACAATGAATACAATCATGGACAATACATATACACCACATGCAATAAATAAGTGGTGAACATTGGAATTCTCATGAAATTAAGAGTGAGATAAGAAACCCCTTACCTTGTACTTTGCCTTGGTTGGGGGTAGGTTAACCTCCTGTATAATGGTGAAATAATTGTTATTAAATTATACAAGAATCATATACATTAATATGATATAATATATGATCTTTTAACATTGCTTTGTTAATAATATCTTAATATTACTGTCGTTTTGGGTGTTAACTTACTCATTTTCTTTTATATTTTTGTTATGTAAGCCAAGTGTTTTATGGATAGGTTGTATATTATTCATATCCAGAATGATAGTAAGTCCGTAAACATTATTATTAATCTTTAAATTAGAATTAGACTTGAATGGATACGATGGAAAATGAATCTCATCGTGTTCGTGGAGACGGTATTCCGTACATACGCACGAGCGAAATATCATTCTTTTGATGTTAAAATAATATATAATTGTATGGTATATCATATAGACAGAATAATTATCATTTTATATTTATTATTTACATGAATTACACATCATTATTATACCCATCCAAATAATAATTTATTGAATGACAATTACACCACGACGTGGAGACGGTAAGCCGTATGTACGCACATATGGTGACATGCCATTCAAAGGATGGATAGAATACTGAATATGGTTGTACCATATTTATAATAACATCACAATATATATAATATACTGGAGTCATTATTTTAGAATAGAAATAACAAATAAAGAAGAAGTTGAAGAAGAAATGAACTTGAAAGAGGGTGGTGAAAACATTACCTCTTCTTCAGGTTCTTCCTTTTGATTTGATCAAAAGGGCTTATTAGGTTGTCTTTCTGATCAAACTATGGCCTCTAGGTTGTAGTGAGGGAAGTTTAGAGAGTATTTGGGCAGGGTTTCGCCGAGCCAAAAGGCTTTGATTGTGTGAATTAGTGATAAGTGGGAGTGCCCTTTTATAGGAGGGGTGAGGGGCACCTTTGGAAAAGCTAAAAATATTATTTTATAATAAATTCATATTTGGTTTCTAATGGATCCAAAGTGGATTATTTAAAGGATAAGGTGGGGATGAGTCGCAAACCACTCAACCAATAGAATTTAGACAGGTTTGGGATATTATATTAACCTTATCTTTAGGTATTAACTCTTAGTTAATTAGTTTCACTTTTCCAATGTCTCTTTGAATTTTTATATTATATGGTTAATAAACTTACTATATACATCCAAGAAACCAGAAATTGGTCCATTAATGATACAACTATCATGAAATAAGTCTCATGTCTGAACAATAGATTTTTAGGAATTGAATAAAAAATAATAATATAATATTTGTTTTAAAAACTCCTTTATGTCAATTTTGACACTATTGGATATTTTGTTTTTGATAAACTCATAACAGCATTATTACTTCGAAAAAAATTTATATAATCAATCCTAATATGTCATATTAACCTAGAACATTAGTGGAATTCATAAAAAGTCTCAAATTACATTTATTTTAATATTTATAATATCAATTATTTTAATATTTCATTAATTAGGTAATTACTGCATCACCATTGTATCATAAATAAATTAAATTATTTAATGTCTAAAAATTACAAATAAAATACCATTATGTAGGACCTCTTTTTATATTTCTAAGGAATATTTACAATCAAACTTATCTTATGTATAACCCTATATTAAAAATGTTTTAGTAAATAAACATTGATTTTAACTCTTTTAACTCTTCATTGAATTAAATGATAATAAATGTCCTAATCTAATACAAGTGGACCTAAATGATAATATTTTACTTTTAAGGTTGTTTTTGGTTGAGATACACTTGTCCAATATAACTAGGACATGTTTTAGGGTAATATTAATATCATTTTTACCTTTAATTACCCTATTTACTTTTAACCGTGGTAAATAAAAGTAAAAAGTTACTATTCACCAAAAAATTATTTTCATCTCATTGAACCACATTTTACTCCTTGATATTAACCGTGTCTCTCGGATTTTCAAAATTCCACTCACAAAAGTGGTAAAATTATGTTTTATGAAAAAATTAGTTTTTTAACTACCACTTAGTGGTTTCACTATTCATCAAAAAATGAAAGTTTCTAGAAAAATGCCAAAAATTAAGCCTAAGCTATATTTTATATTATGAATTAAAAAATGATTTCTATTTTAACAAATTCAAAACATATCAGTTGCATTAATTAATTTAAAAATTAATTCATGTCGTCAATACAAATAGCGTGTTTTTAAGAGATAATAACTATCAAAAGATTGACACTTGTTTATGTCTGGTTTAAATGTAAAATTACATCCAATGACCAACATTGTATTAAATGGTAAATATAAATTCTAAATATAGTTTAAAAACACTCAAATTAATAATTTATCACTATTAATTATTTCTATTAAAAAAGTTGTTTTTAATTAAAATTTAGTAATTTTCACTATTCATCAAAATATGAAAGTTATCCAAAAAGTACCAAAAATTTCACCCTAAGCTAATTTCGATATTACAAATCCAAAAATGAAGTCCATTTCAAAAGATAAATTTTATAAAATTTCAAAAAGTAGGTATTACTATAACGGCTAGTTTGATTGGTTGTTGTGTGTTAGAATCTCGAAGTTGCGTACAATGCACGCCAATGCATTATTTAAAGGGAAATTTACAGTGGAAGCTTGGGGTGTTACAAATAGTGTTTGGCAGTGGGACACAACTTTTTGGGAACTATAAACATCTGGGTTCACAACCATCTTAGACCTTCGAGATGCAGATGCAGCTTCTCTCTTAACGTCACCCTGATTAGCAGCCATCTTCTTTTGTGAAAGTCCAAAAGAGCCCGCACGAAAAGACCAGCACGACGCACGAAAAACCAGAAGTCGGCACAAAAAACTAGAAGCCAGGTTGAAAAACTGAGGAAGAGGCGCATAAAATCCAACCATGTTCATAAAAGCATGACCAAATTTGGAAGATTGCGTGCAACAGAGGTCAGTTTCCGTGCAAAAGAAAAGGAGATTTTCCACGCACGAGAGCTCTGAGCTTATCGTGCATGAAAATCCATACGGTCTATGGGACCCCATGGGTTTTTATTGGCATGAAGCGTTGTTTTCATGCATTCAAAAAATTCTTTATGTGCCACTTAAGGATTTTACGTGAAACTTCTTCCGGATATTGGATGTCCTGACGTTTCTGTCAGAATCCGACCTTTGCATCCCCTCATAGATTCGATTCTGAGGGGAGGAAATTTTAGACACTAAAATCCTCTTAAGGCATAAAGAGAGAATCCTTGGATAAAGAGAAGGCATATTTCAACTCGGTGACCAATTCCAGGAAGAACCGAAGGGATGCACAAAAAATCCAAGGTGTGTGCCCAAAATCTCTCTCTCACGTGAAATGCAGCGGGACCGGATGGTGTTTTCTATGTGGATGCAGAAACATCCGCGCCACCAACATTGGGATCGGGGTTTCCACGCTGGTCAACTTTCGTGCAGATCCGATGACTCTGAGATCCTATAAATAGAAGGGAGCCCCTTCCTCTTCCAGCGGCTGAAGAATCCAAACCGTCTCCTCTTCATAGAATTCACCTCTTTTGCGTGCAAAAGATGACTTCTAGGTACGGGATTTTTCGCGACAGGTCTCCTGGGGGTCTGCCTTCGCATGGGACAACTAGGCTTTGACCCTCACCAAAGTCCTTATAGACTGGACCTATTACGCACAAACTCATCCCTCAGTGCAAAAAACCTCTACCCCCCATTGTCCAAAAACCTCCTCTATTGCGTGCAAACGTTCATCTCCGCTCACCCGGTCTTTTGCGTGCAACTTCTCCAGCTGTGAACCTATTGCGCAAAAACTCCTTAATTGCATGAAAAACATCCTTTCCGCTCACACAGCTTTTTCCTCACAACTGCTCTATTTGTGCGCGTCCCTCCCTCCTTGTGTGTGCTCTTTCGCACGTGTTCGATGTCTCTCTTCTAGGAATTATTCTCGAGCATGACTTACTCCCAAAACATCTATGCCACACACCCTTTTCTCATACGACTTTCTAGGATCATATGAAGTAACTTCAAAGTCCCTTGGGTGATGCTTCTCATTGCGTTGATTCACCTCATGGTTCTTTGTATAGGCATGATAATGGATAATGCTTCTTCGCATAGACTCGATAACGTGGACCCCTCATTGGATCACTCCACGACACCCCATAAACATGACATTGCTGATGCCTTCCCTCACCAAAGGGCGGAAGGGTATCAGTTATGTAAGTCCTAGGAGGTGTGAAGTGAACCCACCTCGTCTGAGCTACAGGACTTTAAACTACCAGGCACCATTATTCCCAGCACATGAAGTCAAACTATGGTATCAGCCCGTGCATGACACACGGATTTCCCCACCTCAAAAATTCTCCATCCCCACTTGTCTCCATGGGAGTGAGATCTTCCTCACATGTAATGATATCCTATTTTCTAGAGTGGCGTCTGTCTTTGGGGAAGGGCAACAACCTTGGTGTAATCCCCTAGCCTTTCTCGTGGGAGGTATTATCCCTACTCCTCATATCTTCTTCATAGAAAAATACCAGAGGGGGGATGGGAACCAGAACCATCCCCTCTTTCATTCCAAATCCATCTACCATTGGTCTTTTTCGCCATTGGAGCCTCCATCATGGAGTATGTCCCAATCTCCATCTCCTTGGGCTACTAACCACAGTTAAGTCCCCCCATTTCCTCTTTGGTCCACTAACCAATTGTAAGCCACACTCCACTTCCCCTGGAAGAACCTTTAATGACATGATAATCAGGTCTTTTTAGCCTCTTATTTCTCAAAACAAGGATGAATCACATGGTATTAGAGTAAGAATCGAGCATGACATCTACCTCTGGGCAGCCTAGAGTGTAAGCCCCACCATAATCTTGAACTACACAGACATTGATCCTTGCTAAGGAAAGGTACGTAGGATGCCTTCATGATGTTCAAGCCCAAATACCATTGGTCCCGATCCCTTCACGTCAGTTGATCACCTCCATTTTGAACTATGTGAACTTTTATCCTTGCCAAGGCAGGGTACGTAGGACACCTCCTTGAGGTTCAAGCCTAACACCCAATTGAACAGACCCCCTTCACGTCAGTTCACCTTCATCTTAAATGACATTAACCTGTAACACCCCTGGTCAGCCTAGAGTGTAATCCACACAAAACCATACCTAACTAAGTGTACTTTGATCCTTTCCAAGGAAAGGTGTGTAGGAAGCCTCCTTGAGGTTCAAGCACAACAACCTGGTTCCGACCCCATTTCACGTCGGTTCACCTTCGTCCTATATGACGTTAAACTGCATGCCCCCTTTTCATACCGTAAAAAATTAAAATGTACCAATCAAAACTACGTAGGTTTCATCCTTGCCAAGGCAGTATGTAGGAGGCCTCCATGAGGTTCAACCCCATCCAGCGGTAAGCCGTTGTAACCCCATCCAGCAGTAAGCCATTGTGACCTAATCTAATGGTAAGCCGTTGTGACCCCATCCAGTGGTAAGCCATTGTTAATCCCATTCAACAGTAACCCGTTGTATTCCCCATCAATGGTAAGCCATAGAAGCCCCAAATTAACGGTAATATATCGTTAGATAAACTATGTAGGTTTGATCCCTGTCTCCTAGACAATGTACGTAGGAAGCCTCCCTAAGGTTCACCCCTAATCACTGGTAAATGTTGGAGTCTGCCCCTGTTGGGACTCACATATCTGGTCTGCCCTTCGAGAATCAGACCACCCCGGCCTGTTAATCATGCGTAAGCCCCATCCTATAATCAAGTAGATATCCTCTACACACACACCGATCTCATTCCCCAAACTAGAGGTTCTACTTCTTCCAATCCCCATCTATATGGGCCACATCCTTAGGTTTCCCATCACCCCACTGAACTACACAGACTTTGAATGCCTGTCACGGGGATACAAGGAAAGTCTATTTGAAGCTCAAGCCCAATATCACCATTTCCCTCACGTCGGATTCATCTCAGTCTCCACACACTCTCCAGGGTCCATGTACATCTTGATCCTTACATGGGCCACCACATCTTAGTGGGATCATTCCACCTCATTCCCTCACTGCTCCCTGAAGCAATCAGGTAACTAGCCAAGTGTTAGCCCCAACATAAGTGCTCCCTCCTGGGGTCACACCAATTTGATCCACTGTCTTTAGTGCTCTGATCAGTCCAATCCATTTCCTCTAGAAGTTAAACTCTCAGCATACCCTGTGTTACACATGGGAAGCTGAGGAAAACCTCAGAGACATGCATATGGCATATAATTATCTATACTCAATGTGGGATGCCTTGGGCTTCCGCATCCTTGAGAAGCCCAATAATAATGGGAAGAAACCCAGACATGTCAGTGTTCCAGCATCCAGGCATGCCAGTGATGTCCAACATGACTACTCCCCCGACCAAAGGTTTCTGCCCTAACCGGACCCCTTGTAACGTCCTGAAAGAAGCATTGTAATTAACTGGAATCCATGAAAACATGGAACTAGGAAGAGTTTCACGAACAACACCTTAATCTATAAGGGAGACCCGGACTAGGTGACGAGATTCGAGGAGGAATTCACAGAAGGAGAAACTGATATCCCATCATCCCATTTCGATCAAGGATAAAACTCCCTTGAATAAGTGACGAATGCCACCCGCCTTTGGAAAGAGGGAATATGGGGCGACAATCAGTGCCTCCTCCTCCTCAAACATACAGATGTGTGCGCCCTGATGAAATCTTTAAAAAAATATTCTTTGAGGAATTCATCATGGGAATTTCATAATGCTTATCATCATCTGAAAACATCTTGGGACATTTTGTTATGATTTTCCAAAACTCTCCACAGTAAAAGCAAGAAGGTGGAAGCATGACACTAAATATTAATTTTCAATTCCCATGTTAGGTAAAATGAATGAAATTAATTCATCAACCCCTTCTTCTTCCTAGTCATTGTACACATTGAGATTTTTTTAATTCCTTGAATTCCTCTTACTAAAACATCCCATTTTACATAACCTCATTAGCATTATTCCACATATTTTATGCAATAAGTTTACTATAAAAACTATCCAATTTTATCTCCTTTAGGTCCTTATCCATGAGCACATAGACTTCTGGATTAAAACATGGTTGAAATATTCTAAAGATATGTTTCATGATATTTAAATCATTAAGGGTTTCTCTAAGTCCATGAATATACTCCATGATCACATTTACCCAATCAAATAATTAATAAATAGATTAACTCAGGTGTATCCTCAATACTTCATAATTATTTTATTTTAAAATAGTTAGTCTAGCCTTATGAAATATATAGTTTCCTTTATAGATGTTAAGAAACATTTCCACATGGTTTGTGAGGATTTATAAAACATCACCTTCATGTATATTGTGTTGGATAAGGATCTCCATAATTCATTGATTCCTTTTGAATTAGCATCTAGTTTTCTATAGTTTCTTTCTAATAAATATATATTTTCTATACCAACTAAAATTCCATGAATGGTAGCTATATAAACATCTATACCTAATGATCATAAATATTTTTGCATCCAATTCTTATAAATTTTAATGGTATTTCCATTAATTATCAAAATCCCTTTGTACTTTACTACTTTTTTGACTTCCACTTAAGGAAGAAATTTATTAACATAAATAATAAACATTGACATTTTTTCACCATTGGTTTAAATTTACAAAGAGGTACTAAATTATGATATGGATGATTAAAACAATATTCCTTGTGATCTTGTTCCATCATGAGACAAAACAACCTTATCTCTTTATTTCACAAAAATGTATGGTTGAAATAAAATCATGAAAGATATAAATATATTTTTAATTGGATCACCCAACTTGGTTATCCCAATTAACATACAATAATAATGTGTATTTACTATAATCACTAAGGAACACTGTTTTTTACAATTTTGGGGAAGAATCACTATCCCAAATGGATTATAACCATTCATGATTAAAGAACTCATTACTCTCTTAATTGATGAATACTCAATGTTCCTTCAAAATATTCCATAAATGTGATAAATAACATTTTTACACCACAATCAATGTGTAATCGAAGCCTTATTTCATAAAAATGATTACTTTTAGTTTACCATAGAAATTTGATGACATTTCTTTAAGGATCGTATAAACCCCTTTTATGTACAACTAATATTTTCATAATTACCATTAGAACAAAAATTAGTTCATGTAATATTATTTATATATGAAACTTTTTTTCATGTAAAATCATTCACATAAGAAATAAATTCACATAAGTCCTATATGAAAACAGACACCCTTAAATATCTTGATATGACTTTAATTATTTCACATTTATAATGATGGGATGAGTAAAATATTTAAATTAAAAATGAACCCATAAATCTCACATAAATAAAATCCTCTCTAATTCTATACTCATGTTTAATAAATTCACTTTATTCACAAAAATTTTCTGAAAGTCACCTACTCTATACAATTTTCCTCTTAATTTTCAAGATAACCCTTCCATTTCCCTAGATCACGGTGAAATAATATCAAATAGAAATAAAAATCCTCAAGATCCCTTTCCTCAAGAATACCTTATAGTCTTCTCCACTCAGTAAATTTTTCAACAAACATAACCCATAATCCATGAAAAGTAAATGTAAGTCAATTCTTCCAAAATCCATTGTGTTTCCCAAGAAGTTCTGATATGATGAAGATATGAATCACCCCAAAATAAATCATTTAGAGATTATAATGATATGAAAATTTTTAAAGGGAATTTATTTAAGAATAAAAACATCTATTTATATGAGGGAAATAGATTGGTTGAATCATAAGTGGAGAATATTGAGGATTTCAAAGGCCATGGTGAATAATTTATTATAGTCTTCATAGAAAAACCAAAAAGTGAGGATTAAATAATTAGATATATAGAAAAAAAAGATATTTTAATCTTAATATATAGTTATCGGTTCTAAATATAGGACTAGATATTTAGATATCTAAAATGAATAATGGTAATCTTTTCATATAATATTATATGATTCATATACACAACCCATATTTGAAGTCAAATATTCAAATTTTTAAATCTTAGATATAGAAAACCATAATGACTTTTTACGAGATCAAGCTCAATTTTTATGAGAAGGCCCAAATTATTTTGAGAAAGAATAACATGGTGAAATAAAGATTCAATACAATTAAGGGACTCAAATGTAAAGTTATTTGATTGTGATAAAATCTTGAATATTAATAAAGAGAATTATCTCATGGAATGGCATTAGGAATTTGGATCAAATTTGTTATTTAATAAGTAATGTATATGTATTTATGTCCTAAAAATAAGTTGGAGGAATTTTATAAAAATAAAAATTTATTATATTTAAGCCAAATTTAGTGTTTCTATTTGTGTTGATTATAAGAAAAATTCTATTGTGGTCAATGAGAATAAATAAGATCCCAATAATAAGAAGATGAATTATTTTAGAGAGGCCCAAAATAACATCATATAAAAAACAAAATAATTCCTAAATAAATTGCAAATTATGTGTTATTATGTAATGGCCCGAGTAGTAGCTCATTAAGGACTTTTCCAAAAACTCGGTTCCATGAAACTGTTGCACCAAAATAGTGGCACCGGTCACAGTATCACACCAAAACTGTGGCACCGTGAGGTTACCACCGTGAGGGTGGAACCATGAGGGTGGCACCGTGAGGGTGGCACCGTGATGGGAGAACCAGGACAGTGGCACAGTGAGGGTGGCACCGTGACAGTGGCACCATGAGGGTGTCTTTGTTCTTTTTCCAGTTTCAAACTTTTTCTACTCCCGCAATGTATCTTTTGACATAAAAATGATTTAATACCCCCTATAAAATCTATTTAAAGCCCATAAATGATATCTAAAATCTCCCAAAGATGGGCCACCATTAACATACCAAAACGTGTGGTTTTTCCTCGGTGTCACACCCTTTCCCCATACATTCCAGTTTTTCCCTCATTGCATGTTTTATTTGGATTAAAGGAAACTGTTTTATGCACAGCTGTTATGGCCACCTCTCTTATAAGAATTGTTAAATTACAATTAATTACATCGTGAATAACCACCCAACCACATCGGAAACCATTATTTGTCTTCAAATCCATTCAAAATTCAATATCTCATAACTCTAGGATCTCACCTTTTTTATCCCATGAGAATTTATTCTTCTTCTTATTCTTCTTGCCTGGTATCCTTTAATTTCCTTGAGCATTTGGAGTTCCGCTTCCCGACGAAAGTAGTGCGCCTATGCTGGAGACTTTCTTCTCACCCTTTGAGTCCCCTAAGTTCTTCCCCTACAAGTCGTGCATCCCCAATTCTTGGCTCAAGGAGGGGAAACTTCAATCGTTGATCATCCATGTAGGGTTTTTCCTTCATCTCTCATTCTGTTTATCATGCGTGGTGGAATTTCTAATGTTCTTATGGGTACTGATGAACCAAAATTTAACAAAGATAATAAACAGACTTTTAAAGAATAAAGTGGGTGTGCTCGATGCTTCTGTTGTACTCATTATCATTGATTATGTGTTGTGAATTTTATGGACTTATGCCCCATAAAAATCATGTCTGTTAGTGGTATTTCCTTGCGCACTAGTGAAACCCTATCTTAATTGATGATTGAATGGATGTAACATGGAAATTGGTTAATCACGTAAACTCCATTGATTAAATGAATTTCTGGTAAACTATAATCCTTGTGTGATCACCCCGGATAACCAAACATAAAGAAGAAACTCAATGAATGATGTGCTTGAATCTGGAAAACCCCCTTGCTTTGTTTTGGTGATATGTGTTGTTGTTCTACTTGATTCGTGTGGGGCGGTATGGATGGGGATGGGATCCTCCGTTGTTGTGCGGTTGTTGGTTTGTGTATTTAAGGCCATGTGAGGCTGTATCTTGGGGCTTGGTTTGGTTCCAATACTTCAAGGGATCTCACAGATGCCTTTTTTTGTTGTGACATTACAAGAGAACGAGGTGTGAATGCTTAAATTGCTGTTTGGATGTTTTTCTCCTTTTTTGGCTTGTGGTTTTGGCTGTTAGTTGCCCAGTAGTGAATAATTACTTAAATAGAATCACTTCAACATGAAAACAAGAATGGTTCAATGGGGAATTGGTTCTGGGAATGTGTTGTGACATGGATGTGGGTGGTGTGCGTTTTATGAATTAATAGTAATGAGGGTGTTCGTGATTAGGTTGGTTTTGAAACCCCTAGGTTGGGATGAGTGCTTGTTTACCTATATGTACAATTTAGTTCTTATGTTTCTTATTTGCTCCCCACCAATGTTGAGCACTTTTTTCTGAACACCCCCATTTCATGAGGAAGGGTGGTTTTCCCAACACTCATATGAGTGGATGGTTATTAGCTCCTTTTCTGCTCCCTTTCCAAAGTATCCCAAGATCCTTCAGGTAGGATGTGAAGGCCTGAGGTCCATTATAGGCCATGATTCATCGGGCGGGGTAGTTGTGGTGGTTGGCCCAGGTGTGTGCGGGCAGGTTGTTTCCCAAGTGTCTTAGGGATGAGGCCCAGGTGTCTTCGGGCATGGCAGTAGTTGTTGTGGCCCAGGTGTCTACAAGTGGGATGTGTGGTAGTGAGAGACCATGTGTTTGCTGGTGGGATGTGTGGTAGTGAGTGCCTAGGTTTTTGTAAGCGGGAAGTGTGGTAGTGATGGCCCATGTGTGTGCGGGCGAGATGTGGTAGTGGGACTACAGTGAGAATAGAATGAGAGGTCTGATGCATAGGATGTCTTCAATAACAAGTGGGAAAGTTGCGTGGGGTACCCAAACATCGATGTGTTTTTACTATTACCTTACTTGACTTGTGTTATTTGGGGAGTGTGCCTTGGTGAGGTTTGGGTGGATAGTTTCCATTTTAGGTGCTATGGTTATCTACATTTCTCATGGGGCATTAGAATTCCTTCCCACTTGTGCACGAGAACTTTTGGCTTCCTCAACTGAGTATACCTGTATACTCACCCTATGTATATGAACATCTTTCAGGTTTCCAGGAGGACTTTCAGGATCGTGGGGGATCATACTAGTTTGGACGTTGGGACAATTGCAGTTGCTGTTTTTCTTTTATTTGGTACTTTCTTTATGGTTTTTCATGTAAGTTTGTAGAATTTACTTTTGGAACATGCGTATGGGAATGGTTTGTTTTGGATTTACTTTTTCTTCCGGTTTTGGTGTTGTTTGGTATTTACTATCTTATCTCCTGACCGTACAAAATAAAAAGGGCAATGCCTTCCCATTTTTGTGTGATTCTATACCCTTTGTGCTAGTCTCCAATCTGGGACCTATCTAAGGAGGATCTCAGGGGTCATTATCCCTTCTTCAACTTGAAGAAGGAAGCGTATGGAAATCTGATGTCCCTTACCTCATCTGGGTGAAGGCGGGACGTGACAGAATGGTATCAAAGGAGATGGTTGATATATATGATGGAGCTCGGGGTTTGGCATAATGGGGATTATATGGGATGGTATGGAAACAGTGTTAGGAAATATTGGTGTGTGAAATAGGACAAGGAAGACCGGCTAGGACATGGGATTTTAGGGCCCCCCCATGATCCGATGCAAGAACTCTGGGCCTACCGAACGACCAGGTGAGGCTACACCGATTGTAGAGTAGAGACCCTAGGAAAGGTACATGCATCATAATGACTTGTGTTATTGTGTTTCATGGGTATTTTGGTGATTTAAAATGAAAAATAAGTCTAAGAAAATTTAAATGCAATCTTTTACACTACTCAAGCTTAGGCATTCCTTGTTTACCTTACAACTATGGAACCTAGATGACGACCATGAGTTATGCGGGCGATCGAGGCCTAGCAGGTTGACTTTGCTAATCGGTAGTGGACTGGCCAAGAGGAGGAGGATGATCAATGGAAGAGGATGCTTCATACCTTTCAGTGGAAGACCCTTGGGAAGTACGAGGGTAGCCCCTCAGACATGGAGATGGGGAGATGGCTCGAGGAGCTGGTGATAGCTTTTAGCTTAATCCGTGCTTTGATGGAGTACTGGGATCCTATGGCTATAAGCCATATGCGGGGAGCAACGCATTAGTGGTGGACACTCTACCTTGGGGAGAAGAGGTAGGCTGAGGTTACGTGGACTGACATCGAGAAGCAGTTTCGGGCAGAATTGCTCTCTTCCACGATGAAGGCAGAGAAGAGGCAGGAACTGCTATCCCTCCAGTAGGGGGGTATGTTAGTGAGAGAATTGGGGATCAAGTTCAAGGATCTACATCTCTTTTCTTCGGACCTCTTTCAGGATGAGGTTTCTTGGGTGAGACATATAGAGGAGGCAATCTGACCTTCTCTTCAATACGCCGTTACCCCCTTCACTCTACCGATGTACTTAGAGCTCCAGAAGAAGGCTGAAGTGGTGTAAAGGATGAAAATGCTAGGAGGTGTGCCACGTGAGGGGAGCTAGTTGGGCTCATCAAAGGGAAAGGTCGTTAGCTGCAGGCCTCCAGCGTCCTGGCCTTCTAGGTTTAGGACAGTGGGGAGCAGACCCCAACAGTTCTAGTTTCGATCTCTCAGTCCTCCCCCTTTCCTTTTAGGACCAGGATCAAGATTATTCATCTGTGGAAATCGTGGGAACCTTCTAAAAGAATTCCCGTACCAAGTGTAGTACAGTGGGGATAGGCCGGTGCAACACCCACCTCAGAACCAGCAGTTTTCAGCAAGGCCCTTTCAGCAGTAATAATAGGGACAACGAGCTCCCTCTCCATCGATGGCAGACATTGCAGGAGGAGGCCGACATCAGGGATCTCCTCAGGGACCTCGACTAGGGCATGGTCGGGGAGGTGGACAATAGTCAAGGAGTAGAGGAGATGGGCGTGGATAGTTTCATGCCACAGAGGCAGCAGTTCTAGTGGGTCTGGATGTCATTCGAGGTATGATCAGCTTATTTAGAACTCTTATCTATGCCTTGTTTGCTACAAGAGATTCACACTTCTTTGTTGCACCCAGTATGGCCAATGCTCTGGTTCTACATGTGGAGAGACTTATGGTTCCCCTAGTGTTGAGTACGCCAGTCGAAGGTCAGACCGACTAGTCTTATATTTTCCGAGGGTGTAGACTGATGATAGGGCCACATCATTCTAGCAGATATCTTCTACTATTGTAGATACAACCATACAATGTCATCCAGGGAATTGACTGGATGTTCTCTATATGTGATGTTATTCACTCTTTACAAAGAAGGATCATGTTTCTGGATTTGGGCAGCTGACGTGTAACTTTCTTCGGTGAGCGGTGTTTCCAGGGATGCAGTTGGCGAGTGGAGCCCCTCCTTTCCTTGTTAGCTGAACTGTCCGTAGGGGCGATGGATACAGAGATGGTGGAAGTCTCGGGGATCTTCAATGAGTTCATGGATGTCTTTCCTAAAGAAGTGGTGACTCTACCCCCTATACGTGATGTTGAGTTTGAGATAGACTTGAAACCCGATGCATGTCCGATTTCAATGGCTTCCTATTGGATGACGCATTCTGAGTTGTGGGAGTTACGAATTCAGATTGATGATCTGATGAAGAAGGGTTTTGTTCGACCAAGTGCATCGCCATGGGGTGCTCTAGTCTTGTTCGCAAAGAAGGAAGACGGTGTTCTTAGGCTATGAATAGACTACCAGAGATTGAACCAGGTAACAATCAAGAATTTTTACCCTCTCCCAAGGATAAACGGCCTTTTCAACTAGTTAAAAGAGGCATGGTGGTTCTCCAAGATTGACCTGCGGTTAGGATATCACCAGTTGGGGGTAAAGGAGGGTGAAATCTCCAAGACTGCCTTCAGGTGAAGATATGGGAAAATTGAGTTTGTAGTCATTTCATTCGGTGTTACGAATTCACCATATGTGTTCATGGGGCTCATGAACTCCATCTTCCAGGAATATTTGGAACAGTTCATAGTCATCTTTATTGATGACATCCTAATCTACTCAAGATCAGAGGAGGATCATGCTAAACATCTGATAATGGTTTTAGAGGTCATCTGATAGCACCAACTCTATGGGATGTTGTCCAAGTGCAAGTTCTAAACGCGAGAAGTGCACTCCCTTAGAAACTTGGTGTCCGGGTAGGGAATAGCGGTGGAACCATCAAAGGTAAAGGTAGTTATTTCTTGGAAAACTCTCAAGAATGTGGCAGAGGTTCGTAGTTTCCTAGGCCTATCCGGTTACTACCGGAGGTTCATGCACAACTTCTCCTAAGTTTCAACACCTTTGACAGCCTTGACCAAGAAGGATCAGGCTTTTTTGTGGAATGGGATGTGCGAGGAAGCCTTCAGTTATCTGAAGGGGAAGTTGGTTAGTGCCCCAGTGCTGAGGTTTCTAGAAGAAGGGGTGGCATATGAGGTGTTATGTGATGCTTCAAGAAAAGGCCTGGGGTGTGTGCTGATGCAACAGTAAGGGGTGATCTCTTATGGGGCTAGTAATTTATGTACCCATGTGCATAACTATTCCACCCACGATCTGTAGATTGCAGAGGACATGTTCTCACTAAAGTTGTGGCGGCATTACCTCGTCGGGAAGCGCTTCATGGTCTTCATAGATCACAAGAGCTTGAAGTATGTATTCTCCTAGTGGGACCTCAATTTTTAGCAGTGAAGGTGGATGGAGTTCCGTCAGGACTATAAATTCTAGATTTTTTATGCCTTAGGAAAGGGTAACGTGGTGGCCGATGCCTTGAGTAGGAAGCCACATAAGGTTGTGGTTCGAGAATCGGTAGAGGCATGATAGATAATGGAAGAGTTGGCTGCCCTACACCTGGATGCAAGGGTGGAGAATGGTAGAGGCTCTCTGTTTCAGATGACAATGCAATCCCCTTTGTAGAAACATGTGGAAGAGTCTCAGTGGGGGGACTTATAGGCTGAAGTGATGCGTGGTCGCATTATCCCGGGCAATGCTCCAGAAGGTTGGTTGGAAGATGGGAAGAATCAGATGTTGTTTCAAGGAATGTTGTTCATCACAGTGGGAATTCCCAAGAGAGTTCTTGGTGAGTTCCAAAACTCCCCCTAGTAGTGCTCCCAAGAGTTTCCAAGATGTACCAGGGTTTGAGGAGTCAGTTTTGGTGGCTCAGGGTGAATCGGGCAGTAGCAGAGTTTATAGAAAAGTGACTTGTGTGTCAGCAGGTGAAGGCTGGACACCGCATCCTGGGAGGTCTGTTATAACCTTTATATGTCCTTGAGTGGAAGTGGGAGGAAATATCAATGGATTTTGTCATGGGAATGCCTATTATTCAAGAGGTTTGTGATGATATCTGGGTAGTGGTGGACCGACTGACAAAATAAGCTCACTTCCTGGAAATCAAGGAGTAGGGTACAGTGGATTCCATAGTAAAAAGGTATGTGGATGAGGTGGTGCGGTTGCATGGGGTTCTAAGTTCCATAATCACTGATCAGGATAACCGGTTTACCTCATATATTTGGAAAGTATTGCTACATGCTTTTGGCACACAGCTATGCCTCAACACTTCATTCCACACCCAGACGAATGGGAAAATAGAGCACACCATCCAGAAGATGAAGGTTATGTTACCGGCATATGTTTTGGACTTTGGGGGATCGTGGGTATGGAAATTGCCTCTGGTAGAGTTTTCTTACAAAAATAGCTATCACTCTACCATTGGCATGACTCTGTTCGAAGCTTTGTATGGGAGGCCATTTCGCTAACCTGTGTGTTGGACAGAGGTTGGGTAAGCAGGTGTTCTTGGACCGGAAGTGGTGCAGATCACAACTAAGAAGTTTCAGCTTATACAGGAAAGAATGAAGGCGGTGCAGGACCGACAGAAGTCATATGCCGATAATAGGAGGAGACCCTTGGAGTTCGAGGCTGGGGACCACATGTTCTTGAAGGTCTCCCCACGGCATGGACAACGGAGCTTCGGCAGTGGGAGTATGTTTTCCACAGGTTCGTCGGACCGTTCGAAGTGTTGTGGCGGGTCGCCGAAGTGGCTTATCAGCCAGCACTACCAGTGCTGATACTGAGAGTGCAATACATCGTCCATATGTCTCAGCTCCATCGGTATCTACACGATTATTCACACATCCTTGACTGGGGAAAACTGGATATCGAGGATGAAGTGACATTTGTAGAAAGACCTGTGATGATTGAGGATCGTGAGGAGAAGGTGCTTCATAGATGAACCATTCCCTTGGTTCATGTGTTATGGAGGCCTGGTGGGAACAAGAAGAGTACCTGGGAATGGGAGGCACATATGCGCGCCCAGTACCTAGAGCTGTTTTGAGTTTTGTTCTTTTTTATTCTATAATTGCTTGTGATGGAACACTTTACCATGTTAACTATGGAATGTGTTGTTTCCTTATTCCTTGAATGTGTGTGAAGAGTCCTGACTATGGGATGGGGAGGACCTGATCCCTAATAAAGATTCATTAAAGTGGATGCGGTAAAACCCATGCGGGCGAGTTAGTGCCGCCCAAAGCGGATAATATCTTGACATGGAGGAAAGAACTCCCTAACCCATATAACTGGACTATGTGACCCTTGAACGTTTGTTTTCTTACTTGGGGTGAGAGGAGCAGTAGTGTGTCCATAGTCGTTCGAAAGATGGATGAGTTTTACTCTTGAGAGGTATCTTTCGTGGTGGTTTTTCGGACACCTCTTTTTCCTTCTGGTCTAGTTTCGATTCTTGAGGGCGAGAATAGTTTGAGAGGTATTTGATGTAATCGCCCATATAGTGGCTCATTAAGGAATTTTCCAAAAAACTCGGTTCCATAAAATGGTTCCACAAAAACGGTTGCACTGGTCACAGTCTCACACCAAAACGGTGCCACCGTGAGGGTGACACAGTGACGGTGGCCCCGTGAGGGTGAAACTGTGAGGGTGGCACCATGAGGGTGGCACTGTGAGGGTGAACCCGTGAGGGTGCCACCATGAGGGTGGCACCGTGAGGGTGGCACTGTGGGGGTGGCACCGTGGGGGTGGCACCGTGAGGGTGGCACCGTGAGGGTGGCACTGTGAGGGTGGCACCGTGACGGTGGCACCGTGACGGTGTCTTCGTTCTTTTTCCGGTTTCCGACTTTTTCTACTCCCGCAATGTATGTTTTGACGTAAAAATGATTTAATACACCCCTTTAAATCCATTTAAAGACCATAAATGATATCTAAAATCCTCCAAAATTCGGGAAACCTTTAACATACCAAAACGTGTGGTTTTTCCTTAGTGTCACACCCTTTCCCCATAATTTCTAGTTCCACCCCCATTGCGTGTTTTCTTCTGAATAAAGGAAACCATTTTATACACAACTATTATGGACACCTCTCTGATGAGAATTGTTAAATGAAAATTAATTCCATCATGCGTAATATCCAAACCTCTTGGGAAACCACGATCCATATTTAAATTCGTTCAAAATTCAATATCCTATAACTCCAGGACCTCACCTTTTTATCCCACGAGAATTTCTTCTTCTTCTTCTTCTTCTTCTTGGCTGGTATCCTTTTCTTTCCTTAAGCGTTTTGAGTTCCCCTTCCCGAGGCAAGTGGTGCACATGTTCTAGAGCCTTTTTTCTCAACCTTTGAGTCCCCGGAGTTCTTCCCCTTCAATTCGTGTATCCCCAATTCTTGGTGAATGGAGGAGAAATTTCAATCATTGACCATCCAGGTATGGTTTTTTCATTTGCCCCTCCTTTTGTGTATCATACGGGGTGGGTATTCTAGTGTTCTTATGGGGATGGATGAACCAAATTTTAACGAAGATAATAAACAGACTTTTAAAGAATGAAGGGGATGTGATCGATATTTCTACTGTACTCCTTATCCCTGATTATGTGTTGTAAATTTTATGGTCTTATGCCACTTGAAAATCATGGTCGTTGGTGGTATTTCCTTGCACACTAATGAAACACTATCTTAAGTGATGATTGAATGGATGTAATATGGAAATTGGTTAATCACATTAACTCGGTTGATTAAATGAATTTCTAGTGAGCAATAATCCTTGTGTGATCACCCCGTCTAACCTAACAGAAATAAGAAACTCAACGAATGACGCGTTTGAATATGGAAAACCCCCTTGATTTGTTTTGGTGATACGTGTGGTTGTTCTTCTTGATTCGTGTGGGGTGGTATGGATGGGGATGGGATCCTCCGTTATTGTGTGGTTGTTAGTTTGTGGCTTTGAGTCCATCTGGGGCTGTATCTTGGGGATTGGTTTGGTTGGATAGTTTCCTTGATAGGTTCTCTTGTTGTCTCCTTTTCTCACGGGGCATTAGAATGCCTCCCCACTTGTGCATGTGAGCTTTTGGTTTCCCCTACTGAGTATACCTTTATACTCACTCTACATATATAGACTTCTCTCATGTTTCCAGGAAGACTTCAGGGATTATGTGGGACCATACTAGTTAGGGCGTTGGGAAAATTGTGGTTTCTGTTTTTATTTTCTTTGGTACTTTCATTCAGGGTTTTCTTGTACTTTTGTAGCATTTAATTTTGTAAAATGCATATGGGAATGGGTTGTTTTGGATTTAATTGTACTTCCAGTTTGGGAGTTGTTTGAGATTTACTATCTTATCTCCCGATCATACAAAATAAAAAGGGTAATGACTGCCATTTTTCTGTAATTCTATACCCTTAGTGTTAGTCACCACTCTGGGACCTATCGAAGGGGTGTCTCGGGGGTCATTATTCCTTCTTCAACTTGAATAAGGAAGGGTCTGGCAATCTGTTGTCCCTTCCCTCATATTGGTGATGGCAGGTCGTGACATATTACTATGGAAATAGGGGTAATACTCATAATATATGTTTTATAGAAAAGAGTTACTTTAAGGAATAAGGGAAATGGATGTAGAAAAATAAAAAAATACTCTCTCTATGTCTTTGATGATTATTATTCTTAGTATAGAGGTTACGGAGAAAAATCCTGGTATTTATTCTCATGAATGTATAATACTTTTATATGGGATAATCAAGGATGTATTATTAAATTTCTTAAGGATACACCAAGAAGGAAAAACAGAAATATATTTTTTCAATACTGTAATATAAATATAAACCATTATATCTATTAGAGGAACATTCATGTACACCACAAACAAATGTGAATCAATAAGATTAGATTGATAAGAAAAGGATTGAGAAATATGTTTTTGTATACATTTATTTTAATGAAATGGATTAATTTGGATTATGGATTCTTAATAATATATAAACATAATATATTATGGGAAACAATAACCTTATTATGGGAATCAAATAATACAAGGGAGGATTCATAAGATTTGGTAGTGATGAAGTAATGAATACTATTGTCTTTAGGGAGGACAAATTCATTAGAAAAGACATGAATAATATGGTTGTTTTATTTGGTGAATTCTTAATCAAAATCATCTTAAAGTAAGTCAATTGTGTGACTCAATAAATGTATTAAGTTTTAATAATAATACTTTTACTATCAATGGAAAGGCTGGTGTAATTTTCATGCATGTAAACGTTCATGAAGAGGAATCTTATCCTTATAATTAGAGAAGAGGATACATGTTTTTTATCAATGGAAGATGTTAATAAGTTATGGCATAAATGTTCTATACAATTGAACACAAACACCTTCAATTAATTGGTAAATAATGAATTTAAATGTGATATTCATGATATTATAAGTGATCATAATAATACTTGTTATATTTTCCCAAATGGATAGTTTATTTTAAATATATAAAATCTAAATGAAAATAATTTGAAGAGCTTACTAAAATTGGGGCATGATAAAATTTGGGGTTGATATAGATAAGGTATAATTATGTAAATATACATAATGTAATCTTTATTGATTAATATAATATAAGGGAATGGTTAATGGTTATTAATCAAAAAATAAATGTATTTATTTATATTAAATGATATTAGAAAGTAGAATAAAATATACTTTGAATTAAAGATATAAATTTCATACTAATACTGGTAAAAATACAACCACTAATAAATGAATAATTATCTTGAAAAAATACAATATAAGGAATATATTTTTAGCAGTGAGTACTCCTAAACAAAATATTGTCATTGAGAAGATAAATTTAATAATTAATAGTATAGAATAGACAATTATAATTTAGAAATACCTTCCAGATAAGTTTTTATAGAACTATTCTTAAAATTAGCCTATATCATAAATACTGGAATTCATATATATAGTTGAAGATAAAACCCCATACACGATGTGTCATGGAAAGAAGCCAACATTGAAATAAATTTGTATCATTTGATTAAATTTTGTATTTTAAACAAGTTGGAAAAACACTTGAAGTTTTAATATCTAGATGATGGATTATTTTTTCTTGGATTATAAAAAAATGGAAAACCATAAAAATTACTAAACAATATTTTCCGTAAAATAGTTCAATTTTTGGTAGTTTTAGATTTGGAAAATTAGTATAATGTTTTATAATAAAACAATAAAATTAAAAAATAAATAACTATTAAGTTGAGAAACGTACAAATATTGAAATGGTATTATAATGATTTAGATAATATAAAGAATTATTATGATGTTTGAATAAGTTTATAAATAATAATGAAATCATGAATTATATCTAAAATTGATAAACAATGCATCATTGGTGATATGATAGATTTGGTGAAAATGAGAAGAATGAAAAACTCTTCAACAAATAAAATCTTAATCATACGTGGACCCCCAAAAAATTAATTTGTATTCTAAGGATGAGGGTTATATAAAATCTATAAATGAATAGATTTATAAAATCAAGAAGAATCAAAAAAGGGAAATTTTTAAAGGATAAAAGATAAATTTTTTTATCAAATCCATGTGGGTTTCATAAAAACAATTAATGATGAAGGAAAATTGATACAAAAAATAACGGATAGATAAAAAGGGATACACTCAAATAAAATGGATAGATTTGGTAAGAAAATTTAATTGTATAAATATAATTTAAATGACAATATTATACTTAGAAATAGAAGTTTAAAATAGGTTCATGGTAATATAATTGGATTTAAATTCAAAATTTATAGCTGGAGTATATAAAGAATATTTTTATATTAAATAATTAGATTTAATATAATTCAAGATTATGAGAACAAATAATTATTCTTAAAGGAGGAACATTTTAAACTAAAAAATACCAAAATCATGGTATTATAGGTTTGTTCAGTATTTCAAAAATATATGACTTCATCATGGATAAATTTATCAAAATATAATTCACATGAGGAAATATAATTAAAGTATGATGGTGTTTTTTATGCTGATGACATAATCATTATTGTATAAAATGATGCTAAATTCAATGAATTTTGAAATTTCATGAGTAACAAGATTGAAATGTCCATGATTGGTGAGATGGAATTTTATTCTAGGTTGGAAAATTAATATAATAAAGAATAAAACATTCATTTAACCAGATAAATATGAAAATGATATTCTAAAATTATTTGGCATATTGGAGAGTAGTTTTTTAATAACACCAATTTCTACCTAGATGATGTTTTCTGATGATTATAATGGGAATTGATTGATATTATAGATTATAGATATCTCATTGAAACTATATTGTAACTAACAACTTAAATACAAAAAAATTATATGCTACATGTTAAATAGAGAGGTATCAATGTTTTTATAAGGAAATCCTCATGTTACCGATTAAAATAATAAATTGGTATGACAAAAACAAAATGGTTCTAAGATATATAATATCATGATATATAAGTACAAGTTAAAAAGATATATAAAATTTTAATGGGATGGTTTGTTATATTATATAAAATCACCTTCATGTGATTAATTATATCATATAAATTTATGTATTTATTTTCAAATAAAGAATCAAGATTAAATTTCATTTAATACAATAGAATCTAAATATATTATCATTACTCAATTGTTCATGCATATTTTACATACAAGTAAATGTCTTGGTGATATAATTGTTGAGGTAAATTGTATTGCACCGACCCTAGTTACCCAGATTCAATGCATTATTAAATAACATTGCCATGATCACAAGAGATAAAGTCTCAAAATAATGATTAGTATTGTATCCTTGTAAGTACTAGATACATACATAAGTTTTACATTACATCATGAAATAAAAAAATGATATTGTGTCCCATTTTAACACACTCATATCCTTGGCCTATCCCTGAAGGTTAATCATAATATACTTCTTCATGTCTTGGGAAAAAGAAAACATAAGAAAGGGGTGAGCTCATATGCTCAGTAAGGATAACAATATAGCAGAAACTATCATAAATATGCATAAACATTTAAGGCAATATATAAGACTAAAACGAAATCCTTTTAAACATAAAATTAAGTATAAAATGGAAAAGATAAATCAAGTAATTCCATTTACTTATTCACATGGATATTCTACTTGTTGAATAATCACATGTAATATGAATAGATAATTTCATAATGATGGAATGCATAATGCCGGACATCATACCCACATAGTCAAGGCCTCATGCTTAGAATCAAAATAATATTTTTTCAAGGACTTGTTCCAAGACACTAGTTTGTCTCATGAGACCTATAGATTCATTAAGGAGCTATAGCGGGATCCACCCATCACTTATTAATTCCAATTCATTCCTCATACGAAAATTTTGAAACATAACATAAACATTCGTATTAAAAATAGCATATGAAATGTCAATACTTTAACCATAAACTATGAATGGTATAAAAATATCACATACAAAGTAAAAAAGATCATATATCATTCTATAATATATGGAATATTGTATTATAATAAATCAACCTCAATCATGAATAATATCCAGTAAAGGATGTTGACATAGTTAAAAATGATTATTAAAACTCTTTGAGAGAAATATCCCTTTTTTAAATCATTTAAAAGTCACACATTTAAAAATTAAGTCATTTAAAATATATTTTTGAATCAAAGTGTCCCATACCACTTTGAAACTTTTGAAAGTAATTAACATTTTTAAACAATCATGTCCATATAAATAAATCCTTAAAATCATTTTGAAAACATAGACATTAATTAAAAATATTTAAAAAATAAACCATGAAAACATTTAAAATGAAGATATAGTTAAATAAAACCTTCTATAAAACCTTAATATATTACCTTAGAAAACATTTTTATGAAATATGGACATGGATGATAGATATTTCCCAATAAATACTTACACATAAACAATCTCATATAATAATGAGATTGAGGAATTAACCCTTACCATGTAATTTCCTTTGGTCGAGGGTAAATTTAGCCTACTGTATAATTACCATAGTATGTTATTAAATTATAACAGAGACATATTAACATTTACGATATCATACCTGATTCATTTATGGATTTATACTACCCATTTAGTTATAATTTCCATGTTAAAATGACTTTCAGGTAATAATCGCTTTCTTTATCATATGTGTTTTAACAAATTATTATTAATCGTATAAATTATATCATGATTTAATTGATTGCAGAATATAAAAAATTATTTATGTATCATATATATTTAGAGTATAAGTATGTATAATAGATAGATATATGAAATGGAAAACACCATTTATGGAGACGGTATGTTGTACATACGCATAAACGCTATTTCCATTTTCATAACGTATTGAACGCATGTAAGTAAATGAGATATGTGTGTGTATATATATATATATATCAAGTATAATTATTATGTCATATATTACATACTTATTAATAATATATATTTTTATAATCATCTTTGACTGGTGAAAGTGGAAATGAATCTCATCGTGTCGTGGAGACGGTAAGCCATATGTATGCACGAGCGATGATATCATTCTATTGATGGTGAAATTGTATGTAATTGGATGGTATATTATATTTTATATTTAAATCAATTATACTTATTATTATACCCATCTAAATAATTATGTGTTGAATAACAAACTACACCATGATGTGGAGACGGTAAGCCGTACGTACGCACGTATGGTGACTTTGTCATTCATAGGATGGATAAGTTAATGAATATGGTTTTAACTTTTTTATAATACCATAATAGTATCTATAATATACTAGATTTATTATTTTGGTATGGAAAAAATAAATAAAGAGGAATTGGAAGAAGAAAAGAACTTGAAAGAGGTGATGAAATAATTACCTCTTCTTCGGGTGTTTCCTTTTGATTTGATCAAAAGGGATCCTTAGGTTGGATTTATGATCAATGTAAGACCTCTAGGTTGAGTTGAGGGTAGTTAGGAGGATATTTGAGTTGGTTTTGGACGATCTTAATGGATTTGGATGTGTGATTTTGAGAGAAGGGGAAGTACCCTTTTATAAGAAAGGTGAAGGTCACTTTAGGAAAAGCTTGAAATATTAATTTATTATAGAATAATATTCGATTTATAATGGCTCAAAAAGGATTTATTTAGAGTATAAGGTGGTTATGGGTCGACATTATCTCAACCAATATGTTTTAGACAAGTTTACGTCACCATATTAACCTTATCTTATAGATTTAACTCTTTGTTAAATAGTTTAACTTTTAAAATGACTTCTTTTTTTTATATTACCTGGTTTAAAACATACTATAAAATTCCAAGAGAACCCCAAGTGGTTAATTAATGACAAATAAATCATTATGTATGTCATTTGTCTGAACCTTATATTTTTAGGAATATTATATCATTTAATAATATAATATTTGTTTTAAAAACTCATTTCTGTCAATTTTGAAACTATTTTGTATTTGGTTTTTGTGAAAGTCAACAAAAACTTGATTAACTCGAAGAAGATACATTAAATCAACCCTAAAAAGTAATATTAACCTATAAAATTTGTGGATGACACAATTTGACTAAATTTACATTTATTTTGATATTTATAATATCAATTATTTTAATCATTTATTAATAAGGTAATTACTGCATCATCATTGTGTCATAAATAAATTTAATTATCTAATGTCTAAAAATTAAAAATAAAATATCATGATGTATGAAATATTTTTATATTTATAATGAATATTTATAGTCAAATCTATCTAATGTTTATCCCTATATTAAAAATGGTTTAGTTATT
Organism: Viscum album; assembly: GCA_963277665.1. Classification (NCBI taxonomy): domain Eukaryota; kingdom Viridiplantae; phylum Streptophyta; class Magnoliopsida; order Santalales; family Viscaceae; genus Viscum; species Viscum album. Next base: position 404,648,850 of record OY728167.1, read on the forward strand.
AATCTTTGAATTTAACACTTTTAACTCTTATTTAAATAAAATATAGTAAATATCCTAATCTAACCCAAATGGATAAAAAGGATATTATTTTTGTCCAAATGTTAGTTTTGGTCGAAATAAACTTATCCAATAGAATTATGACTTGTGTTGGGGTAATTTTAATATTATTTTTACCTTTAATTAACTTATTTACTTTTAACCGGGGTTAATAAACGTCAAAAGTTACAATTCACCAAAAATTATTTTCATCCTATTGAACCAAATTTTAATTACTGATATCAAAAATGTCTCTTAAAATTTTTTAAAATTTAAATAACATAAATGTTAAAATTACATTTTATGTAGATTTTCAAATTTGCCTAGAAGGTGGGTAAATGTGGTTAGAAGGTGGGTAAAAAGACGTTAAAATCGTTCAATAAAATTCTATATATCTAGTATTATTATAAAATAACTAAAATGAATTAAATTGTACTAATATATGTATTCTATATCTATTTTTAATTTAAAATAAATTAAAAATAATTATTTAAATGAAAAATTCTGTTTTTATCTACAACACAGTGTTTTTCACTATTCATCAAAAATTGAATGTTTTCGGAAAAATACCAAAAATTCACCCAAAGGAAATTTTGATATAAAAATTCAAAAATAATATCTATTTTAATAAATTAAAAATATATACGTTACATTAATTAATTTAAAATTAATTCTCGTTGTCAAAACTAAAAAGCGGGTTTTTCAGAAGTAAAAACTATCAAAAGATTGATATGTGTTTATGTCCAACTTAAATGTAAAATTACTTCCAATGAACAAAATTGTATTAAATGATAAAAATATAATCTAATTATACTTCAAAATCATTTAAATTTATAATTTAACACTATAAATTATTTTGATTAAAAAGTTATTTTCAATTAAAATTTAGTATTTTTCATTATTCATCAAAATATGAAAGTTATCAAAAAAACACCAAAAATTTATCAAAAATAAATTTTTATGTTCGGATTGTAAGGAAGAATTTAATTTAATTAAATTGAATATATAAATGTGTCAAATATTTTATTAAAAAATGGTTCTCCATTAAAAGGCGGTAATTTTTTTTTTGAAAAATACTTCTTTTATCTAAAAATTTGAATTTGTTATTATATTATTTCTAAGAAACATATAAAATGGATGTTAAAATTATATGGAGTATATAAAATTCAAAATGCAGTTAATACTATTCATAACGTATTTTTGAATGGCTAGTCTGGTAATTCGTGGTGCGCTCGAACTCGGTGTTGCGTGTAGCGCAAGCTATTGAATTTATTTAAAGAGATAACGTACTATGATATACTGGGGTGTTACATTATCCCCTCCTTTAATAAATTGTTTCCTCATAATTTGAAAAAAAAAATCGAAAATAAAAGGTTAAAAATAGAAAATACCTTTGTGGAAAACCCACATCGGAAATTGGGTTAATAAAATTTAGTCTTAATAAGAGGGAAAGGGAAATATAAAAGACAACACCAAATTAGGATTTAGAATAGGAGAACATTGGAGGAAATTTTCATTGGAGAAAAAACATAAATATTTGTAGGGAGTGATTGAGGTCATCAATCACAAACAATTGAATGGAAAATTGAGGGCCTCAAATCCATAAATCTATGATGATTTAAAATATAATTAGTTAAACAAAACATAAGGTATTAGGATAACACATTTTTGGTTTTAAGATATTTCCATAAATTTTAATAATTAATTTCTTCATATAATAAGAAAAAAGGATACTTGACAAATAGAGTTCGATCCTTTAGCTAATTTCTACCACAAACTCATCTTAGAACTCAAAAATATTCTATTCATCCTAATTGTATAGGTTTCCAAAAAAATGAATATTAAATTAATCCGTTATACCATTAAAAAAAATTATACAAACCAGAACATCATGTATCCTAGTGGTAGGTGATGCACCCTTGTCTCCCTTTGGTTGTGGGATCAAGTCTCACGGCCTTGTCGGATGCGACAGGTTGTCACCCAACCTCCAGGTTTTCCTTTTTATAACAATCCAAAAATAATATTAATAAATGTTTTAACCTTAAACAATAGTATCCAAATTCCATCTTAATTCATTCCAACCTTTATAATTATCCAAAATACTTTTGTCCAAACTCACATACCAAAATTTATCATAAACATAAAAATAATGAAGATCTCTTTTTTACACATAATAACATGTTAATACCTTCATCATATATTCTCTTACAACATGGTAACACCCATAATTACCATAAAACCTCATTTAATACATTCATGATCCCTTGTTCCATATAGAATATTGGATATACTCCTTAAATCCCAAAATTTTGAATAATCCAACAATTATGGAATAAACAAACCATTAATCAGTTAAAAGGATGTCAAAAATACCCAATATACTTTATCCAACTCAAATATCTCATATTCCCAAATAACTACCTCAGTATTATAACCATATTAAGTTTTATCTTTCTATCAACCATATATTTTCCAAAATTTTAACTTGAAACTGTGTCACTTTACTTAGTAGCATAAAATATCAAATCCATAATGAAAATGTACTGCACTACAATCCATATATAAATTATAATTCCTATAACTTGTACATCATTTATACAATACTCAAATGACACAATTCATTAATAACAACTTAAGAACACTTATCATTCCTTTCATTTGTGGTAGTATCATAAATTGATTATTATCCAATAGTATCATTTAGGGTATACTCTAATGATTGGGACAATGATTCGTGTAGTGTCCCAACTCCTTGCAGATAAAGAATTGTACATTTGAAATCTTTTTATTACCCTTTCAATTAAAAACTTAGTGTCCCTTTTCTCCACACTTATAACAAAATCCCATTCCTTTCAATAACTTCCCAGGGTGATTATTTCCACAGTTATCACATATGGGAAAATCCTTCTTTCCCTTATTCTCTTTATCCATCTTTCTCTCTACCATCCACTTCTTATCTGGTTTCCCTTCAAATCCATAAGACTCAGAGAATTATTTACTTATCTTATTAGCACATGATACTATTTCTACATATGATTAGACTATATGGGAGACTATTTCCCTTCTAAATATTTTCTTAAGACCATGAAATATATGATCTTTCTTACTCTTTGGATCATGCATACTGCTGGAGTTCTCATTCCTTATATTAGGGGACATTTCTAAATGACAAAAAACACTAGGTTAGATCATATCATAATGTATAATAAAAAAACTATAAAAATCCTAAAAATTAATTGAATATTTTCCAACATCTAGTCTCATAATCATTAAAATGGTTTCTTTAGTGACATATTTACTCAAAAATCCTTCATAATGGTTTGTAAAGAAAATTTGAATTATCCTAAGCATATCCCCCGAGAGTGTTGTAACCAAGAGTGCAGCAATACACATTGTCAAGCACCAGTTCCTATTTGAGTCAAGATCAAAGCGGTTTTTTCGGTTTTACCCCTAGATACATCTATGCCAGATCTGTATCTACCTACTCGTATCCAGACAGGGATGTATTTCTTGTAAAATTCCCAAAGTCTCTACTTTACCAGAATTCTAGGAAGTTCTTATATACTAATCCTCAAAGTTTATCTTAGGGTAATGTTCTCTAATCAGAGTTTATCTAAATCTATTTTCAAAGTTATTGATAAACTTCCTCTAATTCCAACTATAATGCCTCGACCCTAGTTACCCAGAGTCAGTGCATTATTACATAACATTGGCATGATCACAAGAGATCAAGTCTCGAAAGACAGATTAGTTTAGTAGCCTTGGAAGTACTAGATACATACATAAGTTTTACATTACATCATGAAATAAAAAAATGACAATGTGTACCCTTTGAACACACTCATATACTTGGCCTATCCCTAAAGGTTAATCAGAATATAACTCTTCATGTAATTGGAAAAAGAAAACATAATAAATGGGTGAGATTAGATGCTCAGTAAGGATACAAATATAGTGGAAACTATCATAAATATTCATAAACATTTAAGGCAATGTATAAGACTAAAAATAAATCCTTTTAATCTTAAACATTAGCATAAAATGGAAATGATAAATCAAGTAATTTCATTTACTTATTCACATGGATATTCTACTAGTCGAATAATCACATTTAATATCAATAGCTAATTTCATAATGATGGAATGCATAATGCCGGACACCATAACCACATAGTCAAGGACTCGTTCCAAGACTACAAATAAGATATTGTAAAGGCCTGATGCCAAAAAACTAGTTTTTCTAATTAGACCTATCGATGCATCTAAGAGATATATCCAGCTCCAACCAAAACATACTAAGTCCAATGCATTCCTCATATGAAAATTTTGAAACATAAAATAAACATTCGTATTAAAACTAGCATATGAAATTTCACTACTTTAACCATAAACCATGAATCGTATAAAAATAGCGCATACATAGTAAAACATATCATAACTCATTCAATGCAATATGAATGATTTTATTATAATAAATAAACCTCAATAAAGAATAATATCCAGTAAAGGTTGTTGAAATAGTTAAAATTTATTAGTAAAACTCTTTGAGAGAAATATCCCTTTTTGGTGAAATCATTTTAAAGTCACACATTTATAAAGGAAGTCATTAAAAATAGATTTTTGAATAAAATTTTCCCATTCCACTTTGAAACTTTTGAAATTAATTAACATTTTAAAACAACCATTTCCATATAAATAAATCCTTAAAATATTTTGAAAATACGGACATTAATTAAAAATATTTAGAAAAATAAATATTTAAAACATTTAAAATGATGATATAGTTAAATATAAACTTCCATAAAACCATAAAATAATTCCTCTGAAACCATTTTTATGAAATATGGACATGGATGATAAATATGTCCCAGTAAATACTTACACATAAACAATCTTGGATAATAATGATATTGAGGAATTAACCCTTACCGTGTACTTTCCTTTGGCTGAGGGTACATTTAACCTCCTGTATAATTACCATAGTAAGATATTAAATTATAACAGAACAATATTCATATTTATTATATCATAATTGATTCATTTATGGCTTTATACTACCCATTTAATAATAATTTCTATATTAAAATAACATTTTGGGTAATAATCACTTTAACATATGTGTTTTAACTTGTTATTATTGATCGTATAACTTATATCATGATTTAGTTGATTCTATAATATAAAACATTATTTATGTATCATATATATTCAGAATATAAGTATGTATAATAGATAGATATATAAAATGGAAAACACCATTTATGGGGACGATAGGTCGTACGTATGCATAAACGCCGTTTCCTTTTTCATATCGTATTGAACAGAAGTAAGTGAATGGGATATATGTAAATACACACATATATGTATATATCAAGTATAATAATTATGTAATATATTACTTACTTATTAATAATATATATTTTTATAATCATCATTGAATGGTGAACGTGGAAATGAATCTCATCTCGACATAGAGAGGGTAAGTCGTACGTACATACGAGCAATCATATCATTCTATTGGTAGTGAAATAATATGTAATTGGGTGTTATATTATATATTAAGAATAATTAACATGTTATATTTATTATATACATCAATTATACTCATTATTATATGCATACAAATAATGAATTGTTGCATAACAAACTACACCACGACGTGGCGACGGTCAGCCGTACGTACACACGTATGGTGACTTTGTCATTCATAGGATGGATAAGATAATGAATATGACTGTACCATATTTATAATAACATAAATATATTTACAAGGTATTGGATTTATTATTTTGGTATGGAAACAACAAATAAATAGGAAGTGGAAGAAGAAAATAACTGGAAAGAGGTGATGAAATAATTACCTCTTCTTCAAGTGCTTCCTTTTGATTTGATCAAATGGGATCCTTAGGTTGGATTTATGATCAAAGTAAGGTATCTAGGTTGAGTTTAGGGTAGTTGTGAGGTTATTTGACTAGTTTTTGGCCAAGACAAATGGCTTTGGAGGTGTTATTTTTAGATAAGGGTAAGTACCCTTTTATAAGGAAGGTGAGGGTCACTTTAGGAAAAGGTTGAAATATTAATTTATTATACAATAATATTCAGTTTATAATGGATCAAAAAGGATTTATTTAGAGTCTATGGTGGTGATGGGTCTAAATCCACTCAGAAAATATGTTTTAGACAATTTTAGGTCACCATATTAACCTTATCTTTTAGATTTAACTCTTAGTTAAATAGTTTAACTTTTACAATGTCTTGTTCTTTTTTATATTACATGGTTAATAACCTTACTATAAAATGACAAGAGAACCCCAAGTGTTTTATTAATGACATAAATATAATTATTTAAGGCCTTTGGTCAAAAAATATATTTTTAGGAATATTATATCATTTAATAATATAGTATTTGTTTTAAAAACTCATTTCTGTCAATTTGGACACTATTTAGTAATTGCTTTTGGTTAAATCCATAAAAACTCGACGACTTCAAAAACAATACATTGAATCATCCATAAAATGTAATATTTAACTATAAAAATATTTTATGGAATAAAAAGTTTCAATTTACATTTATTTTAATATTTATAATATTAATTATTTTAATATTTCATTAAGAAGGTAATTTCTTCATCATCATTATGTCATAAATAAATTTATATATTTGATGTCTAAAAATTATAAATAAAATATCATGATGTAGGAAATATTTTTATATTTCCAATTAATATTTATAATATAATTTATCTTATATTTATCCCTATATTAAAAATGGTTTAGTTATTAAACATTGAATTTAAAACTTTTAACTCTTATTTAAATAAAATATAATAATTTTCATAATCTAACCCAAATCGATCAAAAGGTTGTTATTTTTGTCCTAAGGTTTATTTTTGGTCTAAATACACTTATCCAATAGAATTAGTACATGTTTTGGGGTAATTTTAATATTATTTTTAACTTTAATTGCCTTATTTACTTTTAAATGTGGTAAATAAAATTCAAAAGTTAATATTTACCAAAAATTATTTTAATCATATTGAACCACATTTTACTTAATGATTTCAACCGTATTTCTTGGATTTTTTAAATTCAATTCACATAAGCTGTTAAATTATGTTTTATGCAAATTTTCCTAGAAGGTGGGTAAATGTGCCTAGAAGGTGGGTAAAAAGACGTTAAAATGGTTCAATAAAACTCTATATATCTAGTATTATTATAAAATAACTAAAATGAATTAAATTGAACTAATATATATATTATGTATCTATTTTTACTTTAAAATAAATTAAAAATAATTATTTAAATGAAAAAGTCGGTTTTTATCTACAACACAATGCTTTTCACTATTCATAAAAAATTAAATTTTTTCAGGAAAATACCAAAAATTCACCCAAATATAATTTTGATATAACAAATTCAAAAATGAAGCCTATTTTAAAAAATTCAAACATAAAAGTTACAATAATTAATTTATAATTAAATCCCGTTGTCAAAACCAGAAAGCAGGTTTTTAAGAAGTAAAAACTTTCAAACGATTGATATGTGTTAATGTCCAACTTAAATGTAAAATTACTTCCAATGACTAAAATTGGATTTAATTATATAAATATAATCTAATTATACTTCAAAACCATTCAAATGTATAATTTAACACTATAAATTATTATAATTAAAAAAGTTGTTTTCAATTAAAATTTAGTATTTTTCACTATTCATCAAAATATGAAAGTTGTCAAAAAAACACCAAAAATTTATTAAAATTAAATTTTTATGTCATTATTCTATAGAAGAATTTAATTTCATTAAATTTAATATATAAAAGTGTCTAATATTAGATTTAAAAAAGGTTTTCCATTAAAAGATGGTAAAATTGCATTTTTTGAAAAACGTTTCTTTTATCTGAAAAATTGAATTTATTCTTTTATTAATTATAAAAAACACATAATATGGATGTTAAAAATATATGGAGTATATAAAATTCAAAATTCAGTTAATACTATTCTTAACCGCTTTTTTAACACCTAGTTTGTTAAGTCGTGGTGCGCTCGAATTCGATGTTGCGTGTAGCACAAGCTATTGAACTACTTTAAAGAGATAACATAATATTAAATCATGGGGTGTTACATACATTCTCACATTTAAATTAATTGTGAAAACATTATTATAAAATATATAAGTTGTAAATCTATAATATCAATTATAAAAAATTACATTGAAGTAAAATATAATTTTATTGAAAAGAAACTTGATAAATCTGAGGTAAAATAAGATTATTTGTCTATTGAGGATAAAAATGAGGAATTAAGGATTAATTCTCCCCCTAAATTACGTTTTTAGAGATATTAATTATATATATTAGTTCAAACATCTATAACTACTTGATTGGTTTGTGAAAGGGGTCCTTACTCCCCCTAAAGCTGATTTTCATTCCACAATTAGTGTTCTAAATGTCGTTCATGAAATGGTATTTTCCCTCCTAATTCTATTCAGAAAGTTACTAATAATCCCATGAAATGTTTAAATATATTATCTCTTGATTATTTTATAATTGTGTATAGTTACTCAATATTGAATACTTTAGAGAACATCCCACAAGTAATTCAAAGGGGGAGATAAATTTTCCTAAGTATTCAAAATGGGTAATTTTCATTCAGTGAGAATTAAGGGAGATAAATATAAATGATTTATTAATGTGACTATACATAGATAGAATAAATATATATGTGTTATGTGATTTGAAATAAGTGGTGTCTATAAAAGGTCATTTGATATGAGATTCGATAATTAGAATTATGTGAAAATAAGTATCAAATAATGAATATAATTAGTTGTTACATTGATAATAACTTAATTTAAATATTTATCCACAATAAAATAGTGACTTATATTAGGATTTAGTGGATAATATAAGAATATTAAGATATATTATCATTTAATATGGTTACAGGAGTTATTTTTTTAAGTAGTGAATTATTTTTTTACAATTTTTGATGTGTAGAGTGTTTTAAATAAAACCAAAAGAGAGATTCATAGAAAAAATATGAATGTGTTTTTTAGGATTTTTAACTTACAAATATTTATTGGAATCATATAAATTAATCATTATATCAATTATAATTATCTATATGTGGTGATGTATAGTTTTTAGTTGTATTAAAGAACAATTTTTTGTGGTTTGGTTAGATGAAAATAATCAAAAAATAGCCATAAGAATTAAATCTTGGTCTATTTAGTATTCTGAAAATAACTAAAATGTTATAAATGGTTCTCACGGTTCTTATATAAAATTTTAAATAGACATGTTGATTGGAAAAAACTATGTTGTATTTATTTTATGATATTGATTGTTCTAGTGTCTTGGTGAGAAATGCGATGTAGAAAGGAAAATGGTTTTCCTATTGGGTATTTTTCACAAATGATCTAGTGGATCATGGTGTATATTGTTTTGATGATTTTGGATTGTAATATGTTTTGGAAGAATCTTATTCTTCCACGGAGAAGAAAAATTTGTTATGGTAGTTATCATTAATCGATTTGAAATGGTGAAGTGTTCATGGATTATTGGAATTTTCAATGACCATTATTTCTAGAGAAGTAATTGTCATCAAATAAGTATTTGGTTTTCCCAACAACATGGCATGTTATGTTCTATTTTTTTCAATATACTCAATCATATTAATTTAATTGAAATGTAATATTAGAATTCATTTGTTTGAGGATTAAATTCATTCACTAAGTCAACCTGTTATGGTATATCATTCCCTAAATCATGGATATTAATGTGATGTATAATTATTATATTGGAATATTAATATAAATGGAAAATTATTTAAGACATAATTACATGAGTATTGGAATGGTTTTTGATGATATGGATGGATGAAATTTTTATAGACTAATGAAGAGGATTGAAGTATTAATAAATAGAAATATTGAGATTACCTCTTCAATTAGACAAAAAAGTTCACTTACAGTTATGATGAGATGAAATAATAGAGAGTTTTAGAGAATTCTAGATACTAATTTTTTAATATAAATACTATAGGAGATTGGTTTTATTTCTAAAATAATACATAGAGTTAAAAGATATAATGACGTGAATGAAGATAAAGCATATTTCTCTATTAATAGAGTCGTGACCTTTCTTTTTTCACTTGTTTGTGAAAAATCTTTTACATGATAGAAAACTATGTTACTCTAGATTTTGAGTGTAGTGAGTATTAAAAAAACTAGTGGTTGAAAACCAAGAGGGATTGTGATATTTTCATAATTGTTTTGAATAAATAAGGTAATTAGTTAAATTTTTATAAACCAATGCATAGTTTAGTGTGTGATATTTGGGCATGTCCTTGTTAAGTGAACCATGAAAAATTACTTCTATAATATTATGTTTTATCTATTTCATACTTTGTGATTATGAGTGTTTTATTTCAACTAACTGAAAAATATAATACGTTAAATGTTATGAATTTTATTAATGTACCCTAATTCATCATCCATCTCTGGGTGTCATCCCTTTATCGAACCAATAATTTATCAAAATAAACTAAATATTTCATAAATGGTCTCTTTCGTAGATCGTTATATCATAAACTTGATCTGTTACTTATTTTTATTCCCTCTCCCTCTATGAATCCAAACGTACCAATGTTTTCACTTATTACTACCTCCTCCCACTTTCATCATTTTTTCTATAGTATAATATGAAGTTTCTTACATTCTAAAAACCCTTCAATTAAATTTTAAGATCATATAAAGTCATCAATATCCTCTATAACAATCCCAAGTGTCCCACAATTTTAATTCTTGTAAAAACTATCCAAGAAAACCAAGTTAAATACCTAAAATGTGAACCTCAATATTAAATATTTTTAAATATATATCCAAATATAAAAAAAATTATTATAAACAGCATTGTGTTGGACCAATCCATGGAATGGATTCATCAAGTTAATGTTTTGATTCTAATAACCAAGAACTCCATATCTATTATTCCTAAAAATATTTTTTTGATATCAAGAGGTTCATATCTCAATATCCTATTTAGGAGGTTTCCAACTCCCAACATCATGTCTTGAATTTTATCAGATATAATAAACTTTAGTTTAATTATCTAGAAAAATGATATACACCATGGTTAGATCCATAATTAAATTACTTACCTTTCTTATAAATTGATTATAAATTTTTCATATTCTCTAAATAACCATTTCATCACTAGATGACATCAAATTCATTAGACTATAATAATTACCATTACATTGCAGTTAGGCTTGCTTTGGATATTTTATAATCATCCACAATAACCATGTTTGTCACCATCACATTGTTTTATCATGCATTAATTAAATATAAATCATCAAAAAATTATATTTTCTCCTATTGGAACCATAAAAAACTATTTATTTTTAAAAAACCATGTTTACAACCACAAAATGGTTTTGTCATCCTATGGTGACTACAAATTAATTATACATTTCTTCACTAAAAATTATGACCCCCATAAATGTGGATTCAAATATATAATGTTGTTTGTAAAACCACAATATGGTTTCTCCTCATTTCATAAAAAAATTTATATCATTTCTTCCTCACTTCATTCATCTATAACCATGACCTCTAAAAACAATCTAACCATAATGAAGGTAATTCAACCATGACATTGTTTTCTCCTTTTTTTAAAAAAAATTTATTCTGTCTTTCTATAGATTTATTCAATTATTATCAAAACTTATATTTTAAATAAATATGTGATAATAAACATCTTTAAAAATTTCAATCTTAATATTCTCAATTCCTTTAATATTCTTTCCATGATAAACCATCAATTCATTATATTCCCCTTACTATAAATTTAATAGTCCCTAAGACTAAAATTTCTTATCAAATGACCATGATATATATCATCATGTCAATTGAAATATTCTATGTCATGGAAAGGTATAATTACTTCAATAGTATTTCTATCATCTCTAACTTCTATCTTATCTACATGTGGTTAATAATATCAATACCATTTATAATATTGATTCATTAATTTATAACTCACAACCATTATATCACACAACATCATACTGAAACACCTTTCCCATTAAATTATTGAAAAAATTACATCATTAATTTCCAAAACATCCAACATAAAATCATTGTTGAGTCAATAAAATTTCATTAGGACTTTTCCATTCCTTCATGATTTGAAAATCACAAACACTATATTAAGACAAATTTCCTTTTCCCTATGTTTTGTCTTAATAAGGAAAATTTTCCTTCCCCAAGGAAAATTCATCCTTACCTATTTTAATTATTCATATTTCAGTTCATATAAATCTAACTCATTCTATTCCTAAGTGTAAAAATCAGGTTCATATTGAAAAACCTCGGAATACTATAAATACTTTGATATAGAGCATTCTATTTCAGGATCCAAATTCTGGTTTTGAACTCTCTAAATTCAGACTCCAAACTTTTAGAATCTGAGTTCTATGAATTCAGACTTCGAACTTTTATGAATTCATACTCCGAATTCTAATGAACTCAGACTCAGAATTATTATGAGTTCAGACTCTGAGTTTCTTGAATTCAGACTCTGAATTATAATGGACCCAGACTCCAAATTATTATGAATTAAGACTCCAAACTCTTATGAATTCAGACTCAGAATTCTAATAAACTCAGAATCCAAATTATTATAAATTCAGACTCCACACTCTTATGAATTAAGACTCTAAATTATACTGAATTCAGACTCCGAATTTCCTTGAAATTCAGGTTCAGAATTCTATGGAATTCAGGATATGAATTCTATGGAAAATAGAATCAGAATGTCCATGTGGTATAGACACTAAATACATACATACTTAAACTCCAAACATTATTTTTCATTAGAGTCAGAAAAATGCATTTTTCTAAGTAACCATATTTTTTCTATCCTTGATATAGTTATGAAACAATGTATTACATTCTGTTTCTATCTAACTATTGTTTGAGTGACACGGGTATAGGTCCCTCTGAGATTCAAGGAAAAATATGACCATTGGAGGAGGGATCAGACCGTTTGAGATGTGACTATATATAGGAGCTCATTTGAACGAGCTCATAACTTTTAGATGACTGTTCTAAAACTCTAGAGATTACATGCTTTTGATGTGATTTCTAGAGAGAGACTCTCATGCATTGTGCATACTAAACATCTTGTTCAGATTTCTTCGTGCGACTCTGAATGTTGCTGAGTACATTAGAGGGCTTCCTGGGATAGGAAGACAGAGGTGCCAACTACCTTAAAGATTGAGGACTTCCTTACATAGGATGACCAAGGTGCCGACTACCTTGAAGATCGAGGGCTTGCAGGGATAGCAAGACAGATTCCAATATTTTTATAGAGGGATTTCCCTGGTGTGGGTAAGACAGACATTCTTGAAATTATAAATCATGGGACATTTATTCAATGTTGTTGGATACCCTCCTCTTTCTGATAAAAGATTCTACACTTGTTACTTGTATTGTTTCATGTTTATTTTCTGCTTCATTTTGATTGATAAGGAAAGTATAACTTTCTTATACTTCCTTGTTTTTGTATACTCAGATTAGTGAGAGTCTATATGCTTTAAGGTCGAATCTTTTCTTTGTAAACTTTTCTTAAATTTCATTTTCGAAACCATATTTCCATAATCAACCATGTTTGTAGAACTAAGATGTCTTGTGAATTTTCCTTTTTTTACTTTTTTAAACACAGTTTTTCTTATGGCTAAAAACTAAAGTTTTTATACCAACTTTAAAGGTTCCAAAGGAATTTTTAATGTATAAAATTCACCCCTATTATATATTGAGCATCCACATCATTATTTTGATCCTACAATCATTAATTTCAATATATATGAAATAATTTAGTACCCCTATTTGTTCATGGTAGTGTATATATATATATATATCAATTTGGTTTTTGTTAACTTATTAATAACTATTTGGAGATTAATTTATAAATCAGTTAAAAAAATAAAATTACAACACAAACAATCATCAATGTTAGTGGCCTAGTACCTAAATATCCAAGATGGATAAGTTTAACAAACCATTTTTCTTACGAGGACCAACAACATTATCCGATAATTACAACACACTAGAATCTTAGTGAAATATTACGAATCATATGACAATCCCATTGAATTAAAAAATACACCTACTCAAACCCATTATAATGATGTATACCAATAACATAGAATAGTTAAACAAGTAATATGAGGCTTAAATATATCCATCCATATATATAAGATGGAAAAATGTAATGGTTTATATTCTATATCAAAACTAGATTATTTTCTTGAATTAAATCACAATCTACTAAAATTTTTATACCTACCCTAGTGAAATGAAAAATCCTTATCACTAGATTTTTAGGATCCTTACAAATGTCTTGATCAAATATTTATGGTATCCTATGAAAATGTAGGATATGATAATAGCTCATGAACTCCACTAAACCTTAATATAGTGAGATTGGTATCTCTATGATTCACCTTCCATGCAGAGGGAGATTATGTTACAAGTTGATTTGAAAAGTACGAACCAATGAAACAATAAAGGCGATTCCATCAATCTCAAAACATATTATATTACATTTCAATGGTGTGTATATTATGATGAGTATCTGAGTAAATTATTTATATTAAAAAAATATAAGGGTTCAATGAGAGTGTATCTTATCAATTATTTATAAGAAATAATTTTTGGGAGAGCTTGGTCTATCTCCACTCTTCAATTACATTTCTTAGTCATTACATTTTCCTATATAGATAAAACCAAATCTATACTTTTCAATCAATGAAAAACTTACTATTTCTTACATTTCATGATTTTTCATATTGTTATTCTATATTATTTGAACTCTAGGCTTACAAATTCATGTGTGTATGGAAGTTAAATATGTGGTTTTTTCTTCACAATTTCATAGACCATATTTTTTTTTCTTCTCATAGTATTAGATAAATAATATTACTTTGTTCTCATGGTTTACATATCATGTGTTTTAAGGGGAGTAAATTTAGATATTGGTAATTATCATTTGATGGTTATATATTTTTTGGGATCATTCAAGAGAATATATCTAATTAATGTACATATTTTTTGTTCATAGAGACATTTAAAGTGGATTGATACATTTGTAGATATTGAATTGACTTTCATTTATCGAATTTATTATTATAAGTCACACATAAATCATAATAAATTGGTAAATATTTCTTTAATATGTTCAAATATTCAACATACAAGGAATTTTGAGGTATTAATGGTATATTATTATGGATCATAACCACTAGGAAAAATTGAAATAAAAAAATGTTCTTGTTTAAAATGATGAATAAAATAACTAGGGGAATCTCCTAAGAAACAAATACATTATTTCATAAATTGATAATTTATCTTAGATTTTATTTTAATGGTTATTTTTTATTTAAAAAATTTCTCTAATTATAAAATATTTAATTTTCAATTTATTTAAAATTGAGAATATATAATTAAGTTATAAAAAAATAATAATAAATTAATAGGTGTCCATTATAGATAAACATGGATTTCCATAACACTACATAATCTATGTTTTAAATTTTATTTTTGGAAAATCAATGATAAGCACCTAAAAACAATTGTTGCATTTTTAGGAACTCATAAATATTATTACTCAATTTTATATAATTTTCAATTAATTTTTCATTTTTTATTCATTTTTTTGGAATAAATTTAGATATACGGTCCAATAATGATATTATTAATTCTTTGGTTTAGATAAAGGGATAGAGTGATCAATATTTTCATAAGATAGAGATTTGATTCCTCTTAAAAACAATCCTGGTGAATTCATTCATATTCTTCTTACTTATTATATTGAACCAACTATCACATTTGAAAGTAAACTAAATTTTGAAGAATGGTTGAAAATAATGAAAATTATGATGTTGCCTCCCATACTCTATCACTCTATAGAAACTCGACAATTTTGCTTTATAACCTCAAGAATGAATCATTTTATGCCAAAGGCTACCAACTATTAGAGAGGTTATATGGTCATACCATGGAGAGAATATACCCACATATTAGAGTAAATAAAAAAATGGAAATATGCAATAATTGACGATCACAATATCTAAATATAATGAAAATAAAATCATATACAAAACAATAAATCATAAATAGAATACCACATTAACTATATAAATGGCTCATGAGTCGGTCACACACTAATAAGATCTCATGTGGGTAGGTCATGTACAAATCAAACCAAATGTTAACATAACAGAAACCACCATCGGGTCCTAAGTCCCCGTTTGGTCCCATATCTTGAGTCCATCCAAGCTATAATGCTTAACCAACCATCACTAGACCTATAACCTACCTTTAACTATGATCATAACATATTCCCATGAATCAATTAGTCTTTGTTTCTCAAATAAGGTGTGAGTATAAATCACTTGGCCTCCACCAATGGTGTCTGTAACGTAGCTAGTAAATACAATGAATGAAAAATTTAATATACTCAGGATAAAAAAATGACTAAATGAAATAAATAAGTCAAAATAGATCCTTGGTTTCTAAGGTAACACTCTAGGTTAACGATACCTACTTTTTATAGTGTCACCTAACATTGATAAATTCACATCACTACATAGGGAGAAACAACATTCCACCATGGAACCTTTACTATAATATTATTACCCAAAGGAAAAACATCCCACCTAGGTTCCATCATATAATATCACACCCAAGGGGGAACGTAACCCTTACCTCAAACATATCTTAATCATACACCAAATGAGGAATAGATCCGCAGAAAATAAAACCATATATCATTAACCTAGGGGAAGCATTCCTCCTCAAAACCTCATATAGAATTAACCAAGGGGAATTTACCCTACCTAGAGCCCTATATACCAAATAATCATAGTCATAACACCTCCTCAGAATTGGACATATATAAACATTGGGGATTCATCCCTCCCTAAAACCACATATAGCATATATACATGGGTATCTTCCCTCCCCATAACATAATATAAAATACACCATGTGGTATTATCCCTCCTTAAAAACTCATATAACATACACCTAGTGAAATCATCCATCCCCAAAACCTCACATATCATAAACCATCATCCCTACTGGGAATATCGTATTGAATAGAGCTTAGGGAATCATCACTCCCCATAGCCTCATATTGTATACATCACAATAAATGTGTTCGAATTCACCTGAACCCCGTATAAAATTCATAGGTTGGACTCATAAGATCAAAGCTAATACACATCATCACATTCATACTAGGATAAAACTAAGATATACCCATGTATTAATCCTCTAACGAGTCAATAAATGGTTGAGGAACCTCTCTAGTTCCCTTGATCACATAAAGTTTGGGATGCCCCATATAGATTCTTTTGTATTATTATGAATCTAGGGTAATAGATCATCACTTAGTGGCATAAAATCCCTCAACATATCCACACACACATCATGGCCATATAGGCCGCACCATAAATCTAGTATATAAAAACACAAATGCGGAAGCATCACAGGTACCCCATATTCCAAGTTAATCAATTTTAATCCTATCATTCCCAAACTATAAATAAAATGTTTCCCTAACATAGTCAGCTCATTACCCACCTAACATTGGAATAGTATCACACACCGCACAATCTGGTTAACTTTCCAGGAGGCTATAAGGCATCTCAATATTTCATGTGACCTTACCAATGGCTAACCATCCCCACTCTATCATACTCCCCTACATAAATTGAAATTAGGGAACCTATCTCAAGGTATACTCCATTTCATTCATTAAATTTATACCCCTCTAGGTTTTGTATATCACATAGTATTATTTTTGGTGAAGCCTATTTCAATTAGTGAATATGGGACAAAACTAGTGTTCAAGGGTCTATATTTGAGATACATTAATCAACATTCTAAAGTGGTTTAGAAAATTCATTAATTTTTTAATTCAATGATGATCACACACATGTGGTGAGACTGTATTTTTCATGATATAACACAAAATTCATAAGCTTTAGGGAGTAATTTTAAGACCAACTACATCAAACATGGATCTACCTCCTTGTCAAGCTCATCAATGCATCATTCAAGAATGACCATGAACATGATCTAAAATCCCGAGACACAACATCCGAATAATAATTTTTAACAAATTATAATTTTTTATTCCATTTTAACAGAATAGATAGAGTGGACCAAAATCTTTAATTGGACTCATGTGGTTGAATCTTCAAGAAATGAAACGCCAACATCTCATTACATGCTCATGGAACCACTATGAACATATGCTCCATTAAAAAACATTCAATAGAGATCAAATTCCAGGAAAATTGGTGGAATCCCAATAATAATACATTAGGTTATATTTATTCATTGAAATAAAAAAATATGAGTTTTTTTCATCATCTCAAAATATCCTCTATCCACTGTATGAAAACGACCCATCATCTTGGGCTGATTTCACTATGCTCATGTGTAATTGACCTCAACCATAACCTGGAGACACAAAATTAAATCACTAAAAAGGGATAAGAAGAATAAAGGTAATGAGAAAAATAGATCAAAATACCTATAATAATCCATTTGAATCACCCATCACTAAGTGGAATCAAATAGTGAAATATAATGGGAAAGAGTAATCTAAAATTACCTCTCATAATGCTCCCCATTCCCCTAAATCATAAAGAAACTAACCTATAGATGATGAGTTTACCCCTAATTTTTAGAAATTGTAACAATTCCCTATAATGAGGTGACCATAAGAATCACATTGTGATTCTATCATCTAATCACCCCTCATAGTGCAACCCATTAGGCCATGGCATGGAACACTTCCCTTATATAGAGTCAAAACCTTAGGACCTAAGACTTCAAGACATGGCCTCCTCCCTTAACTGTGTGCCATGAAACCCACATTCTACCCTTGTTACATGGACCCTCTAGTCCCTACGTGTCACCTATATCTAGGTAGATCAAAAATTTCCAAGTATAGGTCTACACGGTGTGGTCCTCGGCCAAGTTTTACAACACTTCATTGTGTCCCTCATCACAGCATGACTCTACAGGTCATGTCGTGATAGGATTTCCCTAATAAATATAATAAATAAAAACCATAATGTTTTCCAAAAAGTATATATAAGATTCACTATTAAATTTTGGTAACCTCTATTACATGATGACCTACATGTGTAAGATAGTTTTCTTATCCAAATATCTAATATGTATGTGTAATTGTCATGAGATGATTCCCTCAGTCATGGAATAAATTCTCCTAACACTCAAATATATACAAACCACAGAAGAACCAACACATTATGTCACAACATGACAAGTCATCTGTAGTAAAAATAAAATACTAGGTCACCTCAAACCTAATATAACGTTCATCAAAGAACCCAAATCACAAATTGTAATTTAAAAAACATCCAAAAACATTTCCTACTGCCATTAAGGCACTTATAATTTGATCTGAAACCAAATTCATAAAGCATTTCCTGCCCCATGACCAAAAAATAAAATCCCCCCTCATATTCACCAACCCATATAACCAAATATTATTAAAAACCCCATGCCATAAAACATAGAATCCTCTAAAATTCTATTTTTAATCCCCCATAGACCATCATTATCACTAATACCTGATTCCTAAACCAAAATCATATCTCTAATTGGTTATAGTCACATCAACACTACACCTGAACTATCTCCACTACTCCAAACCTCAGTAACCCATGTATTGTTGTATTGATTACTTACACCAAATTCATAAAATTAACTATTATTAATGAAATTTATGAATTTTTAAAGAATATATGTCATATTACATTAGTTATAATCATTGGTATACCTCATACCATTTCTTTACCAGAACGAAAACCAAAGTATCACCCTATTATTCTCATCAGAACCCAGAGTCTCACTTCCAAGACTATATCCATAACACAAGGCCCATCCTTGTTTGACATATTGATATGATACCTAAAATTAATAACATTCCATAAACCTAGTCACTCTACCAGCCTATTTCCTATATTTCATCATTGGTCATACTACCTAATGGTCATACCACATTTAATGGTTGTCATCTATAAAACATACTAATTCGACCCAATTTTCATGGACTAATAGCCACATATGGGTATTTTATATTTTTCATAGATAAAGTAATCCATTTTATCCATGATCCATTAAATAATTTCATCCCCTTCAAGTTGGGTCAATTAAAACATCAATCCTAAAATTCATAAAAACTACTCAAAAAAGCATAATGTGCATGGAAAATTTATAGTTTGATTGGCACAATATGAATTTTATTATCATTTATAATTGGGATGATACTCCTTTATATCGATCACCAATTTAACTCTATCACCCATGGGAATCAAAAAAATTTTTTGGCTCCAATTATGCCAAGGATTCCCACAATGACACTTTCCAATACCGTAAAAAACATTATCATGACACACATGGTCACAAAAAATCTAACTCATGTCCATGAAATTTATCACTAACACATGACTATCACATTCCATAATAATATGGGATCTACCTAGTACAACTTTCAATTAAAATTAACATCAGTGTCTAGATCACACTAGTTAAGGAAAAATTTTGATTCCTTAGCTATTCTGTTGAGCTAATAACCCCTTGGTGTTTCACATGACCCAACAGTCATTAGTCCACATTTTAATTTTCAAAAATGGTTATAACTAATCTATCATATGAGATTACACTCTTTAAATATTTATAATTTGATTCCCCTTATTTGTTAAACCATATATCTACAAAGACATCATCTCAAAGTTGGTCATTCCGCAGAGTATCCCCTACTCTAAACGACACATGTTAAAGTTTTAAGGTACAACACCCCATTTTCTATTTCTCAATCATTAAAAAGGTTTCCCACCCCTTTCAATAATCATTCCATATCCTAACACCACACTTTCATGATCATCAACCAATCCCATTAGTAACCAATGGCCTAACTCCATGTCATCAGAAAAAATAGGAATCTTAGATATCACCACAACATTCCATCACATTTAAAGGTACTAATTCTAATGGATATAAAGTATATGATCATATGAATCCAAAAAAAACTTATTTACCTAATAAGAGGCACTAAAAGAGATCATCAATCATTGAAATTCATCATCATTTCCTTAACCTTGGATTCACATGACCTAACCAACTCGATCTCTCTATATGTAAGATGACTTCAAAATCCGACCATCAACATGTCTCACATGTCATCTAAGGCCTAACATGACTAATAAAAAACCAATAATATCTATCTTATTCAATGATTAGGTTACACCAATCCATACACTAATTTACATTAATAAAAAACTCACTCTCCTAATCCATGGAAAGACAGTACCCATCAAACCAATCTCGCAATAGGGCTCAACTGTCCCTGTTACCAAAACAAAGCATAAAAACCTAACATACACCTCAGGTATATCCTTCTATAACATTGTACTTATTCCATATTGAGTAATATCTCATCAATCATTGGATCATGCACCAAGTCCTATAGCTGACCGCACAAAACATAAATATTCATCTCATCAATTATTCTATCAATTTTCTTAATTAACCAGTTCACCATGCCTTTATTACATGTCAATCTCATAAAAAACCATTTAACTTGATTTCAGATTCAAAATACCAATGGAATATCTATTCCTATTTCACGTACTAGATATCAACACTCATAGATAAATCTCATGAACAACTTATCCAACGATGCATCTTTTCTCTAATGGAACCCACAAGCCAGGTCTAAACCCTCTATTAGGTTACCCTCATACATCACAAATAATCTCTAACAAAAATATGTAATCATCTTACTATTCAATGATATAACTAGACTCACAAATATCATAATTTTCATCTCAACATCACTAGGATCTCCCACCTAGCTCATGAGTCATATTCCACAGGATCACAATTAATGGAGAAATATCTACAACCACATATTAGGTGTCAGGTGGTACTCAAAAGTATACCAACCAATCTAGATATCTCATATATATATACACACACACATTAGGAATCACATAACCTAGACAACACTCTAGGGTAATAATCCTCATTGATAATCAATATACTAGACCTCCACCTTATAGACTATGGTCATATCCATGTACATATGAAAAAATCTCTTTATGAAAATCTATTTTGAAAAAGAGAATAACTATTTGGATCAGTTTAGTATAATTCCACTATTATTCTATTCGATAAAAAACATAATAAGTAATTTTTTACTATTTAAATAACCATAACCTATTTTATTTTCAGGTACTTATATCACAATCAAAGAAAATTATGCTCATGTCATATGATTCTAAATGCCTATTATGATGAATTCTATCACACCTATTGCCACCCCATGCTAAGAGACAAACCAAAATTGAACATATATAATTCGATGCACCATATTTTGTAAAAAACAACTCAACTAATAAAAGTGAATATAAAAAAATAGAAATCCAAACTTCCTGGTAACTTAGACAACGAGTCATGAAAGTACGGGCCAGAAACATGACATGGAAACAATCACAAATTTTTATCGGTCCTATATCATGTCTACTATGTCCAAAATAGTAAGAAAAATAACAGAAAAACTCTAATAAAATATTGTAATATCATGTCTTGACACACTCAAAAATAACAGGACCAGTTTTTAACATGACATAAATCATTCCTCCCTACATTCCAAAGGTTTTAGACTAGTATTTGGGGTATATGGTGATATAATATAAAGAATATAATCTCATATTAAATGAAAAAAATACATAAAAAACATTCATCAAACAATCCAAATATATTAAAAATAACATCATTTGAAAACCAATCAAGAATAAATAAAATATCACATTATATAAAAAATGAAATATATAGATGGTATGTAAATTAGAAATATGTTAATAGTTTCTCAAATCTAAAGATTATATATAACCCAAAACAAAAATACAAACAAAAATGAAACCACCACCTAGTCTCAGTTCCCCATCCAATCCAAAATCCTAACTTTGTGAAATCTATTTAGCTGAACCAACCAATAGTATACCTCTCCCATACTTATACATCTTATTATATGGTTTTATCATGTAATAATGTGTTGGGATATCTTTATAATGGTTTGATTATAATTCATTAGTAATAAACCAATAGTGTCCCTAAAATAACTAATAAATATATATAATGTATAATGGGATATGATCAGGGTAAAGAATTAAATGATTAAACAAAAAAAATATAAAAACCCTGATCATTATTACACACTTAAACATGATTTATTACATAAAAAATTTACTTGATACAACATATAATATTACTAGGTATATTGTATTTGGTTCTAAGTAACATTGCATAATTTCTTAGAACATGAAACACAACATCGTTATTGGAAAATACCTTTACACGACCAATACATTCCATCGTACTTATCATTCCGTGGGATAATCTGAGGACATGAATATGAGAAGGGTGAGCTATAAATCCCATTAAGGGGGTAAAAAATGCATAAAATGAATAATACAATACATTTTAGGCAATAGGCATATCAATGGATCATAAAATAAACATGAACATAATGGCAAGATATAGCATGACTATCATAACATGGAAATTTGGCAACAACATTTAATATGGTATTAGCATGAGCCAAGGATCATTGAACATGGAGCATGATTATAACATCATTTAACTTGAATTATCATGATAAAACCCTCATTTCAATTGAAATATAATGATACTAATCTTCACCCAATGCATTGGAGCGCTACCAGGGAACACCCTTCTTAAACATTTCATTTCATGTATAAGTGTGCCACATGGATCATACAACATGGATTCATTAAACATCATAATTTATTACAAGATAAAGGAATATGGAATTCATAAATCAAACTATATAATCAATACGTAAATTTGGATAAAGGTAAAAACCCTTGATATGGAAATGGTCATGGAATTCACTACACAATGACTTTGACATTTAAAAATCATGGTGCAATTTCGGCAGCATAACGGTGTGACATAAGAATTCATAAAAATGGTTGATGAGGGAGGAAGGGGTGACTCATCATATGAACATGAAATGGAATGTAAGGGGTTCATATAGATACATTTACCAACATAATTAATGTATTTTGGATTAATAATACAAATGAATTTCTTGAATGTAAATGAGGAGAGAGAAAATCCTTACAGAATTTTGACATGGAAACAGGTGTACATGGGAGGCATTAACGTGAAAGAAAGGGATATCTCATAGTTCAAAAAAAGAGGGCAGTGTAGGGGAGGTGTGAAATCATAACCCAACATTTATAATTTAAATTAAAATGGCCTAACAACATTAAAAAACTTTGATAAAATGAGGAAGGAATCCATTCCTTGGAAGTGTGATCCCAATGGCTTGGGAGAAGCTTGATATAGGCTTCCTAAAATCTTTTAGAACCTTTGGAGGGTTATATAGATATGTGGGAAGGGGTTGGTTGAGATTCAAAGGCTTTTAGTGAAGAGGAAGTGGGAGCTTGGGTGGGTTTATTTAGGAAAGATGAGGGAATTCTTTATTATTTTGGATTTGGACCCTACACCTTAAACAAATCAAAACCACAAAGCATACTGTGGTTTTTCCCATGGGTTTTTCCAAAGATAAGTGTAAGATAATATTTTATAAGGCCAATGTCTGAACTTCTTAAAATATTAGGCTTTATTATGTGGAGGTGAGTCACACTCTTAATAAAAACAATTTTAAAAGATAAAATGTTTTATTAGTCTTGGAGGGTCCACTAAGGCACCATAAAATTAATAAAAAAGAAATCTAAATTAACATTATTTTAAGGATAAAACATATATTGTCTGAAAATATCATTTATAGTATTTTATTACATCACTATTGGGTCATTATGATTTCATAAAACACATTAGATATTTAAACGATATTTAATTTTTTCCAAAAAATTCAACTGTCTCAGAAAATTATGAAAAATTAACCATTAGATAATTTCAATGTCCTAAATCCAAAAATTATATTCATTTTATCTAAATAATTTTCTAAATAAGTGAATTTTTACTTTTAAAATAAAAATCTGACATTTATCGAAAATTCATTGGTTTGGAAAAAACAGCTTCCAAACCATAACAAAAATTGTAATTATATTATAAAACATTTATGATCATTTATATTTAATAAAAATTAATTTAAAAATATTATTTTATTAAAATAGTATTTAATTCAAAAAATCAATTAATTCCTCAATATAGATTTTCTTAATTGAATATTAATTAAAAACACTATTTGTGCTTTAAAACCTATTTATAATTTCAAAATAATGAAATGAATGTATATTATTTATTCTATAAGAAAATAAAACATATAATCATAGTGCTAGGGTCTTGTAACATAACCCATTAAAACACCCACATAAGACCTTAGGGTAAGGTGCGTGATGGTGACAGACTCTTGGGGTGGCTCAGATAACATCGCTCGAGAGTTAATCCCTATCAACTTCCACTTCTCTCGTAGGTGGTTCCACTCAAGATTAACATATTCAATATCATCTTGGGCTTGTTCAAGATCAAAGCCCAATGATTCCACCTACTTTCTGAGCTCGGAAAAATGGTCTTTGTATGGAGATATTCTACTGGATGAGTCTGTCACTTACTTTGTCTGAGTAAATTGGATTTGGTAAAGCCCTATATTTATACTAATCATGTGATCAATATTCAATGGCTACATTAGAAATGGTCACAATTCTTAATGGTGTTTTAAAATAAAAAAACAAAAAACCATGAAAGTGCATATGTTTTACATAATAAGACATTTAAATATAGAAAGAGGAATTTTCATTAATGAAAGTTGGGTTGTTACAATATTCCCCCCTTAAGAAAATTTTCCCTCAAAATTTCATTTTCCCACACTAAAAGAGATAAGGGTAACTCTGCTTCATCACATCCTCCAATTCCCACGTCACTTCCTCAAACATGTGGTTTCTCAACAAAACTTTCACGAGGGGCATTTTCTTCTTTTGTAGAACTTTTTCCCTATTATATAAGAACATCACCGAATTCTCTTCATATTATAGGTCATTATCCAATGGTACCGCCTCTAGATTGAGTACATGTGATGGGTCAGGTATGTAATTCCTCAAGAGTGATACATGGAATGCATCATGTACTTAAGACAGGTTTGGTGGGAGTTCTAGTCGATAGGCCACTTCTCCAATGTGATCAAGGATCTCAAAAGGGATGATGTACATTGGATTAAGATTTCCCTTCTTCCCAAATCTCATAACTCTCTTCCACGACAATATGAAAAGGAATGCCTTGTCTCTGACATCAAACTCTAGGCCTTTTTGACGATTATCAACATAGATGTTTTGTCGACTATGAGCATCTTTAATGTGCTGATGGATGGTATTAACATTATCCTTCATTTCTTTGACCATTTTCGGACCTAGGAGTTTTCTCTACCCAACTTCATCCTAACATGTCGCTGTTTTACACATCTTCCATTACAGGGATTCATAAATATCCATTTGGATGCTTGAGTGGAAACTGTTGTTATAAGAGAACTCAACCAGAGAAAGATGTTGATACCATCCCAATTTGAAGTCCATTGAGCATGCTCTAAACATTTCCTCTAGGGTCTGGATAGTCTGCTCAGATTGGCCCTAAATTTGAGGATGATAATCCATATTGAATATCAGCTCAGTATTCAGAGCGTGTTGGAGACTCTTCCAGAACATATAGGTGAATCTTGGATCTTGATCAGATACAATAAATAGTGGTACTCCATGTAGCCTTACCACATATCTGATGTATATCCGTTCCAGTTGATCCAGTGAAAAATCCTCCCAAATTTTAATGAAGTGTGCAGTTTTTGTAAGACGATCCACAACAACCCAAATAGCATTGTTTCCTTTGGATGTATTTGGAAGTCCAATGACAATGTCCATAGTGATGTTCTCTCATTTCCATGCTTTTATGGGTAATGTTTGCATCATCCCCTTAGGCTTCTTCCACTTATCCTTCACCTGTTGACATACCAAGCACTTTAATGTATATTCAAAAATCTCCTTATTCATGTTATCCCACCAATAATGCTCTCGGAGATCTTGATACATCTTTTTGTTTCCCGGGTGGATGAAGAATTTTTAACTATGTGCAATATCCAAAATTTCTTTCTTAAGCTCCGGACATGATCGAACCCATATTCTTTTCCCAAATCTCACAATTCCTTGTTCATTGACATTGAACTCTGGGGAATTACCTTTTCTGATAGTTTCCACCATCCTTTGAATTCCCACATCATCCTTTTTATCATCTATTAACCTTTCCAAAAGAGAAAATTGAGAAATAATTTGTGAAATGATTGATGATGTTCCCTTTTTATGATTCTCAAGCCCATATTCAACAAATCTAAGAAGATTGGATCCCTTTAATTTCTCATAAATGATATAATTTCTAGGTTCTTTCTACTTAGGGCATCTTACACCTTGTTCACTATCACAGGGTAGTAATGGATTGAGCAGTCATAGTCTTTGATCAGCTCTAACCATATTCATTGGTGCATATTCAACTTTTTATTTGTGAATATATACATAAGGCTTTTGTGGTCCATATATATTTCACACTTCTCTCCAAAGAGGTAATGTCGCTAAATTTTTAAAGTGAATATCACCACACCCAACTCCAGATCATATGTTGGATAGTTCTTCTCATGAAGTTTCAATTTCCTTGAAGTATAGGCAATGAATTTTCCATTTTTCATAAACACACATCACATTACAATCTTTTAAGAATCACTAAAAACTAAAAAACTGTCTCCACCTATGGGTATTGTGAGCACGGGTGCAGTGATAATAATCCTTTTCAACTCCTTGAAGATCTCTTCTCATTAATCACTCCAAGAAAACATTAATCCCTTCCAAGTTAGCTTGGTAACAGGGTTGGAAAATCATGATAATTTTTTCACAAATCATCGATAGTATCTCTCTAACCCCAAGAAGCTACATATATCTGTTATAGATGTTGGCCTCGTCCATCCCTCTATTACAGCTATCTTCAAGGGATCGACAAATATGCCATTGCTTGTGATGTTATGACCAAATAATGAGACCTCGTTCAACTAGAACTCACACTTGCTATAATTTTCATAGAGCTTCTCCATTTTCAAGGTCTTTATTACAATTATTAGATGCTTCACATGCTCCTCCTTAGTTTTGGAGTATATCAGAATATCATCTATAACAACTACCAAAAAACTTTCAAAATAATATCTAGAGACTCTATTCATCAATTCTATGAATATTTTTGGAGAATTAGTGAGTCCCAAAGGCATTACAATGAATTCATAGTGCCCGTACCTTTTATGAAAAGAAGTCTTGGGGATATCCTCCTTCTTCATGCTTACTTGGTAATATCCCGACCATAGATACACCTTGGAGAAGTATTGTGCTCCACGTAGCTGATTGAACAACTCATAAATTCGGGGCATATGATGCTTGTTCTTTATCATGATTTTTTTGATCTCATGATAGTCAATGCAAAGGTGCATTGACCCATCCTTATTCTTGAAAAAGATAACTAAAGCACCACCTAGTGAATCACTTGGGCGCATAAACCCTTTATCCAGATTCTCATGTAGTTGTTTCTTCAGCTCTTTAAGCTCCACAACAGCCATTCTATAGAGAGTCTTGGATATTGGAAATGCCCCAGGTATAATATCAATTAAGAATTCAATATCTCTTCCAAGTGGAAGACCACACAATTCCTCGGGAACTTTTCAGCGAATTCCCTCGAAATAGGCATGTCCTCAAGGATGGTTGATTCCTTGGAATCAATCATCTAACCAAGATATTCATGATCATAGGGAAATAATATTTATGCTTGAGATAATGTAGCTAATTAATATTCATCCTCCTTGCACTTGTATATAATCAGGGGTCAATTTTCCATATGTATAGTTATTTCCCTCTCACACCAATTTATATTTGATATATATAAGGAAAGCCAATACATGCCAAGAATTTCATTAAATTCTACAAGAGGGTGTATGAAATGGTTTTTTATGAAGTGCAATCCACAAATTATGAGAGGGGAGGAGTTATATTCAAGTGATGCAATAATTTCCCAATTTTCCATACTCACTGACAACTTTACTTCTATGATTTTTGGTGGTGTTGGGATTGTTCTAATAGACATCCGAGATATAAAATAATGTGTAGAACCATAATAAAAAAGTAAATTCTCTATTCTTGAATGAATAACTAGTGTACATGTCACCACTTAGTTTTCGGGGGTCACTTCGGTGGTAGTGATGGAAAAATATCACCTTTTATCCCTTGGAGGTTGTTGGTTGCCTAAAAAATCCCTTAAATTAGGGAACTGATTTGAAAAGTGCACCGGTTATTTGTAGTTGATGTAATGAACATCACATTGTGGGTAGAGTGGAGCGTTCCTCTCTTCGGTCGCAGCCACTGGTTTTTCTTGCCGACAGGTAATATCTAGGTTCTCTTCTCTTCCAAACCTAAAACATTTCCTTATCCCCTTAAAGAAATTTCTAGGTGCTTTATTCCGCACCTTTGGAAAGTGGGGTTCTATATTTTCATATCACCATTGGATTTATCCATCAGACCACTAGAATTTAAGTCCACCTTATGCTTATTATCCCCATGATACCCTTAATATTCTCCGATCTCTATTTTGACTTTTAGGGCACATCGGAAAATTTCCTCATAGATCTCAGATTCATAGATAGCTAGGGCTTTTCGTAGGCTAGGTTTTATCCCACCAAAGAAGCAATCAACCTTGAATTCAGGGGTAACAAAAAAACTGGAGGCATATCGTGCAAGCCTTGTGAAGCTTTCCTCATAATCTCTGAAGGATTCATCATCTTTTTTTCTTGAGGGAATGTATGTCCATTTCCATCATAAGTCAGAGGATGCGCGAAAAATATTTATCAAAAAAAATCTTTTGGAAATCCTTCCATTGCAATGCCTTGATCTCCTACTCAGGCATTGTATTTTTTATCAATGTCCACCATTGATCAGCTTTTCCCTCCATAAGATAATCATCCAGAAGAACCTTCTCTAGTTTGGAACATTGAAGGATGGATAATATCACTTCGATGGAGTTGATCCAATGTTCGACAATTGAGGGATTAGATGATCCATTGAAATTAGGAGGCCTTTGTCTCATGAAGATCTCGATTGTGACTTGTTCTTTCTTTGGGGGGGGGGGGGGTTAATGTTCCTCTTGACCCATTTTTCTATTCAAATATTTAGTTAATTGATAGAGTATCATGTCAAAGTTTGTGATACCCCCTCCCACCAGATTGAGGATCTCATTAGAACAGTTATCACATTGATCTTTGCATTGGTTGTTAGCCTGAGTCCTCCTATTACCAGCCATTGGATGGATTAAAAGGAAAGTTTGGGGTAACACATTAATGGGGAATCCAAAGACCAAAAGGGATAACTTATGAATTAATTTTATTTCCTTAACTTATGAATCTATAGACTTCAATCTATGTTATCCATGATCTACTTCCCAACATATATTTTTAGGGGATTTTTTTATTCCCTTAATAATGGTTCATACTAAGCTTGTGAATTTACCAAAGCATATCCACTGGGAGTGTCATAACCAAGAGTGCAATAGGACAGTTTTCATGTACCAGGATACCCCAGGTCAAGCCCGAAACTCCTCATCAATGTTTTAACTCCTAGGTACATTTGTGCCAGATCCACCTCTACGTGTTCGTATCCAGACAAGGATGTATTTTTTTTGATAAACCACTTACTCAATAATCACCAAAACCTAGGGATGTTTTTATTATACTTATTCTTATCCCTAAGCATTTAACTAGGTTTTTCTAATCCTAATCCCAAAAATAACTAAACATATCCTCTGATACCAACTATAACAACCCTGATCTTTATTACACACTTAAACATGATTTATTACATACAACCTTCTCTTTATACGACATAGAATATTGAGAGGTATAGTGTCTTTGGGGCTTAAAAACATTAGATAACGACTTAAAACATGAAACATGACATCTTTATTGGAAACTTCCTTTACATGACCACTACATTTCCTCATACTTAGCATTGCGTGGGATAACCTGAGGATATGCATAAGAAAAGGGTGGGATATAAATCCTAGTAAGGGGGTAAACAATGAATAACATGAAGAATACAATACATGTTAGGAAATAGGCATATTAATGCGGCATAAAAGAAACATGAACATAAATGCATGATATAGCACGACTATCATAACATTGAAATGTGGCAACACAACTTAACATGGTATTAGCATGAGCTAAGGATCATTTCACGTAAAGCATGAGTAAACCCTCATTACACTTTATTTAGAATTATTAAACCCTTATTTCACTTGACATATGATGATACTAATTTTTACCCAATGCATTGGATCGCTATCAGGGGGCACCCTTCCTAAACATTTCATTTCATGCATAAGTGTTCCACATGGATCATACAACATGGATTCATTAAAAATCATCATTTATTCCACAATAATGGAATGTGGACTTCATACATGAATCTCCATAATCAATATGTAAATTTTAGTAAAGGTGAATACCCTTAATAGATAAATGAACATGGCATTCACTACACAATGACTTTGACTTTGAAAAATCACGGTGCAATTTTGGCAGCATAACGACGTGATATAAGAATTCACAAAAATGGTTGATGAGGGAAGAAGGGTTGAATAATCATATGTACATGAAATGTAAAGTATGGGGGGTCATATAGATACATTTCCTAACATAATTAATGGAATTTTGATTAATAATACAAAACAATTTCTTGAATGTAAACGGGGAGAGAGAAATTCCTTAGGGAATTTCGACATGGTAATAGGTGTATATGAGCGACATTAATCAGATATAAAGGGGTATCTCATCATTCAAAAATAATTAGGGAAGTGTGTGGGGATGTTTGAAATCATAACCCAATATTTATAATTGAAATTAAAAGGGTATAACAACATTAAGAATCTTTGATGAAATAAGGAAGGAAGGAATCCCTTAGTTGGAAGTGTGATCCCAGAGTCTTGGGAGAGTATTGAGAGAGGCTTCTTAAAAGCTTGCAGCACATTGAGAGGATTATAGGGAGATAATGGAAGGGTTTGGTCAAGCAGAAAATGCTTTTAGTGAAGTGGATGTAGGAGATCGATTGGGTTTATATAGAAAAGGAGAGGGAATTCTATTATTATTTAGGATTCAGACCCTACCCCTTAAACTAATCAAAACAACAAACCATACCATTGGTTTGCACATGTTTTTTTCAAAATAGAAGTGAAAAAAAATATTTTATAAGTCCAATATCCTAAATTCTTAAAATATTAGGCTTTCTTATGTGGAGGTGAGTCACACTCTTAAGGAAAACAATTTAAAAAGATAAAATGTTTTATTAGTCTTTGAGGGTCCACTAAGGCACCATAAAATTAATCAAACAAATCTAAAATCACATTATTTTTACGATAAAAATATATTGGCCTAAAATATCATTTATAGTATTTATTACATCACTCTTGGGTCATTATGATGTCATAAAACACATTATTTATTTAAACGATATTTAATTTTTACCAAAAAATTCGACTCTCTCAGAAAATGATGAAAAATTCTATGTTAAATACTTCGAAATCTTGAATCAAAAAATAATATTAATTTTATATAAATAATTATTTAAATATGTGAATTTTTCTTCGAAAATAAAAAACCGACATTTAGAAAAATTCCTGGATTTTGAAAAAATAGCTTCCAAACATTAACAAAAATTACAATTTTATTATAAAAATTTTATGATCATTTATATTTCATAAAAATTAATTTAATAATAATATTTCATTAAAATAATATTTAATTCAAAAATCTATTAATTAATCAAAATATATATTCTTAATTGAATATTAACTAAAAATATTATTTTTGATTTAAAAACCATTCACAAACTAACAATAATAAAATGAATGTATATTCTTTATTATATAAAAAAATAATACACTTAATCATAGTGCTAGTGTCTTGTTACATTACCCATTAAAACACCGGCATAAGACCTTAGGGTAAGGTGCGCGATTGTGAAGGGGGTAGCCCAGATAACATCGCTCGAGTGCTAATATCTATCAGCTTCCACTTCCCCCGTAGGCGGTTTCGCTCAAGCTTAATGTATTCAAGATCGGCCTAGGCTTGGTCAAGAGTGAATCCCAATGACGCCATCTCCTTTTTGAGATCTAAAAAATGTGATTTGTACGGAGCAATTCTACTAAATGAGTTGATCTCTTCCTTTTTCTGAGTAAATTGGATTTTTAAAGCCCCATATTTATACTAATCATGTGATACATATTCAATGACTATATTAGCAATGATCACAATTCGTAATGGTATTTTAAAATCCAGAATCATAAAACCAAGGAAAAGCATATTTTTTACATATTAATACATTTAAATAGACCACGTGGAAATTTCATTAATGAATGTTTGGGTCATTCCAATAAATAATTTTCATTAGCGTAATATAATCATTTTAGTGAATAAAATACTTCCTTATAACTATCCCATAATATCACCCTCAAGGAGTGAATGGTACCCCACCATGGAACATCTCATAATAATTCACCCATGGGTGAATAGTTCCCTATGAAAAAAATCATATATCACACACTCAATAGAATCATCTGTCTCTACAACCTCATATAGCATACACCTAGGGGCATTATACCTCCCTAAAACTTCATATATCATAAACTTAGGGAGATTTTCCATCCCTTTAACCTTATATACAAAACACCTAGGTTCAGCATCCCTCTATGTGCCTCATATAGAATACACCCAGTGGAATAATCCCACTTTAGAACCTCATATAGAATACACTCAAGTTAATATCCACTCCATAGAACCACATATATTGTACAACTAGGTGCATCATATTTCTCTGTAACCTCATATATAATACACCCATGGTCATTGTACCACTCCAAAACATCATATAGCATACACTTCAAGGAATTTTCCCTCTTCAAAACCTCGTATATCATACACAGATATCAAGGGGTTCGAGATAACACAAACCACACATAAAATTCCTATGTTATCCACACTAGAAGACAACCCATACCCATCATTGCATTTATACTAGGCTAAAACTAATATAGTCAAATGTATTAATCATATATGGTGTCAATACAATGATGGGTCCCCTAGTTGGTATCCTTGGTCACATCATTATTTAGAAACTCTATATGGATTAATTTTTCTCATTATAACTCTAGGGAAAATCTCAACACTCAAATGAATAATGTACTCTAATAAAGCCACACACAAATCATATCCTAATAGGCTAACTGAGAAATCATGTATAGGGAAAGGAAAATTGGGTGGCTCCATGACTATCTCACCTTCCAAGTCTAGCTAGGTATTTATTCTAATACTCAACCTATACAAAAAACAATTCCATAATATAACCACTTTGTTACTCAAATACTGAGGGAGGATGAAGAGTCACCCCAAACACTATTCAACTTTCCAGTAAGATATAATGAATCATACAATTCTATATGACCTATCCCTAAGAAAACCATTCATAATCCATCAATATCCATTACTCAATAAGAAAGAAATTAACCTATCTAGAGGTCCAAATTGTTCCATTCATTGAATTTATACCTCAATAAGTTTTACATATCACATAGGACACATTAATGATAAATCTTATGACCATTGGTGACTGAAGTAAAAAACTAGTGTTCACAGATTTAAATTTTTTCATGGCACTTTGTTCAACTCAAGGGGTTTATGAAAGAATTTTAATTTTAATTTGAGGTTGATCACACACAATTGGTGAGATCACAAATAGCATGCTACATAAAAAAAATATAAACTATTGAGACTTTCTTACGGACCACCTAACTCAAACATAGAGTTGTCCCATTTCCAATATCTTCCATGACTCATCAAATATTTACCATTCTTTTGATATTTTTTCTCAGGAAAGAACATCCAAATAATTAATTGTAGATGTTTATATTTAATTATTAAATTTTAACTAAATATGAATAATGGATAAAAATCATAGAGAAGCCTTATGCTGTAAAATAATCAAGAAAGATAATTCTAAACTCCCCTAGAATTCACCTAATAATCGTGTGAATGAAAAATGCATCACATGACATTTAATCATGTGATAATTCAATAAAAACATAATGGAAACACTATAAAAATATACTAGGGAATGTAATTTAACTTAAATTGTGAAATATAGTGTATTTTCATCATCCTGGAAAGTTTTACATTAAGCTCATGAAAAATATTCATTTTCTCAGCCATATTCCACCATGCTCTGGTGGAATTGACCACAACACTAAACTGGAGAAGAAAAAATCAATGGCTAAAAATAGAGAATATGTAATAAGGGAAAATACCTTAAAATGATAATAATCCATCCAAATCACCTCTAGCCAAGGGGAATTGAAAGAGGATGGATATGGGAAGGGATAATCCTGGAATGTCCCCTCATTATGCTTCTGTTACCCCTAAATTGAAAAGCTGTTGACATGTAAAATAAGGGTGTATCTCATATTATTAATGATGTGAAATGGTCCCTATCATAGCATGATTTTAGGAATAATATCATGATTCTCTCTCCCAATGACCCCTTGTGGTGTGACCCTTTGAATTATAGTGTGTTACACCTATATGTACAAGAATAAAAACGTAGGATCCCAAGCCATCATGGAAGGGCCTCACTGCTTCTTGGAACAACACCAAACCCATGATATCTCATCACAATGTGGCCTATTTAGTCATGATGTGACAACTACCTAAAAAATGACACTCTCATGGCTAGGCCCTCACAGTATATCCACTATCCTCACAGCACAATACTTCATCGCAACACTCATCATGGCATGATCCTTGGGGCCACAGTGTAACCAACCTTCCATATGAAATTTAAAAAGGTAATATGTAATGGGGTTAAAAACCCTATATATAAGAGTCACCATCACAAAATGAGTCCTCCCTCCCTGATGTCACCTCCATGCATAAAATATTTTTTTTTGATAAATATCTATTATATAAGGTTTATAATCAAAGAATGATTACCCCAGCCACGAAGTGACTTCCACTGACCCACACATATACATATCCCACAAAAGAACCACTACATACTGAAACACATGGTAATTTTTTAGGATTATACCTTTAATTTGTGATGCCCCACCATTCCATGATGTGATTCCTCAATGATCCACTTATCACGATATGACCCTAATGATTCATAGTTTGGCATACCATATACAGTAAAAAATAATAATTGGGTAACCCCTACCCTACTATAATGCACACTCATGAACCTGAAACATCATTGAAGCCTTCAAACACAACCAAAAAAATCTCCAAGATATTTTTCAACTCTCAAAATTTTATCTAAATCCAAATTAGTAAACCAATCCTTGTTCTAGGATCAATAATTCAAATTTACATTGATTTTAATCAACCTATTACAAGGAAATTTGTTATAAATAAACAAACACTTATGTGTATTATGAACTTGAATTTCATTGATAAATTTAATCAACTTAATCATATATAATTACATGTTTATTTCAAACTTAATCATAGATTGCATTAATAGTTAACATTATTTAATGTTTTAGTTATAAAATATCTAAAGAAGAACATAAATGGGTTCAATATGTTATGATTCTCATTGAAAAATGGAGAAGAACCTTATGATCAAGTGATATTGAGAAAATTTACAATATCAATAGAAAAAACTTCTAATGAACTAGTATATAATATATAAACTATATATTTCATATGTTGGGATGAACTCTATATGGGTTTTCATGAAATATTCTTCATAATTTCAATATAAAAATCCATTGAAAGAGAGTTAATATAATAAATCTAATCACTATAATGTACCCTTATGAATTAATAGAGAATATTAAGGAATTTTTTAGTAATATTACCATAATAATAGATAAAGGGAAATGATATTTTTTTGTTGACCAAGTATTAGTTGAAAATTAAATAAAAAATTTATATTATTCATCCATTAGAGCACTCATTGCTAAGACCATGATGAAAAATAACGTATTAAGAATAATACTAAAAATCTTTAAACATTTAGTACAATATCTTTTTTTATAAAAAAGATTACACTGGTTAAAAGGTTCATAGAATCACTTAATAGTGAGTATACCAGTCCAGATTAAAACACAAGTGGGTTATATTTTAATCAAATAAAAAAAATATAAAACCCTCCCCAACATGAGATTATGGAATTTGAACCTTAATAGATAATTAAACTAATGGATAATCACCAAAATAATAACTAAATAGTTATATTGGATTGTATAATTGAAATAAATATAGACATTAGCAATGAACACATAAAAAATCTATGGACATTACTCAAATTTTAGATATATAGTTATAAAATCAGATTATCCAAGACCATAATTTAAATATAAAGACCAAAATTAGTTAATTATATTATTCCAATAATTATTTTAGTTACAGTTTCATTTGTATCAATTCCATCTAATGATAGTTGATACTAAACCAACAAAAATTTACCAAGAACTAAGGAAAACACAGAAAAAATTTGATTCCTATTCAGATTAACCTTTAAGGAAAACATTTAGTAACTAAAAAATTAAATTAATGAAGATGGAAACAAAAATTGATCTTAGATTTACTTCCATTCATGTGAATTTAAAATATGGATGAGTGAATTTACCTTCTTATCCAACTACAAACAAAAAATAATAACATTATTTTAATCAATATGAGATATAGAAAAGAGGTGAAAGTTGATCAAAAACCTTTTAAGGAAGAAAAATAGTATCAAGAAGAACCTATATCTACCAATTTAGAATAATAATTAATCTTTTACATCACTTAAGGATCCAAACCGAATAACTAATTATCCAATATTATAAAATTAATTTTTAAAATGAAGCTAAAGTAATGCTGAAAAAGATAGAATACATAACACCCATAACAATTCTATTTACCTCAACGAAATTATATTCTAGTTAAATAACAAAACAAAACTAATTGGGATGTGACTTTGATAATTTAAATAATTTAAAAAAATAAAACATTAGAATACTTGAATCCATTAAACCAATCCTAAGATATAAAAAATATTTTAATGATCATTATACAAGGAGGTGAGGTCTTGTAGGGAATATGAAAGTGAGCTTGGGGATAACAAATTATACAATAATCACTCCAAAGTCTACAATGTTCAAATATCAATGAACATTTATAGTTTCATGGAATATAGGGAACTGAGAATTTAAAGAAGAATTATGTGTTTTGGGTTCTCTTATAAATGTTATACCCCTATTTATTTTTATTTATAAATTTATTAATTAAAACCAATATGGGTGGTTTTATGACTTGTAAATGGATAAAAAATATACACAATAGTTTTTCTGGAACATTTCTTTGAATAGTTGAAGGATTTATCTACCCTATTATATTTTATGATCTTATTTTGGAATTATAAATATGTAATTCATATGAATTTATAATAATTAGAAGATTATATCTTATAACTATAAGAACAATAATTAATGGTCATCAAATAGAACATTCAATGGAGTTAAGAGATTAAATATTACAGTTAATATAATTAAATCAATGAAATATCCATCAAATATTTTTCTATTTTTCAACATTCATATATTGAAAAAAAATTACATGGTCATAATTCTTTTTTCCTAAAACTCATGAATATAGTATGAAATTCGATTTCTCAAAATGTTGGTATATAAAATATACATTATAAATATAATATTGATGGTATTTTTTAATATAAATATGAATATGAGTATTTTTATAATGAAATTATTATATATTCTAATAATGGATTTCATTTTTTACTAAAAAATATTAACATTCAACATCATCATTCTGTTCAAAAAACATATTGTATTATGATTAGTGAATAGAATGTAATTCCATATTTTACACATATAACATATAATGCGATAAAAAAACCCATTTTATTTGAATTTTAAATTTATATAATTATTGATTGAAAACATATTTACCATAATTATTGAAAATAACCTACTTCAAAAAAAATAAAACATTATTTTTGATATATTTAGGGGAAACTAAAAGACTATGAGATAGATATGGGTTAAATTATCACATTATGAATCACCATTTTAATATATTAGATATTAATTGAGGGTAAGAAAAATTATGAGGAATTATAAATATAGTATGAATCTCACGTTATTAAGGGTTATTAAAAAATAAGTAAAAAAATTAGATTTTTTGATCATTTAACCAATTTATGATGAAAAATATCTACGTTAAACCTAATAAATCTTGCCTCTAAATTGTTATGAATGAAATAAATAATTTAGTATTTTTTTGAATTCATAAAATATAAGGAATTTATATAAATTATACTATGTTAAAAAATATCCCTAGAAAATAACACGTTCTAATCCCATTATTATACTAAATGATATAGTGATTTGAATAAAAACACATTGTTTCTTATTCAATAGTTCTTATTTCAATTTTCATATTCTAAAAACAACTATAGAACAAATATATATATATATTGAAATAAATTTGGTTTCAAAATTTAAAAATTGTAATTTCATAGTATTCCAAGCATTGTTACATGATATTTAATTTCAAAACATTAAATAGATGTTGATAAAGCAATAACTAACATAATTTAATCATTCACATATCATACTTCTCTATGATTTTTTATATCTTTTTTGGAAAATTTAGGATTTTACCTATGGTTTGAAAAGTATTTTAATAAAATTTTATTACCAGGTCCACATTATAACGATGAAATCTAAACTCAACATTAGAAAGGATGTTAAAAATAAGCTTATACTAAAAAGTAATTAAAAAATATAGAGATTGTGATATTTTTATAGGATTTTGAACCATATCACATGGAATGAACACTTCAAATCCCATAATTAGACTAGATGTTATAAATATGGTAACTCCCATCACATTATTACTTATTGGATGGTTATTCTTTCTATTTTTAGGTTCTAACGCCACATAAAGACCCAGTTCTTTCCTCCTTTACATGCCCATTAAATATGTTATAATGCTGATGAATTTCATTAGTTTTATGACATATCCTAGGTAAAATTAATGTTTTATCATAAATATTTTTTCAAACATAAATTAAAACTTATTGGAGGAATATTTGGATAAATTTATAGCATATGTCTCATATTTTTAGTAATTAATCTCAAACATGAAGACATTATTACATATAATAATTGAAATTAATTTGTTTTTGAACTTTGAAAAGTGTCATATCATGGTAGGCCAAGGAATATTAATTGGAAATGATATTTTAATTCATCAAATTATTGTAGATAATGTTATAATTAACATAATATTATCTTCCCATGTTATAATTGCATGTGATATGTTATTTTTTTGAACAATAATGTTTTTGAAAAAGGTTGATAAAGGATCATTGTATAATTTCATTACCCTTGTATAGAAAACTATTAATATCAATTGATTTTGAATATCATGATTAATGCATGAATTAATTTGATATGATTAGCATAGGCCTCAAAAAACCACCCATTATCCATAAAATGTGTTTTGATCTTCCATTTCATCTACCTTATGATTATTTTTACTATTCTATTTGAGTAGTTTTATGATATATTGATAAAATTATATCCCATGTAAATTATCATGATTCTAGAACATTATATGTGTCCCATGTAATGTTTTCCATAATGTAGATAAGGATTCCTATAATTGATGCTTTTTTTAATACAATTATTCATATATTTTCGGTAATAATGTAATGATGTTTCAAGGAAATAATGATTTCTTGAGTTACTAATATGAAAATATATGGTTAGTTATATTGATTTTGTTGATTTTATAGATTTATGTGTATATTAATGATGATATTTTGTCAAGAAATGTTATGGATGATCACATGATTCATCTATAACATAGTATTGAGGTTAAAATACGATGAAATTATTAGTGTGTGACTCACTCCTAGGTGATATTTTATATTGTGTTTTATGTAATCCCTAAGGCATACTGATTTGGTTATTTTTATAGGATCTTTTTATGTTCTTTAATGTATGAGTCACTATCTTATCACCACATTAAGGTTATATTTAGACCATATTTATGGGATGATTTCTATCTATAGGAAATTTTCATTAATCAAATAATTAAGCGATGAATTCCAAAAAAAAATGAAACTAAATATTTTTTAAATTTTTACCACACACTAGATCAGAGAGGCTACATTATATCTTACAGTATAGTATGGATTTTTTTGGTTATTATTAATTATACATGTTATAATATACACATTATTTTTTAAAAAAATAATTTTTTTTCAAAACTTTGGTACCATATCAATGATACATGAAATTCCTCAACATCCTATTCCTTATTTTTAGATATTTGATATGTACAGTATATATTTCAAGCATACATTCCCTATTTTTTAGTTATATATATATATATTATCATTAATTGACAAAATTTAAAAATATATGTAAGTTTCTGTTACATAGATTTTTCATTCATTTATTATTTCAAATATATTTATGTCACTATAATTTTAAACATTTTATATTCCAAAATCGATTATAAGTGACCCAAAAGACTTGGTTCCTCAGAACCACGGTTCCTCGAAAGAAATATATTGATTCTAAGGTTAACCCAAAAGTATCTAACATTTTTCTATCAGTTTAAATGAGATTTGGGTGTGGCAGGATTTTCTAATGCTGATATTGTGCCTCTATTTGATTTTTATTTTTCTCTCCCCAATTCATCCCCAACTCTAAATGGGAGTGCTAGGGTAAACAAGTACCCGTGAATGATCTAGGAAGGGGTTGGGAAGGAAGAGAGGGAGGTCTGACTGTTATCTACAATGGAGATGAATATGGTTCCACCAAATAAAACCAAATCAGTTGTGGTGACTGAGGTGTTCTGTGAGGACCAATACAATGATGAGGATTCCTAGAGATTGGTACTAGGGGGCACCTCAATGAAATTCCAATTTATGGGTCGATTCTCTGAACAGGTAGGAGTTTCAGATAATTCAATGAAGGTCATAAAGACTAAACTTTCTTATTCTAAGAAGGTTAAATATGGTGGATTGAACTCTCAAATCTACTTTGTAGTGTTAGGAGAATAGGACTACCATGCTAGTGAGGAATTTAAAGGGATGGAGGTAACCCATGGAGAGGACCCCTTAGTTTCTATAGAGGAAATAGACGATGCTTCAGACTCCCCTACTGAGCCTAAGGAAGTGGTCTTTGCAGAGGAATATATTAGATCCTCTTCATGGAAGGGAAAGAACACTATTATGAATCCTGATGGCTTTATTATGAACAACTAGAGGGTGAGACATAGGAAAGATTAGTCCAACCTACCCAATACTCCGGTTATTAGATCTGCAATCAAGGTTAAGCTGCCCTCGAAGGCTCTTAATACTGTAGGAATCAACCCCGTGAGTAGGTGAAAAGGTTATGACAAGCATGAGGTGGATGACACCTATGACCTAGTGTCGCAGGATGCAAGGACGTCTTCCCTACCATCCCCATAAGTGGGAAGGAGATGATGGGCCTTAGGAAACAACATGAGATAGGTTCCACTAAAGACCCTCAGTGACAGATAGCCTTGGTTCTAGATCACATGGATCTACTTATGCATTTAGATGAACAAATAGTTGAGGATGTTCTGGATATTAAGTAATCAAAGAATATGGGAAGATCACATCGTGTGATCACTACTAATGAGCAAGGTGAGTGGATTGATAAGCAGGCCTGCATTTTTCTTAGAGGCTTCAACATGGGGAAGATTAAAAAGGAGGAATACATGAAATCTTGGGACAACATGGCACAACTTTATGAAGGCAACTTAAAGTAATACCCTGACACTCTGGTGAATTCTATTCCCCGTATACTATTTAAGTAGATTTCTTGCAATGAGTTAAAACTATTTTTAAAAAATTCTACTGTATCTTTTGGTGTTTAAACTGGTAAGTTGTGAGGGTTGTCACTTTTCCATTAAAAGTGTTTGAAAATTAAAAAGTTATG
The DNA here is from genome assembly GCA_963277665.1 of Viscum album. Taxonomy (NCBI): domain Eukaryota; kingdom Viridiplantae; phylum Streptophyta; class Magnoliopsida; order Santalales; family Viscaceae; genus Viscum; species Viscum album. Next base: position 404,692,095 of record OY728167.1, read on the forward strand.
TTGGATAAGTGACCAATGGACATATTATTACAACTAGAGTATGGGAACATTGATGATAAAATAATAGTTCAACATTAAAACATATACCCTATATAATCCACACATATATAGAAAATTTTAATTATATAAAATAAAATAAAAAATAAATTAAAGATTATATTGTTCATATAAAAATAAAGGATTTCATTAAGGGGTTCATGAATACCCTCTAGGACAGTAATAATAATTTTAATTAGTAATTGTATTATCACTAACCTAATAAGATATTCCACTTTCCAATAGAGTTGGAATATAAATTTTAGTGGGTAATAAAAAAGATAAATCTAGATTTATAAGTATCTAGTGATAAAATGTATTCTAGATACATGAACATGATGAAATTTAAATAGGAACCTCTAAGAACTCATGGTGGTATAAGGAAGGATCCAAGGATTCCCATTAAAATATTTTTTAACACATAAACTTCTAGATTAGATATAATATACTTTTCCTTCTCTAGATTAAAGTTGTTCCCTTTAAAATAAAATTAAAGGTTGTTATAACATATTGTTATTACTAATATATTCCCATATGTTAAAATTAAATTAATTGTAGAATACACTTTGAATTATTTAATAGTAAATATATAATGGATGAAAATTTCTAAATATGATTTAAAGAATCATGTTGTGGAGTAGCTCACTCTCTTTCCAACATCTCCCAATGAATAAAATTATATAGCCTCTTTCTAGTTGGATTATAAATTTTTATCATGTAGTTTTTTGAATGAAACATTAATGATATAAAAGAGTTACATAGTTTAAACTATAAATCATGTGTGGGGAGAAACTACTAAAAAATTATTGGTTTTTTCTTTACATTTATGTCACTTATTTAACATGTTTCAATCTTAATTTGAATATTTAAAAAATAAAAACTAAGAGTAGCATACAAATTTTCTATTTGTCTATAAATATTTTTTAAATGTTATTTTAATATAAATTTTAATGTGTTTTTAAATATTATTTATTTTTTGTATTTTTTGGAGTTATGGATTAATATATATTACCGATGGACCCTGAGGAAGGTGTTTAATGCGGGGTTTTTTAAAATTAATCATTATTTATTTTAAATATTTAACCCTTACATGAAATTAGAGCGTGTTCCCTTGTTAAAAATGAACTCATTCAATCAAAATATTTATCATATTATATAAAAAATATATAATATGACTATAGAAATTAATGTTAATGAAAACACAAGGATTTAACTTCTTCCAAAAGCACTGGGATACATCATAGGAGAGTACACATATAGATTTATCATTATCCCAAAATCCATTATAGGCTCAATCTATTTAATATATCCTTAGTTATGGTGAACTACCTATCAATACTCACTCCCAAACCTTCCCCCTCTAAGAAATATTTCATAAAAGTTTTAAAAAAATTATAGACATAATGGTAACTCTATGACCAACATACAAAATTGAATCATTGAGTATCATAAACTCCCTATTTAATGCGATGATTATCTCCACATTATTATTCCTCTTCTCTAATATTAGTAGTGATAAAATTCTCAGTAATATATTTGATACATTTCATTCAAATAAATCATCATAGAATAAATATAAATCTATAAATTAAAATAAATTCAAGATATATTTACCTTCACTATTCTTCATATTCTACTCTGTTAAGAAAGATATTATCAATGGAATTCCTACAACAAAGAACCTTTCATCAAAATAAACTAGATGTATAAATAGGATCTCTTTCTTATTGGATCTCCCACACTATAAATATATATTTTACAATGTTTTTTTATATTATTTAAAATTATCGGGGATGTTTATATAAAAATACTTATTAATTAATCCATATATTAAATTACTAGGCTCAATCACCATTTCTCCAAACCTCTCCAAACATTACATGAGTCACACACATTTTCCTATGATTAATTTTATCGAATTAATATAGTTAAACCTTGTTAATAATATTAATTTTATAACTAAAGTTTATATCACATTATAATTTTTTCCACTCATTGGATTATTTATTAGAACCAAATGGTGGTGTTTTATTTTTTCTACCACTGAAGGAGGACTCAAATTAATGACATGGTGACATTGGATGTTCATTGAAGATATTTAAACGTAGCTCACATAAGATCATATAAAAATACTAGAGGTTAAATGAAATCTTATACCTTGATATCTCTAAATATCAAGTTTATGAATTTAGAAGTGGTGTTAAGTTTTATAAAGAATGTATATGAAGGATGGGTTATATTCTAGATATTCTAGAGAAATATTTAAAGAAACAAACTTCAAGGATACCAGCCATGTTGTGGTTGGGAATGGATATTGGAAGAAATATTATTGTACCACTGAACCATCCAACTAGTATAAGAAGTGGAAAAAATCCACAATGCCATGAATAGGGTGTCAATTTAGGAGTATATAGGATAGCATGAGTAAACTATATATGTGAGGTGGAGTCATATTTTAGGGTAGAAATATTGAAGTGGGTCTAGTGTGGGACAACATCATGATAGATTAGTTGGAGTAGGTTTCCACATAATGGTTGATAATGTAGAGATCATTTAATGTATTAAAGTGATATAGTATTGCATTTTATATGGATACACTTTAAATAAATCATGTGTCATGTAAGACATGCCTCACTATAAAGCTAGAGAGTGGGATTTCAATCACACTAGTGTTATGAAAGCACTTGAATTGTGGACCAAGGATGTCATCACAATAAAAAATATTTTAAAATAAAATTGACACTTACCACAATACAAAGAAGATGTTTTACAGTAAATAATGTTGAGAATAATTTCAGTGGGACTAGTGATTTGGAAAATTCTACACCATAATGGATGTTTTCTCCATAAAATTTCAAGAGAATTGAGGAAGACCACACCAAAACATATAATTTATGCTATGAAGGGTGTGTATTTATAAAATTTAAAGGATGACTGTTCTAAAGGCTATAAGTATTTTTAATATATAGAAATAGAATGCATCTCAATAGGGTGAAGGTTGATAATAACTATAGGATCATTCCAGGATATGTGTGTGAATTAAAAAGGGGGAGTGTTTAATAGAAATTATAGATCTGATTGTTGACTTGAACCACACAACAGTGAAGAATAATATTACAAAAAATGAATGAAATAGTAAATACCATGTTGTAATCAACGAGGTCTCCCCATAATGAGTTATTTTCCTGACAACATAGAATATTTGATAAAAAAATTAAAGATGATGTTATAGATTGGGATTACATGGATTAATTAATATTAAATTCCACTTAATTACCACACTAAATTTTTGTGGTACAACCATCATGACTATGAGAAAATATGGAAATTACAATCAATACCAACCCTTGGATCAAAGGGGTTTATTATTAGGATCTATGATACCACTATTAGAAATATTTAAAAGAGAGGTGAAACCATATTGAATATCTGAATTTCTTGAAGATATTATAATCATATTTTTATTCCAATTTTATCTAGATAAGTTAGAATAATGAGATAAAATAAACTACAATGTCAAGATTTTAGACAAGTGATATCTATAAGATAATTTTAATTTTTAATTATCTTCATCTAGAAGGATAATGTTAGATCTGATAATTATAAAAGAAAAAGGATTCAACCTTCACATCATGTTGTTGATCTCATATAAAGAAGAATAAGATAGAGATCATAACAAAAATGGATCTAAAATTAAAATCTATATGGATATGAGGTTGCATGGTATTTTAGTTACATGTGCTAACTGAAGAAAAACAGTCATGTCTATGGTAACACCCCAAGTTTTTATAGACCATTTTTTCTCTTTGAATGAATTAATTTTCATTGATATCTTTAATTGAACTAATTCAAACATTAATTTCACAAGGAACAAACTCATTATACATTACACTCAACATCTACTTGGAGTATGTTACACGTAACATTGACTTGACGTATGTTACACCCAACCATTAGTTTCTACGAAACATTTTTTTGTTATAATTATTTAAACAAGAAAATTATAACCTCGATTTTAAAATTAGTCATATGAATTGTAATATATAATTTTAAAATATTTTTTATAATTGTTTTATATAAATTAAACATATTTATAATGACATAAATAATGTTTTTAAATGTCCTTATATGTTTAAAAATATTATTTTCAAAATTAACCTACTTTTCATCTCCTTCTATGAAAAAAATAAAAATAATTTTAGACACTTATAAATTTGATCTGATAAAATAAAATTAATTTTTTAATTTATAATTTTGAAATTTTATTAGGGTGAAGTTTTCATAATTTTCTGAGAAACATCATTTTTGGATGAATTGTGGAAAATACTAAATTTTAATTCAAAAATGATTTTCATATAATTTATTTGAAAGGGTAAAAAAATATTTAAAATTGGTTTAAAAGTTTAAATATATCATATTTTTATCATTTAATCCAATCTAGTTCATTATAATCAATTTTACTTTGAAATTGGGTATAAAAAGATAGCAAAATTTTGAGCGTTTTTACATTAAAACCCCAAATTGTCATCCGGTCAGCAGGATTGAATTTAAATTAATTTATGAAAATTATATGATTTGAAGTTGGAAAATTTGATTCCATATTTGGAATTATAATAATTTATATTTTCTAATAAGATCAAATTATTTTTTTACTAAAATGATCAGTGAATGCAGTTAGAATTGATTATTTCCATTAAGCTTAACAAGGGAACAAACCTTAAACGTAAGGGCCCAAAGGACCTAGAAACTTGTCCAAAACCATTTTGTGGACATTATTCATTCATTAAAAATCCAATATTGAGTTTTTTATGACTTTTTTAGGTAAAAACGTTGGTACACCTAACATGTTTTAAAAAGTGACAAGTGTGTCCTTTCCCTCCCCCATAAAAGGCTACGATCTCTTATTCTTCTTCACTCATCTAAAACCACATAGGTATGGAAAATATATTCCCAATACACTTACCAAAATCCCTACAATTTTCCTTTAAGTATACTGTTGGGGATAAATCCTTCTATGGAATCCCTTTGGTGAAAACCAAAAGGATTTACCCGATAAAGAGGTAACACCCTCCCTCAAGATCCTTTATTTTATTTTATTTATCCACCCACTCAACTCTCCTTATTCCATTATTAAAAAATAAAAATTGTATCCTCAATATAATGAGATTTTTTTCTGATAAATTTTTTACATAAATTTACACACACCTTCATCTAATGGGTAACGAACATACTGTTTATGTGTACAGAAAACTACCACCTCACAAAACGATGATTGTTCATTCTTCCTTTACCACCTCTCATAATGGTCATTATGATGGACCATATTTTTATATATGATATATATGATACTTATTATTATTTAATTTCCTGTAATTATTTTACCAAAAATATATATATACTTTCTATTTTGTGTAAAAATGATAATTTCATTTGAGGACGTGTGGACTACCACCCCCTCAAAGCGATGTGACTCGTTCAAACATTACACAGAATGTATTAAAGACGTTTTTAGTAAAAATATATGATATATATAACATTATAATTATAATTAAATAACATTATAGACATATATTAATATATTTCATTTAACTTCTTTCTTTGAATACAAAAATTAAAATGGATACAACGTTCATGCATACGTAGTGCTTACCGTCTCCATGAACGTTGTATTCCATTCATATTTATATATTATATAGATTATTATAATAAAAATATACTGAAAATAAATGATATTTATATCATTATTTACATTATTGAAATCATTATATACGTATATGGTCTAATGATATAACAAATTAGTAGACATGTGAAGAACAAAGTAAATATTACCTGAAGTGAAACATTAACATAGGATAGTCAAAAAGCTATTAATATAAGGTCATAATCAAACCATATATGTTATTAGATATAATAATTTAGTTCTGTAAAAGATATATGATTAGTTTATATTTATTATATAGTTGTTTGGAATGAGTACGATGAGATTCCAAACACAAGGTAAGGGGATTTCATTTCACTTTTCATTTCCGTGAGATTCATGTCATGTTCACCACTCTTTTATTTTGTGTGTTCTATATACTTCCCATTAAATTATTCTATGATTATTATTATTAAAATTATTGGTATTTACATATCCATTCCATGATCATTCTTTTGTGGGAGTTAATGTTTCAAAAGTTACCAAATCGGTAAAGTAGTTTTGTCTCAATTTGCCTTATTTGAGACGCATGTTTTGTTATTCACCTATGTTATTTAAAGAGGAATATATGGTAAAAATTGACATGTTATATAATTAATCTAATTATTTTCATCATAGTTTAAACTTCATGTAATTGTATATTCTTACATTAATAATATGATCCCAAGTTACCAAGTGATAAGATTTTATTGAAATAATGTCATCACTTTTCAAGATTGTTTATGTTTATGATTACATTGATGAAAATTATGATAAATCTACAAATAAAAAGAATGAGTTTCTTACTAATATTTTTATGAAATAAATATATTTTTATTAGTATCATTTTTTCACTCTTTGGTTCTTAAGATAATTTAGAAATTGTTTTTAAGAAAAATTTCAATGTATTTATCTCTTCCGTCATAAACCTATTTTATTTAAAAAACCATGTTTTCAAAAATGATTTCAAAATATATTTGAAGATAATTTTTAAGGAATATGTATTTTAAATTTTTTTATGGTTTTCAAAGAATAGTTTATAAGTTTTAATATCTATTTTAAATGAAAAATGTATTCAAAATGTTTTATGTTTAATAAATAATTTTTCAAACAAGAAATAAAATTTTAATCAAGAAAAATTCCTTAAAGGTCTTTAAAAATTGTATTCAATCTAAGATGATATATATTGGTGTTACCCATTCCATTTTGGTGAAATTATTCAGTGTATTTATTCATATTTTTTCTTTGAATGGATTATGTTTTGATGGCATGACGTTTATGATACCCGTTTCTTTTTCATGGTTTGTATGCTTCTAAAACCCACTTATTTTAATGGTTTATTATTTTGATTAAATTATTATTAATCATTTATCTTTTTCCATAGGTTATGATAATATTACATTTTTATGGTAATCATTTCATTTCATGAGTTATGATATGACTGTTTTTTGTTTTTTTGGAACATGTATGTATGGTTTTATTATGAGATGGGTGGAACCTATATCTCCCTACAATGCATTAGGTAAAGATTTATATTTAATGAGATAAACTAAGATAGTCATGGGAGTAAACATTGACTACTATGATAGCCATGAGAGTGAACTATGACTACCAAAATGGCATGTGGAGTGAACTCATGCTATTAATATAGCCATGGGAGTGAACCATTACTACCAAGATGGTATGGGGAGTGAACCCATAATACAATGATGGTCATGGAAGTGATACCTTGGCTAATATAGATATAATATTAAATTCTTATGTGTTTTCCACAATCCCATATTTTATTCCTATGTTTTGCTTTCATGGATTATGTTTTTTTATTTACTTTTGATTCATGTCTTATTAACTACCATGATTGATGTCTATGATCTTTAATATACAGAGTATGATCTTATATTTTCATGATCATGTTCTCATACCCTTATCCACCTGATTATTCTTACATATCTCCCTTATTTACCCCAACTGAGCATCTAATATCACCTCATTTTATGTTTCCTTTACCCCATTTTATGAAGATATGTATTATTTTTTATGTGTTTAAGAAGTGTGTTATTCAAGAAGAACTTAGTGGGTGATAATTTAGCTCACTTATGTACCTGTGTTCATGTTTTCATGTTTCCAAAGGCACTAGAATAATACTATATTTGGGTATCAATTTTTATAATATTTTAAGTATTCATCAAATGTTATGTAATTTTAATGTATGAAAAGTGAGGGTCCCTATATTTGGTATCAGAGCAAAGGATTAATTATCCACTGGAATCTAGGATTAGAAATCCTTAGTGAGAACCCTAAGGACATATCTCAGGACAAGTATAAGGATAAGGGAAAGTATAGTAGAATTTCCTTGAATTTTTGTTAAGGATAGAGTGATGGGTTTCATAGAAACGCATCCCTATCTTGATAATACAAGTGTATGTGGATCTATAATAGATATTCCTAGGAGTAACAACTCCAACAAGATGTGCAGGGCCTGAATCAGGGTAATATGTCACATGATAATGGGCCTTGCTGCACACCTAGTTTCAAACTTTGGGGGACATGCTTTGGGAATTGACATAGTATTCATGAACAATCATGAAGGATTTAAATATAAGTTGGTTATGAATAACCTAGGATAAACCTATGGTGTCATAGATTAAGGAAGGTTTCATAATTTAGACATAATATAGGTGACTTTTCATGATTATGTGGTTCCTTAGTATCATAATCATTTCTTACTCTAGGCTTTTGGATTTAGTTAACGGTTAGAACCTGAAGGAACCACATTAATGGGGATTGCGATGAAAAATTACAGGATTTTCCTCCTCTGTAACTGAATGCTATGAGAGCTAGAATGTAAAACCTTATTTTTATTGTCACACATATTTCTAAAGCTATGAATCATGGTGGACTTATTAATGAGAAAATAAGGGAACAATATTATGTTGAGTCTTTCATGAGGAAACATCCACCTTCTTTTAGAGGGAATTCTGATCCAATTTTTTCTAAACAATGAATCAGTACTACTGAAAAGATGTTATCCATTCTCTAGTGTTTGGAGAATGAGAAAATTATTCTGACTATTTATCCTTTAGAAGGTGAAGCAGACTAGTGGTTGACTCTAATCAAGAATATGAGGCACTAAGATGAGATTGAATACAAGGATATGGATGAGTTCAAGAACATATTTTTCAATAAGTAATTTTCTCAGATTCTTCATACTAGGATGGAGAAAAATTTCCTTTAGATTAAGAAAAGAGATGATGAATCTCTTCGTACCAACAATGATAATTCCATAAGACTTCTGAGGTACACTTCATAAATGATCATCCAACCCAAAAGTAAATATCATAGCTTATTTAGCGGCATAAAGCCATGTATTAGAAAGGATATGGCCATAAGAGACTATATTAGCTATAAAGATATTGTGAATTGTGCAATAAAGGTTGAAATTGAGATTGAATTTATGTATCAATCTCATGGTATTGACAAGAAAAGGAAGATAGAGTTAAAAAAAATATAAAAACCACGAAGAGAATAAGATGATATTTCTTTTTTGATCTAATTGTGGGAAAGAGCATGGGGTAAATTTCTTTAAGGGACCTAATAAATATTTTATGTGTATAAGAGAAGGCCATTAGGAATTTTATTGCAAAAGTTATAGTAATAAGTTATCTAACACTACGAATAGAGAGAAATCAACATAGAATTCACCTTCTACGCTTAAATTATACAAGTGTAAAGAGAATGGGAATTATGCTAACCACTTAAAAAATCCAAGGGATGGTGATGATGAAAAATTAAAGTAACCTCTTAAGCCAAGGGATAATGGGAAATATCATTCAATTTCTATTTATTATGAGGGTTTGTATAATGATGTGATGAAAGGTACACTTACCATCCACTCTATAACTGCTAATGTCTTATTTGATTCTAGATATACCCACTCTTTAATATCTAAATAAGTTTAAAAGGGTGTTAAGATTCCTCCAAAACATTTAGATATCTAATTCATATTAAAAACCCCTAATGGTATGATGCTTTAATCCCAAGTCTATGATTCCTCTCTGGTTGACGTTTGTGGGAATGTGCTTCCTTCGAATCTTGTTAGTCTTCCTTTGGTTGAATTTTATTTCATATTAGGCATGGATTTTCTTTCTCTTCATAAATAACACATTAATTATTGAGGAAGGGAAGTTAGATGTTATATTTCAAACCCTCCTATCATAATCCATCCATGTGATGATAAGTATAAACTTCCTATGGAGATTATATTCTGTGTCTTGTTATTAATTCCCATTCAGAATGGTCGTTTATCTCAAATGGTTTGGGAGAAAATTGACATCGATGATATTCCTATTGTTCAGGATTTTTTGTACATATTTCTATAAGAGTTTCCAAGACTTTCAAAAAAAATGTGAAGTTGAGTTATCAATAGAACTTATACCTTGTTCCACACCAATTTCGAAGACTCCTCACAGAATGGCCTCAATTGGGTTGTAGGAATTGAAGAATCCAATCCAAGAAAACCTTGATAAGGGATTCATTCGGACAAGTGTTTCACCTTGGGATGCACCTATACTTTTTTTGAAAAATAATGTTAGATTAATGTTACTCTGCATTGATTATTGAAAGTTGAACAAAATTATAATCAAGAGAAAGTATCATCTTCCCCATATTGATGACTTGTTTGATCAATTAAAAGGAGCTCCATACTTTTCCAAGATTGACCTTCATTCTAGATATCATCAATTGAGGGTCAAGAAAGATGATATACCCATGATAACATTCCATACAAGGGATGGACACTATGAATATATAGTAATTCCTTCAGGTCTTACTAATTACCCTGCTATCTTCATATATTTTATGAATATAGTCATTATAGATTACCTCAATATGTTTTTGTACATATTTTTAGATGATATTATTATCTATTCAAAGAGTAATGAAGAGAATGAATATTTCTTAGGAATTTTACTAAAGACCCTAAGGAAGGAGAAATTGTATGCACTGTTTACAAAGTGTGAATTATGGATACAAAAGTATTCATTTTTGGGTCACATAATCTCAAGAAATGGTATAGTAGTAGATCTGTCAAAGATGGAGGCAATTGAATGTTGGCCATGACTAACCATGGTGATTGAGATCTGTAATTTTCATAATTTAGATGGATATTATCGAAATTTTGTGGAGAATTTATCATGACTATCTAATCCTCTAACCAAGTTATCTCAGAAGGATGTTAAGTTCCTCTAGATAGGTGAATTTGAGGAAAATTTTATGGAAGTAAAGAGAAGGTTAGTAAGCACAACTTTTCTTACATTACCCTATAGTAGAGAAGGGTTTGTAATCTATAGAGATGCATCCAATAAGGTTTTGGGATGTGTTCTTATGAATAATAAAATGGTTATTTCTTATGACTCATAGAAGATGAATATTTATGAGAAAAATTACCCAACTCATGATTTAGTCTTAGCAATGGTAATTTTTTATTAAAGATATAGAGGAATTATGCTTATAGAGAAAAGTGTGATTTATATACTGATAATAAAATTATGAAATATATATTCACATTGAAGGTGTTGAATATTCTCCAAAGAAGATTGATAGAGTTGATAATGGATTACGACTTATCAATACATTACCACCCTAGTAAATAGAACAAGTCAGCCGATTCTTTGAGTGGAAAGGATCATGCTATAAAATCCATTATGAGGATCCCAAAAGATCCCATATTTATGGATTTTAAAAGGACGGATCTAGAAATCCTAAAGGAAGGGGTAAAGCCTTATCTTTCTCAAATGAATTTTTAACCTTATATCCATGTGAAGATTAAGGATGAGTAGAAGGAATATTTGGAGATAAAAAAAAGGTAGAAATGTTCTTGAGTTTAACCTTCATCAGGATGGAATGATAAGGTTCCGGAATCTTGTATGTGTTATGTCCCTACCAAACCTAAACAATGAGTTTTTATATGAAGCTCATAGTTCTTTATTCTATATTTATCCTAGAAGTATGAATATGTATAGAGATTTGAAATAATACTTCTGGTGGGATGACATGAAGAGAGTATATCATAGAGTTTATATCTTGTTTCTTAGTATGCCAACAAGTTAAGGTTGAAAGACAAAATTATAAGGGGATGTTGCATCCATTACCCATAATAGAATGGAAATGGGAGAACATCACTATTTATTTTGTAGTTGGAGTACCCAAAACCTCTAAAGGGTTTAATTCTATTTGGTTGGAAGTCAATCACCATAAAAAGTCATCACACTTAATTTCTATCATATAATACTTATCTCTGTATCATATTTCCATGATATAGATTAATAAAGTGGTAAGGTAGCACAAAATACTACATTCCATTGTATTGGATCAGGATCTTAGGTACACCACTATGTTATGGAAAATTTTTCAGTAAGAACTTGATACGAAATTGAGTTTCAGCACTGCTTATCATCCTCAGATGGATGAAATTAAAAATCAACATTGTGTCTCCGTAGAACACACTCATATACCTTAGCCTATCCCTGCAGCTTAGTCACAATATACTTCTTCACATCCTGGAAGAAATAAAACATAAGAAAGAGGTGATCTCAGATGCTCAATAAGGATAACAATATAGCGAAAACTTTCATAAATAAGCATAAAAATTGAAGGAAATATATAAGACTAAAACAAAATACTTTTAAACTTATACTTTAGAATAATATGGAAAAGATAAATCATATAATTCTATTTACTTATTCACATGGATATTCTACTAGTCAAATATTCACATGTAATATGAATAGCTCATTTCATAATGATGGAATACATAATACCATACATCATAACCACATAGTCAAGGCCTCTTTCCAAGACTAAAAATAAATTTTTTTTCAAGGCCTTGTTCCAATATACTTATTTGTCTCATGATACCTACCGATGCATCGAGGGGCTATAGCAGGCCCCACCCATCACTTACTAAGTCCAATTAATTCCTCATATGAAAAGGTTGAACCATAACATAAACATTTTTATTAAAACTAGCATATGATATGTCAATAATTTAAACATAAATCATGAATGGTATAAAAATAGCACATCCATGGTAAAAAATATCAAAAAACCTTCCATATAATATGGAATATTGTATCATAATAAATCAACTTCAAACAAGTATAAAATCTAACAAAGGATGTTGACATAGCTGAAATCAATCCAAAAAATATCTGAGTGAAATATCTCTTTATACTTTGAAATCATTTAAATCTTAGGAAAAAATATATTTTGTAAATATTATTTTAATCTTTTAAGGGAATCTTCGAAGGTGTTATAATGACAGAAGATAGCCTCACCCATCATATAAGTTAAAAAAACATTCTTTCCTTAATTTTTCAAAAAGGTCATAATGTACCCTATTTGGAAAATGATGGAAATATTCCTTTAAATTTTTTTTATTAAAATTCAAAAAAGGGAACAAATGATTTTACCCATAGTCTATGAAATAGTAAAAATGTTTTGAAATACATTTTTAAGAAACACAGATGTGGATGATAAAGAGGACCCAGTAGATACTCACATATAAACAACCCTAGATAAAAAAGAGATTGTAAAAATAAACTTACCTTTACTTTTCCTTAGATTAGGGTACGTTAACCTCCTGTATAGTGGAGAAATCATTTTAATTAAATTATTAAATAACCATATACATAAATATGATATCATATATGATATTCTAATATTTCTTTGTTAATAATATTTTAGTGGTATCATTGTTTCGAGTGTTAACTGATTCGTTTTCCTTTATATGTTTAGTTACATAAGTCATTTTTTTATATGGATAGGATATATTTTTTTCATATCCATAATGATATAAAGTTATTTAAAAATTATTTTTAATCATCAAATTAAAATTATTCTTGAATGGTTATGATGGGGAATGAAATTTCAACGCATCGTCGAGGCAGTAAGTCGTACGTACAAACGAGCGACAATATCATTCTATTGATGGTGAAATATTCTGTAATTGGATGGTATATTATATATACATAATAATTAAAATTTTATATTCATTATTTACATCAATTATACTCACTATTATACCCGTCCAAATAATGAAGCGTTGAATACCAAACTACACCATGATGTGGAGACCGTAAGCCGTACGTATGCACGTATGGTGACTTTGTCATTCATAGGATGGATAGAATAATGAATATGGTTGTACCATATTTATAATAACTTCTCAGTATGTAGAAGGTACTAGAGTTATTATTTTGGTATGGAATCAACAAATAAGGAGGAAGTGGAAGAAGAAAAGAACTTTGCAAGAGGTGATGAAGTAATTACCTCTTCTTCGGGTTCTTCCTTTTTATTTAAACAAAAGGGCTCTTTATGTTGGCTTTATGATCAAATTAAGGCCTATAGGTTTAATTTGGGGGTATTTGGGAGAATATTAGAGCCGGGTTTTGATGAGAAAAATGGTTTTGGTGGTGTGAATTTTAGAGAAGGGGAAGTACCCTTTTATAAGAGAGGTGAGGGGGACTTTAGGAAGAGTTTGAAAAATTAATTTATTATACAATAATTTTAGATTTATAATAGCTAAAAATGGATTTATATAGAGTTTATGGTGGGTATGGGTATAAATAATCTCAACCAATATGTTTTAGACATGTTTATGTCACCATATTAACCTTATCTTTTAGATTTAACTCTTAGTTAAATAGTATAACATTTACCATTTCCTCTTGTAACTTTATATTACATAGTCAATAAACATACTATAAAAATACAAGAGAACCAAAAGTGGTTCATTATTGACATATATAACAATATCTAAGTCCTTTTTATTAATATTAGATTTTTAGGAATATTATATCATTTAATAAAAAAGTATTTGTTTTAAAAACTCAATTATGTCAATTTTGACACTTTTAGTAATTGATTTTTTCTAAAGTCATAAAAACTTGATGACTTCGAAAAAAATACATTTAATCATACCTAACATGTCATATTTACCTATAAATTTATATTATGGCATCAAAAGTTTCAATTTACATTTATTTTAATATTTATTATATTTATTATTTTAATATTTTATTAAGAAGGTAATTTCTGCATCATAATCATGTCATAAATAAATTTAATTATTTGATGTATAAAAATTGTAAATAAAATACCATATTGTAGAAAATATTTTTATATTTCTATTGAGAATTTATATTCAAATAGATCAATTATATAACCCCATATAAAATTTGTTTACTAAAAAAGATACATGTTTATGTTATTTGTGTCATTACTTTATAGTAATTAATATAAAATGTCATTATTACTCCAAAGTGGCTCCATGTGGTCCCAAAATCGACTGAAGGATGCCCATGGTTAGACATATTTCATCCTATACATTTAGTAATGTGTTAGGGTAATTTAATATTATTTTAATATTATTTTACCCTTATTTACCAGATTTACACTTTAACCATGATAAATAAAATATTTATTGAAGTTACTAGTCACAATGTCTATAAATAAAAGAAACCAATTTAAACAATTTGGACCTTCTGATTCCAAATATGGAATTCCATTTTCCAAATTCAAAACACAGAAGTTTGAATAATTAATTTAAAATTAATTCTAGTTGTCAAAACCAAAAGGCCGATTTTTAAGTAGTAAAACCCATCAAAAGATTGACATGTGTTTATGTAAAATTTGAATTTTAAATTACATCCAATGACCAAAATTATCTTAAATGATAAAAATATAATCTAATGATACTTTAAAACCACTCAAATTTATAATTTAACACTATAAATTATTTCAATTAAAAAAGTTGTTTTTAATTAAAATTTTGTATTTTTTAGTATTCATGAAAATATGAAAGTTATCAGAATATTACCAAAAGATACCCCTAATATAATTTTAATATTCCAAATCCAAAAATGAAGTACAATAAAATTTATAAAATTTCATAAAGGGTGTATTTCTATTCATAACTACTTTTAAAACAACTAGTTTGATAGGTCGTGGTGCGCTTGAACTCGATGTTGCGCACATCAAATGATATTGTATTATTCAAAGAGAAATGTACCATGTAAGATTGTGGTGTCACATTCTTCCCTACATCAAGTAATTTCATCCTTGAAATTTCTAGAATACTACTGCATAAAAGGATTTGGGTGCTTCTTCATCATAAGTTCCTCAGGTTCCCACGTTGACTCTTCCAATTTATGGTTTCTCCAAAGAACTTTTACCAGACAAGTGGTCTGATTTCTCAACATATATTCTCTGGTATCAATAATTATGATAGGATCTTCTCAATTAGATAGATCGGGTTCCAGTTCTATATCTTCATAGGTGAGTACATGCATTGATTCAAGCAATTATTTTCTCAATAGTGATATGTGGAACACATCATGAACTTGGGAGATACTTGGAGGCACTGCCAAAATAGAAGCTACAACTCTAATTACTTCTAGAATTCAGAAAGGTTTGATGTACCTAGGACTTAATTTACCATTAATACCGAATCAAAAAACACCCTTCTATGAAGATACCTTCAATAAAACAAGATCTCCTACTTAAAATTACAAATATTTCCTTCAGTTATCGGCATAGATCTGTTGAATACTTTGAGATACTTTGATGTGGGTTTGGATAATCTTCACCTTTCCATTGTTTCCTCAACAAGTTCTGGGCCAACAAGTTTTCTTTTACTAACATCATCCAATAAAGTTAGTTTGAAACATCTCTTTCCATATAACACTTCATGTGGTGCCATCTGAATACTTGAATGGAATATATTGTTATAGGGAAATTCTACCATAGGTAAATATTGATCCCACATACCTTGAAAGTCAAGTGAGCAAGATCTAAACATGTCTTCTAAGGTTTGAATAGTCCATTATTATTTTCCATCATTTTGAGGGTGGTAGGTAGTTCTCAAATAGAGTTTAGTATCAAGGGATTTCTGAAGACTTTTATAGAGTCATGATGTAAAACAGGGATCAGGATAATAAACAATCGATAAGGGTACACCATGAAGTCTAAAAACTTCATTAATATATAGTATTGCTAAACTTTCAAGTGGTAAACCTTATCTTATAAAAATAAAATGTTCTGACTTGGTAAGACGATAAACAATGACCCATATTGCATCCTTACTTCTAGAAACCATTGGTAGCCTCATGAAAAAGTCCATTATAATATCATCCCATTTCCACTCAGGTATGGAAAGATGTTTCATGAATCCTATGGGATGTTTCCTTATAGCCTTAACTTTTTGACACACCATACACATTGAAATATAGTCAGCAATCTCTCTCTTCATGCTGTTCCACCAAAAATGTTCCTTCAAATCTCTATACATCATAGTGCTACCATGGTGTATAGATAAATTGAAGCTATTATCATCATCCAAAAATTCTATTTTTAGATCAGGTATATCGAGAACACAAAGTCTATTCCCAAATTTCAAAATTTCATCGTGATATACAAAGTCAATCAATCACCAATCATTCACAGCTTTAACATTCTTTTAAAACTCCTCATCGTCATTCTAAGAACTTTTTATCCTTTCTAGTAAATATGGTTTGGCAACCATTTGAAAAATTATTGATGTTTCACCTTCCATGATTATTACCATATCCATATTTACTAGATCCATAAATATAGGCTCCCTTTTAACTCTCATCTTGTTCAGAACTCCCTGATCCGTTCTACTCAAAGCATCTTCCACCTTATTTTCCTTCCCCAGGTAAAAGTGTATAGTGAAATCATAATCCTTGAGTAGTTTAAGCCATCACCTTTGCCTCATGTTGAGTTATTTCTGTGAGAAAATGTACTTCAAAATCTTGTGATCAATATATATCTCACATTTTTTACCATATATATATTGTCTTCATATATTCAGAGAAAATATTACAGCTGCTAACTCAAGATCATGGTTTTGATCGTTTTGTTCATGAATTTTTAGCTGTTGTGATGCATAGTCAATAACTCTAACATTATTCATAAGGACACAACTAAGTCCTTTATTTTAAGAATAATTATAAATAATAAACCCATCATTCTCTAATGGTAGAGTCAATATAGAAGAATTGACTAATTTTCTATTCAGTTATTCAAAACATTCTTTACACTCTTTTGTCCAAAAAAATTTAACTCATTTACATGTGATCTTGGTTAATGGGTTAGAAAATTTGGAAAAATTCTATAAGAAATTCCTATAATAACATACTAAACTATTAAAAATTCTTAACTCAGTTATACTTGTTGGTTCTAGACATTCTTGTATTGCTCTTGTCTTAGAAGGATAAACAGAGATTCCATTTTTATAGACAATATGGCCAAGAAAAAAAATCTTCTGAAGCCAGAATTCAAACTTACTAAACTTCACATATAATTAATTTCATCTAAGAGTCTTTATAATAGTGTGAAAGTGATTTTCATGATCATCATAGATTTTGGAGTATAACAATATATCATCATCAAATACAACTACAAATTCATCAAGATATTCCTTGAAAACTCTATTCATTAGATCCATGAAAATAGAGGGTGCATTAGCCAGTCCAAAAGGCATCACTATAAACTCGTAATGCACATACCTGGTTTAAAATTATATCTTTGGAATGTCATCCTTTTTCATGCACAACATATGGCATCCAGATCGAAGGTCAATCATTGAAAATTATTCAGCTCCACGAATTTTATCAAATTAATCATCAATGTGAGTTAAGGGATACTTGTTCATTATTTTTATAGCATTGATCTCCCTGTAGTCAATGTAAAACCTCATAGATCCATATTTCTTCATGACAAAAAGAAAATGGGCTCCCCATGTAGGAACACAAGGGTGAATAAATCCTTTATTACTTAATTCATCTAGTTGTTTCTTTAGTTCCACTAATTCACCAATGATCATTCTATAAGGGGTCTTCAATATGGGCCTTGTACCAAGAATTAAGTCAATGGAAAACTCAAATTTTCATTCTAGATGATGTCTCGGTAAATCCTCTGGAAACACATCAACATATTCTTACACAATAGGAACATTCTCTATTTGAACATTATTTTA
The DNA here is from genome assembly GCA_963277665.1 of Viscum album. NCBI lineage: Eukaryota > Viridiplantae > Streptophyta > Magnoliopsida > Santalales > Viscaceae > Viscum > Viscum album. The sequence goes on from OY728167.1 coordinate 404,710,865, forward strand.
CTCACCCATATTTATTCCACTCCCTTCCTCCCCAATAATTGAATTTAGTAGAGCTACTATGGTTGGATCTAGATAAGAATCATATGGTGACGTTTCTTCTCAAAGATAAGGTATTCCTTATCATCATAAAAAAATTTAACCTCCTTCTTCTTAGAATAAATTTTCTCATCGTATTCCAAAAGGCAATCCACACCGAGGATTTTATCAAATTCAGTTATGGGTATGAAAATAAGATCAGCATATAAAGCACATTTATATTCCATAATGGTAACTGATAGGCACAACATTGTTGCAATGATACTTCCCTTAGTATTTTTGGCTGACAACTCCCTGGTTAAATCAAATTGGAAATATCTAATTTTCTTGGCAAATTAGGAAGATATGAATGAATTCGATGATCCAGAATCAAATTAATAATTGCTTAATTTTGATGAAATGCTTAAAGTACCTTCCACCACGCCATTCGGAGCTTCAGCCTCAGCAGTAGTGATCTCATAATCTTGGACTTGCTCCCTTGGCCTTTTCCAAGGTAATTTTCCCTAATTATTAGTAAATTTATTTTCATAATACCCCATTTATCTACAATTGTATCATTCAACATTAATATCCTCCTTCTTTCCCTTTCAATCATGAGCTTGGTGGCCTTTTTCTCCAAACTTATAACAAACTCCCATCCCCTTCAGGCAAGTACTAGGGTGTTTCATCCCACAATTACAACAAGGTGGAATGTAAACTTTTCCATTCATCCCCTTATTTCCATTTTAGAGTGTTTGGCATATATCTTCTTCAATTGCTTCGCTTTAAAGTCACAAGACTTAGGGAATTCCATTTCTATCTTGAAATCACAAGAGACTATATCTTCGTACGATGAGAAGGATTTTGAGACTAATTATTGACAGAGAAATTGTTTTAACACAAAAATAATTAATCAATATTACTTCATGGGTTATTTATATAATCTGTAACATGCCTTTCTGACATTGTGATGTTATCCTCACACTTTGTGACATTCTAATCCTCTTTTTTCCTCAGACTCATAAATTTCATTTCTATATCCGATCAATGTCCATGAGGAATGTAATTTTCTATGAAAATATATTTAAAATCCCTCCATTCAATATATGATATTGCTTCATCCTCCTTTGTGTCTTGATTTAACGACCACCATTGATCTACATCTCCTGTGAGGCGGTAAACTACCATGACAGCTTTTTACATTACGCTACTACCCAAAGAATGAATTTTTTTCTCCAAGGAACTTATCTATCTCACATCTACAAATGTATTTGTATTCCCATTGAATTTTTGTGGTTATTTCCCCATGAAGTGATCTAACGTTGATCCACCGCAATGTGGATCAGGGTGCTTCATACATGTAAGGTTATTATTCATAACCTGAGTGAGTTGTCCCAGTATGGTCATAAGCGGATCAGCACCAGTTGCATCACCAGCTCCACTATAATTATCTTGAGTAGGAGGGAAATACCTACATGGATTATGTGCGTTGATATGGTTTCCATTACTTCCACTAGGAACCATTTCTAAATAATGGCATACACTACATTAGTTTATGAATCACAATACATAATTCCAAACTAGTAAAATACTTAACATAAATTGAATAGTTTTTGCATATAATCTATAATTATAAAAAATGTTTTCTTTGGGGAAATATTTAATCATAAATCTTTCATAATGGTTTTCAAAGAAAATTTGAATTATCCTTAGCATAACCCCCATGAGTGTCGTAACCAAGAGTGCAACAACGCCATTTTTGCGCACCTGTTCTCGTTTGAGTCTAGCTCAAAGTAGTGTTTTCATGTTTTACCCCTAGATACATCTATTCTAGAGAAACCTCCACCTAGTCATATCCAAACATGGATATATTGCCTATAAAAGTCACAAAATATATACATTGCCAAAATTCTAGGATGTTATTCTATATTAATCCCCAACGTTTATCTTAGGGTAATGTTATCTATTCAGAGTTTGTCTGAATCTAGTTTCTAAGGATTGTACTTAACTTCCTCTGATATTGAGTATAATGTTTTGACCCTAGTTACCCAGAGTCGGTGTATTATTACATAACATTGGCATGATCACAAGAGATCAAGTCTCCAAATACCGATTAGTTTAGTAGCCTTGGAAGTACTAGATACATACATAAGTTTTACATTACACTATTAAATGAAAAAGCAACATTGTGTCTCCTTAGAACACATTTGTATCCTTTAACATATCCCTACAGGTCAGTCACAATATACTTCTTCACATCCTGGAAAAAATGAAACATAAGAAATGGGTGATATCAGATGCTCATTAAGGATAAAAATATAGGAGAAACTTTCATAAATAAGCATAAACATTAAATCCAATGTATAAGACTGAAACAAAAGCCTTTCAAACTTAAACTTCAGAAAAATATTTAAAAGATAAATCAAATATTGACATTTAGTTATTCATATGAATATTCTACTAGTCGAATAATCACATGTAATATTAATATATAATTTCATAATGATGGAATGCATAATTATCGACATCATAACCACATTGTCAAGGCCTCATGAAAAGACTACAAATAATTGTTTTTCAAGGCCTTGTGCCAAGCCACTAATTTGTCTCATGAGAACTACTGATTCATCTAGGGAATATATCAGGCCTCTCCCATCACTTATTAAATCAAATTAATTCCTTGTATGAAAAGGTTGAAACATAACTTAAACATTCATATTAAAAATAGCATACGAAATGTCAATACTTTAACCATAAATCATGAATTGTATAAAAATATCACATCCATAGTCAAAAATATAAAAACATTCAATATAATATGAAAGATTGTATCATAATAAATCAACTTCAAACAATCATAAAATCCAACAAAGGATGTTGACATAGGTGAAATCAATCCAAAACCTATTTGAGTGAAATATCTCTTTCTACTTCGAAATAATTTAAAAGTAAAGAAAACATTTATTTGGAAAATATTCTTAAAAGTATAAATGGCTTTACTCATAGTCTATGAAATAGTAAAAATGTTTTGAAATACATTTTTAAGAAACACAGACGTTACTGATAATGAGGTCCCAGTATAAACTCACGTATAAACAACCTCAGATAATAAAGAGATTGTAAAATCATCCCTTAACTTTTACTTTTTTTAGTAGAGTGTATTTTAACATCCTGTATTATGGATAAATCATTTTTATTAAATTATAAAAGAAACATATACATAAATATGATATCATATATGATCTTCTAATATTGCTTTGTTAATAATATTTCCGTAGTATCATTGTTTCGGGTGTTAATAAATTCATTTTACATTATATGTTTTGTTTTGTAAGTCATGTTTTTTTTGGATAGGATACATTTGAATAAAATTTATAATAATATTAAGTTCATTAAATATATTTTTTAATCATAAAATGGAAATTATTCTTGAATGGTTATGATGGGGAATGAAATTTCATCGCGTCATGGAGACGGTAAGCCGTACATACGCACGAGGGACAATATCATTCTATTGATGGTGAAATATTATGTAATTGAATGGTAAATTATATATATAGAATCATTATCATGTTATATTTATTATTTACATCAATTATACTCATTATTATACCCATCCAAATAATGATGCATTGAATTACAAACTACACCACAACGTGGAGACGGTAAGCTGTGCGCACTCACGTATGGTGACATTGTCATTCATAGGATGGATAGAATAATGAATATGGTTGTACCATATTTATAATAAAATATAGATATTTATAAGGAAATGGATTGATTATTTTGTTATGGAATCAACAATGAATGAGGAATTGGAAGAACAAAAAAACTTTGAAAGAGGTGATGAAGTAATTACCTCTTCTTCAGATTCTTCCTTTTGATTTGTTCAAAATGGCTCCATAGGTAGTATTTATGATCAATGTAAGGAAACTAAGTTTAATTGAGGGTATTTTGGAGGAGATTGTATCAGGTTTTGTCCGAGCTAAATGGATTTTGAGGTGTTAATTTGAGAGAAGGGGAAGTACCCTTTTATAAGAGAGGTGAGGGGCACTTTAGGAAGAGCTTAAAATATTAATTTATTATACAATTATTTTCGGTTTATAATAGATAAAAATGGATTTATTTTGAGGTTATGGTGGTTATGAGTCTAAATAATCTCAACCAAAATGTTTTAGACTTTTTTAGCTCACCATATTAATCTTATCTTTTAGATTTAACTCTTAGTTAAATAGTTTCACATTTACCATGTCCTCTTCTTTTTTTATATTACATGGTCAATAAACTTACAATAAAAATCCAAGAGAACCCCAATTGGTTCCTTATTGACATATATAACCTTATCAAAGTCCTTTGGCTGAATCTTATATTTTTATGAATATTATATCATTTAATAAAATAGAATTTGGTTTAAAAACACATTTATGTCAATTTTGACACTATTTAGTAATTGATTTTTGTTAAAGTCATAAAAACTTGATGACTTCGAAAAAAATACATTTACTCATCCATAAAATGTAATATTTACCTAGAAAATTATTTTATGGCATCAAAAGTTTCAATTTACATTTATCTTAATATTTTTAATATTAATTATTTAAATCATTCATTAAGAAGGTAATTTAAGCATCATCATTGTGTCATAAATAAATGTAATTATTTGATGTCGAAAAATAATAAATAAAATACCATATTTTGGTAAATATTTTTATATTTATAATTAGTATTTATAGTTAAATATATCAATTTTATAACCCCATATAAAATTATATTACTAAGAGATACATGTTTACGTTATTTTTGTATTTACTTTACATTAATTAATATAAAATGTCATTATTACTTCCATGTTTCCCATAATATTCAAGAATGGGGAAAAGGAGGAATTAAGCACATAACCCCTACCTCGAGTTCATTGGAAGTCGTTGTAGATGAAGAAGGAGTGTCCACGTTTGGGGGTGTTTCAGACGAAGGATAAGGTTCACATCCTTTGGTGCTTGTCATCGAATCCTCCAACGGTCGTCGATGCTCCGTTCTACATTGGTGGAAGACGACACCGCCACTTCTTCAGAGGTTCCTCTCTTCTATCATCAGGTATGTTGTCCGGTTTAATTGGATACATATATGTATTGAGTCTGACTCTAAGACCGCGGTTCATGCCTTGAGAACAAAGACGCGCCAGGTCCCTTGGTGTGTGCTGCTGCAGTGGGTTGGTTGCCTTAGTGATATTGCTCAGATGCGTGTGGACGTTTCACATGTCTACCGAGAGGCTAATCCAGTTGTGGATGCATTGGAAAAGTGGTTGATCACTGATACTGGAGAGATGTGGTCTTTCATGACCCCAGATTATTGTGCCTCACTAGTGGAGGTAGATAGGTGTGGGGTGATTCACACTCATTTATGTAATATTCCCTTATATGCTTGACTCTTTTCATTTTCTTTATTTAATTTTTTTAGGACCGGCATCCACCGAATCCAAGCTTTTCTGGTAAATAGAAGAAAAGAGGATATCAACCCACTGCAAAATTATTGAGGTTCATTAATAAATTTAATTAATGAACCTATTAATTCTCCCAATAGTATGGTTACAAAACCAAGTGTAACTGGCCATTAAATGGTCTGACAACATAACAATCATGCCACCACTACTCAATATTTAAAAAGAATGAAATAAAATAACTCATTGAGTTATTTTAATATTTTTTTTCGAAATGTCCAAAAAATCGACTTTTTCATCCGACCCTTTCCGATTGAAGTTATGCTTCCCTTAAGAGAAACCTGATGATGTGGATTAAACAGTTCCCTCATATTTTTAATCTGAGAACCGGTTCAAAATTTAGAAATTCCTGCACGCACATTTACTAAACATACCTAAAAAAATTCAAAAATAAATAACATTCACCCTCGACCCAGGCCGATCAAGGTTAGGTTCTGCCTGATAGGTACCCACCCCCACAAACTCAATGGTACTCACAAATTTTCAATCTGAGTTACCATTTAGAAGTTAAAACATTTAATAATAAAATAATTGTTACTTAATTATTTTATTTACATCCAAAAAATAACTTCCACTGTTAGCATGTTTGAGCCAATGTTAGGATCCTCCTAAGGAATGAATACCCTCACGAGTTCAGTGGTGGTCTCTGATTTTCAATCCAAGTCACCGTTTGTGATTTATATACATTGGAAAAATAAAATAATTTACTTTAATTATTTTATTTACAATTATGCCATTTTTAGGTTTTCTCACTAGAGGCCTGTGCTGACTAAACATAAGTTACCCCTAGCGTAAACCCTCCATCCTGAACGAACAGTTCCCTCATATTTCTGATCTATGAACCCTTTTAAGAGTTATTCTACTTTTTCTTGAAAACTACTCACGCATGTTACTAAAAGCATAACATTATTCGACGGATCATTCAGGGCACTTCGGGCCTCATAATCACATGTCGTCAAATTTCACTGTCTTGAACTAATTCCATATAAAAAATATATGGATGATCCAGGACATTAAATTCTCCCCACATTCAGGATTTACATCCCCAAAAGCTAAAACAAAGGAAAATAAAACAAGTGGGGGTATTGGGCTTGAATCCAAGCCTCCCACTTCCCCATGCTCACTTGGAGATTCTCGTGCTTCCATATAATGTGCATCATAGGAATCGACCGTCCATGAAGGACCCACTCCTGTCGATCAACTATATCCACTGGGAAACTCCGCAAACGTCAACCAATCGTCAATGTTCAGATCACCCCAGTTGATGACGTGCGATGGATCATGCACGTACCTCCTCAACTATGACACAAAAAGAACATCATTCATCCAATGCATATATGGGGGAAATGATAGGAAATCCACCACCTCAATAACTCTACTGATGATCTGAAAAAGGTCTGATGAACCTCGAAGCTAGCTGGCCACCCTGGCCAAATCTGCACAGTCCCCAATGGGGTAAGACCTGAAGGAAAACATGGTCTCCCTCCTCGAACTCCAAGGTTCTCTGTCTCCTATTGGCATAATACTTATGTATACTTTGTGTAGACCACATCCACTTCTGGATGATCCGCACCTTCTCAGTGGTAGCCCGTACCAACTCTAGACCCATAAGTGATGACTCCCCTAGGTATGTTCAGTATAGAGGTGATCTACATGGTTTCCCGTATAAGGCCTCAAATGGTTCCATGCCAATGGAGGAGTGATATGGTTGTATTCGAGCTCCACCAAGGGAAAGTGATCCTCCAAAATGTGGCCAAAATCAAGGATGCAAGCACAGAGCATGTCCTCAAGCGTTTGTATGGCATGCTTTATCTGACCATATGTATGGAGGTAATAGTTTTACTCAAGTGTCCTAGAACTTGATGCTGAACTCTCACTTAATGACAAGTAATGCATCATGAAACGAACTCTTCTGTGACTATATTTATCCCTGGAAACCAGTACTAACGTCAGAGGTCCTGGTACATCTTCACCGCACTAGGATGTACCACCAAAGGGGATGTATGAAATTCCCTCAACACCACCTCCATTAACACCACTAGTACAATGGTATGTCCTCTGCAAAGGTAGGTGTGCTCCCCACCTATAAAAAATCATTCAGGAGCCTACCCTGAGGATATCTAAGCACGTTGGGCCTCACAGTCAACGTCCCCAAGCTGTGCCTCCCGAACACGCTGAAGGAGTGGAGGAGTGACAGTCATAGACTGTAGGTAAGTTGGTATATCACTATCCCTGAAGGATATCAGAATTGTAGCTAGCTGCACTTTCACCTCACTCAGCAGTTGTAATCCAGAACTCGTGCTAAACGCATCAGCCATCACATCTGCCTTCCCAAGAGTATAGACTATCTAGAAATTAGGGTCCTGGAGGAACTCCAACCATCATTGTTGTATCAAATACTCAATAAGCCTACGGGAACCTTTACATCCATGTGAATGTATACTCCATTTAACTGATTGATGTCCCCCTCAAAACTTTGTTAGTGGGTACTCATTCTCCAAGACCACTTAGTTAAAGTGCCAGAAATCCACACATAACCTTGAACACTGGGTCTTAATAATCCATTCCTCTAAAATTCCCCCAACATTACTCTCATTTCCTGGAGCTCTACGAGAGCCATCCAATATAGATTTGTACATATTGGTGTCATCCCTGGGTACATTCCAAAGAAGAAGTCCCTCATCCTGCGGGGAGGTATTCCTAGAAACAACTTTTGAAAGGATGTTCCCACACTCTGCCACTACTGTTGGGAACTGAAAACTCAAAACACCTAATATCACAAGGGTAAGGGTGGTCGACTCAAGAGTTATTGGCCGCACCCTCCTATGCATGAGTTTATCCCATGTTTCCTGGGTTTCCTTTTTTTTATGACCAAGGAAAACCCCATTCCAACACTACGGACATATTGTAACCTTTTTTTCATAAAACATTCAATATGAGCATGAATTGTGGATGATCATTCTATACCCAGACTAACATTGTAAGGCCTCAACGCTGCCACTAAAAGGATCCAACCAACACTCTCACCTAAAGGGTCAGATCACATCACCAGTGTAAGTGTGATTATCAAGTCACCTCCCATAGGTATCACCAAACGTAAGGATCAAGTCAATGGTTTTACCAGAAACTCTAGGTCTTGAACAAGATTTGTGACAATAATGAATGATTAGTACCTTTTTATATTAATATGGAAGCTATTATTAGACACATAACATACCTTGAATCATTCATGTAGCCCTTGGGTCATACTCTTTGACCGCATGCAGCTACTCCCTTCACTTGTCCTCTAGGTCCTTCAGCCTGGTGGGGACCACATTATGGTGATGGTTGTAACATGTCAAAAATGTATACCACCCCCTACTGCTCTCCTAGCTCCTCTTCCATGTATTCTTCCCTACATATTCATCTATCCCTATCACTTCCTCTTCCCGAAACATTTTACACAACCATGTCTTTGAGACTGGAATTGGTTTCCTACTTTCATAGTGCTGACATTCACTAGTTGTATCTGCTCAACTAAATAATGTTCAAGAAAAAAGGTTCTATCTAGCACCCAAACATAAGTATGATTGCACAGAGTAATAGTGATGGCTTGGATGTCCCTAATCTCATCTTTCTTGGAGGTCTGAGACCAGAGGCACTGGTCATGTCATATTCATCGAGTACTTGGAATGGTTGGTACACCTCGACAAATACTCAAATACCGACATGTCGCCCTGCCGAAGTTGTAGAAGCTATTGGGAACACATACCTCATAGATTTTTATGGTAAGAGACACCTTCTATGAGAAAGGTTCTCAAGATCTGTCCACGGAAAAGTCACCTCATCATAAGATTGGGGTAATCTAAACCCTACCATCGCCCTACTGATTCACATAGAATGCTCACTTCTAGGACCACCATCTAATCTAATGGTGCCCTAGCTAGATGGAAACTTGGTCACCACCTCAAGACAGCCCTTAGCTGCCTGCGAGTCAGGCTCACCACAGAACCTGTGGGGTATATGTCACTAAAACTTGTGTAAGGAACTTAGACTACATGTGTCCTCTACCGATATCACCAGCAGTAACTACTGACCAATGGGTAATGGTATCGCTAGGACACCACCCGAAGCTACCATCTCAAGAAAAAATCCTTGTACTGAAGCCTCATCACTCTGTGGAAAATCATCATGGTCACACATTGGAATCCTGGATAGATTTCTACGTGGAGGTATCTTGAAAGAGAATCAAGATGAACCATGGCCAATAATTTATGCCTAGGGAGCTGATTCAAAATAGATCAAGAGAAAAACATTTTCAAAACACATGCAAGTACTGTTTTCATGTATCAAGTTGGAAAACAGAATGCAGGGTCTCGATGTATGGATATTTCGGCTGCCACACCAACACTAGACTCCCTAGACCAAAATCCAAACATAAGACACTTAGCACTATTTCCCCCCATTGAAAATACAGACTCTTAGTTCTTCTGGTAGAACCAAACGCCCTCTAATACCACTTTTTCACCACCCCTCCCCTGGGGAATGTGGTGTGACTACCCCAAACCAGCATTCCAATGGCCAGGGGTTGGCGACTATCACCAAAAAGGCATATCCCTAAAATTGGGAAGGCATTGCCTCGAAACCCGTACACACACTGACAAGTCAGACTGCACACAGGTAAAATACAAAGGAAAAAGATAGGTAAAACCACAACTACAAACCACCACTAAGTGTAAAAGTAAGTACTAGAAGTAAGGGGCCAGTATGCAAGTGCAACTGAAATGTAAGTACAAAAAAAAGAGAAAACAGCTCCTGAGGTTGTCTACCAAGGATCCTACCTAAAGGGTAGGTACACCTCATCACTACGGCTCTCCACGTGAACTGGTCACCTCCCTGCACTGTCTGTCAATCACCTCTAGGCACCGTCTAACCATGATAGATAATGACTCAGTCAGGCTGTCTGTCAACTGCATAGAACACAATAAGGTTCGGGTGAAGACTGTGAAGGGGTGAGTATAACAGTACTCATTAGGGACCCTGAGATCCCCGAAGGTCTCTCTTAATTCCACAAAGTAAAAACCAAAAAGCGTTATCTCAATCAAAAAACAAAAGGTAAAGGAAAACTCACACCAGGTATAACTTATGTATAGAAGTATAGATCATTATTCATAAGGTTATATCATCTTATTCTAAAATGAGGCTCTACTGCTGACCCACACAGGATCGCTCGGTGTTGATCCATACAGGATCGTTCAGTGCTGATCCACATACTATCACTCGGTGATAATCCACACAGGATCTCTCGGTGGTGATCCACACAAGATAGCTCAGTGCTGATCCACACAGGATATCTATTCTTTCTTCATGTCTCATCAAACCTCTAGATTCTCACACAAAGCACGCATGATTCCAGGAGGATCTGATCCTCATGCCATTGGTCATATTTCAAAGAGCACGAAGTCTCACGAAGAAGTAACCCAATGAACTGACATGTCATAAGTGTTCCAACATAAGAGAAGGTAGGTCAACCAGATGCCCAGTTGGTAAGTTATATGAATTTTAGTGATGAGGTTCTGGTTGGATTTGGGATCAACCCAACCCATCCATACTCCAAATTTCTCTAAAACTCAAGTGGAGTATCTCAAAAGGACCGCCTTGTCCTAAGGGTTCTCGTACCACAGATGGTTTATCAAACGGACACCCAGTTTAAAATATATGCTCATTTAAGTGTAATTGGGCCGTGAAGGGCCCAGGTTCGGTCCAACCCGATTGGACAGACCCGACCCTCTGGGATCAGCCCAGTTTGGCTGGGCCTGGTCTGGCCAGATGGTCCGCGGGCTTGGTCCGCTGGGCGGTGGGTTCAGCCCAGCCCAAGGACTGGGTGCGGTGGTTTTCTCCCCTCCTGAACGGTTGAGTTGTTAGAGTATTTAATGAAGGGGCGCCAGATGGCGCCACACCATCTGTCCAGACCCGCTGGACTAGTACCAGCAGAACCCGCGGACCACAGGCCCACCCTCCGCCATGGCTCAAAGTCGCGACCTTCCTCCGTGGCGTGCCACCGCAGCGTGCCACCTTTTTTCGATGTGGCCAACAAAGGCTGACAACCCCTTTGTTCATCACAACACCTTTGGGCACCGCCTTCTTCTCACGGTCAGTGGTAGCCGGCCTCTGCCTCCTCCGGTTGTCGGTGTTGCCACACCGACGATGCTTCTGCAGGCAACCGACGATGCTCCGGTGGTCCGATTCCTTTCCCGTATATGCCTACGGGACTCTCAGGATGACGCCTACACTGTGCGGCCTAAAGTTTCTCCTTTTTTCTATATTTCTAAGTAACCCACGAAGAACACCACCAACCTGAGATCAGCGGAGGGTCTGGGCCTTGTTCAGCTCCGCCCGCACCCTATGCGTTAGGGTTATAACATGGGAAGAATTATTTAATCATAAAAACTCCCATAAAGAAACCTCACATGATCCTCCCGCATTAAATAATGAAACACGGATCAACCCATTGGATGGTTGATCCGTGTTTTTTATAATATTCAAGAACTAGGTAAAGGGAGGAATTAAGCACAAAACCCCTACCTCGAGTTTGTTGGAAGTCACTGCGGATGAGGAAGGAGTGTCCACATTTGATGGTGTTTCAAATAAAGGAGAAGGTTCACGTCCTTTGGCACACGTCATTGAATCCTCCAACGGCCATAAAAGCTCTGTTCTATGTTAGTGGAAGACATCTCCAACACTTTGTCATAGTTTCCTCTCTTCAGTGCCAAAAACCCCTACTCGAACATTGTTTAAATAGAAGAAAAGAGGAGATCAACCCACCCCACAATTAATGAGGTTCATTAATAAATTTAATTAATGAACCTATTAATTCTCCCAACGATGCGGTTACAAAACCAAGTGTAATCAGCCATTAAATGGAATGAAAACCTAGTAGTCCCACCACCACCACTCAACAGTTACAAAGAAAGAAATAAAATAACTCGTTGAGTTATTTTATAATTTTTTCTGTAGTCCAAAAAATTAACATTTTCGCTTGACCCTTACTAGTCAATGTTCAGCTTCCCTTAAGTGAATCCCAGCATTGAGGATTCAATTGTTCCCTCATATATTTAATCCGAGCACCGGTTCAAAAGATAGAAATCATCACTTGCACATTTACAGAACATACCTAAAAAAGATCAAAAATAAATAACATTCACCCTCGACCCCCACCAGTAAACTTTAGGCTTTGCCTAAGGGGAACACACCCATACAGACTCAATGTTACTCTCTAATTTTCAATCCCATTTACCATTTATAAGTTAAAGAATTTAACAATAAAATAATTGTTACTTAATTATTTTCTTTATGGCCAAAATCTTACTTCCATTGTTGGCCTACGCCAGCCAATATTAGTATTTTCTCAAGGAAAGAATACCCTCACGAGTTCAACAATGGTCTTTGATTTTTAATCTGAGTCACCATTCGTGAGTTATAAACATTTGAAAAATAAAACAATTTTTTTTATTATTTTATTTACGGTTATTCCATATTCATGTTTTCTCACTGGAGGCATGCACCGACTAAACCTATGTCTCGCATAGGGTAAACCCACAATCCCAAATGCAATGGTGCACTCAGATTTCTAATTCGGGCACCCGTTTATGAGTTATTCTACTTTTTCAGGAAAATTTCTCACACATGCTATTTAAAGCATAACATTTTTTGACGGATCATTCTGGGCACTCTGGGACTCGGAATCACGTGCCGTCAAATTTCACGGTCTCAAAATAATTCCATATAAATAAATTATATGAAAAATCTAGGACATTAAAAAAAGACACACTGATAACCGTTTTCATGATGTAGAATTTAATTTTGGTAAAAAGTTTTTTCTATGAATCTCTTCCAGGATTAATTTTATGTGGTTTAGAAAGAAATGGAAACTAAGCCCTAGGTATATCAGCCCCTTTGAGATTATTGATCATATCGAGATGGTATCCTATCGCATAGAACTTCCTCCAAATATCTCTAAAGTATATGATTTGTTCCCTTTGTCACTCCTGTGGAAGTACATAACTAACCCTTCACATATACAGAATTCATAGGTCATACCAACAGAGTAGGATCATTCTTATGAAGAACAACCTGTTGAAATTTTGGATCGTACGAAGAAAGTTTAATGAAAAAATACCACTCACCTTGTCAGATTTTTGTGGAGAAATCACCCATTAGGGGAAGCTATGTGGGAACTGGAGGATATTATGAAGCAAAATTATCCTAATTTTTTTACCTGGATAATGAATTTTTATGGTGAAACACATTTTAAGAGGGATAGAATATTACACCCTGAGTTTTTATAAACCATTTTTTTTCTCTTCGAATGAATTAATTTTCATTGATGTCATAAATTTCAATAAGTTAAAAATTTCATTCACATGGCACCAACATGAGATATGTTGCACACAAAACCTAATTTGCATACTTTACACACAATATCAACTTCACGTGCGTTACACGCAAAACTAAGTTTCTACGAAACATTTTATTTATTTATTTATTATTTTAATGAGATAATTATAACCTAGACGTTAAATATAGTATTATTAATAGTAATAACTAATTTTAAATTATTTTTTATAATCTGTCATATAAATAAAACTTATTGATAATTAAAATATATTTTTTGGTAAATCCCTTATATGTTTGAAAATAATATTTTCTCAAATAAATTACTTTTCATGTCCTTTTATAAAAAACAATAAAATTAATTTTCAACACTTTTATAAAATTCATTTAATAAAATAAACTTCATTTTTGAATTTATAATGTTGAAATTAGATTAGGATGAGATTTTGGGATTTTTCTAAGAAACATCATTTTTGGTTGAATAGTGAAAATCACTAAATTTTAAGTCAAAATATTTTTTCATATAATTTATTTATAATGATAGATTATATTTAAAATTATTTTTTAGGTTTTGTTAGATAATATTTTTATCAATTAATCCAATTAATGTCATTATAATTAATTTTACTTTGAAATTGGGTATAAAATCTTAGCAAACTTTTGGAGGTTTTTACTTTAAAAACCAGCATTTTTGTCTCGTTAGTGGGATTAAATTCAAATTAATTTCTTACACTTATGTGATTTAAATTTTGAAAAATTGATTCCATATTTGAAAATATAATAATTTTTAATTTCGAATATGAACAACTTAGTTTTTTACCAAAATGATTAGTGAATGCAGGTAAAATTAATTATAGCGATTAAGCTTAACAAGGGAACAAACCTTAAACATAAGGTCCCAAATTACCTAAAAACCTGTAAAACACCCATTTTTATACAATATGAGGACACTAAACTTCAATTATTTATTTATTTTGGTTTTTAAGACTTTTTTTAGGTAAAAATGAGGGTACACCTAACTTGTTTTCAAAAATGTCAAGTGCGTCCTTTCCCTCTCCTATAAAAGGCCACCACATGTCCCTCTTCATCACACAACTCAAAACACTTAGGTTCGGACAATAAATAAACAATAAACTTCCCAAAATACCCAACATAATTATTTAAACCTAGATTTGGGATGAAATCTTTCCATGGAATCCATTTGGTGCAAGAAAAAAGGATTTACTCGATTAAGTGACAACACCCTCCCTCAAGATCCTTTATTTTAGTTTATTTCTCCAACCACTAAAATATTATTATTACATTTTATAAAACAGAAATAGTATCTAAAATACACTGAGATGTTTTTTTCTAATTATTTTTATCTAAACATACACACACCTACATCTAATGGGTAACGAACATACTGTTTATTTGTACGGCGAACTACCACCTCAGGATATTAGGATTGTTCTTTATTCCTTTACTGCTTCTCATGGTGATAATTATGATGGAAAATATGTTTATGTATGATATATATGATACTTATTATGTCTTTAAGATTCCATAATTATTTTACAACACATAAATTTATACTTTCCATTTTTCAGAAAAATGATAATTTCGTTTTGCGGAAGTGTGGACTACTGCCCCCTCAAAGTGATGTGATTTGTTCACACCATACATGGAATGTATTAAAGATGTATTTAGTAAACATATATGATATAAATAACATGATAATTATACTATAATAACATTATATACATATATACAGATATTTCATTTACCTTCTTTCTTTCAGTATGAAAATAAAAATGGAAACAACGTTCATGCATACGTACGGCTTACCGTCTCCATGAATAGTGTATTCCATTTCATACTTCTATAATCTATAGACTATTATAATACACATATACTGGATATGCATGATATTTATGTCATTATATACATTCTTTAAATCATTATATAAGTATAATGAACAAATATATAACAAATTAAGACACATGTGAAAAACAAAGTGAATATTACCCGAAGTGAAACCTTAACATATGATGGTCAACAAGAGGGTAATATATGGTCATAATAAAAGAATATATGGTATTATATATAATAATATGGTTCATTATAATATTTATAATAAATTTATATTTATTATATAGGTGGTTTTAAAAAATACAGTGAGATTCAAGACACAAGGTAAAGGGATTTCATCTCACTTTTCATATCTATGAGATACATGTCATGTTCACTACTATTTAATTTTGTGTGGTGTATATAATACCCATTAATTTATTCTATGATTATTATTATAAGATTAATTTGTATTTACATATCTATTCCGTTATCTTTCTTTCAAGGTTATTAATGTTTCAAAAGTTACCAAATCTGTAAAGTAGTTTTCTCTCAATTTTCCTTATTTGAGATGCATGTTTTGTTATACACCTATGTTATTTAATGAGGTGTATATTATTCCTATTAACATGTCATATCATTATTATCCTTTTATTCATGATATTTTAAGCTTAATTTAATTTAATTTTCCTAAATTAAGAGTATGATCCAATGTTACAAAGTGATAAGAGTTTATTGATAAAATATCATTTCCTTTCAAGATTGTTTATGTTTTTGATTACATTAATGAAAATTTATGATAAATCTATCAAGAAAACTCATGAGTTTCCTTATACACTTTTTACTAAATATATCTCCATGTATTATTACCATTTTCACTCTTTTTTACTTTGTATTATTAGTAAAATGTTTTTAATGAAAATCTGACTGTATTTTTATCTTCGGTTGAAAACCTATTTTATTTCAAAAACCATGTTTTCAAAATTGTTTTATAATGATAATTAAAGATAATTATCGAAGAAAAATTATTTTAAAATGTTTTTAGATTTTAAAATATTACTTTTTATTTTTTGAAATCTATTTTCAAAGAAAAATGTTTTTAAAAGGTTTTATGTTTTAAAAATAATTTTTCAATGAAGCAAGTATATTTTCCTAAAGAAATGTTTCTAAAAGGACTTTAAAAATAATTTACCATCTATGATGACATCCATTGGTTTTACTCATACCTTTTTTTAGAAATTATTCAATGTATCCATTCATATTTTTTTCTCTAAATGGTTTATGTTTTTTTGGCATGATGTTTATGATACATATTTGTTTTTCACAGATTATATACTTCTAAAACCTACTTATTTTTATGGGTTATGATTTTGATGAAATGTCTATGAAACCTACATCATTTTCCACATGTTATGAAATGATTACATTTTTATGATAGCCATTTCATTTCATGGGTTATGATATGATTGTTTATAATTTTTTGGAACATGTATGTATGATTGAATTATGAGATAGGTGGGACCTATAACTCCCTCCAATGCTTTAGGTAAAGATTTATATATCATGAGATAGACTAATACTGTCTTGGGAGTAAACCGTGAGTCCTACGATGGTCATGGTAGTGAACCATGACTACAAAGATGGCATGAGGAGTGAACTCATGCTACTAAGATGTCCATTAGAGTGAACCATGACTACTAATATGGTATGGGGAGTGAAAAAATACTACTAAGATGGTCTTAGAAGTGATTCCTTGACTACTATGGAAATCATATTATATACTTATGTGTTTTCCGAAATTCCATGTTTTATTCCAATGATATGCTTTCATTGATTATGTTATTAATTTTATTTTCATTCATGTATTATGAACTACTAAGATTTATTCAATGATTTATGTATATGATTTCTAATATTCAGGGTATGATATTCTATTTTCATGATCATCTTCTCATACCCCTTTTCACATTATTATTCTAATGTATCTCCCTTGTTTACCCTTACTGAGTATATGATATCACCCCCTTTTATGTTTACTTTTCCTCTTGTTAGGAAGATATGTATTATATTTGATGTGTATGAGAAGGTTGTTAGTCAATAAGAACATAGTGGGAGATAATTTAGCTCACTTATGTACCTATGTTCAGGTTTCCATGTTCCTATAGGCACTAGAATTATACGGTCTTTGGAAGTCCTTTTGTATAATATTTTAAGTATTCTATAAAATTTATGTAATGTTAATGTATGAAAATTAAGGCTCACTATATCTATAAACTATTAAATAAGACCCAAAGGTATATAAATTTTCCAATAATTGTCTTTAAGTATTGTATGGATTGATAAGAATAAGGATTTCCCCTTTATTATAAGTTCACCCTTAAAAATATATTTATAACACATATAGTGAGTCATGTTGTAATCTAGTTCCCTAGTATAATACGATTTGTATTATCCTTGGATTATCCCATAGTGGTGAACAAATTAAAATCCATGTGAGTGTATGCTCAAATTTATGGATTTTTTTTATTTAGGGTGAAATAAATTATAGGACAAGAGATTAAATGAGATACTCTAAAAATGAATCCAATATATTTTAGAGGGAATAACTACGATGGTTTAAAAAAATTAATTCTCATCTTCATGTAGCCTTATGGTGAGGAGGTATTAGATTATATTTTATAAGATGTTAATATGAATAATAATTTTGAATGAATTAATGATATTAGGGATGATAAGACCCTAGTTATATCACTATCCAATGAATTAATTATGATCAAAACCCACTATGCTACAAATTTTATGATATGGAAGACACTCGAGTTAATTTATATCAAGTTAGTGTATGTGAAGGAAATGGAGAAATAACCCTAAAAATATGGTGACAAATTCATTATAATAGATGTAATTAATAATAATAATAATAATAAAGACCCTTAGGAAGAAAAAAACTCAAATTTAGGTAATAAATTCCAATTTTATTATTAAATTTGACACTAACAATGATTTATAAAATGTGTGAAATTCTGAATATTCATAGTTTGCTTAGATATAGATAGAGGTTTGGGATATGGTCATGATGTGCTGGTGATATCTCTTCATCAATCCATATAATGTTCATGAAAAAATAAAGACAAGACACAATCAATAGATGAGAAGGTAGACTAACAAGCGATTTTGTACATTATATGAATTACATTCCTTGAATATCTATTCATTGGGAATAAGAGGCTGGGGAATGTTTAATTGGAGTAGAATTATGAAATAATAAAGATATATGTAATGATAAATGATAAAATTTATCAACTTAAAAAGATTTTCCATTAATTAAGAAAAAAATAACCATGAAAAAATACAGAAATAAAGAATTTTCCCTCTCAGGTCACAGATTAGAGAGAGGATAATATATAGAATAAAATATATCCTAAGGATGAATGATATATAAACTCAAATAAAGGGAAAATATGAAAATATAAATTATCTTGAATAAAATATATGATGTTCAAAGGAAAAACAGATTTTGTAGATTGATCGTACTGTGATTCACTATTTCATTTTCACGTTTACACCAATATGGTAAACTAGTTTTGTATTGAAAATTATTAAAATAATCACAAATTTAACATCATATTTGATTCAATTATTTTGTGTTTATCACTGTTAAAAATGGAAATGTAAATTGTTTTGATAATTTCATTGAAGGTAGAGGTGATTTGGAGGCCCCATGACGAAGTTCAAGAAAAATGAGCCAAATTGCGTAGGATTCTAGCACAATAGTGGACTCAACCACACAATGATACTAAACTGTGCATCCAAATGGGATTATATTTTTACGTGTGGTCCGAAATTAAATAGTATAAATTTAATATGAAGAAACCCTATCCTCATTCGGCCATATGGTGGCCGATACGGACTGATATGGACAAGCCACTGAATCTGCTCGAAGTCAAAGAGTGGGTTCTATATTTAGTCCATATATTTGAGTGTGATTATCCAAATGGTTACAAAATTTTAGTGGATATAGTCAGGATGTGGGGATAAAACTTATTATTTATTTCAAAAGTGATATAAGACTTTCTAGAAATCTAAAACCATGGTCCAAGTGGTTTTTTGAAATCAGGGTGCCGAAAACCACATTTCACATTTCCAATAAATTGCAACCTTGGGATCCCCATTTGTAAGTTCATTTAGAAAAAAAATATCTGGTATTTTTTAGATCCAAAGGAGTCCTCTCCTTATATAAGAAGTTCTGGAGGCCCCAATCTTAATAGGGGGGCCAAGGATGAATGTGAAGTTCCACCCGAGCCTCCTCCTCCTCTAGATGGAATGCTAAACGGTGGATAGTCATTTCGAGGGAGCTACACATACTTGGGAGGGAGTTCCATCACATGTTGTTCTACTAGTTTTGTGTAATTTTTGTGTTAAATATTTCACTTATGTTTAATTTGGATGTTCTGTTTTTCTGAATATATTTATTTTGTTTTAATTAAGTGAAACACTTTTTATTTCAACACCGATTGGGTTGATATTTCAAGTGGGAATTTTGGGTTGTTCTGATTGGACAAGACAATAATCCTCTTTATCTCACACGTGAATAACATATCAGTATTTGGTATTCCTTATTCGATGTTTTAGAACCAAACCTTGACAACAATATTATTGTGTCAAGGGGTGATTCATTTGAGAATCATTTTAAGAGGAAAGAGGGAAGTCGTGATCTTGACAACCCTCAACAAAAGTATTACATTAAACCGTATAAAATTTTAAGAACAGTGAACTATCCAAGTTGTGTAGTGAAATTTAAATTATCTTTGTCTCTTAAAATTCGAAAACACCACCTTTATTTATCAACTATTAAACTCATTAACTCAAGTCCTTTTCTTAAAATTGTTTTCGAAACCACCCCCTCTTTTGTTCCATTTTATTAAAAAAATCACACTATAAACCACCAATGCTCCTGGAGATATGACCTAAGGTGTTCCCTATACAATAAATAAACCTTAAAAACATAATCTATTTGTTATTTCATGACAATGTGGTAAAATATTGGCATCATTTTTGGGGATTTATTATGTTTTTAGTGTGTGTTTTTTATAAAAATATTGTTGATTTTGTAATAATTTCTTTGCTTCTTTACTTAATTTTTTAGTTAATTTATAAAATCATACTATTTTGTAGGTTTTGTGTATGATGCATTCTACTCTAGGAGATTTATTTCCTTTTGAACCTGAACCAGAGAGGATCCCACTTCAACGACACTGTGACACACAAGAGAACCCTTTAATGGAGGAAACATCACATCTTAAAACTCTACTTGAGTCTTCTTCCTCTTATTGAACCAATATCAAAACTGAAATAACACTTCATAACATGGCTGAAAATAATAGAATACTAAAAGAACTAACCTCACCTGATGTTGATATCCAACCCACATATATTCAAACGTAAGGAAAAACACCTAATTTTGAACTTAAATCCAGTTTAATTCATTTATTACTAAGATTCCATGGACTCACTTGAGAATACCCACATAATCATTTAAAATAATTCCACACTATGAGTTCAACCTTAAAACCTACTAATGTGGATGCATAATAAGTAAATATTAGGAAATTCCCTTTTTGATAGGAAGATTTTACAAAAGATAGTCTATATTATAAGGACCCAATGTTTTATCAATGGAGAATCCCTTCTTATAATTATGTCATATAATCACAATAAATCACAACATAATGAACAACTAAGTACTATGTGAACTTTAAACATGATATTGTCACCTCTGTGATTTGAATTTTAAAAATCTAACATACATGGTTGTGATCATTAAGATGTTTAGAGTCCAATGGAACAAACTAAATTTTTAGTGAATATTAACCTACCTTTATGTATAGTAACCTAACCTTAAAAATATTAATATGAACCTTATGAATATTAAATTGTCCAAATGAATAGTAACCTCACCCATGAATGTATAAATAAAATTTAGACATCTTATAATTGATAATATGACCATAGAAAAAGTATTGGTATTTTTAAGCCATTATGTAAAATAAATTAATTAATTTAAAAGAAAATTTACTTTACTAAAAGGTGTTAATAAATTATAAAAATTTTGTCTTTTGGTTTTAAAATAATTTTAGAAGACCTTATGTAATTTTGTAGAGCATTATAAAATTAGTTATAGTTTTAAAATCTGTATTTTTAAGTGAATTGTGATTTTAATTATAAATTAAATTAATCATATTTAGAAAATTATTTTTGAAAAATGGATTTCATTTTTTTTATTATAAAAATTGAAAAATATTTAGGTTGAATTTTTGGTATTTTCAAAAATACTTGAATTTTTTATGAATAGTAAAATGCGATAATTCACAATAAATGCTAAAACCTAAATTTCTGCCTCATGTTTGAGTCATGGATGATGTAAATTGACATTGGTTTGAAATAACATGTACATATTACTATTTTTTTCCAGAAGAATCATTATTATTTATTGTGTTATGGGAAAATAATAAACTAATGATTAAAATATTATGAAACCCCTTCTCCCCTCTACAATAAAAACCACCCTCACTCCCCTCTTCACTTCACTCTTCTCAAGCCTTGTCCCTTCGCCAAATTCTGGCTAAATATCTCCCCAATCTCCAAACCCATGTATAACAGACCTTTTTCAACTCAAAAGATCAAATACTTTCCCCTTAAGAGGCTCTCAAGGAAGATTAAATCAGAAGGTAAATTCCTCTTTTCTTTTCTTTCTTTTTCTTTCATGTTCTTTTCTTTTCATTTTTACTTTCCCACATCCATTTAAACAAATGGTATGATAAATAAATTAATATAAATTTAATGTAATGATATTATAATAATGAGATAGTTTATCATAATCCTGTTTTCCCCCTCCTTTTATACTATGAATGAAAACACCATCCGAGATGTGTTGATTTATCACATTCAAGGACAGTGGGTTTTCAATTTGCATTACAATCTTCTAGACTGGTCATAAAACCATTTTAAAGGTTGAAAAAGGTCATAATATATGTATTGTATCTTATTTAATTTTCTTTAATCCTTATAAATTCATGATTTAAAATAATAAAACAAAACAATTAAATTGTTATCAAAATTTCCAAGTTAATCCAAGCATTTATCATAAATGTTTTATATAATGATTCACATTCACTCCAAATAACCAAATTAATTTTATAACCACGTAATATTTTGTATTTTTACTAATTTCATATAACTTCAATTAGGTACAAACACTCTCATCATGCATGTGTATCCAGACATGAATATATGTGTACCGATCATTAAAACCAAGGAAACAAATAGACCCGAACAATGAAATTGAACCACATAACCAATAGAAAAGGTTATGAATAAACTCAAAAAGGTTATACTAAATAATATATATGTAAAATAGTTTATTTAATTACTAATTAATGAACCTGATTTGACTATTCATGTCATTAATATCAAGTGGATAACACCATCGGACTTAAGGTAAGGGATCCTCTATATTTCTCTTTTATTCAGGAATGACCTCTATGTTATGACCTTTTGTGTGTAATTACTAATGATGAGTTATGATTTAACACTTCCCCCATACTCACCTCATTATGAATATGTGATTAGAAACCCATTTCCCTCTCATTAATCCTTCTTAAGTACACTCGATACCATGTTGATAATTCGTAAGGGATTCTACCCAAACCTCTATTATTCCTTCAGGTCATCTCATAATTATTATTACCAAAAATAATTTATATTATCTTTTTTACGTAAATATTATAAATTATTTTTACATGTAAAAATTTTTTAATCAATACCCCTTCATCATTCTCTTTCGGGGATACACATGTTTTTAAATGATACCATCCCCAATAATTCCTGATAAGCAAACCCGTTTTAAGGGAACATCCCAATTTTTTCCCCAATTTCAATTGCACTCTACCATTTGTTTTAAGACACCATTTTTTTTTTGAATCAGACTTTTTATTATTAAAAACATCTTGTTTCACTTGTGGTTTTGTATAAAATATTATTCCCTTTTTGATTTAAAATGCTCTTTAGTATTTTCCTTAAAATCGCACTAAATTTTTTTAATGCTAATAATTTCCTAAATACTCTTATTACATGTAGTAAATTCTATTTAACATCACTTACCATGATATATGACTATTTTACCTTATTAAGTTTCATGTATGTTTTAATTCCTTTCACTCATGGACACTTTTATGAAACACTCATTCACTATGATTTATGACATGAATGGGATACTCATCTCTCTCGATGGGATCCCTTATGTTTATATAGAATTGATTATGTACGATTGATTATGTGGAAATAATATTCATGAAAATGTTTTTATGGGTGCACCCACATAGTAGTCCAATGCATTGGGTAATGTTTTGTCTCATGAGACGATATGTGCAACAGTCTTGGCGGTTAGCCTTGACTCGTGCTACCATGTGAAATAGTCTTGGTGGTTAACCTTGACTTGTGCTCCTATATGTGAAAATATCCTTGAATCATGCTAATTTAATGATTTATGTTGATTCTACATTACTATGAATTCATGTTTATATGATCCTCAGTTTATATGTTATGATTCTATATTCCATTTTATGTCATTATGTCATGATCTCTATCCCTTATGCTAAAGCCTTATTCTTATGTTTATTGAATTACTAAGCTTTTAGATCATTCCTTCATTCATGTGATCCCTAGGGTACCCTATGAAGAAGTAAGGGATCAAAGGAAATCAGGATCTCTCTATGAAGATTAAATAAATAATTTTTTTTTAGTTTCATGTTTTCTGTTTTGTGTACCTAGTCTTCCAAGACACTAGACTTTATGATCCTTGACTTGTAATCCAATTTATAATTATTATTAAAATCATGTAATGTTATGTATAGAAGGCTAGGGTATATATAGTTAGAATCAAAATATGGTCTAGTTATTTTTGATATTATAATTGGATCACTTTAGTATGAACCTTAGGGATGATACTAAGTATAATAAAACAACCATAAATTTTTTTAAGTATATAGTAACTTGTTTATTAAGAAAATACATCCCTCTATAGATAAAAACATATAGAGGTAGATCATGAACATATTTATCTAGTGGTGAAAATTTAAAACACCACATTGAGCTAGACTTGAATGGGAACTGGTGCACGACAACATACCTTTCTTCACTCTTGGTTTGACACTCCTAGGGTATATGTTTAGGTAACTTAATAAGATTAGTAAAAACTATTATTAAGGAAATATAAAAAAGTGACCATAAGAATATAAGCTAAGAAATATATCAAGGATACCCTAGAGTTAAACCTGGGAATCACAAGTTAGGATATAATTCTTCTTTTCAAATTTACCCTCTTATGTTCATAATTTTCTTTTGCTGGTCAATAGCTAAGTCTTCAAGCCTGATAATTGGATGTTATTTTTCTTAGTTAATGGAGAGAAATAGAAGAACATGTTCCAACAATCAATGTGATAGGAAATGTGATGATTTCCTTAATGAAATGCCTGATATGATGGGAATGGGTACTCAAAACATTATGATAGTGCTGCTCAGCTAGTTCAAGTTATGAATAATAACATGAATCATGTATAACACCATCCTCATCCAATGAAAGAGAAAGTTTCCATTCAATATTTCATTCGAAAAAGTCCTACCAAGTTTAGTGGATCTTTCAATCCCCTCTACACAGAATAGTGGATTAACTCCATTGAAAAGATATTCTCTGTCTTCTAGTGCTCAGAAGAAGAGAAAGTCATACTTGCGGTCTATCATTTTGATTAGGAAGTTGATCAGTGGCAGACGCTGATCAAGAATATGAAGCCACGTGAGGAAATTGATTTCGTGTATTGGGATGAATTCAAGACAATGATTTTCAAAAAATATTTCCTTGAACCCTCCATCTCAAGATGGAAAGAGAGTTCCTCGGACTCAAGTAGATGGAGGATGAGTCAATTGGGGCATATGAAGCAAACATTACAAGGTCTTCAAGGTACGCCTATGGCTTTTTCATGAATACTAAAAACAAGGTGGATTGCTTCTTTAGAGGACTAAATCTGAGTCTATTAAAAATATTGGCAGTTCATGACTTTGATAGTTATGGGGAGATTTTCTGTTGTGCCCTAATGGTTGAAAGGGAGATCAGTTACTCTAAGTGGTACCATGGGCCCAAAGACTAAAATACGAGAATGGAATATAATGTGTGCAGTTCTGCAAATACATTTCAAGGTGGAAAGAATCCGGACCATCCCATGTGTAAATATTTTGGGAAGAAGCATCTTGAGAACTGTTTAAAGGGAACCAAGAATTGCTTCAAATGTGTAATGTTAGGACATCTGGCTAAAAACTATTTAAGTGATATGAAAAATCCCACTAATGTGGAAGAAGAAAGGAAGTTTTTGATAAAGTCTCAACCAGTGGTGTAGTGTTACCACTATAAGGAACATGGGCATTATGAAAAAAATTTCCCTAAGCTAAGTGTTGTCAGAGTAAATAAAAAACAACCTCCAAGGAAACAAGGAAGGGATTATGCAATCACTACTGGTGAGGTGAATACTAACAACGATGTGGTGATAGGTATGCTAGTTATTCATTCAAGAATAGCAAATGTACTATTTGATTCGGGTTCTATGAATTTTTTCATATCTTTCTAGATTAGTATAACTATTCAAACATCACCTCAAAATTTGGAGGATAAGATATCTGTGAGAACAAAGAATGGGAAAATTATTGTATCCATGGTTTATAACTCCTCCCTGGTTAATGTTTGTGGACTGAACCTCCCATAAAATATTTTCAATCTTTCTTTAGTGGAGATTGATGTTATCTTGGGATTGGACTGGCTATCTTTATACAAAGTCAACATCAACTGTTTGGAAAGGGAGACCACTCTTCACATCCCGAAGTATCCTTCAATCCTATAAAAGTGTAAGTAGGAAGATAAATATCCTTTAGAATCATTATCTCAATTGTGTATTTTAATTCATTCTGAGCAAGCATTTCTAGCTAAAATAATTGATACCAATGAAAGAATCTCGCACGAAGATATTCCCATCGTGAGGGATTACACGTATGTATTCACCAAAGAGTTTCCTAGTCTTCCTCCTTACCTAGAGGTTGAGATACTAAATTAACTTATTCCTAGATCTCTGACTATATCAAATAAACCTTATAGAATGGCCACCATAGAGCTGGAAGAGTTGAAGTAGTAGTTAAAGGATAATTTGTAGAAGGGTTTTATATGCTCGAGTGATTCACCATGGGGTGTGACATTCCTCTTCATCAAGAATAAGGATAGATCAATTCACCTCTTCATTGATTATCACGAGCTCAATAAAATCATGATAAAGAACAAGTATCCCCTTTTACATATAGATGTCTTGTTCGACCAACGTTTTGGGGCCAATTATTTCTCTAAGGTGGACCTTCGGTCGGGATATCACCAATTAAAGGTGAGGAAGAAAGATATTCCCAATATTTCCTTTAGAACGAGGTATGGACACTATGAGTTCATATTAATGCCCTTCAGACTCATTAATGCTCTAGAAATTTTCATGGATTTAATGAATAGAGTATTTAGATATTACCTCAACAAATTTGTGGTGGTATTTATAGATTATATTATGTTCCACTCAAGAGAAAGGAGGAACATGAGGAGTATTTGAATACTGTGTTAAAGACTTTGAGAAGGGACAAGTTATATGTAAAGTATAGTAAATGTGAGTGATGGATGGAGGAAGTATAATTCTTGGGGAATGTTATCACCAAAAAGGGGATATATGTGGACCCTTCCAAGACAAGGATAATTGATGAGTGGCCCAGGTGAACATCAGTAATAGAGATCTGTAGAGTTCTGGGTCTAGTTGGGTATTACTGATGATTTTTGAAGAACTTTTCACGATTTTCAAACCCAATCACAAAGCTAACATGGAAGGGAGTAATGTTTGTTTGGACTCAGGAATGTGATGACTAATTTAAGGATTTGAAAAAGAGTTTTACCACTACACTAGTACTCACACTCCCAATAATTGCAGAACTCTTTGTGGTGTACAATTATTCTTCAAAGATGGGATTAGGTTGTGTGATGATTCAAAATGATAAAGTGATAGCCTACACTCAAGGCAGCTAAAAACCCATGAGAAAAACTATCCTATGCATGATCTAGAGTTGGCGGTTGTGACCTTTGCATAAAAAATGGCACCATTACCTCCATGGGGAGAAGCGTGAGATATATATTGATCACAATTGTATCAAATATATATTCACAAAAAAGTGCATAATATGTGGAAGCTAACATGGATAGATATCATCATGGATTATGAATTCTCAATCCACTACTATCTAGGTAAGGAAAACAAGGTGGCTGATTCTCTAAGTAGAAAGAATCCTGCATCTTAATCAATGATGAGAATTGAAAAGGATATGATCTTCTTAAATTTACAGAGGATGGACATGGGAATCATTAAGGGAGGAACATCATCAATCATTTCTCAAATGATTTCTCAACCATACCTCAAGGAGAAAATAAATGATGATCCAAGAAAATGTGTGGTAATTTAGAAAAGTGTGGAAGATATTACAAATGGGAAATCCTCTATGTTCAAGATTGATAAGGAAGGATTTGCAAGATTTGGGTCACGATTATGTGGACCATATGATATAGAGATAAAGAAGAAGCTTTTGAATGATGCATATAGATCAACCTTCTTTATCCACCCAGACAACACAAAGATATATCAGGATCTCGAGAGGAATTTTGGTGGGACAATATAAAGAAATAGATTTCTGAGTATACATCAAAGTGCCTCATATATGAACAAGTGAAGGCTGAAAGATATAAGTCTAAGGGGATGATGCAACAACTACCCATAAGAATATGGAAGTGGGAGAACATAACCATGAAATTTGTCATAGGACTTCCAGGGACATCCAGAGAAAAAAAATGCTATATGGGTCATTGTGTATTGTCTTACAAATACATCTCACTTTATCACGATTTGATAGGTCTTCTCATTGGATCAAATTTCATGGATATAAATCAAAGAGGTGGTAAGGCTTCATGGAGTATCACTATCTATTGTATCTGATTGAGATCTGAGAATCACCTCAATGTTTTGAAAAAGTCTCCAACATTCTCTAAGCACATAACTGAACTTTAGTATGGCCTATCATACACAAACTGATGGCCAATCTGAGAAAACTATTCATACTTTGGAAGATATGTTGATTGCATGTTATATGGAATTAAAAGGAGGATGGAACCGGCATATTCCATTGGTTGAATTCTCCTACAACAATATTTTCCACTCGAGCATCTGAATGGAACCATATGAATCCCTTTATGGGAAAAGGTGCATAACACCGACATTTTGGAATGAATTGGGTGAGCGTAAGATACTAGGACCGGAAATAGTCGATGAAATAGTGGAGAAGGTGAAACAAATTTAGCAGTATATCAAGGCAGCCCAAATTCGATAGAAGAGTTATGTAGACAATTATCAATGATACCTTGAGTTAAAATTTAGAGACACGGTATTTCTACATATATCTCTATAAAAGAAGGTCACGTGGTTTGGGAAGAAAGGAAATCTATGTCCCAGGTACATCACCCCTTTGAGATTATTGATTGTGTCGGGGCTCTGGCCAATTGACAGGAACTTCCACCTACCGTGTCTAAAGTACACAATGTCTTTCATGTATCCCTCTTAGGGAAGTATATACCTGATCGTTCAAATATGTACTCTCTTCAGAGGCGGTACAGTTGGAGGATGATCTTTCTTATGAGGAGAAGTTAGTGAAGATATTGGATTGTAGAGATAAAGTTCTACATAACAAGACTACTCACCTGGTCAAAGTACTATGGAAGAACCATAAGTACGATAAGGAAACATGGAAAATGGAGGAGGTAATGGAGGAAAATTACCCTCAGTTGTTTATGGCATTTAATTAAAAATAAATAAATTTCGAGGGTGAAATTTCATAAGGGGGGAATAATGTAACACACCAAGGTTTTATCAATGGAAATTTCCTTCTTATAATTATGTCATATAATCACACGAAGTCACAACACAAATAACTAATAAGTATTATGTGACATTTAATCATAATATTTTGACTTATGTAATTTGAATTTCGAAAACCTGACATACACGGTTGCAATTAGTAAGATGTTTCGAGTCCAATGGAACTAACATAATTTTTGGTGAATAGTAACCTACTCTTATGAATAGTTTCTGACCCTTGAGAATAGTAATAAGAGCCTTATGAATAGTAAATTTTCCAAAATAATTTAACCTCACCCATGAATAAATAAATAAAATTTAGGCATCTCATAAGTGATAATATGACCATAGTAAAAGTATTGTTATTTTTTAGTCATTATATATAATTAATTTATTAATTTAAATGAAAATATATTTTTCCAAAAAAGGTGTTCATAAATTATCAATTTTATGTCTTCTGGTTTTATGATAATTTTATAAGACTTTATGTAATTTTTTAAAACATTATAAAATCAGTTATAGTTTTAAATTTGTATTTTTCAAGTAAATTATGATTTTAATTAAAAATTAAATAAATCATATTTATAAAATTATTTTTGAAAAATGGATTTCTGTCTTCGATTCTACACGTCAAAAAATATTTAGGTTTAATTTTTGTGATTTTTCTAAAATAATTGAATTTTTTATGAATAGTAAAATACGATAATTCATAATAAATGAAAAAACATGAATTTTTGCATCATGCTTGAGTCATGGATGATGTAAATGGAAATTGGTTATAAATCACATGCACATATTTATATTTTTTTTACAAGAATCATTACTATTTATTTTGTTATGGAAAAATAATAAACTAATAATTAAAATATTAAGAAAACCCTCCTCCCCTCCACTATAAAAAACACCCACACTACCCTATTCTCTTCACTCCTCTAAAGCCTTGTTCATTCCCTAAATTCTTCCAAACTATCTCCACAAGATCCTCCCTCATTTCCAGAGGCCATTTTAATTCCTTAAAATACCAAATCCTCCCCCCTTTAAGAGGCTCTCAAGGAAGATTAAATCAAGAGGTAAATTCCTCTTTTGTTTTCTTTCATTTTCTTTCAAGTTATTTTCTTTTATTTTTTATTTCCCCACCTCCCTTAAAAAAAGGTATGATAAATCCATTAATATAAATTTATTGTAATTATATTATTCTAATGGGATATTTTATCATAATCTCCCATTACATCTCCTTTTATACTATAAATGAAAACACCGTCCGAGATGTGTTGAATTATCACATTCAAGGACGAAGAGTTTTCAATTTTCACTACAATCTTTTAGAATAATCATGAAACCATTTTAATGTTTCAACCATATAATAATATATTTATTTTATCTTATTTAATGTTCTATAATCCTTATAAATTCATGATGTAAAATAATAATACAAAACAATTTAATTGTGTGCAAAATCGCCATGTTAATCCAAGCGTTTATCATTAATGTTTTATATAATGATTCACCTTCACTCAAAATAACCAAATTCATTTTATAACAATTTAATATTATTTATGTTCAATAATTTCATATAAATTAAATTATGTATAGCCACTCTAATCATTCATGTGTATCCGAACATTAATATAAGTGAACTGATCGTTAAAACTAATGAAACAAACAGACCTAGACAATCAAATTGAATCTCATAACCAACCAAAAAGGTTATGAAGGAACTAAAAAAGGTTATAAAAAATAATTCACATGTAAAATAGGTTGTGTAATTATTAATTAATGAACCTAGTTTACTCTTCAGGTCATTAATATCAAGTGGATAACACCATCAGACTTAAGGTGAGGGATCCTCCCTGTTTCACATTTATTCAAGAATGTTCTCTATGGTATAACCTTTTATGTGTAATTAATAATGATGGGGTATGATTCAAAACCTCCCCCATAATTCCCTCATTATTTATAAGGGATGATAAACCTATTTCTTTTTCATTAATCACTCTTAAGTACACCTAATACCATGCTGATAATTCGTAAGGGATTCTACCCGAACCTCTTTTATTCCTTCAGGTTGTCTCATATTTCTTATTACCATAATTAATTTATATTATATTTTTTGGTGCATATTATAAATTCTATTTACATGTAAAATATTCATTTATCAATACCATTTCATCATTCTCTTTTGTGTATAAACATGTTTTTAAATGATTCCCTCCCCAATACCTCCCGATAAGCAAACCCGTTTTAAGGGAACTTCCCAATTCTTTCCCCAATTTCAAGTTCGTTATAACATTTGTTTTAATCCACCATTGTTTTTATAAAATATGTATTTTTATTATTAAAACCTTCTTTTTTCAATTCAATTTTTATATAAAAGATTATTTCCTTTTCGATTTTAAATGCTTTTTTTTTATTTTCCTTTAAACCGCACTAAAATGTTTTAATGCTATGAATTTCCAAAATACTCTTCTTACATGTTTTAATTTCTGTTTGAAATCACATACCTTGATATATGACTATTTTAACATATTAATTTCCATTTATTTTTTAATTCCTTTCACTCATGGACACTTTTATGCTACACCCATTCATTATGTTTTATTATATGAATGTGATACCCATTTCTCTCCATGGATTACCTTATGGTTATGTATGATTTATTATGAATAATTATTTATGTGGAAAGAATTTTCATGAACATTTTAAGATGGTTAAACCCATATAGTTCTCCAATTCCTCGTCTAATGTTTAGTCTCATGAGAAGTTATGTGAAACGGTCTTGGCGGTTAGCCTTGAATCGTGCTACTATGTGCAACAGTCTTAGTGGTTAACCTTGACTTGTGATAATCTATGTATAATGAGCCTTGACTCATGCTAAAGTTATGATTTATGTTGCTTCCACATTACTAATAATTCATGTTTGTATGATCCCATGTTTATATGTTATGATTCTACATTCCATTTTATATCATTATGTCATGATCTCTAACCCTTGTTCTAAAGCCTTATTCTTATGATTATTTCCTTACTGGGAATTTAGCTCATCCCTTCATTCATGTTATCCTCAGGGTACCCTATGAATATGTATGGGATCAAATTAAGTTAGGATCTCTTTATGAATATTAAAAATTGAATTTATTTTTAGTTACATGTTTTCAGTTTTATGTACCCAGTCATCCAAGACACTAGACTTTATGATCCTTGGATTGTAATTTGATGTATAATTATTCTTAAAATAATGTAATGTTACATGTAAAAGGATAGGGTCACAATATATATTATGTGAATTCCCTAATTAGAGGTTGGGTATACATGAAACTCCTTTTTATTGAAAAATATTTCCCCACCTCTCACACTGCAACAATAAGGAAATAAATTTTTGGGGTACGACATTCACAAGGAGAAACAGTTTAGAAATATTGGGAAATTTTTAAAGGATTTTTTCAAGTTTCCCACACCACAAAATAAGTGTTCAACTTTTCATTCAGTATTTTTATGAATTTTTTATTCCTATTGATAGAAATATGATTAATGTTGTTGAAAGTGGTGTTCTAGTTTATAAGACCCCAATTTCTACAAGAAATCTAATTGATAACATGGTGTAGAATACACAAAACTTTCATTAAAGGTATAGTGTACCAATTCGAGGTGTCCATGAGGTGCAGAGTACTAAATTTGAGAAGAAGATGGATGCGATGTTTGAAGAGGTAACTACCCTTCTTTGACAACTTGCTCTTTACCAAGGGAATCACAATCTCCTCCTCCCATCCATTGTGGTGTCTGTTCTTCTAAAACCAATTACTCTAACTAATTTTTTCAATTGAGAGAAAAATTTTAGAGTTATGATGAAATCTATCCAGGCCTCCCCTATAACCAAACCTTTAGGAAATAACCTTATTATCCATCCAAAGTTGGGTATAAAGAAAACCATGATGATATGTAAAAGTGGTATTCAAACCAACCTCAACAACCATGGCTAGGGTAGAGCAGTCAACCACCACCACACATAAATCCTCACCCCCCACAAAGGCCTTTCCAAGACACCCCTCCAAAATTAAAACCTATCCTAGAAGACTTGATGAAACAAATGGATGCCAAAAATATATAATTCTAAAAAACCACACAAGATTCCATAAAATACATGAACACCTAATTATTCCAACTAACCAAATCAGTGGGGGAAATCCAAAGTCATGGGTTGGGTAAACTACCCTCTCAACCAGTATTAAACACTAGGGATAGGGGAAATGTTAGTGCAATCAACCATATTAGTGGAACTCATCTTAAAATCTAAATGAACCCTCCAATAGAGTAACCCCCTCCTAAGGAAACCACCACCCCTACTATTGTAAATGGTCTAAATAAGGTAAAACCTTGTCCAAAGAGAAGCCTTTCCAAAGGAAAGAGTGTGTCTGTTGATCAGTCACCTAGCCCAACCATTCCTCTTCAATTTCCCGAAAGGGATACCCAACCTTGCAAACAAAGGATACTAAACTTGATAAGGAAATATTAGAAACTTCCACAATAGTGTAGGTTAACATCCCCTCAATTGATGTTGTGAAGAAAATTACAAGGTATTCTATGTTTTTGAAGGATATGTGTACATACCAAAGGAGAATTTGAGGTGGTGATAAGGTGAGCTTGGGGAGGAACATATCAACAATTATAGATCCATCACTTCCTAGTAAATTCAACGATCCTAGAACATTCCAAATTCCATGCACCATAGGGGCTATTCCTTTCCTATTTCTATGCTTGATTTGGGCACTTCTAAAGATGTGAAGTCTCACTCTATTTACTCTTCATTGCAGTTCGAGGAACTGATGCTTATTGGAATTGTTGTTCAATTAGAATTATGCAGTACTACACACCCCTCTAGTTTGTTAGATGATGTTCTTGTGAGGGTATAAAATTTAATTTTTTATTTTTATTTTTATGTGCTAAAAATGGATGTTGATAGGATGAATGGACCTAACTCGATTATATTGGGGAGACCATTATTGAAAACCACCAAAACCATAATTATTGTCCATAATGGTACATTATATATGGAGTATGTTGGAGACATTTTACACTTCAACATACTTGATTCCATGAATCACCCCTCGGAATAACATTCCTCTCTCTCTTCTAACTCTATAGATGTACTGCCTTCCCATAAGAACACTTCCTTTTCATTCCCCTGATCTTCTTTCTGAGTTTTCATCATTGATTGAAATTTTAGAAAATGAATCATGTATATAACGTTGTACCACATTAGAAAGACTTCATTAATATTTATTAATTTATGATTTCTTGAACACTAAGGATCACATGACCATCGATGATACTACTATGCTTGTAAAATATCATTCCTCATCTGAGGATGATACCATTGAGTAGTTAGATGATATTAGTGACATATCACTTTCACACACACTCCCATAAATCCAAAATACCTTAGAACTGGAACTAAAAAAACTACCTCAGGATTTAAAATATTAATATCTTGAGAATGTAAACAAACTACATGTCATAATTTCAAGATCACTCCCTCCAGAGCATGAATTGCGACTACATGAACTTTTGAGGGAGTATAAAAAATTATTTGGGATGGACACTTTCTGACATTACTAGAATTATCCCATAAATTTTTACACATCATATATTGTTAAATTATGAGGCTAAAACATTGAGGTACGCACAATGATGGCTGAAACCAAACCTCTTAAATGTGGTTAAAAAGGAGTTAACAAAATTATTGGTTCCTGAAATTATTTACCCCATCTATGAGAATAAATGGGCCAATCCAGCACAATTGGTTTCTAAAAAAACTATTCTAATTGTAATTAAAAATTAAAACAATTAATTGGTTCCAACCCTTTTTAAGAATAGTTGGCATGTATGTATACACTACCGCTAACTAAACCAACACACTAGGAAAAACCATTTACCATTTTTTTTAACTGAACAAATGATAAAAAGGATAGTGGGGAAGTCCCATTACTATTTTCATAAAGGGTATTTTAGATACATTCATATCTATATTTCCCGTAAAGATTAGGAAAAGAAAACCTCCACTTGACCCTTTGGGACATTTTCATGTAGGAGCATATTATTTGGTCTATGCAATGCTCAGGGTACATTCCAGCTATGCATGCCTAGCTTTTTTTAGATTACCTGGAGAATTTCATGGCAGTATTCATGGATGATTTCACTATATATGGACCCTATTTTGATGAATTTTTGAGTATTTTTGGTTCAATCCAACATCATTGTATTGAAAATAATCTCGTATTAAATTATGAGAAATATCATTTCATGGTGAAACAAGGTATAGTATTGGGACATGTCATTTCGGGGATGGTATCCAAGTAGATAAATCAAAATTGGATGTCATTTATTTCCCTACCATTCCCAAAAAAAATGTGTGGGGTGTGTATTATTTCTTAGGTTATGATGGATTTTATCATTGTATAAAATTTGAATTTAGTAATATTGAACTCCCCCCTCATCCAATTTCTCCCAAAAGAAAAGTAATTTTTTTATATGGAATGTGAGGAAGATTTTAATAAGTTAAAATGGAGTCTCACATCACCCCTGATAATCCAACCACCTCTATGGGATTTACCAATTTATCTCTTGTGTGATGCCTCTACTATGAAGTGGGGGGAAGTCTTATCAAAAAGGGTCGATCAAGTTCCAAATTTCATTACTTATGCCTCACGTAAACTGGACCCTACTTAAGAAAACTACAAAAAACTAAATAATAATTATTTTCCATTTTTTTTCCTTGGATAAATTTATTTTATACATTTTAGTGTCCAAAGTAATTGTGTTCTCAAACCATACATCCCTCTGGTATCTCCTTAAGAAACCTGAAGCCAAACTGCATCTCATTCACTGGATGCTCCTCCTTTATGAATTAAATCTAGAAATTAGGTATTAAAATGAGCGGAGAATTTAGTGGTTGACCCTATTAGTAGGATCCACCCATCCCCAAACATTGACTCATCCCCTTGTATTACAATAAATGAAATGTTTCTAGATGATAAATTATACTGAGTGCAAGATGTTATTCCCTGGTTTTCTGAAATTGTAAATTAATTGGTAGCATCCTAAATTCCTAATGATTTTATATAAAACCATGATAACCGTATAAAACATGAGTCATGTTTGTATATCTAGGATGACCCATAACTTTAGTGCAAATGTATTGATAATTTCCTTAGGTGTTAAGTTCCCAAGAGCATGTTTCATTCTGTCGTTAGGTTCTGCCACACTCTTGCTTATGGGGGCCACTTTGGTCCCCAACGGACTGCTCACAAGGTCCTTGATTCTAGTATCTTTTGGCTAACATTATTTTCGTATACCCATTATTTTTGTAAATCATTACCTCCCTGTCAATGAAAGGGGAATTTCTTTAAAAGAAATGTAATTCCACAAAACCCTTGCTCTTACATGACATTTTTTATGTTTGGAGAATTGAATTTTTGGGACCATTCCCCATTTCATTTGTGAAATTGTACATTATTCGGGCAGTTGATTATGTGTCAGAATGGGTAGAAGCACACTCCATAAGGGCTGATGATTCCAAAACTATGGTGTATTTTTGGAGAACCCAAAGTTTTTATAGGCTTGGATTACCTAGGTTTATCATCAGTGACTAGGGTTTTCATTTCTGTAACCACATAATTCAATCACTTCTATGTTGGTATGGGGTCAGGCATTGAGTGTCTATTGCTTATCACCCATAGACCAATGGTCAAGATGAGGTGTCGAATAGAGAGGTAAAACAAATTCGTGAAAAAATGGTTCAACCCAACAAAAAATATTGGAGACTTATACTCAATGATTAATTATGGGATTACTATACTACTTTCAAAACTCTCATTAGAATATCACCATATCAGCTAGTGTTTGGAACGAGTTTTAACCTCCCTATTGAGATAGAGCACTGGGTCTTCTGGGCCATTAAAAAATTCAATTCTAATCATTTCGGTTCATGTTCCCAATGGAATTTAAAAATTCTAGAGTTGGAGGAAATGTTTAGAGATTAATTAGAGAAATATAAGATTAATAAGGTGTGAACCAAGTCTTACCACAACCGTCTCATCCTCTATCTTTAGATCCACATTGGGTAGAAGGCCCTATTTTATAATGCAAGGCTGAATTTAAATGCAGGTAAGCTTTGTTCCAACTGGTTTGGACCTTAAGCTATTACTAATGTTTATCCATTTGGTGTTGTTTAGGTTTAAAATTAAGAATACAAACAAACCATTACTATCAATGGTCAATGGATTAATAACTTTCATGAAGCCCTTTCAGAGTCCTCAATAGAGGAACTCCAAGTTCAAGAAGTATCCTACCAATAAAACTCACTAGGTATTATCCTTGCTTCCAATATTCTCTTTTTATAGTGAGGATACTACATGCTCTAGGTGTGGGGGGATGGGTAATATCTCCATGCATAATTTTTTTTAAATGTGACTTTTCCCAGGAGTGAAAATGTTTAGGTGTGAGGTGTGATCGCACCATTATTCACTGTTTCATTTGCACCCTTTCACCACTCTAATATACTAGTTTTGTATTGAATATATAAAAATAATAATAAATTTCACTTCATGTATGATTCAATTATTATTTTTTATCACGATTAAAAGGTGAAATGTTACCTGTTTTGATAATTTCATTGAATATAGAGGTGATTTAGAGGCCCCATGATGAAGTTCATGAAAATTTAGCAAAACTGTGCCGGATCCAAGCATACTAGTCGACTCAACAACACACTTCTACAAAATCATGCATACAAATGGTCTATTATTATGTGGTCTGGTTATAAATTCAATTGGATACATTTCATATGAATAAACCCAAGCCTCATTCATCCATATTATGTCCCATCCAGACTTCTCTATCCAAGACACTGAATCTGGTCAAAGTCCAAAATAGGGTTCGGTATTTCATCCATATCTCCAGCTATGATTGTCAAAATAGTTCTTAACATTTAGTGGAGATATTAAGGAGGTGGGGATATAGCTTTTTAGTTCTGTAAAAATTGAGATAAGGGTGTATTCCATCTAAAACCATGGGAAATGTGGTTTTTTGAAATCATGGTGCCCAAAACCACATTTCACATTTTATATAAATTGGAACCTTGGGATCCCCATTTTAAATTTTTTCTAGGAGGATAATTTCTGTTATTTTGGATACCCAATGAATTCATCTACTCATCCAAGAAGTTATGGAGGGCATTATCTTCATAGGGGGATCAAGAATAAAGTCGAAGTTCCACCTGATCCTCCTCCTCCTCTTGATGGAGATCTAAATGGTGGATGATCATTTTGAGGGAGCTACGCATACTTGTGAGGGAGTTCCGTCACTTTTTATTCTACTGGTTTTGTGTAATTTTTGTGTTAAATATTTCACTTATGTTTAATTTGAATGTGATTCTCCTTTGAATATATTTCTTTTGTTATAATTAAGTGAAACACTTTTTATTTCAACACTGATTGGGAAAAGATTTTAAGTGGGAATCTTGGGTTGTTCTGATTGGACAAGACAAGAATCCTCTTTCTATTACACATACATATGATTTAGTATGATTTGGTATCCATTTTTCTATATTTTAGAACCAAACCTTGAAAAAACGATTTTTTTGTCAAGTGGTGATTCTTTGAGCATCATTTTAAGAGGCAAGAGGGAAGTCGAGATATTGACAACCATCAATGAAAGGATTACATTAAACCTTTTAAAATTTTCAGAATAATGGAATACTCACAATGTGTAGTGAACATTAAATGATATCATTCTATCATAATTATAGAGCACCACCTTTATTTGTTAACTATTAAACTCATTAAATCAAGTCATTTTCTTAAAACTATTTTCAAAACCACCCACCTCTTCTCATCCTTTTTATTAACAATTCACACTATAAACCACCAAATATCCTTGATAGATAACCTAGGGTCTACCCACTACTATAAATCAACCTTAAAAACATAATCAATTTGAAATGTCATGACAACGCGGTGATAGATCTGTCCCAAGGAAACTTCAACAACTGGAAGAAGACATTTTCTATATCTAAAATTAGAATATAAAAGAAATGGTTTTTCAAATATTGAATCAGGGGTTAATGATAATATTCAACCCAATTATGTAAATATAATCTCTCAAAATAATTTAAAAAAAAATTATTTATATTTTGGATAATGGGTCACACCATGAGTTTATGTTTAGAAGCAAATTGGATCAGGGTGGAAGAGAAATTATTGTGACAAAATCTCTATAAATAAATAACAAAAAGAGTTGTGATTTTTTGGGAGTATTTTTTTTCACTAACCTTAGACACATGGAAATAAAATTAAACATTATGAGAACTAGACAATTCAATAGGAGTTCTTCTATTCCTATGACATACATGGAGGGGTATACACAATAAGAAAATAAATTAAGTTGTAATTTTTTTTATTAATTTGGAGGAGAAAGTGGAGTTAAATAAAATGTGCACCATGAATCTATGATGATAAACTCATTTAATACCTCTTGGAAAGAAATAAATAAAATCTATAATACAAACATGGAAGCTTCTCCAGTTGTGAGAAAAATAGATGAACTTTTCCCAAAAGAATGACTAAGGATATACAAGTTTAAAGTGACACCTATTAATATAGAAGACAACATATGTGTGCATGAATTTGTGGTTTCTCAAATCACACCACTATGAAATATATGTATTTTAGTGGATGAGAACTCATACAGTGGAGGAAACATGAATAATGATGTGTCGAGGTCACATAAAAATAAGAAACATGTACAAGTAGGATTAATATCACTATAGAGAAGGATCCCAAGATATGAGAGATAAATAAAATTATATATAAACTTAGGAATGGATTTTTTTCAATTGGTATTGAAAAAAATATCTACTTGAATGTATTGTAAGAAAGTGAGAAGAAAGGGTTTGGTCCAATGTGACCAACCACATTACTCAACTTAAGGAGGTCAATGGTACACCTCTCCCCATATATTTAAATGTTTCAAATATCTATAAGAAGTAGTGAAGTCCTAATGGATAGATACAATATATAGGGTAATATGTAAAACAATAACATTTTATGGTTCTAAAAAAAATTATTTTTAGATTATTGATAAATTTAATAAGAGGGGTTAGAATTCACGAAGTTTATAATTAGTATCAAGGCCTCAATCTGACATAAAATAGGGTGGTAAGGAACCATTTTATCTTTTATTATTTAATCTAAATGTTTCTTGTTGTGATGAATAATAAAATACAAAAAAAATTATGATATAATCTCAAAGATCATTGAAAACAATATCTGAAAAAAAAATTATTGTGGTGTTAATCCACCACTAAATATCAAAAAGTGATAGCAATTCATTTCTAAAGTGGTATCTAATCACATCCAGAAGAAGAATTAGAATCAATAATGAATTTTATGATTATTTTATATATTAAAAATATATATCAATTGATGATTTTAAAATACCAATAAGTTTCTATAAGAAAATATCATTACAAATAAGCAGTTCCTCACGCGGTAAGTTATTTCAAGATATGATTTCAAGAAATAAAGGCACTCGTGGTGTGTTGGTGATGATTATATAAAGTTTATTTAGCCACATAAAAATTTGAATTATCCCTGAGAAATATGTGTGACCATGGATATAAAGTGGTATTACAATTTTATCTCAAAAAAGTGATGCAATTTGATTCTATATGTTGGGTATCTCAAAAACATTTACTTTATTGTTTTTTTCTAATATTTTTGTGTCAGTGTAATTGATATCATAAGATGCATTAGAGAATATGAAATGGATACACGAATATATTGAAATGAAGTTTGTGAAATTGATATCTTTATGATTGTCATCATATAATTATGATCCCTACACTAAGTTCTGGATTAATAGGCATAGAGGATTTTTTAACGACTTAGATTATATGTTGTGGATTCACTCAGTAAAATCATATAGGAAAGTGTAATTGAACAAATAAAAGACAATAATATCATGATAAAAAGTGTTTATTAAAGGGTGATAATGATTTATCAATATTTATATTTCATTATATTCATCTTGTCATTTTAAAAAAAATGTATAAAGGGGAGTAAAAGATGATGTTTTTCCCCCAAAAGGTTCAAAAATATAGGGGGTGTAAACA
This sequence comes from Viscum album, assembly GCA_963277665.1. Lineage (NCBI taxonomy): Eukaryota > Viridiplantae > Streptophyta > Magnoliopsida > Santalales > Viscaceae > Viscum > Viscum album. Next base: position 404,752,770 of record OY728167.1, read on the forward strand.
TGAAGGTAAATATAGAAATACACTTTTTATTCTTATTATAAAATATAGATGAAATCACGGTGGATATTATCTTTTAATATTGATGTCAAATTGGGTGGAAATCAAGGGATTATAAATCCATAAAATTATTAGTATTTTTATGTATTTAATAGAGGATGGATTTAAGATATTATTTATAAAAAAATCCAAAGAGTGAAAATGTTGGAACCAAATTATGTTTTGTATTGGATTTTTTTTAATCACTGGATTTTTTGTTCAAACTAAATTGTGTTTTTTTAGTTCTTCTTTAAAACTGAAGGAGGGATCACATTGATGAATTAGTGATGTTATACGTGCGTATAATATTTGGAGAGGGGAGAACATATAGGCACATGGATTAACTATAAGATCAATCGAAAGTAATGAATTGATATATATATATATATATATCATGTTCATTGATTTGGATCTGATGTGTGGTGGTGTGAAGAATATATTTGAAGTATTTTTAAAATTCTATGGGTTTTGAAGCATTAGTTCAAGAATGACACTGTAAGGATACTTTCCACATAATGGTTGTGATTAAAGTTTGGAAAAAAATATGCTTGTACCCATAGAAATTTTAGAGAGAAAAAAAGTATCTAAACAAAATAGTTTCATGTCTATGGTGTCAATAGAGGAGCTTATTGGAATGTTCATGTAAGGACTAGGTGAGAGGTAGTGGCATAGTGTAGGGTGACACCATTGAATTGGTCGTATTGTGGGGTGTCACCATAAGCGATAAATTGGAGTAAGATGTAGTATAATGGTTGGTAATGTATAGGAAATTTAAGGGATAAAAATTTTGTGGAATATTGGTTTATTTTAATGTGTTGGAAATAAAGCATGCTCCATGGAACTCATGACACATTTGGAATCTAGAGAGTTGTATTTTAGTTGCACTGGAGTTTTGGAGGTGCACGACTCATGTATAAAGTCTCATGTCTCAATATAACATATCATTAAATATGATTGGCATCAACCATTCCACAAGGAATTGGTTGCTTCATGAAGTATGTAGAGCTAAATTTCAATGGAACTGTTGATTTAGAGACGTTCATTCCATGGTGAATGTCTACACCACAACCTATAAAGATAATTAGAGAATACCATGACACATAATTTCATCTACATTGTGAAGGGTGTACATTTAGAATATTGAAAGAAGTGATTTTTTTTAAGACTAGAGGCCTATGAACCATAGGTAAATATATCGTGTTAGAACATGTTGATGGTTAACATGAACTGCAGGATCACATAATGAAATGTTTGTGAATTATAAAGGGGAAATTTTGGATGTAAATTTTTTATCTAAGTTTTAACTTAGATAACTCCATAATAATTAATACCATTTTCTAGAAAAGCTAAAATTGTAAATAGCATGTCACAATTTGTGAGGTTTTACTATGAAGAATATATTTCCAAAAAACATGTAAGATTTGATTAGAAAGTAATGATGATGTAATGGATTGGGATTTCATGGATTAATTTAGATTAGGTGGCACATAATGACCAGGTTAAATGTGTGTGGTGAACTAGGATAATTTTTTACAATTAGGTGAAATAGAATTAATTATAACCCTCAGATCAAGGTGGACAGTTACTGGAATCCTTCAAACATCTCTTGGAAGTTCTAAAAATAGAGGACGAACCATGTTGTGTATATGAATTTTTCGAAAATTTCCAGATTATATTACCATATCTAGTTCATCAATATATGGGAAGGAAGTTAAGATACTATACTAATACATCAGGATTATTGGGGAGTAAGAGAAATAATATAATTTTAATTTGGAATTATCTTCATCTAGAAGAGTAGTTCGTCTACTGAGTTTTTTAGAATAGAGAATATTCAACCCTCACATCGAGATCTTGATATCAACCAAGTAAGAAAAAGATATAGATTTCAATAAAGTGGATCGTAAAGTATAATATACATGGGGAAAAGGATAGATGGTATTCTAGGGACCTATGTCTAATAGAGATTGACTGTCATGTCTATAAACTATGGAAAAAAATTTGGATGCCTATAAAATATCTTAGCCTTTTCTTAAAGTATTTTATACATATAAAAGAATAGATATTTCCCATAGATCACTAGTGTGCCTTTAAAAATCAATTGTTAATACATATATTAAATTCTATAATATTATAGTACACTAATACAATGCAGTTTGTATGATCCTTCTGTTATCTTATAGTGGTGGACCTTGTAAAATTCACATGTGTTCAACCTTTACCCTATATATAGATATTTATATAGGTAGAAATAAAAAAGAGAACATGATATTTAATGTGTTCCTCTAATAAGGTAAAAATATTTTTATGGATAAGATGACCATCAAAAATAAAATTTTAAATCTTTCAACACCTTGATTAACCCCCACCCCCCACCCCCCTCATATAAATGTGTAACAAGTTACCCATATCCATATTTTGACCAAATTTATTTGTTATACATATTTTTATGACATGAAACTAAAACATCAATAAACAAATAGAACTAAATTCCACACAGGGTCTTTACGATGTAGTTTTTTTACTATGTTTTATAATCCATTATATTATGAAATAACTGTATCCATATTATACGCACCTATAGATTTATTTATTCCAATATTGTAATCGTGGTATAATACACATCATTTATAGTGAAATAATTTAGAAATAACCAATGAATTAAAACATAATTAAATATGATAAGATTATTTATTAACTGTTACATGATTTTTCATTATTCACCCAAGTCATATTCCACCATTCTCAAAATGTTTCAATAAAATAGCACACTTCATTTAATATATGGAAATGATATAATAATACATGTTTAATTCATATAATAACCTTTCAATCTTTATTATCTATCATTATTTTATCTACTTCTTCACATTACCTATTATATTTCTATACAAGAGATAATATCCTTACCTTAATTCACATTAGACTTCTTAAAGTGTAATCTAGTACTTCATTTTATGATCACCAAAGTTGTTACATGCTCATAACTAAATATATTTACCACGTATATTAAATATAAGTATTGGAAAAAATAGTATTGGTTATGGATATATAATATATATGGAGGAGTAACTGAAGTTATGTATTGTTTTTACAGAAAATGATTGTTTTAATCAAGTTATATTTATGATATTTTTTATAAAAAAGGATTTGATATTCTAGGAGAATATTGGATGATATTGGAGGTTATTAGAAGATGACTCCACCTGGAGTTAGATAATCACAGGGTAATGGTATTGCATGAACTATTTTAGTGATCACATTATATTAGAATAGAACAAGTATTAAGAATTCATTTAAAAACATACACAATCATGATGCAATGGTTTGTATCTAAGATTAAATTTTTTAGTTGTGGTAAATATACAATCCACAATACATAGCAGAGAAAAATTGGTTTTCTTCTATTTTTTAATGGAAGTGTGGTAGTCACTGTATAGTGTGTTCTGAACCATAGTTTTTTAAGAGATTATAAGTCTCAAATACCAACCATATTAGTTGTGCTATGAGAGAATTATTTTAGAAAGAATTCTGTGGGATATCAGTTGGAAGAATATGAAGGAATATTAATGTGATATTTATCACCATACCCAAAAGGTTTGAGTCTCAAAGATGTTTGAAGGGGTCATAACACGATCGTCCAATATTTTTTAAAATTGATTAATTGGATTTTGTGGATTTCACTATTAAATTAAAATCAAAATATAATATTATGAATCATGCTATAATATATATTTTTTAGGTCAACTATGACATAAGTAAGAGACTCATGCAGTGATAAATAAAATTTCATGCAGTTTTCTAGATTCAAATTATTCTTGGATTTTATGAGATTATAAATGACTATAAAAATTTAGTTTGAAATTGATGGATGGTTATATAACTAAATAATGATAGATGACTGGAAAATTCATTGATGGTGATTTAATAAGATTCAATATTTTTTATTTGTAAAATTTGAAAAAAAAAATGATGGATATTGACACCTCTAGAGAAATGAGAGTGAAGGGGACATTGTGGAAAATTAATTAAATATATAGAGTTATTGAAAATATTGATATCACAATGATAACACATCTATTAGTTTAGTGTGAATATTTTGTCTGTATTTATTATGAGGGGTAATTGTCTTATTTAATATTTTATAACTCTCTAATAAGGAAATTTTTTAAAAAGGGGAAAGAGGGAGTGGCCCTATAATTAGTAGTTCACCATTCCTAAACATGTAATCATTTATAGTGAGTAGGGATATCCTATTATGAAATGAAACACCATTTTATTGTAAAATATGGTGTATCCCTTATTGGTGAACCACGTAAAATCATCTTATCTCAATATATATTTTTTAAATTACATATTGTGTGTGGTTCATAGTAAAATATTTAAACCATTTTTTCAACATGATAACATGATCTAATAAAGGATGAGAAAAACATAACACCCTAATCTCACCCCCTAATGTTTGTTTTTAGATCATGGTTATAATAAGTAGTATTAAAGCCTCATGTATAAATCTTGAAAAATCTAGCATCAAAGAAATTTAAACATGGGGAGTGTTGTCATTGAAAAATGTATACCTTTATTTGATTGAAGAAACTAAAAAATATAAAGAAAATAATGAAATATATGCTACAATCTACTAGAATAAATGTTTAAAAAACTATGATTTAATGATTTCAACTATGTGATGTTACATATTTATCGATGATTTAATCTGATATAAAGTTAGACAATGTTGATGTGAAGACATAAATGCCTTATCTACAAAATTATCAAATCTAATTTATATGGAATTTATTAGTTGTAAATATATTAAATAAAATTTAGATAAGTTTTCCAATATCTATAAATGTTACATAAATTTCATGGAAGTGAAGTTAAAAGGTAGATATAGAAAATTCAGTGATTTAAAAACGAGTACAAAAAAATAATTAGTAGATTTTTAAACCATCTTGTTGAAGTTGTAGTAGCTATATGTGGAATAACTTTTGAAATAAAGGATGATAAAACTGTGAATAATATTATTAGATGAATAAAAAGTTATTATAACCCAAAGGTATCAATCCTTGAATAAATAGATCTAGTAAAGTTATCACATGATAATATTATTAGCAAGTCGGTTGCTTATGAAATGAAGGTAAAGACAGAAGGTTCGTCAATTAAATCATCAAAAAAATATGTCTATTTAAAAAAATGGATAAAATTTACATTCATGGTACTATAAATGAAGAATAAGATGTTAGTGATGAGATCTTATCAATTACTTCATGAAAATTCAAGTGATCTGAAGGTATATTTGAAGGAAGACTACCATTGGTGTGATTTAATTATTGGAAACTTGGCCCATTACCATAAGGTGTCTATGTAAGGATAATGTATACATTGATATGGAACCTATAACAATAATTGAGTAATTTTACCCTAAAATTAAATTAGAAAAATGGAAATTCATCATGAAAAAAGTTTCGATAAAAAAAACCTGATGAGAAAGGAATAGAATTAAGATAAGGGATATCATGAAGATGATAAGACGGAATTTATTTATGACATGGATGATGTATTAATAGAACAGATTTATAAAGTTAAACTAGAAACCATGGAAAATGATCAATTTGAATGTCATTCCAACTTGAAGGTTGAACGTGAAGTATCACTTGAGAAGTTAGGTACTCAATGAAATAAAAATAATAAAATTAGAGGTTTACTAAAGGATTCATTTATTAATATAGACCAACTCAAATTTAAAATTACCCATATAGAGAATGTACTGGGAGAACATGAGTTTTCTCAAGATACATTCAGATAATTATTTTTTTAATATAAAAATTAATGAAAAAGATAATATGATTGTCAACCATAATCCTTGTACTGAATAATAGAAGAAAATGGTTAAATCTCTTAAATGATAATTTGGTTCCTTTTAAAATAAATATAAAATAATGAAAAAAAATGAAATGGAAAAAATTATATTTTGGAAGATTCAATGAAGAAATACAAAACATGAGGGTTGAATGTTTTATAAAAAGTGTTATGAAAATTATGAATGCACAAAGTTTCAATAATTTTTGTAAATTCAGAATAGGTTTTCGGGATGTATCAATAAAAATAATAAGAGTAATATAAAAAGATAAGGGAAAAAATTTAGATATTACTCTCAATAAGTGAGGATACATCAAACCTATATGCCATTTATAGGTTGTAAAACAGATGATAGATGGGGAAATAAAATTTCCCATGATAAAGAGTAAATTTTTGGTTATTAGGATCAAATAATGACTTATTTCAAGGAGAATTAATTCTATACGAGAAAAGAAACATGTGGAAGTCAACATTGGAGAATGAGACAATATATTAAAATTTAACAAATAAACATATTTTATGGATAATTTTTAAAAAATTTAACTTGGTTAAAAAGATATTAATTTTTTGTTGATAAGGAGTAAAAATTTCTCCTATATAAATCAAAATGTTTCAAATCAAACAAATATTATTCCCTTGGGAATATTATTTTATTTTGAAAGAAGAATAATACTATGATTCTCATGTTGAATCAAAAGAACATTCATATTCACATGTTATAACTCATATGGGTATATCTTTGAAAGAAAATAAGAATAATGTGATGTCAATGATGGTTGAAATTTCTCTCAATGACATGAAGAGAAACAACACAATGATCTTTGATTGTCACGAACCAAGACAATCTATAATCTGACCCGACACCCAACCCGATCTATGATAAGGCCCAAAAGGAATTCCCGATCATTCAGAGCTGGAAAACAGTGTCAAGAATCAATAAAAATAAAGTGGGAATGATTTTTCCCTATATAAACTGAAATAAAAAAACCAAAAAAAATAACGCAACAAAACTAGGAGATCCATAAACACTAGATACAATAAATACATCAACATGATCCAAATGCAACAATATATAAAAATAATAGAAACTAAAAAATGAAACCAAAACCAAACCGAAAACAACATGAACTCTACAATACCTCTTGGTCACCACCAACTATAAGACCAACCTACTACAAAGGAAAACCAGAACTATATACCTAAGCCTGTAAAACATCTTAGTTCTATCGACACCGAGTGTCACAAGTAGGGTGTGGGCATAAACAACTCAATGGGTAAACACCAAACAATCCATACAGTTAATTTCCCTAAATATTCCAAAAATTATAATTTTAAATAAAATTATGAATAGGGTTTTCATCTTATATAACCAAACATGTATTTTCTAGAAAAACTACTTTCAAACAAATAATGAATCTATCTTTTTAAAATATTTTCATAAATTTACAACCCAATTTGAAAAAAAAATAGATAGGTAAGAACAAAACCCAAACAATGAAAAATGGGAGAAAAATCCAAACTGAGAACAAACTATAGGGTATATCAAATAGATACCAGTGATAATGGGGATAGTTCAAGTACAAGTAAACAAAATCAAATTAAAAAGTAATAAATATTAAATAACAATTGAATAAAAAATAGTAATCATGGGAATTTCATAAACATCTCTAAAACAAATCCCATGATGTGCTCAGTTTGGACTCACTTTTCAATCTATAGTGAAGCTACATGGTCAATAAAAAGTTGGATTCTATAAACCATCCCCACCAGTAGAATAACCCACCTAGCCTCTCATCAAATCCAGTGGGTACCAACCCATTTAATCGAGACCATCTATAAATTGTCACTCAACCCTCTAGATGATTCCCAATAATCACATGATAATAGTATAAAGAGAATGAGAAAATAATCACATGAATGGAATAAACCAACAACCCATATATTCAACCATTCATGCCTTTCCCAAACTCCAAAAAAAACTATGTAGAGGCTCTCTCCTTGTAGGAACAACCACATATGTTCCCATCACACATCAGGCCATCATAAAGTTCCATCCATGCCTACAAATCTTGTCAATTTGAAAACCATCTTCCCAAAACACCACAAAATACCAACCATCCCATCACATTTATAATTCTAATCCATTTCAAAAAAAATTTCCAAAGACCAAGGCTAAATTACATTTATTATTAGAAAATCCCAAGGGGACCTTTCGAGTAGAATTATTATAAACCACACATAAAAGGTTCCAAATGAGCTGAACCTTAAGGAACACAACTTAAAATCCATATTTGAGGTAATTTTTGGAACCACATAACCTTTTATAATCCATATTGTTTTATAATAATCATTTTTTGGATGGGGTGGAAGAAAGGGAAGAAGGAATAGGGAAAGGTGTTTTGAAATCTTAGGTTTAAGATGGGCATCATTTTAGAAATCCATTATCATTTCTGTTCCTATCCATATGTGCACACAATGCCTCTGAGGATATTCCCATATATAATGGTACTGTTACATCCCGAGCTTCCATGATACGCCTCTCTTTCAATAATGCAATAGCTTGCATTGTACGCAAGTTCGAGTTCTAAAACACCACGACTAATCAAAGTAGCCGTTATGAATAGTAATACCTAATTTTTGAAATTTTATAAATTTTATTTTTCCAAATGGACTTTATTTTTGTATTCATAATATCAAAATTATCCTCAGTTGAATTTTTTGTAACTTTCTGAGAACTTCAATTTTTTTTTGAATAGTGAAAAATACTTAAAACAGCTTTTTTAATGAAAATAATTTATTGTGATAAATTATACTATTTAGTGGTTTTAAATTATAATTATAATATATTTTTACCATTTTATCCAATGGTGGTCATTAGAATTAATTTAACATTGAAATTGGGCATGAACAATTGTCAATCTTTTGATATAAATTGTTTCTTAAAAACACGCTATTTGTTGTGAAAGCGGGAATTAATTATTAAATTAATTAATGCAACTTATATGTTTGTAATTTCATAAAATATACATCATTTTTGAATTCGGAATATCAATTATAGCTTAGGGTTAAATTTTGGCATTGTTCTGAAAAACTTCAATTTTTGATGAATAGTGAAACCACTAAGTGGTAGTTGAAAAACTGATTTTTCGTTTAAATGAAATATTACCACTTCTGTGATTTGATTTTCAAAAATCTGACATACATGGTTGTCATTAAGAATTAAAATATTGTTCAATGAGATTAAAATAATTTTTTTCTGAATAGTAACTTTTAAGTTCTTAATCGCGATTAGAGGTAATTAGTGTAGTTTAAGGTAAAAATAATGTTTTAATAATAAGAGATGAGCTTGACACATGTCCTACCCTCATTGGATGTGCCATGGCCGACCAATACAATCCATGGGTCAACTTGGGGACCCCATGGAGCCACTTTAGTTGGAAAATGACATAAATACCTTTTATTTAATGTTAAAGTAAAAAATGACACAAACATGAAATGTTTTACTAAAACAATTTTTACATGGGGTTATACAAGTCATAGTTTTGACTATAAATAGTCATTGGAAAGATAAAAAGATTTCCTACATCATAGTATTTGTTTTATAATTTTTGGACATTAAATAAATTAAATTATTTATGATACCATGATGATGCACCGATTTCCTCATTAATTAATGATTTAAATAAAATGTAAAGATAATGTAAAATACAAGGCTTCAACTTGTCCAAATCCTATTTTATGGGTAGATTTCGAACCCTTATCACCTTATCCTCGAATTATATAAGTGTGGGACCTTTGGAATCCGAAAATCATTGTATAATAATGTAACATTTCCTTACTTTCCAAGAGTGCCCCTCCTCTCTACTTATAAAAGGCCCCCACCACTCCCAACTTATTCACACATTAAAGCCATTTGGCTCGGCCGAACTCTGCCCAAATACTCTCCCAACTTCCCTCCCTTACTCCTAGAAGCCTCACTTTGGGTAGAATTATTCCCAAGGAAGCCTTTGGCTCAAATCAAAAGAGTTACCCGATTTTAAGGTAATGTCTTCTCTTGTGTTCTTTTATTTTATTTTTCTTCTCCAACCCCCTAAACAATTTTTATTCATTTATTTTGTAACAACAACAGTATCCTCAATATACTAGGATGTTTTTATAATAATTATTAGAGCTACACTTACACACCTACATCTAATGGTTAAAGAACATACTGTTTCTGTGGATGGCGAATTTATGCCTCACGAAACGATGATTGTTCAACACTCATATAACACCTCTAATGGTGGCCATTATGATGAAACTATTTTTATATATGATATATATTATGTTTTTGTTTCCCTTATGATTTTGTATTTTTCATTTATGGCATACCTTTATGGTTTCCATTATGGGTAAACGCGATATTTTCATTTTAGGAAGTGCGGACTACCGCCCCCTCAAAGTGATTTGAATCGTTAATACCATATGTGGGATGTATAAAAGATGGAGTAAATGGTATTATATGCTATATTATACTGGAATTATATTATACATTTATATAATTATTATTTCATTCCATTAAATACAAAATAGAAATGAAAGTAGCGTTCATGCGTACGTACGGCTTACCATCTCCATGAACGGTGCATTTCATTTCTTACCTCTAAATGTTACGTAATATTATGAATTAATGTATATACTGGATATATATGATATATATGATATCTAAATAATGAATATAATTCCGGATATAATGGATATTTCACCACATGAACAACTTGTAATTATAAGAAGTTTATTGTTGACTCACGTACCAAAGATCGACAAAACGACCCTTATTAACTTAAATAATTACATAATGTTCATAACATTGTAATAAGTGATATAAAAAGGATAATGAAATTAAAAATGGTTCCTAATAAGGTAGATACTAACTCTAGTTTATTATTCAGGAGGTTAAAGAACGGTTGAGTCAAGTCGGACACGAGGTAAGGGAATTTCTTAACCCAACTTCCATTCTTTGGGTTAATCTCCTACTTTCAAATTATGTCATGATATTATTATGTCCTACTTTGTATTTTTACTTTCTTTATGTGTACCTATATTGAATACACATAATAGATCTATTTTATTTTAAAAATGAACTTTTTAAGAACTTCGTCTCAATCTCCTTTCATTGAGGCATATTTGGTTTTATACACAACTTTCTTTTATACGGTGTATAAACCCCTTCGACTTTTACGTTTATTCAAAAGGAATCTTTTTTATACGAAGTGTTTTACTAAATGACAAAAAGGGAATGTTTTTCTTTCCGTACATATGCGGCGACAACGACTTCTTCGCCACCGTGACCATTATTTGAGTTTTGGCTTCCTCTACAATCCATCACTTTTTTTAATGAAAAATAAATACAAAGTTTTAACTTTATTTTATTTTGGTATTGAAAATGGTTTTGAAAGCGTTTTTGTTATATCAATGTGTTGTATTGATATCTTGTGATTGAAATGTGGAAATGTTATGTTTCCTTTATGCATGTTTTATGTGATAAGATTATGTTATGGTTTATGATATGTTTAAACCTATTCAAATGAGGAATGCATTGGACTTAATAAGTGACGGGTGGAGCCCGCTATAGCTCCTCAATGCATCGGTAGGTATCATGAGACAAACTAGTGTCTTGGCACGAGGCCTTGACAAAATCTTATTTGTGGTCTTGGAACGAGGCCTTGGCTACATGGTTATGATATTCAAGCATTATTCATTCCATCATTATGAAAGTGGTTATTGATATTGCATGTGATTATTCGACCAGTAGAATATCCATGTGAATAATTAAATGAAATTATCTCATTTTACATTTGCCATATTATGTTGAAGTTCATGATTAAAAGGATTTTGTTTTAGTTATACATTGCCTTAAATGTTAATGTTTATTTATGAAAGCTTCCGCAATATTGTTATTCTTACTGAGCATCTGAGCTCACCCCTTTCAATGTTTTAATATTTTCCAGGATGTGAAGATGTATTTTATGAATGACCTGTAGGGATAGACAGAAGAGGATATGAGTGTGGTTTATGAATACTTTGTTATTAGTTTTTCACTTTATGATGTAATGTTTGACTTGTGAATGTATCTAGTGGTTCCAAGGCTACTAAACTAATCGGTCTTTCGAGACTTGATCTTCTGTGATCATGCCAATGTTACGAAGTAATACACCGACTCCGAGTAGCTGGGGTCGGGGAGTTATAGTTGGTATTAGAGGCAGTTTAGTACTAACCTTGGATGCTAGATTTAGATAAACTCTGATTAGAGCACATAGCCCAAAGATAGACTTTGAGGATTAGTATAGAAGAACTTCCTTGAATTTTGGTATTATAGAGATTTTGTGAGGTTTCCGAGAAATACATCCCTGTCTGGATACGAGCTGGTAGAGGCGGCTCAGGCACAGATGTACCTAGGGGTAATACCCAAAAACACCACTTTGATCTAGACTCAAACGGGAACTGGTGCACGACAACGGGCCTTGCTGCAATCTTGGTTACAACACTCCCGGAGGATATGCTTAGGATAATTCTCGTTTTATTTACAAACCATTATGAAGGGATTATGAGTACATACTCCCTCAAAGAAAACATTTTTATGATTATGGATTATATCCATAAATAGTTCAATTTAAGTTAAGTATTTTACAAGTATGGAATTATGTATTTTTATTCATAAACTAATCTAGTTTATGCCATTGTATAGAAATGGCGCCTAGTGGAAGGAATTGAAACCGTATCAATGCACGCACTCCATGTATGGATTTCCCTCCTACTCAAGATAATTATTATGGAGCTGGAGATACAACTGGTGCTGATCAACTTATTACCATACTGGGACAACTCACTCAGATTATGAATAATAACCTTACTCGTATGGAGCACCCTGATCCTCAACGTGGAGGATCAATGTTAGACCGCTTCATGAGGCAACAACTGCCAACATTTAATGGGGGTACAAATCCATTAGTAGCTGAGCAATGGATAAACTCCTTAGAGAAAATATTCCACGCCTTGGGGAGTAGCGAAAGGGAGAAGGTTATCATGGTAGTTTACCGCCTCACTGGAGATGCCGATCAATGGTGGTCATTGATTCAAAATACAAAGGAAGATGAAGAAGTATCAAGTATGGAATGGAGAGATTTCAAAGATCTTTTCTTAGAAAAATACTTTCCACATGACCATCGAGCAGATATGGAAAGGCAATTTCTAAGTCTGAGACAAAAAGAGGATGAGAATGTCGCAAAGTATGAGGCTAACTTTACAAGGTTAGCAAGGCATGCAGCATATTATATACGTAACCCAAAAAGTAAGATTGATCGTTTCTTTGATGGGTTAAAACCATTTCTTCGTCAAGCATTAGTCTCACAAACATTCTCATCGTATGAAGACATTGTCTCATGTGCTATCAAGACAGAAAAGGAATTCTCTAAATCTTATGACAATAAAGTAAAGAAAGAGAAGAAGAGAACTGTGGAGAAAGAGACAGATAATGGGAAAAAGGGAAAGAAGGATTTTCCATTATGTGATAATTGTGGGAAGAATCACCCTGGTACTTTCCTAAAGAGAATGGTAGTTTGTTATAAGTTTAAAGAAAAAGGACACAAAGTGGGTGACTGCAAGGGTAAGAAAATGGTTTCAAATGTACAATGCTTCTTCTGCAAGGATTGGGGACACTAGGTAAACCAATGTCCAAATCATCATAGTATGCCCCAAATGATGTTATTGGATAATAATCAAGTTATGATACTACCACAGATGAGGAGGAATGATTAGAGTTCATACATTGTTATTAAAGAATTTTGTTATTTGAGTATTGTATCAATGATGTACCGGTTATAATAATTATGGAGTATATAAGGATTGTACTGCATTACCTGTTGTTTTCATTAAGGATTTAATATGATGAAGGTAGTCATATTTTTAGTATGTGACAATAAGAGAAACTTTACTTTGGTTGGGGAATCTGATAAATTGATTTTGGAATTAAGATACCTTTTAGAGAAAGTCTGGACAGAGGTATTTTGGATAACTATAAAGGATGGGATGGATTAAGTTGAACTTTGAATAGTATTGTTTAAGGTTAAAACATTTCCGAAGATTACTTTTGGAATATTATAATAATATATTTTTAGGAAAAGGACAACCTGCAGGTCGGGGGATAACCCGTCACGTCGGACAAAGCTGTAGGAATCGAACCCACAACCATAGTGCGACATGCCTTTATTACCTATCACTAGCCTACAGGAAGTCCCTGGTTATTACAAAATAGTTTTACTAATCTGAATGGTATGTGGTAATATTTAGAACCTTATACAATTAGGATAAATATAATATTTTTGAGTTCTATTGTCTTTTTGAGTGAAAGATGAGTTTTTTGTAGAAATTAGTTGAAGGATGAAACTCTACTTGTCAAGAATAAATATATATATACCTATCTCTTATTCTATGAATAAATTAATTCTTAAACTTTATTAAAGGGATATTAAAACAAAAAAATGTGTTATCCTAATACCTTATGTCTTGTTGAACTGATAATATTTTAAATCAACATAGATTGAAGGTTTTGAGGCCCTCAATTTTACACTTGTTTGTGATTGATGACCTCAATCACTCCCTAAAAATATTTACGTTTTTCCTCAAATTATATGTCTCTAATTGTCACCAATTTTCTCTTTATCGAGATCATAATTTGGTGGTGACTTTTTCATTTCCATTTCCCTCATATTAAGGCTAAATTTTATTAACCTTATCTCCGATGTGGCTTTTCCACAAAGGTATTTTCTATTTTCAACCTTTTATTTTCAAAGAAAATTTTCAAATTGCGAGGACTCAATTTATTGAAGGATGGTATAATTTAACATCCCGAGCTTCCATGATACACCTCTCTTTCAATAATGCAATACCTTGCATTGTATGCAAGTTCGAGTTCTAAAACACCGCGACTAATGAAAGTAGCCATTATGAATAGTAATACCTAATTTTTGAAATTTTATAAATTTTATTTTTCAAAATGGACTTTGTTTTTGTATTCGTAATATCAAAATTATCCTCAGTTGATTTTTTTTAACTTTTTGAGAACTTCCAATTTTTTATGAATAGTGAAAAATACTTAAAACAACTTTTTTAATCAAAATAATTTATTTTGATAAATTATACTATTTAGTGGTTTTAAACTATAATTATAATATATTTTTACCATTTTATCCAATGGTGGTCATTAGAATTAATTTAACATTGAAATTGGGCATGAACAATTGTCAATCTTTTGATATAAATTGTTTCTTAAAAACACGCTATTTATTGTGACAGCGCGAATTAATTATAAAATTAATTAATGAAACTTATATGTTTGTAATTTCATAAAATAGAAATTATTTTTGAATTTGAAATATCAATTATAGCATAGGGTGAAATTTTGGCATTGTTCTGAAAAACTTCAATTTTTGATGAATAGTGAAACCACTAAGTGGTAGTTCAAAAACTGTTTTTTCATTTAAATGAAATATTACCACTTCTGTGATTTTATTTTCAAAAATCGGACATACATGGTTGTCATTAATATGTAAAATGTCTTTCAATGAGATTAAAATAATTTTTTGGTGAATAGTAACTTTTAAGTTCTTAATCGCGATTAGAGGTAATTAGTGTAGTTTAAGGTAAAAATAATGTTTTAATAATATGAGATGAGCTTGACACATGTCCTACCCTCATTGTATGTGCCATGGCCGACCAATACAATCCATGGGTCAACTTGGGGACCCCATGGAGCCACTTTAGTTGGAAAATAACATAAATACCTTTTATTTAATGTTAAAGTAAAAAATGACACAAACATGAAATGTTTTACTAAAACAATTTTTACATGGGGTTATACAAGTCATATTTTTGACTATAAATAGTAATTGGAAAGACAAAAATATTTCCTACATCATATTATTTTTTTATAATTTTTTGACATTAAATAAATTAAATTATTTATGACACCATGATGATTCAGCGATTACCTCATTAATTAATGATTTAAATAAAATGAAATGATAATGTAAAATCCAAGGCATAAACTTGTCCAAAGCCTATTGGATGGGTATATTTCGAACCCTTATCACCTTATCCTCTAATTATATAAGTTTGGGACCTTTGGAATCCGAATATCATTGTATAATAATGTAACATTTCCTTACTTTCCAAGAGTGCCCCTCCTCTCCACTTATAAAAGTCCCCCACCACTCCCACCTTATTCACACTTTCAAGACATTTGGCTCGGCCAAACTCTTCCCAAATACTCTCACAACTTCCCTCCCTTTCTCCTATAAGCCTTACTTTGGGAAGAATTCTTCCCAAGGAAGCCTTAGACTCAAATCAAAAGAGATACCCGATTTTAAGGTAATGTCTTCCCTTGTGTTTTTTATTTTATTTTTCTTCTCCAAACCCCTAAACCCTTTTTATTAATTTATTTGGAAACAACACCAGTATACTAAATATACTAGGATGTTGTTATAAGAAGTATTCGAGCTACACTTACACACGCCTACATCTAATGGTTAAAGAACATACTGTTTCTGTGGATGGCGAATTTCTGCCTCACGAAACGATGATTGTTCAACACTCATATAACACCTCTAATGGTGGCCATTATGATGACACTATTTTTATACATGATATATATTATTATTTTTTCTTTACTTATGATTTTTTATTTTTAGTTTATGGCATACCATTATCATTTCCATTATGGGTAAATGCGATATTTTCATTTTAGGAAGTGTGGACTACCGCCCCCTCAAAGTGATTTGAATCGTTAATACCATATGTGGGATGTATAAAGGATGGTTTAAATGGTATTATATGCTATATTATACTGGAATTATATTATAAATTTATATCATTATGATTTTATTCCATTAAATACAAAATATAAATGAAAGTAGCATTCATGCGTACGTACGGCTTACCGTCTCCATGAACGGTGCATTTCATTTCTTACCTCAAAATGTTACGTAATATTATTAATGAATGTATATACTGGATATATATGATATATATGATATCTACATCATGAATATAATTCTGGATATAATGGATATTTCACCACATGAACAACTTGTAATTATAAGAAGTTTATTGTTGACTCAAGTACCAAAGATCGACAAAACGACCGTTATTAACTTAAATAATTACATAATGTTCATAACATTGTAATAAGTGATATAAAAAGGGTGATGAAATTGAAAACGGTTCTTAAAAAAGTAGATATTAACTCTAGTTTATTATTCAGGAGGTTAAAGAACGGTTGAGTCAAGTCGGACACGAGGTAAGGGAATTTCTTAACCCAACTTCCATTCTTTGGGTTAATCTCCTTTCAAATTATGTCATGATATTATTATGGCCTATTTTGTATTTTTACTTTCTTTATGTGTACCTATAGTGAATACACATAATAGATCTATTTTATTTTAAAAATGATCTTTTTAAGAACTTCATCTCAATCTCCTTTCATTGAGGCATATTTGGTTTTATACACAACTTTCTTTTATATGGTGTATAAACCCCTTTGAAATTTACATTTATTCAAAAGGAATCTTTTTTACACGAAGCGTTTTACTAAACGACAAAAAAGGAATGTTTTTATTTCTGTACATATGCGGCGACAACGACTTCTCCGCCGCCGTGACCATTATTTGAGTTTCAGCTTCCTCTACAATCCATCACTTTTTTTAATGAAAAATAAATAAAATGTTTTAACTTTTTTTTATTTTGGTATTGAAAATGGTTTTGAAAGCATTTATATTATATCAATGTGTTGTATTGATATCTTGTGATTGAAATGTGGAAATGTTATGTTTCCTTTATGCATGTTTTATGTGATACGATTATGTTATGGTTTATGATAAGTTTAAACCTATTCATATGAGGAATGCATTGGACTTAATAAGTGACGGGTGTAGCCCGCTATAGCTCCTCGATGCATCGGTAGGTCTCATGAGACAAACTAGTGTCTTGGCCCAAGGCCTTGACAAAATCTTATTTGTGGTCTTGGCACGAGGCCTTGGATACGTGGTTATGATAGTCTGGCACTATGCATTCCATCATTATGAAAGTGGTTATTGATATTTCATGTGATTATTCGACCAGTAGAATATCCATGTGAATAAGTAAATGGCATTATCTCATTTTACTTTTGCCATATTATATTGAAGTTCATGACTAAAAGGCTTTTTTTTTGTTATACATTGCCTTAAATGTTAATGTTTATTTATGAAAGCTTCCGCAATATTTTTATCCTTACTGAGCATCTGAGCTCACCCCTTTCAATGTTTTAATATTTTCCAGGATGTGAAGAAGTATTTTATGAATGACCTGCAGGGATAGACAGAAGAGGATATGAGTGTGGTTTATGAAGACTTTGTTATTAGTTTTTCAATTTATGATGTAATTTAAGACTTATGAATGTATCTAGTGTTTCCAAGGCTACTAAACTAATCGGTCTTTCGAGACTTGATCTTTTGTGATCATGCCAATTTTACGAAGTAATGCACCGACTCTGGGTAGCTGGGGTCGTGGCGTTACAGGTACATTAAATGGAATAAATTAAATAATAAAGGATTCATTTTAATAATAACAAATATATTTACAACCCATTACAAGAGTCAACACATATGAACTAGAACATAAAAGTTTCCAAAACCAAATAAAAGAATCAATACAAAAAAACCAATTTACAAAAACATAACCATGGAAAAACAGAGACCAAATTTCCCAATTTCATTATTAATGATTAATAAACATTTCATCAAAAACTTTGAATAAATATAGATATTGGCATAACTGAGGAAATCCATTGAATGACCATTTTCACAATATTTAAAACATGAAAATACGCAAAAATTCATACAAAAACATCACAATAATGAGAACCACAATTATGAATTAATTAAAAACACCAAGGAATCAAATTTAATTTTATGGAAAGGAAATGAATGGAAACACCTACCTCAATGACGTGAACATGAAATGAACCCTTAGAAAATGTACGAACTAGGACCAAGGAATGATTTATACACCTTAACATCAAATTAATTTACCAAAATCAGCCAATCCTCACCTTAGGGTCCAAAAAAGTGGGAACCCAACCAAAATTCAGATAGAAAAAATAATAATAAAGATGAAGATGGAGAATAAGACTTACCCAAGGAGGATTCCACTCAAAAAATTGAAGGATAAACACCCTAAATCTATGTAGGAGGAGATGAGGAATCCATCCAAGGCTTTTAAAGGGCTTCATGAATGAGAGGGAGAAGATATGTATGGTTTTGAGGTTAGAAAATAAGATGGTAGAATATGAATTTAATATTATTAATGATCCTTGGAAACTTTCATGATTTGGCCACACAAGTTTCCCAAACTGTGCACCAAATGTGTGCACCCTGCTGGATGAGGAAGGCACCTGCACGAACTGGCTACATGGTTTGGGAAACCATGTGTCATCTATAAAAAATGAATCTATTATAATTATATAAGCACAAGAATGGTTTCTATAGGGGTTATCTTATATGTGAACAAGCCACATACCTTACACTAGACACTAAAAACATGTTTCATAGTTTCTCTTGGGCCCCAAAGAGTTTGGCCCAACATTTTTAAACTATGCACTAGGCTAAAACTCACCAAAAATCTCCAAAACTAAAAAAAATATTCCCCAAACTCGACATAAACCTAAACTGAAAGATCAAACACAAATAAAATTAAAATAAAATAACTTTTTTCAAGATGTGATGATTATATGCACCATAAAAACATTCATCCAACAAAAAGTCACCCAACTGAATAAGAACCAAAACATAAACTTCGAACCAACTGAGCAAAACCACAGTCCACGGTGTGACCTTTCAACATCACAAGTCACACCCAACCTTATATAGGAAGAACCAAAAATAATATAACCATAGTTAAGAAAAGCGTAAGGGTTATACACACCCCCCCCCCACACACACATAATAAACTAGCTAACACCACATCACCAACAATGGAACTCCCCGTAGAGATCAACCCTCGGCACAAGGGTACTCGATGAATGAAACCCAAGTCATGTGGTGACCCAAACCAAAATTAATTATTTCCACAAGACATTATTATCTCTAAAATTAACACAACCTAGAGCACAAGGCATAAATAAATACATGAGAAGAAGAACCAGTTAGAGATTCACATCACTAAGGAATAACCACAAAACTACATGAAAACTAATCCACCACACCTTTAAAAAAATAGAATTTTAAAATTGTGAAGGATAAAAGTAGGTAAATTTATACTATATCCTCCCCAACATTAAGAACAAAAACTAGGACAATAACCCCATACCCAAAAAAAATTTACTGCATGAAGAGCTTCACTCCAGGTCCGTTGGCTGGAGCCTTAATTTCTTAAAGCATCTGTTGCACCACAGTAAGAATCCTACTACTTCCACGTGATACTTCCTTTTTTGTAAATTAAAATGTCAAAAAAATTACATACTACCCAAAATACCACATCGATGAAAATTATTTGATGGATTGTTTCAAGGCAATTTTGGATACCAAAACCCATCACATTGGAAGAGAATTTGTCTGACGAATGAGGAGAAAAAATTTATGAAGTATACTTTATAGATATAGGTTCCTCTAACATAATCCTATCACCATATCGGGAAAATTCATGTGAACCAAGAGAAACCAAATCACCAACTACTACAAACTATTCTCTAGAAACAAACTCAATAAGAAACACCTCATCGAGAAACATATCTAATTGAACATCCCCATATGAGATAAATTTCTCCTTAATCTCTGAATGAAGACCCTAAACTGATATAGGAGCTTTCAGTTGATCCTATTAATCTATATCTAGTGAAAAATAACCGATCTTTGTGATGTGGTTAATATAGGAATTCACCATCTTCTGACCTTGCTGAAAAACAAATAGCTCTGCTACATTCTTTACCTTCACTTACTCATGTATGAACCATAGAATAAAAGTGTTTTTAAACATTTCTCAAGACAATACAACTTGAAATGATGGTGAGATGATCACTTTACACTTATCTAAACCTAAACCTTAAATGGAACCAAGAACAATACATACTCTTATAGAATTGGGAGTTACAAACAACCAAAAGACACCTTCAACTTCTTCAAGCCACTACACAACCCCTAACGGACCCAAATCACCATGAAAAACTAGAAACATTAGTGAATAACTAGAATACTTCACCACACTAGGAGTATATGCTGGGAAAAGAACCGGAGTAGACTTGCTAACAAACATTAGGATCTTTCTAAGATGCATATTATGAATACAGAAAGACACAAACCCACATTAATCATCAACACAATATTCATTTGAAAAAACATCCCAAACAAAATCCCAAAACAAAAAATTAAAAATATCATAACTAAAAACCAATATCCTATTTCAAAACCATAATTTATACTCTAGTTTAAAACCCATTTAATCCCATGGACACTTTTAAAATACCACAACTCATTTTCCAAATCTAACTCAAACCCCTAAATCCATATTTTCCAAATAAAACAATTTCTGATCTCATTTTCCTTTTGAAAACCTTTTTCATGAAAACCAATTTTTGTCTTAAAATCCACTCATGCCAACTAAGATCTATCCAAAATACAACTCAAACCTAAACTATTGAAAAATGGAACTATTGGTCATACATAGTCTGGACACATTATTTAGAAGACCATGCCCCAAGCAAGAACCAACCACTATAAGTATCTTGAACCATTCACTTGGGATCTACATGGGTAGCTACTCTATGAAATCACACTATGTAGCATCATTTCAATTCCATTGTCATCCCCGAAACTATAAAAACTAAACTAAACCCAATGGAATAATCTTAAAACCTAAAAAATATATAGTCTATGATGCTCTTCCTTTACCTACGTCTCGATTCTCGATAGTCCTATTGACAACTACATGACACCCCAAATAACAAAGGGCTAATATGATACCATTTTTTCACAAACCATTCTAGGCTTCCATCCCACCCAACACTCAACCTCTTCCAAAACAAGGACCTAAAGGAATTCCCAATCCCCCTAAGATGAAAACTAGTGTTAGACATAAAATCCAATTTTGTGGGAATTATTTATCCCAATATAACTAAAATTAATAAACCATACAGAGAATGCATCAAAACCAGGGGATATATATACACTTGATACAATAAATACATCAACGGGATCAAAATACAACAAAATCTGAACATAATATAAATTAAAAAATGAAACCAAAACCAAACGAATAATTAAATTATCTTCACATGACATCTTGGTCAACACCAACCATAAGACCAACCTACTCCAAAAGAAAACCTAAATCTAAAAAAATAGCTCAGGTCTACCAAAGTTAGCGGAATAAGTAAGGCATAAGAATACATACTTCAATAGAAAGACACCAAAAAATCTATATATTTTTTTTCCCTAAATAGTCTTCAGACTCTAGTTTTAAATACATTTATAAAAATATGGTTTTCTTATTAAATTACCAAACACAGTTTTTTTAGAAAACCCACTATTGAAAAAAAGTATGAATCTTAATTTTAAAAACAATTTCATACTTTTACAACCTAATTTGAAACAAAAATGTCAAGTAATAACTGAACCCAAATAATGCGTAAAGAGATAAAACTAAAAAATAAGAACAAAAATCAGGGAATATCAAATAAAAACTAGAGATAAAGGGGATAGTTCAACTAAAAGCAAGAAAAAATAAAGTAAACAAGTCCACAAAATTCTAGATCGATGGAACATAAACATTAATATAGTAACCATAGGAAATTCCTAAACATATCCGAAATAAATCCCTAAATTTATTCCATTCGAAATCACCTTTCAGTGTATGGTATATCTCTATAGTCAACTACCAACCAAGCTACTCTAAACTACCATCACTAGTGGCACTACCCACCTGGACTCTTAAAAAATATCGGGAGTATCAGTCTGTCTAATCGGGACTAGCAAGTAATTTTCACTTTACCCGGTAGATGTCTCCCATGAATCCCAATATAATAGTACATGGAGAATGAGGATGTCATCACATGCTTGTAATAAGCCAATCACCCACAAATTCCACCATGAATGCATTGACCAAACTCTAACACTAACAATGTGGAGTAACTTTCCTCGTAGGAACAACCATAGAGGTTCCCATCGCACATAGAGCCATATCAAAGTGATAATAGGTCCTACACATCACATCATTATAGAATTAATCTTCCCAAAAAATCAAAAATTACCAATCAGGACTTCCCATTTACAATTCTAATCTATTTCCAAAACTATTTCAGAAAACCAAGGTGAAATTCCATTTATGATTAGAAGGATCAAAAAGGACCTTCCAAGTTAAATTATTATCAACTGGACATACAAGGTTCCAAATGGGATGAATCTTAAGGAACACATTTGATAATCCACATTTGAGTTCATTTTAGAACCAAGTAACCTTTTAGAAACCATCGGGTTTGATAAGAATCATTTAGTTGATGGGGTCGAAGAAAGGGAATAATGTAGTGTGAAATGTGTTTTAAATCTGGGGTTTAATATGAGCTTCATTTTATAAATCCATCATTATTGGCATGACTACCTATATGTTCACCCTATACCCACAAAGATATTCCCATAGATAATGGTGTATTTTTTGTAAGCTAGGAATACCCAACAGTTTCATTTTAAAAATCACACAGAGATTTACAATCCATTGTAAGAGTCTGCACATGGGAACCTAACCATTGATGTCACCAAAATCCACACACAAGACTCAATACATAAAAAACAATGTTTCCAAAACATAAATAAGGTCTAACATATCCCAAATTTCCCAATTTCATTATTATAGATCAATTGACATTTCATAGAACGCTTTGTATACATATTGATATAGGAATAATTGATAAAATCACTTGATATCCCATTTTCACCAAATTTTCAACATGAAAACAGCATAACAATTCATACAACCAGATAATTAGAAAGAGAACCACATTTATGAATTAATTAGAAACACATAAGAATAAAATAGAATGTTTTGGAAAGGAAACAAATGTAAACACCTACCTTAATGACCTATGTATTCAAAAAACCCCTCTAATAATGATGAACTATGCTTGATGAGTGATTTGTGCACCCTATCATTGGAGTAATTGACAATAATTATCCAACCCTCAGCTTAGGGTTTATAAAAGAGTGCATCCAAACAATATAGAAGAATAAACAATAATAATAAGAAATAAGCGGAGGAAAAAAACTTACCCAATGATGAATCTACCAAAACAATTGAAGTAGAAGAACCATATATGAAAGGAGTAGGAGAGGAATCCAACCAAGGCTCTAAAAGAACCTCACGAATGAGAGGGAGATGATTGGGGTAGGATTGGGTTTAAAAAATAAAAGGGTTAGAGTATGAATTTCAACTTTTTAATGAACCTGTTAAACTCACATAGTTTGGTTGCATAGTTTTTAAAATCATGTACCAAAATGAGCACCCTACTGGAAGAGTAGCACACCTGCATTGGTTAGCCACACGGGTTGGGAAACCATGTTCCAACCATGAAAATAAACTCTATTGAAATTTACAGAATATCTTGCATGCTTTTTTCAAGGTTTCTCCAAACCATGTGCAATTTGTGTTTCTTTCTCCTAACACTTACCACACGCTATATGGTTTCTCCTAGGCCTCACATGTTTTGTCCATACCACGCTCAAACTGGGAACATTGACATAACCCTCTAAAAATATTTAAAACATAAAAAATAACTCATGTAACTCAACGTGAACCTCAACTAAAATATTCAACATCAAAAAACATTACAATAAAAGAAAAATCATGGTCGGGTATGTCATTTATTATTGGTTTCCATACCACATGATTGGAAACATTAACATATTGAATAATTTAATGGGATATGTGCACTGAATGATTGATTTTTGATATGATGTAGTATTAAAAATAGATGGAAGTTGATAGAAAAGCATAGCTATAAATCAGTTGAAAAATATAGCAGTGACCTATATAGAGGGCCTATGACATAACCTTTAGAGTGATAACTAACATTGTTACCTATGATTTGAATTAAAATTAAATAAAAATATGATATTGATCAATTTTAAGTCTTGAGATTAACTAATGAAAGACTAGTGAATAAACAAATTAAGTTAAATAAATATAAACATGAATACATATTTCTTTATAATTGGAGAAGAGAAAAATATATGTAATGGAAGAATGTAGCATAAAAAAATAATGGATAATTTATCATAGGTGAAAGAGATCTTGGAAATTATAAATTTTGTACATAACCAAGATAATAAATGTAATTCTTGTGTAAGAGATAAGAGGGTGAGAAATCTCGACTGACCAATAAGGAAGTTTTTCATACCTTTCTAAACTAATTAAAACAAATTTGTGTGGTCCAAAGAATATTTCTAGATCATGTGGTGAGAAATACTTAATTTTATATGTTTATCATTATAGCATTATATATTTCATCATATTCATGAATTAAAAAAATAAAGTAATTGATTGTATGAAGTTTTTTCGGAGGAGATATAAATATGAAGATGGTAGAAAAATCATGATTATACAATTAGAAATGGAATATTATTGTATTTTGGTTAGTTAAAAAGTCGTCTATAGAAGCATGGAATCAATAATGAGGTCTCTTCAATGAGAAAACTACAATAAATGGTGTTTTTGAAAGGTAAAACCAAATAGTTAACAAAATGGTTAAATCTTAGCCTACTAAAATTAAAATTACATGGAATTATTATAATCAATCTATTTAGGACGTGGTTTATTCCCAATATCAATAATTTTTATGCCACGGAGAAAATAAGTCATTGTATGAGATTTTTCATATAAGCAATACAAAAATAATACACTTTAAATTATTTAGAAGTAAGTGATACATATAAAAAAAGAGGGAAATCAAGGAAAATATAAATATATATGGGATGAAGAATTATTTCTATGATTCAAATTTAGGAGTAATTTCTACAAATGATTTTACAAAGTCTTTAATAAAATCATGGTAAGCGGTTATGTCAATGTTATTGGAGAGAAAGTTGAAATTTATTTTGAATTTCATATATGATTGAATGTTTTGATGAATAAGATTAGATATATAAAAATTATAGTGAATAAAATAATACAGTGTGGAAATATTTTTACATGATTGAATCAATAGATATAGAATCTGGTGAAGAGGGTCGACCATTGACACTATGAATAAATTTATGTGATATGATTAATGAATCAAATATAATTAGGGATAAATAAAGTCCAAAAAAACACACAGAATGTGAAATGTAGAGGAATGTTTTTCTCTCAAATAGACCTATCATCATTTGAAGAAATAACAAAATATTAACCATAGGATAAGAATTTGAATGACTGTTTGGATTAAATTAAGATGAACCGAATTTTGTATCTCATGAAGAGGTTAATGGTTCAAGACATCATTGGGACCAAGTAGATGTTCAAGAAAAAACAATATGGATATGGAAGAGTATTTTGTAACAAGTCATGGTTTGTGTAAAAATTATATACACATGTCAAACATGTTAATGTGGAAGAAATCATTACAACAGTAGTGAGGCTTGAATTAATAAGAAAATTTATAGTTGTAGTAATTAAAATAAAATTTCCAATTCTATTAAATGGATGTAATGATAGTGTTTTTCAATTGAGTGGTCAAGGAGAATGTGTATATCGAACAAATGAGGTGTTATTATTGAAAATTATTAATCAGGGGTGTATATATTAAATAATTCGTTGTAAGAATTGAAACAAGAACCTTTATTAGGGTCTGCTTACCTGGAGAACTTCTTTTAAGAAGCTAAAACTTAAATGGGGTGGTGTTAACATGAATATTTATGTGAAAAAAGTAATAGAGGATCAATTCAGGATGCGAGTTGACTATGAAAACATCATATTCAGAGGTAAAAAAGGAATTTGGTGGGCGAATTTACAATGTAGTGATCTGACCCCAGCAATCCTAGAGCTAGTTTTGTTCTACCATTAAATAGCATATGATAAAATTAAATTATGTCCTATAATAATAAACAATTTAATAGACTTGGTAAACAAGATACATACATGAGTCTTGTCTTGTAAATTAATACACTAATTACAACATAATTTTTTTTCTTCTTTTGAGGATAATAACTTCATTGCATATACTGTATCCTTGCATATTTTTCTTAGTACAATTCTTGGATTCATGGGGAAAGGAAACATAATAAGGGTGAGCTTCAATACTCAGTAAGGGTAAAGTATAGTGGAAGAAATAATTAATCAATGAGAATAATAATTATCGAATGGTAAATAACTAAACACAGTTACCATAAAATGAACAAACTAAGAATGAAGTGCACAAAAATATAGAAACGTAATTAATGGAAATACATTCCATCCAAATAACTAGATAAGTAAAAATAAATATGGAAAAATAAGAAACTGAAAAACAATTAATTTAATCAATGAACTAAAAATTAAATCTATAATTATATATGTTGACACAAAATCTCATGGATGAATAATAAATGATTCTAAATGAGAATAATAATAATTCAATGGTAAATAACTAAACAAACATATTGTATAATAAACAAACTCAGAAAACATTTCTTGAACAATATGGAAAAGTGATAAATGGAATCAAATTCCATACAAATAAATAAATAAGGTAGAATCAATATGGAAATTTAAGAAACTGATAAACATTCCATTTAATCAATGAACTAAAAATGAAATGAATCCATATATATATCGAAGAAAAATCTCATAGATATATAATAGATAAAACTAAATGAGGAAAATTATTAATTATTACATTCCATGTTTCATAGGTACATGAAACCATTACCATCAAGACCTTTCATAAGACGATTTGCCATATCAGGTAGAAACCCAAATAATTTTTTCAACTAATTCATCTCATAAGACTACTTATACATCTAGGGGATTTCATTAACCGGTCCCCAACCCATAGGGATTACATAAAACGGATACCAACACATGTTTTACATGTTCCAATAATTTGTCATCTCAAATAAACAATATTACTTATGAAATATTTATATTGAATAAAGGATACGGATTTATAAATATTTCCTCAAGTAATCAAAAAACTTTCAAAGTAAACACCATATGAAAAATGCAATATAGTTTAGGGAGTAATCATATCCATGAAAAATGAAAATTTTATTTTGGGTAAACTAAATGTCAAATGATCATAGGTAATTGAATATTTCAGGGGTGATAAAAGGAATCAAGGAAGTGAATGTGAATACTATCTGTAATGACCCATACTTTTTGAATTATAATTTTTTCTTGAGAATGTGTGTTATACTATTTTGTAATAAATAAAACTATATATCATTAATAATTATGTGTGTATATTATTAAATGTGAAAATTGGGTTTCAACTATTATATTACTGTTGGTCAATTATGATCATTGGTCAATACAACCATTGAAAACTATTCTCTTGAAAAAAAACTAACATTATAATTACTGTTTTAAGTAGAAATAAAAAAAGGATAATTAATGTTGAAATGAGAAACAATAGCCCCAACTAGTAGATGAATTATGTATGAATCTAATATTTTAAAACATGAGTGGGAGGTAGAATAACTGGGCTTCTCTCTTGACCAAACCCATGTTGAGCTTCAAAAAGTGAATCTTGGATGAAATTTTCTATGGGAGAAGGTCGAGTTAGTGGGAATTACCACTAGGAAGATGTTATCTGAACCGCCCCATGAATATATCACTATTGCACACATTACCCATAGGTATTATTTAGCTGTTATAATGAGTTATGTATAGATACCATAGTTACATAATGTGTAATTCCATTTTATAAAATATTGTTTATTATATCAATGCCATTTTAAGAATATTTTTTCTTAATAAAATTGATATGGAATTTGATAAATTAATTTTTCAGAAAGAAATTGTACTTTCTAGAAATGATATAAATATTTATAATAATATAATGTAATATGAATAATACTTATTTTAATGAAATGGCATGATTAATCCACTTGTATTTAAATATAAATGATAAAATATATTTTTTAAAGTGTTAGAGATTTTACTTTTAAATTTTAATCCACTGTTGTTTTTAATAAATAAAGATTTTTATATTTTAAATTTATAATTCTCATATTAATAGAATTATTATGATAAAATAAATATAATTTTTTTAAATAAAAACATCTAAATTATGTTAGGGTGAATTTATGTGAATTTTCTAAAATACACTATTTTTTTGTGGATAGTAAAAATATATTCTGAATTTTTCAGTATGTTTAATGACATCATAATTATGTCATAATGATGTAATAAATAATTAACCACAATCCAAGCCTTAAAATATTTTATTTTATTAGTATCTAGTATTTTAATTTATTTTAATCAATTATCAAATATATAATTTACTTTTCAAATTCAAAAATGGAAACATTAACTTTAGGAATGTTATTTTGTGATAACATTAACTTTCCTTGCCAAAATAAGGAATATAAAATGATGGTTAAATATTTTGAATTTAAATATCATTACATATGTCCCATGTGTCAAATACCATGGTAAAATACCACGTTAAAGCCCATAGTTTTTCATTTACTAGAACCAAGGTGACTAAGGCCATTATTTATAAATTAAAAAACACATCCCACACTTTTTCTATAAATACCAACCCATTTATCCATTTAAATTCACTAAAAATTATTCATACACTAATATATGATAATTTAAACTCCCAAGTATTCCTCAATCCCCCAATTCCCTTATCCTCATGTTTTAGTAACTACTCTTTAATGTTAGGGAAATCACTACTTCTCTTTTTCATTCAAGTTCACTCTTAAAGTGGTATATCTTTCAAATTTACAAAATAAGTTCTTCTATCCAATTTATTTGATCTAGTTATTGGATTAAGAGTATTTTATTAATGGTTTACCCTTTTAACCTATATTTTTACCCTTTTCTAAAGCCAAATTTTATACCTGTTTTTCTGTCGATTTTACTTCCCAAATATCCCACTTCCCTTTAAGAAATTATCTATTATTTTTTAATGTGAATACCCAAACCTATTTCTTTTATATGGGTATTCACAAAGATATAAAAATAATTTCTTTTATTTTGGTATTGGAATACATAAAACCCTCATTCCCTTTCCTTCGGTTATAAATGACATAAAGATCTTGTCTTTAAGAACATTCTAAAATGCCATGATTTTTATATGAAACCCATTTATTTTATTATTCATAGGTTATTTATGAAATGGTTTATTATGATCTATTTGGAACACATGAAAATTAAGTAATATGAATGGTGTGCCCATATATCACCCCAATTCATTGGGTAAATAATTTAATCTCTATAGATGACATTTTTTGCGATACCTTGGTGAATAACCTTTGTAATTTTGATGACACCTCTATCAAAAACCTTGTTGATATACTTGTGACGTCTCATTTAAATTTTATAACACATTTAAATGTTATGATTCAAGTTATTATTATGATATTCCTCTTTTCCATTCCTTTATGATATTCCTCGTGTTCTTATTGATATTACTGAAGATCACATGTAAATTATTTCCCTTATTTTCCTTTACCGAGCCTTATCCTCACCCTTTACATTGAATTATGTTCATAGGTTATAATATGTCATTAATTTACATAGGATGAACCTATGATGAATCCTTTTGTGTGTATTAGAGTATTTATATATAATTTCATGTATTATGTACCTTTTTCCAATAAAATAAACATTAAAATATAATTTGTTTGTATAATGTAATGAAAAGTTATGTAATAAAAAGGTGGGATGAAATAGTTGGTATCAAAGTACGGTTTAGGTGTTTTTGGAAATTAGGATTTGAAAAAATTATGATTTACCCTAAGGAGTAGTTAAAATATAGGAAACAATCATGGTATTTTTTTAAACTATAATGAAGTAGTTTCTAAGAAAAGAAATCCCCATCTGGATATGAACAAATGGATGTTGCTCTGGCACAAATGTATCTAGGGGTAAACCCCAAAAACATCTCTTTAAGAAAGACTTTAATAGGAACCTTTTCACAATAATAGGCCTTGATACACTTCTAGTTTGAAACTCCTATGGAATATTTTTGGTTAATCACAAGCTTGAAGACATAAAATTCCTTTAGATTTATAAGACTCTTAAAAGAAACATTTTTCTCATTAAGGTTTTCTTCTTTTATAAAATGGTGAGAAATATGAGGAACCACATAAATGTTGAGCGTAACGGACTATACAATGAAGGCTCTATAATGGAATCCAAAATGGAAAACTTCATGATATTGATGAATCAACTAACTCGAGTTATGAGTAATAACATGAATCAATATGGGAGACCAGATTCACCTCAAAGGGAACAAATTTATATAGTGTGTTTTTTATGCCAGCAACTACCTTCTTTCAGTGGATCTAACATCCAATAGATTTCTGAATAATGGATAATCTCTGTAGAGAAGATCTTTTATGCACTCTGTTGTTTAGAACAAGAGAAAGTCACCCTTTCTATTTACCACTTAGACGTAGAATCTTACCAGTCATGGGAACTGATTAAAAATAAAAATAAAATATGGGATATTGATTATATAGAGGTGTAATAGTTTATGGGAATCATTTTTAATAAATATTTCCCTCATTCAGTGAGAATGAAAATGGAGAAGGAATTCTTAGAACTGAAGAAAAAGGAAAATGAATATATAGGAAGCTATGATATAAACATTAAAATACATTACCATTGCACCTATAACTTTGTAATGGATCCTAATTAGAAGGTTGATAGATTATTCTGTGGACATAGACCCTATCTATAGAATAATATAGCCAATCAAGATAATGAAAACTATGAGAAGACAGTGTTGAGTGATATGAAGGTTGAACTGGAGATCGATGAGATTCATTGGTCTCAAAAAAAAATGAAAAGGAATAGATAAATGGAGCCAATATTAGAAAGTAACTTTGATCATGGAAGAGGATGAACGAAATTTCACATTCCCACATGTAACAAAAGTGGGAAGAATCATTTGGTAAACTACTTTCATGAGAGCAAGAAATGTTACAAGTGTGGAAGAGATGACCATATTGCTCGGAACTCTCACTGTGAGGTAAATCCTTAACTTATCAACACTAAATACAAAGTAAAGATAGTGCAAGCCCAACCTAAATTTAAATTATTAAAGTGTTTATATATTGGTAAATTTTCCAATCCCTATCCAAATTTTAATTTAATATAGAGAAATCACCATAAACCTTAGCAAAGGCCAAGGGATAAAGGTAGGGATTTTGATATCATGATATTTGAAATAGATTATGAAAATGATATGGTGGTAGGTACTCTCATTGTTCTCAAAAATCTAGAAAGTACATTTTTTATTATGGTTTTACACATTCCCTTATTTCATCAATTTTTGAAAATAATATATAATCAATCCCTGAACTACTAAAAGAATAGTTATCAGTAAAAAATCATGGAGGGAATATCTAAGAATCAACATTGTATAGAAACACTAGTAGTTAATTTGGAGAGTATAATCTCATCACAATTCTAGTAGTCATTCCCAAGATGGAATTTGAAATTATACTGGTGATAGACTGGATGTCTGTTTCCTCTAGAATTGGGGATGACCTCATTGATTTAAGGTTCAAACATTCCAATTGGTTTGTAACGGGATTGTTCTTCGAACTGAAAACATCCAATGATTCCATATCCATTTGGATCTACTTTCCAAAGATAGGCGCTCATTAGTAGTGGACCGATGAGGCTTTGGAATTTACATTGGTCCAGAGGATGGGAGGTCAGACTCATCACACCTTTTTTAGGGGAATTATTGTCTACTCCGGGACTCTCTTTATAGATTTAAGTTATGTTTGTGAATCCTTATTAAATTACCATGTATAAAATGATATTTACTTTAGATATGACAATCAATGATTGATATATAAGAAATTTAGAGAATATTTTATATGTATTCGAGGATCTTCATCAATAGAGAATCATCTGTATTTGTTAGAGATTCTTAGTCAATTGTATCTTTTAATACATTATATAAAAGACTCTTGAGTATTATGATGATCATACTAGTTTTAAAGCCACTCAGTGGGGAACTTGAAGTTTATTGTCATTCAGAAGGACATAGATTATTTCAGATTTGGGATCGTACCCGTAGATTGGCTACCAAAGTATCATTTATTTATAAAAGGAATAAGAACCCACGTGGTTCGAGTAAGGGAATATGATTTTTATGTATGATTTATGGCTCAAAGAAAGATGTCATAATTACTTTTACACTCTATGCTCACGTGAGTCATGATCGATGTGAGAAACAAGAGGTATTGGTAAAACCAGAAATTTGTCCCATGAAATAAATCATAAGGAATGATGTGGGGATTATGTATATATGACTTCCCAAATTGATGAAGGGTAGGATTTACTTCAGGGAAGAAACCCGGGAACAATGTTCATAAAGGTATATGTGCTTTATAGATATTTGGATACTCTAACTGGGGCTTACTCCTGAGGAAGATTCCCAAGATTGGGAGGGGACTTACGATGGGGTTTTAATTCTGAGAAGGAAGCCCAAATCAAAAGTAATTTTAAGACTGGTTAAGAGAAATTTAGATTGGGGCTTACTCTTGAGAAGGAGGCCCAGGTTAAATGAGTTGACAACTGGGGCTTACTCTTAAGGAGGAGGCCCAGGTTTGGGAACATGGTGCTTAATCCTAAGGAGGATGCCCAGATTAAGGGAATTATGACTGGGGATTATTCCTAAGGAGGATGCCCAGGTAATAGATCCTCTCATCTTAAAGGATGAGGTTGAAATGAATGAAATATCTAACCTTGATGACATAAAAAATATGTAAATCACTAGGTTTTGAGAGATGTTTCCACAGAATTCCAACTAAATAAGGAATCCAATAAAAAATTATGCCATAAATGGCTTTGAAGAGAGTTCTGAGGGCTTAGTCTTGAAGAGGATATGTGGATAGGTATAAGATAGGTGGAATAATCAAGAGGGGTACCCACAAAGAAAGGGGTGTGCAAGTCATGGTGGGCGCGCAAGTACTGTGTGGGCGCGCAAGTCCTGGTCACGCAGGTATACCTGCGCGGCACATGGGTACTTGGGCGAATTTAAACCCTTGGGGCAATACTTGGGCAAGACATGTCTCAAGCCCTTAGTATTATCCCTAGGGGCTTTCATAAGGGTGGTGCACAAGTTCTGGTGAAGGAACAAAGTAGCGCACATGTAACACTCGAGACTTTTATGTGAAATATTTTGTTTTTATGTTATATAAATCATCAAAGGAATCTTTCAATACACACAACACTATCTTGGCTTTCTTTACATGCAACCGCGGCCTTCCTCGATATCTTGCGTCGTACGCAATACCGAGTTTCACTAAACAATGATACGCTATTAAAATATTATTAAAACTAGCCGTTATGAATAGTAATAACCTCTTTTTGAAATTTTATGAATTCTATTTTTCAAAATTGACTTCATTTTTGGATTCTGAATATCGAAATTAGCCTAGGGTGAAATTTTGGTATTTTTCTAAAAACTTTCAATTTTTGATGAATAGTGAAACCACTAAGTGGTAGTTAAAAAAACTGAATTTTTCATAAAACTTAATTTTACCGCTTCTGTGAGTGGAATTTAAAAAATCCGAGAGACACGGTTAATATCAAGGACTAAAATGTGGTTCAATGAGATGAAAATAATTTTTGGTGAATGGTAAATTTTTACTTTTATTTACCACGGTTAAAAGTAAATGGGGTTATTAAGGGTAAGAATGATATTATTATTACCCTAACACAAGTCCTAATTCTATTGGATAAGTGTAATTCAACCAAAAACAGCCTTAGGAATACAATATGACCATTTAGGCCCACTTGGATTAGATTAGTACATTTATTATTAATTTATTTAAAGAAGGGTTAAAATAGTTAAAATCAAAGTTTAATAAGTAAATCATTTTTAATATGGGGTTATACATAAGATAAATTCTACTATAAATATAAATTAAAAATATAAAAATATTTCCTACATTTTGATATTTTATTTGTAAATTTTAGACTTTAAATAATTTAATTTATTTATAACACAAAGATGATGCAGTAATTATCTTATTAATGAAATATTGACATAATTAATGTTATAAATACCCAAATAAATGTAATTTGAGACTTTTTATGAGTTACACTAATGTTATTGGTTAATATGACATGTTAGTATTGATTTAATTAGCTGTGTTAGAACTAATCATTCTGTTATGATTTTCACAAAAATCAATTACTAAATAGTGTCAAAATTGACATAAAATAGTTTTTAAAACAAATATTATATTATTAATTGTTATTTTATTCCTAAAAACCTACAGTTCGGCCAAATGACTTAGATAAGGTTATATATATTAATAATAAACAACTTGGGGTTCGTTTGGCTTGATATAGTAAGTTTATTAACCTTATATTGTAAGAAAACAAGAAGACACGGTAAAAGATAAATTATCTAACTTAAAGTTAAATCTACATGATAAGGTTAAAATTTATACCTAAACTTGTCTAAATTATATTGTAAGAGAGGATTTCGACCCCTACCCACCTTATCTTCGAAATATATCAATTTGGAGCTATTAAAAACCGAATTGGAATTTATACAATAATAATATTTTTAGTTATTCCAAAGGTTCCCCTCTCCTCCCTTATAAAAGGGCACATCCTCCCCCTCTTCCTCACACCACATTGAGCCTTCAATCTCGGCCAAACCCTGAAAATTTCTCCTATCAACTTCCCTAGAAACATCCTAGAGGTTCTGGTCTTCTTCAAAGACCTATTTTAGTTCCCTAAAAGGAGGTCTCAAAGATGCACTTCAAAGAAGAGGTAATGTCCGTTACCGATTCTTTCATCTTTATTTCTTCTTCCACTTCTTCTTCTTTAGTTGTTTCATTATGAAGTAATAACATCAGTATCACTCATATACGGATATGTTATTATAAGTATGAAACAAACTTATTTCACCATATATCCATCCTACGGAAAAAGAAATCATCGCGCGTGCGTACGTACGGAATACCGTCTCCACGCCGTGGTGTAATCTCTTTTCCACCACCACCTTACTTGGATGGGTATAATGGTGTAAATAATTACTATATATGATTATTATAATGTTATATTGATTCTGAAATAGTATACATACACTCCAATATAATTCCATGATCATGGGAACGATATCATCGCTCGTGCATACGTACGGAATACAGTCTCCACGATGTGATGCGATTCATTTTATATGATCTTCATTGCATAATGATGATATAAATGAATTGAATGAATAAATATGATATATAGTACATTAGTACCATTCTTGAAATGATGTATCTATAACCTAAAGAGAAGAATAATAATTTAGTCGACAAAACACACATAAGAACAAAAAGGTTATAAACACCCGAATAACAAGTAGGAATGAAATATTACTACTAAGAAGCTAATAATATGACCATATATGATATCATAACAATAATTATGATTCTGTAATAAGTCAATAACATTATTTAAATCATTATACAGGAGGTTCGGACACTTTCGAAGCAAATCAGACCTAAGGTAAGGGAAATATCACAATCTCATTTTTATCCGAGATTGTTTATACTTTGATATTTACTGGGGTGTATTTTATCATCCACGTCCATGTTTCCTCAATATGAAATATTATTTCCATCCACCTACAATTTTTTAAATCCAATTTTACACTTCGGTGAGTTTTTAGTAAAGGAATCTTTTGTCATTTTTCATACGAGGTACTTTTTGACTTTTCCGACAAAAGTACGAGAAGAATGTTTTTTAACTTATACAGCATGAATGGATTTTTAAAACATTATTTCCAGGAAGCTTCCTTTACAAGTTTTCAAGTTTATTTTTAATCAACTTCTTTTAGTTTAAAATTGTATGACATGTTAAGAAAGGAAAAATGTTTTTGAAGAAGAAAGGATATTTTCCTCAAGAATGGAGTTCAAGTGTTTTATCAAAATTATTTTCCATCTAAGATAATAAAGGGTTCTGTTTATATCCCTATTATTACATTGATTTGATTATGTTGTGACGGAAATATTTTAATGAATTCCTTTATCTTATATGAATTGTTTGGTGATGTCACGATGTTTAAGATTCCCTTTTTTATTACATGGGTTATGCAATGATGTATGATTTATGATTTTGTGGCACACATAAGAATGGTATCATTATGAGATGGGTGGGACCTATATATCCATCCAATGAATTGGGTAAAGATTTTATATCTCATGAGATAGACATGGCTAGAACGGTAGGTTATACCGGTTCAGTGAAACAGGACTGAAACGAGGAGTGATCTCGGTTCAGAAATGGACTTTGTCCACTAAGATAGTCATGGCAATGAGTCTTGACTAATAAGAAATGATTCTCTATTATTATGTGTGTATGCCAAAAAGTTTCATGTTTTAAGTTATGATTATTGGGATTCCATTTCCCTACTATGATTTATCCCATGTTATGAAATTATGCTCTCTTTTGCAGGTTAAGATTTCCAAAAGATATGTTCTTATGAATATGATGTGATTGATATTTCTTTTGTTTACCCTTACTGAGCATTTGAGATCACCCTTTTGTATTTTTTCTTTCCCCAGGACAGGAAGAAGGTTATTAAGTAAGATATGCCAAAAGGGACTATAGATATGATGAAATAAATGGGAGATAGTGTAGATGCTTTATGAACCAGTTGTTTATGTTTCCTAGTTTCTAAAGACACTATACCTATATGGTCCTTTCGTGGTTTTGTTATATGTTGTAATAAGTATGCTTAAATTTTGAAGTATTAACAATGTATGTAAATTATGGGTCATTATAGTTGGTATCAGAGGAAAGGTATAGTCAACCTTTGGAAACTAGGATGTGAAAGCCTTAGTAAGAACCCTAAGGATAATTCTTAGCATAGAACACAATCTTAGTGTTTTAGAAATGGCCATGAATAACCTAGGATAAGAACTTAAGTGTGAAATTTTATTCTTGATTATGTGGTTTTCCTATTATAATTAGTGTTGCTCACACTATTCTTCTTGGTTTTAGTCAATGGCTGGAACCCGAAGTAACCGTGTTAATGCGGAATGCGACGGGCAATGCAATGATTGTCCCCCTGAGCAACCAAACATTATGGGAGCTGGAATGAAAAATCTTGTAGCCATGCTCACACAACTTTCTCAAGCTATGAAACATGCAGGACTTCAAAACGAGCAAAGGAAGGAGCAACATTCTGTTGAATCCTTCATGAGACAGCGTCCACCTTCATTCAGCGGGTCTACTGATCCATTTGTTTCTGAACAATGGATTAGTACTACTGAAAATATATTTTCAGTTCTTCAATGTTCTTAGCATGATAAAGTCATCTTAGCAGTGTATCATTTAGAAGGTGATGTTGATCAATGGTGGAATATTATTAAGAATACGAGGCAAAGGGATGAAATTGATTCCATGGAATGGGATGAGTTCAAGAACTTATTTTTCAATAAGTACTTCCCTCGTATTCTCTGAACAAAGATGGAGAAAGAGTTTCTTGAACGAAAGCAAAAGGATGATGAATCTGTTGGTACCTATGAAGCAAATTTTACAAGACTTGCAAGGTATGCTTCTGGTATTATTATCCAACCTAAGAGTAAGATCGATCGATTCTTTAGTGGCTTAAAACCAAGTCTTCAAAGGGCCTTAGCCATAAGGGACTTCAATAGCTACGAGGAAATTGTTCGATGTGCTCTCAAAGTTGAGATGGAGATTGGAGTAACCCATCAGTCATATGGGTTTGATAAGAAGAGGAAAATTGAATTCAAAGGAAAATCTAAAGAGCACACTGAAAAGAAGATGAGCTTTCCCTTATTCTCAAAGTGTGGAAAGAAACATGGAGGGAGTTGTCTTAAAGGGACAATTAAATGTTTCAAATGTGGAAAGGAAGGTCATCGGGCATTTGAATGCCACGATGATGGGAAGAAGATGTCTAATGATGCAAACAAAGGAAGGGATACACAGAATGAACCTACTACACTTCAATGTTTCAAGTGCAAGGAAAAGGGGCATTATTCCAATAAATGCCCTAATACAAGGATTGATGATGATGGTAGACGTCAACAAACTCTTAAGGCTAAAGACAAAGGAAAGTCACATGAAATTTCTATCAGCGATGTGGAGTACGATAATGATGTGGTGAAAGGTACACTTACCATCCACTCTAAAGTAGAAAATGTTTAATTTGATTCTGGATCCACCCAATATTTTATTTCTGAATAATTTTCTAAGGGTATCACCGTATTACCTCAACAATTAGATGTTGAGTTGGCTATGACAACACCTAATGGCACAACAGTCGCATCAAAAGTTTATAATTCTTATCCAATCGATGTTTGTGGTAAAGTGCTTCCTGCAAATCTTGTGATCCTTCCTATAGTGGAATTTGATGTGATTATTGGCATGGATTGGCTTTCTTTATATGGATCTCATATCAATTTCCAAAGAAGGGAAGTCACATTTCATATTCAAGATCAATCTATGATCGTCTATCAATGCAAGGATGAACATAACCTTCCAGCAGAAATTCCTTCTACCTTATGGGTCTTGATTCCACTAAATGAAGGTTATTTATCTCAAATGGTTGGTGAGAAACTCACGATTTAGATTATTCCCATTGTACGGGAGTTTAATGATGTCTTTCCGGAGGAATTACCGGGTCTTCCACCAAATCTTGAAGTTGAGTTTTCAATAGAACTCATACCAGGTGCTTTGCCTATTTCAAAGACACTTTATAGAATGGCCCCAATTGAGTTGCAGGAATTGAAGAAGCAACTCCAAGAGAATCTTGCTAAGGGATTCATACACCCTAGTGCGTCACCTTGGGGAGCACCTGTTCTATTTTTTAAGAAGAAAGATTGATCAATGAGACTCTGCATTGATTATCGAGAACTTAACAAGATCACTATCAAGTACAAATATCCTCTCCCACGCATTGATGACTTATTTGACCAACTACGCGGAGCTCAATACTTTTCCAAGATTGATCTTCGTTCAGGGTATCATCAATTAAAGGTAAAAAGGGAGGATATACCAAAGACAACTTTCCGTACAAGGTATGGACACTATGAATTTATAGTGATACCATTTGGTCTTACTAATGCCCCTGATATCTTCATGGATCTGATGAATAGAGCCTTTAGAGACTATCTTGATCAATTTGTGGTAGTCTTTATAGACGATATTCTTGTCTATTCAAAGAGCAAGGAAGAACATGAAGATCACTTGAGAATTATATTGAAGAACTTGATAAAGGAGAAGCTTTATACGAAATTTACCAAGTGTGAATTTTGGCTTCAAAAAGTTTCATTTTTGGGTCACATAATC
Organism: Viscum album; assembly: GCA_963277665.1. Taxonomy (NCBI): domain Eukaryota; kingdom Viridiplantae; phylum Streptophyta; class Magnoliopsida; order Santalales; family Viscaceae; genus Viscum; species Viscum album. The sequence continues at coordinate 404,793,201 of OY728167.1, forward strand.
TCAAAAGAGGGGATATCTGTGGATCCAGAAAAAGCAGAGGTTATCGAAAGATGGTCGAGACCAACAACAGTAACTGAGATCTGAAGTTTTCTTGGTTTAGCTGGATATTATCGACGTTTTTTGAAATATTTTTCACGATTATCTAATCCACTCACCAAGTTGACTCGGAAAGGAGTTATGTTTTTTTGGACGGAAGAATGTGAAGAGAATTTCAAGGAGTTGAAAAGAAGGTTATCCAGTGCACCTGTGCTCACACTTCCTTGTAGTGGAGAAAGGTTTGTGATCTATAGTGATGCATCCAAGAAGGGATTGGGGTGTGTTCTTTTGCAAAATGATATGGTGATAGCTTATGCCTCACGATAGTTGAAAATCCATGAGCAAAATTACCCAACACATGATTTGGAGTTAGCTGCAGTAATCTTTGCATTAAAGATTTGGAGGCATTATCTTTATGGAGAAAGGTGTGACATTTATACTGATCATAAAATTTTAAAGTATATTTTCACACAAAAGGAGCTGAATATGCGTCAAAGAAGATGGTTGGAGCTGATTAAGGATTATGACTTATCAATCCATTACCACCATGGGAATGCAAACAAGGTGGCAGATGCATTAAGTCGACAAGACCATGCCAGTTTATCCATGATGAGGATCACAAAAGATCCAATATTTATGGATTTACAAAGGATGGATCTTGGAATTATAATGGAAGGGGAAAAATCTTATCTTTCTCAAATGAATGTTCATCCATCTATACATGTGAAGATTAAAGAGGCACATAAAGAAGATGTCGGGTTACAAAAGAAGGTGAGAAATGTTCCTGAATTCAACCTTCATTGTGATGGGATAATAATGTTCAGGAATCGGGTTTGTGTTCCTCCCAACCCGGAATTAATGAAGGAGCTGCTGGATGAGGCTCATAGTTCTTCATTCTCTATTCATCCTGGAAGCACGAAGATGTATAGGGACCTGAAAGAGTACTGCTAGTGGGATGGCATGAAAAGGGATGTTTTTGAATATGTCTCTCGATGCTTGGTTTGTCAGCAAGATAAAGCTGAGAGACAGAAGTCTAAGGGGATGTTACAACCATTACCCATACCCGAATGGAAATGGGAAAACATCACTATGGACTTTGTCACAGGACTTCCTAAAACATCCAAAGGAAATAATGCTATCTGGGTCATAGTTGATCGTCTTACAAAGTTTGCACACTTCATTGCTATTAGAGAGTATTTCTCTCTGGATCAGCTTGCCCGGATATATGTAAAGGAAGTGGTAAGATTGCATGGAGTACCACTTTCTATTATATCTGATCGGGATCCAAGATTTCCTTCAATGTTCTGGCGAAGTCTTCAGCATACTCTGGATATAGAGTTGAGTTTCAGCACTGCTTATCATCCTCAGACAGACGGTCAGTCTGAGAGAACAATTCAAACTCTAGAAGATATGTTGAGAGCTTGCTCTATGGATTTCAAAGGTGGTTGGGATCAACACCTACCTTTGGTGGAATTTTCTTATAATAATATCTTTCACTCCAGTATTTAGATGGCTACTTATGAAGCTCTCTATGGAAAGAAATGCAGGACTCTAACTTGCTGGGATGAAGTTGGGGAAAGAAAGCTATTAGGACCTGATCTCGTTCATGAAATGGCAGAAAAGGTCAAATCTATTCAACAATACATAAGAGCAGCTCAGAGTCGATAGAAAAGTTATGCCGACAACCGAAGAAAAGACCTAGAGTTTGAAGTGGGTGATAAAGTGTTCTTACGAATATCTCCCTGGAAGAGAGTCATGGGATTTGGAAAGAAGGGGAAGTTGAGCCCTAGATATATCGGTCCTTTCGAAATACTGGATCGTGTTGGGAAGGTAGCTTACCGATTGGCGCTTCCACCGAATATCTCTCAAGTTCACGATGTGTTCCATGTATCTCTCCTGAGAAAGTACATACCTGATCCTTCACATGTACTTAGCTCAGAAGTTGTACCGCTGGAGCAAGATCTTTCTTATGAAGAACAGCCGATAGAGATTCTGGATCGTAGAGAAAAATTCCTACGAAGCAAGACCACTAGATTGGTGAAAGTTTTATGGAGGAACCACCAATTAGAAGAAGCTACATGGGAGCTTGAGGTTATGATGAGAGAGAGGTATCCTCATCTGTTTGATACAAAATGACGAATTTCGAGGGCAAAATTCATTTTAAGGGGGGTAGAATGTAACACCCGAGACTTTTATGTGAAATATTTTGTTTTTATGTTATATAAATCATCAAAGGAATCTTTCACTACACAAAACACTAGCTTGGCTTGCTTTACACTCAACTGCGGCCTTCCTCGATAGCTTGCGTCGTACGCAATACCGAGTTTCACTAAACAATGATATGCTATTAAAATATTATTAAAACTAGCCGTTATGAATAGTAATAACCACTTTTTGAAATTTTATAAATTTTATTTTTCAAAATGGACTTCATTTTTGGATTCGGAATATCGAAATTAGCCTAGGGTGAAATTTTGGTATTTTTCTGAAAACTTTCAATTTTTGATGAATAGTGAAACCACTAAGTGGTAGTTAAAAAAACTGAATTTTTCATAAATCTTAATTTTACCGCTTATGTGAGTGGAATTTCGAAAATCCGAGAGACGCAGTTAATATCAAGGACTAAAATGTGGTTCAATGAGATGAAAATAATTTTTGGTGAATAGTAACTTTTTACTTTTATTTACCACGGTTAAAAGTAAATAGGGTAATTAAGGGTAAGAATGATATTATTATTACCCTAACACATGTCCTAATTCTATTGGATAAGTGTAATTCGACCAAAAACAACCTTATGAATAAAATATGACCATTTAGGCCCACTTGGATTAGATTAGGACATTTATTATTAATTTATTTAAATAAGGGTAAAAATAGTTAAAATCAATGTTTAATAAGTAAATCATTTTTAATATGGGCTTATACATAAGATAAATTCGACTATAAATATAAATTAGAAATCTAAAAATATTTCCTACGTAATGATATTTTATTTGTAAATTTTAGACTTTAAATAAGTTAATTTATTTATAACACAAAGATGATGCAGTAATTATCTTATTAATGAAATATTGACATAATTGATGTTATAAATACCCAAATAAATGTAATTTGAGACTTTTTATGAGTTAAACTAATTTTATAGGTTAAAATGACATGTTATTATTGATTTAATTATCTGTTTTTGAACTAATCATTCTGTTATGATTTTCACAAAAATCAATTACTAAATAGTGTCAAAATTGACATAAAATAGTTTTTAAAACAAATATTATATTTTTAATTGTTATTTTATTCCTAAAAATATAAGGTTAGGTCCAATCACTTATATAAGGTTATATAAATTAATAATAAACAACGTGGGGTTCGTTTGGCTTGATATGGTAAGTTTATTAACCTTATAGTGTAAGAAAACAAGAAGACACTGTAAAAGTTAAATTATCTAACTTAAAGTTAAATCTACATGATAAGGTTAACATTGATACCTCGACTTGTCTAAATTCTATTGGATGAGAGGATTTCGACCCCTACCCACCTTAGCTTCGAAATATATCAATTTGGAGCTATTAAAAACCGAATTGGACTTTATAATAAAATAATATTTTTAGTTATTCCAAAGGTGCCCCTCTCCTCCCTTATAAAAGGGCACATCCTCCCCATCTTCCTCACACCACATTGAGCCTTCAAGCTCGGCCAACCCCTGCCAATTTCTCCTCTCCACTTCTCTAGAAACATCCTAGAGGTTATGGTCTTCTTCAAAGACCTATTTTAGTGCCCTAAAAGGAGGTCTCAAAGAAGCACTTCAAAGAAGAGGTAATGTCCGTTACCGATTCTTTCATCTTTATTTCTTCTTCCACTTATTCTTCTTTAGTTGTTTCATTATTAAGTAATACCATAAGTATCACTCATATACTGATATGTTATTATAATTATGAAACAACCCTATTTCACCATCTATCCATCCTACGGAAAAAGAAATCACCACATGTGCGTAAGTATGGAATACCGTCTCCACGCCGTGGTGTAATCTATTTTCCACCACCACCTTACATGGATGGGTATAATGGTGTAAATAATTACTATATATGATTATTATAAAGTGATATTGATTCTGAAATGGTATACATACACTCCAATATAATTCCACGATCATGGGAACGATATCATCGCTCGTGCGTACGTACGGAATACCGTCTCCACGATGTGATGCGATTCATTCTATATGATCTTTATTTTATAATGATGATATAAATGAATTGAATGAATAAATATGATATATAGTACATTAATACCATTCTGTAAATGATGTATCTATAACCTAAATAGAAGAATAATAATTTAGTCGACAAAACACACATAAGAACAAAAAGGTTATAAACACCCGAATAACAAGTAGCAATGAAATATTAATACTAAGAAGCTAATAATATGACCATATATGATATCATATCAATACTTATGATTCTGGAATAAGTCAATAACATTATTTAAATCATTATATAGGTGCTTCAAACACTTTCAAAGAAAATCGGACCTAAGGTAAGGGAAATATCACAATCTCATTTTTATCCGAGATTGTTTATACTTTGATATCTACTGAGGTGTATTTTATCACCCACGTCCATGCTTCCTCAATATGTAATACTATTTCCATCCAAATAAAATTGTTTAAATCCAATTTTACCCTTCGGTGAGTTTTTAGTAAAGGAATCTTTTGTCATTTTTCGTACGAGGTACTTTTTGACTTTTCCGACAAAAGTACGAGAAGAATGTTTTTTTAACTTATACAGCATGAATGGATTTTTAAAACATTATTTCAAAGAATCTTCCTTTACATGTTTTCAGGTTTATTTTTAATCAACTTCTTTTAGTTTAAAATTGTATGACATGTTAAGAAAGGAAAAATGTTTTTGAAGAAGAAAGGATATTTTCCTCAAGAATGGAGTTCAAGTGTTTTATCAAAATTATTTTCCATCTAAGATAATAAAGGGTTCTATTTATATCCCTATTATTACATTGATTTGATTATGTTGTGATGGAATTATTTTTATGAATTCCTTTATCTTATATGAATTATTTGATGATGTCACGATGTTTAAGATTCCCCTTTTTATTACATGGGTTATGCAATGATGTATGATTTATTTTTTTGTGGAACACATAATAATAGTATCATTATGCGATGGGTGGGACCTATATCTCCCTCCAATGAATTGGGTAAAGATTTTATATCTCATGAGATAGACATGGCAGGAACGGTAGGTTATATCGGTTCAGTGAAACAAGACTGAAACGAAGAATGAACTCGGTTCAGAAAGGGACTTTGTCCACTAAGATAGTCTTGGCAATGAGTATTGACTAATAAGAAATGATTCTCTATGATTATGTGTGTATTCCAAAAAGTTTCATGTTTTAAGTTATGATTATTGGGATTCCATTTCACTAATATGATTTATCCAATGTTATGAAATTATGCTCTCTTTTGCAGGTTCAGATTTCAAAAAGTTATGTTCTTATGAATATGATGTGATTGATATTTCTTTTGTTTACCCATACTGAGCATTTGAGCTCACCCTTTTGTATGTTTTCTTTCCCCAGGTCAGGAAGAAGGTTATTAAGTAATATATGCCAAAAGGGACTATAGATATGATGAAATAAATGGGAGACAGTGTAGACGCTTTATGAACCAGTTGTTTATGTTTCCCAGTTTCTAAAGACACTATACCTATACGGTCCTTTCGTGGTTTTGTTATATGTTGTAATAAGTATGCTTCAATTTTGAAGTATTAACAATATATGTAAATGTTGGGTTTTTATAGCACATGTGTGGCCATTTCCCTTAAGGGTTGGTCACTCGGGCACACAAGTGTTGATGAGTTTCACCACTTAGGCCTTCCTCCCCCTCTTTAGATCGTCTGTTCTAGGTAAGAAATTACCATAGATGTTTACGGAAGATTTGAGAATAGACTAGGGTGCCAGGAGCTCAAATCTGAGGTTCTAGAATTTTGTCGTCGTCCGAAATGGGGGGCCCACAGGGGTATTTATAGGCTGGAGAGACCCTGGCCGAAATTTCAAAGAGGGCGTGCAAGTCACCTGCGTGACCTTAGTGGAACATGCGCGACCCAAGTTCATTTGAATCTCAGTCCATTCCTTTGTCAATTTTTTATTTTTCTTCAAAGGATGAATCACTTTAGAATCAAGATATTTCCCTTTTCATTTCTTTAGACTTTGTGACGAAAAAGAGCATCAACAAAATTCCCCCCTCAGAGTTGGATCCGAAAGAAATGAGGATGTGACTCATAGTAAAAGAAGAAAACCAAATAAAATGCGGTTCGCAAGTGTTAAACGCGCAGAGGGAAGCACGCAAGTGTTGAGCACATAGGCGTCGACGCGCAAGGGTGCGGCCTTGCCTATAAATACGCGGTCATTCTCGTGCAAAGCCACCGGATCTCGAGTTTCTTGCTCTCGTCATGAAAGTTGGTCTCGTCATGCAAGTTTACTTGTTTTCCACTGTTTCACTACTATCACGCTGCTGTAGAGGTAATAGGACTTGCGCAGTGATACTTGCGCGCCAAAAACTTGTGCGACACATCCATACTTGCGCGCCAAAATTAGACTTGCACGCCTTAATGCCTTTGCCATTTTTTCAAAATTTCTTCACAAATTTTATAAAAAATCAACCCATTTAAGAGTTAATTTATTCAACTTTTGTGAAGATTCAATAGATCATAAGAGTATTGGAATGACTGATTAAGTGGAAAGCAAGCGACATGATGATATGATGAGCATCATTCACCATGATTATTATACTGTCCGCGACAACACTCTCCCGGATTTGGCTAAGTATTTGAAGAAGTATCATCGAGACTTCCCCCAGATCATTTATCTGCCTTTGTATGGATATGGTCATCTACAAGAAGTTACTATTCCAGAGGCAAAGAACTATCTCCCAATAACTTGGTTTCAGAACTACACCAATTTTTCTTCAGAAAATATCTCTTATGGAGGAGTATTTATAAATGCTGGAACAATGGAGAAGGCTCATACGATGCATCCTGGCCCTTGTACGCAAGATCTGAAACCTTATAAGCCTGAGCTACAACCACATTGTTATCCCTCAATTTTCTAAAACTCTCAGATGGATCAATTCAAAGGCTGGAAGAGAATTAGGGACTTTTAACCTGGAAGAGACGTGAAGCCAACTTGGATGTGGGTATACTGGGTGCGACAAACCTATGCAGAGTTTGTCGAGGATTTGAAAGGAGTTGTGATATATGAAGCCGTCTCGGTTGGCAAAACATATGTTTACAGGCATGATAACTTCATGTCAGAGATACTCAGCCATTGGAGCCCAGAAAACAATTCTTTCCATCTGACTCATGGGGAAGTAGGCATCAGTCTGTGGGATGTCCAAAAGATCTCAGGGGCTCCAATTTTGGGTGATATGTATGATGAATTCATTCCTCCCAAGGTGACTTGGAATGATTCGGAGAAGACTTCGGCTTTAGCTCAGGAGTTATTTAAAATCTTTTGCATGCTTAAGAGTTCAGAGACCTCATTAACTCATTCTAGAAAAGATATTCATCCAAAGGAGTGGATGGATATGTTTCTTATCGAGAAGTAGGAGAAAGATCCGAAGGAGAAGGGATCAAAGAAGAAGGGATCCTAGAAGAAGGGTCCCAAAAAGAAGAGGCCCACTCATCCTACCACCTTCCCCAAAACAGAGAAAAGGGGTTCTCCTAGCACATTCTGGCCGACTCTGGAAGCAGGAGAATTTGATAAGTGGGGATATGAGGTGAATTAGAGGATCCAAAAGAAGACTCATCTAGTGGGATTTTGTCCTTGTGACTCAGTGTTTATCTTCTTCCAGTAAAGGACTCTAAGGGAGGCATTAGGCCAGGGACCTTCATTATTGCGGCCAAGTTGGCCGAGGGGAGAATGGTTGGGTTGGTACCCCTATTTTAGCAAAGATTCACTGGACCATACTCCATGTCTTCATGGGTAAGTCTCCTTTGAGAGAAGTGGGACCATTCCATGTTTTTTGGGGATGGATCGCCACTCACTTCAGGACGTATAATGTATAGAATGCAGTACAGATTCCTGGAAGTTCTTTCAGGCCATCAGTGCAGGCATTCGCGGGAATTTCTCCATTAGCTCTCAACTCTTATGACATGAAGGTGAGGTTGATCATGTATAAGGAATTAAACTTTTATCCTTATAGAGATCTTCCAACTGGGTGGTTTGTTGATGATGGAATAGCCAGCCTGGATTTGAGGGCATACATGCTGGCCTGCAGAGATGGTGTGCAGGTCGCCAGGATTGACGGAGAGATTATATGTGAGGCCTATGCTCTATATAGATTTTCATGTCAATTCAAGTGTCTGCAGAAGACTGCTTTATCTCCCCCTATACATTTCAGGTTAGAGAAACATCCTATGGTTTCTTGGAAACTATGGTTGCTGACATCTAGGGAGAGGACTGGGGTAGTGTTTGATCTACCAGTTGAAAAAGCGTCATATAACTTGACTACATGGTATGTGGAGCACTGGATAGAATTATACCCTAATGGGGTGCTGAATCACCCAGTTTATTATGTGTGGAAAACGAAGAGGATTTTAGAGAAAGAAACCCTTCCTCATGAAGGTGATACTTCCCCACCTGAAGCTTATTCTCCGGACTCCTCATCTAGGACTGACTCACTGAATTCCCAAGATGGGGATGATGAGGCACAACAAGTGGAAAAGCGGCCTTGTGCCCGATATAATCCTCCACTCAGAATCAAAATACCCGCTCCATCAACTCCTAGTGAGTTACCTAATTATAGAAATTTAATCACCATTAATTTATAGAGCAACAAGTCTTTTTTTTATTCTCTATCAGTAGTTGCAGGAGCTAGGAAAAAACTAAAGTCCCAGATTGTAGGACCTTCCTCGTAGCCTTCTGGTACACGTATTGAATATCTACAACCAGTGGCTCTTCAAAAATTTCATAGTTTATACTGTGGTGATGAAACTGTCTAGCTGGATTTATGTGAGGGGCTACACCTCCCTGGAATAGGGAATCTTATGGCTTCTATAGATATCTGTTTCAAGAATAACCTCGACGAAGCGTGGGCTTATATCAGAGAGCTGGAAATTCTCATATGTTCCACTAACAATTCCATTCCTATCACCATGCGGGTGAAGGAAATGATAGATCGTGGAACCATTGAGGGGACTAATGCATCCGGAGATGAGGAGTGGCACGATTACGTGGCTCCGAAAGATGTAAGTTTTCTTTCCGTATTTGCATTGCAACTTGATTTCAGTCAAATATTTTTTACCCAAGGAAATTATTTTCTTCATCCTACAGCTTGAAAATAAAGGAACTATTGAGGTTCCTTCGCTCTAATATAGCCCTCGTGGTACTGTCATCGAGGCTGCTGCCGAATCTCCTCGCGAGTCGGGCGAGATATCTCCCGGCCAACTGGCCATGGATGAGGAGTTGGGCATGGCTTTCCATTCTCCAATTTAGGTACCTAAAATGGAGACTGATGACACTCCCAAAAAGCCAAGGAATAAAAAGAAACGAAATAGGAAGTCCACAGCTAAACGCTTCATTAGTAGTGGTAAGTCCTTTCGGTAATCATGAGTCTTAAACCATGAAAAATATTGCTCATTTTCCTTGGGATTGCAGGGGGCATCTTCAATTTCTCCTCAGAGGAAGAGGACTGACCCTCCTTTGAAAACCAGGGAGGGTACTGGTGAACAATCAAAAGTTCAGGCTGTCTTGGCTGCTCCTGGAGGTGAGCCAGCTTCTGTTCCCAATACCCCTTCTGCTTTTATTGCAAGAAAAGAAGAACCTACTTCTGGTAAGTTAACAATGTTTCACAAAAATGTTGAATGAAACATCAAATGAATTCCATTCTGTAATACTTTATGTTCAACCCCTGCATTAGAGCTTTTGACGGCCATTGCAACTGATGCGACCACTTTATCTGAAGATGCTATCCAGGGTCAGAGGCCACAAGATGAAGGTCGCCAAGAAGACACATCAAATGCTCCCACTGGTGAGATTAACCAGTATTCTGAGATGACATTAGATGAAATGATGGAACCTGGAACCTCTTTCAAAGATTTTATAAATCATGTTAAATTACCATGTAATTTTAGAAGATTATGGAAGTGAGTGTTATCCTTTGTCCTATTAAAAATAACTTTTTATTACATGTCTAATCATGATCGATTCAAATATGAACTTCTATCTCGGAAAAATATTGAACTACCAATGCCTTAATGGGGTATAAAAAACCCAACTATTGCAGAGGAAATAGCACAAGTGGAGTTGAACCCCATAGAGCTTCCTCAAACTCACCCTAAAAATCCTGTTGAAGCTAGGAAAGATGGGGAGGAGCCTTCTCAAGTTAATGATCTACCATTGGGTAAGGGATAACAATATTTGCGACTGTACTTAATTTTCAAGATTTCCAATTAACTTTTGTTATCCATTGAATCTAACTGAAGCTTTCAATTGATTATTTAGGGCCATCAATTTCAGTAGTTAGATCTGGAGGTGAAGCTTCAGCCTCTGCCCCAGTGGGAATTGAAAGTGAAGAAGCACATGTTAGGGGGGGAAGGAGCAGAACAGGGCACTTCCCTAAGTGCATTAATCCCAGATTACATTCGCCCCCTCTGACAGTGACGCTGAGTCAGACCCGGAAGTTCAAAAGGCATTACAATTTTCATGACGCAAGGCATGGTAAAACATATGGAAAATCATATATGAAGTGCCTATAGAGGATCTGTCATCATAGACTCCCTGTATGTCATCCCTATTTGTCATATTGAGACTTGGCGTTTTTGGATATGAAAATATCCATGTCGCGGTGAAACAGGTCATCTTAAGGAGAGACCAGGAGCAAAAGTGTCGTGAAGATCTGACAAGGGTGAAGTTGTCTGCCAATATCAGCGAATTTGAGGCTTCGGTATCCTGAGCTGAGGCTGATTATGCTACCAAGATGAAGGAGATGAATCATAAGATCAAATATAAAGTCAACAGAAGATGCACCTTTAGCAACAGTTAGATGTTGTTACTGGGAAACTTGACCAACTCTATAATTCACTAGAGGGAGCTCAAACGAATGGTATGAAAGCCATAGCAGATGCCAAGAAATCACTCCATCAGGCTGAAAATAGTGAAGTTGGTCGAGTGCATGAGCTTCAAGTGGATGCTGATGAAGCTCGGGATGATGTACATCAAGTGAAGAACTATGTTGAAAGCCTCTTGTAATTTCTTAGAAAAGTGAAGAGACTCCAGTCTGTGGATGTCCTTCTAACTTTTCTGCATCAAATGGAATGAACGCTTTCATCTTCAATCATTTGTGCACGTATTTTACTGCTACCTGCTTTAAATTTTTACCTAAGCCAATGGTCCTAGTAAGCATAGTTTGATTTTTACTAGGATTATTATAAATAACCCTACAAACATTGAATCATTTAATTTCTCAATATTACCTAAATCATACAAAATGTATGTTTAGTGAGATGTAACATGACTTTTATTCAGAGTTCCCTCGTCTTTTCTAGGAAGTTTAAAGTCATGCATGTCGAACATAAAAAGTATAATGTTTAAGGTTGAAATAGATTTGACCAAATGAATTAGAATTGACTCAATTCCTTGATAATTCATCTGGAAACATATTACCACACCCATGTATGAGGGAAAAAGAGTAAACTATGACTTAAGAAATTTTGAATCTGAGGAATGATATGAAAAAGGGATAAAAGGAATTATAAGAAGTAGTTCCCAAGAATGAAGTTACCATTATCTAACAAACCCGTTAGGGGGTTGAATTATGCAGGGCCACCTAAGGGAATTGGCTACATAGTCAAATAATAGCATCTTTTGGCTGACAGGCCTGTTATGTAGAATACTTATGCAAGGCCGCCTAAGGGCACGTGCTGCATAATCAGGCAAAAGAACTCTTAGAAATTTACTTTTCTAGTGCTAAAAAGCTAGTGATATTTTATGGAGATTAAAATTTTCCAAAGTATAGAATTTTTTGTATTGAAAGAGGTACTTGAATATTGAGAAGATATTTTCAAACAAGATTGTCTATGAACTGGATGAATGTCACTCCTACGATGGTCTGACCCAAGCATAGGGAAGGAAAATATAAACCATAGACTTGAATACTTTCATATCATGAAAAATATTATGGGACGAATATATTAAGGATGGATATTTTTTTGGATCCATACATATTTTCATTAATACAACTAAGGAAAAAACGAGGTTTTTGTCCTAAGAATGAAGTTACCATTATTTAACAAACCCGTTAGGGGGTTTAATTATATAGGGCCACCTAAGGGCATTGGCTGCATAGTCAAATAATAGCATCTTTTGGCTGACAGGTCTGTTATGTAGACTGTTTATACAAGGCCACCTAAGGGCACATGCTGCGTGGTTAGGAAAAAGAATTCTCAGAATTTGGACATTTTGTGATTAGAAGTCAGAAAAAGGGTTATGAAGATCTGAAAATATTTATTGTTAGGATTATGAAACATAAAAATGGGTATTGTTCAATGTATGTAAAGATACATAGATCAATTCTAACCATAATCACGTTGTGGATGGGTCCTGAATTGAAATATTGGACTTCACTACGTATCCCATAAGGATGGGAATCAAGACATATGTAGTTCTTGAAATACAGTTTAATGTCTTGTGGGATGAAAGTATGGGAGATCTTAGTTTAGGGTCATAGAGCTCGTACCATTATAAGAAATACACAATGTCTGTTTTCATGGGGACTTTTCAGCCAAGGGACCGAAAGTGGAATTTGGGGTTATGACCAAAGACTTGTGGAAGGATTCAGGGGACACTCAAACATTCTTACATATCCTATAAGGATGGGAATCAAGCCCACATAGTTCTAGAAATACCCTCTGTACAGATTTGGTTCGTACATGAGAAGGGTGAAAGGGGACTTTTGTGTAATGATGGTTTGACCCAAGATAAAAGGTTCGGGAATTTCCATGTACGTACGTAGTCTTTGGAATGTAACATGATTGGAAATCAATGTGAATAATGATTCTCTTTCAGGTGAGGGTATCAAAGAATGTTGTAGTTTATTATCGTACAGGACAAAAGTGTTGTACAGTTTAATGTCGTATAGTAAGGACGATAGTGAACCAATGTAAAGATATTGATTCTGGGGGAGGTTTCACGAATAAACATCATATGAGATGGAGGTGAACTAATGTGAAGAGATTGGTTTTGGTCTTGAACCTCGGGAGGTTTCCTACATACCTAGCCTGGAAGGCAAGGATCAAAGTCCGCATAGTTCAATTAAAGAATGAATTAGTGATCAAGTTGTTCTTGGCGACAATGACCTAAATTATGGTGTTGGGACTTACGCATGGTTAGCAGCCCAGAGAGGGTGTTATGGTCGATGTTTGGTCTAAGATCACGTGATTCATATGTGGTGTGAGAAAAAAGAGGTAGCAACAACCTTAACGATGCACAATTTAATGTCATGTAGGACATATGAAGGGACTATGCAGTTTAAAGTCTTGTAGTTAGGACTATTGGTGTTGTACAGTTTAGTGTCATGTAGCTGAGAAAAAATACAGTTTAACGTCGTGTAGGATGTATTAAGGGATTTCTATACAATTTAGTGTCATGTAGTTAGGACGATGGGGACAATATAGTTTAATGTCATGTTGGACAATAGAGGGGGACTGTGAAGTTTAATGTCATGTAGTATAGACAAAAGAGGACACAGTTTAACATCATGTTGGATGTATTAGGGACTTTTTCCCAGTTTAACATCATGTTGGACGAAAAGGGATGATACAGTTTAGTGTCATTTTGGACGAAAGTATGAATAGTTTAAGGTCATATGCAGGGACCATTGATGTATAGTTTAATGTCATATAGCAAGGACGATGAAAGGGACACTGTTTAACGTCTTGTGGGATGAAAGTAATGCAAATAGTTTGAGGTCATATGCATGGACCGTTAGCAATGTATTTTGTGTTTATACAAAATATTTCTTTAGAAATCAGGAATTGGTTGGAGTAGTGATGAGTTCTCCATCCATTGAGATTAATGAATATGCTCCATTTGAGTATACCTTATGTATTGAATAAGGCCCTTCCCATTCTGGCTCCACCTTCGGAGGTTTGTTTCCTGGTATCATTGGAGTTCTGAGAACCAATACCAATTCTCCCTGAATGAGTGAACGAAGATGTAATTTTTTGTTGAAAGCTTGTGTAATTCGATTCTGGTAGACTTCCAATTGGTGCAGGGTGCACACTATTTTCTCATCTAACCGTTCCAATTCATCCAAAATCTTTTGAGATTGTTCATATATAGATTATTGATCACAAATGTCTATTCTAAGTGAAGGTAATTGAACTTCAATGGGCAAGACTGCTTCTGTTCCATATACCAGTGAATATGGATTTGATCGCGTTGCAGTGCGGTTGGTGGTCCGATAAGCCCATAAAGCATGACATAGTTTATCAGGCCATGACTTCTTATCTTTATCAACCATCTTTTGCAGTATGTTTGAAAGAGTCTTGTTGAAGGATTATATCTGGCCATTGTCCGCTGCATGATACCGAGATGAATGATTGGATTTGAAGTTGTATTCTTGATACAACTTCTTCACCTCAGATGAACCGAAGTTGGTGTCATTGTACATCAATATGGTATGAGGGACACCAAATCTGGTAATGATGTTAGACTTTATGAAGATAAAATTTCTTTTATAACTAACTTCGTTGAGGGGTATTTCCTCTGCCCATTTGGAAATGAAGTCAGTACCAGAAAGAATATACTTAAATTGCTTGGCTGTAGCTGAAGGGTAAGGTCCCACCACATCCATTCCCCATGTGGAAAATGGCCACGATTATTTATCTGTATGAAGTAATTATGGGTATTTATGAATGAAGTCGGAATGTACTTAGCATGAATGAAACTTCTTCGTGAAATCAACATAATCTTCTATCATTGAAGGCCAAAAGTATTCAATCCTTCGAATTTGATCAGACAGTCTATGTCCAGACTGATGGGCACCACAGACTCTTACATGCACTTCTTTCATGACATCCATTGTCTCTTCACCATCAATGCATCTAAAGTGAACTCCATAAAAACCATGATTGTAGAGAATTTTCTCTAGGTGATCTGGGATATCATAAAGAGTAAAATTGACCACACGTCGCCAGATATGTTCTTTCCCGACTCTATTAGGTGGAGTGTTCCATTTTGATGGTATTCTCTAATAGGTGTCACCAATCCTATAGTATGACCATACGGTTCAGGAATGGGACTAATTTTATTGATCTCCATTGTTCTGGTTCAAACATAAGGTGAAATTGTATGATGGTGGGCCATACTGATGGTTGTTTTGTCCCGATTTGGATCTGCCAAAGCTGTGGCTATATTAGCCAGTGCATCAGCTTGGGCATTTTATGATCGCAGGACATAAAAAAATGTTGGTTCTATAGAAAATTCCGCCATTAACTCTCTAACGTAATCATACAAAGGGATCAATTCTACTTTCCTAATTGCATAATCCCCATTTACTTGTTTGATTACCAGGTCTGAATCACCTTTCACCCTTAAGTGATTCACTTGTTCTTGAAGTGCCTACTCTAATCCTACGATGAGGGCTTGGTATTCTACTTCATTATTGGTACCACCTACCCACAATAATAATGAATAAGGTAACACTGCCTTTTCCAGGGAAATAAGAACAACTCCTAACCCAACCTTGTTGAATTTAGGATCTTCCATTTTCTTCCCTATTGGACTTCTGGAAGCACCAACAAAATACATTTCACATACATGAGTACTATCCTGAATAGAGAAGACTTCCTCATCAGGGAGTTCTATATCTGAAGATTTATCTTATACTGAAGGATGTTTAGCAAGGAAATCATCCAGAGCATATCCCTTTATTTCCTTTTGAGACACATACTAAATGTCGAACTGTTGCAAAATAACTGCCCACCTTGCCAGACATCCTGTAAGCATTGGACAACTAAGGATGAATTTGAGCGGGTTATTGCGAGATACCAATTGGACCTCATGATATTTCAGGTAGTGTCTCATCTTCTGAAATGCAAAGATTAATGCTAGGAAGCACTTCTCAATACTTGAATACCTGGTTTCTACTTCAAGCATAGTCTAACTAAGATAGTAGAGGCTGTTTTCATTCCCAGCATCATTCTTCTGATCAAGAAAGGCACCCAATGATCGATCAAAAGCTGTCACATAGAGGATAAGTGGTCTTCCTTCAACAGGGGGCATGAGTACCGGTGGACTCAAGAGGTATTTCTTGAGAATATCAAATGCATCTTGAGATTCCGTAGTCCATTGGTATGTGACTCCCTTCTTCATCAATTTGGTGAAGGGTAAACTTTTTCCTTCCAAATCGGCGATGAAACGCTGAATATAGGATAAATGTCCTTGAATTCCTCTCAATTATTTCGAATATTGAGGAGGCGACATACAAAGGATTGACTTTTTCTTCTCAGTAATGACTTCGATACCACGATGGCGTATAACAAAGCTGAGAAATTTTCCTGAGGTTACCCCAAAAGCACATTTTAAGGGTTCATCTTCAAATTATGTTTTAAAAGCTTGCGGAATATGACTTCCAAATCAGACAAGATATTAGAAAGTTGTTTGGATTTGACCACCAAATCTTCCACATAACATTCATCAAACTTCCTTAAAAAGGGATTGAAGATATGATGCATGGAACACTGATATGTTGCGCCTGCATTATTTAAGACAAAGAGCATTACCCGATAGAAAAACACACCCTGAGGGGATCTGAAGGCGATGGATTCCTCATATTCTTGAGCCATTTGGATTTTATAATATCCGGAATATCCATCCATGAAGGAAAGTGCTTCATAGAAGGCTGTTTCATTGATTAAAAGTTCTATAATCGGAACTAGAAAATCATCCTTAGGACAAAGCCTATTAAGATTTCTGAAATCAATGAAAACTCTAATTTTTCCATTATTTTACTTCACAAGGGAAATATTAGCCAACCACTTGGGAAATTGAACTTCTCTGATGAAGTTATATTTGATAAGCTTATCCACTTTAGCTTCAATTTTAGAAGCATAAGTTGGGTGTGTTCTTCTTGAGACTTGCTTAAATCCTCGATGTTCTTCTGGTATACCCAAATGATGAGTAGGAACATCAGGATCAAGCCCAGGAATCTCTGTATAGTTCCAAGAAAATATTTCTCGATTTTTCTTTAAAAATAAAATAGACATTTCATATTCTTCAAGAGTCATGGCCGCACTAATTAAAGTGGGGGCGTGGATCTTCTTTTGTACCTCAATTTATTTCTCTATGTTCATCCACGGTGGTAGAGATACCCTCTTCAAATGCTGGAGGAGCATCCCTAATATCTTCCTCTTCTTCTTCAACATGTGTTATTTCTTCTTCTTCAACTTTCATAGTAGATGATGAAGAAAAATTTCCATGATCAGAATAGATGTTAAAATTTGAACATATTGAAGAAGAAGCTTCCATTTTTGACCCAATTGATGATGAAGGGTCTAACTTGGGTAATAAAGAGGGGATGATGGATTGAGAATCAACATCAATGTTCACCTATAACATTGCTATCACTTCTTATGGCCTAGTTGTTGATGTATAGACTTTCTGGATTTCAGCAGATGAAATAAAGACATCTCCATTTATGCTTTTATCACTGCTTGGTGGGTCACCAATTTCTCTCATGCTATCTGGCTTGATTGTCGTAATTGAAATTATGGAAGTTTCTATAAGAGTATTTTTATTTGGGTTTATCATGTCAATTTGACTGATAGGACACACATAATCTATACTCACATGTGTAAATGGATTTGCTATAATCTTTTCCAAACCAAATGGAGTATTAATCTTGGTAACCTCCCTTGTTGTGGATTTCTCCTCCCCTTTCATGTGATAAAATTCCGCCTCAATATATTGAGATTCACATGTCTTGAATGGGGATTTATCACCATATAATGTCCCAATTTGACCATTGAAACAATATTTAAGACATTGATGGTATGATGAAGGGATAGTCGCGTGTTGATGTAGCTAGGGTCTTCCAAGAAAAATATTGAAGGCTATATCATGATCAACAAACATGAAAACTGAATTGGATACAAGGTCCCCAAACTGAGTTCTGAGTTTAATCTCACCCAGAGGTTCGTGTTCATTTTTATCATTCCCATGCAACATCAAAGTAGAAGGAGATAAATCAGATTCGGTGTGTCCCAATCGACGCAGTGTACGAATGGGGATGCGGATGACTCCTGAACCATTATCAATGAAATCTTTTCGGATGTCTACAGCGTTGAACTTTCCAGATAAGTATAAAGGTCTAATATTACCATGCACAACATCATCTTCATCTTCATCTATGAAAGATATCAATGCATGGAATTCCACACGATTATTCTCTACGTGGTAGACTTCAACTACAACAATTTCATTTTAAAACTCCTGAGGACTTGACAAAGCCTCGATGAGTGCCTCTCGAAGATGCTTTCACAGATTCAAAGTTTACATAAGTGATAACTTGGCTGGTACATGGGTTAGGTGTTTCAATAAATCATACTTTTGATCTAAAGGTCTGCATTTCCCAACATGAACATGTGGTTTAGTAGGTGCCTTGGAAGTTGATGCTTTGGAAGTAGATGCATCTTGTATTGGGATAGGATTTGGCTATACTCCTGGCTTTGGAATATGAGACTGAATAGGTCTATTTACTTGTTGATAGGAAGAAGAAGGAACCTCCAACTGATCCTCCAGAATAACTGTGCTAGGACTGAATCTGCGATTAGTGGAAGAACTTTCTTGTTCTTGTTGAGCTCACTGAAGGGCTCTGCCACGAGTTTCTACTGCATACACAATTCTAACAGGGGTATAATTGGAAAAATGGCTTCTGGGATATCCACGTCTTCCTTTGTATCCCAGACCCCTGTGACTCCCTATAATTCCTCTGTTTGATAAAGGTAATTCAGGCTCATCGAAATCGAAACTGCGATTGGCATAAGGATCTGTTAAATGATTCATATTAACAGAACCGAAGATTAACTCTTCATCTGATGAAGACTCTTCCTGTCTAGACAATTTAGGTTTTTCCGTTTGGTGGGGCGGTGCTCGTGGCTTTGAAGTAGATGGCATAAAATCTGCCAGAGTTGAAGATATCTTAGGCTTTGACACATACTCATCTTCTTCTGATTCTTCTCCTTTTCCTAAATCATGACGTTTCTTTGAGGATTTTTCCTCTGATGAAGATGGTTTTGCTGTAGTATTAATGGAATAAGACACAATTGGATTCATCAATTGTGTTTGAAAAATGGAATGAGTTCGATTGATCATTTTTATGACCATCCAATCATCATATTTCTATGCATTTTTGTTATTGACTTCTTTCCACTTGCCTCCTTCCTCCGGATCTGTAGCAGTAACACATGCAACCTGAGCTGAAGAACCATTCAATTTAACTTTTCATGAGTCAACCATTTTCTGTAGGAGGTCATTGAAGACAAAAAACTCTTGGATGGGATGCCCCAACATCTGATGAAATGGGAAATAATTGGGACGGTCTTCAACTCATTCCTTGTTTGGCCTCTTGGGCCTCGGCAGCTGAACTAAATTATTCTCCAGGGCCAAAATGAAGTAACCAAGAACTCGTTAATTTCGGAAAGAATAAACTTTTCTCATCAACTAATCAAACTATTTCCGTCTTTGATCTCTTTGATCATCTTGACAAAACTTCCTTTGTTGCTGATGATCAAGAGGTGGAGCCCTTCAGGAAGACGAAGGTTTTTAAGTAGAAGCAGGTACAGGTGCCTGTTTAAGCATGACTGTAGCAGTCTCCGCTCTACCCATTCTTCTTCATAGAGCTAATGGAATTACATGAGTTTTATCCTTAGTCTTCGTAAGAGAGTCTTCAATCTACTTAGCGATCGAAGTAAGGTCTCAAAACCCTCCTGTGTATTTCATAGGAATCAACGGTGTGCGTAACTCATCAAGAAAATTTTCCACACAGATTGGAAACAATTGTTTTTGAGGGAGTGCTAAGATTAGGGAATATGTTAATCCCTTCCAGCAAGAAATGAAATCTGAGACTCTTTCATTCTCCCTTTTCTTATAGTTTGTATGATCGAAAACTGTTGTCGTTGGAAAAGTTGATCTGAATTGAAGAAGGAATCATTGATGGAGATCTTCCCATATGGTAATTAACCGGGATTGCAATCTTGTGTACCAGAAAAAAGCAGGTCCTTGTAATGACTGTATAAAACAGCTAAGCTTAACTGCCTCTTGTTGTTAAGGAGTTCCCATCATGGCATTAAAATGAGAAACAAAATGTGTTAAGTGTTGCTCTAGGTCTCCCGAACCATTAAATATTGGGAATGTGGTACTTTAAAAATTTGATGGGGGAGGAATTGTATCAACCCATTCGGGGTAAGATCTCTTTTCTGGTTGAATTTGAGCTCGTTTTCCCTCTATATCTTCCAACCGAGCTATTAATGACTCAATAGTAGTAATTCACTTTTGAGAAACATATGGTTGATCTTGGACCTAAGCAGGTACAATGACTGGAGCCTGGATAGGTATGGTAGATGGTACTGCAACCGATGGCAGCACTGCCAATTGTTGTTGCACTTGACCTGTCGGATTAGACCTATGAGGGTGTACTGATAAAAGAGGATATTCTTGATCCATCTCAGTACCCACAACAAATTCCCTTGGCGGACTGGATCCAGCACGTTTAGGAGGGAGACTACCCTGAAGTAGTTTTTCGTTCATCCTCCTTAATTCCTTCATTTCTTCCTCTTGTTGTGTAAATTTTTTCTCTAGTGAGAGCGATTGGACTTCTCCAGAGGAAGGATATGAAACCTGAATCTTTCCTTTCCCCTTGTTTGATCCCATTCAGAGAGGGGGAAGTGGGTTACTTGAAGGAACACCCTGATTTTGGGTAATCCTTTCATTTCATGTACGCACACCTTCTTCATTTGTGTCTGTGTGTACAACTTCTTGGGCAGAAACTGTAACGCCCCGACCCCAGCTACCCGGAGTCGGTGCATTACTTCGTAACATTGGCATAATCACAAAAGGTCAAGTCTCGAAGGACCGATTAGATTAGTAGCCTTGGAAACACTAGATACTTTCATAAATGTTACATTACATCATAAAGTGAAAAACTATAATAACAAAGTCTCCATAGTCAACACTCATATCCTCTTCTGACTATCCCTACAGGTCATTCATATAATACTTCTTCACATCCTGGAAAATATTAAAACATTTAAAGGTGTGAGCTCAGATGCTCAGTAAGGATAACAATATTGCGGAAGCTTTCATAAATAAACATTAACATTTAAGGCAATGTATAACTAAAACAAAAGCCTTTTAAACATGAAATTCAACATAATATGGCAAAATTAAAATGAGATAATTCCATTTACTTATTCACATGGATATTCTACTAGTCGAATAATCACATGCAATATCAATAACCACTTTCATAATGATGGAATGCATAATGCCAGACTATCATAACCACGTATCCAAGGCCTCATGCCCAGACCACAAATAAGATTTTGTCAAGACCTCATGCCAAGACACTAGCTTGTCTCATGAGACCTACCGATGCATCGAGGATCTGTAGCGAGCTCCACTCGTCACTTATTAAGCCCAATGCATTCCTCATATGAATAGGTTTAAACATATCATAAACCATAACATAATCGTATCACATAGAACATGCATAATGGAAACATAACATTTCCACATTTCAATCACAAGATATCAATACAGCACATTGATATAGTAAAAACACTTTCAAAACCATTTCAATACAAAAATAAAAGAAAAGTAAAACATGGTATTTATTTTTCTTTTAAAAAAGTATGGCTTGTAGAGGAAGCCGAAACCCAAATAATGGTCACGGCGACGGAGAATTCGTTGTCGCCGCATATGTACGGAAAGAAAAACATCCCCTTTTTGTCGTTTAGTAAAACGCTTCATATAAAAAAGATTCCTTTTGAATAAATGTAAAAGTCTAAGGGGTTTATACACCGTATAAAAGAAAGTTGTGTATAAAACCAAATATGCCTCAATGAAAGGAGATTGAGACGAAGTCCTTAAAAGATCATTTTTAAAATAAAATAGATATATTATGTGTATTCACTATAGGTACACATAAAGAAAGTAAAAATACAAAATAATACATAATAATATCATGACATAATTTGAAAGTAGGAGATTAACCCAAAGAATGGAAGTTGGGTTAAGAAATTCCCTTACCTCGTGTCCAACTTGACTCAACCGTTATTTAACCTCCTGAATAATAAACTAGAGTTAATATCTACCTTATTAAGAACCATTTTCAATTTCATTATCCTTTTTATATCACTTATTACAATGTTATGAACATTATGTAATTATTTAAGTTAATAACGGTCGTTTTGTCGATCTTTGGTACTTGAGTCAACAATAAACTTCTTATAATTACAAGTTGTTCATGTGGTGAAATATCCATTATATCTATAATTATATTCATGATGTAGATATCATATATATCAAGTATATACATTCATTCATAATATTACGTAACATTTAGAGGTAAGAAATGAAATGCACTGTTCATGGAGACGGTAAGCCGTACGTACGCATGAACGCTGCTTTCATTTCTATTTCATAATTAATGGAATGAAATCATAATTATATAAAGTTATAATATATTTCCAGTATAATATTATATATAATATCATTTACTCCATCCTTTATACATCCCACATATGGCATTAAAGATTCACATCACTTTGAGGGGGCGGTAGTCTGCACTTCCTAAAATGAAAATATCGCGTTTACCCATAATGGAAACCATAAAGGTATGCAATAAATGAAAAGTACAGAATCTTAAGTAAAAAATAAACATATTATATATCATATATAAATATAGTTACATCTTAATGTCCACCTTTTAAGGTGTTATATGAGTGTTGAACAATCATCGTTTCGTGAGGCAGAAATTCGCCATCCACAGAAACAGTATGTTCTTTAACCATTAGATGTAGGTGTGTGTAAGTGTAGATCGAATAGTTCTTATAAAAACATCCTAGTATATTTATGATACTGATGTTGTTACAAAAGAAATGAATAAAAAAGAATTTATGGGGTTGGAGAATCAAATCAAAACAAAATAACATAAGAGAACACATTACCTTAAAATCGGGTAACTCTTTTTTTATTTGAGCCAAAGGCTTCCTTGGGAAGACTTCTGCCCAAGGTGAGGCTTCTAGGAGTAAGGGAGGGAAGTTGTGAGAGTATTTGGGCAGAGGTTGGCCGAGCCAAATGGCTTGAATGTGTGAATGAGGTGGTATAGGTGGGGGCCTTTTATAAGAGGAGAGGAGGGGCACTCTTGGAAAGTAAGGAAATGTTACATTATTATACAATGCTTTTCAGATTCCAAAGGTCCCACACTTATATAATTCAAAGATAATGTGATAAGGGTTTAAATAGACCCATCCAATAGGTTTTTGACAAGTGTAAGCCTTGTATTTTACATTATCTTTTCATTTTATTTAAATCGTTAATTAATGAGGTAATCACTGCATCATCATGGTGTCATAAATAATTTAATTTATATAATGTCAAAAAATTATAAACAAAATACTATGATGTTTGAAATCTTTTTTGCTTACCAATGACTATTTATAGTCAAAAATGTGACTTGTATAACCTCATGTAAAAATTGTTTTAGTAAAACATTTCATGTTTGTGTCATTTTTTACTTTAACATTAAATAAAAGGTATTTATGTCATTTTCCAACTAAAGTGGCTCCATGGGGTCCCCAAGTTGACACATGGATTTTCTTGGTCGGCCATGGAACATCCAATGAGGGTAGGACATGTGTCAAGCTCATCTCATATTATTAAAACATTATTTTTACCTTAAACTACACTAATTACCTCTAATCACGATTAAGAACTTAAAAGTTACTATTCACCGAAAAATTATTTTAATCCCATTGAACCAGATTTTACTGAATAATGACAACCATGTATGTCAGATTTTTAAAATTCAAATCACAGAAGTGGTAATGTTTCATTTAAACGAAAAATCAGTTTTTTAACTACCACTTAGTGGTTTCACTATTCATCAAAAATTGAAGTTTTTCAGAATAATGCCAAAATTTCACCCTAAGTTATATTTGATATTCCAATTTCAAAAATGATGTCTATCTTACAAAATTAGAAAAATATAAGTTGCATTAATTAATTTTATAATTAATTCCCGCTGTCACAACAAATAGCATGTTTTTTGGAAACTATTTATATCAAAAGATTGACAATTGTTCATGCCCAATTTCAATGTTTAATTAATTCTAATGAACACCATTGGATAAAATGGTAAAAATATATTTTAATTATACTTTAAAACCACTAAATAGTATAATTTATCACAATAAATTATTTTGATTAAAAAATTTGTTTTAGGTATTTCTCAATATTCATAAAAAATTGGAAGTTCTAAGAAAGTTACAAAAAATTCAACTTAGGATAATTTCGATATTATGAATACAAAAATGAAGTCCATTTTGAAATATAAAATTTCTATAATTTTAAAAAGTGGTTATTACTATTCATAACAGCTACATTGATTAGTCGCGGTGTTTTAGAACTCGAAGTTGCGTACAATGCAAGCTATTGCATTATTGAATGAGAAGCGTATCGTGGAAGCTCGGGGTGTTACATTCTCCCCTCCATCAATAAATTGCGTCCTCACAATTTGAAATTTTTCTTTGAAAATAAAAGGTTAAAAATAGAAAATACCTTTGTGGAAACCCACATCGGAAATAAGGTTAATTAAAATATAACATTAAAAGAAAGAAAGATAAGTACAAAGGTCACCTGAGATAGCCCATAATAGGATTCTATGAAAATATGGATATGGAAGAAAAACAAACCATCAAGGTCTGATGGAGATTTGTAGAGAACTGGATTAGGAGAAATTTAACCATAAGAAAATAACAAACTTGTGATTGGTTAAACGGTCATTGATTCCCCAGTTGGAAAAGTTAACCGACAACGTTTTTGTTTTAAGTAACCTTTTATAAAGTTGAGGAATTTATTTAAGAGATTTTCCAAGAACATAAGGAAATATACTTACTTGTCATGTAGACTTTCGTTCCTTAATAAATTTTTTACACAAACCCATATTTCACTCCAAATGGTAACAGAACTCAAAAATATTCTATTTATCCTAATTTTATAAGGTTCTTAAATATTACCACATCCCATATAGATTAATAAAACTATTTTTTAATAACCAGGGACTTCTTGTAGGCTAGTGGTAGGTAATAAAGGCATGTCGCACTATGGTTGTGGGTTTAATTCCTGCAGCTTTGTCCGACGTGACGGGTTATGCCCCACCCTGCAGGTTGTCCTTTTCCTAAAACTATAGTATTATAATATTCCCAAAATAATCTTCAAAAATGTTTTAACCTTAAACAATACTATCCAAAGATCAACTTAATCCATTCCAACCTTTATAGTTATCCAAAATACTTCTGTCCAACTCACAGTCCAAATTTTATAAGGAAGGTATACATAATGAAGATCCTTTTTTCTGCGTAACAACATGTAAACACCTTCAACATGTATTCTTTTAAAACACTGAAATTACCAATGATCCCTTATTCCTTATAGAATACTAGATATACTCCTTCTATCCAAAAATGTATACAAATCATTAATCAGTTTCAAGGAAGTTAAGAATATCCAATATAATTTATCCAAATCAATCATGTATTATTCCAAAATCCCTATCTTGTTATCAGAACCATATTATGGTTTATCTTTCTCTCAACCATATATTTTCCAAAACTTTAACCTGCTGTGGAGTAACTTTTCTTGGTTCCACATAATCTCAAGTCCTTGATGAAATAGTACTGCAGTACAATCCTTATATACTCAATAATTATTATAACCAGTACATCATTGATACAACACTCAAATGACAAAATTATTTAATAACAACACAATAACTCTAATCATTCCTCCTCATCTGTGGTAGTATCATAACTTGATTATTATCCAATAACATCATTTGGGGTATACTCTGATGATTTGGAAATTGTTTTGCGTAGTGTCCCCACTCCTTGCAGATGATGCATTGTACATTTGAAACCTTTTTCTTACCCTTGCAGTCATGTACTTTGTGTCCTTTTTCTCCACACTTATAACAAACTCCCATTCCCTTCAGGCAAGTTCCAAGGTGTTTCTTCTCACAGTTATCACATATTGGAAAATTCTTCTTTTCCCACATCCCTTTTTCCATAATTCTCTCTTCCATCCATTTCTTCTCTTTCATCCCTTCAAATCCATAAGACTCATAGAATTCTTTACTTATCTTATTAACACATGATACTATTTCTTCATATGTTGAGAACACATGGGAGATTGTTTCCCTTCTAAATGTTGGCATAATACCGTGAAAGATATGATCCTTCTTACGCTTTGGATCATACGTATTGCTGGAGTTCACATTCCTTCCACTGGGCACCATTTCTATACAATGGCATAAACTAGGTTAGTTTATGAATTGCAATGAATGATTTCAAACTTGTAAAATACTTAATGTAAATTGAATGGCTTATGGATATAATCCATAATCATAAAAATGTTTTCCTTGAGGAAGTATATACTCATAACCTTTCATAGTGGTTTGTAAATAAAATGAGAATTATCCTAAGAATAACCCACGGGAGTGTCGTAACCAAGAGTACAGCAAGGCCCGTTGTCGTGCACCAGTCCCCGTTCGAGTCTAGCTCAAAGCGGTGTTTTCGGGTTTTACCCCTAGGTACATCTGTGCCAGAGCCACCTCTACCTACTCATATCCAGACAGGGATGTATTTCTCGGTAAACTCACAAAATCTCTATAATACCAAAATTCTAGGAAGTTCTTCTATAATAATCCTCAAAATCTATCTTTGGGCTATGTGCACTAATCAGAGTTTATCTAAATCTAGCTTCCAAAGTTAGTACTAAACAACTTCTGATACCAACTGTAACGCCCCGACCCCAGCTACCCGGAGCCGGTGCATTACTTCGTAACATTGGCATGATCACAAAAGATCAAGTCTCGAAAGACCTATTAGTTTAGTAGCCTTGGAAACACTAGATACTTTCATAAATGTTACATTACATCATAAAGTGAAAACTATATTAACAAAGTCTCCATTGTCCACACTCATATCCTCTTCTGACTATCCCTATAGGTCATTCATATAATACTTCTTCACATCCTGGAAAATATTAAAACATTGAAAAGGGGTGAGCTCAGATGCTCAGTAAGGATAACAATATTGCGGAAGCTTTCATAAATAAACATTAACATTTAAGGCAATGTATAACTAAAACAAAATCCTTTTAAACATGAACTTCAACATAATATGGAAAAATTTAAATGAGATAATGCCATTTACTTATTCACATGGATATTCTACTGGTCGAATAATCACATGCAATATCAATAAAGACTTTCATAATGATGGAATGCATAATGCCGGACTATCATAACCACGTAGCCAAGGCCCCGTGCCAAGACAACAAATAAGATTTTGTCAAGGCCTCGTGCCAAGACACTAGTTCGTCTCATGAGACCTACCGATGCATCGAGGGGCTGTAGCGGGCTCCACCCGTCACTTATTAAGTCCAATGCATTCATCATATGAATAGGTTTAAACATATCATAAACCATAACATAATCGTATCACATAAAACATGCATAAAGGAAACATAAAATTTCCACATTTCAATAACAAGATATCAATACAACACATTGATATAGTAAAAACTCTTTCAAAACCATTTTCAATACCAAAATAAAAGAAAAGTAAAACATGGTATTTATTTTTCTTTTAAAAAAAAGTATGGCTTGCAGAGGAAGCCGAAACCCAAATAATGGTCACGGCGGCGGAGAAGTCGTTGTCGCCGCATATGTATGGAAAGAAAAACATTCCCTTTTTTCGTTTAGTAAAACGCTTCGTATAAAAAATATTCCTTTTGAATAAACGTAAAAGTCTAAGGGGTTTATACCCCGTATAAAAGAAAGTTGTGTATAAAACCAAATATGCCTCAATGAAAGGAGATTGAGACGATGTACTTAAGAGATAATTTTTAAACTAAAATAGATATATTATGTGTATTCACTATAGGTACACATAAAAAAAGTAAAAATACAAAATAAGACATAATAATATCATGACATAATTTGAAAGTAGGAGATTAACCCAAAGAATGGAAGTTGGGTTAAGAAATTCCCTTACCTCGTGTCCGACTTGACTCAACCGTTCTTTAACCTCATGAATAATAAACTAGAGTAAATATCTACCTTATTAAGAACCATTTTCAATTTCATTATCCTTTTTATATCAGTTATTACAATGTTATGATCATTATGTAATTATTTAAGTTAATAACGGTCATTTTGTCGATCTTTGGTACTTAAGTCAACAATAAACTTCTTATAATTACAAGTTGTTCATATGGTGAAATATCCATTATATCCAGAATTATATTCATTATTTAGATATCATATATATCATATATATCCAGTATATACATTCATTCATAATATTACGTAACATTTAGAGGTAAGAAATGAAATGCACCGTTCATGGAGACGGTAAGCCGTACGTACGCATGAACGTTACTTTCATTTCTATTTCGTATTTAATGGAATGAAATCATAATTATATAAAGGTATAATATATTTCCAGTATAATATTATATATAATATCATTTAGTCCATCTTATATACATCCCACATATGGCATTAACGATTCACATCACTTTGAGGGGGTGGTAGTCCGCACTTCCTAAAATGAAAATATCACGTTTACCCATAATGGAAACCATAAAGGTATGCAATAAATGAAAAGTACATAATCTTAATTAAAACATAAACATATTATATATCATATATATATATATTGACATCTTAGTGGCCACCTTTGAAGGTGTTATATGAGTGTTGAACAATCATCGTTTCGTGAGGCAGAAATTCTCCATCCCCAGAAACAGTATGTTCTTTAACCATTAGATGTAGGTGTGTGTAAGTTTAGCTCGAATAATTCTTATAAAAACATCCTATTATACTGAGGATACTGATGTTGTTACAAAATAAATGAATAAAAAAATGTTTAGGGGGTTGGAGAGGCAAATCAAAACAAAATAACATAAGAGAACACATTACCTTAAAATCGGGTAACTCTTTTTTTATTTGAGCCAAAAGCTTCCTTGGGAAGACTTCTGCCCAAGGTGAGGATTCTAGGAGTAAGGGAGGGAAGTTGGGAGAGTATTTGGGCAGATTTTGGCCGATCCAAATGGCTTGAAAGTGTGAATGAGGTGGTAGAGGTGGGGGCCTTTTATAAGAGAAGAGGAGGGGCACTCTTGGAAAGTAAGGAAATGTTACATTATTATACAATTCTTTTCGGATTCCAAAGGTCCCACACTTATATAATTCTAAGATAAGGTGATAAGGGTTACAAATCGACTCATCCAATAGGTTTTTGACAAGTGTAAGCCTTGGAGTTTACATTATCTTTTCATTTTATTGAAATCGTTAATTAATGAGGTAATCGCTACATCATCATGGTGTCATAAATAATTTAATTTATATAATGTCAAAAAATTATAAAACAAATACTATGATGTATTAAATCTTTTTATCTTTCCAATGACTATTTATAGTCAAAAATATGACTTGTATAACCTCATGTAAAAATTGTTTTAGTAAAACATTTCATGTTTGTGTCATTTTTTACTTTAACATTAAATAAAAGGTATTTATGTCATTTTCCAACTAAAGTGGCTCCATGGGGTCCCCAAGTTGACCCATGGATTGTTTTGGTCGGCCATGGAACATCCAATGAGGGTAGGACATGTTTCAAGCTCATCTCATATTATTAAAACATTATTTTTACCTTAAACTACACTAATTACCTCTAATCGCGACTAAGAACTTAAAAATTACTATTCACCAAAAAATTATTTTAATCCCATTGAACCACATTTTAATTCCTAATGAAATTCATGTATGTCAGATTTTTAAAATTCAAATCAAAGAACTGGTAATGTTTCATTTAAACGAAAAATCAGTTTTTTAACTACCACTTAGTGGTTTCACTATTCATCAAAAATTGAAGTTTTTCAGAATAATGGCAAAATTTCACCCTAAGCTATATTTGATATTCCGATTTCAAAAATGATGTATATTTTACAAAATTCCAAAAATATAAGTTTCATTAATTAATTTTATAATTAATTCCCGCTGTTACAACAAATAGCATGTTTTTAAGAAACTATTTATATCAAAAGATTGACAATTGTTCATGCCCAATTTCAATGTTAAATTAATTCTAATTACCACCATTGGATAAAATGGTAAAAATATATTCTAATTATAATTTAAAACTAATAAATAGTATAATTTATCACAATAAATTATTTTGATTAAAAAAAAAATTTTCAGTATTTTTCACTATTCATAAAAAATTGGAAGTTCTCAGAAAGTTACAAAAAATTCAACATAGGATAATTTCGATATTATGAATACAAAAATGAAGTCCATTTTGAAATATAAAATTTCTATAATTTTAAAAAGTGGTTATTACTATTCATAACGGCTACTTTGATTAGTCGCGGTGTTTTAGAACTCGAAGTTGCGTATAATGCAAGCTATTGCATTATTGAATGAGAAGCGTATCGTGGAAGCTCGGGGTTTTACAGGGACCTCTTCATCTGATCCCTCTGAGTGAGCCTCATCTGGTGGATCAACAACAACGAAATTGATGACATTAATTGATGCATAATGCATTTCATACCTTCTATCAGCATTTCTGCGATATTTCCTTCTTCCATGTCCCTGATGAGACATTGCCTTTTGTTGATTCGATCCTTCAGGAACTTCTTGGAGAACCGTAATTTGGGGAGAATCTCTTGATAATTTGGATCTTCGTTCCTCTTGGGTATTCTTCCCTAATCGAGAGAAGACCAAATTTCTCTGAGGGAGGGGGTGAGGATTTGAAAAAGTCCCCAGTTTGGTGGACTAGGGCTATTCATGTTGTTCCCGCTCAACTCCTCGAATCCTATTTGTTGATTATGAGGGTTGAGTTAAAAGAATCCCCAGTCTGGAAAGCTGGTGTGGCTCTTGACATTCTATATCTAAGACTTTCTTAAAAGCTCTCTTGATCTTGTAGACCTTAGTCTGGAAATTAGCTGGATGCATCAATCGACATCCACTTTTATCACCCGGCTCAAAAGACCGTTGGATTATTTCTGACACTTCTGTCACTTGATGATGTGCTTGCTCCAAAAGAGAGGCTTATTCAATATTCGTGTTCTCTTTAAGTAGGATTAATTCCACAACTTTTTCTCTGTATGCTTGATTTTGAGAAGAACTAGTTGAAGCCTGTTCTTGGGCAAGACTTTGATTACAAACCAAGCCAATTGTCTTTGACCATCCATGGGCTATAACATTGCATGAGACCATATTCGGAGGGCTTTGCTGACTGGAGAGTGGAGTGAAATGTAGTGCTCCATGAACACCCCATTCTCTGATATGAATACCAGATGGGGCATTGGAAATTAACTGGCGCAATCTTCTTAGTGGGACAAGGCATGAACGCTGAAGGGATCTCTGCGGTTTTTCAGCCTTCAGATATCGAGAAACTGAGAGAGATGCCAAATCAATTTGGTGTCGTAACCCTTCTTTTATCATAACATGATTTTCGTATTCATCATAAGATAATACTTTCTTTTTCAACTGACAAAAAGTATTCCATATGTTGAGATGAATATCAAGAATCCCATCTTCCGTCAACATCTCTGGAATGTCATACTGAGAGTCAACCAAAAGCCAAAACATGACTGGCACTTCACCTTTAACCAGTTTTTTTCTCATGTTCAACATTTCCTCTTTATCATTCAATGAGGATTCTTCTACCTGATTAGACCAGAGCTGTTGTTTCTTTGTTGGTTCATCGGATTCAACAAGATTGGTAGAGAATCCACTGATCAAACTAGAAGATAAATGACCTAGGGGTGGTTTGGAGAATGACCTACACCCCAGGATAACTTCTAATTGAGAAAGTATTTAACTTGCAGATGGTAAAGCATCAGACATTACTGGATTCAAATTTGAAAGTGCCTCATGATAAGAGAGCTTTCCCGTCACTGAATTGTCCTCTGAATAATTTTCCAGGAAATGCGAACTACTACTGCGGAGAGGGATTTCGCAGCTAAATTAATCATCATGGGGAGGACCACCCTGATGGGTTACAACAAAAGATGAGACCTCTTGTTCCTTGATCTTCTGGACACACAGAGGGTTATTGTGGCTATCATCTGAAGATGAAACTTTGAGATCGATCGAACTGTCACGAAGCACGCCTTCATGAATAAGTGTCTGATAAAGACCTTTGGAATTAATGCTCTCACTATTGGGAACTAAGAGAGTAGAATCTTGAATTCCAACAGATAATTGTCTGAGGGCTTCAAGAACTACAGCATCGAGTAAGGCCTTATCACAGATCGACCCTTGATTTCTTGACTGTGTTGGGTGGGACTTCTTTTTAGACACCTTCTTACTCAATTTGGCATTTTCCTATGCCTGCGCAGGAGAAATAATCAGGTTAGGCTGATTATCTCCACTAAAACCAGGTGTATGTGTCTGATTCGGTTGTCCATATGATATGGGGGAGTACTCCCCACAAACCTCTTGGACTGGAACAGATGTGTGTGTCTATTCCAGAGTGAACCGTTGATGTGTCACTCCACTGGTAGGGATAGATTTATGTGTCTTTCCTTGAAATGCTGCTGAAGCTATTATAATATCCTGGTAGGCATCCAGGATATGAGCATGGATTTGCTTCTTCTCTTTCACCATTTATAGAATGTTCTTGGTGACTTCAGCTTCCGGAACGAGTATGTACATCCATTTCGTGCTTGGAGTAGGTGTATGTTCGTGCTCCTATCCTCCTTTTCCTATCAGTGAGTCCTGACAGTACTCAAGTGTGGGGGTAGAGAGTTGAGTCTGCCTTCTATTTGTCACCGGAGATTTCTGACTAACTTCTCCTAATGCTACCAAATGAGACTGTTGGTAGGCTTGATCAATACTACCAGGTGTATGTGTCTGCTGATTGCACTTTGTCGAACGTGGTTGACGAGCTCCATCATATGTAATCAGATGAACCTGCTGACTAGCTGATGATTTATAAATAGGTGTATTTTCCTGTCTATAGTACTGCACCAGAATTTCCTGGCGGGATTGGCATGCTGCTGCCAGATGAGTCTACTGGACAACGGAATTTAAACAAACGGGTGTATGTGCCTTCTCGTTTCTTTCCACCAAGATAGGTTGGTGGAATTCTCTGGAGATAGAAGATATGAGAACCAGCTCACTATTGACCGGATTTTTCCTCTTGCAATTCGTCTTGGCTACTCGGGTTTGAGGAACCTGATCCGAACGCCTGGAGATGATACCCTCATCATGTTGAGGGCACACTACCGCACGATTCTGGCGGCAATTTTTGATATAATCCCTCAATAAGGACTCATGTATCCTTGATTTAAGGCCCTGAGGGACCTTCTCATTCACCTCCCCAGAATATGGGATGGACTGGTGATTGCGTTCTAGGGATAACGACCCGAAACGGTTGAAAACGGTGGTTGGCACCACCAGCTTCTTGATCGATGGTCATCACTGTCCGGACGACCAGGGTGAATTATTGACTTGAAGGGCCTGTTGAGCGGCCTCCAAAGTCGTAATAGTACCGTTTTTATGGTACTCCTTAACCAGCACATTTGACACCGAGCGTTGAAGATGCTGAGTAGGTGATATTGTCCTTAGAGTGGACGACGATCCAGAAGGAGTAGCAGTAGAGGCATTCACAGTAGAGGTATTCACAGGTGTGAACTTGAGAGAATCCATTTCTATAATGCAGAAGATCTTGAAAAAGAGTGCATGTTTGATATAATAGACGTAATCAAGATAATTCCGGCCACTACATCTTTTGGATAAACACATATGTTATTGATTATCTTGTTGGCCCTCTCATTGAGTTTAAATAGGGTCCTAATACATAGGTAAAACATCACTTTAACTTGGTTAAGGATTCATGTTGGGTTCACCATTTTTGTTTCCTCTAGAATTTGGGATAACCTCGTTGATTTATGGTTCAAACATTCCAATCGGTTTCTGTCAGGTTTGTTCATAGAACAGGAAACATCCAATGATTCCATATCCATTTGCACATACTTTCCAAAGGTAGGCACTCATTAGTTGTGGACCGATGAGGCTTAAGAATTTGCATTTGTCGAGAGGATGGGAGTTCAGACTCATCACACCTTTTTGAGGGGAATTATTTTCTACTCTGGGACTCTCTTTATAGATTTAAGTTATTTTCATGAATCCTTATTAAATTACCAAGTATAAAATGATCTTTCCTTTAGATCTGACAATAAATTATTGATATATAAGAAATTTAGAGAATCTTTTATATGTATTCAAGGTTCTTCATCAACAGAGAATCATCTGTATTTGATAGAGATTCTTAGTCAATGGTATCCATTAAGACATTATATAAAAGTCTCTTGGTCATTATGATGACCATGCTGGTTTTAAAGAGACTCAGTGGGAACTTGAAGTTTATTATCATTCAGAAAGAAATAGATTATTTCAGAGTTGGGATCGTACCCACAGATGGGGTACCTACATATCCTTTATTTAAAAAAATGAATCAAAACCCACGTATTTCGAGTAAGGGAGTATGATGTTTATGTATTATTGATGGATCAAAGAAATATGTCATAATTACTTTTACACTTAAAGCTCAAGTGAGTCATGCTCGGTGTGAGAAACAAGAGGTATTGGTAAAACCAGACAATTGTGCCATGAAATCAATCATAAGGAATGACGTGGGGCTTATATATATATGACTTCCCAAATAGAACAAGGGTAGGATTTACTTTAGGGAAGAAACCCAGGAAAAAAGTCCATAAAGGTATATGTGCTTTATAGAGATTTGGATACTCTAACTGGGGCTTACTCCTGAGGAGGATGCCCAAGATTAGGAGGGGACTTACGATTGGGTTTTACTCCTGATAAGGAAGCCCAAATCAAAAGTAATTTTAGGACTGGTTAAGAGAAATTAATATTGGGGCTTACTCTTGAGAAAGAGGCCCAGGTTAAAGGATTTGAGAACTGGGGCTTAGTCCTAAGGAGGAGGCCCAGGTTTGGGAACTTGGGGCTTAATCCTAAAGAGGATGCCCAGATTAAGGGAATTATGACTGGGGATTATTCCTAAGGAGGATGCCCAGATTAAGGGAATTATGACTTGGGATTATTACTAAGGAGGATGTCGAGGTAATAGATCCCCTCATCTTAAAGGATGAGGTTAAAATGAATGAAATATCTAACCTTGGTGACATAAAAAATATGTAAATCACTAGGTTTTGAGAGATGTTTCAATAGAATTCATTTCAAATAAGTAATCCAATCAAGAAATCAAGCCATAAAAGGATTTGAAGAGAGTTTTGAGGGCTTAGTCTTAAAGAGGATAGGTGGATAGGTATAAGAGAGGTGGAATACGCAGGAGGGGCACCCAAAAAGAAAGGGATGTGCAAGTCCTGTTGGGCGCGAAAGTACTACGTGGGCATGCAAGTCCTGGCCGCGCAGGTATACCTGCGCGGCACATGGGTACTTGCGTGACTTTTAACTCTAGGGGTAATACTTGGGAGAGACTTGGCTCAAGCCCTTATTACTATCCCTAGGGGCTTCCAGAAGGGTGGCGTGCATGTTCTGGTGAAGGAACAAAGCGGCGCGCAAGTTTAGCCATTTCCCTTAAGGGTTGGTCACTCGGGCGCACAACTGTTGATGAGTTTCAACACTTAGGCCTTCCTCCCCCTCTTTAGATCTTCCGTTCAAGGTAAGAAATTACCGTAGAAGTGTTCGGAAGCTTTGATAAGAGACTAGGGCGCTGGGAGCTCAAATATGAGGTTCTGGTATTTTTTCGTCGTCCGAAATGGGGGGGGCACAGGGGTATTTATAGGCTAGAGAGACCCTGGGTGAAATTTCAAAGAGGGCGTGCAGGTCACCTGCACGACCACTGGGCGGCGCGCAAGTATACTTGCACGACCTTAGTGTAACTTGCACGACCCAAGTTCATTTGAATCTTGGTTCATTCTTTTGTCAATTTTTGATGTTTCTTCAAAGGATGAATCAATTTAGGTTCAAGATATTTCTCTTTTAATTCCTTTAGACTCTGTGACGAAAAGGTGTGTCAACAATGTCAAAGTATAATACAAAGATCAACTGTAAAATCTTGGAAATATCAGTAGTCTTGATGGGACAACCTATTGTTTTTTCAAATGAGAGATATCTCGACCTATGATTTTTCTAAAAGAACCTCCCATATAATTCTTTATAGAAATGATTGGTGAATATAAAGAATGAAATTAAATTTTATGAATATACCATTTACTCATTGTTCTAGAATACATTAATGTATTTCGGGAGGAGTCACCTATACCTCCCCCATAAAGATAGGTATATTTCTCCATTGAACTTATTCCCGGATCTAGGCTGATATCAAATATCCTATATAGAAAATAAAATGTTAAGCTTGAGGAATTAAATAATAAACTCCCAGATCTTTTTGAGAATGGTTTTATCCGACCAAGTGTGTCTCCTTGGGGAGAACCTATTATCCTTATGAAGAATAATGATAGATCAATGCATCTATGTATTTATTATAGAGAACTTAAGGAGATCATAGTGAAGAACAAGGAACCTCTTCGTAGGATTGCTGATTTATTTTTACAACTTCATGGGGATCAATTATTCTCCAAGATTGATATTCAATCTTGTTATCATCAATTGAGGTTGAAGAAAGAAGATATTAAAAATACTGCCTTCCAATCAAGATATGGGCATTATGAGTCTTTTGTTATGCCCTTCTCCTTGACTAATGCCCCTACTATATTTATGGATTTAATGAATAGAGTCTTTAAGAACTACATTGATAATTTTTTGGTTGTTTTTATTGATGATATATTTATATATACCAAAATTTTTGAGGATCATGAGGAATATATAAGGGTTATATTGAAAAAACTAATAAAGATATGCTAATTGGAATGTTCAGAAAATGTGATTTTTGGTTAAAACATGTTTCTTTCTTGGGGCACATTGTTACCAATGAAGGAATCTCAGTTGACCCTGCCAAGAAAAAAGGTTGTAGAGGAGTGAAATCGTCCTAAAATAGTAACTGAGATTCATAGATTCTGTGGTTTAGTATAATATTATATGAATTTTTTGAAACCCTTTTCAAGAATTTATAATCGATTAAATAAGTTAAATCGAAAAGGGTCCAAGTTCATTTGGACAAAATAGTGTGAAGAAATTTTCCAAGAGCTTAACAAGAGATTGTTATTTCACCTATGTTAACTCTACATACTATTAGATAAGGATTCATTATTTTTAGTGACACACTTTTGAAAGGTCATTGGTGATTACTAATGAAAAATGAAAGGGAAACCACTTATGAAATCATGATTGTTGAAGCCTCATGAACAGAATTATCCTACTCATGACCTAGAGCTAGATACCATTGTTTTTTCTTTGGAGATGTAGAGGCACTATATTTATGGAGATAAATGTGATATATACATAGACCACCAAAGTTTGAAATATATTTCATGAAAAAGGAATTGAACATGAGACATAGGAGATGGTTGGACCTTACTAAAGACTATGATTGTTCAATTCATTATCACCCCAGAAGAGAAAACAAATTCAATGATGCATTAAGTAGGAAAGACCATTTTGTTCGATAAATAATGAGGATTCAATGAGATACTTTGATCAAAGACCTAGTAAAACTGTACATGGGAATCATAAGGTAAGGGATGTCATCAACACTATCCCAAATGATTTCTCAACCATCATTACTAGAGAAGATCAACAATGCTCAAAGAGATGATCCATTTTTACAAAGTAATATACTGAATATGAATAATGGGATGTTTTATGAGTTCAATATTGATCAAAAAGGTGTAATGAAACTTTATACAAGGCTATAAGTTCTATCTATTCTGGAAATAAAGAAGTATATGATGAATGAAGCTCATATCTCTACATTCTCTATACATCCTAGAAGAACTAAAATGTATAGGTACCTTCATGATAATTCTTTGTGGGATAACATGAAAAGGGAGATTGTAAACTACACTACAAGGTGCCTAATGTTTCAATAAGTCAAGTTAGAGTGATAACTTCCTAAATGGGTATTTCAAGCACTAACCATACCAACATGGAAGTGGGACAATATTACTATTGAATTTTTCCCTGGTCTCCTGAAAACTATCAAAGGAAACAATGTAATATAAGTTATAGTGGATCGTCTCACCAATATTGACCATTTTATCAATGTTATGGAAGATTTATATCTTTTCCAACCATACATGTTTTATATAAAAGAAGTATCTTGGATTCATTGAGTGCCACTATCTATCATTTCTGATCATGATCGAAGGTTCAAATCAAATTTTAGGAGAATTATTCAACACGCCTTGAATACTGAATTGAATTTATGTATGTCCTATCACCCCCAAATAATGGTCAATATGAAAGGACTATTCAATAACTCGAGGAAATGCTGAGAACATGCTCAATGGAATTTAAACGTTGATGGGAACAACATCTCTCATTAGTTGACATATTCTACAACATGATATTCTATTTGAGTATTCAAATGGTACCCTATGAAGATATATATGGGAAGTGATTTAGAACTTCTTTATGTTTGGATGAATTTGGTGAGATAAATCTTCTTGGGCATGATCTTGTGAAAGAGATGACAAAAAAGATTCATGCCATCCAACAACACATAAAGGCTGTTCAGATTTTTCAGAAGAACTATGATGAAAATCATGAAAGGGACTTAGAGTTTTATGTTGGTGACAAATTCATCCTTTGAATTTCACCTTGGAAGAGAGTTATGCAGTTTAGGAATAAATGGAAACTTATACCTAGGTACATTAACCCCTATGAAATCCTTGGTCACATCAGAGTAGTGGCCTGTCGAGTTTCACTTTCTCCAAATCTATCTCAAGTTCATTATGTATTCTATGTATCTATCTAGAGGAATTACATACTTAACCCTTCACATGTACTGAGTCCTGACGTGGTACAAATGGAATATCACCTCTCTTATGAGGGTCATTTAGTGGTGATCTTGGACCATAGAGACAATGATCTACACAACAAGACTAGACACCTCGTCATAGTGTTGTAGAGGAACCATAAATATGAAGAAGATATGTTAGAACAAGAAGAAACATGAGGAAAAAGTATGCAGACCATTTCTCAAATAAGGGAAAAAGATGAAATTTTAGGATGAAATTTATTGTGGGGAGAATAATGTAATGACCCCGA
Organism: Viscum album; assembly: GCA_963277665.1. NCBI lineage: Eukaryota > Viridiplantae > Streptophyta > Magnoliopsida > Santalales > Viscaceae > Viscum > Viscum album. The sequence continues at coordinate 404,832,763 of OY728167.1, forward strand.
CTTTCTGAATGAAAATTGTTTCCTGAAAACGTGTGCTATATTATTTTGTACTCAACAAAACTATATCTCATTAATAATTATGTGAGTATATTTTGAAATGTGGCCAATGGGTTTTGATTGTTATATGACCATTGGTCAATTATGATTGTTGGTCAATATGGCCATTGGAAACTATACTCTTGATAAAACTATTAACATTATAATTAGTGTTTATAAGTAGAAATGAAAAAGGATAATTAATTCACAATAGAGAAACGATGGCCTCAAACAGTAAATTCATGCCATACAAAGACCATTTCCAGAACATTGGAGTGAGGTAACATCACTTGGCTTCTCTCTTGACCAATCCTAATCCAATATTCATCGAGTGTATCTTGAACAAAATCACCTATGGTATAATTTCAAGTTAGTGGAAATTACAACTCAGGAGATGTTATTCGAGCCGCCCCATTAATCTATCACCGTCACACACCTTACCATTAGGTCATATGTGGGTGTTATAAGGGGTTATGTGTCGATACCCTAATTTCAGAAAGAAAAATTCCACTGTATAAATAAAATTGTTATTCCATAAATTCTGTTTTTTTTAATAGTTTTTATTAATACAATTGAGATGGTATTTGATAAATTAATTTTTTGAATAGAAATTGTACATTACAAAAAAGATGTAAATATTTATAATAGAATAATATATTATGAATAGTACTTATTTTAATGAAATAGTATGATAAAACCACCCTTATTTAAATATAAATGATAAAATATTTTTTTTGCAAGTGTGTTAGATTTTACTATGCATTTTCAATCTATTATTATTTTTAATAAATAAAAAAATTATATTTAAAAGATATAATTCTCATATTTAGAGTATTATTATGATAAAAATAAATATCATTTTCGGAAATCAGCACATTGAAATTATGTTAGGGTGAATTTATGAGAATTTTCTTAAATACTTTATTTTTTCATGAATAATAAAAATAGATTTTGAGTTTTTTGGTATGTTCAATGACATCATAACTATGTCATAATGATGTAATAACTAATTAACCAAAATAAAATATTTAATATATTTTATTTTATTATTATAAATTATTTTAAAATATTTGAATCAATTTCCAAATATATAATTTACTTCCCAAATTCTAAAATGGAAACTTTAACTTTAATAATGTTATTTTGTGAAAACACTAATTTTCATTTCCAAAATATGTAAAATAAAATGATGGTCGACTATTGTGGATTAAAATAACATAAAATTTGTCCCATGTGTCCAATATCTTGGTAAAATACCATTTGAAATCCCATAGGTTTTTATTTACCTCTACCTAGGTGTCCAAGGCCTTTATTCAGAAGTTAATAAACAAATTCCCACTTTTTCTATAAATATCCACCCATTCCCCCATTAACATTAACTCTTAATTCTAAATACATTATTATCTGATTTTTTTTAATACCCAAGGATTCCTCCAAAGGTGTAACCATTCCCCCCAAGTCCCCAATCATCATGTTTTAGGAACTACTCTTCAAGGTAAGGGAGATCTCCACTTCTCTTTTCTATTCAAGTTCCCTCTTTATGTTGAATGTATTTCAAATTTCCAAAATAAGTTTTTATGTCCAAATTATTTAATATATTTAACATATTAAGATTATTCTATTAAAGGGAGACCCTTTACTATATCTTTTTACCATTTTCTAATACTACATTTTATTAACGTTATGCTACTGATTTTAATTCTCAAAATTTCTCACTTCTCTTTATGAAATTCCCTTTTATTTTATTTATGTGAATACCTTGTTGAGTTAATAAGGTTTCCTTATGAATTTTCCATTACATCATGTTTTGAAAATCAAAAATAATCTATCTTATGGAAAATTTCATTTCCCTAAGTTTTATCTTAATAAGGAAAATTTTCTTTCCCCAAGGAAAATTCATCCTTACCTATTTTCATTGTTCATATTTCAGTTCTTCTAAATCTAACTCATTCTATTTATAAGTGTAAAAATAGGTATCATATTGCAAAACCTCATAATCTTATAAATTCTTGGATATAGAGAATTTTGTTTCTGGATCTGAATTCAGGTTCTGAGTTCTATGAATTCAGACTCTGAATTATTATGAATTCAGACTCTGAGTTCTCTGAATTCAGACTCTAAATTCTTATGAATTCAGACTCTAAATTATTATAAATTCAGACTCCGAATTCTTATGAATTCAGAATCCTAATTCTTAATGAATGTTCACTCTGAATTCTTATGAATTCAGACTCCTAATTATTAATTAATTCAGACTCCAAGTTATCTAAATTTAGACTCTGAATTCTTATGAATTCAGACTCCGAATTCTTAATGAATTCAGACTCTGAATTCTTATAAATTAGGCCTCTAAGTTCACTAAATTAAAACTCCAAGTTATCTGAATTCAGACTCCAAATTATTTTGAATTCGGACTCCTAATTTCTCATAATTATAACTCTGAATTCCTTGATAAATAGAATCCGAATGTTCATGTATTATAGACACTGATTATTATTTTTCTTAGACTCCAAACTTTTATTTCCTTAGACTCTGAAAAATGGATTTGGTTAAGAAACCATATTTTTCCTATCCTTGATATAGATATGAAACAATGTCATACATTCTGTTTCTAACCAACCGTTGTTTGAGTGACACGTGTACAGGTCCCTATGAGATTCAAGAAAAAATATGACTATCGGAGGAGGGAGTCTACCATTGGAGATGCACCTATAAATAGGAGCTCATTTGAGAGATCTCATAAAAACTCGATGAACGTTGATTACTCTAGAGACCACATGTTGTTGAAGTGATTTATAGAGAGAGATACTACCATGCTTAGTGTGTACTGAACATCTTGTTCATATTGCTTCGTGCGACTTCGATTGTTGCTATGTACAATCGAGGGATTCTGGGGATAGGAAGATAGAGGTGTCGACTACCTTGGAGTTTGAGGGCTTGCAGGGATAGTAAGATAGATTCTGGTATTCCTATCGAGGGATTACCCTGGTGTGGGTAAGATATACTTTCTTGAAAGTATAAATCAAGGGACCTTTATCCAAGGTTGTTGGATACCCTCATCTTTGGGTTAAATGATTCTATACTTGTTACCTATATTGTTTCAAGTTTATTTTCCTCTATATTTAGATTGATAAAGAAAGTATACCTATCTTATACTTTCTTGCTTTTTTATACTCTGATTACTGAGATTCTATACACTTTATGGTAGAATCTTGTCCTTGTAAACTTTTCTTAAGTTTCATTTCCGAAATCATATTTCTGGAACCAAGAAATTTTGTAGAACAAAGAGGTCTTACAAATTTACCTTGTTTATGTTTGTTAAACATAGATTTGCTTAAGGTTAAAAATGAATGTTTTATACCAACTTTAAAGGTAACAAAAGAATTTTTAAAGTATACAATTCACCCCCCCTCTTGTATATTGAGAATCTATATTCTTATTTCAATTTTACAATTGGTATCAAAGGAGGTCACTGAAATACTTTTATTCACAAATAAGTTTTCCTTGCTCAAGTTGTCATAATTCATAAGATTTTTTCCTTGCTTAAAAACATTTACTATTGACAACTTTTTGTGGAAATATTTTTTTCTTTAAGATGGAAGGAATGAATGTTGGTTTTATTGACAACTTAAATACTACCAAACCACCTATTTTTTATGGGAATGATTACGAATATTGGAGAGATCGTATGAAGTATTTTTTTTATCAACATTGGAGGAGAAAATTTTGTTATTTTTACTAGAGGATATGAAATCCCTAATAAGGAAGTCAGTACATTCACCAACCAAGAAAAGCATGAATATCAACTAAATTATAAGGTATGTTCCATAACTAGAAATTTATATTTCCAAATTTCATCTTGTGAAGCAGAAAATTTTATTTGGAAGAAGCTTGAAGTAAATCACTTTGGAACTTCAAAACACATTGAAACTAGAAGAGCCATACTTAGAGATGAATATCATGGTTTTTTATTTCCTTATGGAGAACTTATATGTAAGGTACAAAAAAGATTCATAAATATTTTTAATAGTATTAAATCTATGGGTGACAAAGGATTAGATGATGAAGCTCTTTTGGAAAAGATCATAGACATCATGCCCAACAAATGAGAATATAAGAGGACAACTATAGATGAAAATAGAAATGTTACCCAAATCTCTCTTGATGAATTATTTAGATCTCTTCTTCAACATGAAACTAGAATGAAGAGAGATTCAGATAATAATAATAAGAAGAATTGAAATGGTAGTGTTGCTTTTACAATAACTTCAAATCATATGAAAGCCAGAACTCCTGAGAGAGTTACAAGATCCAAATCTAAGAAGGTTGTTATTCAATCCGAATCTAGTGGAAGTGAATCTTTATAAAATGAGTTAGCCAATATTTCCCAAAGGATGAACAAGATTTTTGGATAGGAGATCTTTTAGTTTAGATACAAGAATAAAGAAAGGAAGGATAGAAAAGATTCAGAAGTCACATGTTATGAATGTAAAAGAGCAGGTCATATAAGGCCAAATTTTCCTATGATTAAGAAAAATGATAGAAAATAAAATCATTCTAAGAGTAATAGAAATAAGTACTATAGGGCAAAGGCTATGAAAGTCTTGAAAGACAATGGCACCTCAAGTGCCAGTGGTGGAGTGTCTTCTGATGAATCCTCATAGTACGAATCTTCTGGACAGAAGAATCTTGGTTTACTAGCTATACTACCTATTTAAAATCATTGTCTAGTAAATAAGGCACACAATGCTAAATAGATCACAAATGTTTCCTTAAATAAAAATTATAGTGAGGATAAATATTATGAATCTACGGATGAAGAATCATATTATGATGAAGATAATACTTTACCTACTTATAAAGAAGTTTGTATATCTGCTAAACTCCTTGATAATGAGAATTCGAAACTCAAGAAAAATCTTGATAAGGAAAATTATAGAAATACTATTGTTACTAAGGAAATATCAGATATTTCTATAGATCTTGATAAGAAAAATTTTGATTTTAAAAGTATTTCAAAAACCCTTGAGGAAGTTAATTCTGAGAAGGATAAACTTTCTAAGTATCTCAAAAAAGTAATTTCTAAGAAAAATATTTTAGAGACTCGCTGTAGTTCAAAAACTAATGTTTTTGAAGATAAAAACTTGGTTATTAAACTAAAATATGAAATTTCTTCCTTGAGGAATGGCTTGTCAAACATTAACATAGGTAAGGAAAATTTTTATAAGATGTATTATAAAATCTAAACTCTAAGGAATAATTTTGGTTTTGGTTACACCCATTCTAAACTAATTTTTATTAATAACTATTTTGTTCCTCAATGTGCTCCATTTTGAACTAAATGAAATTGTGGTGGACATTGGGAAAAAGTAGTTCCTTAAACCTAACTCAATAATTAGGTTTTCATAAAGCTTAATTTTGTAAGAAAATGTGGGTACCCAAGATTTTGCTTTCAGAAATTTCTAGATCTAAGAATGTTTGTGTTTTTAAAGCCTAACACTCTTATTTTCAGAAAAATAGAGAAAGTACCAACATCAATACTTGGTACATGGATATTGGATATTCCCAACATATGACTGGTAACAAAAACTTATTTGAAAATATTATCAAGACGAAAGGAGGAAAACTAACTTTCAGAGATAATGCTCAAGGAGAAATTATTGGTATAGGTAACATCATTCTTCTTGAAAAAACAATGATTTCAAATGTTTTATTTTTTAAGGGTCTTAAGCACAACCTCATTAGCATAAGTCAATTGTGTGATGAAGGTTACCTTGTGAATTTTAGGAATGACAAGTTTGTATTACACAATTCCAAGGAAGATTTTTTTATTTCTGTCCATAGGAAAGCGAATGTATACATAATAAACTTTGATGACCATATGAGACAAGATCTAGCTTGCCTTAGTGCAATGGAAGATCATTCTTGGACATTGTAACCTTAGGAACCTATGTAAACTCTCTAATAAAAGACTTTTTAAGGTTCTAACGAAGCTTAGATTTGATTCTTCAAAAGTATGTGATCCTTGTCAATATGGAAAGCTACATAAATCAAGTTTTAAATTAATCAGTGAAGTCTCAACATCTAATTCATTATAGTTTGTACATATGGATCTTTTTGGTCCAACACAAACTGGAAGTATTGGTCGCAAATATTAAGTATTTTTCCTAGTTAATGATTACACTAGATTTATGTGGGTCTATTTTCTAGCAAATAAATTCGAAGCTTTTTCTTATTTCAAAAGTTTTAAATACCAAGTTAAAAATGACAAAAACCTTCCATTGATAACTATTCATAGTGATCATGGAGGAGAATTTCAAATTTCAGATTTTGAAACCTTTTGTAGTACAAAAATCATTACTCATAACTTCTTAACACCAAGAACTCCTCAACATAATTGCGTTGTTGAAAGAAGAAATATAATTATTTAACAAATAACTAGAACCATGTTGAGTGAACATTCTTTAGGAAAACATTTTTGGTCTGAAGCTATAAGTACCACTTCGTATACTATAAATTGAGTTTTAATTAGACCTTTTCTTAACAAAACATTTTATGAGTTATGGAATGGAGGAAAAACTAGACTTTCCTACTTCACCGTTTTTGGATGCAAATTGTTCATTTTGAATACTAAAGATAATTTACATAAATTTGCACCCAAATTTGATGAATGAATTTTCTTAGGCTACACCACAACTTCTAAGGCTTATAGTGTTTTCAATACATAAACCTATACTATTGAAGAAACAATACATGTTAAATTTGATGAAACTGATCCTTATTTTTAAACAACCCCTACCTACATCCTCGGATGTGTTTTTAAAAACTAATTTTAAACCCTTGATAGAATATCCTTCTGAGAAGGAAAATGTTCAAGAAATTTTTTTTGAGACATTTACCCTAGAATATTTTCTATCATATGTTGATGAACAGGTTTTACAAAACCCAAATTAGTTGTTTCTGAAGAATCATACCAGTGATAGTATCATTGGTGATGTAAACCAACCTGTAAGGACTAGAATTTCCATATGAAATGAAGTAGAATATCTAGCATTCCTCTCCCAATTATAAACTAAAAGCACTGATGAAGCTTTAGGTGATGAATATTGGATCAAATCCATGCAGGATGAGTTAAATTAATTCGAAAATAATAATGTCTGGACCTTGGTTGAAAGACCTAAGGAAACTTATGTTATTAGAGTAAAATGTGTATTTATAAATAAATGTGATGAAAATGGATTCATAGTAAGAAATAAAGATAGATTAGTTGATAAAGGCTATAATCAACAAGAAGGAATAGACTATGAAGAAACATATGCTCCATTATCAAGACTTGAATCTATTCTCATTTTACTTTCCATTGTAGCATTCTTCAACTTCAAACTTTTTCAAATGGATGTTAAATATGCTTTCCTTATTGGTTATATTCAAGAGGATGTTTTTTTTTGAAAAACCTCCTAGTTTTGAAGATACAAAACATCCTGAACATGTTTTCAAATTTATGAAAGCTTTGTATGGACTTAAGCAAGCTCCAAGAGCCTGGTAAGATAGACTTACAGGATTTTTTCTTCAAAATAATTATGTTAAGGGAAATGTAGATCCAACCCTTTTTATAAAGACATATATGGAAAATGTTTTGAGTGTTCAAATTTATGTTGATGAAATTATATTTGGTTCAACTCAGCAATCTTTAACTGATTCCTTTGCGGATTTAATGAAATCTGAGTTTGAAATGAGTATGATGGTGAGTTAACATTTTTCCAAGGTTTTCAAATTTCTCAAAAATCAACAGGAACTTATATATCTCAACATATGTATATTAAAGATCTTCTTAAAAAGTATAAATATGACAACACTAATAGTATTAGTACTCCCATTGGTACCTCAAATTCACTTGATCTTGATGAAGCTGGGAAACTGGTGGATCAAACATCTTTTAGATGTATGATAGGAAGTTTACTATACTTGACATCTAGTCGTCTAGACTTAATTTTTTCAGTATTCTTATGTTCCAGATGTCAATCCAATCATAAGGAATCTCATTTAAAGGCAGTGAAAATAATTTTTCGCTACATAAGGGGAACCATGGATTTAGGACTATTTTATACTTATAGAAATTATTTTGTTTTAAAAAGTTTTCCAGATGCCGACTTTAGTGGATGTAGAATGGATATAAAAAGTACATCTGGAACATTTCATTTCTTAAGAGACTCATTAGTTTCTTGGTCATTCAAGAAGCAACACTCAATAGAACTTTCCACTTCTGAAATGAATATGTAGCAGCTAGAAGTTGTTGTCCTCAAGTGTTGTTCATGCAACACACAATCACACTACTGGAAACGGACATTTACCAACACTTGAATACCAACGGTTGAAAGAACCATTGGTATATGTTATCTTTACCAATGGTTTTCATAAACTGTTGTTAAAGATCTTGAACAAGTTACTTTTCCCAATAGTTTTATAAAACCATTGGGAAAAGTGGGGAAAATCACTTTTCCCAACGTTTTGAGGAAACCGTTGGTAAAGATGGAGAAAATTTTAGTTTTCCCAATGGTTTTTAAAAAAATTTGGGAAGAAAATCCCCAAATTCTCCAAATGCAGGCAACGGCCTCCCCACGATTCCAGAACCCTTCCGCTGGTCTCTAGAAGAGATTCCTTGGCAGAAGTACTTCATAATCCCCACCTCTTTCATCAGATCAGCAGCTACCAAGTTAGACTCCTTCCATATTTTATCAATGATATAGCTCCACCTCTTATCAAGCATATCCTTCTATTCTCAATGATTTCTTTATTCCCAATTTTTAGGGTTTTTGTAAAATTTTATGATTGTTCCATGAATTGTGTACTCAAATCCCTATATCGCTGTATGTCCAATTAATGTTTTCATTACACATTTACATTTATAAGGGCATGGTGTATCTTTATTGTGTTCTAATTTTGAAGATTCATAGTTTTTTTAATCTCAATGCTTCAAATATTATAGCTTCATGTATATGAACTAATAATAAATTGTTTGTAATATTTATTGATATTATTTCATGAAAATCACTCCTTTCATTAAGATCATGCCAAACATGAAGATCTTGTTCATCTTATTTTTTTACAATATGTGTATTACATAACAAGTATATATCATGTTTCTATAAAAAACTATATATATATAAAATGACACACTGTTCACATATCCTTTGCACAATAGAACATATGGAGTATCTTCTTGAACATTACCAAACAGTATGTGGTCCCTAATTAGTACTTCTTCTTTCTTCATGAAACTAATTCACAGAATGTCAAATTCACAATATTAGTTAATATTAGTTTTTATAATATAACCATTAATCAATTTTCCTTCGACATCATACATGTGTTATTCAATCACCTTTTTAAAACACAATGACCATTTTCACAGATTTGGGGTTCCTCAAAATGCTTGGGAAAATCAGAAAAATGCATGTATTGAATCGAGATTCTCATATGGTTTCATGGAAACAAGTTCACCTCAAAAATCATGATTGTGTGTTTCAAATATCATGAGTACCATGAGATTATTATTCTTCACACAAATGAAGTTTCTTTCTACAACTATGTGTTTTTGTTTTCACTTTTGATTTGGACGTTAGGGGAGCTTTGTGGTCATTAATCATGGTTGTGGGTAGTCATTTAGGATGTAAGATATTATGAATTCATTTTACATGATATATCCAATATTATTATTAATTTATGTTCAATTTTATTATCTTTAACAAGTGATGTTATTTAATAAGTTGTTATTAATGGCTATAATAATGACGATATGGTATAAGGGTTCATATGGTGTGTATAAGGGTTCACATGGTGTGTATAACGGTTGATATGGTATAAGTGAACTCAAGTCATTAATTTAAGTCTTCATTCTCACTATCATGTAAGAAATTGAATGATGTAAACCCATCCTCACATGATTTCTTACCTTAGATAATGTCCAACATATGGAATATGAGCTTTTGAATTCATCAGTTAACCAGGATCATATATTCCATTTCCCCCAAGATGACTGTACTAATATAAATTTAGGGTCAACTAAATATGGTTCTCATTGTACGTTGTATATTATGTGTCCTTCTTGGCCAATACTCACTTTTATGAGGGTGGGGTGCTTTTCACTACCCAATCTGGCATGTGTAGACAGCCATAAAAATGTTAGATAAGTCACAAGTTTAATTTAGTAATGTGGTTATCATTGACATACTTTATTAAAAATTTCGAATTTAAAAATAAATTTTTTTGTCTATAATTAATGAAATTAAATCTTTTTATAGGCCATGAACAACCTATTAGTGTAGAAGCCTAAAATTTATTCACCCATGGGGTGCGCTTGACATGGGGAAGTAATTGGGTAATGAAAGGTATGGCCATAGAGGTGTCAACAATGAGTTATTGAACATGAGTGAATGATTTGGGATGCCTATAACATATGATAGGACCTGAGGCATGTGCCTCTTATGGACCTAATGAAAATGAATATAAATAAATTTTAATTTAATTTATGAGTACTTGTTCTTTACATTATTTTAATAGTTCACTACATCGACTAGAAACTTCTTCCTTTATCGTTTACTTAAATGTATTTTCTATTAAAGTTCAATCCTATTGAATTGTTTATGACAAAATGACTTATATAAATTCTTTTTACAGAATGGACAGAATTTGGATGTATGAAACCGATCGGATCTCAAGAAATTTTCAAAACAATTTGGAGAGCTTTATAGATTTTGAATTTCACAATGCTTCAGATAGTGGTCACATACACTTCCCATGTTCCAATTGTGTTGGTAGACCTTGGTTGAGCCATGAAGAAGTCGGCTACCACATAACCAGAAATGGTTTTCAAGAAAACTACTTTTTGTGGTATCACAATGGGGAGAAAATGAAATCTCAAATTGGTGATAATTGAAATGAAAGGACTGGAATGGAGAATTTGTTAGATGATCGGTTTCCATTTATTCATCATCATGAAAAAGAATGGATTTTGACTCAAGAAGACTTAGATATGAGCATAGCTGATGCATCTATTGGAAATGATGATATTGATAGGGTGAAAATATGGAATGATGCTACCACAACTCTAGTATATCGACAATGCGATAAAATGAAAAAGCTGTAATTTTTAATCCAATTGTTTCATGGGAAAACTATGTGTGGGATTTCTAATATAGTAATCGATTACATTATTACCATCTTGAAGGATTTACTTCCAGATGATACATATATTCCCTCAAACAACTATATGGCATGGAATTTAGTTGAGGAACATGGATTTTCAAGAAACAAAATTCATGCTTGTCCGAAAGATTGCAGTTTATTCTGGGAGGAAACATCTGAAGGAAATGATTGTATAAAATATGGTACATCCCACTGGAAGTGAAAATCTGATGGAACACCATCTTGCATTCCACAAAAAGTAATGTGGAGCTTTCCATTGATCCCCAGACTCTAGAATCTTTTTTATGTTTGATGAAATATCAATAAAAATGAGATGGAATGATACTGAGAGAAAGAAGACTAATGATGAGTTGGTTCGTACTGTAGATGGGTTTTCATGGTAGAGATTTTATGCTCGACATTCTGATTTTGCAGCTGACATGCGTAATGTGAGGTTGGGTCTTTCATGTGATGGTTTTAATCCATTTAGAAAGATGCTTACTTCACACAGCACATGGCCGGTTTTTATACACATTTATAGTCTTCTCCCATGGTTGTGTATGAAAAAACCTTTCACTTTCATGTGTTTACTCATATCTAGTCCTTCTGATCCTGACATTGATATTGATATATACATGCGACCTTTAATAAAAGAGTTGAAACTTCTTTGGGATGTGGGTGTGCACACATACGATGCATGTTCGAAAGACATATTTCAAATGCGTGCTGCACTTATGTGGACGATCAATGATGTTCTGGATTATGCAATGATGTCTATATGGATCACGAAGGGAAAACTATCATGTCTAGTGTTTATGAATAATACATGATCCAGAAGACTGAAACATCGCAGTAGTTTCCGTTTTATGGGACATCGTCGATTCTTGCCAAAGGATCATCCATATAGAATGAATCGTAGACGATTTGATAATACCATAGAGACTGATGATCCACCTCAGCGTATGTCTGGAACTGATGTGCTTAATGAATTGAAAGACTTCAGTTTTTCGTTTGGGAAGGGTCAAATGAAATATTGAAAGAGAAATAATGTTTCCACAGAAACCTATTACAATTGGAGGAAGAGGAGTATCTTTTTTTATTTGCCTTATTGGTCAACCAATTTGTTATGTCATTCCTTATACATAATGCATATTGAAAATAATATATGTGAAATGTTTCTTTGGTTCTTCTAAATGTTAAAGGGAAGGCAAAAGATGATTTACGATCTCGGCGTGACTTTGTGGATTGGGGCATCAGACCAAAATTGCATCTTGTGCGTATCAGTGAAAATAGATGGCAACTTCAATGTGCTTCTTATGTGATGACACCTATAGAAAAAAACAATTTCATGAATTATTAGAGACTATAAGAGTTCCTAATGGCTATTCAAGCAACATATCTAAACGGGTCAACAGAAGAGAGTTTAATCTAAAATCTTTGAAGACTCATGATTATCACGTTCTACTGCATGAGTTGCTTCCAATAGCAATCCGTCATATTCTGTTCAATAATGTAAGGGTGGCTGTTATTTGGTTGTGAAATTTGTTTAGAGATCTTTTTTGCTAAGAAGTTGTCAAATAATTTCTTGAAAAAAATGTTGACAGATGCCCCATTAATTTTTTGGGAGTTGGAGAAAATATTTCCTCCATCATTTTTCACATGCATACTGCATCTGACTGTCCATATTCCCACTGAAATACTTCTCAGAGGACCTGTTTCTTTTCGTTGGATGTATCCAACTAAAAGAAATATGTTCACATTAAATTCTTATGTCCGAAATAGAAATCATCCCAAAGGTTTTATAGTGAACGGTTACCTAGCTCATGAATTTATAGATTTCTGCTCAATGTATTTTTCTGATCTTACTACAAGATTGAACAGACCAATGAGAAATGAAGAAGAACAGTATGAGTAAATTGAACCTAGCTTTCCATACATCCTCAAATAAGAGGAATTCCTGGATCATATACATTGAATACAGTAAGCCATGAAGGGCGGGAGATGGAACATCACACAGTTTTGTTCAACTGTGATTTGTTCGATGACTATATCAGGTAACTAAATTGATTATGTATATATTACATATATAACTATTAAACTATTCATATTTTTTATCTACAAGGAACGTAAAACAATGATAAATAGTAAGAATCGTTCTTTATCATTGATAAGGAGAGAGACTTTTCATAGAAAAGAGTTTTCGGCTTGGTTAAAATTGAAGGTAAAAATATTAATGTTTAAAATAATTATATCAATATTTAATTAAAATTAATAGTCATTTATATTGCAGGTATTGAGTTTGTCTGCTGACTCTGTCTCTGAGGAAATAAGAGTTTTGGCTTTTAGTCCTAATACTGTGGTTCGTGACTGTAAATCAATTGTTATCAATGGGTACAAATTTATTGTCATTGAACGAGCAAAGAACATGAGAACACAACATGATGGTGTTATGGTTACTTCTACAACAGATTGTTATGCCAGTGCATCAGATAGTAGACCGCGATTTGAAAATGTGGGTTATTATGGAGTTGTTGAGAAAATAATAATATTGGATTATTACTCTCATGGTCGAGTCACAATGATGAAATTCCATTGGTTGTTTCAATGACAAGACATGGCACATTTATTGATGATTTTGGATTTCGAGTAATTAATATGACTCCCACTCTTGCTACCGAAGAACCATATGTGTTGGCATAAATGGCTAAACATGTATTTTATGTCAAAGACCAACTTCGACCTGAATTTGGTGTCATAGTTGAAGCAATTCCAAGACATATTTTTGATTATGGTGATGATGGAATTGACACTATCCCTAGTGCCATTAGAACCAATCCAGTTATTTCTTTTGATGACTCCAATAGCTTAATAATCAGAGTTGATTGTGAACCTGAAGTTGTGGTTGAAAATATGTAGAATCATTCATCCATGTTCTAAATTATTTTGGTTTACCTCGAGTTGGGTTGTTATGGTTGGTAATATTCAAATTGATTTAGTATTTATCACAAATATGTTTTAGCTGACTTGACCGTTATGTGAATTTTCAATGTTTATTGGTTGCAGTTTTATTTGAATTGCTTTTTCTAATTTGGAATTGAACTGTATTCAAACCTAATCAAATAATATTTCTAACTTGGTGAACATTAAAACTTGTATGATTTATTAAATCCATTCAAGATCTTCTAATTTGAATTGAACTGTATTCCCTCATATATTTAGTTTTTTGGGTTACACATTAGTTTCCTTTTTCTAATTAATTACATATTTGTTTTCAAAAGTAGGAAATGAATCCAATTGAAGAGAGATGAAGGAAAAAATAATGGAGAACAATCGTTGAATGACGGAGTTGGGAATTCCATAATTAGTTCATGTAGTGAGTACTTTATTTCAAATTGATATATTTAAAGAATATATAATGTCATGTAATTAATTTTTTTGTAAACATTTTTATATGATTTACCTATACATCAACAGTTATTCGACGAGGAGCCTAGTACTGGTCCTAGTACTCAGGCCGGTGGTACGAGGAGGGTTCGTACCAGAGGTGGATGAGCAACTGCATGTACCCGACTAGACCATGACCCTCCGACTAACATGTCATCCTTCCTACATTCTGATCCTGGTGTGTCGTTAGGGACACACGGGATATTTAGGCCTCCCTTTTTTTCACTACCTTCTGCATCTTCTGGCCCATCATTTTCACATCCCATGATGATTCCTACTCCCCTGTCAGAATCCGGTCAGACAGCTGTCCCATCTTCTTTTCCTTCTACTTCTGTCTCTACGAGCTTCTATATTCCATAGTCTTCGACTCCTGTTGCACCACAGGGTGTTCCATCGTTTCTATGGATCCAGCGGCACTCAGTTATCAGACCGACACAGGTATATTAATAGATCCCTAACAAGTTTTTATAGCAATCTTTATTTTCATTATAACATATTTTGATAAAATATTTGTTTTTATTTCATTAAAGATACATTTAATGATATGAGGCATGGGTGGGGGCGTACACGCATGTGTTCGGTGTGGAACCGCCGCACACAGGTTATGGTGGATTATAATGAAGACAACCAAATGAATGAGAAAACAGGGCAGTAATGTCGGAGTTTTTTGGCGACGCTTTCCAAATACTCCGACATCATTCCCGTCAGCCCGCTATCGTGGAGACATTTGCCACATGATGTCAAGGATAGAGCTTGGGCAGAGATATGGGTAAAAAAATCTGTTCTATTTAATGCCATAAATTATTTTTGTATTTATATGAATTAATATTTTGATGTCAGCTTTGATTTAATTTTCCCAATGGTGAGGGTGCAAGACCGGAACGTCTAAAGGATTTAGGCAAGATTTAGAGAGCCTGCAATCATGAGTTGTAAATTGGCTGGGTTTCTAGAGTTGGCACTATGTTAGAGGCGTAACCAGTGGTGTATGGTTGTCTTATAGAGCAGTATCGTCAGATGATTACTCATTGGATGAGTACCCAGTGTAAGGAATTAATTACATTTGAGGTATTTAAATAATAACATTCATGTTTTTCATTAATACTATCTGTTGCATTTTCAAATTTTATTTAGGAATCATCTGGAAAAAATAAAAATAACATTGATGCAAAAAATTACCTCCACACACTGGGACGGACTACGATGCCTGATCAGGACAGGAAGTAGGTATGACAGTTGTTTATAAGTTTTATTTACGACTTACACTTTTTTTGTTTCCTCAATTATTTAATAGTTTTATAAAGTTTTCATATAACTTTAGTTTTCAATGTCATTGTAGAGGCAAATACAAAATATTTAAGGACGTGTGCCTCAAGAAAAACTGTTTTGCTCGTGTAGACAGAAAAATGATGGAAGTGCCGTCAACGAAGCGACTCAGCAGCAAATTGTAACTTTTATTCTGTTGAATTTATATTTTAATATCTATTTTGTAACTTAATGATATATTTATATTTTTAACAGGCTGCATTAGAGTCCCTCGATGCTGAATAACTAGAAACTTTTGGGCCAACATATCACTTACATCAGATGTTGGGAGAAGAGCATCCTGGCAGAGTATGCTGCCGACCTAGGATAGCCCCGATGAGGTATTGGCCCTCCTCAGGTACGAGCTGTAGTGCCACTGAGTTGCAGCAAGTTAGGGCACAAGCTGAACTGGCTGAGAAAAGGGCCATAGAGACGGCAGAACAGTCTGCTAGGGAAAATAGTGCGTTTTTCAAATTTATTGAAGTTCTACTTCCAACACTTCCAGCAGAGGCCAGCCCAGATTTTGATGAATATATGTCGTCGATACATTTTATATATGGTGCACCAGGTGGCAGATCTATTGGTGGTTAGGACAATGTCCATCTTGACGATGATGATGGCGAGGAGTCTGACACGGAAGAGGAGGGAGAGGAGGAGGGCGAGGTGGCTGGCGAGGGCGAGGAGGAGGTCACTGAGGAGGGCGAGGATGATGATTGGGACGAGGACAAGGGTGTTGATGATGGTGATGATGGTGATGGTGATGTGGGACAAATTGATCCATTACATTTTTGACTAATATTAATGAGATTTGATATTTAATCTATTCTAGTTGTTGGTTTTATCTAGACTTGTAGTATAGTATTGGAGTTGAGTAATTTTTATATATTATCTGTTTTTATGGACGTTGTTGTCTTTTAGTGGTTGTGTTTTTGGGAACCCCCCTCCTTCCTGGACCCGGGAAAACCCTCCACCATCCTCCTTGGACCCCGGACAGCCCTCCGGACAGCCCCCCGGACAGCACCCCCACCATCCTCCTTGGCCCTCAGACAGCCCTCCGAACAGCCCCCGGGACAGTACCCCCACCCTCCTCCCTGGACCTCGGACAGCACCCTAGACAGCCCCCCTGATAGCCCCCCCCCCCCCCCCCGCCCCACCATCCTCCTTTGACCCCGGACAACCCCTCGAACACCCCCTCACAGGCCCCCGGACAGCCCCCCCAGATAGCCCCCCCCCACCCACCTTGATTTCATTTACTAATATAAAATCTATAATATATATTTTCTTTATTTTCAAAATGATAATCAATGTAAATCACATTTACGCATCTAATCAATATCATAGATTATTGGTATGCTATAAAAGGGATGTATTCATTGGGTATGACATTGTTAGATCTTAAATGTTTCATATCATGATAAACTAAAATCTATTCCATACTAAGAATGATAAAAAAATATTCTATATTAATTTCCACACGATTTTAAGTAAATACCATTGCACTAATAGACACATGAGGATTCTCATAAATCATGTTTACCTTAATAATTCCAGAAGGATTTTTAGTAAAAGTTTTATCTTCTATTAATTTTTTGATATTCTCATTTTAAATGTAAATTTTTAATAAATAAATTAATTTAAATACCCATAGTCAAATCGTGTATTTGAATAATGTGAAAAAGGAACTAACATACCACCCTAATTGTGTCTCTTTTGTTTAAAATGGACAGGATTATAAGTGAAAAGAACAACGGGCATACAGAAAACCAACCAAACTCATTCCGATTCTGTTGATAATTTATCACATCGATCCATGGGTCATATGTGATGTGTACTAGCCAACCCGGTCTCAATCCGAAGCACGGTGTGGCCGAGATCAGTCTAAGTGTCTCCCCTTTGTTTGAAATGGACAACATTTTAAGTACATATGGGAAACCGACCAAACACATTAGGTTTCTATTGAAACATTAGGAGAACGATCCATGGGTCATATGTGACGTGTATGAATCAACCCCACCTCAATCCAAGATGCGGTGTGTCCACCACCACTCAAAGTGTCTGCCTTTTGTTTCAAAAGGACGCCATTTTAAGTGAAAAACATCAAATAGCATACGGAAAACCGACCAAACGCATTCGGATTGTGTCGATATAGTAGCACAACGATCCATGGGTCATATGGGACTTGTACGAGTCAAACCCGCCTCAATCCGAGGTGTGGTGTGGTCGACACCATTCATAGTCTCTCTCTTTTGTTTAAAATGGATAGGATTATAAGTCAAAAGAACAACTGACATATGGAAAACCGATCAAACACATTCGAAATGTGTTGATACTTTAGTATAACGATCCATGGGTCATATGTGACCTGTACGAGCCAACCCAGGCTCAATCCGAGTCGCGGTGTTTCCGGGATCACTCTAAGTGGCTCTCTTTTGTTTAAAATGGACAACATTTTAAGTACACACGGAAAACCGACCAAACGCATTCGGTTTCCATTGAAACTTTATGAGAATGATCCATAGGTCATATGTGATGTGTACGAATCAACCCCGCCTCAATATGACATGTCGTGTGGCCGGCACCACTCAAAGTGTCTCTATTTTGTTTCAAAAGGACGTCATTTTAAGTGAAAAACATCAACTGGCATATAGAAAACCAACCAAACGCATTTAAATTATGTCAATACTTTGTCACAACAATGCATGGGTCATATGTGACGTGAACAAGTCAAACCCACCTCAATCCGAGGTGCAGTGTGGCTGACACCATTCATAGTGTCTCTCTTTGGTTTAAAATGGACAGCATTATAAGTGAAGAGAACAACTGACATATGGAAAACCAACCAAACACTTTAGAAATGTGTTCATGCTTTAGGACAACGATCCATGGGTCATATGTGACCTGTACAATCCAACCCGGGCTCAATCCGAGTCACAGTGTGGCCGGGATCACTCTAAATGGCTCTCTTTTGTTTAAAATGGACAACATTTTAAGTACATATGGAAAACTGACCAAACATATTTGGTTTCGGTTGAAACTTTAGGAGAATGATCCATGGTTCATATGTGACGTTTACAAATCAACCCCACCTCAATCTGAGACGCGGTGTGGCCAGCACCACTCAAAGTGTCTGTCTTTTGTTTCAAAAGGACGTCATTTTAAGTGAAAAACAACAACTGGCATACAGAAAACCAATCAAAAGCTTTTGGAATATGTGGATACTTTAGCACAACAATACATGGGTCATATATGACGTGTACGAGTCAACCCCACCTCAAAGTGTATATCTTTTGTTTCAAAAGGATGTCATTTTAAGTGAAAAACATCAACTGGCATGCGAAAAACTGATCAAACACTTTTGGAATATGTGGATACTTTAGCCCAACGATCCATGGGTCATATGTGACGTGTATGATTCAACCCCGCCTCAATACGAGACGTGGTGTGGCCGACACCTCTCTAACTATGTCTCTTTTGTTTAAAATGGACAGGATTATAAATGAAAAGAACAACTGGCATACAGAAAACCGACCAAACGCATTCGAAATGTATTGATACTTTAGGAAAATGATCGATGGGTCATATGTGACGTGTACGAGTCAATCCTGCCTTAATCTGAGGCACGGTGTGGCCAGGATCACTCTAAGTGGCTCCCTTTTGTTTAAAATGGACAACATCTTATGTACATATGGAAAACTGACCAAACGCATTTGGTTTCCGTTGAAACATTAGGAGAATGATCCATGAGTCATATGTGACGTGTACGAATTAACCCTGCCTCAATCTGAGATGCGGTGGGGCTGACACCACTCAAAGGTTCTGTCTTTTGTTTCAAAAGGACGTCATTTTAAGTGAAAAACGTCAACTGGCATATGAAAAACTGACCAAACGCATTCTTATTGTGTCGATACTTTATCACAACGATCCATGGGTCATATGTGACGTGTACGAGTCATACTCGCCTCTATCTGAGGCACGGTGTGGCCGACACCATTCATAGTGTCTCTGTTTTGTTTAAAATGGACAAGATTATAAGTGAAAAGAATAGCTGACATACGGAAAACTGACCAAACGCATTTGAAATGTGTTGATGCTTTTGGATAATGATCCATGGGTCATATGTGAACAGTAAGAGCCAACCCGTGCTCAATCTGAGTTATGGTATGGATGAGATCACTCTAAGTGGCTCTCTTTTGTTTAAAATGGACAACATTTTAAGTATATACAGAAAACTGACCAAACGCATTCGGTTTCCATTGAAACTTTAGGAGAACAGTCCATGGTTCATATGTGATGTGTAAAAATAAACCCTGCCTCAATTTGAGACGTGTTGTGGCCGGCACCACTCAAAGTGTCTTTCTTTCGTTTCAAAAGTACATCATTTTAAGTGAAAAACATCAACTGGCATACGGAAAACCGATGAAACGCATTCCGATTGTGTCGATACTTTAGCCCAACGATCCATCGGTCCTATGTGACGTGTACGAGTCAACCCCACCTCTATCCAAGGCGCGGTGTGGCCAACACCATTTATAGCGTCTCTCTTTTGTTTAAAATGGATGGGATTATAAGTGAAAAGAACAACTCACATACGGAAAACCGACCAAACCCATTCGAAATGTGTTGATAATTTAGGACAACGATCCATGGGTCATATGTGACATGTACGAGCCAACCTAGGCTCAATCCGAGTTGCGGTGTGGCCGGGATCACTCTAAGTGGCTCTTTTTGTTTAAAATAGACAACATTTTAAGTACATATGGAAAACCGACCAAACGCATTTGTTTTCCGTTGAAATTTTAGGAGAACGATCCATGGGTCATATGTGACGTGTACAAATCAACCCCGCCTCAATCTGAGATGCGGTGTGGCTTGAACCACTCAATATGTCTGTCTTTTGTTTCAAAAGGATATCATTTTAAAATAAAAACATCAATTGGCATACAGAAAACCGATCAAATGCTTTCGGAATATGTGAATACTTTATCACAACGATCCATGGGTCATATATGATGTGTACGATTCAACCCCATCTCAAAGTGTCTATCTTTTTTTTCAAAAGTACATCATTTTAAGTGAAAAACATCAACTGGCATATAGAAAACCGATCAAACGCTTCTGGAATATGTGGATACTTTAGCCCAACAATCCATGGGTCATATGTGATGTGTACGATTCAACCCTACCTCAATACGAGATGCGGTGTGGCCGACACCACTCTAATTGTGTCTCTTTTGTTTAAAATGGACCGGATTATGTGTGAAAAGAACAACTTTCATACAGAAAACTGACCAAAGACATTCTAAATGTATTGATTCTTTAGGAAAATGATCCATGGGTCATGTGTGACGTGTACGAGTCAACCCCGCCTTAATCCGGGGCACGGTGTGGCCAGGATCACTCAAAGTGGCTCCCTTTTGTTTAAAATGGACAACAATTTAAGTACATACGGAAAACCGACCAAACGCATTCAGTTTCTGTTGAAACTTTAGGAGAACAATCCATGGGTCATATGTGATGTGTACGAATCTACCCCGCATCAATTTGAGATGCAGTGTGGCCGACACCACTCAATGTATCTGTCTTTTGTTTCAAAAGGACGTCATTTTAAGTGAAAAACATCAACTGGCATATGGAAACCCGACCAAACGCATTCGGATTGTGTCGATAATTTAGCACAACGATCCATGGACCATGTCTAACGTTTACGAGTCAACACCGCCTCAATCCAAGGCACGGTGTGACCGACACCATTCATAGTATCTCTCTTTTGTTTAAAATGGATAGGATTATAAGTGAAAAGAACAACTAACATATGGAAAACCGACCAAACACATTATAAATGTGTTGATGCTTTAGGAAAATAATACATGGGTCATATGTGACCTGTACGAGCCAACCCAGGCTTAATCCGAGTCGCGGTGTGGCAGGGATCACTCTAAGTGGATCTCTTTTGTTTAAAATGGACAACATTTTAAGTACATACGGAAAACTGAACAAACGCATTCGGTTTCCATTGAAACATTAGGAGAACGATCCATGGGTCATATGTGATGTGTAAGAATCAACCCCGCCTCAATCTGAGACGTGCTGTGGTCGGTACCACTCAAAGTTTCTATCTTTTGTTTGAAAAGGACGTCATTTTAAGTGAAAAACATCAACTGGCATACGAAAACCCGACCAAACGCATTCGGATTGTTTCGATACATTATCACAACGATCCATGGCTCATATGTGACGTGTACGAGTCAACCCTGCCTCAATCTGAGGCGCAGTGTGGCTGAAACCATTCATAGTGTCTCTCTTGTGTTTAAAATGGACAGGATTATAAATGAAAAGATCAACTGACTTACGGAAAACCAAAAAAACGCATTTGAAATGTGTTTATGATTTAGTAAAATGATACATGGGTCATATGTGACCTGTATGAGCCACCCCGGGATCAATTCGAGTCGCGGTGTGGCCGAGATCACTCTAAGTGGCTCTCTTTAGTTTAAAATGGACAAAATTTTAAGTACATACGGAAAACCGACCAAATGCATTCTGTTTCTGTTGAAACATTAGTTGAACGATCCATGGGTCATATGTGACGTTTATGAATCAACCCTGCATCAATATGAGATGCGGTGTGGCTAGCACCACTCAAAGTGTCTGTCTTTTTTTCTCAAAATGACGTCATTTTAAGTGAAAAACATCAACTGGCATACGAACCTGATCAAACGCTTTCAGAATATGTGATAACATTAGAAAAATGATCCATGGGATATATATGATGTGTACAAGTCAACAAAACCTCAATCTAAGGCACTGTGTGGTGGTATCACTCATTTTGTATGTATTTTGTTTAAAATGGAAAGGATTATAAGTAAAAAGAACAACTGACATACGAAAAACTGACAAACACATTCGAAATGTTTTGATGCTTTAGGACAACGATCCATGGGTCATATGTAACGTGTACGAGTCAACCCCTCTTTAATCTGAGGCATGATGTGGCCGTAATCACTCTAAGTAGATCTCTTTTGTTTAAAATGGACAACATTTTAAATACATACAGAAAACCGGCCAAACGGATTCTAATTGTGTTGATACTTTAGAAAAACGATCCATGGGCCATATGTGATGTGTACGAGTCAACCCCGCATCAATTCGAGGTGCGGTGTGGCTGAAGCCATTCATAGTGTTTCTATTTTGTTTAAAATGGACAGGATTATAAGTGAAAACATCAATTGGCATACGAAAAACTGACCAAACGCATTCAAAATGTGTTGATGTTTTAGGAAAACGATCCATGGGACATATGTGACATGTACAAGTCAAACCTGCCTTAATATGAAGCACGGTGTGGCCAACACCATTCACAGTTTCTCTCTTTTGTTTAAAATGGACAGGATTATAAGATAAAAGAACAACTGACATATGAAAAACTGACCAAATGCATTCGAAATGTGTTGATGTATTAGGAAAATGATACCTGGGTCATATGTGATGTGTACGAGTCAACCCCACCTCAATCCGAAGCACAGTGTGGCCGAAACCATTCAAAGTGTCTCTCTTTTGTTTAAAATGGATAGGATTATAAGTGAAAAGATCAACTAGCATACGAAAAACCGACCAAACGCATTCGAAATTTATTGATGTTTTATGAAAACGATCCATGGGTCATATGTGATGAGTACGAGTCAACCCCGCCTCAATATGAAGCACGGTGTGGCCAACACCATTCGCAGTGTCTCTCTTTTGTTTAAAATGGACTGGATTATAAGTGAAAAGAACAACTGATATACGAAAAACTGACCAAACACATTTGAAATGTATTGATGCTTTAGGTCAATGATCCATGGGTCATATGTGATGTGTACGAGTCAACTCGGGCTCAATTCAAGGCATGGTGTGGACGTGATCACTCTAAGTGTCTCCCTTTTGTTTAAAATGGACAACATTTTAAGTATATATGGAAAACCGACCAAACGCATTCTGTTTCCATTGAAACTTTAGGAGAATGATCCATGGGTTATATGTGATGTGTACGAATCAACCCCACCTCAATCTGAGATGCGGTGTGGCCGGAACCACTGAATGTGTTTGTCTTTTGTTTCAAAAGGACATCATTTAAGTGAAAAACATCAACTGGCATACAGAAAACCAACCAAACACATTTGGATTGTGTCATTACTTTAGAACAATGATCCATGGGTCATATCTGATGTGTATGAGTCAAACTCACCTCCATCCGAGGTGCGGTGTGGCTGACACCACTCTAACTGTGTCTCTTTTGTTTCAAATGGACATGATTATAAATGAAAAGAACAACTGGCATACGGAAAACCAACCAAATGAATTCATAATCTATTTATAATTTATCACAACGATCCATGGGTCATATATGACCTGTACGGGCCAACCCAAGCTCAATACGAGTCGCGGTGTGGCCGGGATCAGTCTAAGTGTCTCTCTTTTGTTTAAAATGGACAAAATTTTAAGTACATACGGAAACTGACCAAATGCATACGGTTTCCATTGAAACATTAGGAGAACGATCCATGGGTCATATGTGACATGTACGAGTCAACTCCGCCTCAATCTGAGATGCGGTGTGTTCGGCACCACTCAAAGTGTCTGTCTTTTTTTCAAAAGGACATCATTTTAAGTGAAAAACATAAACTGGCATACGGAAAACCGAGCAAATTCTTTCGGAATATGTTGATACTTTAGGACAATCGTCGATGGGTCATTTGTGACGTTTACGAGTTAACCTCACCTCAATCTGAGGCATGGTGTGGTCTAAATCACTCTAGGTGTATGTATTTTGTTTAAAATGGACATCATTTCAGGTAAAAATATATGTTATACAAAAAACCGATCAAATTATGAATTGAATTCCGGATTCCACATATAATTGCCATCTAAATTTTAAATTGAATTCTAAATTAATTAAGTATGTTTATAATTATGTTATGAATTCTAATTTAATTTTGGATGTGTATAGTTTCAGGATGCATTATATGTTAAATGTGTATGAATTTGTTCTCTATATGTATGTGTTAGTTGGTAATAGTAGGTATAATAATTGTATATGTATATGTTAGTTTATTGCAGGTATAATAATTGGATTGAAAATGGGAGGGAATGCACAAAATGAGGCCTATTGTGTAAATTACAAACCTGCTGTGAAAATTGCAGGCTGCTGTGCAATTTTCATAGCATAGGCATTCCAACAGTTTCAAACCATTGGCATTGCATCTCTGTTTCTTTTTTTACAAACGGTTCATTTAAATGTTTGTAAAAAACCTTTCCCAACAGTTCAGAACTCGTTGGGAAAGAGGATAATCCTTGGGATTTCCCAACGGTTCAAGCCAAATTGTTGGGAAAAACTATCCCAACAGTTTGGCACAACTATTGGGATACGTTAGTCTTTCCCCACCCAATCTGAACAGTTCATAGTAAACCGTTGGGAAAACTATTCCCAACGGCTTGCTTCCCTGCAGTTTTTAGAACTGTTGGTATAACATATACCAATAGTTCTGTATCCTTTCCCAATGGTACAAAACCGTTGGGAAAGACTATATTTCCAGTAGTGTCATAGACTATATTATGTTTTTTACCAAAACTAAATTTTTTTTGTGATAATACTTGTTCCATTGCCTTAAGTAAAAACCCTTCCCATCACTCTCGTTCAAAACACATAGATATTCAGCATCACATTCTTAGGTATCACACACAATAAGATGATATCATTTTTCAATTTATTGAAACACAAGATCAACTACCTGATATTTTCACAAAATATTTACCGTCTGATAGATTTGAATACATTAAACAGGAAGTTAGGAATGATAACTGTATGTTAATCTTCCTTGTTAACTTCTTGTTGAAACCTATCTCCTTACAATAACAAAGTCCCTTTCATAGGGGAAGTACATTTTATAGGTTTTCTAAATTTTTTCGTAGTCAAAATTTTCTTAAACAGGTTTTCTAAATTTTTCCTAGTCATAATTTTTTTAGTCTAGAAATTTTTCATTTTCAAAATTTTTGTAGTAGAGATTTTCATACTTAATGTTTTCTTAATGAAGATTTTTGTACTTAAAATTTTCATAATGAAAATTTTCATCCTTAACATATTTCGTAATGATGATTTTCGCACTCAAAATTTTCGAAATGTAGTTTTCCATATTAAATGTTTTCGTAATTAAAATGTTTGGAATCTAAAGTTCTTCAAGTGGAATTTTTATCATTACGAATAATCTTCCTGAAAATCCGAAAGGTATGATTTCCATTCCTAATTTTTCGTAATCATATTTTACCAGTTGGTATTTTAATTTTTTGTTTTAAATTTTTTAGATTCCCCATTCCTTAAATCCGAATGTTTTTCTTAAAAACCTCAAAAGATTGGATTCATCCAATATTTATTTACGGCTATCATCTCAACCATCAGATGTTTTTAAGAATTTTTTAAGCCATTGGATACATTAGGTAAGTTGAACCATCGCTTCGTTTTCACATATAAAGGCCACCCATGGCATGTCCCACATCGATCGGCAAGATCTTGTGTGCTGAAGCTCTGACCTTCCTACATAAGCCCATTCTAAACTTCTTAGAACTTCCTTACTTTTGAATGTCTGTCGAAGTCACTTCCCAGAAAGAAGTGTTGACTATAAAGCCAGTCTTTGAATGGAAGATATACAGAGAAAGGTTAGTCAATATGAAGTTTTTAGCTAAATATGTCTTTATCGTATCCAAGAATATCAATCTCAAGGGCTGGGAGAGTGTATGTATTTCCAAACCAAAAGCACGGGATATTGTATATCCAGAATTATTAGTGGAGTTCTATGAGATAGTATCTTTCTTCAAGGAAGAATGTTGAGACAAGTTATCTTTCAAGTGTTATGGAAGTACATATTCTATTTATTACACCAAGGCGGCAAACTTGATTGAAATTCCTTATGAAGGGGAAGTTGAGTTCTGCACTCACAAGATACCTAATTTTCAAGGAAGTTTTGATATGGAAAAGGCCATAACTTTCCTTGGTCTTTCACAAGTAAAGACTCTGAAGATTCTTTATCTGTCTATGAATTTAAGGATTCTTGAACTATAGGTTCAAGGTTTTATAATTTTGAGAAAAGGTGATAAGGATACCCTGAAAAAGATTGTCATATAAATTCGGTATTTCTTGGTGAATCTATGAAAGATAAATTTGGTTAAGTACATTCTGGTTATGATTGAGAATACCAAAAATGGGAATTTGAAATCTCAAATTATAATGCATCCAACCATTTTGTCTATGATTATTGTTCGGTGCTTAGAATCCTTAAAAATTCCATGCAGTTCTATGTCAAGGAATTGTAAAGTTATGTTGTTGAGTGATGACACATTAATATGTATGAAAGTTGGTTTTTCCAAATAATCCAAATAATTCTATGATTTTTCTGAAGAGGAAGTTGAAGCTCTTTTGAAGAAACTGGTGGTGGGTGAAACCTGTAAAAAGGGATGAAGAAGAGGAAGGTGAAGGAAGTGGAATAGAAGGAAAAAACCCAAGTAGCTAAGAAAACTCAATTCACACCACTAAAGCCAAAGAAACAAAAATATTATCCTGATGAAGTAGTAGCAATGTGGAGAGGAGATAAGAAAAATCCAAAATAAGGGGAGCCTAAGTTCGGCTTGGATCCTGCTGAGGCAAAATCCTTAAAGTAAAAGGCTCCTGGGACTCTTGAAAAGCATGAGAAATAGAAGAAGGAAACGAAAAAGATGTTTGAAGCTGAGATTGTGCAATCACTTCTCAAGGCTGCTGAAAAAGTATATGACAAAATTATGGTACCAGAATCATTTTCGATATAAACATTACCAGATACTCTAGGAAAGAAGTTTGTGACTCTGGAAAAAGTTCAAGAAAAAGTTTTTGATGAAGAAGAAGAAGAAGGAAGTTGTGACACCGAATACTTGATAAAGAAAGTAGAGTATTTTCATGAGAAGGAAAGCCTTTCATAAAAATTATCTATCTGAACTTTAGAAGCCGATTCATAAAAACTTCCTACCCTAGGGAAAGATGAGAAGGGTGAAGAAGAGGTGAACAAGTTGTCTAAAGAAGAAAGATCAAATCATGATTTTATACAGCCAGAGCGTGTTGAGGAAGGAGTTGAGAAGGAATATGTTGATGAAGACAAAATTGTTCAGCTATCAGATAGTGAACATGAATCACTCAATCAAGAGGAAATCATTCTGAAAGCTGATAAGGGAAAACAAGAGGTAGTTGATACACCTTGAAAAGTAGTGGTGAATAATAAATAATTTGGTGATTCGTCGAAGAGGAAGAAAATTGAATTAGAGAATGTATCATCACCAACCAAAGTCTCAGATATAAAATCATCTTCTCTTGTTCATGACTTTTTTGTTCAATATTTTAAGAGGTTGGTTGATTCTATTCCTCTATTCCCAAGAATAGACTCAAGATGTCATATTCTTTAACATACCTTAAATAAAAAATCGGATTGAGTATCCATGGTGATGGATAATTGTGTCTACCTCGAAGTAGATTTCAAAACCTTCTTCATAAATTATGAAGATCATAAAAGATATTCCAAGAAGATTACTAGTTGGTCAAAGAAAATTGTTCAAGATATGAGAATTATTAATGATTTTCAAGATAATGTCAAGGATTCTTTTGAAACCGGAGATGGTAAGATCATGTATCTCAATAATTATTTTGAAGAAAATCTATCTCTTGAAGAAAATACTTGGAAGCAGGAAGTGAAAGATATAAATGGTAAATTATATTCAGTTGCTCAGAGTTGGAAAAGAGAAAGGGATCTCAGAATTGAGATTGAAGAGAATCTTATTAAGCAAGATAAAATGTTGAAGGCTCAGGAAGAGAATCTTAAGGCTCGGGAAGAAAAGATTAAATCCTTAGAGAACAAAACTAAAGATAATGATCAATTTCTCAAGCATACAGAAGAAGATAACAAGGATCTCAAGATGTTTAAAACCATAGTTAAAAAGCTCATACTGAAGGAGAAGGAAGGATAATATTTTCTAAATCTGATCTTTTGTTGTATTTTCCTTGTTGTACATATTCTTCCAATATTAATGAAATTTTTGGATGTTTTATATTTTTTAGATGTCTAGTAATAATATTTCAGGTACCATATTTTCTTTTCCATTTCCTGTATTCCTTTTTGAAAATCACAAAGGGGGATAAAGGAATGTAAAAAAATACTAAGTAAAGAAGAAATTTCCCTAAGGGGGAGTTCATCTAAGGGGGATTTTTCATCATAGATATTTTTATATGAAAGATAATAAAAAATCTCATTCATGAAATCATAATATGATCCTTAGTGGTTCCAAAGCCTAAGGGGGATTTAGTCGTATTTACTATAATCCATAAGTAAAGAGAGATAAGTTTTTTTTCATGTTCATAAAAATTCAATGTCCTTATAATCATTTTTCCTAAGGATGTTTGTGATTTCAAAAAAGGGGGATATTGTTGAGTCAATAAGGTTTCCTTATAACTTTTCCATTCCATCATGTTTTGAAAATCACAAACACTATATCTTAAGGAAAATTTCATTTTCCCTATGTTTTATCTTAATACGGAAAATTTTCCTTCCCCAAGGAAAATTCATCGTTACCTGTTTTCATTGTTTATATTTTAGTTCTTCTAAATCTAAATCATTCTATTTATAAGTATAAAAATCAGTTTCATATTGAAAAACCTTGGAATACTATAAATACATGGATATGGAGCATTCTGTTTTAGGATCCAAATTCAGGTTCCAAGTTCTCTGAATTCAGACTCCGAATTCTTATCAATTCAGACTCTGAGTTCTATGAATTCAGACTCTAAATTCTTATGAATCCAGACTCTGAATTCTAATTAATTTAGACATTGAACTCTTATGAATTCCGAATATTAATTATTAATTAATTTAAACTCCAACATATTATTAATTTAGATTCCTAATTCTTAAGAATTCAGACTCCAAATTCTTAATGAATTCAGACTCTGAGTTCTCTGAATTCAGACTACAAATTTTTCTGAATTCAGACTATGAATTCTTATGAATTAAGACTATGAATTCTTATGAATTCATACTCTGAATTCTTAATGAATTTAGACTCGGAATTCTTATGAATTAAGATTCCTAATTCTTAATGATTTTAGACTCTGGGTTCTCTGAATTTGGACTCCGAATTCATATGAATTCAGACTCCAAATTCCTTAGAATTCTAAATCTGAATTCCATGATAAACAGAATATGAATGTTCATATATTATTGACACGGATTATTATTTTTCTTAGACTCAGAACTTTTATTTCCTCAGACTCTAAAAAATGGATTTGGTTAAGCAACCATATATTTCCTATCATTGTTATAGTTATGAAATGATGTCGTACATTCTGTTTCTAACAAACCATTGTTTGAGTGACACGTGTACAGGTCCCTCCGAGATTAAAGGAAAAAAATGACTGTTGAAGTAGGTATCCCACCATTGGAGATGTGCCTATAAATAGGAGCTCATTTGAATGAGCTCATAATAACTCGATGAACATTGATCACTCTAGATACCACATTCTGTTGAAGTGATTTATAGAGAGAGATATTCCCATGCTTAGTGTGTACTGAACATATTGTTCAGATTGCGTTGTGCGACTCTAATTGTTGCTGTGTACAATCGTGGGCTTCTGGGTATAGGAAGACAGAGGATCTAACTACCTTGAAGTTCGAGGGCTTGCGGGGATAGCAAGACAGATTATGATATTCCTATCGAGGGCTTACCCTGGTGTGGGTAATGAAGACTTTGTTGAAAGTATAAATCAAGGGACCTTTATACAAGTTTGTTGGATACCATTATCTTTGGGTTAAAATATTCTATACTTGTTACTTGTACTGTTTCATGTTTATTTTCCGTTGTATTTTGATTGATATGGAAAGTATAACTATCTTATACTTCCTTGATTTTGTATACTCTGATTAGTGAGATTATATACACATTAAGGTAGAATCCTTCCTTGTAAACTTTTCTTAAGTTTCTTTTCGGGAACCATATTTCCAGAACCAAGAAAGTTTGTAGAACTAAGAGGTCTTGTAAATTTACCTTGTTTAACTTTGTTGAACAAATTTTTTCTTAAGGTTAAAAATGAATGTTTTTATACCAACTTTAAAGGTTCCAAATGAATTTTTAAAATATACAATTCACCCCCTCCCTCTTGTATATTGATAATCTACATTATTATTTCGATCCAACATACCTAAACTTATTATTTTTCCAGGGGTATTCACCAATATGTAAAAAATATTTATTTTATTTTTTATTGACATTCATAATACTCTCATTCATTTTCCATGGGTTATAAATTATATAAAAATCTTTTATTTTTTCACTTTTTAAAATGGCATGATTTTTATATGAAACTCGTTCATTTTATTCTCTATGGGTTATTTATAATTTTATTTATTATGATATATGTGGATCACATGAAAAATAATCCATATAAATGGTGGACCCTGATATCTCTCCAATATATTGGTTAAATAATTTAATCTCTATACATGACATGTTTTACGATACCTTGATGAAGAACCTTGGTAATTTTTATGACCCCTCAGTAAAAAACCATGGAGATATTCTTATGAATGCCTCATTTAAATGTTATATAAACATTTTTATGTTTTTATTAAAGTTTTTATTATAATTATTATATGCCTATTTATCATTCCTTCATGATATTCCTAAAGTTCTTATTGTTATTTCTCAAGATCACATGTAAATTGTTTTCCTTGTTTTCCATTACTGGGCCTTATTCTCACCCTTTCCATTGATGTATTTCCACATATTATGATATGATGTAAATGTAAATAGGATGAACCTATTATGAACCCTTTCATGTTTATTATAATAATTTTTTATGTTTTCATGTATTATGTAACTTCTTTCTAAGAAATTAAACTTTATGAGATCCTATGTTTTTACAACGTAATGAAAATGTATATAATAAAAAGGTGGGATGCCATACTTTCCTTTTACAAATAAATCATAAACCATCCAGTGTAATATTAATGGTGGTATCAATTTAACATATCCTAAACTTATTTAAATAAAGGGTTTTTTCTTTAGTAATTAGAAAAACTATAAAAATATCTTATAAAATATATTTTTGAGGAAAATATCCTTTTATTTTGAAAATCCTATTGAAAAACCATTTGTTTTAAGTCACTTTTTAAAACAATTATTTAAAACCATTCCTTATAAACTCATAAAGTAATCTTTAAAGAAATGATGGTGGGTAAATGTGTACTTTCCGTATGAAGTATAAAGAGCATTCCTTTTGCACAGTAAAAAGATTATAAAAATGATTTCTTTAGAAAGTGACAATAATATTAATTTTAAATAATTGGCTAAAGAAAAAAAGCATATAAATTTACTTATGAAATCATTTTTAAAATGTTAAAACAATTTTTTAAAACATTATAACAAATCATGGTTTTTAGAAGAAAATAGGTTCTCCAACAAAAGAGAGAAATGAATCGAGTTTTCTTAAAAATAATTTTCTAAAACATTTTAGGTACCAAAGAGTGCTAAAATGGTAATATTACCTGAAAAGGTTCATGAATAAATATAGTAGAGTAAAATGAAATGTTTTATTGAAAAATGGACATTTAATTTCCATGAATGGATTACCATTGAAATATCATTAATATTATTCTCAAGGAAAATAATCTTTAAACATCCCAAAGTGTCTCTTGCAAATTTGAAACATTTTAAATCAGAATCATCATGAATAAATAATATTAAATTAAATTTTAAAATACCATAAAGATAAATTAATTCATTATATAATATATAAAAATGGTTAGTAGATACACCACAAAAAGTAGGTAAGTTGTGAATATGACATTTATCTCACATATGTAAAATGTGAGATGAAAAGTCCATACCAATGTCGAAACATATGGATTGGAAAACCAAAGAGTAATAATCACCAATTGAAACATTTAAATAAAATAAATATAATATAATTAATGATATTACATGAAAATGTTGTAGTATTATTATATCAGAAATTAGGTCCACAATAATAATGTGTGCCTCACAGAAAGAAAAGTGAGACAAGAATCTCTTACCCTACATTTCCTTTTGGGTGAACATCCTTTAAACTCTATTATAAGGGGTTTAAACTTGATAATAAATTATAAAATAACCATAATAATATAAAATATCATATACAATATTATTTTAAAATCTTATTACCCTTTTGTTAATAAATGTTCATTATTTTCACCATTTTGTGTGTTAATTGCCTAGTTTTTCGATTATGTTTTAACTTGTTTTTTTCCTATTACATAGATCATGACTTAATTATCTCTAGAATTTAAAAAATGATTTTAATATTGAATATATTAATTATATATTTATTTATAATAATCTATAAGGTTTGGAGATAAGAAATGAAATGCACCGTTCATAGAGACGATAGGTCGTACGTACGCATGAACACTAATTCCATTTCTTTGTCATATTAAAGGAATTAAAAGTATATTTTCTATATGTTTATGTATATTATAATTAAATTATCATATATATGTCATATATTTGAAATATTTTTATTAAAACCATTCTTTATACATTCCATTTATAGCGTGAATGAATGACATCGCTTCGAGGAGGTGATAATCCACACATCCACAAATGATGTTATCGTATTTCAACAATATGGAAAGCATAAAGGTATTTGTTATAAAATAATTAAATATTAACTATCATATAAATCATATATAAACATACTTTCCATCATAATTCCCATGATGAGAGGTGGTAGTGGAAGAATGAACCATCATTGTTTCATGAGATGATAGTTCACCGTACACATAAAGGGTAAGTTTGTTACCCATTAGATAGAAGTATGTGTGAGTGTACATATAACCCTTAGCATAAAAAATATATCAATATTTTGATTATATTTGTTTTATTATATAATAACTATATAGGAATAATTGAAGCAGTGGATAATTAAAATAAAATAAAAGAACTTGAGGATGTTTGTTACCTCTTATTTAGGTAACTCCTTTTGGTTTTCACCAAAGGGCTTCCTTGGATTTCTTTCATGCCAAGGTGAGGAATCTAGGATGAGGGTAGTAATTTTAAGGATCTATTTGTGAAGATATTTTTTGATCCAATGTTTTATGAGATATATGAGTAAGTGGGTGGAGAGGATGCATTTTTACTGTAGAGGAGGAGTGGCACTCTTGTAAATTTTGGGAAAGGGAATTCCACCCATGTTTTTTCCAAGGAAGGTGGATCTCATAATGGTAAAATTTATATAAAATGGAGTACAGGGACGAAATAATTCGATAAAATGGCTCTTGGACAACTATATAGGTCATTTGGGCCCTTAATTTTGAGGTTTAGTCCCTTATTAAGCATAATTTTACATTAATCGTTATAATTAATTTTATTTACTTTCACTAATATTTTACAAAAAATCAATGTTAAACTTATTAAAAATTCTAAAATATTATGTTTCCAAATATGAATCCATTTTTTCAAATTAAAATAACACAATTGGAAGAAATTAATTTAAATTTAATCTCGTATACGGGATGACGATGCGAGTTTTAAAAGTAAAAACCTATGAAAGTTTGCTATGTCTATATAGTAAATTTCAATGTTAAATTTATTCAAATGAACTAAATTGGATTAAATTATAAAAAAATTAATCTAATTAAACTTTTAAACAAGTTTAAAATATAATTTATCCTTTTAAATAAATTATATGAAAAATAAGTTTTGAACTAAAATTCAGTATTATTCACTATTCATTAAAAAAGAAACCTCATAGAAATATACCAAAAATTAACCCTAACATAATTATTATGATTATATTTGAAATATAAAGTTTATTTGGAAATATATATTCTATAAAAGTTCAAAAAATTAAATTTAAAATAGGCTCTCCATTAAAAGGTGGTAAATATGCCTTAATAAAAATATTGATTTTTATGTGTAAAATTTTGTTTTTTATTATCTTACTCTTATGAAATATATTAGAGTAATATGAAAAATACTATATGAAATATATAATAAATATATTACATTTATTTCACTCACTAATTGTAATTAATTTAATTTATTATTGTAAAACAACTCCGTGAGCATAAAAATAGTTTTCTATAAAAATATTCTTTTTATCTTCAATTGGTTCTTATATTAATTTTTAAAAAATTTGAAACCAATAGATTAATTTAAAAACTCATAATTTTGTGTAATGAAAGATATCAAAGAAATACAATCTTGCATATTCCAAAACCTAACTCGATGTTTCATGAATTGAAATATATATAAAATATTGAATCTATTTTAAATAACTCGCTATCAAATACAATGTTCCTATTTTAGAATTTATGGATGTTAAATTCTCCCCCACCTTAAAAAATTTCTTCCTCACAATTTAAAATTGAACATGGTAATAAATTGTTTGATATTTCCTATGTTTAAATCCCAAATCATGATAAGGGTTTGTAAAATATTATCTATAAAAGAGAGAGTGCTATGTAAAAAGGTCACATGGACTCACATATAATGGGGTCTCTAAGTTGGAAAACATTAATGGAAATTATAGATACATACATGGAGAGAAATAATAAATATTTATAGGGAGAGACTGAGGTCATCAATCACAAACAAGTGAATGATCAGTAGAATGTTGAGGGTCTCATAGTTATAAATATGTTATGATTTAAAAGACCATCTGTTCAAAAAAAGAAATATATTTTGGAAAAAAATTCCACGTCATTTTCTTAATTTTGGGTAATTATTTTACTAACAATGTATAATTACTTGATATATTTTTATAAACAAAATTCCATCCTTTGGTTGTTATTCGATTAATTTTCCAATTCATCCAAAAAAAATTTAATTCCTGAAGCACTAAAATACATTTCAAAAGGATCATAAGGCCCATAAAGGATTGGCATGTCTAACTAGTTTTCTCTAACTATTTTAAAAAACTAAAACAGTTAATACATTAATCTCTAAACATCAAAATTTACACTACTAGTTCATCATTAATATTTATTTTTCAAATTTATTGACAAAAAACAATGAAATATTAACCTCAACATTATATAGGTCTGTGGTTGGTGTCAAACCCTTATAGTCCTTCAATCATAGGTTCAAGTCTTGAAACCTTGCTGGATTGGATGGGTTGTCACCCAGTATATAAATTTTCCATTTATAGAAAAATGTTAATATAATTTCCAAAATAAATATGATGTAAATCCTTTGGATAATTTAATCACTATATATCTTTTAAACTAAGGTTTTCAATAAAACCTCATCACATAAATACTTCATCCATTTATTTCTAAAAAGGTTCTTTCTTAGCCTAAGGATTAATCTAGGACATTCATTATCATTTTCTACTCAAATAATTTATAATGGTTTTTATAGAAAATGTGAATTATCCAAAGCATATCCCATGGGAATGTCAAACTAGGTGTGTAGTAAGGCCCATTTTATTGTATCTAAGTTGGGCTCGATGCACCTTGACTGAGTTTTACACCCAAGTACATCTATTCCAGAACCACATCCATTTGTAGTATCCAGATTGGGAGGTATTTCTACGAATACCCACATAATATCTACCTTTATATAATTATAAATTGTTCTTCTATACTTACCCTCAAATTCTACCTTAAGGTTATTTTCTTTAATCTATGTTTTCCTAACTCTAGTTCCCATAGTTTCTACTAAAATTTATAAGATACCAACTATACTGAACCAACCCCAAAAAGTATGGAACCAGTGTCATGATACCATTACGTTAGCATAAGATACAAGTAGATCACATCCAAAATAACTAAATGGTTTATTAGTTTTGGTAAACCAGATACATATATGTGTCTTGTCTTAAAAATGAATATGATAATTAAAGCATAATTTTATTCTTCTTTTGAGGATAATAACTGTATTCTATCTAGAATATCCTTGAATATTTTTCTTGGTACACTTATTGGATTCTGAAGGAAATGAAAAATAATAATTATGAGCTTAGATGCTCAGTAATGGTAACATATATCAGATAAAATAATGAATCAATGCAAATTATAATTATGAAAAGGTAAATAACTAAGAACACATACCATATAATAAATAAAACAAAGAAGGAAGTTCATAAAGAATATGGAAAGCTAATAAATGGAAAGATATTCCATCCAAATAACCAAATAAGGTAAAATTAATATGGTAAGGTTAGAAATTTAAACCCATTCCATTAAATGAATGAACTAAAAATGAAATTTATCCATAGATATGTCAACACCAAATATTATCGATTAATAATAAATGAATCAAAATGAGAATAATAATTATGGAATGGTGAATAACTGAACACACATACCATATAATTAACAAACTTTGAAGTAATTGAACGAATAATATGTAAAGGTAATAAATGGAAACACATTCCATCCAAATAACTAGATAACAAAAAATCATTACTGAAAAGTAAGAAACTGAAACACATGCCATTTAATAAATGAACTAAAAATTAAATGTATCTATAGATATGTCAATGAAAAATCTCATGGATAAATAATAATTGAAACTATAATATAGAATTTCTTAATTATTTGACTCCATGTTTCCTAGGTATATGGAACCATTACCATCAAGACCTTTCACACTACAATTTAGCATATAGGGTAGAAACCAATCTAATTTTCACAACTAATTTGTCTCATGTGACAATCGATGCCTTGATAGTATTTCATTAACCAGTATACATCCCATAAATCTTACCTTAAATGGTCCCCAACCCATGTCTTACATGAACCAATAATTCCTCATATCGAATAAAAAATATGCCTTAGCAGATATTCATATTGAAGAAAGGATGAGGATTTATCAATATTTTCCCAAATAATAAAATAAAATTCAAAGTTAAAATTATATGAAAAATTGTAAAGGGTTCAGGAAAAAATCATATCCATGAAAAATGATATGGATATTTAGGGGAAATTCAATGTCAAATGGTCATATGAAATTAAATATTTATTGGGGACTAAAAGGAATCAATGAAGTAAATATGAATATTATCCTTTAACAATTCTATCATAATCCATCCATATAAATATTAATGATGGTATCAAAAAAATATATACCAAGTGGAGTTAAATAAATTTTTGTTTTCATTGATAAATAGAATTACTATAAAATTATCTTTTAAAAACATTATTGAGGAAAATATTCTATGGTTTTGAAAAAAATTGAAAAAAAAATTCCTTGAAAAACACTTTTCAAAAAAATCCTTAAAAAGAAACCCTTAAAACACAAAAATTAAGGTTCAATGAAATTATGGTTGATAAACCCATACATTCCATATGAGGTAAAAATAACTTTCCTTTTGCACAGTAAAAAGGTTAGAAAAACACCTTATTTTGAAAATGATAAGAATATTACATTAAAAACATTGGTAAAAGAAAAAAAGGTATAAATGTATTTATTAAATAATTTTTAAAAGGATAAAATTATTTTTTGAAACATATTAATAAAATATGGTTTTTATAAAAAAAACAGGTTTTCCAACTAAAGAGAGAAATAAATTCTGGTTTTCTTAAAAAATCATTTTCTAAAACATTTTATGTTCCAAAACGTGGAAAAATCGTAATATTACATGAAAAAATTCATGAATAACTAGAGCAGATAAATATTAAATATTTTATTGAAATATTTTCATATACTTTCCTTAAATGGAAACACCATTTAAATATCATTAAACTTATTCTGGAGGAAAACAATCATTAAACACCCCAAAATGTCCCATACTACTTTTAAAAAATTTAAATCATAAGCCTCAAGAAAGAATAATATTAAATGAATGTTTTAGATACTATTAATATAAAATAATTCATGATATGATATATCAAAATGGGTAGTATATACACTGCACAATATAGGTAGCTAGTGAATATGACATTTATCTCCCACGTGTCAAAAGTGAGATGAAAATCCCTTAACAGTATGGTAACATATAAATTGGAAAATACAAAAGAAATAGTAATAAATTTAATCATTTAAATACCATAAATATAATATAATTAGTTATATTACATGTCAATGTGGTATTTTGTACACAATATATAAGAAATTAGGTTCAAAATAAAAAATTATGCCTCATGGAAAGAAAAGTGAGAAAAAAATCTCTTACGTTGTGTTTCCTTTCGAGTGAACGTCCTTTATCCTACTTTATAAGAGGCTTAAAAATATTAATAACTTATAAAATAACCATAATAATATTTATAATATCATATATAATATTATTTTACTATCTTTTTACTTGTTTTCTGATAACATTTCATTATTTTCAATATTCCAGTTGTTAATTGCCTAGTTTTTCGAGTTTATTTTAACTTATTATTTTTTGTTCCTATTACATAGATCATGATCTCATCATCTCCAAAATTAAAAACATGATTTTAATATCATATATATTCATTATATATGTATTTATAAAAATATATAAGGTTTGTAATAGGAAATGATATGCACCATTCAGGAAGATGGTTGGTCGTACGTACACATGAACGCTACTTCAATTTATTTTTAGTATTAAAAGAATTAAAATTAAATAATATATATTTATATGTATACTATATTATTATTATCAAATATTTTTCATATATTTTACATAACTTTATTAAAACAGTCATTTATACATTCCATGTATAGCATGAACAAATCACATCGCTTTGAGGAGATGGTAGTCCACACTTCCACAAATGATGTTATCATATTCCAAAAAGATGGAAAACATAAAGGCATGTGTTATAAAAGAATTAAATATGAATAAATACATAATAAACAACATATATACCATATATAAACATAGTGACCATCATAATTCCCACTATGAGAAGCAATAATAGAAGAACGAACCATCATTATTTCGTGAGGTGATAGTTCATCGTACGCATAAATGGTAAGTTCGTTACCCATTAGATTGAAGTGTGTGTAAGTTTAGGTTTAAACCTTATAATAAAAAAATATCATTATGTTTTGTATAATGGTTTTATTATTTTATAATTATATATTATTAATTTAAGGAGTGGAGAATGAAAATAAAATAAAAGAACTTTAAGAAGTGTGTTGCCTCTTATTCGGGTAACTCCGTTTAGTTTTCACCAAATGGGTTCCTTGGTTTTATTTTAACCTAAGGTGAGGCTTCTATGATTAGGGGAGTAAAATTAATAGATATATTGGTATATATTGGTTGAACTAATGTGTCTTGATAGGTGGGAGGAAGTGAGGGGAGGCCTTTTTAAATTGGAGGAGGAGTGTCACTGTTGTAAATTTTGGGAAAGGGAATTACACCCACATTTTTTCATGGAATTTGACTAACATAATGGTCCAATTTAGATCCAATGGAATATAGAGTAGAAATAGGGTGATCAAATGGCACTTGTAAAATTTTATAGGTCAATTGGTATCTTAAATTTGAGATTTAGTCCCTTATTAAGCTTATTTTCACCTTAATCATTGTAATTGATTTTAATTACTTTCACTAATATTTTTGGTCAAAAAATATTTTGACCTTATTAGAAATTATAAATTATTATTAACACAAATACGGAATCCATTATTCAAAATTATAATCACATAATGGGCAGAAATTAATTTAAATTTAATTTTATAGACGAGAAGACAATGCGGGATTTTAAAGTAAAAACATCTGAAAGATTTTTATATTTTTATAGTCAGTTTTAAAGTGAAATTGACCAAATAACCTACAGTGTATTAATTGATAAAAATTATCTAATTAAAATTTAAAACCAATTGAAAATATAATTTAACCTTGTAAAAAATTATATAAAGAAAAAGTGTTGAACTAAAATTCAGTATTTTTCACTTTTCATTAAAAATTGAAACTTCACAGAAAAATACCAAAAATTCACCCTAAACAAATTTTTATGTTTATATTTGAAATATTAATTTCATATTAACATATATAATTCATAAAATTTCTAAAAATTGAATTTAAAATAGGTTCGCCATTAAAAGGTCGTAAAAATGACTTAACAAAATTAGAGATGTTATGTGTAAAATTGGGTTTGTTTTTATCTTATACTTACCAAATCTATTAAATTGATATCAAAAATACTATCTTAAATACATAATAATTATATTAAATTAATAAAACTTACTAATTTTAATTAAATTAATTCATTAGGGTAAAATAACTTTGTGAGCATAAAAATAGTTTTCAGTAAAAACATTATTTTTATATTCAATTGATTCTTATATTCATATAAAATTAATTGGAAACCAATGAATTAATTTTATATTTTTGTAAAGAAAAATATTTTAATTAGTTATTTAACCCTATTCATTACTACTAATATAATGGAGATATTGTATCTTAATATATTAAATTATAACATTTAATAATAAATTATTGTTTGGTAAAACCCGATCTTCTATGTAATGCAAGCTATCGAGGAAAGCCTCGCTTGCATCTAACGTAAACTAAGTTAGTGTTTCTTTTATTTCAATATATTTAATATATTGATTCTATTTAAAATAGTAAATATATTATAAATTATTAGAATATTATATTCCTTTATGCGCTTGGTGTTTCATGTCATACATTGTCTTGAATACAAGGTTCCTACTTTGGAATTTTTAGGCATTAAATATATAATTAATGGTCAAAAAGTTTTAAATTTTAATGATCATAGAAGTCATACATATTCTTAGGATGCATGTAACTCAAAAGAAATGGTATAAATATTTTTTAAAAGTTAAATATGTGTGGTTAATTCTGAATAAATTTGAGATGAATGAGAGAAAATCAAATTCAATACTAATTGGGGCTAGAACCAAGATTGGAAAGCATGATGGGGAATGGTTATGGGTTCTAAAAATTATTATATAATTATTAGAGTCATCTTATATCTCATAGAAATTGGTCCATATATTTGTTACATTATATATTTTTTTGATCATTTTAGAGTTTTCCAAAGGAGGAACATCTCATTCATTTGAAATGAATCAGGATATAAATTCAAGGCACCTTTGATCATGGTTTTTTGTTTTCTGTAGTTAATGATAAATAATTGTGTTCATTCTCAAATTCATATTGGGAGGGAGATTCCATGGATTTAAAATCCATAGATATATAAGATTTTTTTCGACAAAGTGAATTGGATTGATTATAAATAATCAGAAGGTAATTAAATGAGAATAGAAAAATCAGAATACATTTTAGTTATAAAGTCATGTACATAAATTTTTGGATGAAATAATAATTATAATATATTATAGAATATTTAAAGATGATCGTGGTAGTTTATTGTGACAAAAAATGTGCCATTTACCAAACAAATTATATGATGAAACATTCATTCATGAAACATATTAAGATTTAGTATGGTTTTTTGAAGGGGAGGTGGAGAAATGAATCATTAAGATGGATTATATGAACATAAATCAATAAGGGTGGATATAATCAAAAAACCATTTTCCATAGTGGAGTTTTAGAATCATTTTTTAAAACATGGTGCTCAACCACCTCCCTCAACTTGAGGAGTTTAGAAAAATAGCTCTCCCTGAATTTATATATTGTCTAATGTTATTTCTTCTATTTTTTAGGATAATTACCATTGGGTTTAATATCAAAGGGGTAAAATTAAAGGAAGTAAGGTAGTTTAAATTATAATAAATAATTTGAATCTGGAAACATGGAATTATATTCTCAATAATAAGTCTACCTTATGTGGAATTCTACCATTGAGGAGATGTTTTTTTGTCAAATAGTTGTAGATATGAACCATATGGATGATATCATTAAATATTTTTATATGGATTAAATACTGAGGGAGTTTTATATATATTTATGTGTTTTTCAATAAGTGTAAATAAGTGGAATGAGATCAAGTGATAGGTTATACAAGGTTG
The DNA here is from genome assembly GCA_963277665.1 of Viscum album. Classification (NCBI taxonomy): domain Eukaryota; kingdom Viridiplantae; phylum Streptophyta; class Magnoliopsida; order Santalales; family Viscaceae; genus Viscum; species Viscum album. Next base: position 404,875,672 of record OY728167.1, read on the forward strand.
GAATGGATTTCTTTATTAGTATCTTGTTTTTTGTACCAAGGATTGATCATGTAGAATTATAGTGATAGAAGAGTAATTCATTCACTATTTTTATTTTTTTGGAGCTTAAAGTGATGTTTTAGTAATTATACCTTGTATTTAAAACAAACCAAAATAAGGATACCATTAGAATAATGGTTATTAGTTTTGGATGTATTTAATCTATTGAATATTTCATGATTTAATGTATTGTGTTTATTAAAAAACATGGTTGGAATCATGTAATATTACTGATATTTGGCACAGGAAAAGATAAAATGATTCTATGAGAATTTTTGAAGATTGTAGAGGACGTTTGGAATGGTCTGTGTGTAATGTGATACAAACATAGTGAAATAGTATTTCTCACACTATTATAATGATTTTATTATAGTGATGTGGTATAGGTGTTAAGAAGTTACATTGAAATATTCATTATCACTACACAATGATTGGTATATAATATTAAAGTATTTATTGTAGAAATTGTTCATGAGGAAATGCATATACATGGAAAATAGTACTGTACTATTTTGTAATTGATGAGTAGTTAAATCTATATTATGTGTACAAAGATGCATCGGTGAAATGGATCAAAATGATCATGCTAAAACAAAGTTAATTGCATTATTAGGGAATTTTTTATTAATAAATAAATGGGTTCTCAGTTGGATAGAGATGGAATCATCATGGAAATAGAAGTATCACCATACCGTATCAAGTCCAAGTCTCAAATATAATTTGTAAGATCATTCCATAACATTCTTAGAGTTTATAAATTATATTACAATGAATTTTTTAATATTTTTATTGAATCTTATAATTACACTAAAATATTTTGTTTCATTCAACAACGTAGTGTTTATAGGTGCATAAAAAATATGAAAGGGCTCCATGATATGATATATGATATTCCATGAATATTCCCAAATTTAAATTAATCTTAGATTTTATGGGATTATGGTTGAAGTTTCTAATGTTAATTGAATATTATGTTAAATTTAAAGGATTTAATTAATGTGTGAGAAGTGGAAAATTCATGGATTGTGACTTGGGAATATTTAATATTTAATATTTTTTAAAAAGAGAAAAAATTAGGGAGATTTAGAAATTTGAAAACATGATAAAGAAGGGGATGTTGGGAAAGATTCATCAGAGATCCAGTACTGATAAAAATACTGATAGAACAAAAACAACACACAAACTAGTTTGGTGTTTGTATTCTGTGAGGATTTATTATAATAGTTTATTGTGTTATGTAATATTGTGTATCCCTCCTTTCAAGTAGTGGGTAAATATATAAGAAACGAGGGTGAATCTTGGATCTGTAGTGTTCCCTTACTGAACTCGTAAACATCTACAATGAGTATCTACATCCTATGGTATGTAAACACACTATCGGTTAATACTACATGTAGTGGCCCTTAGTGTTGAACCAAGTAAAATTATTGTGTCACTACATAAAATTTTCTATACACCAATATTGTACGTGTTCGATGTTGATATGTTCAAATAATTCTTGAAATTGTGAGAGAAATATTTGATCAAAGATGAGAAAAACCTATAACACTATTTCCCAAACCCAATATTTATAGGGTTTATTAAGTCATTATGGGTGTATTAATAAGACATCCATGGTTGCAAATTTATGAATTATCAAATTAACAACCATAGATTTTATACTCTTCTTTCTCTTTAGATATAATTCCAATTATCTTTATGTTCATATTCAAACTCAAACATACAACATTTCAATAAATCGTAATTCAATTCATAAATCAAACATTAATTAAAAATAAATCTCACACATAACCTATGGTTAAAATATTATCTATCTTTGGATTTGGTTTTCAATTCTTCCAAAAATATATCTATAATAATTTATCTCTAAGTGCTAACAAGTAAAGTATGGATATATTTATCATGTATTCCATTATATATCATTTTCAATATAATAAAAAGTGTCTATTTACTTGATTTTTTATTCCACTATGGTCTCCCCATTTTTCATTTAAATGTATAGGTTTTAACATTATCACTTATATCCCTTTTAAAATACAACTCTTACGACAATTTTTCATGGAATATTATGCTCTTCCCTTTTACTTAGAAAGTTTAAACATTGAAAATTTATCTATGACATTAAAAAAATAATATTTAGAGGGTTTAGATTCACTATATTTCATACATAAATTCACATCATCCACCACTTTCAACAAAATTATTTATCTTATAAACATTTTATTTATTGAAACCATTTGTGAACCCTTTTCATCATTGATTTCCCACATATTCATCCTCAAGAATTTACACTTAAACTATAGTTTAACTCTCAATAATTTTAATAGAGTGAGAATAATACTTCATGAAGACTCATCAATAAATACTATAATCCTACCAAGTTAGAACTCGGTGTATGGAACAAGAGTGTAGGATTACAATTTCATCGACGCCCATTGCACTCACTTGCATCAATAAATATAAATAACTTAATCTTTTAGTTATATTAATTATCTATCAATTACATCAATCATACTTATAAAATATCATCAAAGAATAAGTAATAAATCAAAATTTTCAATATTAAAACCCCTTTTATAATACTACATGTTAATACAATTAATACTTAAAATTATAACAAACCGATGGCACCACATATACTACACGATCATTCCTCCTTTACAGGTTCATTTTTATCTTCTTAATTAAATAATTATCTTCTGATTCATTAAAATAAACTACACTAAAAAAAATTTGATATAACACCAATTATTATGATTATGTCTATCATGGGATTCTCCATTTAATATCTTTAAATATCCAAAACAAAATTAAATAAAAATTCATGTTAGATCAAATAAATCAAGAACACCTCTATGAATATTGTTTCTTATCAAATAGCTTTATTCTACTATTCTCTTTCTTAAGGGTATTAAACCAACCAATATTGAATAATAACACTTTTTGACCCTTTTATTTGTCTTTATTCAATCTCATACTTCATGTTATTATTTTACACCCACATTAATTTAAAATAATTCATTGATACCACTTGAAATGAATCTAACTTTTTTTCCAGTGGTTTCACTCCTTGGATCATATTTATCTCTTAAAACTATATCATTCCAATAATATTTATGATAATTAAATTCATTGGGAGAGTGGTAAATACTAAAAACCTCACCAGGGAATGTTATTGGTATTAATAAACCAACCCTAAACTTTTTATCCACTTATAATTCTTTTTAGTGGTTATCCATTGAGTGATAAAAATTGAACAAACAACATTTTAGATATTATAAATTAAATTATATATATTATTTGTCTTGGGATTTAATTCCATTGAGATTCTAATCCAACTTGTGAATATTTTCTATATTTAGTCATGATCATTGAATTATTTATCATGCTTCACCTCCCATGTGAGGTATATTTCATGGGTCTCCATCTCTTACCTTTTGGTTGTATTTTTGAGACCACATAGACAAGATTCATTATTTTCCTCCTCAATATCGATTAGGAACACCTCAAAAATATCTATATTGGGTGAATATATATTAAATATTTCCAACCCTATTTTCTTCAAATGGGTAACATTTACCTTCATAATCTATATTTTATTTCATTATCTCCATGACAGATACTTTAGGTAATCCACCAATGCTAATAGATATAACCTACACTTAATTACTTCCACATGATCATTCAGTGCTAATAATATATTTTTAGATGGAATAAATTTATGTTCCCCCCACTCATGTATCTACCATGATACTGGAATGAGAGATATCTTATAGGAATTTCTTCCATATTTTTATCTATATTAATTTTCCATATTACTCTAATTATGATAAATAAATCAATGCGTAATAAATTTTTACCTCATAAATTCGTTATTTGACTGAAATAATTTGGAATATTTCATTATATTTTTTATCCCTTTTGATTTCAAACACACATTAGTATAGTTTCCAACAACTCCATAATAGTAGAACTTCAGTTTAACCATTCTTTATTATGAATTAATTTTTGACTATTAAAGAACATTATGATTATTCCTTGATTTTATATTTCCATCTTTTTGAATTCCACTTGTTAAGGATCCCATTAGAGTTGTCTTAATCATTCCATTTGAATAATTTTAACTTCATTTATATCCCATTAATATTTACATAATTGTCCCTTAATTCGGTTTTTATTTCTATAATACATGAAAAAAATTATTTTCCAAACATTAACCTATATTGTTTTTTTTTGAGAGGGATCAAATAAAATTTTAATTCCTTACCTTTTTCTATTTACTCCTCACCTTCATATTAAATATCTATAAGTAAATAACATTGATTAATCACTTTTTCACCCATAATACCAATATATTCACTCAAGTCCATATCTTATTTATTTAACCCTTCACTCTTAAAAACATAATATATCCTTAATGTGAAATCTAATTTATTAATAATATCTAATTAATCAACCATTTATTGTATTGATTTGATCTCTACTTGATTACTCTATAAAAATACTCCATACTGACAACTCGATGTCAATGATAATATTTTCATTGAATCACTATCATATTCTCTATCTATGGGGGATCACAAACTTCTAGATTAATAAAAAACATCAACAATAGTATTAGTTACACAAATATAAAAATAATAAAAAGAAAAAAATTGATTAGAGAGACTGTTTTCTTAAGAATATTTTTCTTATTAATCTTTATATTCTTTCCTTTTGAGATTATAAAATTTTTACTATATTTATCACCTGATAACTTATCAATATTATACATTCAATTAGATCATGATAATAATATTTCAACATCCTTGAAATATATATATTTTGAATAAATTTATTCTAAATTTGTTCACTTATCTAAGTCAGTATCATATGAAATGTTTTATTATATAAATTGAATTTAGTAAAATTAAAATAACAATGTTTATACTACACAATTTCCTAACCACTAGATTGTAAATAAAAATAATCTTTGATTCCTACCATTAAATTTAGTAACATTAAAAATTTGAGGCATCATTTATGATTCCATGAATACAAGAGGTTTAAAAATATGTATGATATATTGGACTCCAAATTATAACCTAGATCCCTAGATATCATTTTTTGTGACTATAGGTCTATGAAAAGAGACCCTTTGTGCCATGATATGGGGGGGAATTATAGTTTTAACTAAATTAAACATTTATTTACTTTATAATTTTAACCCCTATCCATTAGAAGATCATGTTTCCCTGTAAAAAGAAACATGTTAAATCTTCCACTTCCTTGAATTATCTCAAATAAAATATCAAACACAGATATAGAAACTAAATCACACACATAAATAAAAATATTTTATATGGTTCACCAACACTGGACTATGTCTATAGAGCATACACACATAGATGTGTTGTTGTACTGAAATACACTCTATTTTCTATTTTTTAGATATAAGGGTTTAGTTGTTGTCACTCTACACCTAGGATAGATAAAACTTTGAAATTCATAAGTATATATTAATACCTCCCATGGGTCACTACCAAGAAATATTCCTCTACACACTACATCAAGGATATATTCAATAGTTTATAAAATTGATTGTCTGTCCATGATCTTCATCTAAAATTGAATCATAATGAATCAAAAACACCAAATTTGATGTTTTGTTGATCTATAATTTTATATGATTACACTCCAAGTATATAAATGATAAATTTATCTACTATATAATTTATATATTTCACTTGAGTAAATATTTAAAATAGTAAGACAACTCTCTAGACTAAGATAATTCTTGGGAAGAATTTACTTCCTTATGATCATATTATTTAATCCATTCATTGAATAACTATGATAAATTCTCATTACATTAATTCTTTTTGATCATTAATTGTGTCACACTCATTTAAGTGTGATTAATTTCATCAAATATGGCTAGTTTATCCTACCAAATATCGATCATTATCTCCCTCTCACAAAATTTAAACTCGATCATTAAAATTTTCTATATTTCATAAAATCACATAATGATTACCTGATTATGTTGTGATAAATTTTAGTCATGGGACACTTTCAAAGTCATGGGTTTGTTTCAATTTTAAATCCCTTGAAATCATAGTTTTGATCTCTTCTGATATTTCTAGCTATAACACATTATGTGGTGATTCTCCCACTTATAATGTAACACCTTATTATAGTGATACAATAAATAATCATTTAATTTTTTGGTGTTTTGATCTATATTTATTAATATATAGAATAATTCCTTATTTTTTCATGATAAAATATTTATCATGCGATACATGAACTTCAATAAATAGTTCAAAATAAATCCATCATGGGGACCTCTTTATGGAATAATTATTTTTCTACATGAATTAATCCTTTATATTTCAACATGAATCCTTCCACATTATAAAAATTTAAGTAATAATTTATTATTATATAGAAATAATGAAATAATAAACATTCATCATGGATTAATCCTTAAAAAATATCTAAATAGAGTCACACCAATTAATAATGGTGTGATTCTTTATTTGTTTCATTGTGGTTTTTCTTCCTCAACTAAAATCATCTTTCATCATTATCTAAATGCTTCATACAAGATAAAAATTCAATCAATGCCTTATAAATCAAAAATAAAAAAATATTACATCCTAATAATCTATATTTATTTATTATTATTCAATTTTTTCTTCAAAACACATTTCCCACATAAAACCTTCTATGAATAAAATTCTGTTCATTCACTATAGTCTCCATATAGTGGAATATAGTTTTTCTTCTTATAATATCAAAATTAATTTAAGGTAAATATTCATACACTAAAGCCACATATTATAATGATAAGCCTTCCACACTCACAACATTTTCCTTCAAGAATGAAATAACCATTGGGTATCCACTTTGCTCCTCATTTGCATATTATTATATTTATAAACTTGAATATTTCAATAATCTAACACAAATCCTCTCAAAAATTCCTCCTTTAATTTGAAAAATCCAATATTAATTGATATAAAATCCAATACATAACCTCTAGTTTCAACATTATGTTTTAAGAGTGTTTTTATTTTTATTATAATTTCCTGAATAGAAAAAATAAATAATCATCATTTTTTTAACACTTAGCCAATTTGTAATAAATATGAGATAAAATATCATTTATTTAAATGATTTTTGATAGGTTTTCAATATTATTATTTTTATTTTCAACTATTTTCACCAATTATAATTAATTGTTGACATCAATGCATGTGAATGATTTTCAAATTCCTACATCCCATTATTGAGAGGTATTATAAACTTATTTGGAATAGTATTTTGGACACACCCTTTTCTTGAGAGAATCTCGATGCACGTTTTAATTCATACAACTATTTTTTAATTGATTTTGAAGTTTTAGGATTTTAAAAACTATATCAAAATTATTACCTCATTTTTCTAAGTTATTCACATACAACATTCTATGTATCCTAGAAATTTTATCTTTTTTTACTCCCTTAAAATCCATGAAAATATTATTGGGACACAACAATATTTTTTATCAATATACATGGACCTATTATTAAAATTTATTAAACCAATAATAATAGAAGTTATAGTGTTATGGTTTTTTGAAACTACTACATTAGACAAGCTACAATTATAGTTTTATTTTACCCATTATAGGAGAGGGCTTATTATTATGGTTTTATAAACTATTACAATAATGTAGAAAAAATTTACCCCATTACCCCCCCCCCCCACACACACAACATATAATTTTTCCTCCATCCTCTTACACTACTCTCATAACCCCCACCCCACCCCCCAATGTTCTGATGCCCTCTGATTCCATAATCCCTCTTATATGCTCCCATATCATCGAACTACTAATTTTACAACATCTATTATCACAATGTACATCGTATCTCGATTAGATCATTACCCATATATTTGGAAATCTACATTACATACCTAAATCCCACCTTATACATTCAAATTTTTTAGCAATGGTATATGATTATTCTTACCTTAATTTATTTGAAATTTTTTTTGGGTATCTCTAGTGTCAATTTGGGTTTTTCAGATTTTGTATAATTTTCTATTATTATTGAAATTATACTAATGTTATTTTTATAAAAATGGGTGGTATATTCATATGAAAATTAGGATTTTCATTTTTTTTATTAGTATTAAACAATATATTGTTATATTTTTTTTAGTATAATTTTTATACTTATATGAAATTTTATAAATTATATAGTAATTTATATTATAAATATATTATTTATCTTTAAACTACAATAACTTTTTTATGCTTTTATAGTTTTATAAGTTTATAAATTTATATATATTATAAATTTATATATATTATAAATTTATATACATTTATAAATTCAGTATACGTGTATAAAACATATATTCATTTATAAATTATATATACATCTAAACATTCATATATCATTCTAATTTTATATATTATAATGAATTTGTATACATTTATAATTCACCCTTTGAAACCTATATACATTTTTAATTTTATAAATACATTATTCATTTTATAATTTCTTAAATTTTAATTTTATAAATTAAACTTCTATACTATCATAATTTTTTAAAACTATATAAATTTATAATTTTTTTATACTGGCATATATTATGTATAATTTTTTAAAAAATATAAACAATTTAATAATTTTATAAATTTATTTCCATATATAAATTATGTATAGTATTAATAAATTTATATTCTCTTTTAAATTATATAAAATTATAAAAAAATATTATTTTATAATTTTATATACTATTATAAATATATTTAAATTTATAATTTATAATTTTAAAATTCTATTATTTTATTATTTTTAAATAGTTTTATACTTTTATACACTCATAAATATTAATTTTATAAATTATTAACTTGATTCTCCATAATTGTATACATTTATATTCATTTATAAATTATGTATACTTTTATAAATATACATTTTTTACTTTTCAAAATTATATACTATATGCCTTCAAACCTTTATATGTTATGTATACAATTAACAATTTATAAATTAATATTCACTTTAAAACTATATAGTATATACTTTTATAGATTTATTAATTTAAATAATTTTTTGTTATGATAAATATTTTTTATCAAATTAAACGGACTAATTAAGATTTATTTTATTTATACAGTATTATATTTATGGAATCATAATGGATGGAAGTTGGATGTATGGTCATAATCAAGTATTGAATGAGTTTTAGAATATACTTGAAATATATTTGGATTTTTCCTTCAACAAAGATTCTGAGGGGCTGCTTATTTGATTCCCTTTTTATCATTACATGGGAATATCATATTACACTCATGAAGAAGTAAGTTATCATATCACTTTTTTTGGATTACAAACAAACTATTAGTTATGGCACCATATTGGGGATATAGTTCAACAACTAGATAATGTTGAAAAGCTGGAAAAGTGTGGTGTGGAAGATAATATACTTTATCATTTTCCATTTCTTTGTTAACCTAAAAATGATCCATAATAAACCTAGGTTATAATACACCACCATTGGAGGAGAATCAGGGGTTACCAAATCAATGAACCTCAAAATTTGTTTCCTTCCACCATTTAGTGGGAAGGATCATGACATAAACTATGGGATGATCCTAGATAGAGTGAAAAAGAACACCCACAACATGACGGTTTTAATAATATTCACTCACTTTTCCATCAAGGGGATAATACTAGGTTAAAACCCATTGTGATCTTGATACACACATTCTTATCTCAATATCATAAAAAATAAGGAAAGTAGAAGGGAGATCCTCCAAAACACCATGTAAAAGAAACAAATCCCAAAAACAACAAGATGATCATTCTATTCTTCCCACCTCAACTCCCTCCAGAATTTATATCATGTGTGAAACCATTTACTTCTCAATAATCTAAGTGAAAGTGTCCCCAAAATTCACCTAAAAATTTGTTTTTAGTAATATTAAATTTTTATCCCACAATTCCCCAGGAATGAGTCCTCATATTTATAGACGCTTCATGCATCATTACATGGTGATGTGTATCTGAATGATGTGGATTATAGTTCTAAATAAAGTTCTACTCAATTGTAGAATGTTGAAATTAATTTTTGAGTGGTCTTTATCTCTACTCATATATCAAGAATACATGTTGTGATTTTACCAAAGTCCTTATGATATCAGAGCTCTATCATTTAAAACATCCACACAATAAAATTTAATGTCAATACACTTTCTAACATAAACTTGAATATTGTTGATTAATACATAGATTTTCGAAATATTACACTCATATACCTTATATATCCCAGCTCCAAACTCTCAAAGATCCTCATCATGAACCAGTTTGAACCCTACAACTCTTCAGGGACATGCATCATAGAACAACACTAATGGCTATGGTTTGATTTCATATTTAAGGGTAAAACTCTTCTTCTATTACACTCTATTTTAATATTAAAAGTATCCATAATGTTTTGAATCATTTAAACTCGTGAAATATGTATTCCTTTACATCATACTCATCTGAAAATCACCTTAAACTCATCCATGAGAAAGTTATCAATAAAATCAAACTCAAAACACCTTCAAGACTCATGAATGAATAATCTAATAAATAAGTCATATAATGTTCCCAATGATGATGTTATCTAAATAGAACAAAATATGATAGAATTATGATTATAATAATTTTCCATATATCATTTTAATAAAACATTATACATTGACAATGACTCATTTGAGACAACACATAACTCCCATTTTTCAATTAAATTCCTAAGGGATTTTAAATTCCAAGACCCATAAACTCCCACAATAATTAAGGGGTCATAAATATCTCCTTATTATATCATTAATAACCTTATTTATAATTTCCAAAAACATGAGAAATTACTGATGACATCCACTCTAAACATCGGCTATTAACACCTCATATTTCATCCTATAAGGAACGCTCATTTCTCTTCTCCCCCTTGATTATCACTAGAATAAATAAATTGATTTATCCCACTTTACAAATAAATCTCTTTTTTTATTCTCCCCCTTTTTCAAAAAATGAAATGGAATGAATGATGTAAAATAAAACTGAAAACTTATAGGTATTATGGGAGATAATATACTAGAAACAATGCTCTCTAATGTTAAATTATTCATTTGTTAGTGGTTTTTTCATGATATTTACATCTCAATAATTCATTAAAATATATTCCATGGAAATATATTCAAATTACACCTTCACCATGATTATTTTTTATATGATTTAAATATTATTTAGACTAGATTATTGTACCAAATTTTCAACAATTTTGAATTCACTTTGATTACAATAACCAATCAATAAGAGGTATGAAATATTTACTAACATATATTCAAGTTATTACTTCATCCACATAATTATTTTGTTACTTTCAATGCCACGACATACTTATTTTGTATCATGATTAAGGTTATTGAATTTATTTCTTAGAGTTTCAAGAAATGTAACTTTATCCATTGAAAAATGCATCAATAAATTTTTATTTATTACCCCCAACATTAAGATTCAAATATAAATCAGAATGGACATAAAACTGAAAAGATAATTATTTTTTATACCATCACGCATAATGAAAATTTCCATTTTTTAAAGGATGTGGGCCAATCGCCTTTTATTAAAAAAATAAACATATTTTGAATACTAGGAAAAGTGAACACCCATTATATGATAGAGTAAAAAAGCCTTTAAAAACATGAACTCACTGTAACATCTCAGGTAAATAAATAATATGACATTTTTATATTTATTAATATTTTTGAATAAAATATTAATATTAATTTAATGGGGACACTATGTTTGATAGCATACCAAATATGCAACAACAAGCTTCTTTGAAATCTTACGTTGCACACTAATAATATAATAATATTTATTTTTAAAATGTAGTTAACACCTAGCCATTGTAATAGCGGGAATGAACAGAACTAACTAAAAAATGATTATATATTTTTGTTAAATATTTTTACATTTATCCAATAAATGTTAGAGGATTAAAATGCGAATGAATCTAATTTTAATCATAAATATTCTAATATTCATTAAAAAGTCGATTAACTGCCTTTTGATGGAAAACCATTTTTAAATATACTTTTTGTTACTTTTATATGTTATATTTGAACAAATAAAATCCTTCTTTAGAATCAAGACATAAAAATTTACTTTGTGTAAAATTTTGGTATTTTTCCGATAAAGTTCATATTTTTATGAATAGTGAAAAATGTTGTATTTTAATTCAAAACCCCCTTTTAGTCTAATTTATTTATATGGTCAGATTATCTTTTTTTTGGTTTTAAATTTTAATTAGAAAATATTTTTACCATTTAATCCAATGTTTTTCATTGGAATTAATTTTACTTTGAAATTGGACATAAATAAGTGTCAATCATTTGATAGATATTGTTTCTTAAATACACGTTATTTGGTTTGACAGTGGGAATTAATTATGAAATTAATTAATAAAACTTTTATATTTTGAATATGGTAAAATTGACATAATTTTTGAATTTGAAATATCAAATATATATTACGATGAATTTTTGGTATTTTTCTAAAAAACGTCAATTTTTAATGAATAGTGAAACCACTAAGTGGTAGTTAAAAAACAGATTTTTTGTTTAAATGAAATTTTACTAATTATGTGATTTAAATTTTAAAAATCCGACATACATGGTTGTCATTAGTAAGTAAAATTTTGTTCAATGGGATGAAAATAATTTTTGGTGAATAGTAACTTTTGAGTTTTATTAACCATGATTAGAGGTAATTAAGGTAATTTAAGGTAAAAATAATGTTTTAATAATATTTAATTACCTTGACACATGTCCTACCCTTATTTTATGAGTTATGGCCGACCAAGAAAATCCATGGATCAATTTGTGGGACCCCATGGAGCACTTGGGTAAGATAATGATATTAATACCTTTTATTTAAACTAAAAATAAAAATGTCACAAACATGTATTGTTTTACGAAAACAATTTTTAGAAGGGGTTATACAAGTTATCTTTTTGACTATAAATATTCATTAGAAATATAAAAATATTTCATACAACAAGGAAATTTTTTTATAATTTTTAGACCAAATAAATAAAATTATTTATGACATAGTGATGATGCAGTGTTTTCATCATTAATGAATAAATTAAATAAATAAGAAGATAAAGTTTAAAACAATATCCAAAACTTTTCAAATTCTTATTGGATGATTTTATTTATAACATGGGCCACCTTATATTTTAATTTATTGATTTTTGGAGCTTTATAAACTGAATGTCATTTTATAATAAAATAATAGTTTCAAGATTTCCAAAAGAGCCCCTCCTCTCCCTTATAAAAAGACCGCACTTCCTACCAATATCTCACACTTCTCAAGCCCTTTTTATCATCCAAATTGTACTAAAACAATCTCCCAAGATCCCTATCTTAATCCTATAATCCTTACATTAGGTAGAAACTTCTTCAAGAAACCCTTTTGGTTCAAACCAAGAGGAGTTACCTGATTTAAAGGTAATGTCTTCTTTTATGTTCTTTTGTTTTATTTTGCTTCTCCAACCCCATAAAATCTTTTATTCCATTATTTTGTAAAAACACCAGTATCTTAAATATACTAGGATATTGTTTTAAGAATTATTCAATCTACACATACACACACCTCCAACTAATGGGTGAAGAACATACTGTTTCTGTGGACGACGAACTACTGCCTCACGAAACGATGATTGTCAATTATCTACTACCACCTCTCATGGTGGCCATAAAGATTTAACTCTATTTATATATGATATATATTATGTTTATGTTTTATTTATGATTCTGTATTTTTCATTTATGGCATACCTTTATGGTTTCCATAATGGATAAACGCGATAATTTCATTTTAGGAAATGCGGACTACCGCCCCCTCAAAGTGATTTGAATCGTTAATGCCATATGTGGGACGTATAAAGGATGGATTTAATTATGTTATATATTATATTATACTTTAATTATAATATACCTTTATATAATTATGATTTCATTCCATTGAATATGAAATATAAATGAAAGTAGCATTCATGCGTACTAACGGCTTACCGTCTCCATGAACGGTGCATTTCATTTCTTACCTCTAAATGTTGTGTAATATTATAAATGCATGTATATACTGTATATATATGATATATATGATATCTAAATAATGAATATAATTCTTAAGATAATGGATATTTTACCACATGAACAACTTGTATATATAAGGAGTTTACTTTTGAATCAAGTACCAAATATTGACAAAATGACTGTTATTAACTTAAATGATTACATAATGTTTATAACATGGTAATAAGTGATATAAAAGAAATAATAAACCTGAAAAGGGTCTTAATAAAGTATAAATTAACTTATGTTTATCATTTAGGAAGAAAAAGGAACATACGAGCGAGTCAAGTCAGACACGTGGTAAGGGATCATACCTCTCTCTTTCTTTTTAAGTACTCTCTTTTATGTCACTTATTTTAAGCTCCTATTTATTATGTTCGGTGATGTTATTTTATATTCCTCTTAATTTAATTTTTATTTTCATATGATTATATACCCTATTTGATCTCATCAATCCATTTTTGGAAGTTTTAAGTGGCGTCGTTAGGCTGCCGAATTTTCATAAGGGATTTCTTTTCTCACTTTTAATTCCATGAGATTTCCATTATTCTCCAATTATTTATTGAATGTGGTGTATTTTGTACTTCCATTTGATATATATTTTCATTATTCTATTTATATTCATGGTATTCTGTGATTCATTTGGTTCTTGTTATCTTTTGGTCATATGACTAAATTTATTACAATGAGGTAAGGGGTTTTTATCTCACTATTTATTCCCATGAGATTCATGCTATATTTGTCACTATCTCATTTTATTGGTGTATGTACTTCCCAATATTCTACTCTTTTTGTAATATACATTCGTTTATTTGTATTTACATCAACATTGTATATGCCTTATTTCATGGGGTGTACATTTCGAAAGTTACCCAAATCGATAAGGGAACCTTTCACCCTCCTCTTTTTAAAAGACTTATTTTTTGTTATGTCTTTTAATTTACATCTTATTATGTTGGGATATGATCTTATATATCCTTATTTCAGTAGATTTAATGTCCAAGTTATGAGATACCCTTTTTATCTCTCATCAACTCATTTTCTGAATTTTAAAGTGACGTCGTTAGGCTGTCAAATTTCTGTAAGGGGACTTCTTTACCCAAATTCAATTCTTTGGTTTAAACCTCTACTTATTGATTATGTCATGATATGAATATGTGTGAATTACCTATTACTTTTTTACACTTAATATCCACTTATATTGGGTGTATTTATATTTTTCACACATAATTTCATAATTGATTTATCCTTAATCTAAGGATACAGTCTTTTTAAGGGACTTTGTCTTAATCTCCTGATATTGAGGCATCCGTTGATTTATACACGACGTTATGTTATATGGTGTATAAAACCCTTTTGAATTTTCATTTCATTCAAATATAATCTTTTCCTTACAAAGCGTTTTACAAAATGACAAAAACGAATGTTTCTTTTTTTACGTAAGTAGTGAAAATGACCTTTTTCATTGCCACGAGTATTATTTGACCTTTGGTTTCCTTAACAAGCCGTAATTTTTTTTAAAGGAAAATAAATACGATATACTCTTTTTACATTTTTTGGTATTTAGAATGGTTTTTAGAATGGATTTATTATATCAATATCTTAAAATGTTATATTGTTATTGCAATATGGGAATGTTATCTTTCCTTTATGCTTAAGTTATGTGTTATGATTATGTTATGGTTCTTGGGAAATGTTTATTAAATCAGGTGGTTTCGTGATAAACTAAGGGCGGGTGAGATCGAGATAGCTCTCCAATGCATTTGGAAACACTAAGGAGTTAAACACTAAGGTTTCTCCAAAGATATTAAGGGAATATACTGTGATGGGTATTCCAAACGTAACCATGAGGGTTACTCCCTACGTAAGAATGTTATGAATTCCTCAAGTTACATTTATGTCTTATGATTTATATAATTTATTCATAAATCTTATGATTTTATGAGGTATTTTAAAGTGATTATGTTTTATGAGTAAAGTATGATTTCATTTATTTTTATGTATACGTGGACTAATGTTTTCTTTCCGTATTTTTATATCCCTTACTGGGCTTTTTATGCTCATCCAAAGTTTTTGAAATATTTTTCAAAGGTCAAGGGAAAGTTACATGATGTGATTATAGTGTTAAGAAAGTTTCAAAAAATAATCCATGTTTTGTTTCATATATGTTTCCTTTTATGGAAAAAATGAATAATGTCTTTGATGTAACCACCTTGTTTAAATGTGAAATGTAATGCATGATTTTTGATCTAATTCTATAAAACTCTAAACCTGAAAAGATCCTCAATGTGAATTATTCATTTTATTCAAGATTATGTAATGTTTTAAGGTTGAGTCCTTATAGTTGGTACCAAAGGTCGGTTTAGATAACTTTAAAGTTTAGGGTATTCATTAAGCATAAGTGACAAGTTGTGTATAACCACAATGGTTTGTATATTAGATGGAGTCATTGTTATTTTTGAAAGTTGGAATTAGTTTGAGATATCTAAGATAAGTATATATTAGTGTTTATCTTCCTCATTAGTACATGATGACTTTGTTGATATACTCACACTAACAATTTTGGTTTTAGTAAATCGATGGATCTAGAAGGAACCAAAGTGACAATGGGTTTGAAGGAAACTACGTTGGTTCTCTGATTAAGAGACTGGATGAAATGGGGGATTCAATGAGAAATATCATGGTGATTATAAACCAACTATAAGGAGTCATGATTAACCACTTGAACCTTTGTTAGTTATCTAATGCATCAGGTATGAGAGAACCAACTTTATGTGGAGGTTCAGGTAATAATTATAAAGGTAACCATTAGGGTTTATATGATCCTTACTTTTGTGGTAATTATGGGTTACTATATGTTATGATGGAAAGTGAAACGCATGAGATAAACTTGAGGATAAAATATGTTATGGTTATTTTTTATGGATTTATCTCTTTTTGGGAACGTTATAAAATTATATAGTTTTTGAAAATGGACAAAACGCAGACCGTGTGACAACCCGTCATGTCGGATGAAGCTGTAGGAATCGAACCCACAACAAAAGTGCAACTGGTGTTTATCACCTACCACTGGACTACGTGAAGTCCCTGATTCATTTGACTAATTATTTTTAGTTAGATGATTTTATGAGTCAGGAATATGTTGATTTTGGGTTATCTAGGGAAAATATTAACCTATCATAGAGGATATGTGATTAGGTTAATTACTTTTCAATATGAGACTTCATGGGTAACTGATGTTATTTGGAGATAAATGTTAAGATTTATCTTGGAAGACTATGTGATTAAATAGTTCAGAGATTTGGGTTTCAATCTTAGTTTATATTACAAGGAAGAATTTTATGGATAGTTGTTTATTTAATGATATTTATTGAACCTTGGGTATTTTTGTGGAATTTTGGAGATTAAGAGTAGTATTTATTTTTATAAAGGATTATCCTTTTGGGGATTATCTTGTCTTTTACTAACAATTATGGTTTTGGTTAAGGTCTAAAGACATGGGAAATATATAGTTCATCTTTTTTTAGATTTGGTGATTCTCAATAAGTTGATTATAGCACTATTAATGTGAAGAAGTCTTCCTAAATACTCATATTTTGGAGAAAATATGAGTTTGTTTTAGAAATCTAGTATGAGATGAAATTCTACATGACAAGTATGTATATTTCCTTATGTTTTTATTATATGTATTAAATGAATTCCTCAAAATTATGAAAAGGAAAGTAAAACAGAAAAATGTTGTTGGTTTAAGTTTCCTACTGGTTAATCAAATACCATTTAACCCATCACAAGTTTGTGATTTTCTGGTGGTTAACTTTCTCCTAGATATGTTTTCTATCACTCTCCATCAGAACATGATGGTTTGTATTTTCCTCCATATCCATGTTTTCATGGAATCCTAGTATCTGTTGTTTCGGGTGACCTTTTTACTTCTCTTTCTTTCTTTTAAAGTGATTGTTTAATTGACTCGTTTTCCTATGTGGGGATTTCAATGATGTTCTGAGCCCAATTTTAAAATTGTGAGGACGTAATTCCCAAAAGGGGGGAAGGATGTAACATCCCAGTTAAATAAAGAATATGAAATTTTCATATTTATTAATATTTTTTAATAAAATATTGATATTACTTTAAAGGGGATGCTATGTTTGATAGCGTACCCAATACGCAACAATGAATTTCTTTGAAATCATACGTTGCACACTGATAATATAATAATATTATTTTTAAATGGTAGTTAACACCTAGCCGTTGTAATAGCGATAATGAACAAAACTAACTACAAAATGATTATATATGTTTGTTAAATAATTTTACATTTATCCAATAAATGTTAGAGGCTTAAAATGCGAATGAATCCAATTTTAAGCATAAATTTTCTAATATTCTTTAAAAGGTCGATTAAACTCCTTTTGTTGGAGAGCCCTTTTTAAATATACTTTTTGTCACTTTTAAATGTCATATTTGAAAAAATAAAATCTTTCTTTATAATCAAGACATAAAAATTTAATTTGTGTAAATTTTTGGTATTTTTCCGATAAAGTTCATATTTTAATGAATAGTGAAAATGTTGTATTTTAATTCAAAACCTCCTTTTAGTCTAATTTATTTATATGGTTAGATAATCTTTTTAATTTGTTTTAAAGTGTAATAATAAATTATTTTTACCATTTAATCCAATTTTGTTCATTGTAATTAATTTCACTTTGAAATTGGACATAAACAAGTGTCAATATTTTGATAGATATTGTTTCTTAAAAACAGGCTATTTGTTTTGATAGTGAGAATTAATTATAAAATTAATTAATAAAACTTATATGTTTTGAATTTTGTAAAATGGACATAATTTTTGAAATTGGGATATCAAATATAGCTTAGGATGAATTTTTGATATTTTTCAGAAAAACTTTTATTTTTGATGAATAGTGAAACCACTAAGTGGTAGTTAAAAAACATATTTTTCATTTAAATTAAATTTTACCACTTCTGTGATTTGAATTTCAATAATACTATACACATGGTTGTCATTAGTATGTAAAATTTGGTTCAATGGGATGAAAATAATTTTTGGTGAATAGTAACTTTTGAGTTTTATTAACTGCAATTAAAGGTAATTAGGGTGATTTAAGGTAAAAATAATGTTATAATAATATGAAATTACCTTGAAACATGTCCTACCCTTATTGGATGACTCATGGCCGACCAAGAAAATACATTGATCAATTTTTGGGACCCCATGTAGCCACTTGGGCAAGATACTTATATTAATACCTTTTATTTAAAGTAAAAATAAAAATGTCACAAACATGTATTGTTTTACTAAAAATATTTACAAGGGGTTATACAAGTTATATTTTGGACTATAAATATTAATTATAAATATAAAAATATTTCCTAAGACATGGTAATTTTTTTATAATTTTTAGACATCAAATTAATAAAATTATTTATGACACAATGATGATGCGGTGTTTACGTCAATGATGAATAAATTAAATAAATAAGAAGATAAAGTTTAAAACCATATCCAACACTTGTCCAATTCTTATTTGATGATTTTATTTCGAAAATTGGACACCTTATATTTGAAATTTATTGATTTTTGGAGCTTTAGAAACTGAATATCATTTTATAATAAAATAATAGTTTCAAGATTTCCAAAAGAGTCCCTCCTCTCCCTTATAAAAAGACCTCACTTCCTACCAATCTCTCACACTTCTCAAGCCCTTTGGATCATCCAACCTCTACTCAAATAATCTCCCAAGATCCCTATCTTAATGATAGAAGCCTTACCTTATGCAGAAAGCTCTTCAAGATACCTTTTTGGTTCAAACAAAGAGGACTTACTCGATTTAAAGGTAATGTCTTATTTTATGTTCTTTTGTTTTATTTTGATTCTGCAACCCCCTAAACTTTTCTATTACTTTATTTTGTAACAACAATAGAATATTCAATATACTAGGATGTTTTTATAATAAGTATTATAGCTACACTTACACACACCTCCATCTAATGGTTGAAGAACGTACTATTTCTGTGGACAGCGAACTGCTGCCTCACGAAACGATGATTGTTCAATTATCTCCTACCACCACTCATGGGGTCCATTAAGATGTCACTCTATTTATATATGATATATATATTATGTTTATTATTTCTTTATGATTCTGTATTTTTCATTTATGGCATACCTTTATGGTTACCATGAAAGCAGACGCAACATCCCGGCCGGCCAAAGCATCACTCTGAATCTCCAGTGGACGTTGGTTGCTAGGTTTGGTGCAGGTAAGCCTTCTCTGGCGATTTTCCAAGACTATGTGAGGCGTTGGAATCTATATCGGCCAGCTTCGGTGTCAATTCTGGATCGCAAATCTTTCTGCATCGTGATGGCGTCAAGGGAAGACTTTGTCACTGCTTGGTGTATGAGGCCTCGGTTTGTGGGGCATTGGAGGTTCTCCCTCTCGCGTTGGTCGATGAATGTACATCTAGGAAGAGAATGCTCTCGCGCAGTAGTCTGGATCTCTCTGCCTGGGCTACCTCTGCCTCTCATGAGTGAAGCCTTTCTTAAGGTCATCAGAGATTCATTGGGTTGCTTCCTGTGCGTGGATGCTCGCACTCGTCGTTTGGCAGAGGCGTTAGTAGCTCGGATGTGCATTTAGATGGATCTCTCTTGTCTGTTGCAGGATCATCTGGTGTTGCGGATTGAAGGGATTCCAGATAGGCTTCAACCGCTGGTCTACCCTATTTACCCCAGGTTCTGTTCTTTTTGTCATCTCTCTGGCCACTCTTCGCAGGTCTGCCGAAAAGCGCATTTGAAGGGTGCTGAATTTCAGGTGAATTCTCAGTCTTCTAATCGGGGCCCCTCTCTATGCCTTGAGGGAAGTGGTCGCGAATGTGGTAAGGTCTTGATTCCCTCTGTACTGTCATTGACGGCATCTTCTTCAAAGCAGGTAGGGGAGGGGACTGCTTCTCCCTGTCGTGCTTTGGTTCCAGTAAGAAGTTATCTGGGCAAAGGGACTTGTGTTCATCATTCAGTGGCAGAGCTTTTTTCCTTAGTGATGGGCATCAGGGGTTTCCTCCAGCCTCGGGATCCAAAGCTGGACAACTGGGTTCCATCGAGTATTTTCATCACTGTCATCTCTGTGGTAGATTTGGGCTTGTGTGAGCAGAAAGAGTTGCAGAATGCTAAGGGGTTGCCCCTCCATTTATTGGATCCATGCCCAGCAGTGTCTCCCTCTTCGACCAGCCCAGTGGTCTCTTCTCCTCCTTCCTCACCAGCAGTGCTTAAAACTTCTCTCTGTTCAGCTACTTCCTCCCCTCCTGTGGATCAGAGTCACGATCAGGGCCTGTGTTTCGATTCTACAGAGGTCCCTTGCAGGGTGTTGTCCAGCAGTGGATTTTCTCCTATGTCCTCCTCATCGCAGGTGCAAATGGGTTTTAAAACCAGGTCAAAATCAAGAGCTGATGAGGGTGAATGTGTTATCTCTTCTCTTAAGGGAAAGGGCCAGGAGTCTGGGGCCAAATCCAGACGGGTGTGTGTCAATTTTTAAAGCCATAATATGGAACGGTCGTGGCTTTGGTGCCGTGGTCAAATCAGATTTTCTTCTTAGTGAGTTAAGTAATAATCAAGTCTCTTTGGTTGCCTTCTTGGAACCTAAACATGCATCCAAAAACATCTCTGAGTTTGATCAGAGGCTTAAAGTTCGTGTCTTTTTATATGGTGACCCTCCTAATTCTCACATATGGCTTTTTTGGAAAGACCACATCAATGTTGATTTATTGAATACAACGGAGAAATCCCTTAACACAAAGATAACAGTGGGGCTCAAAGAGTTTTTCTTCTCATTCATATATTCCAAGTGCAATGCTCAGGACAGGGAATATTTATGGAGTGATCTTGAGGGCTTCAATCCTGTTGCGGCTCCCTGGATTGTTGGTGGAGATTTAAACATTATGGCTAGTACAGAGGAGAAAAAAGGGTGTGGAGTTTTCCCCAGGAATGCCAGTCAATATTTCGTTTCATTCATGGCTCGGAGCGGCTTGTTGGATGTGGGTTTTGAGGGGAGTATCTTCACCTGGTGCAACAACCAACATGGGGGGAGGCGTTTATACTGTCGACTTGATCGATGTTTGATGAACAATGCTGCAATATCTATGTTCCCTGACTCTCGAGTCACTCACTTAACTCAGAGTTTGTCCGATAATTCCCCGCTTTGAATTTCCCTAGGGGCAGGGGTGCCACGGGAGGAACATGATATGTTTTCCACATCTTGGGTGCAGGAACCGAGTTTCTTAGAAGTGGTCTGGGAAGCTTGGGACTCTCAATATCAGACGAATCCATGTACTACTTTTCACAATAAACTTAGGCGGGTTAAGAATCTTCTTCGCTACTATAGGAGAACCATCCCGGCCCGCGACCATGATGTCTCTAAGATCAGTGAGGAGGTGGATTTTCTGGAGAAAAGATTGGAACAGGAATGGGATGACTCCATTTTTTCTGAGCTAATAAGGAAGAAGGACTCTTTATCCGATAATCTGCTTAAACAGGAAAGGTTGGATAGAGAGAAAGATCGGGTGAGATGGCTTCAGGAGGGGGACCGGAATACAGGGTATTTTCATGCTTGCATCAAGGAACGTCGGCGTTTCCAGAGGCCCAATATCCACAGGGAGGATGGATACTTCTCCACAGACTGGGAGGAAGTTGGGTTTATGATTAATGAAGTTATTCAATCTCTAATGGCTGCTCCTAATCCTACCATGGAAGGGGGGTATCCATGTGGGGATGCTGAGATTTTTGAGGGTCTCTCCAGTAGTGTTTCGGAGGGCGTTGATGCTGAATTAAGGAAAATTCCTGATGAGGATGAAGTGCATGAAGCGGCATGGACCTTAAACCCAGATAGTTCCCTAGGGCCCGATGGGTTTTAGGGGTCTTTCTACGGGGCTTCATGGGAGATTATCAAAGGGGATCTAGTTCGGGCTGTTCAGGATTTCTTCCTGGGAGGGGATTTACCGCGTATTGCATGTGCTACTAAAATTATTCTTATCCCGAAGGTGAATAATCCTCAGTCCATTGATAAATATATACCCATCAGTATGTGTAACTTACCACACAAGATCCTAGCCAGTATTTTTAATAAGAGATTGGCCATTCACCTGGATGAGTGGATGAATCCAGAACATCATGTTTTCATTAAAGGGAGGTCAATTCAGGGAGCGATCGGTTTGGTCCAAGAAATGATCAGTGGAATCAACAACAGGTCTTTTGGGGGCAATTTGGTGGTTAAATTGGACATGAGCAAGGCGTATGATAGGATGGAATGGGGTTTTATTCTCATAGTCCTGTCTTGTATGGGGTTCTCCAACTAGAATATAGAACTCCTTTTTTGTTGCTTTAGCTCAGCCTAGATTTCCACTTCCTTCATGGGCAAGCATTTTGGATTTTTCAAGACATTTCTTGGTCTCAGTCAAGAGGATCCTTTATCCCCTACTCTCTTTATTCTTGTAAAAAATGATTTTAGTTGTTACATTAATAAGGGGCTCAGCTTAGGTAAAATCATTCCTTATCACAATAGGTATACCACTAGGGGAATTTCCCACCTGATGTTCACAGATGACACCATAATTTTTATCAATGGAAGTAAAAGATCAGTGAGGGGCCTTAACGATATTTTAAAGGAATATTTCAAGTGGAGTGGGCAATTGGTGAACAAGGAAAAAAGTCTCTTCTTTACATCAAGGGGGATACCTTTGAGGAGGGAGAGGTTATTGAGAGCCAGCTTGAGCATGGGATGGGGATATTTTCCCTTGGAATACCTCGGAGCTCCGATTAGTCTCACTTCCCTGAGGTTGCATCACTTTGACAATATTATAAGCAAAATTACAGGGCGTATCCACAACTGGAAGAACAGATTTCTCTCTTTTAGAGGCCGCATCACTCTAGTCAATAGTGTTCTTGTTTCCATCACTATACATATTCTTTCTACTCTAATGGTCCCAAAAAGTGCAATTTCCAAGTTGGAAATGATTATGGTGGAATTAATTTGGGATGTTTAGATGGACGGTAGGCATCATTGGGATTCGGGGAAATGGTTAACAAGACCGCTATCTGAATGGGGTATCAATTTGAGAAGTGTATCAAATACCATGCAGGGGCTCCATGCTAAGTTAGCTTGGGAGGCAATGGAAGGCCGATCTTTATGGGGAAGAATCATGCTGGATATTTATGGTCGGAATGTGAATATTCAAAGAAGGAAATCATCGAGGATGTGGAACCTGACTCTCCCATATCTGGAAATCCTTCAGCATAACTCCTGATGGATTGTGGGTAGGGGGAATATCAACTTTTGGCAGCAGGACTGGGGGGTGGGAAGGCTGTGGTTCCCAGGGTGTCCTACCCCAGATTTATCTTTTAAAGAGGCGAGTACTCACCCAAGGTTATTACAAACCATTCTTGATGCCAGTCAATTGGAAATTTTCAATTCTACTGTTGTTAAAGATGAGGATGACCGGCTGGTTTTCACAGGCTCTTCGTCGGGTGCCTTCTCCATCAAGGATTTTGATCGTGTGACAAGGAGCATTGGGACTGCAGATCCATGGGGGGAGTCCTTGTGGGGCAAATATATCCCTTCGAAATTTAACTTTTTGGTGTGGCGTGTGTGGAACAGGGCCCTGCCTACAGATGATAATTTGCAGAGAATGAGTGTGAACATGGCCTCAAGGTGTTGGTGCTGCCGGGCTTTCAACCGAGAATCAGTTGACCATCTTTTCTATGATAGTGAATGGGCCAGAGGGATTTGTCAGACTTATGGGGCATTCTTCGGTTGTAATGGGTATGACAGCTCTCCTGAAAATTTTCTGCAGGCATGGTTTAGTGGAGCTGGAAACCAAGGGGCGGAGAGAAAGGCCAGATCGATCATCCTAAGTGCTGGGTGTTGGAAAATCTGGAAGGCCGAGAATGATGGTAGGCATAAAAACACTTTAGGATCCATGACCTGCATTCTACTCAAAATGAAAAAAAATGTTAGCGATCTGCTTCGGGTATCTCCTGACTGTCACTTAGCGCCTTTAGTAAGTGATCTGGTACTTCCTCTATCTACAGAACATCAGTCAAGTGGTGTCGGGCAGGGTTGATGGATTCGGTGGAGCCCTCCGAATGAAGGGATAAAGTTAAAATCGGACGGGTCGCTACGCGGGGGGGAGATGCAATGGGGCGGAGTCATGAGAGATAAATATGGGTCAGTGTGGGCGGCTTTCACTGCTTCTTTCGGGGAGGGTGACTCACTTCAGGTGGAGGCCCTAGCTTTGGCCAAGGGTCTAGACATGTGCTTCAGTAGGCAGCTTTGCGTTTCGTCGGTGGAGACTGATTCCCTTCTTCTGTATCGAGCGTTGATGGACATGGGAAGAATTCCTTGGAGTATTTTTTATGCTGTCAGGAGATGCAAAGTGCTAATGGGGGCTCACACGGTGATATCGCATACATGTCGGGAGGGAAACACAGTAGCGGATTTTCTGGCGTCAATGGATACTTCTAATAGCGGTACAGTTTCCTTTCTTAACTTGGGATCATTTCCTAGTGAGGGGATGAAGTTTGTTGTCAATGATTCATTGGGTTTTCATTACTTTAGACCTCCGTTATGCTTTTCCTTTTCTTTGTATGGCGATCTCCCATAAGAAATAAAAATGTTATCTTTTAGTCATAAGGAGGTCACTTTTGACCCAAGTACCAAATGTTGACAAAACGACCATTATTAACTTAAATGATTATATAATGTTTATAACATGGTAATAAGTGATATAAAATAAATAATAAACTTGAAAAATGTCCTTAAGAAATTATAAATTAAATTAAGTTTATCATTCAGGAAGAACAAGGAACATACGAGCGAGTCTAGTCAGACACGTGGTAAGGGATCCTACCTCTCTCTTTCTTTTTAAGTACTCTCTTTTATGTCACTTATTTTAAGATCCTCTTTCTTAGGTTGGGGGATGTTATTTTATATTCCTTTACTTTACATTTTATGTTCATATTATGAGATACCCTATTTGATCTCATCAATCCATTTTTGGAAGTTTTAAGTGGCATCATTAGGCTGCCGAATTTTCATAAGGGATTTCTTATCTCACTTTTAATTTCATGAGATTTCCATTATTCTCCAATTATTTATTTCATGTGTTGTATTGTGTACTTTCATTTGATATATATTATCATGATTCTATTTATATTCATGGTATTCTGTGATTCATTTGTTTCTTATTATCTTTTGGTCATATGACTTGATTTATTACAACGAGGTAAGGGGTTTTTATCTCACTATTTATTCCCATGAGATTCATGCTATATTTGTCACTATCTCCTTTGAGTGGTGTATGTACTGCCCATTATTCTACTCTTTGTGTAATATACTTTCATTTATGGGTATTTACATCAACATTTTATAGTCCTTCTTTCATGGGGTGTATGTTTCAAATGTTACCCAAATCTGTAAGGGAACCTTTCACCCTCCTCTTTTTGAAAGACTTTTTTTGTTATGTATTTTAATTTACATATTATTATGTTGGAATATGTTCTTCTATATCCTTATTTCCATAAATTTTATTTCCAAGTGATGATATAACCTTTTTATCTCTCATCAACTAATTTTCTGAATTTTAAAGTGACGTCGTTAGGCTGTCAAATTTCTATAAGGGAACTTCTTTACCCAATTTCAATTATTTGGGTTAAACCTCTACTTCTTGATTATGTCGTGCTATGAATATGTGTGAATGACCTCTGATTGTTTTACACTTAATATCCACTTATATTGGGTGTATTTATATTTTTCACACATAATTTCATAATTGATTTATCTTTAATTTAAGGATACCGTCTTTGTAAGGGACTTCATCTCAATCTCCTTCTATTGAGGCATGATTTGATTTATACATGAATTTATTTTATACAGTGTACAAAACCCTTTTGACTTTTCATTTCATTCAAAGGGAATCTTTTCTCTATGAAGGGTTTTACTTAATGATAAAAAGGAATGTTTCTTTTTTTACGTAAGCGGTGACAATGACCTTTTTCACATCCACGAGTATTATTTGACCATTGGATTCCTTAACAAGGCATAATGTTTTTAAAAGGAAAATAAATATAATATACTCTTTTTACGTATTTTTATATTTAAAATGGTTTTTATAATGTATTTATTTTTTCAATATCTTAAAATGTTATATTATTATTACAATATGGGAATGTTATCTTTCTATTATACTTAAGTTATGTGTTATGATTATGTTATGGTTCTTGGGAAATGTTTATGAAATCAGTTGGTTTCGTGATAAACTAAGGGTGAGTGAGCCTGAGATAGCTCTCCAATGAATTGGGTATCACAAAGGAGTTAAACGCTAAGGTTTCTCTGAAGAGATTTAGGGAATATACTATGATGGGTATTCCAAACGTAACCATGAGGGTTACTCCCTACGTAAGAATGTTATGAATGCCTCAAGTTACCTCTATGTCTTATGATTTCTATGAGTTATACATAAATCTTATGATTTCATGAGGTATGTTAAAGTCCTTATGTTTAATGAGTAAAGTATGATTTCATTGATTTTTATGTATACGTGGAATAATATTTTCTTTCCGTATTTTGATATACCTTATTGAGATTTTTATGCTCATCCCAAGTTTTTTAAATGTTTTTCATAGGTCAAGGGAAAGGTACATGATGTGATGATAGTGTCAAGAAAGTTTCAAGAAAGAATCCATGTTTTGTTTCAAATATGTTTCCTTTGATGGAAAAAATGAATAATGTCTTTGATGTAACCACCATGTTTAAATGTGGAATGTAATGCATGATTTATGATCTAATTCTATAAAACTCTAAACCTGAAAAGATACTCAATGTGAATTATTCATTTAATTCATGATTATGTAATGTTTTAAGGTTGGGCCCTTATACTCACCCTCTTTAATTCGTATTGAGTGTCCAATTGAAGCAGAAATCAAGATAAGCTACATAAAAAGACTCATCACTCCCTATGATAAAATGATATAGTTAAATCAATGAACAAAAATTAATAACCCCCATACCAATAACTTTTACCATGTTGGTCCAGTGCAATGTTGTAGATCCCTCCTCCCACTCACAAAAATGTGTGATGTGAAGACTGGATGATAGGTTCCAGCACACCTATATTTCTTTTGATCACACACCTGATAATGAAAATGAGGAACTAACTGGACTATCAACTATTTGAAATGTAAAAACAAATAGAAAACATTGTGACAAATCGATCAGGTTGCCCATCCATCCAATAAATGGGTACATATCACTGAATGATGAGTGTTAATACTCCCATCCCTCTTTTGAGGATTCCCACCTAGTGGAATTAGAAAAAAGATCCACCACAAAAAAATGAGACCCAAAAAAATAAATTTCCCCCAAAGACCTCTTCCATACAATCAAACAAATAGTCCCATCCAAAATTATATTATATTCAACTAAACAACACCTGAAAATGAAGCACAAAAAACCTCCACAACATCCAGACCTCCATTTAAAATATCATTACATACACTATATTTCACATCAAAATCAATGTGATCCTCCCATTGTTGTCATCATGATTGACATGTCACACCTCAAATGAAACCCAACTGTAGTTTGAGTACTGAAATCCACTGTCATACCACTTCACATCATCACCTAAAGAGGACAGCCACCACACAAACACTGAATCGCTGCCGCTCAAAAATATCCAAGACCATATAAAAAATGTCGATCCACATCGTGGATCCCCAATCTAAAGAATTATTAGGGGGATGAGGGTGGTTGATAAGGTCACACTGTAAGGTAGGGAACTCGATGAATCAGGTGAGTGAAGTCGAGCAGGAATGGGAATGATAAAATTCTTTGAAAAAGATTAAATCACGCATCAACCACTAGACCGTTCAACACATATCAAAAAATCACAGCTGCTAAAAAAACTCCGCCAACAAATCCAAGTGGAGGAATACTGAAGAGGACATCACAAAACCTTATAAGTCACGATGTTAGGAGACTTTAGGAAAATTTTTTCATTCCTTTCAATTTATAATTAAATTTTACATTAATATAGAACAAGTTCCATCTCTATCCAATCAGATGTGAGTCCTTTATATTTCTTTGGAATAATGCACAAAGATTAACCACAAATGTGATTACCAACCTATATATTTCAAACAAGGCTCCTAAAATACATTAGATCTACACATATTACTTTTTAATCAATGAAAAACATGGTCCCAAATTCTATCATTGTGAAGAACTATCATGATTCTTCTATACTGAACATCTTTAGTAACTCATGATCATATTTCTCATATGAGAGAAATATATATCCTATTGTGTTCATAACATAAAAGAATAAAAATAATGTCATCTCTTTGGTCATTTAAATCCCAAAATTGTTCCTCATTTAGGAAGTAGAGTGTTCATAATATTCTTCTTTGTTTATAGTAAAAATAATTTCATCAATGTATATAATCACATTGAATGAGTTTGTATAATCTAATTTAACATATATATTTTTATCCAATTTGACTTTTTAGGAATTTTATGATCATTAAGATATTTACTATTACTAAATTCCAGGATTTGGACACTTTTTTAACCCATAAGGAACTTTATTCAGTTTTAAAACTCAATATGAATCACAAATAATTACAAAAACTTCTATTTTTCAATGCAAAACTCTTACACAAGTTCACCACTGAGAAACATTAACTTCACATCTATTTGAAAAAACCTTTAATTCTTTTAGCAACATATCATAAGAAGGTTTCATAAAATTTAAATTCTTGTCACTATAGTAGAGGTATAATTTACATTTATACCCTCAAATGGATAATATTCCATTCATGAAATATGATATCTATTCAGTGGAACTTTTATTTTATCATTGATATTATTTTTGAAAATACACTTTATACCTATCAAAATTATTTCTCTAAGATGTGAAAAATATTATAATTTACCATTAATTTCAATCTTATTCAACTCATATTCCATCATAGGTATCCTATTATTATATTATTATTCCTATTCTATAATTTTTTGTTCAACTTATAAAATCCAACTGAAGTAATTGGAAATTCTCACAAATAGGTAGTTTTACAAAACCTTTTTAATATATCCAAGGATGTTTTTAGGATTACTATATTTTTATTACCATTTAAAATTAAAATATTCTTTCTCTAGGACCTATTCATAACTATAAATTTTGGAATCAACAAGAGAACATTAAAAATCATTTACACTATTCAAATATTCCTAATTATTTCTAATACTTTCTCCAAAAGATACTTATATTAATTATTAATAGGAAATTATTATTATGAGGAATTTTTATTTTTAAAAATAATAATATTCTCTATATCAAAAAATTTCATTATATCCTTTTTTTCACTAATAAATCATTTCACGGAGTGTGTGTGTAAGTAATATCCCTTATTTGACTCTTTCATCAAATGTTCCCAAATATCAGCCTCTAATATTAATGAATGAATGATTTTGTATACCATTATATTATATAATTTGGTATTATTCCAAAAACTGATCTCATATTCCATATTCACTAATTTTGGATGATGTAAGAATCAATTTATGGTGTATACATCCACTTTTGTATCTTCTCTTTGAAAGAAATTCAATGTTTCATAATCTAAAAACACGATTCTTCTTATTTACCCCAATATTTATCTCTTCCAATATATTACTACATTTTTTGGGCATCTATGAGGAATTATATTCATGATTTATTTAATGTTTTTAAATATTTATCTCAATGTCTTCATTCTCGTAATCAAATCTATTATTTGATCTAAATCATTTCAAAACATATCCCATTTAATTTTTAGTACACATACAATAATTATTAATCATATCATTATATTCATATTTATTCGACATAAAATAGAAATAATTCATGTGAATGAAATCCTCAAAAATAATAATAAATTAGTTGGCATCATGATCAATAATATACAAACATCTGAATAGATCAACTGATGTGGTTTTACTCTATTGAAATCCACCACATTATGGCTCTTGTTTACCATTTTTCATTTGTGAAATATTTAAAATCATTAAGTGTTTATTGATTCAGCCTTTTCAAATTTGATAAATTTTCATATTTGAAAATTTTAGTGATGTTATTTTGACCCAAATTGACATGTCTTCTGGTCCAAATCTCATTCAAATCCATCACACTAATATAGAAATTATTTTATTTGATTGAAATTTAGAATATACTACCAATTGATTTCTATCCCTTCATTATTATAGTTCCATCCTATAATATTCTAATTAAAAATTAATTCATATAAAAATATCGTCATTCACATTTTTATAATGTTTATAGGAACTTAAGAGATTGTACCTCAACAAATCAACCAAGTGATCATTGTTGGATTAAATTTATTGTATTAGTGATTTTAGCACTTCTAACTTTTTTAAAAAAATGTGATTTGTCATTTTATAGAAACATGGATGCTTAATCATATGATTTGATATATTTTAATAGGATATTATTTCCATTCAAGCGGGTAAGACCTCATTTTTCCATGTTACATTCATCTTTTTGTTTTATTTTAATCCATTCAATATTTTTAATTGATCCCCATTCATGGATTAAAGTTAGGTTTCCGAGGTGTTTGGGGGCTCAGAGGAGACAAGATGGTGGAAGTATAATGGTAGAATGAAGAATAGGAGATGAAATAGTTCCATCAGTTAGCTGATACAGTCCACCAGCTAGCCAATGGGATGCCTGGGAACTGAGTAAAAAATGGGCTCACCAGCTCACAAATGGAACTTCAGAATAATGGTAATACTAAATTAGACCCATCAATCAGCTGTTGTGACCTCTAGCTGGGCAGAAGATTTGGAAGTCACCATTAGCTATTCAGTGGTTCCCACCATTGAGACAATGTAATTGTGATGGTTCAGAGTATGGAGGGGTAGAAATTAATTTTCAACCCCTAGAACTCCCGTTAAACACCTAATTTTCCCCTATTTCTACCATAACATGGTATTAGATATAATAAATCATGAATTTCATAAATGAACATTACATTTTTTTAGAACATTTCATTCATTACACAAACACACACCCAATGATCATATTGGTTTAGTGTCTTGGAAAAATTGGAAACATAAGCAATTGGTTCCTAATAAATCTACTTCTTCTCCCCACCTATTTCTTAATAACTAGAACTGTTTTTGAATTATCAAACTTAATACCACTCTTCATATCCTGGGGAAAAGAAACATAAAAAATGGTGATCTTAGATGATCATTAATGGTAAAAAAGCGAGATACATAAGAATAACATGTACAAAAGGGTATGATAACATAAAAATATCATTTGAAGTTCATATCTTTCACATTAAATATCAGACAAATTATTCATGGAATAAATATTTTAAATTCACAATACATGACTCATAATGAAATAAATATCATAATCTATGAAAGAATAACATAAAAAAAGACATATAATTTGTGGCAAACACAAAAACATGTAATATAATTCCCTATAAGTCATGGTTAATTGAAAAAACATAATAGGGAACTTCATGGGTACTACACCTACAGTGTGGGACACACCACTATCCGCAATCATAGTCCATTCCTTATAAGGTATTAGGTTTCCCCATCTTCCAATAGTAGATCAGGTTTCCCCATCTTCCCATAGTGGATCAAGACCGTCACCTTATTTCCATAATTATCTCAATAGATATGAATATTTAACCAATTAATTGTTGGTATATATAGGACTCACCCATCACATATTGAAAATAATCCATATATATTCCACGAGAAAATAAATTTTATTAGAACCCATAAAAATTGTTTTTAAAAACATTTCATTATAACTCTTAGAAAAGAAACAAAATTCATTAATATCAATACATTATAAATATAAACCATTCAAAGAAATAATATGAAAGGTATCATTGTATCATATACCCAATAAAACATAATTAACCTGATATTATTTTTTCTTAGATAGAAAATGATTTCAAAGGATCACTTGAAATAATTCTTCTAAAAAATAACCTTTCTATTTGGAAAAACGCTTTTTAAAATCATTATAAATTTAGAAAATATTTTTCATTGAAAATAACCT
Organism: Viscum album; assembly: GCA_963277665.1. Taxonomy (NCBI): domain Eukaryota; kingdom Viridiplantae; phylum Streptophyta; class Magnoliopsida; order Santalales; family Viscaceae; genus Viscum; species Viscum album. Next base: position 404,909,036 of record OY728167.1, read on the forward strand.
TGAAAAAACATGATATAATCATTGAAAATTATTTTAAACATATTTTGAATATTTTTTCATTAAAAAATCCAAAAATATCATTTAAAACACTTTTAATTTTTTTTTGAAATCATTGATTTCAAGGAAAATAGATTTACAACCGATAAGAGAATAAAATTACATGAAATTTATAATATCATGAAAATAAGGATATTCATGATATAACATGTCAATGGGTAATATATAAATCTTAAAAAATAATATAGGTGCATAACATAACTTGTGTCTTTGAGAAGTTAAATTGAGACAAAACTCCCTCACTGATTTAGTAACTTTTGAACCGTAAACAACATGAATGGGAGATCATCAAATAGATATTAAAATAACCATAAATATAAGGAAAATGGAATAAATTATTTTCATGTTAATTATATAAACCACATAAAATAATTGAGTAGTGAATATGGTATAAGTCTCACAAAAATAAAAGTGAGACTAGAAATCCCCTTACCACTTTGTAATCATTTGAATCCTATGCCCCATGAAAAGAAAGAAATTTATATGGATCATTAAATAACATAATATTCAGGATATTCTTCATATATTAAATTCATGGTAAGTATATACACCTTTTATAAGATATAAGTACTCTATAAGGTATTTGTCCCACATAAATAAAAGTGAGATAAAAATAACTTACCTTATATCCTAACTGTCATCATGCTTGTGAAAATCTCATGTTTAATAAATATAATTTTATTATACATATATTAAAGTAACATTTTCTTATATATAATACCATATATTATTTACTTATAACTTTATATTACCTTCTAATTATCAATTCCATGTTAAAGATAGGTTTCGGGTAATAACCGCTTTGTTTCTCGTACATGTTTTGACTTGTTATACTTAGTCCTCACACATAGATCAGGATTTCATTATATCCAAAATGATATAAATGATATAAATTTAATATATATTCATTATATATTCATTTATTTTTATCAATAAAATATATGTATGGAAAATGAAATACATCGTTCATGGAGACGGTAGGCCATACGTACACATGAACGTTGTTTCCATTTTATATCATATTGAAAGAAATAAAGTAAATTAAATATATATATATATATATATATATCTCATTATAGTATAATTATTACGTCATATATATCATATAATTTTATAAAACCCATATTTAATACATTCCATTTAACGTGTCAACGAATCACATCACTTTGAGGAGGCGGTAGTCCACACATCCACAAACGAAGTTATTGTATTTACAAAAAATGGAAATCATGAAGTTATATTTTATATAATAATTACATAAGAATAAAGAAATCATAAATACCATATATATAATATAAAAATATAGTGTCCATAAAAAGTTCCAACCATGATAGGTGGTAAATGAAATAAAACGAAACAACGTCATTTCATTAAGCGTTAGTTCGTCGTACACAAGAAATGTAAGTTCGTTATCCATTTGATGGATGTGGGTTTGAGTGTAGGTAAAAACATTAATAAAAAAATTTCTCAGTATATTGAGCATACTTATGTTATAATATAAACATTAAATAAAAATAATTTAAGGTGTTTTAAAAATAAATAAAACAACTTCGTTGGTTGATGAATGTTAGCTCTTCTTTGGGTATATCCTTTTGATTTGCACAAGTAGACTACTTTAGTTGGTTTTCTATATAAAGTAATGATTCTAGTATGAATGGAGGGATTATGGGAGTATATTTGGATATATTTTGGACTAAAAAATAGGTTATTAAGTGTTAATAAAAGATAATAAGTTGTTCCCTTTTATAAGAGAGGGGAATGGCACTTCTTTAATTTCAAAAAAATATTAATTTATAATAAATTAAATCTAAATAAAAATACCTCCAAAAATAAATTTATTAAAATATAATATTATATAATGTTTTAATATCATAAAATAATATATTTTAGCAAAATTATTGTTATTATTTTAAACCTTATCAAATTGATTTACCCATAGTTTAACCCTTTTTATTTTAACAATGGTAACAATTTTATTAATATTAAAAGGATGTAATTTTTACATATAAAGTGTCAATTGGACCATAAATGGAACATTTAAGATATTTTAGACCATATATCATCCCATTTTCCTTATTTAATATTATTATTATCTTTAAATAACCTAATAAAATATTATTTTCATAAAATATAATAAGTGTCAATTTTGACACTATTCATTACATTAACTTTAGGAAAATAAATCCTTTAAGATTACTTCGAAAAAATTAATTTAATACACCCCTAATATTTCATATTTACCTATAAAATTCTTGGATAACCTTAACTAAGTCCTATAATATTTATTTTAAGATTTCTAATATCATTTAATTGATTGTTTCATTAATTGATTAATTACTGCATCATCATTTTGTAATTATTTATGATAATAATTTCTTCACTAAAATTAAAATTAATTTTTTTTATGTATATAAACATTTTATAGTTCATAATAATATATATATATATATATTCATTAATTTATTCTATTTAACCGCATATTAAAAATTTTATACATATTAAAAGTAAGAGTGTGACTTTTGTCACTCCTTTTGAGTTTGTAAATATTTAAGTCATTTTCATGGAAAAGTGTCCATTAAATTATCTAGTTTCATTAAATATATTTCAAGAGATGATTTAAATTATTAAAATAACATTTGGTCAATTATGAGGATAGTTTTCATATATTAATAATATTTTTTTACCCTTAATTACAAGATTTACCCTGAACCGTGGTAATAAAAATTAATAAAGTTACTATTCATATTGTACAAAAATAAATGTGGCCTCTTTAATAACTTTGAAACTTATGATTATAAATATGTAAGCCATTTTTAATAATTCTAAAAACATAATTTTATATAATTTAACTAAAATTATTCTAATTTATGGAATGGGAAAGAAAAATTTTAAGGTGAAAACATCCAAAGGATTGAAATATTTTTATATTAAAATTCAATGTGAAATTGATTACAATGACCTAAATTGTATTAAATGATAAATTTTTAATATAATTATACTTTAAAACTAATAAAATATTTAATTTAACACTAAATTTTTTCGATTAAAAGGTTGTTTTCAATTAAAATTTAGTATTTTTCACTATTCATCAAAACATGAAACTTATCAGAAAAAAACAAAAATTTCAAAAAAGATAGTAAATTTTTATAACCCAAATTCAATTAAAAAGATTATTGTTTATATAAATATTATAAAAGGGTCAATAATTATATTTAAATGGGTTCTCCATTAAAAGGCGGTAAAATTACCCTTTGAAAAATATAATTTTTATTCATAAATTTGGATTTATTCTTATCATATGACTATCAAATCTATTGAATGACTGTAAAAAATTGATTGAACATGTAATATATAATCATTATTAAAAACATTTACCAATATTGTTTTTTTTAATTTATTGATATACACTGGTGTTTGTGAATAGAAAAATAGTTTTCTTAGAAATGTTATTTTTATATTTTCAAATAGATCTTACATTCAATTATAGCTAATTGTTGACCAAGGATTAATTTTACATACATGTCTAAATTTTATTTTCATTATTTAGTTAATATTATTTTTAATTTACATTTTGACAGATATGTGGTAACTATGATAATATTTTAATAACAATATTAATAGTACATGGTAGTTCAGTAAAATTCAGTCATGCGTGTAACAAAAGTTATCAAAATTACTTGGTATTGTGTGTAACACAATCCAAATATACTGTCATGTGTACTTCAAGATAGTCTAATTGTTTTTTGTAGTGTAACCTTGAATTGGTGTTTCATACAAAACAATAATAACTTGGTTCTTTCATATAACCCAAGCTATATTCAGTGTTGCGTGAAATGAAAGATATCAATAAGATTAAAATAATTCAAAAAAATCACAAAATATAAGGGTGTTACATTAGAGAGTTTTAAGGCTTATAACCCATGTGATCTCACTAGAATGTCATTCATGTGACCATTCTTAATTGGAATTGTTTTTTATTCATGATTATGTTTTCCATGGATCCCATTGGGTCTGTTGGCATTGATATTAGGACTTGTATCCACTAAAGAGGTGTGCCAACCCTTGACCCATGGTTGGAACTTAGAATTATTTAACCGAGATCACTATGGGGAATTGGAAATTTTTTATGGATTTTATTAATAATATTAATTGTAATAGAATTTTAAATTGTGTAATTGGATTGTAGAGAATCACTTGGCATGTAAGTGGTTAAGTGACTTGAAATTGGAATAGGCATAATGGTATGACTGTTTAAAGGCATAATTTAAATGTGAAATGGTATTTGTGTATAAATTTATTGTGAAATGGAATTTTCAAAATTATTGTTATAATTATTAGCATGGATATAAATTGGAAATTGGATTAAAGGGGATACTATAAAGTAATTGAAATAGGAAATAAAACTGGTAATTGGCATGAATTATCTAATTTGGATTATTTTAACATGTTGGGTTTTTTATCGAGATTGGATCTTTTTTTATTAATCCTTGAATTGTAAAATAATAATTTTCATAGGAATTCGCATAAGGTCTATTGTCCTCTCAGTTCATAAGTGGCCCTAACATGGGAATTCATACTGGGCTTAGTGATACATTTTTTCTTGGTATATGTGTGTTCCATGAGAACATGTAAGGGGATATAGCATTGTAATTCCAAAAGAGTCTAGTAAATCATGAATGTATAACATTCCCTTGGCATGGTCTTACACCATGACAACACATAAACATCTATATCATGGGAATTCTCATAGAACCTAGTATTACACAGTTACTTGATACATGAGGGAGATATGTATAGTTACATGATTCTTGAGGGAATGGAGTGTGGATAATTGATACAAGGTATTTATGATTCATCTTAGATAGTGGAATCTTCCAATGGATAGATATATCTATCATTGTGTTGAATCGGGTATTCGATGACCCCGAGTGTTAACCCAGAGTACAAGATTCTTTAGGTGATTTGATGTTCTATATTAATTTATGAATTAATAACCCCATTTATTATATATTTTAATGATCTACTAGTTCAAACTAGATCTATTTATACATTGTGGGTGCCATCCTAATTAATTTTAATCACACCTTATCCATGCCTCAGTTTGGTACCTGGAAATATTTCATGGATGCAAGTCTGGAAAGTGGTAAGGATCCCTATACGAGAATGATTACTTTGTCAAGTGGGATTGGATCTTAGAGTTTGGATCAAGTGTGGGATTTGGAAAAAAATTGGATTATTTATTTTTTATGTTTTCTTTTATTTGGTTGATTGTAGGAAATTTAGTTGAAATTTATTATGAAATGACATGGTTTATTATATTTTGATTGTTTTGGTTTTTTCTATTTTATGTTTTCTATGTTTTAAGTTTTTATTAGTTATTCTTATTTATATTGTGATTGCTACAGTATTCCAGAATTTATAATCTCCCATGTATATTCTTTAGACCCCCATAGCTATTTGAATGCCTCTCGGGTCTTGAGGTAAAGTAGCGACTCATATTAGTATTTTGAAGAAGAACCAAGACAAAAATGTTACCAAGTGGTATCAAATATCATGCATTTTCTTTTGATTTACTATTTTTGGAAGGTATATAAGAGAATAAGATGTGTGGGGGAATGGAATTTATCTTGTACATGGGAATATATATCCCATGTGTAGGGAAAACTCATGTTCCCAGGGATAGGATTACTATTTTTTCTGTTTGTTGTTATATTTTTGATGTCATTGCACATTTGGTGATTCACTTATTGTGTGATGTTATTTTTTATGTGATTTTACTCATATGAAGTTATGGCATGAGGTATATATGCCTAAATCATGGTCGGAATGTGGGTAAGTATGTTTAAAATAATCATTCATGGTAGGGAAATATTTACTAAAAATGATATATCTTCCTATCTATATTATGAAATGTAATACCTTAACATATCATATAAATAGGAATAAATGAAACTGTTATAACATACTAATTCACTTCATGAGGTATATGCATATTTCTACTCTTCTTACACTCATCCTGAAGATGATGAAGATGAATAATAACACTATGCCTTTAATGTCTAATCTGACTAGAGAGTTCCAGTTGTAGCACCTACCCATGTTCACTAGGGAGGGAGGACCTTAGGAAAATGAGTTTTGGATTGGGTATATCCAGATGATATTCAAGAACCTAGATACACCCATGGACATGAGGTTGAATCTTGGAACCATCCATGAACTAGTGTGATGTTATTAATAAATTCAAATAGAAATAGGAGAAAACTTGTATGGGATTTCATGAAAAGTTACAGTGTCACTATTATCTAGATACACTAATGGATAAAGCAGCTTGGGAGTTCATGAACCAGACATATGGGAGAATATTAGTGATATAATACACTATAAATTTTACTGAACATCAGTGTTTTTCCCATATTTGTTAGTATATGATATAGTTAGGGAAAAGTTATTTCAATATGAGATTTAGTATGATATTAAATCATAAGTGAATGTATTTCACCTAACCAACTTATCTAATATGATGAATCATTATTTCAACATCAAAGGGAACCTAAAGAAGACCCTGAGTGGTGGTATCTCAGCATGATGATTAAGAAACACTTATTTAGGCATTAAGAAGTGTTTCTATAACAATTAACACCAAAGTAGTCCTATTAAGAGAATATAAGGGAGTGGGAATCCATATCAGGACCATGTTGAGGGGTTGTTCTTTCAATATGCCAAGGTTGGACACAATCTCTTTGATTCTCCTTTACTTATTATGGAGTTCCATGCTTGGGGTAAGATAGCCCATAAATAGAGGTTCTGTAGGAAAACTCAACATTACATTGGTGGCATAGGATTATGGTAGGAACAAGAGTCTAGAAAGGAATCATCTACCACACAACATACATGTATCTAAAGTTCCACCAGACAGTCGCACTAGGGTAGGGGACATGGTACCCCAATTGAGGTGTGGAAGTATCAAAATGAGGGAGCATCGTAAGGGTGTCGGACTGCAGCCTAGGGGAAAGTGGTGAGTCTGATGAATTTTATATGATTTAATACTACCAAGATAGATGAAGGACCATAAACTATCAGAGGTACAATTCTTGTGTCATCAATCCTTGCATGTGTTTTGTTTGATATAGGATAATTTCATTCCTTTATATCTACTCAATTTTCTAACTACTTGTTTTTTTCATTGGAAATCTTAGAAGGGGTTATTTCCATCAATATTCTATTATGGGTACAATCAAAGGTTATCAGATGCTTTAAGGTGTGTTTACTCAAAATTTTGGTGACCATTTCCTTTGGAATATTTTTGTGATTAAAATGGATCGATTTTATTAGAATCTAGGTATGGATTGGATAGTTCTTTACTAGGATCATATTGATTGTTATCATAGGAGAATTAATTTTATATCACCACAAGGGGATAACTATATCCATTTATGTGAATGGGATCTTCTAGTTGGTAAAATAGGAAAACTTTAGTACAGATTTAATTGTCTCATAGCCTCGTTAGCAAGACTTATTCTGGATGATTCCATATTTCAATATAGTACACTTCCTCTAGTAGTACGACACTTTTAGGATGCCATTCCTAGAGAGATATATGTGTTGGTCGGAGTGTTTTACTCAAGAGGGGGGTGAATTGAGTACCAATTAAAATTTCTGTATTTAAAAAAACACTGCCTTAAAGACCCCCAAATAAAATAATAAATTAAACTGTAGTGAATTTATATTAAAGTAGAGGTTCTTATATATTATCAAGGGATTGATTAATTCCCAGTTAATCAACACAGGAGTGTGTGATTATCTTTTTAAACTAACATACTAATCTACACTTAACATAAACACTTGCTAATTTAATTATCAAAGTAACTTTAAAAATAGTATTAGTTTTAAAGTGATTAGCAGCGGAATAAAACTTTGAAAGAGATGGAAAAACAGATGTAACCAAGAGGTTCAGTCTCAAGCCGAGACTTAGTCCTCTCAGAAGTTTATATAAAAATAATCCACACCCTGGATCGGGGTTCAACAGTTTACAACTGTCCAGGTCCAAGACCTCTACCACTGTTCTTCGTGGGAAACAGTACAACAGCAACCAGCTGTCCAGGTCACACACGACCTCTACCACTGTTATTCGTGGGAAAGAAAGAATGAAAGAGTATGGTAAGGATTTACAAATCCTCCAGTTTAAGTACAAGAGACAGTGTATGTGTTAGATACAGCAGATGACACACACTGCTCGAAAAGAATAATAATAAATCATAGAACAAGAGATGTAGAGTTTAGAAATGGTTCTGGTGATTTCAGTGTAGCTCTGGACTCCTTTTGATTCGATCAGAAGTGAGTCTGGGTCCTCTTCTTGTTTCTGTTTGAGAAACAGAGTGTCGTATGCTCCAGGTTCACAGACAGTGAAAATGTAGTGGTTCAATGCTCTTCTTATATGAACAGAACACTTCTCGAGTATGCTTGATTGTCTATGAGCTTCTCTGTGTTCTTCTCGTTCTTGTGTTTCTGGTATATTTCATCCACCACACGCTTCTTTTTGTTGTTGTATCTTGGTAGTTGGCAGCGTAGTCTTCTCTTCTCGTATTTATCTCACGGGCAACAAGGGACATAAAAGATTTCATTTCTGCAGGTATGAGGTACGGGTTCCTGACATCCGACAACCTTTATCAGATATTTGACAAATCATTAAAATGTACATGATATGACCGTTGGATAGATTAAATAAAGATAGGAAATAAAGAAATTCAAACATTGAGTTGAGTGATCGGTAGGTAATCAGCATCGGTAGCTTGGACATCGGTAGCTTGATTTCATTAGTTGCCTTGACTCTATCGGTGGCTCTATGCGTCGGTTGGTACATGCTTGTATCGGTGACTTTGTTTACCGGTAGCTCCATGCGTCGGTAGCTCCATGCGTCGGTAGCTCCATGCATCGGTAGCTCCATGTGTCGGTAGCTCCATGCGTCGGTAGCTCCATGCATCGGTAGCTCCATGCGTCGGTAGCTCCATGCATCGGTAGCTCCATGCATCGGTAGCTCCATGCATTGGTAGCTTCATGTTTGCATCGGTAGCTGTCTGTAAGTCAGTAGCTTACATTTATAAGCGCATCGGTAGCTCTGTGTTAAGTATATCGGTAGCTCTGTGTTAAGTATATCGGTAGCTGTCTGTCGGTAGACTAAGTCTATCGGTAGACTGGGTACCGGTAGCTCTTTATCAGTAGCTATAGGCAGATTACTTATCTGTTTTATGCAGAACACATCCGATTGTGTTAGAATCAATTTATAACTTGTATGAACATGGATAGATGAGGATTAACATATTCCAAAGACTATTTTAACAATTATTATTGGTTTGATCACAGATTTCAAAGAATTAAAGTATAGATCAATGGTACTTAAAAAATATCATAGAGAATGAAAACATAATTGGGATTTTCAACACATATGAATACATGATTGAGATTATCAAAACAGGTGAGGTCAACAATCTTCCCCTTTTTGATAATCACAATTTATGATATGGGCATTTAACATAGTGAAAATATAATAGTAAAGAGTATAATATTGAATTCAATTTTCTTATTGAAAACAGCATTAGAGATAATAGAAATAGTATGATATAGACATAAGTTATCAGAGGTAACAATCATAAGGTACTATATAGACATAAGGTATCAGAGGTAAAATTGAGAAGAAAAAAAAAGGTTAATGTGTCTCCCCTTATTCCTTATTTTTCTCCATTGAAAATATTTTTCATTCTCTCATTTAGTTCTCCCCCTGAGTCTCTCATTTTGTTCTCCCCCTTTGTGATAATCAAAAAGTGGGAAAGTATATATAAGAGAAAAATAAAACATGAGAAGTAAAAAGAGTTCTTCTATATTAGAGCAGTCAGAAAATACAAAAAAAGAATACAAATGAATTCCTATCAAAAAATCCTAGCCACTAGATCATTCCACCTCCTCCACGTGAGATTTCCCTTTGGGATCAGAAGAAGGGTCAGGTGGTGAGGATTCAGGGGAAGGTTTTGGAATGCCAGAAAAGATCAAAGGAGGCTGAGCCACTGACACAGAGTCAGGCCTATAGGTTGAAGATCTTTGGGTGATCATTGGTGTGAAGCTTCAAATAGCTTGAGCAGGAGTCAGCTGGACTGTGGAAGCAGCTGAGGCAGAAGCAGGCAAAGCAGGAGGGATGATGACTGGTCTGGCATCAACATGCAAGAAGGGCAGCAACAAATTTCTAAAATCCATAATAATTCCTCCTCCTCTTTCCATAGCAGATATGAAATCATCTTTGTTCTCCATGAATTTCTCCAAGGCAGGAGTCAATTCTCTTAGTTTTCTCACTTGTTCTCTAAAAGCTTGAGTGACTGGAGGTAGCTTCATATTTTCCAACATCAGCTTGAAGTGGTGATCGAGTTGATGCTTGGTGAAAATTTTGGTGAAGTAGTAGTCCACTTTGCTCTTTATGGCTTCTTGAGAGGCAGAGTCTTCTCTCATAAAATCTTGAACAATCTTCATTATTTCTCTAGCAGAATCTCTTGTAGAAAGCACCACTCGGCTCAACTCTGATGAGTCCACAGAGCCACTGGTTGAAATAGAACCAATCTCCTCTTTCAGCATTGCTCGAACTTGATTCAGGTAAACTGATAGTTTGGATGTGAGAGGGCCAAGAGAGAAGGAAACAGTTTCTTTGAAACTCTTAGACAAACCACTGATTAGGCTTTGAACTTGAGAGTCTTGTAATTGAAAATGATCCTTCACTGAGGTTTTGAAACTTTCAAACACCGAAACAAACTGGCTTACTACACTCTTCACATAAGCTAGGTCCTTGTCAGCTTGAGACTTGGAGCTCATATAAGAATCCAAAGTAGCAACTGATGTCTTGACAGCTTCAAGATCTGTTTCGATTCTAGAAGACTGAGTCTAGCACTCTTTGATTTCTTCCATAAGCTCAGACACAAAAGAAGATAAATTACAAGCCAGAGATAGCTCGAAGGATCTCTCTAACATTTTCATTTCTTCATTAAAGCTTGGCTTCATCTCAGCAACTGATACACTGAATGATTCTTTCAGCTCATTCTTCATGGATTCAAGATCAGATTTAGAGACAAAATCATTTGAGACAACTGCAGCAGATCTCCTTGCTGAGGCCAAACTAACTACAGAATCAGTCATTATTGATTGAATTGAGGATGCAAGGGAGGTTTCCATTAACTGCATTTCTTCAACAAAACTGGTTTTGAGGTCCTCTTTCAGCTTATTCAGATCATGAAATCTGACCACATCATCTGGCAACAATTCAAAAGCAAGATCATAATTGGTCTTCGGTCTATTCACAGACATCTCATTATCAGAATCCGGATAATCCAATCCACAGACTATAAACCCTGGGTCTTCTACCCAGTCTCCAAGCTCAACAGCTACTGTAACATTTCCAAGAACAGATTGATGCTCCCCCTCAATGGGTGCATTCCCATGTATCACAACAGCATTCAGTGCTGGATTCTCTTCATCAGAATCTTCTACTATAAGTTCCATCGGTGCAGCATCTAGAAGATCTTTTGGTACAGGTAGAGCTTCTTCGGGTACAGGTACATCTTCTTCTTTATCTCTTTCTACTTCAGCAGTCGGCATAGTTGAGTTTCCAATCAAAGGACTCATACTTAAACTGCCAGAAGCAGGAGATTCAGATACATTTTCCTTTTCCTCTTCTTCTTGGTGAGGCACAGACTGGTCTTCTTCATAAGTAGACAAAATTTCCTCTACCTTTCCTTTCCTAGAATAAACCAATTCTGCAACAGGACTTGGGGGAAAGTCTGGATCTCCTCCAACATCCATAGGAGTTTCTTCTTCTTCTTCTGTTTCATATTCTGTTTCATCACTATAAACAGGTTCCTCTTCATCAGGTCTCAGACTTGGATCTCTCATATCCTTTGGTCTTGAGGGATGATCCACAGGATTAAACCTATTATAAATCTTCTGATCATCACTGACCCATTCTCCCTTCCATGGTTTCTAGTTAATTTTCATGTACTTACAAACAGTCGAGGTGATGCAGAAATTATTCCTGATTACAACTGTCTCATCCTGAGACTCAGCTATTCCTTTCACTTTTATCATCACTGAAATCAGCTTGGTAAAGAATAAATCATTAGTCTTTGACTTTGGTCTGATCATGTCTTCCATTTGAAGCATTAACAATCTGCACAGATTGATTTTTACACCATGTCTTAGCAGATGAAGAAGATAGATATATTGATATCTCAGATTTGCAAAATCTCCTCACCTCGGTATCAACACATGTTGAACAAACTTGAAGAGCAGTCGACTCTCTCCATCCATTTCAGCAGCAACCACTTGCCTTTGATTCCCATTACCTGTCAGTTCTTTTAAGGCAGTTTCATAATCAAAGATTTCACTGCTAGGTGGAATTGCTCTTGATACATACCCAGAGACACCTTCATGTGGTACTTTTAAAAACTCAGCCCACTCTAATGAAGAAAAAGACATCTCTTTTCCATTTAAAAAAGAGCTTACCCGATTCTCATTTTCAGACTTCTCGAAGCTTACAAACTCGTAGAACTGTTTTACCAACTTTGGGTAGTATGGGCCATTGTTATTCAAAAAACAATCCACCCATTTCTGGTCCTCCAGAATCTCGAGTACTAACGATTTTCTAGGCAGTAGCCATTCCACGCACAGTTCCTTCTCGATTACTATGTCTCTATTCTGCAAGTGAGGATTCACTGGTTGCCTTTCCGATCTAGTTCTGACTTCACTAACACTGGATTTATGCTGTGTCTTCTTCTTCTTAGTGTTTGGTTCTGCACTTTCATCTCTGATGGTAGGAAGCTTAGTTTTTGCCATCGCGGGTTTAGGGTTCTTGGTCGATTTGGGAGCTAAGGTTCGAAGGTGAGAGATTTTGAGCTCGGTGAGGTAAGAAGTGGCTTAGCCTTAGTTTTATCATTTAGGAATTCCAAATAAACGACTAAAATAAAGTAAGATAAAATAAAATAAAATGATTCATATTCTTGGCGGCAGACAGAAGTTTTTAAAAAAAACATCGGTGTGAGTTAATCATCGGTGAGAAAAACAAATCGGTGAGAATTGTACATCGGTGAGGATTTCACATCAGTGAGAATTTCACATCAGTGAGAATTTCACATCGGTGAGAATTTACACATCGGTGAGGATTTTCACATCGGTGAGAATTTTCACATCGGTGAGAATTTTCACATTGGTGAGCATTTTCACATCGGTGAGGATTTTCACATCGGTGAGAATTTTCACATCGGTGAGAATTTTCACATCGGTGAGAATTTTCACATCGGTGAGAATTTTCACATCAGTGAGGATTTTCACACCGGTTGTGATTAAACATTCCCAATTCGTGTCTTATGTAACTTAGCCTATCCGAACTTAAAGGTTTAGTGAAAATATCAGCCAATTGATGTTCAGTGCCGATAAATTCAAGAGAAATATCACCTTTTTGATAGTGATCTCTTAGGAAATGGTGTCTTACATCTATGTGTTTGGTTCTAGAGTGAGATACAGGATTCTTAGAGATGTTTATTGCATTGGTGTTATCACATTTGATTGAAACATGTTTAAAAACATATCCATAGTCCAAAAGAGTGTGTTTCATCCACAGAATTTGTGCACAGCAACTACCAGCAGCTATATATTCTGCTTCGGCAGTAGATAATGCAACTGAGTTCTATTTCTTACTACACAAAGAAACTAAGGATTTTCTAAGCAAATGACATGTTCCTGATGTGCTTTTTCTATCCAACTTACAACCAACAAAGTCAGCATCTGAATAACTCATTAACTCAAAGGATTGTCCTTTTGGGTAAAACAAACCTAAGTTAACTGTGTGTTTGAGATATTTAAAAATTCTTTTAACAGCAAGAAAATGATATTCTTTTGGATTAGCTTGAAATCTAGCACACATACACACACTAAACATAATATCAGGTCGACTAGAAGTAAGATAAAGTAAACTACCAATCATACCTCTGTAATTTGTTTGATCAACTGGTTTCCCCGTTTCATCTGCGTCCAATTTACAGGTAATACTCATAGGAGTTTCACTTTCTTTGATACTATCCAGACCAAAACGTTTCAAAAGATCCTTTGTATATTTACTTTGATTCAAAATAATACCATTTTCATTTTGAAATACTTGAAATCCAAGAAAGTACTTAAGTTCTCCCATTAAGCTCATTTCAAATTCATTTTTCATACTTTTTGAAAAATCAGTACATAAAGAATGTTTAGAAGATCCAAAAATAATATCATCAACATATATTTGTACAACTAAAACATCTTTAGAAATTCTTTTAATGAAAAGAGTTGGATCAGAAATCCCTTTAGTAAAACCTTTTGAGATAAGGAAATTGCTAAGTCTATCATACCAAGCTCTTGGAGCTTGTTTTAAACCATACAAAGATTTAGAAAGGTTAAAAACTTGATTTGGAAAATGGGGATTAGTAAATCCAGGTGGTTGTTCTACAAAAACATCTTCAATTATAAAACCATTTAGAAATGCACTTTTCACATCCATTTGATATAACTTGAAATCCAGATGTGCAGCATATGCAAGTAAGATCCTAATGGCTTCTAGTCTAGCTACAGGTGCAAAAGTTTCCTCATAGTCTATACCTTCTTCTTGACTATATCCTTGTGCAACTAGTCTAGCTTTGTTTCTAACTATATTTCCAAATTCATCTACTTTATTTCTAAAAACCCATTTTGTCCCTATTGTCAAATTGTCCTTAGGTCTGTCAACTAATTCCCAGACTTTGTTTCTTTCAAACTGATTTAATTCTTCCTGCATAGCTATTACCCAGAATTCATCATTGATAGCATCATTGATATTTTTGGGTTCTAGCTGTGAAAGAAAAGCTTGATGTTCAACCTGGTTTCTTAGAGAAGCTCTAGTTTGTGTTCCTCTATCAAGATTACCAACAACAGCTTCTAAAGGATGATTCTTTAGAATCCTCGTTGATCTGGTAATGGTTGGACTAGAAATTTCAGGTTCATCTATAGGTTTGGGTTCAACAGAAGCAGATTCTGGAAAAAGTCCAGAACTGGATGTTTTGATAACAGGTTCTTTAGATTTATCATTAATGTCCGGAACAGATAAGTCTTCTTCAATATTTTCAAGAGAGGTTTTAGACTCATGTGGATCAGTTTCATCAAACTTGATGTGAACAGATTCTTCCACACATTTAGTTTTCTTATTGAATACTCTATAGGCTTTACTTGAAATAGAGTAACCCAGAAAAATTCCTTCATCACTTTTGGAAGCAAACTTATCCAGATTATCTTTAGTATTCAGAATAAATACTTTGCAACCAAAAACTTTAAAGTAATTAACCTTAGGCTTTCTATTGTTCCACAATTCATAAGGGGTTTTCTTAAGAACAGGTCTAATTAAGACTCTATTAATGACATAACAAGCTGTATTTACAGCTTCAGCCCAAAAATAAATAGGCAGGTCATATTCATTGAGCATGGTTCTAGCAATTTCTTGAAGGGTTCAGTTTCTTCTTTCTACTACACCATTCTGTTGGGGTGTTCTAGGGGCAGAAAAGTTATGAGTATAGCCATTGTGTGAGCAATAAGATTCAAAATCTTGATTTTCAAACTCACGAACATGATCACTTCTTAAATTTTTAATCTTAATTCCACTAAGGTTCTCTACAGATTTAGAGTATTTAACAAAAGAAGAACAAGCTTCACTTTTGTGAGCTAGAAAATATACCCAAGTATATCGAGAAAAATCATCTACAAGAACATAAACATAGTGCTTCCCATTTAAACTAGAAACTCTTGATGGTCCAAACAAATACATGTGAACCAATTCAAGTGGTTGAGAAGTCGAAACTTCTTTCTTTGATTTAAAAGAATCTTTGTGTTGTTTTCCCTTTTGACAGGGGTTACACACTCTATCATTTGGGAATTCTAATTTAGGTAGGTCTCTAACTAGGTTTTTTCTAGAGAGTTTTCTAAGTGAGTGAATGTTGCAATGTCCCAATCTTCTGTGCCATAGCCAAGATTCTTTATGAAAAGCATTCAAACAAGTAATATTCTGCTTAGCTAAAGAATTCAGATTAACAGCATAAACATTTTCATTTCTTAAGGCAGAAAATACCAAAACATTCTTAGAATTAAAAACTTTGCAGGAATCATTTTCAAATTTAACATGAAAACCATCATCACATAACTGAGAAATACTCAATAAATTGTATTTAAGGCCATCAACAAATAAAACTTTAGAAATCAAAATTGAATCAGTGTTACCAATCTGGCCTAGCCCGATGATTTTTCCTCTTGAATTATCACCAAAGGTGACAAAGCCTCCATCAACTTTTATTAAACTCTTAAAACAAGAGAAGTCTCCTGACATATGTCTTGAACATCCACTGTCCAAATACCAGGTCTCTTTACAGGAGATCTTTAAGCAAGTTCCCTACAAAACAGATTCAGATGGGAGATGATTTTGGTACCCAGATTTTCTTGGGTCCAGACAGGTTAGCCAATAACACTTTAGGTACCCATATTTGTATAATGGGTCTCATATAATTTGTAGAATTGACATGCTTTGAAAGATAAAATTTATTAGATCCATAGCTATGTATATAACTGGTTGAAGCATATGAAGTTCCAGAATTACCTTCATTCTGTCCAGATTTAGAAATGAATCTAGTTTTGGCAATTTTCCTTTGTCCAGGTTGGTATCCTATACTAGTAGTATATTTAGGTGCTATTTGCTTTCCTAGCATCTGTGTTAGTGTATTTTTTCCATTGGTGAACTTCTCTAAGTCTTTCTTGAGTTTCTCATTAGATAGTTTCAGTTCAGTGTTTTCTTTTAACAGTTGAGCATTTTTCTCTTTTTCAATAGTGAGTTCGGTTTTAACTGTAGTGGTGAGAGCATGTTGTTTCTTTAATGACTTGTATTTATCCTTGAGTTCATTACATGTCTCTTCCAGCATATCACAGTACTCAAACATTTCTTTTTAGACATTGTTCCAGAATCAGAATCAGATTCTTCATTATCTCCATAGTAATAATAATTTAAAGCAGGAGTTTCAGCAGTTACCTGAGAAGTGTTTGTCATAAAGCACATGTTTGCCTTATTTTTGTGTTCAGTTTCAGAGCTTTCAGATTCAGTAGATATATCCTCAGAATCACTCCAAGTAGCCTTCATGGGTTTCTTAAACTTATTGTCCTTGTATTCATATTTCTTTTTATACTTCATCTTTGGACAGTCAGCTTTAATGTGTCCTTTTCTCTTGCACTCATAGCAGACAACATCATCTGATTTGTCATTCTTCTTCCAATCCTTTTTCCATTAACCTTGGTGATCATACTTACCCTTACAATTTTGTTTTCTGAAGAACTTCTTTTTCCTATAAAATTTCTTAAATCTTATAGCAATGTGAGCCATCTCAGCATCACTGTCAGAATCACTTTCACTGTCTTCACAGCTTGAACTTTCAACTACATCTTGAAGCTTTTCTTTGTCCTTATTCTTTGAAGTTTAAGATTTGAAAGAGACAGACTTTCTTGGAGGTTCGTTTTCTTCTTCTTTATTCACTTTAAGCTCTTCTTCATACATCATCATCTTGCCAATTAGTTCCTTCACAGGTAGAGCAGCAATGTCACATGATTCTCTGATTGAGACAGATGTGCCTCTCCATCTATCAGGTAGACATCTCAAAATTCTCATAATTTGTTCCTTCGATGAGACATCCTTTCCCAGCGAGATCATTGTATTGACAATTTCATTGAACCTGAGATACATGTCAGAAATGGGTTCGTCAGGCTTCATTTTAAAATTATCATACTTGATAGTATAAGTGTTCAATCTCATTTCTTTAACATTCGTTGTTCCTTCATGAGAAATAGCTAAGGTATCCCAAATTTCATATGCAGTTTTACAAGAAGAAATTCTATTAAACTCTTCATCTCCTAGAGCACAGTAAAAGGCATTCATAGCTTTACAGTTGTTATTGTAAGCAATCTTTATAGGTTCATCCCAAGTAGATCTAGCAGTAGTAGGAATTTTGTATTCTGATTCAATAGCAGTCCAAATATCAAAATCTATGCTTTCTAGATGAATTTTCATTTTCAGTTTCCACTGAGCATAATTAGTTCCATTGAAGAAAGGTGGCCGGTTAGTAGCAGCACCCTCAAGTCTATTGTCCATGATGAGAAAATTTTAAAGAGATAAAAATTTAGATATAATAGAAATTTTAAGAAATTTAAAATACAACTACAATCACAGTTCAAAAGCAGAGTACTTTTAGAAAGTATTTTCAATCCTCTGATACCAAGTGTTGGTCAGAGTGGTTTACTCAAGAGGGGGGTGAATTGAGTACCAATTAAAATTTCTCTATTTAAAAAAACATTGTCTTAAAGACCCCCAAATAAAATAATAAATTAAACTTTAGTGAATTTATATTAAAGTAGAGGTTCTGATAGATTCTCAAGGGATTGATTAATTCCCAGTTAATCAACACTGGAGTGTGTGATTATCTTTTGAAACTAACTTACTAATCTACACTTAACATAAACACATGCTAATTTAATTATCAAAGTAACTTTAAAAACAGTATTAGTTTTAAAGTGATTAGCAGCGGAATAAAACTTTGAAAGAGATGGCACAACAGATGTAACCAAGAGGTTCAGTCTCAAGCCGAGACTTAGTCCTCTAAAAAGTTTATATAAAAATGATCCACACCCTAGATCGGGGTTCAGCAGTTTACAACTGTCCAGGTCCAAGACCTCTACCACTGTTCTTCGTGGGAAACAGTACAACAGCAACCAGCTGTCCAGGTCACACACGACCTCTACCACTGTTATTCGTGGGAAAGAAAGAATGAAAGAGTATGGTAAGGATTTACAAATCCTCCAGTTTAAGTACAGGAGACAGTGTATGTGTTAGATACAGCAGATGACACACACTGCTCGAAAATAATAATAATAAATCACAGAACAAGAGATGTAGAGTTTAGAAATGGTTCTGGTGATTTCAGTGTAGCTCTGGACTCCTTTTGATTCGATCAGAAGTGAGTCTGAGTCCTCTTCTTGTTTCTGTTTGAGAAACAAAGTGTCGTATGCTCCAGGTTCACAGACAGTGAAAATGTAGTGGTTCAATGCTCTTCTTATATGAACAGAACACTTCTCGAGTATGCTTGATTGTCTATGAGCTTCTCTGTGTTCTTCTCGTTCTTGTGTTTCTGGTATATTTCATCCACCACACGCTTCTTTTTGTTGTTGTATCTTGGTAGTTGGCAGCGTAGTCTTCTCTTCTCGTATTTATCTCACGGGCAATAGGGGACAGAAAAGATTTCCTTTCTGCAGGTACGAGGTACGGGTTCCTGATATCCGACAACCTTTATCAGATATTTGACAAATCATTAAAATGTACATGATATGACAGTTGGATAGATTAAATAAAGATAGGAAATAACGAAATTCAAACATTGAGTCGAGTGATCGGTAGGTAATCAGCATCGGTAGCTTGGACATTGGTAGCTTGATTTCATTAGTTTCCTTGACTCTATCGGTGGCTCTATGCGTCGGTTGGTACATGCTTGTATCGGTGACTTTGTTTACCGGTAGCTCCATGCGTCGGTAGCTCCATGCGTCGGTAGCTCCATGCGTAGGTAGCTCCATGCGTCGGTAGCTCCATGCGTCGGTAGCTCCATGCGTCGGTAGCTCCATGCGTCGGTAGCTCCATGCATCGGTAGCTCCATGCATCGGTAGCTCCATGCATCGGTAGCTTCATGTTTGCATCGGTAGCTGTCTGTAAGTCAGTAGCTTACATTTATAAGCGCATCGGTAGCTCTGTGTTAAGTATATCGGTAGCTCTGTGTTAAGTATATCGGTAGCTGTCTGTCGGTAGACTAAGTCTATCGGTAGACTGGGTACCGGTAGCTCTTTATCAGTAGCTATAGGCAGATTACTTATCTGTTTTATGCATAACACATCCAATTGTGTTAGAATCAATTTATAACTTGTATGAACATGGATAGATGAGGATTAACATATTCCAAAGACTATTTTAACGATTATTATTGGTTTGATCACAGATTTGAAAGAATTAAAGTATAGATCAATGGTACTTAAAAAATATCATAGAGAATGAAAACATAATTGGGATTTTCAACACATATGAATACATGATTGAGATTATCAAAATAGGTGAGGTCAACAATATGGATTACTACCCAAGTGGGAGATTGAGTTTGAAATCGATTCAGTCCTAAGAGTTGGACTTGTATCTATCCTACCATACCGGATGGCACCAGTAGATCTTTGAGAGTTTAAAGTTCAATTAGAAGATATTGAATCAAAGGGATTCATATGACCTGATACTTAATTTTGGGGTTCTCTAGTGCTTTTAACCAAGATTTATAATGTATCATTTCACTTATATATAGACTACGGGAGACTGAAGTAGTGGAAATTCAAGAAACAATATCCCCTTCCACGCATTTATGATCTCTCCAAGAAGTTGATAGCTGCCCATATTTTTTCCAATATTAACTTGAGGGAATGGTAACATTAGTTGAGGGTGATACCATTTGGCATGCCTTAGACTACTTCTAGAAGTATTTTGTTTCTTTTATTAGTTCATGGTTATGTATTTTTCCCTGACGGATCCACTGGTGGTATTCATGGCCTTAATGAACTGGATCTTCCATCGATTTATAGATAAGTTTGTAGGGGTTTTTCATCAATGAGATCTTGGTGTACTCCCATTTTATGGAAGATCATGATGAATATCTTGGAATTTTCTTGATTACGCTAATAGTTATTTAGTTATACACCAACATATCTATGATTATTTTCTGGATTGATAAAGTTCAATTATTGAGTCACGTTTTCATAGAGAATGGAGTGTCATTGGTCCGGAAGAAGGTGAAAGTCACAGTATCTTGGGAATGACATAATTTTTTTTGAGATTCAAATATTTATAGATCTAGTAGCTATTACAGGTGTTTCATCCATAAATTATTCTATTTGGTTGATCCAATGTCTAGGATGACTAAGAAAGGGGTGAAGTTTGATTGTTTATTTGCTTGTGAGAATGATTTCAAAGAATTAAAGAGAAGGTTGACATGAGCATCAAACATCACTTTACCTTATTCATCTAAGGAGTATATTGTGTATTGTGTCACATTAAGATTCGTTCATAGAGAAGTTATGGTATAAGAGTATTGATTTTTTATATGGATCTAAATATTTGATGTTGAACTAGTAAAATTATCCTACTCATGATCTATAATTAGTTGTGGTGGTACCCTCTCTAAGATGATAGTGGTGTTATCTATTACGTGATAGGTTTTTGGTGTACAAAAAATACAAGATCCTAAGGTCCTATTTTCATGGAAATACCTGAACCTTTAGAAATGAGGTGACTTGAGTATCTATAGTCCATTAACGTTGAGTTTTCATACATTCCAGGAAATGGAAATTTCATTACAAACACTTTTAGTAGGAAGATGTCGTCAGAGGGAGTGCTGGAATCTTGTGATAAGTGGTGACTAATGGAACTCTTTACCAAATTTCATCTGTATATTTAGGAGGCTCGATGGTGAGAAAATTTGATAGAGGCGCCTATTTTTTCTATCCTTATAGATCATATCAATAGAGGTAATTTATTTAATTTATAGGGTTTATCTCTGAGGTATATCATACATGGAAGTGATCCACAATCAGGATTGTTCTTTTATACAGATGAGGTTCTTCATATCAATGTACATATCTGGGTTACAATGTGTTTTCATGAGGAAATAATAATATAATATAATTATTATAAATGTTTGGTATATATTGGTTTGAGGAATATGTATCATGATCACTCTAGACAATACTGGTGGTCAGGGATGAAGAATGATATATACGGTTTTGTGGAATGATTCTTCACTTGACAGCAGGTGAAGGATGAGCATCAAAGGCTAGGTGGGTTATTGAAATTTTTACCCATTCAAAAATGTAATTGAGATGATATCACCATGTAATATGTTAATGTATTACTCCATCCATCTCATAAAAATTATTTATTATGGGTGATCATAGATTCACTAAAGAATGACACCCACATATTTCAAATTATGGAGACATTCACAGTCGATGATCTAGGAAATATTTATGTGTCTGAGATAGTTATATTTCATGTTGTTCTAGGGGCATTTTTTTATCAAGATCCATTTTTTATGTCACGATTATGTTAGGGAATTTATATGGAACTGTGATAGATGATTCATCTAAGTATATACTACCATCTTTAAATATAGAGACAAATTGAGTAAATGATTTAGATTTTGGAAGATATGTTGCATGCTAGTTTTTCGTATTACAGTAGTTCTTGGAAGAATCATATGGTAATTTTGGAGTTTCCCTATAATAATAGATTCTAGCAATAGATACATATGGTTCCCTTAAAGGATTTATATAGAAGGTCATTTCATTCTATGTTGTACTACTGAGAGACATGTATGTCATTAATTATTGGACATAGTCTCATGCAAGAGATGTCTAAGAAGATATAGTTGAATAGAAATTGGTTGGTAACAACAAAGAGATAGCAGATATATTATGCTCACTATCAGATACAACCGCTAGTGTTTTATTTCAATCACCAAAAACTAATTAAACTGTTACCTAGACTTGGGAAATATCGTATCCAAAAATAGTGAAATATAGAACCTAGGATCATCTGGTCATTAGAGATAATAGGGAGAATATTATATTTGGCATACTAATTGGATCTTCCACAGAACAATAGTTCCATGAATAATGTGATTCACATGTCGCAGCTTCATAGATATCACCCTGGCCCTTCATATGAGATAGATGATGGTTTTTTTGTGATTTATGCTGATATATATTTGGAGGATCATCTGATTTTTATCATAGACTATAGTGAGCAGAATATATAGGTAGATATTATTCCTATAGTGTGAGTGTGGTAACATCATGGGAATATTCAAGATAAGACCTGGGAGAGGGAGTTTGATATGTAGGCATAGTTTCCTGATTTTTCTTTTAATACCTATCAGTGATGCGTGGGAGCATAGCTTGTGGATAATTTTTATATGGTGGGAATTTTGTAAGATCTCATGTTTTCCCAGGTAATTTCCGACCTAAGATTTATTTAATCCCTTTTATGTTTTCAAATATAACCTTATTTCTGGAATAAAGGTTTTCTTAAAAGGTGTTCGGGGGGTAAGGGAATATGTACTAGCAGAATACTAAAGGTGGAATGTAGCATTAGATATCTTTCAGTTCCACCAGATAGCTGGTGCATTCCACCGACCTCCTTGTGTGATTTCTAGGTGATCAATAAGCATATAGGTGGCTCACTACCTAGTCAACGAGATCCACCACCCAATAAATGGAACCTAGAAAAATTGGTCTCTTACATGAGACCCACCATCCATCCAGTGGGGTCTCCGACCATTCAGGTGCACTAGAAAACACCATCGGCTATCTCATGGTTCTCACTAGAAATCTAGTGGTGTCAAGCTAATACGGGGTAAGGAGGGGTAGAATTGTATTTTACACACCTAGAACCCCCTATTTACACATAATTAACCCCTTTTTATCCTAATATGGGATTAGTGATTATGAATGATTATATAAGGATCTTAGGAATTCCTCATCACCTGTTCTTTGTTCTTTGATCTACAGTTCAATTTAGATGCCTTGGATCGATATGTCTCAATTTTTTTGGTGAATATCTATTTATTAATCCTTGAATAAAACTCTTCTAGACTTGATGAAATGTATCAATCAATACACAGAGGAGATCATGGTGGGATT
This sequence comes from Viscum album, assembly GCA_963277665.1. Lineage (NCBI taxonomy): Eukaryota > Viridiplantae > Streptophyta > Magnoliopsida > Santalales > Viscaceae > Viscum > Viscum album. Next base: position 404,932,934 of record OY728167.1, read on the forward strand.
TATTTATATGTAAATTTTATCCTTAGTGTCTCTTCTTCGTTGCTCAAGGTGGGTGGTCTAAAGAAACGAACTAAGGTTTATTTTGTTTGTCTAGTAAGTGAAACCTGAGTGATTAAAATGGTATTCCGTGTATGTGACCATTATTAATTATAATTGTTTAATTCTTCATGCCTTGACCACTCATTCATTTTGTTGGGTCTATGACCATTGATATTGTGACTTGCAGCCACCCGAAATGTGTTCCAACCATTGACCCTTAGTTGGGAATTGGATTAATTGAACCTAGATTCTAATAGATATTAGTAATTGTTTATAAATTTTCTTTACAATGTTAATTGTATTGGAATATAAAATGGTTTAATTTGTGTATAAATAATCAATTGGAATGTAAATGGTTAAATGATAAGAAATTTGAATCGTATATTAGAATGATATTTTGAAGGCATAACTAATATGTGAAGTAATAATTGGGAATAAATGGATTTTGAAATGGAATTGTTATAATTATTATGATAATTGGTAAATTGGAATAAAATTGGAAATGGGATTAAATGGGTTAATGGCATGTAATTGAAATTGAAAATTTAATTGGTAATTTTCATGAATGAACTAATTTGGATTAAGTCAACATGTTTGGTTTTTTTTCATTTTTTTGGTGAGCATGGATCTTGTTTCCATTGATGTTTATATTTTTGAATCATCCTTATAAAGAGATTTAACATATTTTTTTATGTACTCTCAACATGTAAGTAGACCTATCAAGGAAATTCACACTGAGTCTAGGGAAAATTTTCCATTGGTATGATCAAGCTCTATTGGAACACATAAGTGGATCTAGAATGGGAATTCATATAGAGTATAATAAATCTTGAATTTATAACATTCCCTTGGAATGGGATTATGTGTTGGAAAAATGTAAGATTCTATAGCATGAAAATTAACATAGATCCTAGTATTACATGGTTACATAATTCATGGGGGATAGATGTATGGTTACATGATGTCTGAGGTAAAGATACACAAAGACATGATAAATGTTATTTGTGATTCATCCTAGGTATGATAATCTTCCAATAGATATAGATAGCATCGATCATTGTGAAGAATGTATTGGATGACCTTAGGTGTCAACCCGGATCTCATGGGTTGGTAGGTTATTTGATTTTATGCATTAATTTAGGAATTAATGACCTATTTATCATACTATTTCATACACTATTATTTTAGAAAGGATTTTTTTAGACTCTGCATATTTTTTCCTACTGAGTTTTAATCACACTTTGTTTGGGCCAACGTTTCATACCTAGGCAGATTTCATGGATGTAGGTTTGGACAAGGGAAAGGGGCCTTGTTCATGATTGATTACTTTGATGAATGTGATTAGATCATGAAGTAGGGATCGATTATGGGTTTTGTTTTATTAAGATATGTATGTTTTATGTTTCTATTGGTTATTCATATTTATATTGTTATTTTTACTCTAATCGAGAGGGTATAGTCTCCCCAATATATTCATTAGACCCTCTCTACTATTCGGTAGTCTTTGGAATATGGGGAGGCATGATTGAGGTCATGTAATGACCCATATTAATCACCTGAGGGAGAAGTGGGCTGAAGAAATTACAATGCACTAAAATAAACCTCAATCAAATTTTAATGGATTTCCACTTGGTAATTATTTGTAAGACATGTTAACAACCAATTAGTTTTCATTTATAATCTTCCAAATCATATATTTAGAGTTTTAATTCCTATTTAATTTCTCTAGCAGCATAGTAAGATAGTTATTAAGGATTTGGTTTGGTCAATCACACCTCCAACCATTTTACTCAAGATAATCAAAGGTATTATGAATAATTTAATTTTTCTTTTATATTTCATCTCATATGGCCTATAGAAACTTATATTTGACTACCCCTTGATTTTAAAACATTATTGGAATTAGTTAGTGAAATATTATACTTAAAAACATGGGTTTTGTATCTAAAAACATTCTAATATCAAAATGTTCTTTCAAAGTGAAATCTTCTAGATTAGAAATAAGGTTTATAAAAATATACTTATTGGTATTTATTCATGCTTGAAATTTTTCCATTCCTTTTAACTTATCATCCTTCAAAGCATCTTATTTTTATTTGGAATTTTCCTTAGTCTTACACTCAATATTATTTTCTTTCATGGAATCATTTTTTTGGATATTTAATCTCCAACAATGGGATTTATACTGTGTTTTTTCTCTCTCATCAATGAAGTAATCAACATTTTATCATTCATGTCACTAATGTCACAATTTTGATTGGAATATTAAATATCCAAAACAAGATTTAATTACACCATGAAAAATATCATATTTTTAGGGGAGCATAAACAACCTTCCTAGTAGATTTTTAACATTGACCCACACACATGAAAAAAATTGAATTGAAAAATGAGTGATATTCAATAAATTTTCAGAATCAACCATCTTAGACTTGAGATACTTTACCTAATCATTAATATTAATTGTATTTTTATATATATAGATCAATAATATTATATCTTTCTTGAAAAATTATATTGAGATAACATTTTTACAAGAAAAATAAACATCAGTCTAATTAACGTCCTTGAGATTTGAGGTGTGAAGGTAATTTTTAGATATTCACTCTCCTTACTCAAAGTTGTTTATCCTTTTACAGGTATTTGGTTTCTTTAAAACACACCAAAAGATACATTATCAGCTATAATTACTTTTTTATCCCCTCATATTAATTTTTTATACCAGTAGTTATTTCTTAACTACCACCTCTTCTTCACTAAAGGTCCCTTTGGTAGTTATAAATTTACTATGAAATCTTCTCTTCCATCCTCATTGAAGTCTTCTACACCCCTTTTACTTTTTTTATCAATAGATATGTCATCGTGTTTTGTGATAAAATTCATTTTTGATAAATAATTGATTATTCCATTTCTATTAAATCATTTCAACACACATTAACTTTTTAACACTATATTTATCCATTATGATTTTTTGATACAGTGTCCTCATCATATTCAATATTCCACTATAGAAAACTAGTTAAAAAGTGTCATATATTTCCATATTTTAAATACTTAAAATGATATTTACCCTTGTATTTATCTTTGTCTTACTACAATAATTTGAAAAGAAATGACTCCTTTTTTTAAGATTCATGTAATAATCTTTGAAATCAATTTCCATTTCATGAAACTCATTAGGATCAAGATTTTTCAAACCTTTTCAATCTTCAAATGAAACCTCTTTCTCATATTTTCCATTTATAATTATGGTAGACCCTCTCCTCATGTTCTAGGCTATCAAGAAATTTTGGAGCTTATCCACAGTCACTTATCCATGTAATGATCATATAGGTATGATTATATTGAATTGGATTTATTTGGGAGAACTCCCATCATTTCCTTCACCACAATGTAATCCCCAAAAATTTATCCATATCTTCGAAGTGAGATTACGATTTTGTTCACCAGAATGAAAAAAACATCCACCATTTAATATTATATAATTAAATAATTATCAAATTGGGCATGAAAATATTGTAATCATGACTCCATTACCTTATTTTATCATTCAACGATATCATGTAATTTACCCTAAATTGTTATCACTATTTTTGTACCCATAACTTCTGTTAACACTTTATTTGATAAGGATTAGATTAAATAATTTTTTGTTCCCCCAATCATCTTTAGTATTATTTTATCACAGAAAAAATATGTTTTCCAAATTTTTAGAATATATACACCATTCATGGTTATATCAAGAGATTTCAAAAAAAGAAAAAAATGATATGTAAATATTCACTCCTTTTAAGGATGAAATCCCTTCCAAGAGAAATGGTAAGTCCTTCCTTATTGATAGTGTTCATTTCATCAATGGATCTCACTAATAAAAAATATTTTATCAATAACAAATAAATTGATATCCTTTGAAAAATACATGTAACCATTGAAATACACTCTATTATAAAATTATTGTCCCATGTGAGAGTAGAGAACCACTTATAAGGGTGGGTGGTGAATCACTGGTTACCAAATTACCAACTCTCAAAATAAGTTAACCATCACCGGTGAGAATAAATTATAGAAATAAATACTACATAATTATATGTCCTAAACTATTTCACTCTATGAATTTTAATAAGAATGGTTCTCTAGATGACCATAGGTGTGCCTCCTCATACTCCAAAGGCTACCAACTAGCAGTAAGGGTCAGGAGTGGTACTGTAGGGAGACTACAACCCATGTATCATAGTGTACATTAATGAATAAAAAAATACATCATAAAATAAACCAAAATCATTAGAAGTAAATATAAAAAAACTTATAATAAATGAAAATCATTAAATCCCAAAAATACATGTTGTACATAAAACTAACCACTCACTATGCTAGTTACATATACATGCTATAATTGAAGAAGAATAAAGATGATGTCCCCACAAAATCCCTTAGAAATTCATCATCCCAAACACTATTTAATCATCTGATCCATCATTCTTGATAAAACCCCAGGCCTCAACCAAACCTATGCATGTAATTGAGTGAATATCTACGTAGGTACCCAAGTGTAGTGGCATCCCGAGCAAGGTTTGTGTAAAAACTCAGTAAATAACCACCAATATATTCATGTACCAATCAGCATATATTTTGATATTTTCATGTGACATGCTCTTCTAAAATAAAGATATCTAGTGAAAATAAATATATATAATAATTGATGATCCTTAGAGCTGTGACCCTGATCGACCATACATGTATCATCTAGTGTTGGGATTTCTATGATAATGTCTTAAATAACATCCCTCCCAAGTAATATATGGGCTCCAAATCCATGGAAACCCCCACCCAATACTTAAGAATCTGGGTTCCCACCACATGTTAGTCCGAACATCCGAGATACAAATCCATGTCATCCCAATTTGTGAGTCTGACAGCTCTGCAGATGCATCCCATGGTAGTCTGTACATCTAGATCGAAATAAGTGGCTTTCATAACACATGTATAATGGATCTAGATAACATTACTATGGTAGTATTTTTTTGAATATAAATATGTGGCATCCATAACAAATATATAATAGTTTTAATGACTCATCCCATAGTATCCCCTACGTCTGATTCTAAATCCATGGCAGTTATAACTATATCAAATCTCTAAATCCATGGAAACCCCATCACTGAGATCCAAATACATGGAATTTTCCACCTATATATTAGTTCAAATCCATAATATCCTCTTTATGTACCCATCTTCATATCCATAGTATCCCCAGTATTATCACATCTTATCTAATTTTTTATTCCATATCCCACTATAAATAATGATAAAAATGGGTTGGATGAATGCTCGTTCCTATTATCATTTTATCTGACCCATTGGACTTACATATCTGTTTGAGCTCTAGGTGAAACCTACAATTATCACCACCCATAGTCATATATACCCGCTTTGGGTCGGTCTGTCAGTGGTCACCCATTAGGTCTCTCTAGTCAAACCAAACTGAGGCACTCCACCTGGAGTGACCAGTCTCAAAATAGGTCTTGAGTCATCACCATATTCTCTATGTACATCGTATCCCTTGATGTTACCACTGGAATAGCATGGAATTTCTAGCTAATTAGGGAACCACCACAAGGATCATAGTCAAGAGATTTCCCATGAAATATATCATCCCTCATGTTCATACTAGGTCTTTCCACTCACCCAAACGAATCCTGGTCTTCTTAACGTCTGTCCACCTAGGACTTTTCATGGGATAACAATACCAACTAGGTGTGGATTCAACTCTCAATAGTTTTAGAAGCCCTCGGGTATTTAAAGGTCCCATAGAGCCCCTATATCTTTATTATATAAATTCACACTTCCACTTCCTCAAAAGAAATTCATAGGATATTACCCTTGGTTCACTAGGTTTCATCTAGCCCAATAATACAAAGACCAAAATGACCAAGGTGCATTAGTCTTGTCATCTAATGGATTCAATACATTAAACTGTTTTCATTTAATTTAAAAATTCAAATTAAATTAATTAATACATTTAATAGAAAAGGACTCCCCTATGGTGGTGATCACACACATCACATGACACATAAAATGAAAAGATTAAGCTATATGTCTTTTGTATAAGACTATATACCTTTTTAAAATCATTTTCCAATTATCTCCAAGGGTTAGTAGCTCTACTAAGGCCTTTCAAATCCTATCTAGTATTATATATGATCAACCATTCCAATATCAATTACTCAATCTCATAAATCAATCCAAAAATCCATAATTAATTACTTTTTAAATATATAATTAATAAATTAAATTCATTTAATCCTTTTCTTAATCAGTAAAATCTCTTCAATTTACCATGCCACACTTGAACCACCACCAAATATACCCCAAGGGTCTGTCTCACACCCTCAAACCTATGTTGAGTGAAACATCTAGAAATCGATGCAAAATCAATAGTCATTTCAATTTCAATTTAGGAAAAAAATAAAAATAAATTTATGGTGCAACTCACCTTGGTTGGTTTGACGAGCCATTGTATGCAAACAGTGTCCTGTGTCACCCTCTTCCTGGCTAGAGTGAGAGACTCATCATTCTTCACTAATTCCACCATAATCCAATAGAATGAAAATTGAATCCATAAACCGGTATATTAAAAATTAATCAAAGGATATGGGAAGGTCAATAGAGGCTAGCAAAGGAGTAAAAATATTTCAAATCTTCAAAGAATGGACACAAAAGACCCCCTTGATCATGGTAGGATAGGGGAAGAGAATGGATATGATCCCTATTCATGCACCCCAAAAAAGGAGTAATGAGGGAGGAATCCCCATTAAACTCAAGGGGGGATTAGATTCATTTTAACCCATTAATACCCCCATCATCTTACCATTAGTTCCTACTTTCTAGCTGATGGAACTACTGCATCTGCCACCCGGCCTATCCTAAGGCTTCTCCAAGACCTTAAGATAACCCCGATCCTCCAACCAAGTCCAAAAAAATTTCCTTAATGTGTTCAAATCCTCATAACTTGATTCTAAATCTTGTTTCAAAAAAATATCTAGTCAATAATTAAAAAATTCAATTACTTTTGAATTTCAAACACTCATGAAGACACGTGGTTTTACTATCTCCAGACCTTATAATTTCTCATCCCCAAGAAGTATTATTAGACATACAACTAAACATCTTTCCCTATATCCATGATGAATTCCTTCTCAAATAGGTGTGTTTTATTCTTGAACACCCAATGTGCCTATAAAGTTCTATATAAACATATGTCACTTAAATCTCTAAAACAAGGGACAAGGCTCTTAAACGCCAAGAAAAAACTAAGCTAAAACTTAACCAAGCTCATCAATCCAAAGACATAATCATTCCTTCATCTATCTCATTTTCCATTATTTGGTTCTCCCCATTATTGGACCTTTCTATAGGAGGAAAATTTTGAGCTATGTTTCCTTACACCATTGGAATTTCCTATCAAAACATGATTTCAACATTCCAACAATACCCCCAATGAATTTTCTAAAACTCATTCTAGAAAACAAGTAAAAAAACAATCAAATAATGGTTTAATTATTTTCTCCAAAATTTAACCCAAATCAATGAGTCCTATTATCCATGAACAACATGACCACATTATATTTAGTATGAAAATCCATTATTGATGTCTTAAATTAATTGTTATATATAAAATGATGTTCTAGATTTAGTTCTGAACCCTTCACTTTCATTTATACATGAGAGCTGCGAACATAACTCCTCTACATAACCTTCCTTGAGAATCCTTGGCTCTATCTTTCAACATGCCACCAAAACACAATCATGATTACTTTATCCCTAGAGGAATCTTATGATTTCTTAAACATTCTCATCAAAATCTATACTCGACCTCTAGGTAAATGTCTATGAATTGATCATTATTATATTAATACCATGTCATTATTTCCATGATCACTGTCATATTATCTATCCAATACCTTCGAATTATCACAATACATCTCAATCTCGATGACCATGCTCAAACTCCACTCGATAACTCATCTGATGTCATACCTATCATTAACTGAGGACTCCAGTAGTACTTGAGTACATTTATTCACCAACATTAAAAAAGAACATTTCAAGTGCATACATGTCGATGACTGACATACCACTCCCCACCTTAGGATAATCAATTTCCTCATCTACCTAAATGTGTTCTCAGCCACTGTGGTATGTTCCCCCTCTATCACTGAACATGACAAGTGGAATGGAAAACACTACTCACTAATGAACACAAACAGACAACACCAATTCATTAACCATAATCGGTGTAAGGGAACATCACTTATCACCATATGTCAGCTCACAGAAGTATCTCCTCAAAATTTTCTATTGTTACATACCATCTCACAAACATTGATAATTCCATACATCAATAGAACCTTGTATAAGTAGAATGTGTTTCCTATGAATACCCAAATGTAATGGTATTATCTCTTATACCACCCCAAAATAGGACCCAACACATTATACTATGAGTTGTATTCCAAAAATATCATTTTGATCATGATCTACCACTCTTTATTATCTACATGTTAGGATATCCCTTTGAACTCATAAAAATCAAGTACCTTACCCATTCCATGTCTACTTACTAGACCGCCCACCTCATGGTATCACTCTAGATCCTCAGGTGACCATCATTATTTCAAGTTTTTTAACCACATCCACATTCATAGATTCCACCCAGATCCTTTTTATGTCACGACCACCTACCCACGCTCTGACCGCAATACTAAAAGCGCCCCTAAAGTTCAACAGGTTCAGACACCAAAATAGTCCTTCTTCTCAAATCCAGTATCAATATACAAACACTAATGGTTATTCCTATCAAAGAAACTAAGGTATTACCATACCTATACCACAAACCCTATACCACCCATAATTCATCGATCTTAAGCGTAATCACCTTCCCATGTTTTCTACCTCAACGGAAACCACCAACTCAGGCTAACCCCACTGAGGGGTCACCGTTGATCATACCTATCATAGACTCACTAATTCCTAATTTGTAAATAAGGGACTCTAGGTCTCCCAACATTCCATACCAATCATGTCTTATTTCGGGTTCACTAGGTCTAACCACTTATCCCAAGGACATAACTCTCAAAATGGCGATATTCATGGGGTGTCATCCACTCTCCAATATTATTAGTATCACAATATCAACATTCCAAGAACAACACCCACAACTAGTTCATAACTCATATTTTCGAATATACACATCATACTTCTCCCTAGAGGATCACATCTAACCAATTGACTCTTTCCACAACCAATGACACCATCCTATATGCTTCTTACTTAAGGAAAAATCAAAAACAAGGTTTTGATATTTAGAATTCCATTCTAAGCTACATAGTAAAACTCTATATAGGTTATTACTGGAACATTAAATAATCAAAAATAAATACATATGACCCATGTGGGGTCTACAATAATGTCATAAATGCATATGTTAACGAATGAGGGTTACACCATGTACGATAAACCAAGGGACAATGCCATCATTATCAAAAACATATCACCATTGGTCCATATGACCTTCCATTATAAGAACATGCATATAAAATTTGGCCCAAATGAGTAGAGTTACACTAAGTAATTATATAGAAAAACAATGTGTCATTAGTTTTTTACACTTTAAATAATTCAATCTTAGTCATCAATGAAATTTTACACTAGAATTCCTGCATGTTATGTGTATTATATATTCCTGATATGATGCATGAGATTCCTATTACCTCAACTGGAAAAGAGTCAAAACCAATCATTAGCATCTTTCCAATTATCCATCATCCAGAGATCCACAAAAAATCAAGATCCTAAAATATCCATGTGGGTGACTTTAGGTGAAAATAAAATACAACTATAATATAAAAAACTGAAAAAGTAATCATATATCCCTAGTAACTCATACATCCTACCAGATCAAGTGTTCGTCACATAGTAGTATCATATACATCACAATATCTAACACATTCCTAAATTTATTTTCTACCAAATCCCAAAATCATAAGGAAAATATTTCTCTAATAAATCTTCATAACATCCCAACATGTTTCAATCTATTAATAGTAACCGATTTGATTCTCCAAAAGACCTCAAGTGTGCCTCTTAGTATACTTGAGTCTTCAAAATGGCATGGGGTCTAGGGTGGTATTTTGGGGTGAGTATACCCCTATATAAAAGTGATAAGTAATGATTAATATAAAAAAATTTCATAAATCACAAAATAAACTGAAATTAGAAGAATTAAATATAAACAAGACTAATATTAAATATAAATTATTAAATATTAAATAGCCTTGTCACATATTCAACTAACTTCCCACTTGGTTTATTATATATACAGACCAGAATAAATGAAAAGTAAATACATTGGATATATAAAATCATTAACTTGTGCCTCATCTGAAGAACTATGTACTCATTTGATATATACCTCTTGATCAAACCCTAGGCCACGCCCCAGCCTATTCCTGAAATCCAGTGAATGTCTACTCGGATACCCAAGTGCAGTGTTGTCCCGAGAAGGCTGTGAGTAAAAAACTCAATAGTTCACCACCAACATATTATCATACTAACTATAATATATTGTGATATGTGAATATGATATTATTATCAAACATAAATATAGCTACTAAAAATAAATAAATAAAATAATTTTCACTCCTTAGGACCATGAAACTGGTCGACCATACCTACTTTAGCTATTATAAAGGTGTCAAGGACCATGTCTTAAGGACCATTCCTACAAATTAATACGCGGGTTCCAAATTCATGGAATCCCCAGCTGATCCTCACAAATGAATGGTCCCACTCCATGGTAGTACAAACATCAAGTTCCAAATCCATAACAGCTCAATCCTTGAAACTTTTGTCCCTAGGGACCCACCCCGCTATAGTTTGTATATCAAGATATAAATTTTTGGTATCTATAACAAATTTCTAATGGATTTTGGGACCCATAACATGGATTTATGTATATCTATATCTGATTCAATTGAATTCATAACAAAAATATGATGGATCTAGTGATCCATCCAATGATAGTTTTTATGTCTGGATCCACGTCCATGGTAGTCATAACCATATCTGAGCCCCAAATACATGGAATCTGTAGAACATAGCACCATATCTGTAGAAGATACCACCAGTATAATAGCTCTAATACATGGTATCCCCTACATTTACCTATATCTAAATCCATAGTAACCCAAACTGTGTCGCATCTTCCCTGAGGGTGAATTCCATAACCCACTAAAAATAAATATAAAACATGGTTTGGTTGAACTCCTATACTTTTCATCATCATCTATTTCCCATTAGGCTTACACATTGGTTTAGGTTCTGCGTGAGAACCACAACCATCTCTATCTATGTCCATACAAACATTCTCAGAGAGATTTTGTCAGTAATAACCCACTTGGGTCCCTCTAGTTAAAACAAATGGATCCACACCACATGGATTGCTTGGTCTTAAAGGAGGTCTTATTCTATCACCATACACTTTAAGGATTTTTCATCCCTCGATGTCTTCACTAGGGTAGCATATCCATGCCACCTACCTCAAAATATAGAGATGTCCCATGACCTACCTTATTCCTAAAGGTCACACTAGGTTGGTAAACTCACCCAACTCGAACCCATTCTACATAAGGTCTATCCATCTAGGCCTATGTACAGACTAAAAATATCCACTAGATTCGGCATGGCCTCTCAAGAGTTATAGAATCTCAATTGTATTCCAAGGTTCCAGCAGGTCCTTATAGTCATATCATTTCATGTTACACCACCCATTTTTTTAAGAGGCGGTCGTGGTCTACAAAAATATATCTGTCAAGTCTCCTCAAGACCATTCACTCCCATCAAGGTACTAGGGTTCATAAGGAATGGTATATTCTGAGCCTCATCCCATGGTACCCAATGTGTCAAGACAATTCACTATAACTAACATGGACTAGGAACTTTAGTCTATTCATCTAATAGAATCAACATATTTCACCCATTTCATTTAATTTAAACATTCAATTTATATTAATTTAACCATTTAATCAAAATTTCCTATCCTATGGTGGAAACCATATACATATCATGATAGATAAAAAGAAATCATTAATCTATATAACTAGTTGGAAATACCTCATATCTTTTTTGAAGCATTTTCTAATTATCACAAAGGGATGACAACTCTTCCAAGGCCTGTCTAAGCCTATCCATCCTCAAACTTGATCAAATGTCTGTTTCTCCATTACTGGGGCTCCTAAATCAATCCAAACAACCATAATTAATTTTTTATAGTATTTATAATTAATTTATTAATTCAATTAAACCTTATTATATTCATAGAAAACTCACCAGGTCATCACACCACTCTGAAACCACCTCCAAGGGAGAACAAATGATCTATTTCACACTATCATCCCTATTTCAATCAAAAAAAAACCCATCAAATGACACCTAATAAATCGTCATTTCAATTAATTTTTAAGAAAAAACTAAAATAAATTTATTGTCTGATGTACCTTAGTTGGATCGAAGATCCACCATGTATAGATGGCATCCTGGGTCACCCTCTTCCCAGAAATAGTGAGAGCTCGGTCATGCTCAGATGATTCCACAAAGATCTAGTGTAATTAGAACCGGATCCCTAAACTGAGAAACCAAAATTTAAGAGGAGTAAAGGAGGATATAAAAGAAGGCTATTAAAGGATGATATGTTCCATTAACCACTAAATAATGGCCTCAATACACCACCTTGATCATGGTGGGATAGGGAAAGAGAAGGGAGTAACCTCAATACACATAATCCAAAATATGAGGAGGGAGAGAGGCTACCACCATTAAACTCTAGGGGGAATAATAGTCATTTTGAACCTTTAATACCGACACTAGGTAGCTAGTGGCCACTGGATGTATCTCCTTCTACTTCTTGACACCATCAACTTTCTAGTGTAACTACTGTATCTTTGGCTCAAGCAACCACTCGGCCACTCTTGTGGATCCTCTGAGCCCCTAAGATAACCCTCAATCCTCCAACAAAGTACAAGAAAACTCATATGAGTTGTTCCAAGCCTCAAAATTTGATTCTGAATCATGTTTCTCAAAAAAACCTTGATAGTAATTCAAAAAATTAAATTACCATTGAATTCTGATTTCCTATAGGAATTGGGGATTTTATAGTAATGATATGAGATAGAGTGAGAAATAAGTAACAATAAATATATGTTTTTATAATATTCACACACTCTTGTTATTAAGTTGACAATAAATATTAAACAATGGTTGTGACCTTGTTGTGAAATTTGATGAATTATTATCAACAATAGAAAGGAATAGAGTAGTAATATGGTACTAAAATCTATGTACAATAAAGAAATATGAGTTCCAACAAGTCAATAAAACTTTTCCTCTCTTCTCAAGTTCCTCTATAATTTTGATCACATGCATACCCTTTTTTATCTCCTTAGTCAAAATCTACATTGAATGCTCCCTGGAATGGATTACCAATTATTTAAATTATTATTCAAAAAAATATTTCTGTGAGACTCCTAATATATATAAAAATATCATTTATTATAGCATAGTGATGTGTATTGTAGAATTATATTCATATATGAAAAATATCAATTATGAATCCCTAAAAATTTATCATTTATTGTGCAATGATAGGAATTATTATGGAATGGTATTTATATCTACCCATATCTAAAGAATTCATATTATAGCATGACCATACTAGTTGAAATGTTAGAGTTCTATCTTCTATGAAAACCTTAAACCCAAATTTTATATCTATGTAATATTTAACATGAACTAATTTTTTGTGGTGTGAAAACTACCTTATAGAATTCTCAAATTTAGTTCCCTTGGGTATTCCCTCCCCAAAATCACAAGGCTTGTTATCACAAAAAATAATGAACACCAAAACTCCTTAATTACAATCTTAATTGAATAACTCCTTAGAATATGATGGGATTTTAAGTATAATAGTAAAAATATTCTTCAATCCCACTCTATTATGGCATGACAGACACTCTTCATCTTGTGATTTTGTTTAACATAATAAATTGTATTCTATTATATCCTAAAAATCCCCAATAATCCTTTAACTCATCCATGAATATACTGGAGATAAATAAAATATGAAAATACATTCAATACTTATAAATAAATTATCTCATGAAAAAATTCATATCATTATTCCTGTGTGTATGTTATTTAAAAAATATATCACAGTATAGAATGATGTTTTTAATAATTCTAAACCTCTTGATGTAAATAAAAATGCTACATTGGTCATTTATTATTTCATATTAACTCATATATCCCCCTTTTTAAATTCACATCATGAGGGATTTTTCAATCCCTAGACTCATGAACCCCCCATTCATAACAGTCTATTAAATATCCCATCAGAATCTCCTATAACCTATGATATAATCGAAGGAAATAACTAAATTTTAATATCAATATAATTCATGCATAGATAGAATGATGATTGATAAATCATATAAGTTGATGGAGGATTAAAATACCTTTTTGTATCCATGTTGTTTCAATATTTAAAAAACATAAATTTATGATGCAGTTGTTTTATAGAAAAATAATGCATGAATTTATTAAAATTGGGATTAACTATATACTTAGTTTTCTGAAATAATTTTACCCTAGTTCTGTAAAAATTCTAAAAAATGATTATTATGATTATATGTTAATTTAAAATCTAGGAATTTATTTCATTAATGTACATGTATATCATAATTAAATTATACTATATTAGAAATAATGTGAATCTTTAAACAAATTTAAGTAGTTTGGGTCATATATCTGGAGACTAAATAATTTTGGAATGCTATCTAATGTTCCCATGAAGGTTATGTTAATCTTTCATTCAATATGGTGGCTATAATAAATGCTTATGTTAGAAAGATTAATATAATATATAAGATTATTTCCTTAATGAAATGAAAACAATGATCATTAGTTGCACTGCACAGATCAATTATCATGGAATAATTTTTCGTAACAACATATAATTTATTATTCTATGATATATAATATTAAATTGGGGTTATCATGTGATGGTTTTAGTCTATTATGACAGATCATACAATAAAAAATACATGGACCAATTTTGTTCATATATATAATCTTCCTCCTTGGATGTGTATAGATAAGCTATATACTTTCATAAAAGTATTGATTTCTTGGGAAAATATTAATTGGAATGATATTAATGTTTATATATAATCAATCATTGTTGATTTGTATCAGTTTTGGATTGAGATTATACTTATATATGATTTTTTTATAGATGGTTCATTTAAAATCCATGCTACTGTTATGTAGACAATAAATGATTTTTCAAACTACGGAACAATGTCAATTTGGAGAATAAAAGGGAAACTAGATTGTCCAATATATGAAGAAAATATCCAATGAATAATAATAAAACATTGAACTTATTTTTATTTTTTAGGAAATTTTCATTTACTATTGATGAAACATCCATACAAAAATGATTGGTAGAATTTTTGAAATAATGATAAGAAATAAAACCCACCATTTCATATGTCAAGATGTGAATGATTGGATGATATTTAGGGATATAATTTTATTTTTGGTAAGGGAAGTATTATTTTTATAATGAAATGTAGTAGATTCATAGATACCAACTTCAATTGAAGGGGGAATTTATGTGAATCTATTAAAAAAATTAGATGTGATTTATATCGAATATATATATATGAATTATTAATTGTTATAATCCAAGATATCATGGGAAAAATAAATAATAATTAAAGAGTATATAGAGTCTTATAGGATTAAGGTATTAAGAAATAATATCATCCCAATCTAATTAGCATAAACAAGTGGTTAGTTCCTCATGCCTGTTATGTGATAAAAAATGAAGAGAAAAAGAATTTTTTCATTTGTTAAATATTCTTTAGGTTCCATATGGCTATTTTGGTTTCACATATAAATGACTTAATTCTACATATTTGATTTTAAAATATCTAAAATTACATGATAATAAAATAATGTTACATCAGTTCCTTTGAATAATCATTCAACATGTGATGACATACAATTTAAGGTTCATTTTTATATATTTTTTAATTAAAAGAAAGATACCAATTCTATATTATTGTGTAATAATGATGTCAAAGAAATTCCATAATATAAACCAAGCATTATTTTTTAATTAAAAAAATTATTGTTTCCCATATATATTTACTTGCATGTTATGTCTTACCTGTACCTTCTGTTAAAATTTCTCATTGGGGTCTTTTTTATTGTTTGACATGTCCCACTAAAATAATGGCATCCAACATCAAGCCGTGTGTAAAAAAAATAGGAACTATCCCATTAGATAGAATTTTAAATATTATATGGCTCAATAGTTTATGGATATTTGTTCTATATATCTAAATAATATTAATACATGATATAATATTCCAGTAAGGAATTAATAATAAAACTGTGATCTAATTAACCCAACATTTCTATCACTTCTACAACTAGGGGTTTTAGGGTTATGTGAATTTACAAATTAGATCCTTGAGAAGTGGGAGATAGTGCAAGATACAATAGTATTTAATTTATATTTCATGGATTAATACATTAATTTTAACACCTTGATATTTTGTAAATTATTTTTTTCAAATTAGTTTAACTATTTTCATCTGTTTCATTTCACGCAACACTGAAAATAGTTTATTTTATATTAATGTGCTTTGTTTGTCTTGAGTTAAACACAACTCCAAGTTAATAATGCACTAAATGAAACATAAATTTTATCTTCCTATATATTTATCACCTAGGCTACCTTTCATTATACTCAATGGCAATTTTCCACGATGGTCTTCGTAACATGCAAGACTGAGTTTTACCAAATAATAGTATATCATTAAAATGATATTATTTAATATTATAAGATATAAATAGATGTTAAATTATATTATATGAATATTATTATCTAATTTATAAAAATATACGGTTTAAAAAAATATAAAATGAATTTATAGGTTAGTAATTAATTATAAATGAATATGAAAACTGATTGAATATAAAGGAAAATATTATTATTATTATTATTACTATAAGCTATTTTACCCTAATAAATTAATTTCATTATAATTAGTGATTTATATTAATTTAATATATATTTCATATATTAAATAACATATTTTTTATATTCATCCAATATATTTGATAGACATAAGGTAATAACAATACCAATTTTATGCATAAAGATCTATATTTTTTTATAAAGGTAGTTTTATCAATTTTTAATGGAAAATACTTTTTAAATCCACTTTTTTGAAATTTTATAGGTTTAATATGTCAAAATAAAATTCATATTTTAAATATAAACATAAAAATTAGGGTACGATAAATTTTTTGGTATTTTTATATTAAGTTTTATTTTTTAATGAATAGTTAAAAATACTGTATTTTAAATCAAAACTACTTTTTAATATAATTTAATAATAAGGTTAAATTAAATTTTAAATTGTTTTAAAAGTTTAATTTGATATTATTTTTATACATTAATACAATTTTCATAATTTAAACTAATTTTACATAGAAATTGGATAAAAAAACTTAGCAAACTTCTGATCAGTTTTGCTTTAAAAACCTGGAGTATCGTCCTGTCAGCATGATTAATTTTAAATTATATTATTCCACTTATATGATTGGTATTTGGAGAAATATATTCCATATTTTTATCATTATAATTTATAATTTCTAAAAATTTCAACTTTGTTTTTGACAAAAAATATTATTGGGAATGATTAAAATTAATTACAACGGTCAAGAAAAATATTCGGTTAATAAAGCACTAAACATTAAATTTAAGACCAAAAACAACCTATAAACTTGTCAAAACACCCATTTTATGGACATTATTCATAAATTTACCTTTCATTATGGTGTTTTCTTGGTTTTTTATGACATTTATGTAAAAATGTGGGTATACCTAACTTGTTTTCAAAAATGCGAAGTGTGTCCTTTCCTTTCCCTATAAAAAGGCACAATCTCTCCCTCATTTTCACACCTCTAAAACAACTTAGATTCAGATGAGATCAGAACAATACACTTAAAAAACATCCCTAACTTCCTCCTAGAATCCTTATCTTGTTTATAATGTAATTCAATCATTCCTTTTGGAACAAACCAAAAGGAGTTACCCAATTAAGAGGTAACGTCTTCTCTCAAGCTTCTTTCTTTTATTTTATTTCTCCACCACCTACACTCTATTTATTCCATGATTATATAACAAAACCATTATATTAATGATACTGGTATGTTTTTATTCTAATTTTTTGACCTTTAATTAAACAAACCTTTATCTAATGGGTAACGAACATACTGTTTATGTGTACGACAAACTACTGCATCACTAAATGATGATTGTTCATTTTTCATTTACCGCATCTCATGGTGGAAATTATAATAGAAAATATATTTATATATGTCATATATTATATTTATTATTTATTTATACTTATTTATTTTTTTTACAACACATATATTTTTACTTTTCATTTTTTTTATATCCAATAATTTCATTTAAGGAATTGTGGACTACCGCCCCTTATAGCAATGTGCTTCGTTCATACACTACATGGAATGTATTAAGGATGGGTTTAGTAATTATATATGATATAAATGATATAATAAAAATAAATTAATAATTATATATACATATATATGTGTGTGTGTGTGTTTTTGTATGTGTGTATTTTACTTTCTTTCATTCAACAAGAAAATTAAATGGAAATAGCGTTCATGCATACGTATAGCGTACCGTCTACATGAACGATGCATTATATTTCATATATCTATATTATATAGATTATTATAATACACATATACTTATATATATATGATATTTATATCATTATGTAAATTTTTGAAATCATTATATAAGTATAAGGACTGATGATATAAAAAATTAAGACAAATAGAAAGAACAAAAGAGATATTACCCGAAGTGAAACCTTAACATAGTATTGTTAACAATAGTGTAATATAAGGTAATAATAAAACCATAAATGGTATTATATATAATAATATGGTTCTGTAAAAATTTTATAATAAATTTATATTTATTATATCTATGGTTTGAACGACTACAATGAGATTCAAGACACAATGTAAGGGAATTTAATATCACTTTTTATTTCATTGAGATACATGATTTATTCACCATGAATTCCTTTTATGTGGTGTGTATAATACCTATGGATGTATTATATTATTATTACACTTATAATTATGGTTACTTAAATATTAATTTTATTATATTTCTACAATGGGATTTATGTTTAAAAAGTTACCAAATTGGTAAAGTAATTTTGTCTCGATTTTCCTTCTTTGAGACACATGTCATGATATGCACCTATATTTTTCCATGAGGTGTATATACTACATTTTTAATGTTATATCATAAATATCCTTATTTTAATGATATTTTAAGCTTCATGTAATTTAATTTTCTTACATTGGTAGTATGTTTTAAAGTTCCCAAGTCGTAAAAGTTTATTGGAACAATCTCATCGCTTTTAGAGATTGTTTATGTTTATGTTTTCTTTGTTGAAATATTATGATCCATATCTCAATAAAATTCATTATTTTTACTCCACTATGGTTACTTATGATTTATTCATATATTGGAACCATTTCTCCACTCTTTGGTACATATGATATTTATAAAAGTGTTTTCAAGAAATCCTGACTTTACCCTCCCTTAGTTCAGAAATTTGTGTTCCTTTAAAACAATTTTTTCTCAAAATGGTTTCCAAGAATGTTCTACAATTATAAAATAATCATTAAAAGAAATTTTTTACCTTTTTTCTATTACCAATTTTTTAAAGGAATATTCATGTCTTTTTGAAAACAAGTCATTTTTTCTACCCTTTTTATCTTCGAAGATGAATGTTCTTTTTACCTCTTATTATATGTACGGATTTAACTACCATCATTTATATGAAGCTTCCTTTTCATGTTTAAAAGGTTAATTTTTATGAAATGTTTTTAAAATTATTTTCAAAGAAATTGTTTTCAAAACATTTTCAAGATTCTTTCATAAGTTTTCAAGTAATTGTTTTTCAAAATATCTCAATATTTGTTTATAATATTTCATAGTTATTTTCAAATAAATCCTTTTAAAAAATTCAATCTTTCTTTATATGTTTAAAAAAATCAAAAAAGAAAATTTTAAATGTTTTGAATAATATTTTATAAGTTTTTAGGGAAAAAGGTTTTCAAATTTTTTTAAGTATTCTTTATAAGGTTTCAATGTATTTTATAAGAAAATTATTTTCAAATGGTTTTATGCTTTAAAAAGAATTTTTCAAAGAAGAAAAAATATTTTCCTCAAGAAACATTTTTGAAAGATATTTCAAAATTAGTTTCAATCTAAGATGACTTATATTGATGTAATATATGCCTTTCTAGGAAATTATCTAATGGTTTTATTCATATTCTTTCTCTGAATGGGTTATTCTTAATGTCAGGTTCTTTATGAAACCCTTTTCTCTTTCATGGATTATATGTTTTTTAAATTTTTTTATACGGGTTATGATTATGATGAAAGGATTATGAAACCTGTATCTTTTTCCAGAGGTTATGATATGATTGAATTTTTATGATACCCATTTCATTTCATGGGTTATGATATGATTATTTTTGATCTTGTGGTACATGTATGTATGATTTCATTATGAGATTGGTGGGACCTATATCTCCTTCCAATGTATTGAGTAAAGATTTATATCTCATGATATAGACTAATATGGTCCTGGTAATAAACCTTGACTACTATGTTGACCATGGGGGTTAACCATGAATACCAAGATGGTATGGGTAGTGAACCCATACTACTAATATGGTCTTGATAGTTATTCCTTGGATACTATAGAAATCATATTATATGCTTATATGTGCCACAATTCTATGTTTTCTTCTTATGTTATGTTTTCATGGATTATATTATTTATTTCTTTATGATTAATTTCTTTTGAACTTCCATTATTTATTCCATGATACATGTTTATAATCTTTAATATTAAGTGTATGATATTATTTTTTCATGATCATGTTCTCATACCCTTATGCTCATGATTATGCTTACGTATATCCCTTGTTTACCCTTACTGAGCATATGAGCTCACCATTTTTTATGTTTCCATCCCCTAGATATGAAGATATGTATTATGTTTGATGTGTCTAATAAGGGTTATAGTCAATAGTAACCTTTTGGGAGATAATGTATCCCACTTATGTACGAGTGTTCATGTTTACATGTTTACAAAGGCACTAGACTAATACAGTCCTTGGGAATTTGTTTGTAAAATGTTTTAAGTATTCTGAAAATGTTATTTAATGTTAATTTATTTAAAGTGAGGTTAGTCACAGTTGGTATTAGACCAAAGGTTTAGTTAATCATGGGAAACTAGTATGAGAAATCTCTAGTGAGATCCCAAGGTATACTTCTAAGGATATGTCTAGTGATGTCTCCAAGTATTAGAATAAGAATGAGTTAACATTTATGGAAATGTCTTGGAATTTTGGTAAAGGATATAGTGAGTGGTTTACTAGAAATAAATCCATGTATGGTTACTAAAAGTGGATGTGGATCTATCAAAGATGTACCTAGGGGTAAAAACTTCAATAAGATGATATGCGCTTGACTCAGGGTAATCTGGTACAAGGCAACATGCCTCATTGCACACCTGGTTTGACACTCATAGTAGATATGCTTTGAAAATTCCTAAACTCTTCATGAACCGTCATGAAGGATTTAAATATAATTTGTATATTAATAACCTATTATGAACCTAGGGTGTCATAGATTATGGTATGTTTCATGATTTAGACATATGATAAGTAAATATTTTCATGAATATGTGGTTTTATGCTATGATAAGTAATGATCACACTATAATTCTAGTTTTATTAAATGGTGGGAATTAGAAGGAACTAGATTAATGATGAATGTGATGGACAATTTTCTAATGAGCAGTCAAGTGGGATGATCACTAGAGTGAAAGATGTTGTGATGATGCCTAATCAGTTTTCACAGAACATGATTAACAACATTTACCTTAACCAATTCACGGACTCACCAACAAAGAGAAATAAGGAGTTCACTAAGAGTTTGGGTAATGGATCATATGGAGGAAACAAGATTCGTTTTCATTTGTGTCAATAATGTGGAATGAATCACCTAAGTGAATGTCTTATAGGAACAAGATGATGTTTTGTATGTGGAAAAGAAGGACACAAAGCAAGTGATTGTAAGGAAAAAAAATGAAAAGTTCGATCAAAGAAATGGATGAGAATAATGTCTCTCTAAGACACCATCGAAGGTTAAGTGTTTTAGGTGTGGAATAAATGGTCATTATTCAACTCAATATCCTAATAGGAAATATCTTGAAGAGAATCATCAAGGTAGTGCGAGTAATGGTTACATTGTTGATGATGAAGAGACTACTGATTAAATGTGAAATGAAATAGGTATTATGTAATAGTATGAGGTAGCCTTGTTATTTTATTAAGGATGAATTAATTGATGTTTTTATGTATTTGGAATCAAAAATAATGTTATATTAATGATGAAATATACAAGGATTGTTATACCTATGTTTTTCACTCAGTATTTACAAGTTTATGTGGATTGTTTCCGATCGATTGGTTATGTTATTTAATAACAAGGTGATATTTTTACTAAGGGAAGGTAACCATTAATATGTTCTTTATGATAATACAATTATTCTTGGATAAAGATATGTGGGTTATGAATAAGTAAATTGAACAGTACTGATTACCTTGGAACTAAGTAAGGACTTGTTGATTAGTGGTTTATGCTATCATTGATGTAGTTTACAACATTTTTGGATTTAAGGAATGGATCCAGTATACATTGAAATAAGGATACATGCATTTTTTTTAAAAGTATTTACGGTAATTTAAGACATTATCACATTTCAAGAGAAAATACAATGAGGGAATTCACATGTTCGGAATGTGACAACCAAGTGTTACTTGGTGATATATGTGGGATCAATATTATGATGATTTCATGAATTTATTTCTAAAGTTTTCTATTTTCATCTTTAAAAAGGTTTATAATTTTAACCATTCATGAAAAGTTTACGTTAATATTAGGAGGAAGTATTTATGTACTAAGTTTGTATTGATAGCCTTGGTTAAAATGTTATTTAGTTATTAACCATATTTCAAGAGTGTCCATCATATTTATTTTTGAAATTATATTAGTGTGGTTTTAGAAAAGGAAATCACGTATGACGGGTGAACAAAAATCATGTCCAGAATGGTTGTGGGTCTTGAACCCATGAATGATAGACGATAAGCTTTTCATGCCTACCACTAGCCTATACGGTGTCCAGGTTAATGTGTAATTATTATTTTTGAATAAATATTAATGATGAACCAATAGAGTAACTTTTTATGTTTGTATATTAATGTATTGACCATATTTATTTTTAAGAATAGTTAGAGAAAAATAGTTATATTTTTCATTATTTTATGGGTCTTAAGATAAAATAAAACTTATTTTAGCACTTCAGGCATCAAATTTTATTTCTGGACATCCATTTCTTGAAGTAATGGATGAATTATAAATAAATAAAATAAAAAATAAAAAAATGAAGTTTTCTAAATTAAAATATATCAAGTAAATATATTTCCTTATATTATTTGTAAATAAAATAATTACTCAATGTAAGGATAATGATAAAAAAATGTGTTGTCCTAATACCTTTATTTTTGGTGAACTGATGACCTTTTAAATCATCATAGATTTATGACCTTGAGTTCCTTAACTTTTCATGATCATTCACTTATTTTTGATTGATGACCCCAATCACTCCCTATAAGTATTTATTCTTTTTCTTCATGTCCAATATTCACTCCCAACTTATATTATTCTATGTTGAAACCGAGTTATATGTTAATTTGGGTAACCATTATGTTTCTAACCTTCCCTTTTTAAGGGAAGTTCTAGTATTAATTTTTACGATGTGGGTTTCTATGAATGAAACTGTCAAGTATTAAGCCTTTGATAACCCAGATGAATTTTAGGGGTGAAATCCACCTTAAGGGGGTATAATGTAATGCCTTGAGATTTTGTGAATTATTTTTTTAGAATTAATTTAAACTTTTTGATATTTTTCATTTCACATAACACTAAAAATAGTTTATTTTATATTAAATCACTATGTTTGGATTGCGTTATATGCAGCACCAAGTTAATCATGCACTACACGCAACATAAATGTTAGATTTATCTACATAGTATACTGAGGTCATCTTGTGTTATATGAAATGATGACTTTTCTTGATGGCTTGTATAACACTCAAGACCGAGTTTTACTGAATAATAGTATATAATTAAAATGTTAATATATAATATAATAATATATAACCTAGCTGTTAAATTAGTAGTTATGAATATTATTAACTAATTTATCAAAATATATGGTTTAAAAAAAATATAAAATGAATTCATTGGTAACCAACTAATAAGAAATGAATATGAAAATCAATTGAATATAAAGGAAAATATTATTATTATTATATGATTTTTTACCCTAATAAATTAAATTAATCATAATTAGTGTGTGATATTAATGTAATATATATTTTATATGTTCAATAAAATATTTTTTATATTCATCCAATAGATTGGATAGACATAAGGTAAGAAAAAAACCCAATTTTATGCATAAAAACAAATATATTTTTTATAAAGGTAGTTTTACCGCCTTTTAACAGAGAAAATATTTTAAATCCAATTTTTGGGAACTTTTTTAGTTATAATAATTCAAAATAAACTTCATATTTGAAATAGAAGCATAAAAATTAGGTTTGGATAAATTTTTGGTATTTTTATATTAAGTTTCATTTTTTAATGAATAGTTAAAAATATTGTATTTTAGATCAAAAATTATTTTTTATATAATTTATTTATAAGGTTAAATTAAATTTTTAATTGGATTAAATGTTTAATTAGATAATTTTTTTATAAAATAATTCAATTTAGTTCATTAGAACCAATTTCACAATGCAATTGGATATTAAAACTTAGCAAACCTTTGATCATTTTTATTTTAAAAACCTGGAGTGTCGTCCCATTAGCGGGATTAATTTTAAATTAATTTATACCAATTATATGATTGTAATTTGGAAAAAAGGATTCTATTTTTTGAATCAGAATAATTTATAATTTATAATAAGGAAAAAAAATTTGACCAAAAATATTAATGAAAGTGATTAAAATTAATTACAATAGTTAAGAGATCATTAGGTTAATAAAGCACTAAACCTTAAATTTGAGACCCAAAAAAACCTAGATAATTTTCAAAAATCCATTTTATATCCATTATTAGTCTATGATCCATCCAATATTTATTTATTTATTGTTTTTTATGGCTTTTTTAGGAAAAAACGGGGGTACGCCTAACTTTTTTTCAAAAATGCAAAGTGTG
Source organism: Viscum album (assembly GCA_963277665.1). NCBI lineage: Eukaryota > Viridiplantae > Streptophyta > Magnoliopsida > Santalales > Viscaceae > Viscum > Viscum album. The sequence goes on from OY728167.1 coordinate 404,958,526, forward strand.
TCCTTTCCCTTCCCTATAAAAAGCCACCACCTCTCCCTTTTCTTCACAAATTTCAAACCACATAGGCTTGTAAAATATCCTCCCAATAAACTTAATAACATCCCTACCTTACTCCTAAAATCATCCCCTTATGCGTAAATCAATCCAAGGAATCCTTTTGGCACAAACCAAAAGGAGTTACCCAATTAAGAGATAACATCTTCTCTTAAGCTCCTCTCTTTTATTTTGATTCTCCACCATCTCCAATATATTTAATCAATGATTATATAACAACATCAGTATATTAAATATACTAGTATGTTATTATTCTATTGGTTTTACCTACACTTACACACACCTCCGTCTAATGGGTATCAAACATATTGTTTATGTGTACAGTAAACTACCGCCTCACTAAACGATGAGTGTTCATTTTTCCTTTATCATCTCTCGTGGTGGACATTATGATAGAAACTATATTTATATATGTCATATATTATATTTATTATGTCCTTAATATTTTTTATTCCTTTTACAACATGTATCTTTTTACTTTACATTTTGTGTAAATATGATAATTTCATTTGAGGAAGTGTAGACTACCACCCCCTCAAAGCGATGTGATTCATTCATACACTACATGGAATATATTAAGTATGGGTTTAGTTAATATATATGATATATATGATATAGTTAATATACATTAATAATGATATATTTAGATATATATATATATATATATTCCTTTTACTTTCTTTCTTTCAACACGATAATTAAACGGAAATAGTGCTCATGTGTACGTACAGCCTACCATCTCCATGAACGGTGTATTATATTTAATAATTATATATTATAAAGATTATTATAATACAAATATAATTAATATAAATTATATTTATATTATTATGTAAATTCTAGAAATCATGATATAAGTATAAGTACCTAACCTATAACAAATTATAACACATGCAAAGAAAAAATCAGATATTACCCAAACTGAAACCTTAACATAGGATTGTTAAAAAGAGGGTAATATAAGGTCATAATAAAACCATATTTTGTATTAGATAAAATAATATAGTTCTTTAAAATATGTATAATAAATATATATTTATTATAGGGTTGTTTTTTAATGAGTACGACATGTGTCAAGACATAAGTTAAGTGAATTTAATCTCACTTTTTATTTCTGTGAGATACATGCTTTATTCACCACCCATTCCTTTTGTGTGGTGTGTATAATACCCATGGATGTATTCTATGATTATTAAAATTAAAATTATGGGCATTTAAATATCCATTTTATGATCTTTCTATCATGGTATTTATGTTCCAAAAGTTACCAAATTGGTAAAGTAATTTTGTCTCAATTTTCCTTCTATGAGACACATTCCATGTTATGCACATATATTTTTCCATGAGGTGTATATACATCCTTTGAAATGTTATATCATAAATATAATTATTTTAATTATATTTTAACATTTATTTTATTTTATTTTATTACATGTGAATTATGGTTAAAATTTACCGTGTGGTAAGAGTTTGTTGAAACAATCTCATCACTGTTCGAGATTGTTTATGTTTATGCTTACTTCGATAAAATATTATGATCCAAATATCAATTAAATTTCATGAAATTTCTTCTCCTCTGATTATTCATGATTTTCTCATTTATTGGTACCATTTTTACACTCTTCTGTACATATTATATTTATGAATTGCATTTATGAAAGCCCAACTTTACCTTCTCTTTGGTTAGAAATATGTGTTCCTTCAAAACCATATTTTCTAAAAAGGGTTTCCAAGTATATTATACTATTCTCTTATAATCATTAAAAGACTTTTTTCCATTTTTTTTATTTACCAATGTTTTCAAAGGAATATTATTGTCAATTTTTTAACAAGTAATTTTTTCTACCCTTTTTACCGTGCAAAAGGAATGTTCTTTTTACCTCGTATGACATGTATGGATTTACCCAACCATAATTTTTTCAGGCTTCCTTTTCATGTTTAAAAAGATAATTTTTAAGATAGTTTTTTTAAAAGTATTTTCAAGGAAATTTTTTACAAAACATTTTCAATATTCTTTCATAAGTTTTCAAGAAAAAAGTTTTTCAAAACATTTCAATCATACTTTATAACTTTTCAATGTAATTTTAAAAGGAAAGGTTTTCAAAATGTTTTCAAGATTTCTTTATAAGTTAAAAAATCAAAGAAATACTTTTAAAAAAATTGAATCTTATTTTATAATTTTTCAAGGAAAAAGGTTTACAAAATTATTTCAAGTCTTATTTATAAGTTTTCAAGTTATTTTCTATGAAAGTTATTTTTAAATGGTTTTATTTACTAAAAATCCTATTTCAAAGAAGAAAGTATATTTTCCTCAAGAAATGTTTTTGAAATATATTTCAAAATTATTTTCAATCTAAGATGAAATATTTCGATGTAACTCATGCCTTTCTAGGAAATGATCTAAATGTTCCTTCCATATTCTTTCTCTAAATTGTTTATGATTAATGTCATGGTCTTTAGGATAATTGTTTATCTTTCACAAGTTATATTTTTATGAAATCCATTTCTCTTTCATGGGTTACGATTCTAATGAAATGATTATGAAACCTATATTTATTTCAACAAGTTATGATATTATTTCATGTTTATGATTCCCATTTCATTTCATGGGTTATGATATGATTATTTATGATCATGTGGAACATGTATGTATGTTTTCATTATGATATGGGTGGGACCTATATCTCCATCCAATGCATTGGGTAAATAATTATATCTCCTGAGATAGAGACCTTGGGAATGAACCTTGACTTCTAAGATTTCCAAGGGAGTAAACCGTTACTACCAAGTTGGTATGGGTAGTGAATCCATACTTCTAAAATAGTCTTGTAAGTGATGCCTTGTATACTATAGAAATAATATTATATGCTTATGTTTCTACCATAATTCCATATTATATTCTGATGTTATGATTTCATGGATTATGTTATTTATTCCCTTATGATTCATGTCTTATGAACTATCAATCTTGATTCCATGATACATGTTTATGACCTTTGATATGCAAGGTAAAATCTTTTTTTTTCATGATCATGTTCTCATAGCCTTATTATCATGATTATGGTTACTTATCTCCCTTGTTTACACTTACTGAGCATCTGATCTCACCCCTTTTTATATTTCCTTCCTCACGTTACTAAGATATATATTATGTTTGATGTTTCTAAGAAGGGTTCTAGTCAAGAAGAACCTAGTGGGAGATAATTTAGCACACTTATGTACTAATTTTCATGTTTCCATGTTTTCAAAATCAGTAGACTAATACAGTCTGTAAGAATTTGTTTGTAAAATGATTTAATTATTCCACAAAAGTTATGTAATGTTAATGTATATCAAGTGAGGGTAATTACATTACGTAAGTTATATTATGAGTCACTTTAAACTAAATTTAAATAATATTTCTATTACTAATATATTTTTAAATATTATACTAGTATCATATGGAAGTTACAAATAGAATGCATCATTCTTTACCTATTATATGGAGATATAATTTTCATAGATAGAAGTTTCTATCTTGGTTTTAATATCTTGTAAGTACATAATTTTTTTATCTTTTTCTTATGTTAAACTTATATTTAATATTATTAATGAATATTTTTTATTTAAAATGTTGGAATATTAGATATAATTGTAACATATCATGAGATTATAACACTGTAATTTAGCCTGAATACAATGATATGTGATTGTAAATAAATTTTTTCAATGGATAAAAGTTTATTGATTTTAGTAATTTTGTAAACATAATAAATCAAAATGATATTATCATATTAAGAATTGAAACACATTATTATTCTACAATATGTGACAGATTTCCATGTTAAATAGGTGTATCATATTATATAGCAGTGGACTGTATAGTTAAATTAGATTACATCACTCACAATTTAGTTTTTAAGTAGATATTTCAGTAGTATGATACAATGACTCAAAAAGGAATCCATATTAACAAGTATGGTTTTAAAATAGTGTAAATAGATCATTATTTTCAAATGGATTCACCTAACATATTTTCATATCATGAAAACAAGCGTTCTTTGAAAACGACCTGTTAAATCCTCATTTTGGTGTTGTTGTTAGAATAATACCATGAAAAATTATTGATGATCATATATATTATATTTCCCTATATATTCTGAATATGGGTGATCATCCTAATCTTTGATATTGTGATTAAAATATTTCAACTGTTATAAATGATTGTGAAACTGGTCTATTTTTATAAAATTAATACAATTTCGGTAATTTCACTTTACAATCATAATTTATTTGATATTGACTGATTTCTTGCTGATTTATATATGATGTTGATTTAAGGTATATATCCTTATATACATGTTAAATATTTTTCCCTTTTTTATTAAATACCCACTTGATTTTAATGTATATTAATGGAAGTAATATTTTGGGAAAGATTATACTTTAAGTAAATGTTTATAAGACAATTTAAAAATTGGAATTATGATTTAATTAATATATTAATAAATTTTATTTTTTATTAATGTTTTCATATGAAGAATGAATAGAATATTTACTCAAATAAATTTCATTTTTCATTTTTAAAATCCAGTAAAACAGTATATAAGATACGTTCCTATGAAATTTGAAGAATTGTTATTTAATTCAAATGAATAACTATATCATTGACATTATCTATTTAGTTAAAAATTAAATTTAGATGGGAAATTGTTACTTATATGGAATTTAAATTATTAATGTCTCTTTGATATATTTTGTTTTATTATTCTATGGTATTGATGTGCATCCTTGTCATGAGGATGGTCAAGTTTACATTTATAATGACCCAAGATATAGCACAGTGGCTAACCTCGGGGTCGCTCTCAAGGATGCAGTGTCGAATGAATAAGTGGTCTGTTCCAAAAATCTTTTTGTGTTGTTAACTACTTTGAAAACATAAAAACACACTCCCAGGAGAACTCTAATCAGTACTAAAGAGCACAGTGGAGAGGGAGACAGTGATGGAAAAGTGAAAAAATATAGACACTCAGGACAAAACCAAGAAAAGAAAACAGGTGCAAACACAACACAAGACACAGAACACACAAAACAAACCAAGACACATAATACAAAAGACAGTGAGAACAAGGTTAGAGCTAGGTTAATCCACCCTCAACTCCCTATCCTGGATAAACTTAAGAGATTGATCAAAAATTCTCAAATTTGCTCAGTGAATGACCAATGTCTCAGATCACACACCAATCTCGCCTGGAAATTAAACACTCAATCATCAAAGTTCTTAAATACTCATGCATTCCTCTGAACTGCAAGGTGATTTACACACCAAAGTCATTCTGGAAAGAAATTCTCACAAACCAGAATGATTCCACTAAGATCATCACATTGCACAACCAACCTTGATTCTTAGTTCGAGAAATCAAGATAGGAAGGGGAGAAAAATTGAGACGAGAGAGTAGAAAATCGTCCTATGCAAGATCTTTCTCTCACTAAATCTAACTCACAGTCACGATCTACCAAGCCAAATAAAAAGAACGTGATCGCATTAATGTGTGGATCTCAAGATCGTGTCAAGGTTTCTTAACCTGGATCTAACCTCACAAATTAGATCACCATTTCTGGAGATTCTAGATCACAATGCAAGACGAAAATGAATGAAAGACACAAGATAAATGAATCAAACATCAAAATTCAATTGACAAAACATGAAACACTACAGGATTCAGACTCAACATAAAACACCAAAACAAAGCAGTGGAGGAGAGGTGAAGAATGGAGGAGCGGGAACCCGTATCTAGGTTAAGATGAGTTCCAGTCCGATGAAGTTGTATGGAATGGTGTCTTAACGGTGGGGGAGTCTCCTCCCCCCGGTGAATGATGCCCCCCTGGGTACTCTGCTCTGGCCTCGGCCCCTCTTTTGGTCTAGGAGTCGAGCGTCCTCTTATTTTGAGACAAAAAAAATAGAAAACTTAAATAAAAAGCAGTATATCCACGTGGCACAGTTTCATATGCACGTCACCAGCTCCCGATTGAACACCATGTAAGTGAAAACTGGCCCTTGCAATGAACTCGAGAATCTTTCGTGCCTTTCCCAAGAACAATTTCTTTTATCACCTCTTTAATGAATATCTCCCCTTGCATGAAGAAATGCACGTGAGTAAAAATAGAAAAACTGAAATAAAACTATTAAATATCATATATTATATCACTACTTAGATAAAAATACTTATTAATGTATATATATATAATACTTAATATTATTATTGCTACTATATGAAATTATAATATTTATTTAGTAACAAATATTATTATGAAATAATGATATTATATATAAGAATATATATTATTATTAATATACCAATAATTAGCATAGTATGTGATAAATATATTATATAATGTGTTAGATTATATATATGTTATTATATTAATTATATATTATATAAATGTTAATATATTTTATAATATAAAAAAAGAGAAAACAAAGTGAAAGAGGGGGTGGGGGGCTTCGGGTCTGTTCGGCGTAGGGGAGAAGCAAGAAAAGGGGCTACAAGCTTCAGGGCAGGGGCGTGGTTGTGCGAAGGCAAGGCTGGCTCAGGGTGGAGTGGATAGTGGCGCTAGATTGCGGTAGGAGTAGGGGATTGCGGCTAGATGAGTTAGACTCAGAAGTTAAGCAGGACAGTAAGCGGCGAGATCCGAGCAGAGTAGGGGTGCTTGAATCTTCAAATATAGCTGTGGCGAGATGATCCAGCGGCTTCGGGAGATGCGTCTTGGGTTCGGATGGCTCGCCGAGGCGACGACAAGGCGGTTCTGGGAAGGATGCATGCTCAAGGGGTGTGCGGCTCGGCTTCAGTTTTAAGGGAGAAGTGCGGAAGCTCGGAGATGGTGGGTAGGTCGTGCGCAGGGATCGAGTGGGTGTTCCGATTCGGGATGAGGTGCAGCAAAGAGTTTGGGGATTTAAATTCTGGTATTCGGATTCAGGAAGTTTCATTTTTTGGGTTACTTTCTGTTTGTAAATGTGATGTTCAATTTTCTGTGGAGATTTTTTTGAAAATTTTGCTGATGTTGCTATTGGTTGGTTTTGTAATGCTGCTGCGTGGATGAGAAAGGTTGGTCACGCGCTGTGGGAGATTAAGACGAGGGTAGAAGGGTCGAATGGTGGGAGGAATTTATTATCGGTGAGGATTAAGAGGGGGAGAGTTATCAGTGAGGAAAGAATGGAAATAAAACATTGGGTATCAGTAAGGATTCAGAGCGAAAATGTATCAGTGAGGAAATAAATAAATGGGAGGTGTATCAGTGAGGTAGAGAAAGGGAGACATATCGGTGAGAAAAAAATGGCAGTATAATAGTGTGGAGGTGAGGCAAAGCCGTAACAGTGAGGAGTAAAGGAAATAGAAATGGTGAGATGGGTAGAGGTGGAAGAGGCACCAGTTGAGAAGCCTAACGGTGAGGTAAGGTGTATCGGTGAGGTTTAGTTAACAGATATCGGTAGGGGGTGCGGCGGTGAGGTTAGAAGAAATAGGAAACGATGCGGAGGTCACTTCTACCGGTGAGGAAGTCAACGATACGGACGAGTGGAAATGGTGAGACAGCCACCGATAAGGAACAGGCAACACCTGCGAACAAACATAACAAAGAAAATTAAATAAATAAAATAATTTAATAAAACTAAAAATAAATTAATAAATTAATAAATTAAATTAAAAAGAATGGAATTAAAAACAACAAAGTTAAATAATCAAATTAATGAAACTTTATTTAAACAGATGAATTAATTTGGGTTAAAATTTATAAACATACATAATTAAAGAACAAATTAAAATATTTACAATTAATTGCTTAAATTAATTAATGAATTAATTAAAGAACTAATTAAATTAAAGAATAAAAATATTAAACGAATAAAATTAAATTGTAAAACTAATTAAATTATTAAAATACTAAAAAACTAAAATGAGTTATTTATTTACAACTTAAAGAATAAATCATTAATTAATTTAATAAATGAATTAATAAACTAACTAGAATGAAAAATTATAAAAATAAAAGAATAAATAAATAAAAGTCTAATTTGGAAGACTAAATTAATTTGAGAATTATTCAAAATGACTCTAATGTACATTAAAAAACATGTTTTAAACTAAAAACGGATTATTTTAAAGAGCAAGTACAAAAACACAACACTTATCAATTATTTACTAAAAACAATCATTTTAGTATAAAAAAGTCAATAAAAATACAAAAAGGATGTGGCAAAGAGTGTTAAAACACGGCCACATCAGGTATTTATAAAATTCTTGATTTATGGAATGATTTATTTTGGATTCAAGGTTTTAATGAATCCCCCCCCCCCTTAATGGTATTTTTGTATTGTCTAGAAATTTAAATTTTTATATAAAAAAGTTTTTCATAATAATTGAAATAAATGATATTATCAATAATTAAAGTGAAAAAAGTGATTAAAATGATGCATTTTATATTTTTTTGAATTTGAATGATTTGACTCTTTCTTTTTAATAAATTTTTTAAGATAGATTTAAAGGTCATTTTCAATGATTCTTAATTACATATATTTTATATTTTGATGAAATATATATTTTTAGATTCAAATGTTTTGTTAAATTTCATTATGGGTGTGAATAATTTTATTTAATATTTATCCTTTTTTATTATCAAAAGAAATTTATATAAAATCCACTACTAAAATTTAATAAATGAATTACTTGTAACATTTTTTAATAAATATTATCATTATATTAAACCATTATTATAAAAAATGGTGGATTTATAAAACATGAAATGTTTGGTGGTTTTAAAGTAATTCATTGGTTGGACTAGTGGAAAAAACTATAAAATGATTTTAATTACATTTTTATTATATTATTTTTATATATATAGTTTTTTAATCAAATAAAATTATTTTTTCAGCCCCGTTTTATCTTGATTTTGGTCTCAAAAGGGTCTATGTAGTACTTTTTATTGTATAAACTCAGTTTTAGTTGCTCTTAAAATGGATTTACTATCAATAAATGAATTTTCAATTATACAATCTTCATTCCACTACAATGAAATTATTTGTGTTAATATCATGACATTTTAATTTTTTAAAATAATTATATATTTTTATAAGTGTGTTATGTTTTGGTTTAAATTTTATGTTCAATACTATGTTTCTAAAGTAAAAATTATGGAAAATATAATTCACTAATTTTAAAATATTTTTTTGTATACATATGCAGAGTATTTGGTGAAACATGTATTTTTTATGTAGTTTATTTATTATTGTAACATGTATTTTTATTAGTATATATATAGATAATTTTACAAAATATTGAGTTGGTATTAGTTATTTATGATATTGAGTTATTGATTTTGGGTTTATACATATGGTGCAACTTTTTTATTGAAATATATATATAATTATATATAAATATGAAAAACATGAGTTGAAAAAATGTTATGAATGTAAATATTTTTTTGGTTTTATTTTTAAGGATAAAGTATTTGTTTATGAGTAGTGACAATTATTTTTAAGTTTACTTTTTTATAGTGTCTTATTTTCTATTTTAATTGATATTTTATTTTTATTTTTATTTTTATTTCAATATGTTTACGGGTAGTATGGAATCTATTTTTAAAAAAACATCATCCTATAGTAAGGGTTGTCAAACCATTCCTACAGCCTTGATAGAATCATGATTTATATAAAACTACAGTTTTATCTTATAAATTTTCATTGCGTTCAAAATAATGACTATATCATTACCCCAAACACATATTGCCACAGTTCATATAAATCATGATTACATGTGGTCTATAATAACATTTTTGTTCAACAATGACTATAGACTTATCTTGATGACATTTATATCCATGGTTTATTAATCCATCGGCATACCCTATAGAGATGGTTTTTATCCATATAGTCTCTATTTTTAACTATGTATATAGTGGGGATATATATTAGTTAATTGGTTATATTTCAATAAATTGTTTCCTTAACTTCCAATAATTAGTTATTTTTTATTATTATATTTAAAACCAGGTGTGGGAGAGGATATTTTTTTATTTTAGGAAAGATACATGTGAGGTTGGTTAATTATTTATAGTGTCATTATATGATTTATATTATCATTTTACATGCTCAAAATATCAGTTTATTAGAATTATCATCTTTTCTGTAGAAAGATATTTCACTCTTCTTTAAATCCATTATAATTTTCATATTTTTATTCCTTTTCAATGTTAATAAAATAAATGTAATTGAAAAAGAATTAAAAAATATAACAAAGAAGAACATACAATCACTATTTGGATGTATTTATTCGTATTTAATTATTTTATCTATAAAATCAAATAAAATGTTTATGGATGGTATTTGGTGGTACATGTTATAAGGTAAGTGGGAATGTGTGATGAAATCATTCATTGAGTTTTGAATTCAAATTATGATATATATTTTAAAATTCAACCCACTTAATTGGAATTTTTTCATAATCACAAATTAACCATGAATAATGAACCTTTATAGAAAATAGTATATAAAATTTATTTTAACTAATAAAATTATATCACTATTTATAAATATTTTAGATTCATATAAATATCATATCAAGCATGAATTATCATGATAATATTTTAAATCTATACATAGATGAATTCTTAATTGATGGAAGTTAAAATTATATTAAGGAATGTCACAATTAAAGCATGAATATAATTGATAATTTAATTGAGAAATATAAGGGAGTGTAGAAAAAATTTAAATTTTATTATAAAAATGAATCATGGTGGATTTTGAAGGTTTATAAAATTAAATAAGTTATTTTAAATTTACTCAAGGTTTTCAAATCATATTTGGATAATCTTGAATGCATTAATGATTTTTTTATCTTAAAGTATAGGAGAATATCTTTGATTTGAATTTTTCTACCTGAATAATATTGATTGTATTTATGATTCCAATATTATTATATACATTCAATTATTATTGGTAATTTGATGAGTTTATTATACACTGTATGGTTGAATTTGATTTGACTATTATGATTGTATTTTTTTCCATTAAATTTTAATTTTATTGTTGGTTTATTTCATGGTATGTGAATATCTTCAATATGATACTATGACTATTGAATTTTTAATATAATTTATGTTTGACTTTTCTAGTAATTGTAACTATACTATTTGAATACGAATATTGATTTTCTATATATCATTGATGATTATTTTTCCAATTTATAAATTCTATGTGTAAAGTAATTTATATAGTTTATTTATTATTATTTTTCATTTCTTCCCATGTCTAAATATTCTCTCATTACATAGAAAATATATATCATTTGGTAAATTTTTTATTTTTAGTCCCATTTTGATTCAATTAAAAATATTCAAGTTATTTTATTTGGATTAACTATAAATAATTTTTATATATTATATTGGATAAACTGGTTTTTTTAAATAGTAATTTATTTACTGTATTTAATTTTATTTAAAACTTTTTTAAGAACTACTTTTTATTATTGGTTTTGTTTCTATCTAATTGTTTCATCAATTTTTCATTTTTAAATTTTCAAGGTCAATTTTGGATATAAATCACAAAACAACATGAACATAATTACAATAAATTCTAAAAACTAATAAATATTTATAGATTAGAAGATAACAATCCCAATATGATAAAAGTATTAGTCCATTAACCCAACCAATCATAAAAACAATTTTTAGTTATCAAATTAGTAATATATATGAGTATATCAATTCATGTCAAGTGACTATCCCACAAGGCCCATCATCACACCTTCTCAACCCCATTTTCCCGCAATCCTTAAGTAAGCTATTAGATCTAAACAAGTCATCCAAAGAAAAAAAATTACATCCATCTATGGAATAAAATATATGACTATTCATCAATAAATAATATCATAAACTAGTTCAATAATTTATAAATTTTATATTTTCTTTAAAATTTTATCCCTAACCAAGTGATATGAAGGATCCCTTTTGTTAAAGTGGCAAGTTCTTTTTATAAGCTCTGAATAAAAAGGAAAAAATTAATAAGATATACTAGAAAATGGTTATATGATATTATCACCCATAATAGATAAGGTAATGATATGACTATCTTAGATATTTCCTTTTAATATAGGAGTGATGACTTGTCGCGTTGATATGAAGAGGTCATATAAAAAATATATAGTTTATTCACTCAAGATCAAAATAGATATAGTTATAATATAGTGGTACATGAATTATTCCTAATAATTAGGGAATTTATTTTTATTATAAAATGTTTCAGTATTCAAAGGTAGGAGAATCATATCATTTATACATACAAGATATATTTTGTAAAGATATATGTTAAACACATCTCTTTTATTCCATTATATATTAATAACCATTTAATAGAGATATAAACTATTTAATTAATTAGTTCAATGAAAAAGAGTGAAGTGATTCATGTGTTTCTAATTCTATATTTATTATTATTCTATTTTATTTATATAATGAACTCATTGATTCATGTGTTTGTAGATATATATAATTTAATAATTTATTAGAAATTCCATAACCACATTCCATTTATTCTTCTTTTCTAGAGTGTTCATATTATTACATATCACAATTTACCTCTCAGGCATTTTATAATAATTAAGTAAAATGATGCATGATTCACGTTTTCATCTATAAGTTCATGGGATCACTTTTTAGACTCAATATTATTGATATATAGTTCCATCATTTTACTATTTTTTCATGAATGTTGAGACTTAAGGATCCACAAAATTTATTCTCATTTTTCAAATTTATTCTTATAGTTTATTGAGAAATCCATAATATTTAGGTAATATTTCATGAATATGTTATAATACTAAACTAATGGGGTAGTGTGAGGTAGTAATGATAAATACTTATAATTAATATCCATTGAGTAGGAAATAAATAATGAAGTATTCTTATTTTGAATTATGAATAAAATCACCATGGGGATCTCTTAATAATAAAACTAAACCATTCATACATTGATAATGTTAATTTATATTTCATTTAGTTGGTATGTTTTATTCAAAAAAATAAAAATTATAAAATTAGTTGAATTAATTTAAACTATGTTACAAATTTTTTAAAAAAATTTAATAACTTAATAAGACATAAAGTTGAATAGGCCTCATTGAGAGATTACCTTGGTTGAACACTATAATTTATAATCATGAAATGAAATTCAATTTTTAACAATACCAAAAATAATGAAATCATTCATTCTTCATTAGATAGTACACTACCATTTGAGTTGAGAATTTTATACTATTTTTTAATTTCAATGTGGGGATCTTCTTGGGACATATCTTTTTAGTTGTTATTATATACCTATTGATGTAATAAAACACTTTGTTTTATATAAATAACCACTAAATTCAATATATAATAGTAATTAATTAATGGAATATAGTAACTTAATCGCTCATAATCTTTTATATTGATTATAATTCAAATAAAAATATATATATGCTTCAATTGGTATTTATATTTCTTATGTAAAGAGTTTTATGTCATCCTAATGCTTTTTTCATTCTTATAAATCTCCATAAGTAAACCCAGATTCTCATTTAATACTTACAAGGTATTTAATAACAGTACTATTTTTAACTATATTCTATGTGTTTTGGTTGATATAAATATTAAATTTATTCCATAATTTATTTCCATCCACCTTTTAGTGGAAAAAATATTCTTATAAATCATTAAATTATATATATTTCCTTATATACTTTTTGGGTTTATTACAATAACATCATATAATCCTTTTATTAGGAAAATATTTAGGGTGAAATGAACTTCATGGCTAGAGACACATACTTGACATGAACATTGAATATTGTGTCTCATGCCTTCAATATAAAACACACCAGTTCTCCTTTTATCCCTTCCACCAATCATGTACTTTTCAATTCCCATCTATATAAGGTTTCATCATTTTTGAATCACACAATACAATCATATCTATGTATTATTTTTTTAATTATATCATATTCCGCATTATTTGGGAATAAAATATACTATCAAGGATCCATATTACATCTTAATAACTTATCATCATTGAATTTTTAACCACTTAAAAATTATCAATATTACTCATTTTCACTTAAGTTGTCTTATTTACTGATTAATTTATCCTTAAAATTAACTTCTCTATATTAATTTTTGTGAACATATGTTTCAAGAAATAAAAAATTAATTCTTTAAATTTATATCATTCATTATAATTATTTGATGAAGCCACCTAGAAAGAATATTTTCCATTTTAAATGATACATTCATTGAATTTATTGATGTAACATTCAAGGCAGTTTTACTAGAACCATTATATTAAAATAATTAATCAATTAAAAAATATTTTCAGAAGTAAAAATATTAAACCTACATTATTGGGTTTAATAAATTTTATAAGGCTTTATCCTTGTAGTAGTGGAATGAACTTTATTAGACATATGTTATTTCTATAGAAAAGTAATCTTATTTATGGTATATTTATTTGAGTCTTATTTTTTAAAACTACAACATTGAGATTTTCCACAAATCAATCTTCTTTTTTTGTTCATCTGTTTTTTGGTTTATTTTTTAAAAATATTTATTTTAGTAGTATCATAACCCAATGATGATATTTCTTAAATCTTTTATCATTCATAAAAAAATCATCCATGATACTTCAAGATGCATTAGACTTTTCCACCTTCTAATTAGATATGTTGTTATATTTCAAAATAATTCCGAAAAGAAAAAAAAGTTTACAAGGATTTATATGATCATTTGATTTTCTTACTTCCCCAATAAATTCAACCTCAATATTATATATTATATTAAATATATCATTTAGTGTTATGGTTATGATCTCAATTACTATTAATTTTTATTTGAATTTTTTGTCAACTAAATAAACATTTTTGGATTTTTAAAATTTCCAAATATAAAATTTTTTTATTCTCTAATCATGACATAAATATCAACATATTTTTATATATATAAACATTGTATTCACTAATAATCAATATTTTTATTTATATACTTTTTACACCAATCCCATCCAATGTATTCTAGAAATTAAAATTTAAGTCAACAAATCCTTTCCCATCATGGTCTTCAATATTGACCTCTTCTTATTATTTTATTTAATTATAATAACCAAATTATCATAATTATAGCCATTGAATTATCCAATTTTTAACTCATAAAATGATCCTTATTCGTGAGACTTAATGGTCCTCTTTTTATATATAACTTATCATTTTTTCCTATATCTTATTTCTTTATCAAATATCTCCTTAGAGATTCCACTTTCTCCTAGTCCCCTTAGATCTCCATTGAAAAATTAGTAAATATTATCTAATATTTTACACATCAAAAAAATTAAAGTGGAAGTTTATTATTGATGATTTATTTCCCATTTTATATATTATAAAAGTTGGACAAAATTACTTCATTAACTTATTCAACATTAATATCATTGTTTATATTAAAATTTCTATTTTATTTTAATTTGATATCATTTGTCTTATTTTCCTTTGGGTAATTATCCTTCTTCATTCTCATCGTATATATTTTTGTTAACTAAAGATTTTATAAGGAAATTATTTTTGAGATCTCTTTTATTATTAACAAAAAATATTGGATTGAGGAACATATATAATCTTCACTGAGTTCATTTCACAATGATCATATTTTCAATGAATTCACCAAGTATATGAATATATCCTAATTCTTAAATGTCTTAATTAAAAAATATAATAATATATCTCATAGATAGCATGTTAAATCCATCAAATATTTTCATAAATTATGGAGTGTTTTATTTATTGACCATCAAAACCTTATCATAAATTTTCAATAGATATTCCCTCATAGCTCATTGACTGTTTCACTAAAATTTACTTTATACACATGGAATAGGATTTTAATCCCTAGAGGAAATTCAACTTTCTGTTATACATATCAATCTTCTTGAAATATCTTACATTAATAGATATATTGGTCAGGTATCTCAATTTAATTTATATATCATATAAAGAAAACATATATTCCATATGATAAAATATATTATTACAATTGGTTCTTATATATTTGAATTTTCTTTTCATCAAGGAATTTAATAACTTTATAGTTTACCATATTTATCATGATTTGTACATAGACATAAAATATACCAGTAAAAAATCATTACTGTTTTATTACCATGTTTTAGACCAACTATAAAAATACCATCAGAGGGGTGGTGAATAAATGTTGATTAATTGGATCATTTTTTCACTTTATTCCATTTTTTATTGTGATAATATTTTTAGATATAACTTTTAAATCTCTATTATAATAATTTTTTTAATAAAGTTATTAAATAACACAAATTACATGGATAACCTCTAATGTGATTGAAAATTTATATAGTATTAATGACTCATGGTTTTACCACTCAAAGAACTATAACCAATAATAGATTACAATAGGTTTTGAGTAGGCTCGCTATCCCGAAAGTGTTTTTTTCTCTTACCATAATTTTTATTACATAAATTATAATATATCTCTCAACACATATAGAGGTATTACACTATTGGTATATAGGTGAAATAGTTTACTTTATCTTATTTATCCTTTAATTTTTTCTAAACAATTATGTCTATATGAAATACATATCTACCTCAACAGAATCATCACACAATAGCTTATTTTCCCATTCATAACACTATCTATACTCTTTTATATTTTTTGATTTACTATTTTTCTTTTCATATTAAATATTTTTATAAATATATATATCCAATAATCATGTTAATATCCATTATATTTTTTTTATTATATCTATATTAATATATAACAAAATAAACATTAATTTATTCCTTGAAAATCTATTGATATTTCAATTTTTATATCAAATATTTCAACATTTATATTAGATAAAAACTATATATATATATATATAAATAAAATAAAATATTTATTTTATTTTATTCAACATCACCATTTTTAACTCATCAATGATTTTATCAAAAAACCATATCTTGGAATGAAGTCTTAAATAACTTTTCATTTAATTTATTATTTTTAGATTTATCCATTTTCATTTACCATGATTATTTAAAACACACCATGGAATGGTTTTCTATCTTAGAAAAAATAATCATGAGGCTAGAGGAGATATATTATCTTTAGAAACATCTTATAAGGCTACACAAACAGGCCTTCTGTCCTATAGAAACCAAAAAACCCTATTTTTATTCCTTAATACAAGGAATATCATATCATTGAAAAATCACTTCTCCAATAAACATTAATTTAGAGTACAATTTTTTTCCAGTACATGGTAAATAAAATAAAAAACATGGTTTTATAGTAACACATTCTTAAAATGGAAAACTTCTACTAGACCATGGTTATTTTCCCGAGTATGATATCATGATTTTGGTTTTCATTAACACATTTTATATTTCAACTTATAGACTCTAATAAAATTCTCCTCCACTCCTAAAAACATAATATCAGTCATTTATTAACTATTATATCCACAAAACACACCATAAACTATAATATAATTTTTGGGATTATAATATTTTCATTCTATTATACATTTTTTATCACGATGAAATATAGGTATCAACATTATCTTAATTTAATATATATATATATATATATACATATGTATTGGATTTTTCATATTTTATGGTCATTTTATTATAAAAGTACCTATGGATTTTCTTAAATTTAATGTCTTGATTTTTTTATTCTATTTTTGAAATTCTTTTTTTTATTTAACCCTTTTGGTTATTATTTGAGGATATGTTTTAATTCATGGTTTTTAGATCATGGAATAAATATATTCATTTTTGTTCTTATCATTCATTTTTATATTCTTGTTGGTTCTTATATGATGGTCATTTATAGAATCATGATTTTTTCCATTTTCACTCTTATCCTTATTTCTCTATACATATTTTTAATCTATAATAGTATAATAATTTAAATAGGGAGAAGGATATGTGTTTACTTAAATATTCCTTTTTAGTATGTTTTTAATGTTTTATACATTAATTGGTTATTTTCACTTTGAATTAAAACTGTAAATATTACATATGATAGATGGTTTTAATTAAAATTATAATCATAACATTTATTTTAGGATTGTGTGTTTTTATGGGTTCAAGTCACACATAATTTTAATATTATTTTTTTGTTCAACTATGATGTACATAAGTCTCTTAAAGTGTTAGGGAAATAATTTCTTTTTTAAATCTAATTATAGTGTTAATAAATCTTTTTAATTAAGTGTTTAATTTTAGGCCTCTATAATCACAAATCCCTACTGTAAATTATTTACAATCTGTAATGGTGATCAATGGTTATGGAACTTTCACTCTCTTCATATTTTCTAAATTATCCCATTATAATAAATTCACTATGTATTTTTCATCTTTATATTGATTCCCTTTTATTAAGATTAATTAAATCTAATAAAAATATTGATTTTAATATTTGATATTTATTTGAGTAAAAATATCAATCGGTTAAATTCATGTTAACAGAGTTCATGAGGTTAATGATTTCCATATTAACAAATATTATTTATTTATTTCTTAATTTTTTTGAAAATCTATAAAGATTATACATGCACGTGACTCAACCATATTGATTCTTAGATTATTATTCAGAAGTTTTGTTTTGATAAGTTCAAATGAATTATTAGAATTGGTATTCAAATTTTATTATTGTTCTAGAGCTGGAAATGGATTTTTTTGATATAATATTTTAATCACATATTTTTTCCTTTATAATTCAAGAAAAAGTTTAGATAGAATCATGCTAAGTATTTTTCTAATAATTTTTCAGAAATTAGGCAATAATATTTAACTTTTAAATAATAAAATGATTCCATTATAATTTATTTATGTTTTTTATGTAAGTGTAGTTTATTTTGAATGATATAATTATTATAAAATGACTTTTATACGCTAATACCCCTACCATTAGGTAAATGTCTTCTTACCAATAATACATAGGTGTTTAAGGGTACCTAATGATAATTCACCTACTACCTAAGGATTTTATATTAATTCTAGAATTCTCTGAGATCTTTAAATTACATATTTATTTCCATCACATTTATTCTCATGATCTCTTCAAGGAAAAAATGAATAATATTATAAAAAATTGATTCATCTTAAATGGTTATTTATTTCTTTTATTTATTGATGTTATAATGATAAAGGATTTTTCTTTTTCAATTTCTATCAATGTTATTTAAAATGTTAATGGATATAATAATATGGTAGATATTAGTTATTTTTAGTAATCATTTTATGTTTTTATTTCTAATATTTTACCCATAGTATTAAATTCTATGATGACCATTTGTAACATCTCGTAAATTAATGGCATTTAATACTATCCTTTTGTTATTATAAATGTGTTCTGATTTTTTATTTGTGATTTTTACTTGTTTTTTAGGACGCAAATGTGATTAGTTATATGATTCATTTTTTTTTCATCATTTTAGATATCTTATTCTATTTTGGCAGTGATTATATATATATAAATAAATTGATATAGATGTTTCATTCATGTTATGTTTCCCCATATAACGTTCCATTGTTTTAATCATTTGCGAGTTAAGGATACATTACATTTTTTAGGTGACTTGAGATATTTCCTGGAGTTGATGATATGAGGATAAATTTAGAGAATCTATTTGGAATAATAGACACAACATTATCACCTCATATCAATGGATCAAGGATTAATATTTTTGTTTTATGAGATTATCAATGATTTTTTACTTGATTTATAGCCCAAAAAAATTTACTAATATGGTAGGGGTATAGAGATTTGTTTTTGTTTTTATTAGTCTCGAGTACCACTAGAATTGTTTTTAGATTTTCCATGAGATGTTATTTTATAATGTAATTTTTTTATATTATTATATGGTATATATATATGATCATATAAATTAATTCATGATATTATAACTATTTAAAATTTATAAAAAAAATTAATGATTTAATATCTCCATTGGTTATTATGATGGGGTATGACCTACCATATATTACATGTGTAGGATATTATACAGTAAGTTATCCTTCCATTGTTCCCTTTCCGTGAGGTTAGGTTTATAGTTTATGTATTTTATAACTTGAGACATGATTGACTAGATTGTAAGGGTTAATTTAAAATGAAGAATTGTTTGAAAATTATGTGATTGTATTATCCTTATGAGTTGTATCGAGTATTGTAGACAATGGGTATTTTTTACATAATATGTGTGTCTAGATATCCATAATAACACATGTTGACTTCATATGGTATAGATCATGATGTATATAGTTTATGTGTGATTCAAATTATCTTTTGGTATGAGTTTTTAGTGGCATGTGTGATATGAAATGTTGTATATATTTCTATGTGTTATTTATTTTGGTGATATAAATGTTTCTTAGTGTTTTATGAAATGTTAAATGGGTTTTGAATGAAAATATATATTGGTTTATTTAGAACTATTATATTTCATCTTGTAATATTTTATTCATTTTCCATAGTATGATATCACTCTCATGAGATAAAAATATAATTTATAAATGTTGTCCATATCACTCTCATGATAGAATTTTTGCTAATTTAGGTCTTTGTGACATCTTGGTGGATCTATCAACATTGTTGTTTTGGAGATGTCACTAGGAGTTACTATTGGGGAATACTATAGTCTATAGTAATATGATAGTTTAATTTTATTTACAATTTCCCCCTTTCCTTTGAGATTTTATTAGGGGTTATTTTTGGTATCAGTGAGTTTAGGTTATGTTATGAAAAATAAGAATTTATTAGATTATTTATAACACGAATATGTAAAATTCATTACTTATTAAATTATTCTATAATATCAAGGGGGAAATTATATGAAATTATCTACAAAAATAACAATGAATTTATTGAATAGATAAATTTTTCTCTAGGACTTATGAAATTTTGATATTAATATATTATTTAATATAATGACTAGGAAAATAAATTAATTGAGATTATATTTAAGAAAATTACATAATAGATATTTTATAAACATAATTTAAATATAAATATACTAATACTCTTAATCAATATTGCATCAGATACACACACCATTTTATTTTTTAAATGAGTCCATGAAAAATAAAATATTAATGAGAATAATGACCATTGTCATCACATATTGATATTTTTTTGGAGAATTTGAGTTTTTTATATTTGGGAGTATGGAGGTTAGAATTTAGTGGTTCTGACCATGTCACTTGATCTTTGAGTGTTAATTTAATGTAGTTTTGTTTGCGATTAGGAGTTTCTATTTTTGGAAGAGGCTCGTGGGGATGGTATTGTAGTAGGTAGGATAAAATATGGATATAAATCATAAGGTATATTGAAAATAAGGGTTCTGTGGAATGGAATAAGGAAGGGACCATTCATTGTGCCATAGAGGGGTTAGAACTTTACTTGGTCTGAATATTTGGGGGTAATTATTTTGGTTCACATGATGAATCTCATCATAATGGGGGGGATTATGACATGGTAAATAGGTTATGTATGATTAATTATTTTAGTATGGGTAGGTCACATTGTATCTAAGTTTTTTCTCCATGAGTTCTACACAGTTGGTGTCACACTATAGCCTATAGGGGATACATCATGAAGCACCTCGTAGATTATTATTAATTCATCCCTAAGGATTATCATTTTTAAGTGAACCATATAGTCACATCGTAATATTTACCCATGAGTGAAGAGTTACACCATAATCCCCTTTTTCATGTCCTAATAACCCTCTTGTTCTATTTTTAGATGGGAACTGGTTCATTTCTAGTTCCCCTATTTCATTCCCATTCAAGGATTACTTACTCCAGTCGATGATAACTTGGGGAGGGAGACCCTCATCCTCCCTCTTTATCCCTCCTTTCCCAACACTGATGTTATGTGATATCAACTCATTTATTTGTGTTATTTCAAGAAAAATATCCATATTCATCTTCTCTAGTTCATCACCTTTATGTTCCTCTAATATTGGGATGGTGGGTTAGGGATTAAATTATGATTCTATTATAAAATAATAAAATATTATTTATATGATGTGGATTCATGTTCCAAAAGCTAGAGGATGTTTAAAGGGAATCAAAATTACTATTTTTATTCAATTTCAATATATGTATGTTTATTGGTGATTTTTTACAAGGAATTCAACAATTTCTTTAAAAATTGACTATTAATTTAGTGTCAATTACTGGAAATTTTAATTTTAGGTGTGATGTGGGAATTTCATGGTTTTTGGCATGCTATTTCTTAAGGATTCATCCATGGGATGGAACCTAGTGAGTTTTTAGTGATTATTCCTCCTTTGATTAAAATGAATAATTAAATGTAAATGATTGTAATTATTTTTAATGTATTTTTTTGTATGTGATAGGGGTAGGGGGACTGATGATATTTGGAAAGTAAAATTAATGGATATTTACTCTAATATCATGGTTGGTGGTCTATAAAATACTTATCTATATGATTATATTATATAGTTATGTATGGTGATTTGGGTTTGATTAAGATTGATAGGGACTGAGAGTTTATATATTGGATAGTTATGGTGTTGTTAACCCTCATAAAATTGGGGAAAGTAATCCACCATATATCATGTGATTTATAATATCCCATCGACTATGTTTTAATGGGATGAGGATGCTAGTTGAGTATAATTGGGTAGCACATGAGCCTCAGCCCAGTTGGTGAGGACTCACTAGGTGCATCCAAGAGACCCAAGATCAAATCCAGGTGGAGGTATATTTTCGGGTACTGTAGAAGTACTATAGCATTACTGTAGCAGGCACTGTGGTAGGCAGTATTCGGTACTGTAGCAGCTGGAACTATTCATCCATCTGGGCCTTCGGGCCACCGGTTTGGTCCTCGGGTCCTGCAAGGCTTTCGGGCCACCCAAGACCTTCGGTCTAGTTGATTCTCAAGGCCTTCGGGCCACCTTAAGGCCTTAGGGCCACCCCAAGGCCTTCAGGCCACAAGAATGTAGGCCCCAGACAAACTACAAAAAAGGAGCAGCCCCAGAAGAGGATTTAGAGTAGGTGCACATACCGTAGAAGAGCCAAATGGATTGTAAGAATGAGAGGGTATGTCTATGCCATCGGTACCAGCCTGTTCTTTCACGGGAAGCCTAGCCAGACGGTCATGCAAAGGTGGAGAGCTACTATCAGGATTCAGATGCTGTGGAGGGGTTGTTCCTTGTAGATAGTCTGGTTGAATTCCCTAAGAACTTCGGGTCATGTAATCTCCTAAAGCCTACGAGCCATGTAATCTCGGAGCCTACAGGCCTTGTAAGGGTTCCCATCATCCCTTGAAAGGGGGGTTATCAAAAATCAATAAAAAATGAAGGCCTTCGGGCCATTCAGGAAGGCACGATACTAGTTTAGTATAATATGATATTGGAGTAAATATTCAGTCTTGAAATTATTTTATTATTATCATATGTATGTTTCCATTGGGCTAGTATTGTAGATATTGTGGGATAACTCTTATAGAGGATGGGTAAGACTTTGGTTCATCCCATTTATGGTTAGGAGAACCCTTATGAGGGTATCATAGAGTCTTATTTTTAAAACTCAGTGTGATGAGTTCTCTAGGTAGGTATAGTGTGGTGAGGAGGGTGTTCTCTAGATGGATGGATTTTATGCACCATTTTTAGATTTTTGTGATGTAAATGATAACATGAGTTATAAGGATATTATTATGAAAATGTAGTTACATGGTGTGGTAGAGTATAATTACGGTATCAGGTTGTGTGGCCTGGTTATGTCTTGAGGGCCACAAGATCACAATGGGTTATTGTTCTAACTACGGGGTTCCCTTTAGATAATAGCATGTGTTATCTGGTTAGAGTGGGTTGGTTGGGTGGATTATAAGTTGTCCTCTAGAAAAGTGTTACGTATGGATCTCAGTAAAATTCGGGATAATAGTTCGGTGGTTCTAAATATGTGTTTTCATGATCTATTTCCTAAATATGTTATTGTAGTTGTTGATGAGGTTGAGGCCAGAGACCGAGATATAAGGGTATATAGTTATACTACCTTTTTTATCCTTGTTTTATAAATTATGGAAGTCCTCATTGGGTTGTACACCACATGTGATATGAATATTATCCATGGTACTATCCGTAGGTTGGTGGTTCAGTTCATGTCGGAGGTTAGAGTTGTTATTTCCTTTCTTAGGATCTACTATATGTGGATACGATTATCCATGGGGCCTACCTGGAGTTGGTGGTTTGGAATATGTGGAAGGTTGTACCTGTTATTCGACTCCATGGAATTTACTTCCATTCTATTTTATTAGTGATGATACCTACCTCGAGTTAGTGGTTTGGTTCGTGTTATAGTTTTACTCTATTATTTCCCTCATAAATATCTTCTTCCTGCATATTTCGTTATCCATCGGACCTACCTCATATTGGTGGTTTGACTCATGTGGTAGGTTTTCTATGTTATTCCCTCCCATATATTCACTTATGATAAATAAGACTTAATAATGAGACATGAATCATGTTGGTGGTTTAACTCATGTATGAGGTTGGAAATGTTTAACTCTCCTAAGGATCCATTTGCAATGCTATCAGCGATAGTTACTTTGGTATGGTCTATGTTTCTTCAAGTGTTGGCCGAGGTAGAGGATTTATCTATACACCTAGGTCTGGATACCTCTTACCTTTACCTTGATGGGCTCCTAAAGACAAGAAACTATAATGTTTATGGTTTTCTATAGGATATCAGGCCAGGTATTATTGGCTGTTGTGGTTTCCTAGTTAGCACCTGATGACCCAACATATTTTCTTAAATATGGTGTGTGTTCTACAAATCTAATTTTCCTGGTGTATACATTATATATGAAGGAATATATTAAGGATTCATTTCTATCACCCATTGAGTTTGATACTCACACCATGCATTGGGTACCCTTGTGTGTGTGAATTTTTTATGTTTGTAATTCAAGTCTAATGAAAAGTTGCATGGTTGGTTTAGTTGGAGAAGCTCCATAGGGATTAGAGATGGGGTTGAGGTGAGGCTCAAGGTTGATAGTGGATCATCTGGTGTAGTTTTATCCCATTATTTTAATTATTTATATATTTGAATACCCTAAAGGGTGATCTATTGGGTTGTATTAATATATGAACTTCATTATTTATTTTTTATGGAATGGTTCTATGTCATTCAGTTATGGTTTACATATGTTGTTATTCTAATCTAATGTATTATGATATGTTTTTGTGGATTAGGTTTCGATATTTATTTGTTATTAATGGTCATGATATATAGATTATCATATAACTCATGTGGATCATAGACTCTTGTAACTTGACAACAGCCTCTATCATATGGGGATGTACAAATGAGGTCATATATAGAGTACATATTGGGTGTCATTTATATAATTTAAGACAAAAAATTACCAAATAGTATCACAGGCCTCTCACAAAAAAACTGTTTCAATATTCTACATCACCTATGTCATCCCATAGTAAGGCCCAATGCGAATTATTTATTTCCATAAGCTAGTTACAAGAGTAAGACTTGAGACTCTTTAATAAAAGGAAAACATTATATCCCTAAAAATATCAAAAACAAAATGCATATTCTGTTACCTCATCGTTATAGTATAGTAAAAAAAGATTTTATTCATAAATATATTTAAAACATATATTTATAAATTTTAATATTTTAAATTTTATAAAACATACATCATTTATAGATTCGGAATATGAAATTTCCTTATGGTTAATTTTTGTGATTTTTCTAATAATGTATATTTTCAAAGGATTATTCTTTTCAAGGGTTGTGTATTTTTATATAAATAAATAAAATATATATTGTGATTATAATATTTTGTTCAAACATATTAATGAATATTTTAAGAATCATTTAATTAGTAATTTATATAAAATAAAAATAAATATGCGTAATGTAAAAATATACATTTTTTAAAAAAATATATTCAATATATTATGTTATAATTTATAAATTAATTTTCTCAAATTAATAAGTTTAATAAGATAAAATGGAGTCAAAATTATGAATCATAACATAAGAACTTAGAAAGATGGTCCATCCTGTATTTTTTTAAATGAATATTATAAGGCCCCAGCCTTAAACCTTACTTAATCTTGAGTTATTACAAGATTACACATTGAGGATCTTTTCGGGTTTAGAGTTTTAGAGAATTAGATCATAAAACTTGCATTACAATCCACATGTAAACAAAGTGGTTATATAAAGATAGTATTATTCATTCCCATCAATGGAAACATATTTAAAATAAAACATGGATTATTTCTTGACACATCCTTGACTCTATCATCTTATCATGTACCTTTCCCTTGACCTGTGAAAAACATTTCAAAAACTTGGGATGAGCATAAAACTCAGTATGGGTTAAAAAAACATGGAAAGGAAACTTGATTTCATATATACATAAGAATGAAATCATACTTTACCCATAAAACATAGGCACTTAACACACCTCATAAAATCATGAATAAATCATAGAAATCATAAGACATAAAGGTAACTTGAGGCATTCATAACATTCTTACGTAGGGAGTAACCCTCTTGGTTACGTTTGGAATACCCATCACAGTATATTCCCTAAAAATCTCTTCGGAGAAACCTTAACGTTTCACTCCTTCGCGTTACCCAATGCATTGGAGAGCTAT
The DNA here is from genome assembly GCA_963277665.1 of Viscum album. Lineage (NCBI taxonomy): Eukaryota > Viridiplantae > Streptophyta > Magnoliopsida > Santalales > Viscaceae > Viscum > Viscum album. Next base: position 404,985,314 of record OY728167.1, read on the forward strand.
AACGGGCTCACCCGCCGTTAGTCTATCACGGAACCACCCGTCTTCATAATAATGACCAAGAACCTCAACATAAACATATCACATAAAACATGCATAAAGGAAACATAACATTTCCACCATTCAATCAAAAGATATCAATACCACATATTGATATAAAAATATTATGAAAACCATTTTCAATACCAAAATAAAAGAAAAGTAAAACATGGTATTTATTTTTCTTTTAAAAAGAAGGTATGGCTTGTAGAGGAAGCTGAAACTCAAATAACGGTCATGACGGCGGAGAAGTCGTTGTCGCCGCATACGTACGACAAAAACATTACCTTTTTTTGTTTAGTAAACGCTTCGTATAAAAAATATTCCTTTTGAATTAACGTAAAATTCATAGGGTTTTATACACCGTATAAAATAAAGTTGTGTATAAAATAAAATATGCCTCAATGAAAGGAGATTGAGACGAAGTCCCATACCTCGTATCCGACTTGACCCGACCATTCTTTAATGTCCTGAATAATAAAATTGAGTTAATCTCTACTTTCTTATGAACCTTTTTAAAGTTCATTATTCCTTTTATACCATGTTATGAACATCATGTACTCATTTAAGTTAATAATGTTCATTTTGTCGGTATTTGGTTCTTAAGTCAAAAATAGACTTCTTACACTTACATGTTGTTAATTTGGTCAAAGGTTCATTATATCCAGAATGGTATTCATGATGTAGATATCATATATGTAATATATATCCAGTACATACATGCATTTATAATATTACATAATCATTTAGAGGTAAGAAATGAAATGCACCGTTCATGGAGACGGTAAGCCGTACGTACGCATGAACGCTACTTCCATTTCTATTTCGTATTTTCTGGAATGGAATCATAATTATATAAGAGTATATTATAATTCCAGTATAATAACATATATAATATCATTAACTTTATCCTTTACACATCCCACATATGGTATTAACAAATCAAATCACTTTTAGGGGGCGGTAGTCCGCACTTCCTAAAATGAAGATATCGTGTTTACCCATAATGGAAACCATAAAGGTATGAACAAAATGAAAAAAACAGAAGCTTAAGGAAAACATAAACAAATTATATATCATATATAAAAATAGTGACATCATAATGGCCACCTTTGAAGGTGTTAAATGAGTATTGAACAATCATCGCTTCGGGAGGCAGAATTTCGCCATCCACGGAAACCGTATGTTCTTTAACCATTTGATGTAGTTGTGTGAGAGTGTAGCTCAAATAAATCTTATAACAACATCCTAGTATATTTAATATACTGGTGTTGTTACAAAATAATTAAATAAGAAGAGTTTAGGGGGTTGGAGAAGCAAAATAAAACAAATGAACATGAGAGAAAGAATTACCTTTAAAAGTGTAACTCCTTTTGTTTTGAGCCTAAAGGCTTACTTTGAAAGGATTCTGCCCAAAGGGGATCCTCTAGGATGAGGAGAGGGATGTGGAGAGAGCAAATGGGCAGGGGTTGGCCGAGCCAAAGTCTTGAGGAGTGTGTGAAATGAGGTAGAGGTGGGGGCCTTTTATAAGAGGAGAGGAGGGGTATTTTTGGAAAGTAAAGAAATATCACTTTATTTGAAAATGTGTTTCGGTTTTAAATGGTCCCACATTGATATAATTCGTGGATAAGGTGATAAGGGTTCTAAATCCACTCATACAATTGGTTTTGTCCATGTTTAGTTCATAGATATTACATTGTCTTTTCATTTTATTTAAATCGTCAAATAATGATGTCATCGATGCATCATTATTATGTCATAAATAATTAAATTTATTTAATGTCTAAAAATTATAAAAAAAATACTATGATATAGAAAATCGTTTTATCTTTCCAATGAATATTTATAATCAAAATTTGGACTTGTATAACCCCACTTAAAAATTGTTCTTGTAAAACATATTATGTTTGTGTCATTTCCACTTTAACATTAAATAAAAAGTATTTTATGTCATTTCCCAAAAAAAGTGGATCCATGGGGTCCCAAAGTTGGCCCATGGCTTGTCTTGGTCGGCCATGACTCACCCAATAGGTTTAGGACAAGTGTCATGGTGTTTTCACATTCCTATAATATCATTTTTACCTTAAACTACACTAATTACCACTAATCGCGATTAAAAACTTAATAAGTTACTATTCACCAAAAAATTATTTTTATCCCATTGAACCACATTTTACTTCTTAATGACAACCATGTATGTCGGATTTTCAAAATTCAATACACATTTGTTGTAAACTTTCATTTAACTGAAAAATCAGTTTGTTTGACTACCACTTAGTGGTTTCACTATTCATCAAAAATTGGAGTTTTTCAGAAAATCACCAAAAATTCACCCTAAGCTATATTTGATATTCCGAATTCAAAAATGAAGTCTATTTTTCAAAATTCAAAACATATAGGTCACATTAATTAATTTAATTATTAATTCCCGCTTTTAGAGCAAATAGCGTGTTTTTATGAAACAATTAGTATCAAAAGATTGACACCAGTTTAAGTCTAATTTCAAATTGAAATTGATTCCAATGACCACCATTGGATAAAAAGGAAAAAATATATTCTAATTTCACTTCAAAACCAATTCAAAACATAATCTAATCATATAAATAAATTAGATTAAAAAGCAGTTTTGATGTAAAATGCAGTATTTTTCACTATTCATTAAAAAATGAACATTGTCAGAAAAATACCAAAAATTCACACAAGGTAAATTTTGATGTCCCAATCATAAAGAATAAGTTTATTTTGACAAACATAGTTTATAAAATTGTCAAAATATAGATTCAAAAATGGTTTGCCATCAAAAAGGCACTAAAACAATCTTTTAAGAATATTAGTGTGTTCCATGCATAAGATTGTATTTATTTTCATTTTAAGCCTCTATAACACTATCTTAACCATTAATAGACATAGATAAAAATATCTTTTATTCATTACTTACTTGGGATGTTACATCCTTCCCCCCTTTAGAAAATTGCCTCCCCGCAATTTATTTACTTATCAAATAAATGGGGGTACTTATCCCTCATTGCATTTTCAGATTCCCATGTTGCCTCTTCAATCATGTGGTTTTTCCACAAAACCTTTACCTGCTTAATCACCTTATTCCGTAACACTTGCTCCCTGTGGTCAAGAATCTGGACCGGTTGTTCCTCATAAGATAGGTTCTCTTCCAGCTGAACTACCTATGGACTCAAAACATGAGATGGATCTGGTATGTACTTTCTCAACATCGAAACATGAAAAACATTGTGTACCTGAGATAAACTCGGAGGTAAAGCCACTCGGTATGCAACTGATCCAACTCTCTCCAGAATTTCGTATGGTCCAATGAACCTTGGACTCAACTTTCCTTTCTTACCAAATCTCATCACATTTTTCCAAGGAGAAACCTTGAGAAAAACATGATCACCTACCTGGAAAGAGAGATCCTTCCTCCTGTTGTCCGCATAACTTTTCTGCCTGCTCTGAGCTGTTCTCATGTGTTTCTGAATCAGCTGAACTTTTTCTGCCATCTCTTCTACCAATTCTGGTCCCATCAACTTCCTTTCACCCACTTCATCCCAGAAAGGTGGAGTTCGACACCGCTTCCCATATAATGCCTGAAATGGTGCCATCTGTATACTGGAATGAAAACTGTTATTAAATGAAAACTCAACCAAAGAAAGATGTTGGTCCCAACTTCCCTGATAATCCATAGAACAAGCTCGTAGCATATCCTCCAATGTCTGAATTGTTCGTTCTGACTGTCCATCTGATTGAGGATGAAAATCTGTACTAAAATTTAATTCAGTACCCAACGACTTCTGAAGGCCTTTCCAAAAGTTAGAAGTAAACCTGGGATCACGATCTGATACAATGGAGAGAGGAACTCCATGTAACCTGACTATCTCTTTAAGATACAAATGGGAAAGTTGATCAAGAGAGAAAGTATCTCGTATAGAAAGAAAATGAGCAGACTTGGTCAAGCGATCAACAATAACCCAGATTGCATTATTACCTCGAGATGTCTTCGGTAATCCAACAAAAAAGTCCATGGATATATTCTCCCATTTCCACTCTGGCACTGGAAAAGGCTGAAGCATCCCTTTCGGTAACTGCTGCTCTGCTTTAACCTGTTGACATGTCAAACACTTCACAGTAAAATCAGCAATATCTCTTTTCATTCCATCCCACCAGTAATACTCCCGCAGATCTCTATACATCTTAGTACTGCCCGGATGAACTGAAAACGGAGAACTATGAGCTTCACATAACAACTCTCTCTTCAACTGTGAATCACAAGGCACACACAATCTCTTCCCAAATCTCAAAACACGATCACTATCAATGTTGAATTCAGGCAACTTACCTTTCTGAACTAGCTCTACCTTTTCCTGCAACTCACTGTCTTGCTTCTGTGCTTGCTTGATTCTATCTGATAGAGAATATCTCACTGATACCTGAAACAAAACAGAAGGACTTCCTACACCAACAACTTCTATGCCAAAGTTCATCAAATCCTTAACCAAAGGATCACGTTCCAAATGCAGCATTGTTAATGAAGCATTACTTTTTCGACTCAAAGCATCAGCCACTTTATTTGCTTTTCCCGAATGGTAATGAATTGTACAATCATAATCCTTGATTAATTACAGCCATCTCCTTTGTCTCATGTTTAACTCTTTCTGAGTGAATATATACTTTAAACTTTTTTGATCGGTATATATTTCACACTTTACTCCATGCAAAAGATGCCTCCAAATTTTTAAAGCAAAAACAACAGCAGCTAATTCCAAATCATGTGTTGGGTAATTTACCTCATGATTTTTCAACTGTCGTGAAGCATAAACAATTACCTGATCATTCTGCATTAGGACGGAACCAAGTCCTTTCAATGAATCATCACTGTATATAACAAACTCACCATTCCTAGAAGGTAGTGCCAAACTGGAGAATTCACCAATCTTCTTTTCAATTCCTGAAAACAATCATCACATTCTTTTGTCCAGATAAACTTAACACCCTTCCGAGTTAGCTTAGTCATTGGACTAGATAACCGTGAAAAATTTCTAACAAACCTTCGGTAATAGCCCGCCAAACCAAGGAAGCTACGAATCTCGGTAACATTTGTGGGTCTTGGCCATTCTTCCACAACCTTTGTTTTTGTAGGATCGACAGTTATCCCATCTCATTGCACTTATAACATTTCACTAACTGTGAATCAAATTTGGTCTTACCTTCACCTTGATCCTTTTCAGTGCAATCACGAGCCTTATGTCCCATCTTACCACATCGGTAGCACTTTCTAGAATATAGAAGACATTCCCCACCATGCCTTTTTCCACATTTATCACAAACTGGAAAATTAGTTCTCTTACCATTATACTTTTTTGAAGAATTCTTACCTTTCTCCTGCCACCTAGGTCTCTTCTTCTGCTGGTTGTTATAGAACACTTGGTCATTGGCAAACTCCATTTCCACCTTCTCAGCACATCGAACAAGCTTTTCATAACTTTTAAACTCACGAGAAGCTAATGCCCTTCGATAATTTGGCTTTAATCCTGAGTAAAAACGATTGATTTTAATATCAAGGTCCCAGATAAAATTTGGAGCATACCTTGCCAATCGAGTGAACCTTTCCTCATAGGCAGCCACTGAGTCTTCCTCTTGCCTCAATTCCAAGAATTGTTTTTCCATCCTAAGTCGAACAGCCTTAGGAAAATACTTCTCAAGAAACATACCTTTGAATTCATCCCAGTCAAGAGCATCAATCTCATCGGCGTCCCTGATATTTTTAACCATAGACCACCACTGATCTGCTTCACCCTCCAAACGGTAAATAGCAAGACTAACCTTTTGATTGTCTGAACACCCCATGACATCAAAAATCTTCTACAGTGCTTTAATCCACCCTTCAGCTAGCACAGGGTCAGATGATCCTCTGAATGATGGTGGATGTTGACTCATGAAATGTTCCACCACTGACATGTTCCTCTGCGGTTGGTCTGGCTGATCTCGTGTATGGATACCACCACCATTTATAGCCTGAGTCAACTGCGCCATTACTGCAACAAACTGTTCAGTTCCAATTCCGACCATCTCAGGATGCTGATTCGGAAGGTTATTTCCTTCTATATTCCTTCCTAGCACTGCTTCCCTGTTTCCTCTGCGGAAAAACATTCTGAACAAACATGTCTTAGATGAAGCAACATGGTAATCTTTAAATGCTATATCATTTCAAAAAAAATAAAATATTTTTGGATAATATTTTAATAGAATTCTAACTCCTAAAGTTATCTAAACCGACCTCTGATACCAACTATAAGGCCCCAGCCTTAAACCTTACTTAATCTTGAGTTATTACAAGATTACACATTGAGGATCTTTTCGGGTTTAGAGTTTTAGAGAATTAGATCATAAAACTTGCATTACAATCCACATGTAAACAAAGTGGTTACATAAAGATAGTATTCTTCATTCCCATCAATGGAAACATATTTAAAATAAAACATGGATTATTTCTTGACACATCCTTGACTCTATCATCTTATCATGTACCTTTCCCTTGACCTGTGAAAAACATTTCAAAAACTTGGGATGAGCATAAAACTCAGTATGGGTTAAAAAACATGGAAAGGAAACTTGATTTCATATATACATAAGAATGAAATCATACTTTACCCATAAAAAATAGGCACTTAACACACCTCATAAAATCATGAATAAATCATAGAAATCATAAGACATAAAGGTAACTTGAGGCATTCATAACATTCTTACGTAGGGAGTAACCCTCTTGGTTACGTTTGGAATACCCATCACAGTATATTCCCTAAAAATCTCTTCGGAGAAACCTTAACGTTTCACTCCTTCGCGTTACCAAATGCATTGGAGAGCTATAACGGGCTCACCCGCCCTTAGTCTATAACGGAACCACCCGTCTTCATAATAATTCCCAAGAACCTCAACATAAACGTATCACATAAAACATGCATAAAGGAAACATAACATTTTCACCATTCAATCACAAGATATCAATACCACACATTGATATAAAAATATTATGAAAACCATTTTCAATACCAAAATAAAAGAAAAGTAAAACATGGTATTTATTTTTCTTTTAAAAAGAAGGTATGGCTTGTAGAGGAAGCTGAAACTCAAATAACGGTCATGACGGCGGAGAAGTCGTTGTCGCCGCATACGTACGACAAAAACATTACCTTTTGTTGTTTAGTAAACGCTTCGTATAAAAAAGATTCCTTTTGAATAAACGTAAAATTCAAAGGGTTTTATACACCGTATAAAATAAAGTTGTGTATAAAATAAAATATGCCTCAATGAAAGGAGATTGAGACGAAGTCCCATACCTCGTATCCGACTTGACCCGACCATTCTTTAATGTCCTGAATAATAAACTTGAGTTAATCTCTACTTTCTTATGAACCTTTTTAAAGTTCATTATTCCTTTTATACCATGTTATGAACATCATGTACTCATTTAAGTTAATAATGTTCATTTTGTCGGTATTTGGTTCTTAAGTCAAAAATAGACTTCTTACACTTACATGTTGTTAATTTGGTCAAAGGTTCATTATATCCAGAATGGTATTCATGATGTAGATATCATATATGTAATATATATCTAGTACATACATGCATTTATAATATTACATAATCATTTAGAGGTAAGAAATGAAATGCACCGTTCATGGAGACGGTAAGCCGTACGTACGCATGAACGCTACTTCCATTTCTATTTCGTATTTTCTGGAATGGAATCATAATTATATAAGAGTATATTATAATTACAGTATAATAACACATATAATATCATTAACTTTATCCTTTACACATCCCACATATGGTATTAACGAATCAAATCACTTTTAGGGGGCGGTAGTCCGCACTTCCTAAAATGAAGATATCGTGTTTACCCATAATGGAAACCATAAAGGTATGACCAAAATGAAAAAAACAGAAGTTTAAGGAAAACATAAACATATTATATATCATATATAAAAATAGTTACATCATAATGGCAACCTTTGAAGGTTTTAAATGAGTATTGAACAATCATCGCTTCGGGAGGCAGAATTTCGCCATCCACGGAAACCGTATGTTCTTTAACCATTTGATGTAGTTGTGTGAGAGTGTAGCTCAAATAAATCTAATAAAAACACCCTAGTATATTTAATATACTGGTGTTGTTACAAAATAATTAAATAAGAAGATTTTAGGGGGTTGGAGAAGCAAAATAAAACAAATGAACATGAGAGAAAGAATTACCTTTAAAAGTGTAACTCCTTTTGTTTTGAGCCTAAAGGCTTACTTTGAAAGGATTCTTCCCAAAGGGGATCCTCTAGGATGGGGAGAGGGATGTGGAGAGAGCAAATGGGTAGGGGTTGGCCGAGCCAAAGTCTTGAGGAGTGTGTGAAATGAGGTAGAGGTGGGGGCCTTTTATAAGAGGAGAGGAGGGGCATTTTTGGAAAGTAAAGAAATATCACTTTATTTGAAAATGTGTTTCGGTTTTAAATGGTCCCACATTGATATAATTCGTGGATAAGGTGATAAGGGTTCGAAATCCACTAATACAATTGGTTTTGGCCATGTGTAGTTCATATATATTACATTGTCTTTTCATTTTATTTAAATCGTCAAATAATGATGTCATCGCTGCATCATTATTATGTCATAAATAATTAAATTTATTTAATGTCTAAAAATTATAAAAAAAATACTATGATATAGGAAATATTTTTATCTTTACAATTAATATTTATAATCAAAATTTGGACTTGTATAACCCCACTTAAAAATTGTTCTTGTAAAACATATTATGTTTGTGTCATTTCCACTTTAACATTAAATTAAAAGTATTTTATGTCATTTCCCAAAAAAAGTGGATCCATGGGGTCCCAAAGTTGGCCCATGGCTTGTCTTGGTCGGCCATGACTCACCCAATAGGTGTAGTACAAGTGTCATGGTGTTTTCACATTCCTATAATATCATTTTTACCTTAAACTATACAAATTACCACTAATCGCGATTAAAAACTTAATAAGTTACTATTCACCAAAAAATTATTTTTATCCCATTGAACCACATTTTACTTCTTAATGACAACCATGTATATCGAATTTTCAAAATTCAATACACATTTGTGGTAAACTTTCATTTAACTGAAAAATCAGTTTGCTTGATTACCACTTAGTGGTTTCACTATTCATCAAAAATTGGAGTTTTTCAGAAAATCACCAAAAATTCACCCTAAGCTATATTTGATATTACGAATTCAAAAATGAAGTCTATTTTTCAAAATTCAAAACATATAGGTCACATTAATTAATTTAATTATTAATTCCCGCTGTTAGAGCAAATAGCGTGTTTTTATGAAACAATTAGTATCAAAAGATTGACACCAGTTTAAGTCTAATTTCAAATTGAAATTGATTCCAATGACCACCATTGGATAAAATGGTAAAAATATATTCTAATTTCACTTCAAAACCAATTCAAAACATAATCTAATCATATAAATAAATTATATTAAAAAGCAGTTTTGATGTAAAATGCAGTATTTTTCACTATTCATTAAAAAAATGAACATTGTGCGAAAAATACCAAAAATTCACACAAGGTAAATTTTGATGTCCCAATCATAAAGAATAAGTTTATTTTGACAAACATAGTTTATAAAATTGTCAAAATATAGATTCAAAAATGGTTTGCCATCAAAAAGGCACTAAAACAATCTTTTAAGAATATTAGTGTGTTCCATGCATAAGATTGTATTTATTTTCATTTTAAGCCTCTATAACACTATCTTAACCATTAATAGACATAGATAAAAATATCTTTTATTCATTACTTACTTGGGATGTTACAAATATAATATATTTTAGTGAAATTGTTAAAACTATAATTTTCTATTTTATAAAGTGAAAAATTATATAATAGACTTCTTCCTTTAGTCTATACCTTTGGGTTGAGAGTTTTGAAATTTTATATATAAATTATAATATTTACTATTAGTAGTGAATTTTTAAATAAATGATATATTTATCTAAATTATGATTTTATACATAATTATCTTTATAAATTAACTCTTCGTAGATAGTTAGATTGGAAACACTAGAACTAGACATTCATTATTAATGGAATAAGCTATAAGAGTTGAGATAATTCAAGAGATAAAAAGAATTATTTAGTCTATCGTATATTTCTTTTATTTTAATTGAATTGTTTTTATTTATTTTTCATCAAATCCAAATGATATTTATTATTTTATAGATATATTATATACATATTTCAAAAGTTATATTGATAAAATATATATTAATATAATGACATTGTAATGAAATCAATTTAAACTATGGATTAAGGTCATTCATAGAGAGTAATTAGATATCCCAAAAAAATTCCCTATGTTTTCAAGGCTCAAAAATTTAATTCATGATGAATGGAATATATATTTTGATTTTTTCTCTTGAAACTTTTAAATGGTGTAATATTTTAATTATTATAAATTAAATTTTTGAGATATCATATAAATATTTTTAGATTCCATTTAAGATAAATTTTAGAAAAACTTAATTCAATGATTATTTAAATTGAATATTGTATACAATTACTTTATATCATTATGAAAAAAATATAAGGATAGAAACAAAACAATTATATGACATATATATTAAAGGATATTAATGGAATAAATTTTCTTGATTTAACAATTCTCTGTATCCTTTTATGGATTTATTGTGCGAATCATGTATTGAAACATAAATTTTTGTGATACTCATGATGAAATGAACCAACTATGAAATTATGAAACATAACCTTTACATTATCAGTCTAGGGTATAGGTTATACACATTGAGATATAAAAATCTCACAAAAAAATCTGGGTGGAGTCCAGCTATGAGTTGGTGGTGTTTTCATGATCAGTTAATATTTCACTTGACAGTTGTGGAAGGGTCACATGAACCTTTATTTAAAATTGGGAATGATTCCTTAAATTAAAACATGGGAGCATATAATCAATGTGATTTAGTTGAATAGAAGGGGTTTTGGTGGTTCCACTCAATCCATGTCATCATGGTTTTTTCAATAAAAGGATCACATGGATTGAATAGTGGAGATTGGGGATGGTCAATGAGAACTGAAATGATCAATGAATGGTGTATAGTTAATGTGGTTGTGTGCCACATGACACCATTGATTAGTAAAGTTTTCATGAGTGTCTAGGGATGAATTTCTGTTAGGAATTAGGTAACAAAATTTTTATTAGATTTATTTCAGACTTCTGGACATAATAAGATCATTTTTGAGATATTTGTTCATCCAATTGGATATATATATATATATATCCTAAAAGGACTCTTTGGAATTTATTTTCATGTTCTCATATCATCTTTGATGATAAAATTCTGTCACTGATATAGAATTTCTATGGTGATGAATTTATCTCCCCATAGTAAAAGTGTAGTCTATTTGGGATGGTTTTATTGGTTATTTATTTAAAATAGTGTGATTACTTATTAATTCATTAATAAATTTATAGGGGGATGTTTTATTGACTTGGACTACAAAGAATATTTTTCATAACTTCCTTATAAAACATGATTCCTAGTATGACATGTATTATAAAAAAAATTCAATAATTATATTCAATAATGATAATAATTATTAAAGATAACATAGTTTCAAAATTATGAAATTAAATTAAAAATAAATATAAGGGATAAATTGTGTTTATATAATTATATTTCATTTATAATTCACTGAATATATCTCTCGTTTTATATATAAATATTAGGTTAAGGTATATTTTTATATTTTTTGATTTTTAGATAATAAAATGATTTTTTTCTAATTATTTTAGTTTAATTATAAAAATGATTATTATTAAATGTTTATGTTTGAAATATAATATGAATTATATTGTAATATTAATTCTAGAAAATTTGTCATTTCTCAATTCATGAAATGTGTGTGATTTTATTTGCATGAATATTCTAAGTTAATATAAGAATTAATGTTGTTTACTTAATTTTATTATTTTAAATTTTCATTTTAATTTTATACAACTGAGTGGTATTTTAATAATTTATAGGCATGGTATTATATAAAAACGATGGGATAAGGATATAGCTAGGACAGTGGACAAAATTGCACAATTAAATGGATTCAAGGAAGGACTATTTCACCTCATCCATTTAATTAATCTAGTGGATCTTCACTGTTTATATATATTCTCCATATTGATAGAGGAATTCATGGGGTGACTGAATCAGGATATATTGAGCTAAAAAGAAATGTTTTGGTTTAACCTGTGAACTGGGAATATTTGATTTCACTGTTTGGTCTATTAGTACAATATAATAAAAAAGGTCATATTCATTATTGATGTTTGATATATGTTCTACTAGTATTTATTATCACTGCTACATATATATAGGTGGGTTATTTTTTATTACTAAATCTATGATGGGATTTTATCAAATTTTTCTTCATTTATTCTACTATGTCTCAAGTAAAGGTTATATATCATTGTGCAAGAGCCAAAATTATATATTTGGTCTAAGTGGGTTCATAGTGGTGAAGTCATGTAGGTTAATTATCTTTTATAGAAAATATGGTTACCAAAATAGAGGTCTGAATTTGGTGGGTTAAAACTCATTATAAGATATTTTTTACATGTCTATTCAGATGCATGTTTGAAGGGTTTCTATTAATGTCTTAGTAAAAAAGACATATTTCATAATTAGATCTCATGTTTGTTTTAATTAAAATTGTACTACTTGTTTGAGATTTTATTTATAACTAATTTTATAATATATTGGTTGGTAAATGGATTTCTTGAGCTATTTATTCATTATTATAGTTGAACTACTAAAGTGGAGTTCAATTTATTGTTCAACTATTGTTCACTACTAAACTAAATCTTATATGAACCAAAGATTTATCTTTGAATTTTTAAATAGATAAGTTATTTTTACTTGGATTTATTTATGTGTGATTAAACTAAGTTAAAATGGATAGTGTAATGAATAAGAGTTGAAGAAAGGGTATTCTGTTTAATATTACATAAAAGGGGGGAATTTCATAGTAGAGTTATTTCCACCTAATGAATGAGTAGTTAACTAGAACATTCAAGTGATTCTTCCATGAATAATGACTAATAGTGCATCTAGATGTTTTTTGGGGTATATAATATATAGAATCACATGTTTTGGAGTGTATTAAATTTTCATATGAAGTAATAGTTACATGACATTGAATCCGAACTGAGTTGTATATACATCTAAAGACCAGACATGTGGAATATAAATTCTAGTTTGGAATGGTATTCTAAAGAATTATTCGTGATTATAATATAAACAAATTCAATAATATATTAATTATTCCCAATCATTATGATTATTTTGTAGTATTTTTTTTAATTTTTATGGTATTATTTCATTCTATTATAACTAAAAGGATGTGTTGTGTTGTTTATTCTCCCTATTATCATTGATTGTGATGTATTGTCTCCATTTATAAGGTTTAACTAATTCATAATACTTTTTAGAAGGAGTCAAATAGAATGGTTACCTTGATATCTATTTTTTTTCTTTCTTCTTATTATTTCATTCTGAAAATCTGGTGCAAGTTAAAGGGTTTATGATGAACTGATGTGTTTTTTTCTATGACTAATAAATATATTATATTTTTATTCATCAATTATCCCTTCATTCATCAATATATTCCATCATTAAATATATATGGATTGTGTTTATTATGTTTGGAACCCATATTCTTAAACCACACTTCAGAAGATTTTTTTCTTATCTGAGTTCTTGATCCATGATTAAGAATGGTTGAACATGATAAATTCATAATAATCTATGTTGAGGTATTCAATAAATGTAAATGATAGGAACATTTATATTTATATAACATAATGATATATTTAGACTATAAACATATAATGATATCAGTTTCTTCACTAACATTATTTTATGTTTTCAGCCTATTAATTTTTTAGTGTATATATATGTATAATGAAAATGAATTTTTATAAAAAAAAACCCAACATTTCTTTTATTTTAATTATAATTATATTAAAAATATAAACAAATAGATAATCATGACAAAAATAAAAGTTATTTTAAGATTCCTCCTTGAGATATCTTCCATAGTTTGTTCAATATAGTGTATTAAATAGATAAAAAAATGTATTCATAAGGAATTCATGATAAAAATTACAAGTAGAAATTTAGAACCATTTTTAGGGATTCACAACAATTATTTTTCTATTTTAAATTATATTAAAATAAAATATAAAAAACAAAGCTAAACTGTTCATGTGATTATGGATTACGTTAGTAAAAAATTTTCAATCATGTGATTTTAATTTTTTTTAAAGCAATGTCTTGGTCAGAGACCAAGAAACAATTTATTTAAAATTTAAGAAAGGAACTACAAAAGTCTGAAACAGAAAATTTTTTTACAATATTTTTCATAGAAAGGGAAAAGATCGACCAGAAAATCATCACACCATGTAATGTCCTAGTTGATTCCCTTGTTAGAAAGACCATAATCCACCATGTTCACTTCTGGATACGTATGTGTGGCAATGTATCTGATCTCCAAAAGAGAGTTAAGGAAATTCATCCAGCGCACTGTAAGAGGCCATGAAAGGAGAACCACACCATTCCAAATTGCCTGAAAAATGTTTTTGGAGTCACTTTCAATCCAGATGTAGTTCCAGTCTTTTTTCATAACAAAATTAATCGGCTAAATCACAACTAACATCTCCGCTTCAAGGGAAGAGGCAATGTCACAGCTACCATAGAAACAACCATGACACTAACCGAGAGAGTCCATAAATAATGACATTAACAACCATTACATAATGTAGAATTAGATGAAGATTTATGATATAATTGGTGGTTCTATTAAAAAAAGAAAACTTTGAAACTATAATAAGATATTCAATCATCCCCATATCAAAAAAAAATCAAAATGAATCAAGCACTAATAAAAGTAGATAAGGTAAGGTTATTTTATGATTTAGGAAGTCAAATAAAAGTTTTATAAAACCCCTTTATAAATAGATACTGATCTCCAAGGTGTAAAATAAAAAGGGAATATGAATAATATAAATTACCTATAATACCTAAAAAATATATCTTGGTGGTTGAAGGGAAACATGAGAATTTTTTATGGAATTTCACATTTAATTTCCTAAAGTAATAACCCAAATTTTATTTTCTAGTAAATTTATATGTAGAAGATCAATGTGATTTAAATGATTATTGGGTATGTTTTATTCTAGATGAAATATTATGTGATTATCCAAACATTTATGATTAATAACTATCACCCTTATTCCCCACATTGACCAAACTGGAATGCACATGTGATATAGTGAGTTTTAAATAATCAATAAATTAAAATTAATTACACCCCAATAGAATATAATTAATCACAAGATTATAATACATGCATGAAAAGTTGAAAGAAAAAAATTAAGAAGTCTATTTGTTTATTGATTCATTTTCATTTAATTTTTCTAAAATATAACTATTTATTGACTCTTCTTATGAAGATTTTGTTATGTTAATAAATAATTGAATTGTCTTGGAGATAAGAGAGGGAGAAAAAAATTAGCATGATTTAAAGAAATGACAGATGATATTGAGTTTATACCTATTATTATAAGGAATATTTCTGAAAATATTCTTTTTTAGGGATAAATTATAACTAAAAATCAAATAGATTGATCAAATTTATATTAATTTTTATTTAGTTTTTATCAAAGTGAATTTTGAACACACTCCTTTTATGATAATGTAATATATTAGGTTAACTATTTTCCTATTTTTATTGATACAGATTACAAAACCATTAAGGAAGGTAGTCATTTTTAAATAAGAGGTTTTAACACCTATTGAGAAGTAGTTTTATGATCTCTTAAAGTGTGTAAAATATCCAATGCAAGTATAATTTGAAGATAAATCCTCAATAATGGGAGAAAACGTTAATGTGAAAAATAATGCAGTGATTGACATGTATAACTTATAGAAATATGGAAACATAAACTTTATTTATAAATAAGAATTTATAGCTCATGATAAATCTAAATGTAAACAATATCAGCGAATGAATATCAAATAACTATTTTATATACTAACTTTTCAAAATAAAGTTGAAAGAGAGAACCCCAATAATCTCTTCCCACCTACACAATACTATAACTATTACAATGCAAAGTTGGGGGTGTTAAAGTATTATGAACAAATATTATTCTATATATAGTGTATAAGGTAAAGAATTAAAATCACATCATTTTTCTAGTTAAATATTAACCCCCATCAGATTGGGAATGATATACTAGAACTATCCAACTATGGATAACAAAAAACATTTCACCAATTTGACGATTATCAAAAAAAATTATTACCATTCTTTTTTCATTACCTTAAATATAAAAATTGAATTACTTATTTTTTTTATTAGAAAAAATAAGATGATAATAGCCCTTTACAGTACCAGATATAATTATAAGATATCATCCATATTAAAAATAAATATTCATATAATTTTTTTAGCATTTATAACTATTTTTATTACTCTCATGGTAGCTAAATAAAGAGGAATGTGGGAATGTATATGAAATTTAATTAAATTAGAGGTATTGACCTCTATTGGAATAATAATTAATGTTTTTTAATTATAATAATGTAAGGTTTGTTTTTCATTGAATGTAATAAGGAGAGTAAAAATTTTATTTATAAAAATAATTACTAATACAAGCTAATGTCCACTTTAGAATTAATGATCAAGTTATATTTCTCTACACTGAACTTTATTATTATACTAAATTTTATTTATATAAAATATAATATTTTTTATAGAATACATTTAGGAAAATGTTAAAAATAAGGGTGGGGAATGTATTTATGTGTTAGTTTTAGATTTACTTTTTTATGTATTTTTTAAAAAAACATGTCTTGATTTTATTTATATCACTTTCATAATTTTTTTGAATCAATTATTAAAAAATAAATTGTTTATTATTTTTATATTAACATGATTCTAGGTATGAAATCATTTCTTGAGTATTGATTTTAACTTTAAATGGATTTTAAAACCAATATGAAACTGGTGGTATGATCATTATCGAGTACAAAAAATACTCACCCATGACGTGTTTAAACATTTTATTCATATTATTTAAAATTGTTTTATTTGTTAATGGAACATGATATAGATTGTAATAATCTACAAATTTATATTTTTTTCCAATACTATATGATATTACAGCTGATCAAATGATAAAACCCATCATTGTATAAAATGGCCAATTTATTCTCCCAAATGTCTCATCTTTCATTTGACCTCATATGATGCTTTAGAGTCCATAAATATCTATATATAATCCTTATTACTAGCTAAAATCCTCACCCACATTACACTTAAGTTAAATGGAATGTGAATAGTGAGAGATAACGTTGGGGGAGGATATCATTTTTCATGTTCCTTTAGATGAAGTGAATTGTAATGAGGATATGTTTTGGTGTATTTCATAATGAAGGGGTAACAAGTTCACACCATTGTTGTAAATAATTTGGTTTCTAAAATTATAAAAAAAAATTTAAAAATGATAATGGGAAAAAAATTTAAAATAACCATATAATCTTGTAAAGGAATATTCAAATAAAAAATTATTCATGATGGTGGTAAAATTTATTCATGACGTATAAGTTAAATAAACATTTCATCCATATTTCTTCGTGAAATTCACAAAGTGCCTCATTTGGAAAATGAAAAAATATATTTTCCAAACATTTTTTAGAATGTAAGATATGGGTAAAAAATAATTTAAAAAATAATATAATACTAGTAAAAATATTATTTAAATATTTTTATAAAAAATTAATATGTATATAGAAGAAAAAGAGAGTTTTAAGTGAAACATTAAAGAATGTTTTTAAAAGAAAGTATCTTACATTGAGTTCGACTCATCAAATATGTTCTATATATTCCTAAATAATAAAATGAGGTTAATTTTTACTTTATTATGTAATTTTATCACTTTTATTTTTATTTTATTTTATCTCTTACCTTGATATATTTATTTACTAGATTAATTAAATTCACAGTGGATGTTTTGATGATATTCGGTTTATATGTCCAAAATAAAATTTTTATGTTGACTATGGTCAAAGTGGTAATTACTCCATAATATCCAGAATAATAATCATAAAATAATTATAATTTTTATTCATATATTATACTTTTAAATCCAATCATGAAATAGGTTTATGAAGATTGAACTACATTGCATTCATAGAGAGGGTAAGACATACATATGCATGAGTAATGTTTCCATTTTTCAATGATCATATTGGAATGAAGGTTAGTATTATTTTTTCATTATTTACTGATAATAATATCATAAATTTAATATTAATTATTTAAATACACACATATATATCATCCATGTGATGTGTCTATGAGAAATAAATCTTATTTCTTCGTGGAGGTGGTGGTCCACATGTACGCATGAATGACATTATCATTTTTCATTAAATGGAAAGGTAAGGAGGTAAATGATATATTATCCTTTCAGAATGATAAATATGTAATTAATATTTTATATAAATATCAATCCCATAATTATAATCCATCCATGAGATATGGTTATGGAATATGAATTACATTGGATCGCGAGCCAGCAGTCCGCCGTACACACGAACGATGGTTTTGTTTCCATTTGATGGAAGAGGAGTTGCATATAGATTATAAAATTAACATAATAACATCTTAGTATATTTATAATGATTTTTATATTATTTTATCATGGTTTAATAAAATTTTAATTAGGTATGATAATAAATAAATAAAAATATGCAGTCAAAAACTAAACCTCTTATTTAGAAAAACTCAATTTCTTAACACCTTAATCCATCTAAGGTTGGTATTATGCATAAACCAAGACCTCAAGAATCAGGGTATCAATTATAGTAATGTATATTGGTATTTATTGGAAAATATAAATTGGTTTTTTATGTGTGAATAATATAGAATAAGATATTACCTTTTATATGAGAGGGGATGGGCACTCATTGAATATTTATCAAAATATGAAATTAATATAAATTATTTTTTAATTATAAAGGGCTCCAAAATGTTTTATTTAAAATATAGGATTAGTAGAGGTATAAATACTCTAAAAAAATAAAAACTATAAAATTTTGTACTACGTTTTTACTCTTATATTGTGGTTTTAACCCCTCATTAAACTATTTTTCACTTACCAAGACAACATGGAATTTTACACTTTGAGGGTCAATATAGTAACTATAAATGTGTAAAAGGCCAATAAATGGAATGTGGATGATATTTTATACCATTTAAATATAAATTATATGAATATAATATTTTTAGGAATTTTATATCATTTAATGAAATATTATTTATTATAATATTTCATTAACGTAAATTTTTAGAACAATTCATTACATTGATTTTAATAATATCAATACAATAAGTAAAATTCAAAAAATAATATTTTAATACATATATAACTTTTTATTATAATAAAGAAATCTCTTTAATCAAATTAAATTTTTAAATTAAATTAATTTTAATATTTTTAATATCAGCTATTTGATTTTTCTACTAATTGAATAATTACTACATCAGCATTGTGTAAGAATTTAATGTACTTATTTATTCACAAAAAATTTAAACAAATTACATTATGTATATAACTATTTTATATTTAAAATTACTATTTATATCTAAATATATGTTGTGGTTAAATTTATGATAAAAATATTATAGTTATAAAAAACAAGAGTGTGACATTTTGAGTTTTCTTAAAATAAAATATTATAAAGGTTATAATCACATCCAAATGGAAAAAAAGGCCATACAACTAAATATATTACGATTATGTAAGAAAATTAATCATAAAATAATATTTAGATCAGTGTTGGGATTATTTTATAAGCCTAATCATTTTATTTTTGACTATAATTATCTGATTCACACTTTACTCTGGTAAAAAACTACTCAAGTTAATATTTATATTCACCAAAATTAAGACAAAAAATATACCAAATTTTTACCCACTAATTTCAAATATTAAATCTACTTTTATAAATTAAAAACATAAAAATTTCATAATTTTATTTGAAATCAAATCGTAAAAACGTGGCAGAATGAGTTTTTCAAAAAAATTAACTTTTTAAAATATAAAAATATTTTATAATAAATTAAATTATAAGATTCTTTTAAAAAACCATAAATGAATAATTATAAATAAAATGAAAAAAAAATTTAAAACTAATCCATAATATCATTTTACTTTATAAATACATTAAAAGAAAACACAGTTTTCAATAAAAAACAGTATTTTTTACTATTCACTGAACAATAATTATTTTCAGAGAAATACCAAAAAATATCCTGTAGAAAATTTTGATATATTGAGATAAAAAATTATATTTATTTCATGACATAAAATTATTAAAAGTAACTAAAATTAAATATAATATTCCCTCATAAAAATCAATAAAACCCATTTTTTAAGAATAAAATGACTTGAATAAAAATATGGTGCTTATTTACAAAGCATTAATCAATATGATAGAAATGAGTAGAAAAATTATATATTTCATAATGTGGTCAATAATATTCATTCACAGCAATTTAATGGCTATGTTATAGTGTTCATATTTAAATAATATTATTATTTTCGTTTAATCTCGATGTTCCGTATCGTGTACACTATCAAACATAGTCTTTCTTTTTAAAGTCTTCGATATTAAAATGAATAATTCTAAAAAATGAATTAACTTAATCATACTTTCTTTCTTCTCTATTAGAAAAATATAATAAACATAACTCCATAAATAACATTACACTTCTCTCATAAACTATATTTATCAACGAATTCTCTCTAATTGGCTCTCTCTCTCTCTCTCCATATGCTTGATTCTTAATTTTTATTCTTTGTTCATTTTACTAGACATTCCAGAGATGAATTTATAAACACCTATAAATATTTTACCCATAATTTTTTTATTAATCTATGTTGTCTAAATTATATAATATAAAACAATATATCACACTAATTTATGGGTATAAGAAATTACCCAAACAATTAATTTCATCCTTTTAAATATCATTCCATATATCAAGGTTTATTAATTCAAAAAAATATCTAATGTATGAATTTTTTTCTATACATTATAGAATGAGACACCATATTATGGAATAATATTCTTATATCAATATATTGGGGAATAATATAAGTAATCATAGTGTAATCACAATCAAACTTAAATCCAAAAATATCATATCTTGTCTTATTGATTACTCTTTTTAAATCATAACATGATCATAAAAATTCACACTAAACTCAACCACATTGAAATGATTTATTCTCCAGTTATGAAACCATAAAAACTTTCATAAAAACCTTGATGACCATTATATAATAACAATTTACCATCATGACATAGTATACAAACCATATTCACATGAAATCATTCAACATTTATTATGCAATAATATACAAACATTATAGTTTGATCTATTAATCATTCATAAAATTGGATTCAGTACTCTAAAAATTCAATTAATAAAGCTTTTACTCCTTTGAATGTCATGATAAGGAAATTTACATTGTGTTAGTTTTCCAATACTTCAACAAAAATTATATTTCAATTATTATTCAAGAAATATTAATTTCATGTCAACTCTCATTCTTAGTCTTTATATGCTTTAGACTTTGTCAATATATCTTTTAGACACCAAGATGTTTTCAATACTTCAACATGTAATCATCAAGGCATCAACTTTATCACCTTCATATTCCAATTTTATGTATATCAAATTCCTAAATCTGTTACAAAGTATTTTTTCCATATACGATAACTCTTTTTATCTTCAATCATTATTCTTTATGTCATACACCTTTCAATATCTATATGTTCTCTACTTTATATGGTATTGTAGTCATACATCCTTTATTTATTGAGTTCACCCCTTGGTATTTTTTTGATTGATAACAATTCCAAGACACATATTTCAACTACTGTAGCAGTCGGAACTATTCACCTGATTTGGGCCTTCGAGACACCGGTTTGGGCCTAAGGGTCTCAGGGCCTTCATGCCACCTAGGCCTTCGGGCCATAGGGTGTTCGGGCCACAGAGACCATGGAGTAGCCCAATTCACACAGAGGATTCCCCAGAAGAGGATCAGAGCATGTAGTATCCACATGATGCAGAGCTAACCAGGTTGGAAGAATGAGAGGGTATGGAAACTACCATTGGGACTAGGCACCGTGCAGCTTTGCATGGGGAAATGCTAGCCGATCAGTAATGAAAAGGTGGGGTTCTATAAGATCAATGATACAGGAGCTGGGGAGGGGCAGTTCCAGTGGGTTGGGCCTACGGGTCATGTAATGGGTCATTATTTCAATATGGGCCTTCGGGTCATGTATTGACCTTCGGGTCATGTTAGGCCTTGTGCCTTAGGCCTACAGGTCATGTAGGATTCCCCTTCATCCCTTATAATTGGGGTTATCTATATTAAAAATAAAAAAACAGGCCTTCAGGACATTCAGGTTATGATTCCAATCTCATTGTGGGTCATTATCAATCATCAAAGTATTTTTTTATATATATAAATCCATAGGGTTTCATTCATTTTATGGACTAGTTATATTTTTATGATATTTTATATACCATTATCATCAAAGAGTTATATTTTTAATCATGGATGGGGAATGTGTATTTTAATATTAATATATATTGATAGATGGGTCTTCAACAAATCAATACATACAGAATCATTTCTTAATTTTAATGTTTCATGATATATGTATTTGTGGTGAAGGATGGTAAGATATCAAAATTTTTATTATAATTTTTTAATTTTTTATATAATAAATTATGATTTACCACCCCCCCTGCCACCACCACCACACACACGTGCACCATGTGATATGGATTTTGATATTGAATTTTTATAATGTATATCTATTAATCCCATAGAATAATAATTCATGGAACATAGAGAGCTTCTAGTGTTGAGGATTAAAGTTGATTTTGTCATATAGAGAGGTGTTATCTTACCTTGTGTGTTTTTTTGGGTTTCAGTGTTACTATTTTCTAATAAGGAGAATAAAATCATGAGTTTAGTCGTATATTATCAATGTATTAATTATGTAAATATGAATAAACATTTACAAGTTTTAGTGATTAATTATTTATTCGATATGTTAAGATAAGAAATATGGTTCTGAAAAATTGGTTTATAGTCATGTTATCATCAAATGAGGATAAAATATTAATATAGTCAAAATAATATTTTTCAATGTTGATATTGATATTTTAAATTTATGGGGATGTAATTTTGTAATAATTTATTTGTTTATGGATTGTAGTGTTATAAATCTTTTGAAATCATGAATAAGAGACTTATTAGTGAACCAATTTTCATTTTCTAGAAGAAAGTGATCCTTATGAGCTATATTACGATGACTCTCATCAAGTATATGGTTGTTTATTTATGAACAATTGAGTATTCATTATATATATAGTGTGTTTCATAAATTTTATATCACTCAAATGAAATTTACCCTATATATGGATAACATGATTAGTGACACTATGATTTAGGGGTCTTATAGTGATATTTCATAGGATTAGTAGAAGGAATATAATATGATAGAGTAGTTGGATGCATGTAATCTTGATATAGAGGAGGTGAATAGTGTATCATATTAATATCATGTGATGATTGATTATTTTTTTAGTTAAAAATGTTTTTTATATTTTGTTTATAGATCATATGATTAAGAAATGAGGATATAATATCGTTTAGATAGATTCTGTAAATGCTTTTTCAAATGGTATGCAGTTTTACATGATATTCCTAATATAGTTATTTTTCCTCAAAACATGTGTGAGGAAATTATAAGTTATTTTTAACGGTAATTTTCTTTATAAATTCAATAATAGAAAATATTTATTAGTATAAGAATATATATTTTTAGTGGCCTCATAAAAAAATATTAGTGGATAAATTTATATTAAATTATCTTTCCTATCAATAGGTAATAGTTTGAGCATCATGTGCATATTAGTTTTTTGTATCCCATGAGTATTCAAAAGAATAAGTGGGAGGATATTTTTTCAATTTTACAATTAAATTTACACTTTCTTAGGGGATATAATTTTTTATGATTATTATATAAAATTTAAAAAATTCAACTCATTTATTATTAATCCATGATCATGGTTTAGTGGAGAGTATAAATTTTATTTTTATAATATAATTAGTATGACATCATGGCATTACATGGATGATTTTTTCTATCATGATTCTTGACTTAGTTCTCATATCTATAAGTATTACATAATTATTTAATAAATCAATTGTGTATAAGCACAACATTTTTCTATATACTGGTTTTCAAATTGAAGTAATGATCTAGAACTTAGTGGATGTGTTGAAATATATATTTTCAAATTTTAAGTTCATGGGATGAGAGTATAATAGTGGTATAGTTTCATAATAATTAAAATTATTTTTCTTATATAATGATGTAACTGTATAATTTTTTGTGATCTACATTTTCATTCATCAGTGTGTTAGAATAACATTACTGATTCATAAACTATTAGTATCAAATTTTTAATGAATGTGATGTAGTTTATTTATATTATTAAAGATCATATGAGGTTCGTTTCAAGTATATAGAAATTATATAAAAAAATAGGAGAATATAAATTGATTTTATGGTTATAGATAATATATTCTTGAAAATATTTACATTACAAGGGAAATATAAGTTTCAGAAAAGGAGTTATCTTTCACTGATGTTTATTAGACTATAAAAGGTTTTAGAATGTATTTGTATTGTCACGTATTATCTGGATCATTTTATATTGTTAGAGAGAATTCATAATTTTTTTATATGTGTTAGATTTATGATTATATTCAAGATTCTCCTCATTTGATTTATTGAAAAAGAATATTTATATTTAAGAGGTTGAGACATGTATTGCACATTAAGTGGAGATTATGGAACATAAAGATAAATTATAGAATGGGTGTATTACTTCATTGATGTGATTTCTAGGGAGATATGGTGGAATAAAGGAGTGTGTATGGGAAATGTAATCTCATATAATAGTTCAATTCCTTAATTATTTTTAATTTTTTTCTTTATATTATGATGTGAGATTATATTGTCATTTTGGATGATAAACCAAGGAGAATTTTTTTTGATATTTTTTAATTTATTTTGTTTAATGTTTATTATTAATATTTATTTTGGTGAAGTGTTTTAATGGTTTGGGGAATATAGATTCAATTAAATTTATTCCTATGATTTTGTAACATTATTGTGGTT